>OW386539.1:5457076-6821346 GCA_936435175.1 Glyphotaelius pellucidus | reverse complement strand
CATGAAATCATACATTAATAAAAAAGTGCTTTTTCATCAGTATTTTTTATGCTCCCCACAAGTAGGTTTCATGTTTAACAGTAGGTTGTGGTGAACCTTGTTATAAGTTCATGGGTTTTATTGAGTAAGATATACTCAGAGAGTTTTGCAAGTCGCCTTGGTACTGTCAGCGTTTTCCCACTAAGATGTTAATCTGCCACTGACACTGGTTGTGTCACAACCGAGCGAAGGAAGCGTAACGAAATCGGGGGTGGCGTGGATCTGTCGGTATCTAGTCTCTTATTTAAAGGAGTGAGTAAATATTTCTCACTCGTATCCTTCTAGGGTTAAAGCGAAATTATTTTGCTAATTCAATTAACAACGGAAATTAGTAAGGGTCAATGGGGAAGTTAATGATAAAATTACGTTAATCGTTTGGGTTACGAAGGAAAAGGATAGCTACATTTGTGTGTAGTTCGGTATATTGTGTTTACTCCATAAACATTTATATCGTGATGTTAATACTCCTTTGACATTATGAACATACATATACATACATATACATATACAAATACATACATATACATACATATTTTTTTTTTTTTTTTTACATGAGCTCCACACAGGAGGCCCTGAGGAAAATAATTTCCCACAGGGCCTATGTCATCTTTGGGGATGCTGTGTGGAGGGTTTTTTAAAAGGAAGTTTAAGGGTTTTAAGGTTTAAGGAAAGGAGTTTAAGGAGTGGGTAGGAAGGAAAGGGGTTTAAGGGGTGGGTAGGAAGGAAAGGGGTTTAAGGGGTGGGTAGGAATCTGGGGTTCAGTGTGTCCTGGTCATCCACCATACATACATATACATACATATACATACATATACATAAATTTACATACATATACATACAAATGTGTACATACATATAAAAACTTTTTTTTTTACATTAACTCCACACAGGCCCTGAGGAAAATAATTTCCATCAGGGCCTATGTCATCTGGGATGCTGTGTGGAGGGTCTAAATTGAAGGGTCGGCATACCCACATATAGGAATGCCGACCAACCCACTATCACGGGTTTTCAACATTATCTGCATAGGCGACCTAACGTGGAGTCGTAAACTAAATAATGTTCCTTTCATTCATTTCACAGTGCAGAAAAGTTTGTTAATCCAGTATAAACATTTCTAACTACGACGAATGTTAAATAATTTTGTCTCAAATTTTGACAGAATTGTCAAGCTATAAATTCAGAAGTAGATATACTAATGTTAGATAGGAGTTTCCTGGAAAGCAGCATTTTGTATAATATTATGGAGCATTTATCATGTTATCTTCAATCTTATCTTCTACTGAAACTGTCGTTTCATCAGAGATACTAAAATATATTTCCTGCACCTTTATGTTGACTGCCCTACACCGCATTGTAAAACGCGTTTTACATTCCACATCAGTAGGGACTTGAAAAATTCGAGTTATTTTCTGATAAAATTTACGTTATTATTGCCCAAAATTTTTGCGAAAAGATGGGTTATTGTCAATGAAAGTGGCGGTATTTGGCAAAAAAACTGAAGTTATAGCAACTTTTTGGTATTTTGCAACAAACAGGTTTTTTTTATCAAACCAAACATCGTTTTGTGGCTGTTTTAGCTTATCAAATAAAGACATTTTTGGCATACATAGTTTCTGTTTCTTTTACCACAAAATCACGTGAAAAATAAATTCGCGTTAAGTGGTAAAAAATTGCGAAGTTTGCATACAAATGACTTTTGAATTTTCAAGTGTCTACTGACCTGCAGTTAGTCAATTTGATAGATAATGGTGACGTTGTTTTAAATGGCAAAATTGCCCCACCAAAGGTTTCTTAATTATTATACAACCAGAACAAAGTCAAAATCTTTTAGTATCCATAAAACCAGGAGAGTTTCTTATGGCGTTTGTGAAACCAAACTTTTTAATGAATAACTTCATGATATCCCTAGAGTTGTTTCAAAATGACTCTCTCTTACATTTAAATTAAATCATTAATAATTTAAAGCCTGGGTTGCTATTATTTCGGTGGCCTGCCTCTTCCGTTTTAACCAAATGGGAAAATTTGCATCACATTTCCTGTTTTTAAGACTTTAGTCACGTGGCTTACAGATTTGAAACTTTCCCTTGAAACCAGAATTTTGTTATTATCACATTATTATTACAGTTTTCTGTGTGGTACCCCTATCTTTTCTTATAATTATAATATGTGAAATAAAATCTTATAAATAAAACCTATTAAAGATAAAAATAGCAAACTGGAAGTCAGCCGCTGAGGACAGGAGGAGTTGGAGGCGAATGTTGCGGGAGGCCAAGGCTCGATATGGGCTGTAGCGCCATCGGAGAGAGAGAGAGAGAGAGAGAGAGAGAGAGAGAGAGAGAGAAAAAAAAAAGAGAAAGAAAGATAGAGAGAGAGAGAGAGAGAGAGAGAGAGAGAGAAATAAAACCTTTATCCGAACACAAAACGCTATACTTGGATTTTTTTTCAATAAAACCTTAAACCTATAACCTTAAACTTTCTTTGTTCATTGATTAGGAACCCACGTTTTCCCAAAGTTCTTGAAGGATGTACAATTACATTTTTAGCTATTTATCTCATCAGGTTATCTCGAGCAGGTAAAAAAAACTAGCCATCCGGAATGGTTTATCTTATTTTTATTTATTTTTTTACATTAGCTCCACATAGGAGCCCACAAATAAAATAATTTCCTCGAAGCCTATGTCATAAAGATGATGATGTCTCGAAGATACTGCGGGGCGGGCCAGATTTGGAGAGACTGGTTGAGGGAGACCTTTTGACCTCTTCAGTCGGATTCTCTCGACCCATCGCCTTGCATCACAGTGGGAGGGATGCTTTCGTACGTTCGTCACTCCTGAACACATTGAGACCCAGATTTCTCATATTCCACCCTTCATACCGCTTTCCTTCCCAGAGCTTCCCCTACTTCTTTTCTTCAAAAAACTCTTCCTGACATAGGTCCTGAGATAATTTAAAAAAATATATTGTTGTAGAAACTACGATTAGGCAGTTAAATAATGATTTTTCAATGCTGTAAGCATTCATTCGATGGCAACATCTGCGCCTGACACTGCGCACTGAATAAAAACGCGCACGACTGTCAAGCGGGAATTTGAGGAACCATTCAGTGTCAACCACCGGCTTCAAATAGTTCGTAAAATCCTAGTTCCTACATCTAAATCCGTGTTTCATCCTTCTGATATAAAACCGCGTGTGTGTTGATGTGTTACAATAAACTTAGTCATCTTTTGAACAAAGGATCTTTCATTTTTATACATCCAAACACTTAAAGAGTCTTAGTGCAAATAAACATCCATACTAATATTATAAATGCGAAACTGCTCGAGTTTGTTTATGACCTTTTCACGCATAACACAATATAAAGACTTTAAAAATTCATTCACCAATAGAAAGCTAAATTATATGCGCAGACTATATTTTGTATATGATGGTAAGCTCTGGCGTAATGAAATTATAAATATTAATATATTATATTTGTTATACGTTTTCTGTCGCTAACTAAAGCAAATTTTTGCTAACGTCAGAAAAAAATCGTTTCCATGGAAACGATTGCTACTGCTTCAGAAAATTCAAATATTAGAATATGTTTTATTTTTTTTGACAAGCTTCTGTTTTGGAATAAATGTCAGTTCCTACATTAAAAATATAATTCGTAACGATTATAAAGACTGAATAAATGAACTGAATAAATAGTGTAATTTTTTATTATATTCACAAACTTTCAAATATTTAATTAAAAATAAACATCCGAAATGTTTGTAAGCGCATAAATTCCGAACGAATGAACAAAATTGGATAATTCTTTTTTTCTTTGAGCTATAGCTTTATGAAATTTAGGTGGCAGGCGAGATGTTTGAAAACTGAAATGTAAGGGAATGAATGTATGGAATTCGGGAGGGGGTGGGGGTGGGGGTGGGGAGGAGGGGGTATAATTGATAAGTTCAACCGCTACAGTAATTTCCCGTAATACCATGCGAGCGAAGCCGCGGGGAAAAGCTAGTTCTATATAAAGTAAAGAATATGTAGTACGAGTATATTCATAAATTCGAAAAAAATTCTGTTCTTAATATTTAATTGAAACAATTTTACCAAAATATGGATATTAAATTTATTTTGTACCTTTATTCATAAATATTTTACATAATTTTCCATCTCAAGAGAGGTCCATGTTAACATTTCACAAACAAATTTGGTACAATACCTCTACAACACCTTGTTATTTATGAAAACATAGTATACGTATTTTGTAGTCAGAAAAGGTTGTTTCTTTCAAAACCTAAGAGTAACTCACCCTTGAACCACTATCTACTTGAAAACACTGAGCCAAGAGTCCTATCCCGGGCGAAAGGACGTTATTCCTCCCTCTTATCTCGGGGGAAAATCCCTACTTCGTATTGCCATTTTCTCAATCGGAATAGAGATTTTCACGACATCCAAAAATTTCTAAGACTATTATTTGACAATAAACTTTTATCTACGTTTAAATCTGTGTTGATACTACGCCCAGATGTTTGGAACATTCCCTTATTATTTATTATTTATTTATTTATTTATTACACGCCCGGGCGTTTACATTATAGTTTATAAGTTAAGTACACATTTATTTTAAGTACTTAAAAATAAAACAATTAAAAAATATAATTTAATAAAAAAAATCTGTAAACAACAAAAGCATATGTAAACATAATAAAAATAAAATACATTTGTAGAAATGATATGAAGACTTATATAAATAGATTTTAAAAAATTGCAGAAGTTATACACGTCTATTTGTACCTCGATATATGAAATAATTGGAATAAACAATATTTATACTGGTTATTTGTAAGGAAAAATTTATTTCCGAGGCTGTGGGATTGGGGCATTTTGGTAAGACAGTGTCCTGGTGTTGTTAAAGTAAAATGGTTATAAATGTCGGCCAGATTTTTTGGGAATATGTATGTTGATTAATTGAAGCAATTCAATTGTAATGAAGCATTTTGTGTAATAGTATTAAGTATGTGTTTATTCTTCTTTCGAAAGTTTAATACGGACATTTTATCCAGTAGATAATTTTAATCAATGTTTTGTACGGGAATATGCAATTTGTAGTTTATATACATAATGTTGTCGGAATGAATATTGCAAAAGGGAGACCATAACGTAGAGTTATACTCTAGTTAGCATCGTACTAGGGTTTTATATAACATGTCAAATGTGCCTAAATTATACACGTTCATGATTGACCAAATTTAAAAGACTGAGCTCTGCGCTTCTTTGTCCTTGTCAAGCTTTTTGTTTTGCTGGTCTCACAGTGTTCATCGTCATGTCAGAGTTATTACTTGTGGAGGAATGCTGCCGCTCCGTAGTTATTTCTTAGAAAGATCCCCATCGGACACTCATACCTTTAAAACATTGGATTTACAACCTAACCCAATATTTTTCAACACCCGGCCCAATCTGACACAATGTGTGTGTAATTTCATGTACCACTTAAGCGACATCCGCGCACAGATATAGCTGCCGATGGATCACATTCTTATGCGACAGCCGCGTATATAAGGTTAAATCCGCAACGCTCCATTATAATATTGTCGATTGGATTATATTGCCAATAATTTACTGAAAC
Source organism: Glyphotaelius pellucidus (assembly GCA_936435175.1). Classification (NCBI taxonomy): domain Eukaryota; kingdom Metazoa; phylum Arthropoda; class Insecta; order Trichoptera; family Limnephilidae; genus Glyphotaelius; species Glyphotaelius pellucidus. The sequence continues at coordinate 6,815,699 of OW386539.1, read as the reverse complement.
AATTATTTGTCATTATAACCAACGTAATTCACCGGATGTGGTATATCAATGTATTGTAACTGAACCGTTTTCATTATTTTCCAATTAATTGGGTTATTTCGCAAATAATAGTCTGGTGAGGTGGGTGACGTACTTGCATTATCAAATTTTGTGTTAATAAACTCCCGGATGGCCGACAATTAAATAAACAAACATATATTCATTGTGGTAGAACTTTGAACGCTTGCGCTGCACAATTAATAATTTGAGGTACCTAGCGTAACTTTATTATAAAACCGAATGTTTCTTTCTGGATTTCATTTTATTTTGATTGGGTACCTAAATTTTTAATCTTTTTAGAATAATAAAAAAAAAAAACACATTTTAGCTGCTTGCGACGTATGGTACCATCGCAAATACTCACTACCTCGAAACGCGAATGAGTAATTTTATGTCTGTCGAGTTTGGATCTCTCCGTGGGTCGACGTATGCACGTTATTGTGATAATTCAACTATAACTACCGTATTTTTCTTAATTTTTATGATGGAATCTAGGAAATCAGGTGATTATCATATGGCACCATCGCAAATACTCACTACCTCGAAACGCGAATGAGTAATTTTATGTCTGTCGAGTTTGGATCACTCCACGGGTCGACGTATGCACGTTATTGTGATAATTCAACTATAACTACTGTGTTTTTCTGAATTTTTATGATGGAATCTAGGAAATCCGGTGATTATCATAACAATTTAACTTGTGTTTTAGTGTGATAAAAAATATTGAAATAAAGATTTTTCTAAACGTATTTTTTCTTTAAGTTTAGAATTCATCGAGACTTTTCAAAATGTATTCGAATGTATCCGGTAAAATTTTACGTTTGCTTTATTAAATGGGTATTATGTGTCAAATTAACTTTAGTGTTGTGATGTATACAGGGTTTACTTTAACAACTTTAATTTTTTCTGCATCAAGTCGATTTTTGAAATACAGATCGATATATACAAATTCCCTAACGCCAGAGCTAACCATTATTGATAGAAACACTCTTCTACTGAAATGCAATATTCTGTAATTTTATTTTTCAAATATATTTAGATTGCTGTTAGTATTAAAACGACTGCACTAGGTTGAATCGCGCAATATACTAAGGTAATTCTTAACTGAAATCTGTTGAGACACCTCAAAATTACATACAACTATGTGTACTAACAACTTCTGTTAAATGTTGAAACTGCATGTATAATCCTATTTACCACGCATCTCCGAGTATTTTATTAATTTCCTGTTATTTAACACTATTTCTACATAGATGTACCTACTATGTATCGCCTCTAACCTTCACAATCTCTAACTCTACTCTGACCCAACTGCTTATTCCCCGCAGAGGCTTGTTTTTCATCAAATTCATCAGCCAAAGTGACTCCTTGACTGCGGCAGTGGTATAATACACTTTACAAATGAAACACAATCGCACTTGAGCAATACTTGTACTCGTGTGTGAACATAATCTACTAATGAAGGGGCGCTAAAGACGTGGGTAGGTTGGATGGTTTTGTAATTTAAAAAACCTCTCAAGTTTGTAAAATATCCACAAGAGTATACATTTGTTAATTAAATTAGGTAGGTAATCGTGTAATTGGGTACATACGTATATTCCAAAGGTTTTTACGTTCCGAATTATTTTTATTGTTTTGTATTTTGCGTTATAAAATGGGGTATTCTAGCCCAGAAGCACGAATTGAAGGTGTTTTTTCAGGTGTAATTAAAAAAAACCAATACTTTTTTAAAAAGCCATTATTTTACCAAATATTGATTAAACATTAAAGAATACTTAAAAAAATCAAAAAAAAATCAAAAATTCAAAAAGTTACAAGGTGTTGAAGGGGGGGGGGGGGGGGGGGGGTCTCAAAAAATGGCACGCCCTGGTTGATGTGATTGCAATTCTCCTAGTAATCTAAAAAAAATAATCAATCAATCATTCCCTTAAGAGAGAATAACCAGACACAACCGGAAATATGTCGTTTTTAATAAGTCAGGTCATACATATTGTTTGGTAATATTATCGTGAAAACAAGCTTCCGAGTAATGGGTCCGAGTAATCAAATTCTAGACGTATTAACTCTTTTCCACAAATAAATATAAATTCAATTCGAAAGTTGGTTAGTTTATCTAGTAAAGTTATGTTTTAAATTTTATAAGGTTACACCATTGGTCGTTGGCAGATTTATTAAATTTTCAAACAAAATGTTATTCTTTACAATACACATTTCAAATAATAAAATCATACAAAAAAAAATTATGTAAGATATATCACTTACTAGCTTGTCCCCGCGCTATTACGGGAAATTACTGTAGCGGTTGAACTTACCAATTATCCCCCCTCCTCCCCACCCCCACCCCCTCCCGCATTCCATACAATCATTCCCTTACATTCAGTTTTCAAACATCTCGCCTGCCACCTAAATTTCATAAAGCTATAGCTCAAAGAAAAAAGAATTATTTTGTTCATTCGTTCGGAATTTATGCGCTTACAAACATTTCGGATGTTTATTTTTAATTAAATATTTGGAAGTTTGTTAATATAATAAAAAATTACACTATTTATTATTCAGTCTTTATAATCGTTACTAATTATATTTTTAATGTAGGAACTCTTATCTGACAGCTATTCCAAAACAGAAGCTTGTCCAAAAAAAACAAAACATATTCTAATATTTGAATTTTCTGGAGCAGTAGCTGACCAGGGGGCTGAGTGTCTACCAGCTTAGAGCCCACAAATATATCAACATCGTTTCCATGGAAACGATTTTATTCTGACGTTAGCAAAAACTTGCTTTTGTTAGCGACAGAAAACGTATAACAAATATAATATATTAATTTTTATTATTTCATAACGCCAGAGCTTGCCATCATATAGTCTTCGCGTATAATTTAGCTTTCTATTGGTGAATGAATTTTTAAAGTCTTTTTATTGGTAAATGCATAAAAGCGTCATAAACAAACTCGAGCAGTTTCGCATTTATAATATTAGTATGGATTTTAATTCAAATAAATTCATTTAAAAAATCTGCGTACGTGTTTTGTGACGAAAATATTGTTTTTTTATCTATTTTTTTATGGTCTTACAAAGTAATATATTTCAGATTTTTCACTTTTATTTTGTTTAGACAATATTGAAAAATTATAAATACTTTTGAACAAAAAATATTTAAAAAAAGCACATAATTTTAATGATTTTATCATCACATAATAATTGGCATAGTGAAATATTTTATTATTGTGTGTAGGTATAATTTAAGATTATTTGTTGTCAACTTTCCCATGAATAAATGGTGCATTCGGTTCAAGCTCAGCTTTATTAATTAGAAACATGTATGTGTTTAATTGTGTTATTAGTCAGGAATCATATTGTATTGAAATGTCGGATGTTTGGTTGGTTGCAGGTGAAGTTCACATTCGAGTCCCCCGCGCAGGGTAACCGGAACTACATCCCGGTGAGCGACCTGTACGGCCGGAACTTCACGGACCCCAATGGGGAGTTCCAGCTGGAGCTGACGATGGGGAACTTACGCACCGTGTACGCCGCCGAGTTCCGGGTGCCGCCCACAGTCATCGGGGTTCACCCTACTACCAGTAAGGATACCTTTTAATTACAACTATTTGAATTTGAGGAAGATACTAAGTGCGATTCCAAAGGGTAGACGTCCAGTGGAGGAGATGTTCAGTTTCTGGAGTTGCCTTGCTCCTGCTGGGCGAGGCAACTCCAGAAACTGTGTGAGGAGAGGATGAGACTGCCATGGACGGAGGCTGAACGATCAGCACAAGACAGGGACGTAATGCCTTGTCGATGCAATGGGTCCCCGACCCGAATAGAATAAAGGGAATGAAGATTATGATGATGATGATGATGAATTTCGAAAAAGATTAAATCTTCAGCAAACTTACCGACGCCGGCGTGGTCGAGGGGTAAGGCTCCTGACTCGCAATCCGAAGGTCGCGGGATTGCATCCCGTCGCAAATCGGCGTGGGCAAATATTTTTTTTTGATTAATTTGTGTTATTTTACAATTAATTCATTTCAAATAATATATAGTAGGTATATTTGCGGCACGTTCTAGAGTGGAAGATAATCTCAGTATCGCCCTGGTGTAAGACCATCATTCAGAATTGAATCGTTGCTTGAAATGGCTTTAGCCGTGTTTGGTGACCAGATATGAATAGGTACTTCCCCACCGTCCTCTCCCCATCTCTTTCCTCTTCCCACTACCTTCAACCTCACAACATACCCCAATTGGAGATGCCATAGTCTGACTGACTCCAGATGGGAGCAATTGGTACTCTTGTACGGTATTCATATATAAAAAAAGGTGAAACTCGGCAGATAGACTCGATGACAATGCATTCTTTCAACTTTTTGCGACACCTACGCACACACACGTGCATTTCTATGAAATTGGTTACTATTTACGGCAAAAGATATTACAGCAAAGGTTAAAGAGGTTAGCGGGAGAGGAAAAGTCGGGGTAGGTGGAAGGGGAACGCGGGAGGAGAAAAGAAGGAGTGGGGAACGAGGGAGGGGCAGAGTGAGGGATTGCAAAGGAGACGTAGTAGCGGTAGGGGATAGCATGGGATAAATTTGAAAAATCTGTGCTTACACTGACGTGCTTATAAAGGGTGTTTTTTTAGAGGTATACAAATTCAAAATGAAAAAAAAACACATTAAAATAATGTTATTGTCTATGATAATTATTTAATAGATAATTTTATGCCATTATTGTTTACATATGCTTTCGGGCATATGAGCGCCACGGCTAGCTCGAATGAAGCGCAATCGTGAAGTCCAATTTTCGACAACTTTATCGAGCAACTGGAGCCATATATCGGCAATACCATGGTAAATGTTGACTTCCAAATGGTCCAACGTCTCTGGTTTATCAGCATAGACTAGTGACTTCACATACCCTCAAAGAAAGTAATCTAATGGTGTGAGATCACACGATCGTGGAGGCCTAGATCCAGATCTTTCCGCAGAATCTTCCACAAAGTGGATGGGCACAGCTGCAATTGCTGTACACGATGGCGAATTGACTCATCCGTATTCTCCTCAACACTACTCCCACAGTAGCAATAACTTCTTCTGTGCGCACTGTTTGTCGTCTCTGTAGATGCGTATTATCCACTAGAGTGTACGTGGTGCGTAAACGATCCATGGTCTTCCGAATAATTGTTCGGATAGATGATTATGTCGACCGTAAAACGATTGATTTTCAAAATAACCGAACCATGATTTTCAAAATAAATTTGCACAATTTGCAAGCACTGTTCAGACGTCAGTGAATTTATTCATGGTGAAATGGCAAAACCTACTGACTACATATCAATTGCCAACCGTCCAATTGACAGTCTGTAGAAACGATGTTGCCAGTTTAAAAACCAAACCTCTAAAAAAAACACCCGTTACGTGGCCTGCACACGCGTCGGAAAACCTTTTGATTTATTCGTGTCACGCCACTCGGAAAAAAATTTGTATCAAAACCACTTTAATTAACAGAATTAAAACGCCTTTGAGTGGCATTGCAACGCATGCTGGGTACTCCCTAGTCAGATGTAAAGTAAAAAAACTTTACAGTGTGTAATTCAATAATGTCCCCGAACAAACTTTGTGATTTTAAAATGTTATTCATTATTCATGAAAAAATACTACTCTACAAACTTAATGGCACTCTTGAGTGGGTAGGGACCTTGTTTGGATGGTGATTATTAAAAATACGACTTCAAATTTCTATTTCAAACTTCGTTAACACTCGAAATGTTAAATATAGCACCGGAGCAGGCAAAATAACATGAAAATTATATTTTTCCATCCTCTTTATATCCATTAGGTACTTAAACCTTTGTTGAAATTTGTCTATTTTTCTAATAATCTGCATACGGTACCTAGATAAAATGGGTTGAATCATTTTTTGAAACCTAAGACTGTAAAAAAAAATACAAGTGCAGTTCACACACGGTAGAAGCGAAACTTTACCAAAACAATCTCAAGCCTTGAAAAGTGAGGTCATAATCAAAACAGCCAATGAGCGCAGACCTAGGACCTAGCGTCATTTCCGTTTTATATCTCAACCAATAGGAGCCTTTAAAAGTGACATCATAATCAAATCGGCCAATGAGCGCAGTGTGATGCTTTGCAGGTGCTAATGATGCAATTTCATGCAATTTTAAACTTCGCAGATGAAATTTCCGTTTCATCCAAATTCCGAATCACTAACGCCGGTAAAGAAGTTTCACTTCAAAAATTGATTTCGGTTGTCTATTGGCGTTAGTCGTTACTGTTATAATGGAACACGTTTCGACGAAATTTTAGTACAAAGTAGGCCTATATGACTGTACCGTGTTTTTTCAAGGGTATGCGATAGTAATATGCTACATCATAACGTAACTATTTTAAGCTCAAAAAGTATTTTCATGTAAAAAATGGTCACTTTTGTTGATTACGGAACAAATACCAATATTGGGAAACTTTTCGTGTTGAACATCATGTCAAAAAATATTTCAATTAGGAAGGCGGGTGTGGGTACCGCCGCCCCGGAAGCATTTATTGGATGACCAACACCTCTGCTATAGGTCACCCTAATGGTTCGCTATGTTTGGTGACTAAGCAGGGGTGCCCGGGTCCGTGGGGGGTGAGGTTTGTCTTCTCACCTACTGTGACAGACCAGATCGAGAGAAACTGACTGAGGGAGAACTTTTAATCTTTCCGGCCGGACTCTGGAGTAGGAGGGATGGATTCGTACATGACACATTTACCCCCAGACTGAACCCCAGATTTCTACCCACCCATCATACCATTTTCTTTCCCAGAACTTCCTCTCCTTCCTTTCCTTAAAAAGACCCTCCACGTAGCATCCCCAACTATAACATGGCCCTGAGGGAAATTATTTTCCCCGGGGCCCTCTATGTGGAACTAATGTAAGAAAAACTTGGATTAAAGAATAATATTCGGGGGGGCATGGATGTGTATTGTGTATGTAAATCAAAAAAGCATTGCTCTTTACTTACAGGTTTGTTAAACAATAACTCAGCACCATAATTAACATTTAATATACGATTAGCGGGTAGCGAACACGAAGCAATTCGCGAGTTGTTAGATCGGCGGCAATAAACAGAATGAATTCTCTTTTAAGTCGTCACCCGTCATTAGTGAGCTTTGGTGGCAAAAAAGCCCTTGTCTGGTATTGGCGAACAAAAAGCTAATGGGAGGTAATATGGCGTATAGCCACAATATTACATATCCTCGAAGACGGTTGCTGAATATGGCAAGTTAAATAATAAACAGTTAACATTGGTTTTTTTAAAACAATTTTAATGCTGTGCAAAATATTGACCGAAACTGCTATTATTGGTAAAGGCAAAAAAATAATAAATTAAATAATTTAACAAAAACTTGTTTATAAACGGTCAATTTAGAAGAACACGAATAAACTGGGAGCGAAACTTGTCTGACGAAGCATGTTTTAATTTTCAAAGTATTCGACATAATTTTGTGTTTTGTTGACGAAGGTACTAGAAGCTGTGTGTTTAATCAAGGAGAATTTGAAACGAACACAAAACTAAATCATAAGCTGTAATTGAATTTTGAAGTTTCAGTTATTATTTACTGAGCTTTGAACTCCGCAATTTCATTCTGTTGTTTTCCGAGAGAATCATTATATTTGTGTATCTATCGAAGATTTTCACAGTGAGAGTTTTCATTCGAACTCGAAATATAAAAATAAATTCACTCAACAGTGAACTGGTGATCAAAGTGAGGGATATTTAACCCCTAGACAGCTAATGTGATTCAAAATGACGAGCGTCAAATGCAATTCTTCCCGTCTCTTTTGAATGCTTCTACCGTCACTGTTCAACGACCATTAGATTCGTGCGCAATGCGGTTGTGCTTGGTCGGTAGGTTCTTTTCTTTTCAGATAACCACTGACAACTCGTCATTTTGTCAAATGATTAGTTCAATGGTTTGGCGGTTTTAATGGTTCTGGGTTTTGTCCAACTTGAGTTAAAAATATAAGTAATTCGGTTTTCATAGTTGATATATGTCTTTTGTCTTCTCCATGTGATACATAAAGAAACGGTTTCGAACCGTACGGTTATAAAATAATTTGAATAATAATACATTGATACAGATCATCGAAAAATAATGCCAACATTTCAAAAAATTATAGCACCGAAATCTTTTATGTTAAACGTATAATTCTGTCATTGAACGCTAGCCGATTAACGTAAGTTTTGTTTTGGAGGTAGCGTGACCTTGCCATACGCACACTAGATGCGCAGTAGCCAAGGTCAGCCGTGGGCACTCTAATGACTGCTGCCGTTCAGTACAATGTTGACCGTTGAACAAAAAACGCTGCCCATCTAATGTGCGCATAGCAAGGTCCACCTCCAAAACAAAACTTACGTTCATCAGCTAGCGTTAAGTGACAGAATTACACGTTTAACATAAAGGGTTTCAGTGCCATAATTTTTTTAAATGTTGGCATTATTTTTCGATGACCTTGTGTATATACTCGCTTCTCCCATAACTATGTCAATCGGGGAGTCCTCGAGTTTGCACTTCGTTGGTGGTCGACTAGAGAAAATAACCACATGGGTTGGGAAATTATAGGGTAGGTTTAGATACATAAAATGCAGCAATGTTTTTAAATAAAACCACACCATTTTTCTCTACAAATGTCTCATGAAATACATAATAATAATAGTTTGTTCCAGAATATTGCAGCAAATGATTCAACGCTGCTAGGAAAAGCTTTAATCTCTTTGTGCACGTAAAGGGGAGTTAATTTATTGATCTTAAATGTATTTCAGCTAAAGCAGATTGGAGAATAAATAAAGTACGAGAATTAATTTATTTTTTAAAGTTACTCATCGAAATACGTACTGCGAACAACACAGTTGATTTCTAACCAATTTGGCTTTGATTATATTTTTAAAATACCTTTTTTCCGAATATCATAACGATAAATTATAATGATTTGATTTTAAAGTTTTCAATTCAAAGACCCGTTTGACAACAAAAACCGCGAGAAGCGCTAAAGATCTCGTGAGCCCTCGGCTGACAGCCCCACCTCCCCCCTCTCTAAAATTCACAACCAATGAAAGTGCACGCCAGTGTTGCTATCTTTTGACGGGCAAATATTAAATATTCAGCACTTGACGCAAAACATCTTGCGGGGATGAAAGTTAAATATTCAGGAAATGTTAAAAGTTAACCATGTTAAAGAAAAAGGGCAATTTCGTAACAATTATAGTTTGTTAGTTAGTTAGTGAAATTAAGTTGATAGGTGAAATTTATTTAAAAATATAGTGCCGGTTTAAATGTGTTATTATAAGTTTTTATAATTTGTTGCTTGTAGCAACAAATTATAAAAACTAACAAACTTTAAAAACTAACATACTTTTTCAAAACAATAAGAAACATTTTATACCGTTACTCTAATATAGGCATTCAAAAACCAGGATAACTTTGCACACACAAAATCGGGCCGATTCACAAGATCCACATTACAACATGTATTCCACCAACCAACTACTAAAACGACTTTTGGACAAAGAAATATGCAATACTTCTCTATAAAATTATTTATTATACTCCCTTTTGCAATAAAAACCGTTAAAAAAATAAACGACTTCAAAAGAAGAATTAAGATATGGATTATGGACATGGGAAGGAAGAACATAGATACAATTTTGCATCCAAATAAAGATTAATGCTTGTATTGTGCTTTCTTATATAATTTTATAATTTTCCTCTTGTAATATTTTAAAATAGGTAAAAACTTATAATTCAAACACAAAAACATGTACAATGTGACCTTAGAACGGGGTACCCCAGTAAGGACACATTCTTTTCTTAAACATTGTAAAAAAAAATCAATAAACTTAGTACTTAAAATTTGAACAAAAAGCTTTTTTATGTTCTTTAAATTATAACCTCACTGTTCTTTACATTACCTCACAAAATAAACAAGTCAAGATCTTAAAATAAGTGGTGATTTGTTTTCATTTCATATAGCATTAAAATTTTATTAGATCTAGATCAATCTCACGGGAATTCAAAAAAAGTTCGTCAAAAGATCAAAGGCTTAGCTTATTAAGTACAGTAAAAACGATAGCTATCCAGGGATAAAATATTTTGGTAGATATTTGAAATGTGTTCAATGTGAATACATTATAACAAATGCTCATTTTCCGAAGCCTGTGCTTCTTCACATCGGGAACATTTATAGGGTGAAAGGAAGCCATCGAGAGAAGAGACTGATTGGGTAGTACCTACCTGACTTTGCAGACCACATTACTTAACTATAATAAATATACAACGCAACGTTTCAATTCTCTCACAAAGGTTGTGGATTACGCAAGTGTACTCGTATACCGATAAAACCTTCAGGATTTTTAGAACGCAGAGCGCTTTTAGAAAAAAAATCATCTTTATTATTTTATTTAAATGTATTTATTTGTTTATATATTGAGCTATGAACCCGTGATCCGGGCTCAGAGAAAACAGCAAACAAACTCTAGGGAATGTACATCCAGGCAAAATGTTTAACACCCTAACAAATATAATTACATATCCGATCTGTTTGTCAAACAACCGCAAACCGTAATTATTTTAAAATTATGATGTGCTTAAACAAACACATAACATAAAACAGTGGGAACAGGTTTGTTTGGATTGTCGTTTCGTAGAATTATGTATATACATTTCCAAAAAATTAAATTGTTTACAACATTTACATATCGCTCGTAAAAAACATCATACATTATGTTGAGGAAAGGTTATTGTCAACAAAAAAATAACCAGTGAAAAGTCAATGCGTAATTCTTTGAATTTTATCATTTTATTTTTGTTTTTTGAGTAGATGTTTCAAAAATCAACAAGCCAGATAAACAATTTTTCTCGGAATAGGATACATTTTCATTGAATGTGTCTGTTGGTAGTTTTGTAATATAACTATGTTTTTACCTCTGTACAATTAATATAAAAATTACGCCTCCTCTGAAAATTTTGAAAAAATCGCTTTCCCAGTTTTGTTAAATCTTATTTTAAATCAAAAGATAAAGTTTTCCAGCGTTTGGGTTTTGAAAACTTTTATAAAATAAAATATTTATAAAACTTTCAGAAACAATATTTGCCAGAGAAGTTAACGGGCACTCCATAAATACTTTTAAAGTTTATATTTTGACTAAAACAAAAGTGTGACTCAATAAGCGCTCAAGATTAGAGTTTTAAATTTATCTGCTACTACAAGATAATATCACTAAACTTCTTTCTTCCGGCTTGTGTTTATTTCCAAAAATAAAAGTATAGTTTTTTGTCATTTTGGTCAATATCACAGTTGTTTCGGTTTACAAGACCATTTTCAAAGTGTGCTAGATCCACTGTCCGCAGTAACTTATTTATAAGATTTTAAATGTTAATTTTTGAAGGTGTCTATATTGATTTATTATAGGTTAATCCAATTTGCTGATACACTAATTGACTCATTTAAGTGTGTTATATTTTTAGGTTTTGTAAACATGCTAAGTAGTGGGGAATACATAATTTTCATTGTTTTATTAATTAGCATTACACTGGGGTCATTAGTTCGTTTATTGATTTCTAATTGTTCAAGCAAATTTAATCTAAGACCCTTCCTTTCTTTATGTAATGGTTTAGGCTTATTGTTTTTGAGTGGGACGTGATTATTTACCAAGAGTAATGTGAATTTTGAAGAAGTGCTTTCTAGACCGAAGAAAAACAAATGTTTCTAATACGAAGAAGGTCTTGTAAGCCGAAATAGCTGTAACAAAAATACATAGTAAAATACATGCAGAACTATAATAACATTATCAATAATAAAACTATCAAATTCAACTTTAATTAAACAAAATTTTTTAAGTTCTACGAATTCAACACAAAAACAATTAATATCACAGTGTTTACAGAAAAGACGCGCCTCCTTAAAGCATGCTTGACAGAAGGACGCTTTACCTTGATTTTATTATTATATTTTTAAATATTAACCAATAAATGATCTGCCATCCAATTCACAAAAATCGTTTCAACCAAACGCATCATAAAATTCCTTAAAATGTTCATTACATCTCTTAAAGCAATTATTATTTGTTGGAAATTAGAAGAACAAAAAAACGTTTCGCAAAATATAGGCATTAATTTCAAATCAAAATTTTCATTTATGAAAAAATGTTTTTATAATAATATCGTGGAACTACACGATTTAAAAACGTGCAACTATCAACATAAAGTTTCCCGTTAAAAAATCTGGATTAACTGAAGCAAGTCTTTTTCCCGGCGGGAATTAAATCTATAAAACCAATATTACATTTGTGATAGCTTCCTTCTAACCTTAATTGAATACCTGCCTCGGTTGATCGGTTGGTTGGTTGGCTGGTTTGCTGGTTGCTTGAGAACCAATTAAAAGTTGCTAACATTGCCACGCGTTATTTATGCTAGGTATTAAGATGCGGTATTGTTAGGTTAACTTTTGCCCTTCGCTGGAGGTGAAGGCCGATACAGGGCGAAGACTTGAGCCTCCAGGGGGGAGTGGGGAGAGTTAAGGCTTTAGTTAGGGGGAGGGGTGGTTGTGGTTCCAGCCTAACTTTAGATTAAGACGCTACTCGGCGGCTTGGTGATTACAGATACATGATGCAATCATAATCAACGGAAATTGAATATTTTGAAGTTCGATCTTTCAATTTCGGCTACATAGCATGCTGTTTCTCGTAAACAATTTTAATAGACTGATTTTTAAGCTTTCATACTGAAGTAATTAAAAATATTTTTGGTGACATGAAAGTTTGCCAATCTTTAGAATTTTAAGATAGATATGTATAATTTTCCACAATCCATAAAATGAGATTTCTATTATCCAGTTCATTAGTCCGACATCTCCAAATACTAAGTTTTGAAATAATGAGGAAAACTGAAACGCTCGACAAATATTATTTATACGTGGATGTGTTTCACGTATTAAATATGCTATAAAATAATACCAGGAGGCATTACGGTCCGGTACATTAGTATGACATCAACATTTGGAAGGTGGAAATGGGTACCGCCGAACCGGACAACCAACGCCTTTGCCACCCCAAGTGGTTCAGTACGTTTGGTGACTTAGCAGGGTTGCCCGGGTTCATGGGGTGAGGTTTGTCTAGGTCTTGGTGGCGGATGCATCTACCCAATTTCCTGGTGGGCCGGATCAAAAGAAACTGGTTTAGGGAGGCTTTTTGACCTGTCCCCTTGAAAGGGATGAATTCGTACGTTCGTCACTCCTGGACACATTGACCCCCAGACTCCCACCCACCCTTTATACTTTTTTCCTTCCAAGAACATCCTCTTTTGCCTTTCCTTGAAAAGACACTCCACACAGCATCCTATCCCGTAGGCCATTAGGGAAATTATTTTTTTCAGGGCCTCCTGTGTGGAGCTAATGTAAAAAAATTAAATTGTTTTTTCACTCGTTTTTCTGCGTTATAATTGATTTTGTGTACTTATGAGTAATCTGACCACATAAAGGGTACACTTTTACATATAACTGCATTCTCTACTCAAATTTCCACAAACAGGGTACACTTTTACATATAACTGCACACTGTACTCAAATTTCCACATACAGGGTACACTTTTACATATAACTGCATTCTCTACTCAAATTTCCACATATAGGGTACCTACACTTTTACATATAACTGCATACTCTAGATAGAAATCTAACTAATTAACCGGACGATCGATTTAGTGAAATATGGCTACATTATTGCAGCTTTATTCAAATAGCTCGTTTTTCTGGAGCATCCAATAGAATTTATCTAATTTGAAATTAATTACCTGTGTATTCGTGTAACATGTTATTTGAAAAACATTTTTTCTCTGAATCTGATCTGATGAGATTAAGTTATGAAAACTTAAAGACCAGCGAAGTACTGATGCTCTGTTCACCTTCAACCTTATACCGCGAGTCAAGAGACAAGATGACTAAAGAACTTTACTTTATCACGTGTCTCCTAAGAAACATACTTTACTGGAGAATGTGGCCACATTTATGCAGAGTAAAGTGGGCCAGCGTGGGGCTTGATACCGCCTCGCCGGAGTACCTGTAGTTCTTACACTGTATGCTGAACACACCACCCCTACACGAGGGTGCGGAGTATGAGAGATAGTGCGATCTGAGTGGATTACCCGAGTCTGGGCGTCTCTAAGATGCCACCCACCGCCTTTCTCTAGGTACATGCCCTAATCGCATATTAAACTGTCGTGCTAGTCTGATAAGGTGGGTTTCTAGATTATTTTGGTGTCAGAGAGGTGTTAAATTTTGCCAGAAATTCTACACAAGTAGACACATTATATACGTATTAGCGCAGATCCAGTAACGAATCACGAGTAGTCTAATTCTTTAGATAGATAAATCAGTTCCAATTTATAAATTACTAATTGACCGGTCAGTGGCTGAGTCGGCATTGCATTTGGGTCCCACCCAGGTGTCACGTGTTCGATTCCTCGACTGGCTAAGTCCTCTTCACGACATAAGTCACGACTAAGTCCTCTTCCGCGTACTGTGGTGGTAGTAGGAAATTTTCAAATATTGTCGGGTTATTCGTAGCTCGGAAACGTTTGTACTTCTTTTTAAAAAAGGAAAATAAATTTAGTACTTACTTCCAAACAAGCACTTCCCATTTTAAAAATAAAACTTTAAACAAACGTTTGCAGCGCTCTTGAGTTGATTTTCTACAAAAACGGCACTTTACAATTTATCCAATTATGATTATTAAAAGTTCTAGAGAGGAGAAAAGTGGAAGACCCAGACCCGACGTGGGAAGACGAGGTAAAAGGGGATGCAGCACAGCTTCTCCAGGTAACAAACTGGAAGTCAACTGCTGAGGACAGGACGAGTTGGAGGCGAATGTTGCGGGAGGCCAAGGCTCGATATGGGCTGCAGCGCCATCGGAAAGAGAGAGAGAGAGAGAGTACAGCGTCATACATGAGCTTTTGCTCTCCAAGAAAAGGGAAGTCAAATACGAAGCATCTCCGGGACCTTACTCCGAAAAATTATCATCATTCTCTTTCCGTTGTCCTATTCGGGTCGGGGACCCACTGCCGAGAAGGCGCCTCCATTCGTATCTGTCTTGTGCTGATTGTTCGGCCTCCGTCTATGGCAGTCCCATCCTCTCCTCACAGTTTCTGGAGTTGCCTCGCCCAACCGTGTCTGTGGCGGCTCTCTGGAATCGCAATCCGTATTTTCCTAAGAATTCAGTCATCAGACATTCTTAGAACATGCCCAAGCCACCTCAGTTGCGATTTTTATATGAAGAGAAACAGTAGTTTAATGTTTAGATTGGCTCGGATCGTCGAATTTCTTACTCGATCCCATTCGTAAATCCTGCAACTCTTCTCAAGTACCTCACTTCGGCAGCAGGCAGTAACTCCAAAATATACATAATTGAAATCTTGTCACCATACCTGAAGGAATTATTAAGGAAAACCCAAAAACAAGCCACCACAAAAGTATACGCGTGTGTTTGGACAAAAGATGGAAAAATCATGGCGCGAAAAGCTGAAAGGAAAAAGATTTTTTACATTAAACACTCAGACGACATAATAAAAACAATGATCTAATTTTGCTCTCGTAAAACTTTGTACCTCTTTCTGATAATTTGACACCTTTCATAACAATCATAGACCGCTAAATACACTTACCTGAAAATAAAAACTACAATCGATTCACATGTAAAAATAGCAAAACCACAAAATCTACAACAAAAATAATGCACTACATGATAAAAAATTGAAGTTTGTCCTTCACAACACAGGCGAATTCCTAGTCGGATGGACAATTTACAATATCTTAAATTTAATATGTAAAGATTAATAAATAAATAAATTTAAAAAAAAAATACATTTTCAACCCATAAAAAATATTGTGATGGATTACATTCTTACTACAACAAATATTTAACTTTTATTTTAATTTCTTTTTGCGTTAGTTCGTATCGTAAGTTTTATTATGATGAATTTCATAATTATTTCGCGTGACCACCATCTCACCCTTCACAGGCTGTATCAAAGGCTGTTCTTATGTATCCATTTTTGTGTTCACGAGACCCAAATCAAACTTTTTATACCGAAACAAAGGGCAAAACAAAATAAAACTACCAACATGCTAGTTAAAATACCAATCCCACGCCGATTTATTAAAATGGAGAGATTTTTTTTCGTTATTTAGGTGAAACTAAATATGTGGAAATGATGTATACTCCTAAAAATTATGTATACGTGTCACAAAAGGCTACAGACACAGAAATAACCTGATAATTTAGTTGTAACTGGTAACATTTTTTGTTTTATTGGGCATTTTTGAACGCTCGTGAACACGGTGAAACATGAAATATTGAATATAATACATGCCTATATGGAATGGTACAAAAACTGTGAATCCGGTATGGAATATTGGAAATTCCCAGCTGGGAACAAACACGCGGAGAAATTCCCTTTTCTTTTATTTTCCTCGTTTGTTTTGTGGACGCTAATCCCTTCACTTGAAGCTTTTCATACATTCGTTCATCTTATTTATTTATTATAACGCAGCTTCCAATGAATTGAAGATTTTTAAGGATATTTGAGATAAAACTCATTTTTCCTAGGAAACGTTGGCTGTGTTGGTTTTTGCTTCGGTGTTTTATTTATTTAAAGCAATTTTACAAACAATTTAATTTTGGTTGTGATGTGAAATGAGTAAGTAATGTTATAAAATACAAAAATACACAATTCTAATTATTTTAAGTACTATATATTTATTTGTAAAAACAGCATAACGATAAGAAAAGATTCACAATAGTTACATTTACAGTTAAATTAATACATTTAGTTAAACACAAGTGCTATTTCACGCTTAAAATCGATGTAGGATATGTGAAAAATATCCAAATTTCCTGCAAGGCAGTTAATTAACAGTGATTCTTTCCATTGGTAAGTTAGTTCTGCACATGGGAAGAATCAAATGCCTATGTTGGCGACCTCGCGTGAAATTATCCGGGACATAGAATCTGTTTCTTCCAGAATATCTGGTATCGATATAAAACCATTTAGAAGCTTATAAGCCATCAGCAATAATGTGAAATCTCTTCTGGAACTAAGGCTGCAGATACCCAGCATTCCCGAGATAAATGCTGTTGGAAACAGCCGTGGGTGAAAACCTAGCTCTCTCATATAGAGGTATCGTAAAAATTTCTTTTGTATTTTCTCAACCATTAGTACATAGACGATATCCTGAGGTCCCCATATCGGAGATCCACTCTCGAGAATGCTATGCACTAAGCTAAGTAAAGTAATGAAGCTAAATAAAGAATTTATGCCGCCATTCTTACATTAGTTATTGGTGTAATGGTCAGCATTGTCGCCTTTCAAGCAATTGATCGGGGTTCTATTCTCAGCCGTTTGCATGTTAGTAAAAATGTTTATATTAAATTTATTTGTAATTTTTTAGTATTTATTTTTTTAAATTAATTTTTTTTTTAACTTTTATAGTCATGTGTAATTACAAAGAGGACAAAAATATAGATTATAAAGAAATAAATTTCTATTCTCTTTATATATATCTATCTTTCTTTTATATAATAAAGAACCGCGTGGTAGAAGGGAAAGGCTCTTGATTCGCAATCCGAAGGTCGCGTGCGTGGGCAAATAAATTTTGGTCCCGGCGTAGGCAAATAAATTTTATTTGAATTGAATAATTTGTGTTATGTTCGACGGCCTCCGTGGTCCCGAGGCAAGACTCTCGACTCACAATCCGAAGGCCGCGGGTTCGAACCCGGCGTGCGCAAATAAATTTTATTTGATTAATTTGTGTTATTTCACAATTTATTCATTTAAAATAATATATAGTATATTTGCGGCACGTTCCAGAGTGGAAGATACTATCAGTATCGCCCTGGTGTAAGACCACCATTCAGAATTGAAACGTTGCTTGAAATGGCTTTAGCCGTGTTTAGTGACCAGATCTGAATAGCCAGGTACTTCCCCACCTTCCTCTTCCCTATCTCCTTCCCCTCCCCACTACCTTCAGCCTCACAACATACCCCAATTGGGGATGCCATAGTCTCACTGGCTCCAGACGGGAGCAGTTGGGACTCTTGTGCGGTATTAACTGTAAAAAAAAAAAAAAAAATAATTCATTAAAAATAATGTATAGTATATTTGTGGCACGTTTCAGAGTGGAAGATACTCTCAGTATCGCCCTGGTGTAAGACCACCTTCAAAATTGAAACGTTGCTCGAAATGGTGTTAGCCGTGTTTTGTGACCAGATCAATAGCCAGGTACTATTCTTATTCTATTCTATTATTCTAGGTCTTCCCCATATTCTCCCCCTATCCACTACATTTAACCTCACAACACACCCCGATTGGGAATGCCATTCCATGACGGGTGAGGTATTCATATAAAAAAAAAGATTTTTATATAAATCTACAATTTCACTTCGAGGCTGATAAAATTTTGCACACTTGACCTTCAAATAGAGGGAGGTTTGTCTCCACCCCTTAGACCCTTTTCCTTCCCAGAACTCTCGTCCCTTCCTTTCCTTTAAAAAACCCTCCACACAGCATCCCCAAAGATGACATAGGCCCTGAGGGAAATTATTTTCCTCAGGGCCTCCTGTGTGCTCATGTAAAAAAAAACCTTATAAAAATGATTAATTAATAATTTAAGAAAAAAGACTCATAATTGCAACTTTTTAAAAATACTAAATTGCTTCTCACCCTCTGTCGGCATATGCATGCTTTATAGTCTGTTTAGGGTGTTTTATTGTATTGCGAGGTTTTGTACTAAATATATGGTTTATTAAATATACACGTAAACTCTTTTGATGGATGAATAATGGTTCGCCTCATTTCTCTGAAGTTAGGAACCAACGTTTATTTGAAGATTGTTTTGCTAAAAACATGCTTTTTTCGTGTTTTCATCTCCATTGCGCTAACAGGACTGCTTCAAAGGGAATAAATAATACGTGACAACCTTCGCTTCCAATAAATGCTAAAAGAACCTCCATTTTTAAACATCTTTTAAATATTGACTTTTTACAATCTGTGAGACTGCGAGTTACGTAGAATAATTTTAACGTGGGTGGTTCTTTGTGTATTTTAAAGCGAGGAAATATTATTAACATCATGTTTATTAAATGAACGTTGTGTGTGTTTTTAAACAAGGAAATATTTTTAATATCGTGTTTATTAAAAATAAGTTTGTTTATTTTTTAAAGTAATTTTATTTGATCAGTGACGGATAAACGTACAGAAATGCTTTTATGATAACGTGGATAATTTGAAAACTTTCGTGACTGGAATTTTATGAAGTGTGTGACACGCCACAAAAGGAATGTTACTCTTCCCAATCGATAATGTAGCTGTAACTATTACAACTACTGGCGGAAGGCGAGGAGCAGGAGAACATTTTAAAATTTTTAATTTTTATTTTATTTAAAATACATACAAATAACAGATTTAATAAAACGTACGGTTATTAAAATTACAATGAAATATTTTCTTGACCCTCAGCTCTCGACCGTATTAGGTCAGAGGGTTAAAATATTCCCGCTTTAAAATAAAATCCCAATAAACGGAATATTTCTGAACCTATCCGAAAACTAAAAACTGTTTTTAAAAAGTGATAAAATATGTGTAAAATTTTATAAATTGATATAAACATATAATTTATAAAATTTAAAAATTTTGCACGCAAACATAAAAAAAAGTTTTTAAAACGGCATACCTTAGGTTTTTTCTAACTAAAATTACTGGAAACAAAAAAAATAAAAACACATACACATTTTATTAGAAAAATGTTAATAAACGTTATTTTCACCTCTTTTTGTCAAAAAAATTAATAAAAAATTTATTTCAAATTGCGATTTGAAATATTGATTTCATTCAGGTGTATAGTTTACTTCTTCTGTGGTTAGTTTTTGGATTTGAATATAAAGCGTGGCCTTTTCTATTTCTTATACCGTTCATGAACCCGGACACCCCTACTAAGTCACCAAACGTAGCAAGCCTTTGGAAGAGGTATTGGTTACCCAAAAAATGATTCCCGGGGCGGCGGTACCCAAAACCGCCTCCCAAATTCATAAATTTATAACGACAATTTTTATTTTATTCTCCACACACTATTTTCTTCACGCGTTTGCTCTACATGCCTAACCTTGTAAACAACCCCTTTCTTAACTTACTCATTACTATGTGTATTGGTGTTGCTAGAAAATAATCTAGCTTCCCTTTAGTACCATGATTTGTAGACATGACCTCGCATTACTTCGAGCTCAGGCCCCGGAATATAGCGAGGCATGTCGCCGCTCCGCCAGATGCTGTGGGTGATGGACCGGTCCCTGTGGAACACCGGCCAGGGGGGATTCTTCTGGTCGCTGTTCCCAAACTACCGAACATATTTAAAACGAGAACAAAAAATTTTTTCAAGACCTAGACTAGTTTGATTCGAGCTCTTTCAAGTCGCGATCCCAACATTATCAATGCAGCGAATGTTATCCGATAAGATTACTGATTCTTTATAACACGTTTCAATAATTCATGTAAATTAGTTGTACCTTTATTTGTGTGGGATGCCGTGATTTTTTCAAAGTGTATTTATCTTAGATAGCCACAGGCAGAAGAAATATGGGAGAAAAATTAAGTTTTTACAAATTTATATTTAGATAAAATGTTCAAATTACCGTTTTATGAAGAAATGTTGTTAATCGCTTCCTTTAAAACATTAAGTAAAATGTTCTTAAATTCTGGAGATTTGGATTACATACTTGATATTTTTTAGAGAATTTCCGATAAAGTTCGAGGTTTGTCGAAATTACAAGTTATTTTATTTACGTTATCGCGTGGTTTACAATGAATACTTACTGGACTAAACGTCAATTCTAATGGATGCTGTGAGTAATTCTGAAGTCAGTGAGCTCAACACTGAAGGTGCCCAGCATTCGATCGTATATATTTTTTTACATTAACTCCACACAGGAGGCCCTGAGGAAAATAATTTCCCTCAGGGCCTGTGTCATCTGAGATGCTGTGTGGAGGGACTTTTTGAGTAACATTGGTATTGAAAAGACCCTTGTTGTCGGAAGGAGAAAACACATAGTCCGGCAAATTGTTCCACAACCAAGCTGTTGAACACAAGAACGAGTCGAAAAAACGACCCGTTCTCATGTGACAATGTCAACCATGTACATATGTTGGGCGCGCGTTTGATATATCTCCCGACTATGCACCGGTGCCGAAGGGATCAATGACGCTAGTTCATCAGAGCATCTTCTATTGAAATACCGGTAGAACATGGATAGCATTCCCACCCGACGCCTGTGCTCTAAGCATTGCAATCCGTATGTTAAGGTGGGAGAATCTATCAAACGGACCGCCCGTTTCTGCACAACAGAGGGTATTTTTCAAGTATATTTGAGCTCCAGACCAGAGGTGGCTGCCAAATTCAACCATGGGGCGCACTTGCGATTTGTACAGGGTTAGCAGTATATCATCGGCTATTTCCGTAACCGTTCGTGCTTTAGATACGAACGGCGATAGTTGCCACTCAACTAATGTACTACTTAACTCACATCTGTTAAGACCCTCAAAACTGTATATAACTAACCATAATAACGATATCCGGTAAAGAATTTTGAAACTTCATATATAATTCTATATACCACATTAGGAATTGTAAAAAACCCTTTTTTCTTGACTGTAAAGATTCTTTACCTTTTGCAGATTTAAATCTAGTCTCCTTCAACGGAAGCAATCTTCCGAACAGGCCCTCCATTGATATGCTTGGTGTAACTCTAAGTGACCAGCCTCGAAGCCAGAGTAAAGTTAGCCTCTCAAAAAGTGGGCGTACTTAGGGGCCCGCAGATAATTTAATAGTACACAACTGCTAACCCTGTACAAATCACAAGTGCGTCCCACGGTTGAATTTGGCAGTCACCTCTGGTCTGGAGCTCAAAAATACCTGAAAAATACCCTCGACTCTGTGCAGAAATGGGCGGTCCGTTTGATAGATTCTCCCATCTTAAAAGACGGATTGAAATCTTTAGAGAATGCTATCCTTGTTCTACCGGTATTTTAATGGAAGATGCTCCGAGGAACTAGTGTGATTGATCCCTTCGGCACGCGTGCCCAACATATGTACCCGGTTGACATTTGTCACAAGAGAACGGATCGCTTCTTCGACTCGTTCTTATATTCAACAGCTCGGCTGTGGGACAATTTGCCGGCCTCTGTGTTTCCTCCTTCCTACAAAACGGAACTCTTCCAGACCAATGTTCATTCCTTCCTATCCTCAAAAAGACCCTCCACACAGCATCTCAGATGACGTAGGACCTGATAGAAATTATTTTCCTCAGGGCTTCCTGTGTGGAGTTAATGTAAAGAAAAAATGACCATTTTCGTCGTTGTCAGAAAATTGGCTGACGATAAGCGCAGCACTAATACAAATAGATATTTCACGGCATGCAAACACACCTGAGTCTATTAGAACAAACGAGCATCCAGGTGGCAGAGGGAGATGGAACTACATATAAGCAAGACAAAGCACCGCGAATAACAGTGCATCACAGTTTAACATGCGCTAAAGCTAAAGTAGTGTGTACACGCTGCCACGGTCCACATTACTCTCGATTGTGGTTCGTACTCCCCTCCCTTCAGTATCGGGGTTTACGGCTCGAGCGCGTGTGCCCCATACTTAAGGGCTATCACGAGCCCCGGGACTCCGATGCCTCTTGTGTATTTATGAATGTTTTCTTGGCAATAAATTCACTACGGTTTTGACACACTTTTTCGGAAGCTACGAGTTCATAAAATATATGGGATCAAAATGAGATAGTATTTTAGGCTAGTTTCAAAACTTCCCCAACTGGGAACTGGTTAACCATACACTATGAACAAGGATATAGGATGCTTCACATTTAATTTGCAAAAAAGTCATCGTCATATGCAAATAATTACAACACCTATTTCCTTTTCCTTAGCATTATACAAGTGATATACAAAGGAAAAAATACTTTTGAAAAACTATATATTTAAGCATATAATTATTATATACAACAGAAAGCACAAACAGCGTCATCGTAGTATTGTAATATGTAATATACATATACCTGTAGTAACTATTAACATTTTGCTTTATTAGTTGACGCTTCTGATAAGTTTGATATGTATGTAAATTAAATTAAAAGCGTCTTGTGATAGAATTACTTTTTTGAGTAAATCTACCCTAAGGGGCCATCCATTAATTACGTCACACCTTAAGGGGGGGGGGAGTAGAGAAATGTGATAAAGGGTATGGGGGGTCAAAAACTCATGGAATTCTAGGGGGGAGGGGGTCTCACAAATGTGAGGGATTCTCACAAATGTGTGGAATTCTAGGGGGGGGGAAGGGTCAAAAAATCATGAAATTCCTTAATTAATTTATGATGATTTAATATATTTTTTCATGTACCATACATAGTAATTTTAGTGACTTGCAATATTTCATATTATACAATTTTTTGTACGTTTTTGTCAAAGTTTCAGTCAAAGACTGGCCTAAAGGGAGGTGTAGAGTGCGTGAGCGGGTACCTAAGCAATTCATTAAGAAACTTGTTCAGGGTGCTTAGGGTGTGAACATACGAAAAGTCCTGATGTCTAGTTGGTGAGTCAGGAGGTATGGGGGGAGGAAATGTCCCAATTTTCGGGTTTCCGCTCCGCTTTCTCAAAAACGGTACGTCGCAGGAAAAAAAATTTTTGACCATAAATTAAATCTAATAAAATTATCTACAACTTTTTTCTATATGTAATTTTCGAATTCCTAACCGCCTTTGAGTAACACGCTCCACAAAAGTAGATATTTTCGAAAAAAAAAATTCCTCACATTTTTCATCAAACATTCCTTCATTTCGTCTAAATATTCATCAGAGAAATAAATTTATTTGAAAAAAGTTGTATAGAATAATCATTATAAGACAATTTTCCGCTGCGACGCACCGTTTTCGAGATAGACGTCAGGACTTTCGGTATGTTCACACCCTAAGCACCCTGAACAAGTTTCTGAAGGAATCGCTTAATGGAATGCTCACGCACTCTACACCTCCTTCCTTGACTGGACTAAAAGCTCCGTAAATTTTGTACTTCTTCCTGAAAAAAAAATGTTTATCATTTATTGCATTATTATATTTTCCGGAATAACTTGATTTTTATAAAAATGGAAAAAGGTAAAGATTATTTTTCAAAGCATTTTTTCTGTGATCTGAACACTGTAATACTGTATATAAATAATATATTTTTTTTGAAATCTAACAAGTCATGCATTTTCGGGAATTGTTTGTTTTATATTAAAAATAAAATTCATCTTTGGGGATGCTGAGTGGAGGGTTTTTAAAGAAAGAAGGAGAGGAGAGTTCTGAGAAGGAAAAGGGTATAAGGGGTGGATAGGAATCTGGGGTTCAGTGTGTCCTCCAAGATCCAACTCCAAGACCTAGACCTCACCCCATGAACCCGGGCACCCCTGCTAAATCACCAAACGTAGCGAACCACTTGGGGTGACCTATGGCAGAGGTGTTGGTTATCCAATAAAGGTTCCCGGGGCGGCGGTACCTATTCCCGCCTCCCAAATTGAAAATATAAAATACATTAAGAAATATTATTATCAACCTTAAACTCTTCTTTTAATTAGGTTACACGTTTTTGTGTGTATTTTATACTTATTCCTGAAAAAAATATTTATCATTTATTTCTTTGTTATATTTTCCGGAAAAAGTGACTTTTATGAAAAATGGAAATGAGAAGTGATTATTTTTCCTGTGATCTGAACACGTATATAAATAATAATAATTTTTTCTTCAAATCTAACAAGTCATAGCAGAATTGATAGTGTGTAAGGTTAAATATGTTTTCGTTATTATAGTTGATTCCCAGCTAATTGGAAAGTTTGTTTCCTGGAATATAAAATAACGCTCGACTTGTTTGAGTTTTAACATTTTCCTCTCACGCTGTAATTTTTGTAGGTCGTTTAATGGAATTTGGAGACCATCGGTGCGATGCGTCCGTTTGGATGCGTCCTTCTGCGCGAAATAACTGACTCTGCGTCAGAGTGAAATTTGTGCACTTTTTTTAGCGTTAGAGCCAAGTTACTTTACCATAATGTATAGTTTTTGACAACGAGTTCAGTATTTAATATTGTTTTATTTATTTATTTGTTTTATTTTAGTAAATTGTACATTTAAATTTACAATTTCCTAATTAATTATATCATTTCATATTTCAAACTATATTTTTTCTTGTTCTATGTATCTCCTACAATACATTTTGAACTTTCCAATTGGTGCGGCCTTTAAAGTTTCTGGTAGAGTGTTGTATAACTTCATCCCTTTGTATAGTAAACTGTTCTGCGTATTCGTTTTGTCCTTTTTTTGTAGTCTGATTTCCTTGCAAGTCCTTGTATTATGTCTGTGAATGTCCTTGTTGTATATAATTTTGTTTGAGAAGTATTTTGGTAACATGTTGTTCACTATTTTATGGATAAATATCATCGTGTGCAGGGTCAACATCTGTTTCACGGTTAGCCAATTTAGTTCCTTTAAAATTTTATTTACTTTTGAGAATCTATTTCGTCGAAGTATTTTTCTCATTGCCCTGTTTTGGAAAATTTGAAACTTATTTTGTTCTCGATCATAACACAGGAAAAGCATAGTTGAGCAGTAATTAAATTAGTTATTGTGATGGCAATGGTTTCAGCTTGTCAGCACACACATAGTTTATTTTTGATTTGTTTCTTGAACTGCTTTAATGCAAAGCACGCCTTCTTAATATCACTAATCGTAATATTTATTATATGAAAATGAATGTTTCTTTGTTTGTTCCTTGTGCATTCCTAAACCTTTCATCTGATTGCGATGACACTGTGTTCACAGTTGTTGTTCACACATCAGCGAAGGTTTCTTTATACAGGGTGTTGAGGGACGTATATGACTCATTTTAACCAGTGATTCACAACATTATTTGGAATAAAAAATGAAAATAAGCTTTTGTTCTCTGGTGACAATTAAATCGATGAAAGCCGGCCGCATTCATGAAAAATCATGACTCATGTTGTCACGTTCCGCCGGGCGTGCAAGCGAGGGCGCGGAATAAGCAATATAGAAGCACGATCGGACTAAGCGTTCGGCTTAAGCGTAAAGGCTTTCGGGTAAAGCAAATCAAGTACGTCCCTTAAAACCCTGAATACTGAGGAGCTCTGGCGCTATGAAATCTACAATCTACATACAAAAAAATTACAATAGGTGGCGCACGAATTGTTTGAAAAATGAGTGTATTTCATATATTTTATGAGCAGGGAGGAAAGGAGAAAGTGGGAGGGGAATTCGGGAATGGGGAGAAGAAGAAGGCGTGGAAGTTGGAAGGGGAACGCGGGAGGGGAAGGGGACGCGGCAGAGAAACGATGGCGGGAAAGGGAAATGACACGTAGGTGAGGGTTGACCGAAGAATAAGGGATGAGGGAGAGGCAGGGGCAGGTTTTGCAAAGGAGACATAGTAGCATTGGGGAAAAGCGGGTGTTAAATTTGGATAATCCATGCCTCTCACACGGACAACTGTATGTGGCCTACTCACGCGTCGGAAAACCTTCCGATTTATTCTTGTACGCAACAGACCGAAAAACAAAAACAAAAATCTGTTTTTTAAAGCACTTCAATAAACAGAATTAAAACACAAACCCTTTTTGTGTTTTATTGCCGGGTACTCGCGCCGGGAACTCGCTAATATACATCGCATAAAACTTGACATTATTCAAATTTGCTTTACGAAAAAAGGAGTATTCGACTCTACGTGCATTTGGGGAAAGTTTGTTTAATAAAGTGATTGCGATTGAGAAGTCGCAATTTATTATCTATTATTTAGATTCTATGCGTTTTCTGGACGATCTAATACATTTGCGAAATAAAATTGTTATGTGCACGTTAGATTACTTTATAGACAACTTTAGATGTCGTATAAATAAACGTTCGTAATAAATATTTTCAAGGCTCTATGTAAGAAACCTATCCTGTATTAGTCAATGTAATTGAAAAGTACTAAAACATAACATTGTTCGTGGTCGGGTGTTTTGTGACGAAATTTTGACGGAATTTTTTTTACGAATTTCAAGACTTCATTTGAAGAGTTTCGACATGCCTTATGTTTTCGTTACTCAGCTTTATTACGTATTGTAGGAATTCTTATTTTTTATTATCTTCATTGACAGGTTTTACACTCTCAACAGCTCCGGTCTGGAGCCAGTGAGACTATGACATCCCTAATTGGGGTATACTGTGAGGCTGAATTAGTGGGGAAGGAAAGAGATGGGAAATAGGAAGGTGGGGAAAGACCTGGCTATTCAGATTTGGTTACCAAACACTAAAGCCATTTTAAATATTTTTTATTTATCTAAATAAAATTTATTACATGTGATTTTTCGATGCATGTCTCACTAGGATGTACTTGTGTCGAGACATTTCAAGCAACGTTTCTATTATGAATAGTGGCCTTACATCAAGGATTCAATTTGGGAGGAGGGAATAGGTACCGCCGCCCCGAGAACCTTTATTGGATAACCAACACCTATGCCATAGGTCACCCCAAGTGGTTCGCTACGTTTGGTGATTTAGCAGCCCGGTTTATGGGGAAAGGTTTGTCTAGGTCTTGGAGGAAAATGAATAGGACACACTGAACCCCAGTTTTCTACCCACCCCTTAAACCCTTTTCCTTTCCAGACCTCTCCCCCTTCCTTTCTTTAAAAAACCCTCCACACAGCACCTCCAAAGATGACATAGGCCCTAAGGAAAATTATTTTACTCAGGGCCTCTTGTGTGGAGCTCATGTAAAAAAGTGCGATACTGAAAATATCTTCCACTCTGGAACGTGCCGTAAATATACTGTATATTATTTTTAATTAATTAATTGTGTAATAACAAAAATTTAAAGAATAAAAATTTTTGCTCACGAAGGGATTTTAACCCGCGACCTTCAGATTGGTGATGGAATCTGCTGGCAATTAATTGCTACCCCTTTAGCTATTATAATGACTTCCGAAGCCGAACGCTACCAACAAATCCCCGAAAGTGTGAAGGTTTCTATGATTCCTAGCATTTAAAATTCCAAAATGTTGCTTGATGCTGACGTGATTTTTTTTTACGTAAACTCTGACGTGGGGAGCCTAGGCGGCCTGTTACTATAAATGTTTATATATTAGAGATCCATGAAAATTTTGAAATCGAAATTATTGTTCATTGGACAATTTAAATAAAATAAAATACATTTTTTATTGTTAAGTAACTTTTATTTAACAATTTAGATTTTGTATAATAATTTTTGGCAAAAATCATTTGAGATCAGAAATCAGTCTGTATTATCTATTAAACTAAAAAAAAACATGAACTCACTTTTATTGTAATATTTCAATAGTGTCTCGAATAAACTATGTATTCAAAACTTTAGTAAAGTTGTTTATGTTTATTTTTAAATAGTAAAAATCAAAATTCACGCAATTACCTACGATAGGTCAGAGAGGCCTGCAAAAAAATTTAAATGAATTTACTTACAGAAATTTAACTTTAAACGCATAAAATTTACGGCTCTGGCGTCATTAAATTCGAAGCTACTGGAAGCGGCGTAGTATGCGTCGCGCGCGGGGGTGGGGAGTATTTCGATATTATTATTGTTGCTACGACGGAGCGGCCCCCACGTCAGCAGTTAAAGGTTAAAATTTATCTAAAAAACATGATTTAGATTAAGTTAAAGATAGCTTAAGATTAAGTTAAAGATTCTCATTACATTGTGCCACAACATTGACTATCTTTATTTTGCAAATACATATATAAGTCTAAACTAACATTTGCATATTATTTTATGAAACATATTTTTTATATGTTTCAGAAAATAAACACAAAATAATGTAGAACTAGTTGAAGATAATATTGTTTATTCTAAATATTTGAAATATGAGATTGACAAATATGACGGTTTGACAGAAGGTGGCAATAGCGAAATTGGATAACGCGCACGTCCCGGTTAGACGAGAGGTCTGGGTTCGAGTCCCAGTTGCGACCATTGTCTTTTTCTATTTTTCTGTGTCTTGTTTTCTTTCATATTTTCATTTAGATTATAAGTGTTATCTTCTTCTTCAATTCTTCTTCTTTCTTCTTTCGTATGGTGGGGGGGTCACAGGGGGACATCTAAGTCTGCGAGTCAGTCTAGGGCCTCAGGCGTTGCCCTGTGGACCTCGTCAATCCCGCCGGGGAATGAATGGAGCAGGCATTCGTTGACCACATGTTCAGTGGTCTGCACCTCACCGCATTCACACATCTCCGACTCTTTAAGGCCCCATTTATACATCATATGGGCACAACGGCAATGGGAGCACCTTATTCTATTGATGGCGGACCAGAGTTTGCGAGGCAATGAGAACCCAGGCTGTCTCTCAGTGGGGTCTTTTACGAGATGAGCATTTTTCACCTTGGCCGATTGCCACTCAAGCTTCCACCTTTCTTCTTCAATGATACAAAATAATGTATTTTTCAAAGAAGTAACCGCCCGGAGGTTCGAGAATATTGGCTCAATGTCTAGTAACAAATTAAAGACATAATTTTGTACCGAAACAATCATTAACAAAATGGTAATTAAAAAAAACTTTTTGACTATCCAATAAATTAGACCCTTAAAACTAATTAAACTGATTTACAAGGAAAATTAGAACAACCGCATTAAAACACAACTCCCTTTATTAAATCCTGATACATTATGGTATTTCGTGGGTATTCTAATTTTCAAAAAGCTTTCCTTCAGAGATAACATTTTTTTATTCAAATTAAAATCTCTCCTTAAATTATTAATTGGAAGAAAGATTATGGAAAATGTTTTTCTTTTTTTTTTACCTGTGCGGTCTGAACGAATTAAATTTATCGTTGTGATTTCTTTTCCATAATTAGGCATTGTACTTTAGCTAATTAATTTTAAAGTAACAACGCAATTAAGATTTTTGCTGTGAAAAAACTACGTTAATTTTAAAACTTTGGTAAAAAATAAACCTAAATCTTCCCTTAAATATTAGTTCTAAGTAGCGCAAGCCGAGCAGGTTTTTGTTTTTTTTTTTTTATTACAGAAAATAGATTTTTTTCATGTTTACATTATACCTGCAAAGCTACTGCAAGTAGCTTGTCGGCAGGAACAGTGTGGACAGAAACATAGTACAATTAAGTATAATACAATACAGGAAAAAAATATTTCAATTTAATAAAATACATAATAAAAACAAAAATAAGTATAAAAATAATAATAAATATAATAAATATCTGGAGTCGGTGAAGTATTTTCCCATATGGTCTCTGGTAGGTTGACGTGTTGTTCTTGTATAGTTTTGTATTTAGATTACTTATACAATGCAATTACATCGCGTGAATTGACTAGATTAGCATTTGTGGAAAAGTGTGTGGAAGAATTAAGTTTTTCCTGTGAGGAAGATTTAACCCGGACATAAA
Source organism: Glyphotaelius pellucidus (assembly GCA_936435175.1). Lineage (NCBI taxonomy): Eukaryota > Metazoa > Arthropoda > Insecta > Trichoptera > Limnephilidae > Glyphotaelius > Glyphotaelius pellucidus. The sequence goes on along the minus strand of OW386539.1, from coordinate 6,785,132 downwards.
ATCTAGAGAACAATTAAATAAGAATATGTCTAAAAAAAAAAAAAAATTTAAAGTGGACTAGAAGTCAGTCAATAAAGAAAATCTGATTCCAATAGCCATTTTTTTAACAATAGCGCAAATTTAGGTGTCGAGCAACATTTTTTCAAATCATATGGCAGCATATTAAATATAAGCGGTACAATGTATTCAAGAGTTCGCTGGCCATGTTTATTAGAAAATCTAGGTACAATCATCCCTTCATTTTGTGTGAGCCTAGTATTGTACATGTGATCCCCCTTTGTTTTGTATGGGCTATCTAGTATATGTTGCATACAGATTTTATGCCAAAAAAGAGCTCTTATAGGTAAAACATTTATTGATTTATACATTAATGAGATATTTTGCCGCTGGTCGTAAACTGCTTTGCTGACGAGTAATTTTACCATGGCGTTTTGAATTGACTGTACATGTTGGATGTTTGTCTTACATGAGTGCCCCCAGGAAGTTATACCATATCTAACGTTAGATTCAGCCAAGGACAAATAGATTAATTTCATGGTTTTGATAGGCACATAATATTTAAGTTTATACAGTTTGCCTACAATCGCTCGAAGGCGCTTACATAGCTTAGCAATATGGATATCCCATTGTGATGTGGGTGTTATTATTATTTGGAGCAGGTGGATGAGTTATGGTATCTGGGAAGTATGTTTACGAGAGATGGGAAGGCCGATAGAGATATTGAAAGAAGATAGAGATATTGAAAGAAGGGTAAATGCAGGAAATTCCATTAATGTAGGACTAGATGCCGTTGGCGTTTACAAAAAACTGTCCAAAGAAGCGAAGCCAGCAGTCGACAATTGAGTGTTGGCGCTTACCCCGATGTATGGCAGTGAGGCATGGAACTGGCAGAGAGTGGATGAAAGTAGACCGAATGCTGTAGAAATGAGATCTTTGAGGTGACTGTGTGGTAAAATCATGTACGATCGTGTGAGAAATTTGGAGATCCGCAAAGAATGCAAGGCTGATGTAACCGTTATGAGTAAATTAAGAAAGGACCCTCAGTTAGTTTAGGCATTTAGAAGGAATGAACAAAGAAAGGAAATAAGGAGAATATATGACGCAAATGCGAATGGTAGAAGAAGTCTGGGACGCCCGAGATATCATATACTTGAGTCGGGTCATGTCAAGAGTCAGAATAATTGAAGAGTATGAGACGATGTATGAATGTGAATGAGGCAAAGAATGTGTGCCAAGATCAAGTTGTTTGGTGGTCCGTCCTCTCTGCCTATCCCTGCAGAGAAACAGGGTGACGGTTAGTTGGTTAGTTTATCGATGTTTACATAAAAAATCGCTTGTACGATATTTAGTTGAGAAAAAAAATATATTTACATTTCTCGTACTTACTTACTAATTATTGTGAATAACTAGGAATGAAAAATGTTTTTCTCTTTTTTATTATAAAATTACATATATAATATTACAAATAAAACATAAATTTTAAGAAAACGTCTTGTCGCGCTACGAATGCTACATGAAAGCAAATCTCGGACGTGGAAATTAATCCAATTCCCCACCTTCGATAGTGCTGAAACTCGGCAAATAAACTCGTAGTCCACGACAATGCATTCTGTCATCTTTTGGTGGCACTCACGCATACACACGCACATCTCTGAAATTGGCTACTAGCCGGCCCAGGAGGTCAAAAATTGAAAATGTTTTGTGAGGTCGAAAATTAAAATTGTTTTGTAATGAAAAAAAATGCTTTCAAGGAGATGATTTTAAATAATTTGTTTACTTGTGCTTTTTACTTTTTAAAGTTGTTCACTTTTCAGAGGACTTTTATTTGCTTTGGTATGGTTTGAGATTAATTTTCTCTCTAAGGTAAGACTCTTGACTCACTATTCGAAGATCGCAATCGAAAACTAGTGCTATTTCACAATAAATTCATTTAAAATAATATATAGTATATTTGCGGCACGTCCCAGAGTGGAAGATACTCTCAGTATCGCCCTGGTATAAGACCACAATTCAGAATTGAAATAATGCTTGAAATGACTTTAGCCGTGTTTGGTGACCAGAACTGAATAGCCGGGTATTTTCCCACCTTCAACTTTCACATCTCCTTCCCCTCCCCACTACCTTCAGTCTCACAACGTACCCCAATTGGGAATGCCGTAGTCTCACTGGCTCCAGACGGAAGCAGCTGGGACTCTTGTGATGTGTACATATAAATAAAATAATTAAAAAAAAACATAAACATATATATATATAAATGTATATAAATTAATTTATAAAAAAACATATGGTAATGATTACAGTACAAATAATCATGTTATCACGGCTGTGATTTGCATTCAGCAAAACACGTAATTTGTAATTTGATAAAATACTTTTGGTACCCTACACTGAAATGTTTTCCATTCCGATGTAAACCGATTTCGTTGCAGGATGTATTTATTGTTATTTTCGAGAGTCAACCCTGAAACTTGATATATAAGAACACACAGTACACAGTAGAGAGTAGACAGTGACAGCAGAGAGTAAAGAGTAGAGAGCAGAGCAATTAGCAATGGTCTCATCGGTTTGTTTGTTTCAGCTCACCACCGCCAGACCTCCCCGGCAGGCGGCGCTCACGGCGCGGGCGGCAAGCACAACGGACTCAAACTAGAAACTACCTATTTCACTTTTGGAGGCTTTGATTGGAACCTCACACTCTTTCCGCATGGAAAGGATATGAGTAAGTATTACACATTTCATACTATACGTGGTGAAATCGGGAATCACCCCGGCCTCGAGCCTGTTTTGTTGGAAGCTCAAAATATTTCAGCCTTGCAATAAAATTGAAATAAATGAAATATTTCTGAACACATCTGAAAACTAAAATCTGTTTTTGAAAGATAATAAAATACGCTTTGAATTTTTATAATTCGAAATAAACATATAATTTTTGAAAAATAAAGGGGTATTTTAAAAAAAATTGTTTTTTATATTACTTCATAGTTAAGTCATGAATTTTTTTTTGTGGTTTACGCTTATATTTTTTGTTACATAAATAATTATCTTATTGTAATTCCATACATAGAAAAGCTAGTAGAAGCTTCGATTTATTCGTAGCATATTTTTTGATGTCCATGCTGTAAACCAATTCGTCGTAAAGATGAATCTAAATAGGATTTCACGTACAGCTTCATCTTGAAAATAGCTCACCTTACTGAGATAAATAAAATTACTGATAAAATTACACATTTTATTAGGCAAATGTGTTATAAACGTTATCGTCAACTCACTTTTTGCCGTTTCATGTAAAAATAATTAATCAAAAATTCCCAAAGTTTCATATATATTTTTTTTTAAATTGCGGCGGGATTCTTAAAGGTCTTCGTTTTAAATATTTTTTGGTTAATTTTTAGATTTTAATATTCCACTTTTTAAAAAAAGTGGAATTAAACAAAGTTATACCATCGTGTTTATTATTTCTATGAGACCTATTTGAGTTGTTCTGAAAACCGAACAGATTAGCCTGAGGGGTTAATAGGAAAATTGAAGCACGTGTTCGCAGTATCATGGAATATAGCTCCATTATTTGGGCCCCTTCTGAACAAAACTGTATCCTAGAAATTGATAATGAACGAAAGAGGTTTAGGCGTTACCTGTATATGAGAAAATATACATACTGTCTAATCCTGTAATCAGCCTTGTTCGTAACAGGAATGCTAGATTTTAACACCCTAGAAGCCCATCGAAAAATATTTCCAGGTAAATATTTTTTCATTTAACCTCTGCAACTATACTTAATCCACATATTTTTAAGGGGTTACCTTATACCCGCCTAACAAGTACACTCTTGGAAGATCCCATGACTTTTTTATGTTCCCATAGCGAGGTTTTCTGCCTATCAGAACGCGCCAATTAACAGAGGGACTCAAATGCATGATTCTGCATTGATCATCGACATTTTAATAAAACTAAAACAACACAGACCATATCAGTAAAACTGCCCTCTATGATCTTTTTATACTGACATGTTCCTCAGATTTATAATCTTCTGATAAAAACATTGATGTAACCGTGTAATGTAGATTTTGAATAAATAAATAAATATAACTTCTCGGTCCACTAAAGAATCAAAGAACGCGAGAAGTTTCTAAACCAAATGACAAAAGATCACTTTTCACGATCTGTTATTTATTTATTTTATTTTAAATGTACATTTACAGTTCAAAACAACTTACAAACATACATTTTATTATAAAGTAATAATGGCGTTTTGAAATTTTTTAATATTTAGTTGAAAAATATCGGTTATCCTTTCCTCTTCTTCCTTCTTGTCTTTTCTTTTTCCCCGTTTTCAATTTTACCCTATCTTAAGGCGGTACACAACCCTAATAATTCTTGTTTGCTCAAAACTCACATTTTAATCATTTCCGGCGAATTCGTAACTAAAATAACTTTTTTACTCCAACCGATACCTGGGGATGTAAGTTCTTTATATTTAAAAGTAATAAAAACAATACCTTACCATTAGTAAAAAAAAAATTATAAAAAAAGAATATTATTTCTAGACGATGTATAAATAACTTCGGGAAGTATTAATTTAGAAACATCTTAAATATTTGTATTACGTTCCAGAATTAATTACCGGTATTTCAATGGAAGATGCTTTGAGGATCTAGCGTCATTGATCCGTTCGGCACTGGTGCATAGTCGGGAGACTCGCCAAACGCGCGCCCAACATTTGTACACGGTTGACATTTGTCGCATGAGAACGGGTCGTTTTTTCGACTCGTTCTTGGGTTCAACAGTGTTCGGCTATGGAACGATTTTACGGCTTCTGTGTTTCCTCCCTCCTACATGGGTCTCTTTAAGACCAATGTTCATTCCTTCCTCTCCTCAAAAAAACCCTCCACACAGCATCCCGGATGACATAGGCCCTGAGGGAAATTATTTTACTCAGGGCATCCTGTGCCTGTAAATCCTGTAAATCTAAAAAAAAAAAAAAAATTGAAATGAACGCAGCGGAAAGGTCGAATTTCCAGGCCAACTAAGTCAAATTCGACCGTACGTTCGTCTAATACGCCGTGCCGCGGGGGTATATTTGTTTACCCGCTTTCTTCACTTACGTCGTTAAGATCCTCACATTATTTGTCTTCTTCTTCTTTTCTTTGATAGGGCAAATTCAACAGTAGATACCGAAATAGAAACCGTCCAATACACGGTTCGTGAGTCGCAATTTGTATACATGGCGTCTTTACTCATGTCGTCAAGATTCTAAATATATTTTAGGGTATATTGTCGTCTTAACCTAAACTAGCGATAGTCTCCAAACGGTGACGCCATGTTTCCACAGGCTCCGGGTAATTAGAACTTGTTTGTGGTATCACATGAATTACATTCAAACTGCCGTTCAGTAACCAAAATTGAACAGCCATTATTCTGCGCCTTCCATTACCGAACGGTTCACAATATTTCTTAATTAGGGGTGTCACAGTCCCACTGTGCTACGTAGCTACCCAATAGCTACTCTAAAACAGAGAAACTTTATAGGTACCCATTAATTGTCTCGAATTTATAAAAAGAACTGATTGAATCTAGTATTTGTATAACATTGTGGCAAATAATATCGAAATTCTACCGACACAAAAACACTATTTTTCTACATCTCTCTATAAATACCGAACAAATCGAATTATTTTCTATTGACTCAGTTGTGAAAACACTTCTATCGAATACCGTTAGGCAATACTCGTTTTTCACAAATTTAGCTCTGTTTTTTTACATTTACATGCAGCTTTTGTAAATCCCCTGTGATGGGATATTGATTTGTTGGCAGTGGGAGTGGGACATTGTTCTTTGGAGGTAGCTGAATAAACGAAAGTATTTTTAAATAAATAAAAAACGCAAATGGTGGCGGTCCTTTGGGAATGTTCCCAGTTTTCTGTAACGGCATTCACACTGCCAATGCTTTATTCATTTGGTGAAATTATTTCGGTATCAGTGATATATAATAAATTCGATTGGTTTTGCTACACCTAAACGACCTCTGGTGGGGCATTTATTTACGGAATTTCAATATTATAATGTTATTCAGTTCATCGTGAAGTCAACTTTAGATAGCTCATTATTTGATTGCATTGCCTTGTCAAATTGCATTCGTTGAAGCGCAGTGAAACACACACATTAAAGTACACATAATGAGATAAAAACAAATTCTATTCAACAAGTTAGTGAACTGTCAGCTCAGCAAATGCATTTTAAAAACTTACTTTACTTTTGCTTTTTATATGCCTTATCCTAACAATCCGGTGAAATCCCTTTTTTATCGTGATATATTAATAATTATTTCCATCCTTCTGCATAGCTACCGGTGAAATCCCTTTCTTACCGTGATAAATTAATAATTATTTCCGCCCACTTGTATGGTTACCGGTGAAATCCCTTTTTTTCGTGATATATTAATAACTATTTCCGTTGACCTGTATAACTATCGGCACTTTCTTACCGTGATATATTAATAATTATTTCCGTTCACCTGTATAAGCACTGGTAAAACCCCTTTCTCACCGTGATATGTTAATAATTATTTCCGTCCACCTGTATAGCTACAGATGAAATCCCTTTCTTACCGTGATATATTGATAATTATTTCCGCCCACTTGTATAGTTACCGTTGAAATCCCTTTATTTTTGTGATATATTAATAATTATTTCCATCCACCTGTATAGCTACAGATGGAATCCCCTTCTTACCGTGAAATATTAATAATTATTTCCGTCCGCCTGTATAGCTACTTTGTTAAAAAAAATATAATTATCAGTGTCTATACATTTCTTTTATTTTAAAACTTTGCACGTCACACGTCGGAATTATTGCACTTGTGAATCTTCCAAAATTCATAATTTTTGTCATCCACATTCTGAGCCAAAAACTGACTCCCAAAAAAGCTATCATTATCAAATGTTGTGTCTTAGGAACTCAATTTCATAATTTTAATCTCATTGTCATTGAAATAGAATCGGATACCTTGACGGTCGCTACACCCCGCTGATTGAAGAATGCATTAAAAAAAGGAAACACAAAGGACCGAAATAAAATTAATTACTCCCTATTTCAAGAAATGTATCAATACGTACAATTAAAGATACTTTACTACATCAAATTGGTTCTGTACCTGAATAAATGAATACATATTTATATTAGAATCATAGAAACTAATATTTAAAATCTGAAGTAAAATAAAATGTAAAATAATATCAAAACTGACTACATCATCACTGTAAAGATCAATTGATGTCTCTATCTATTTACCGGAATACATAAAAACAAAATGTTGGTGAAGGGATGAAAAGTAAATTTATAAAAAAAGGTAATTGCTTATTCCCCTCAAGGGCAAGTTGGGAGGATGGAGAACTCCACATAACTAGTGTTTCAACCTTGGTTTTTCTACAATCGCACATCTTGCAATATTCTGTTAAAGCAAATCTTGAAATAACTGAAATAAAATATCTAATTAACTTGGTCGTGTGACGTTTTTTGAGACGTCCCCACTTTTTTCTTCCACCCGCTTATTTCTCATTATTCTTGTGTACAAAATAATATTTGGTTCCAGGAACCTGTCGTCTGGAGTCTGTATCTTAAAATAAATATTTTTTTTAGGCACCTTAATTGATGATTAAAAGCAATATGTTTAAAAATCAGTTATATCGCGAACAAAATCACCTTTAGCACCAAGATTAAAATCTACTGCGCATGCACTCTAAGTTAAAGTAATTTATCTGCGTGATATGTGCTGTGTACTGTCGACAGTGGTATGGCGTGTTAATTTCCCATAAATTAACACTTTCCTAAAAACAAACTGATCGGAAATTATTATTGCTGCCTTCTACTTCTGGCATGCTTGGCTTTAAAACAACTAGGTATTAGAAGTCTTTGATAAATTTAACTAACTTTACTGGACACCAAATTTATATATAAAAAAAAATATTTCTTCACAATAAACGAAAAAAACATGTAGTATGTAGATATTTTATACTGAATAGAAAACTATATTCAATAATCAAATATTCCACATGCGCAAATCAAATGTAATACGTAAAAAAGGTAGGTTAAAAAACATTCCCCTGGCGAAATAATGCCGAACAGATTGTTAGATATTACATTGATGTGTATAACTTTTTTAAAATTTCTTTTATTTACCATTCAATAATATTATCACTTAATTCATAAAAACATTTTATTTATAAATAAGTTCTGCTATTTAGTTATTATTACGCGTCACAGCTGAAGGCATTATCAAACTGTGGTTATACACAGCACCTACACTTACAGACGATATATTTATATTGTTTCTAAATAGGTACTTACGGGAAAAACTTATTTCTTTTATTTTTATTACCTATGGCCTCATTGATTTTCGAGTAAAACTTCGGTTATTATTAATGGTTATCCCTTTTAACGTTTCTCCAATTACTGTAATGTAAAAATTTGACTAAAGGTCTTTTAAGTGAGTTATTATTCCCAAATGATGACTTAGGGGTTTCTTCTTCTGGCATTATTAAGTATTTTTTTGGGTTTTTTTTTATTTGGACTTCGTTTAAATATATCTAAGAGAGGTGAGTGAATTATATTTTTTTGCTCATTTATCAAACTAGCAAAATTTTTGTTAATTTCCAACTACTCAAAAATATTGAATTTAGAGCCTTTATTTTGTATGTGAAATGATGCGCGACGTTGACTTATTTTTAATCTAAAATAATATTTTTACGTTTCTTTATAATTATGCATTTTTATGGCAATAGAGAGAGAGAGAGCGTAAAACATTTCTCTGCTTATAATAGCAATCCTAGAGCAAATACATAACACATATTCGAGATTTTATATAAATAAAAAAAATATATGTATCTGGTAAGACGCACAATTTACCAAAAAGTAATTTTGCAAAATACAGGTTAGTTATTAAAAAAATAGCGTCAGCCGACGAGCGGCGGACAATCGGCATTTTACCCTTATACACTAAGAAGTACTAGGTCGCACGAGGTTTGCATTCCAACAGTTAAAGGAAATAGTGTCAATGTGTTGGAGTGAAGTGTTGATTCATTTTTCTATGGTTCCGAAAACCAGTTCCCACGACGAACTTATCTATAGATTCATAAAATTATCCATAATTCGTAAACTGCATTACACAGCAAATATCTAAAAATGTACAATTTCAATAAAAAATGTAATTGACTTCCTGTAGTGGGTGGCAGGTGGTAGGTAGCTGAGGAAGTTCGGCCCCGGGATCACGTAGACGCTGTTCACAGGACCCTAAAGGCGTAACCGCGATACGTAAACGAGTGATATTTTATTATTTATCCGCTTTTACAAACCACTTCGGATGATTGAACCGTAATTGAGGAATAAAACCACACATGGCTGTAATAAATTTATTTGGGGAATGCGGGAAGTCAGTTCTTAGGCACGCTTAGAGTACTACAAAGTAATCTTTCTTCGCCGGGGATTTTAATAGTATACAAAGAAGCTTACAAGATGGCTTTAAAGGGGTATTCTAGTGTAGAAGCCCAAATTTCGGGCGTTTTTTGACAGTCAATAAAAAAAACATGAATATTTTAGCCATAAATTTTTTTATTGTATTTTTTATCTATTTATTAAGAATTGACAAAAACTTAAAAAAAAAAAATTATGTATATTTCACGAAGTTACACCCTGCTGAAGTGGAGGGGGGAAAAAGAGCGTGTCCATCTTGGCACGATTCCAACCCTTCTGGTCATTTGAAAAATAAAAAAGGGATTCTTTATCAGTACAAATGTCATTAGGGTAGGAACCAAGAAAAATGAGAAAAAAAAATTCTCACAAAATGGCGGCTACTCAAACAAAAAAAAAGATTTTTTCATTTATTTATTAACTTTTCCGAATTTTTAAAAATAGTTAAATTTAAATTTTTTAATTTTTTTTTTTGGCTTCTACATGGGGGGATATATAAAAGAATTCATGCAAAATTTCAAGAAAATCGGTCATTTAGAACTTGAGATTTCGTGACACAGGTTTGGAAAAAAGCAGTTTTTAGAAAAACGCGGTTAAAGTTTTGCTCTATCTAGCTTTAGTATAAACCAGTCGAACTAAATTGACTATAACTTTTAAAATAATTCGAAATTTGAAAAATCGTTTTCAGGAATTTTTTTTGAATATCTAAACTATCGAAATGTGTTTTTTTTTCTAGACTAGAATACCTCCTTAAAAAAGTGGTGTCTGGACGACATTTCAATGCCAGAATTTTGAAATAAGATATATTTCCGCCACCTACATTTTATGAGTCTGCTCTAAACCATTAAGCTATCGAGATCATCCGTGCTTAGTTAAATGCTTAAAGTGATGATAACCTAAGTGGTGGGAATTTCACCATTTAAATTTGGTTTTGTATGAATAACTCGCTTATTTTCAATTGATATAAATTTACGGAGAAAATTTATAACGACACAATTTTTAGTAAACGGGCGTTTATTTCCAGATGGAATCAGTTTGTATTTCAATATCTTTTGAAACAGTACCTACTATTTTTTTTCGAATATGCAATGTCTTCATTTACTGAACACAATAACAAACGGCTATTGTGATCCCGTTTCCGAAAGTTGTCAATACCAGAAAATGTGACGAATTTTTACAATTAATATATTATGAAATTGTAATAAAAAAACAACTCGTTGAGTATTTGGAAAAAGGGCACATTGTGTGACGAGCAAGGATTCCGGAACATTAACTCTTGCAAAGCATGGAAAAAAAAAAAAATTCACCATTGCTAGCACTATCCATACCCGCCTACCAAATTGAGTATTTCTGTTTAATTTATTTCTTAGTCTTCTAAGAAAATTAACATTTTTTGATACCTTCTTTAGCACATATTCAAAATTTGTTGTGAAAGTCAGTTTTGAATCGAGTATTACACACAGGTATTTGATGTCATTTACTTTTTCAATTTTTTCATCAGTAATTTTTTTTTACATTAGCTCCACACAGGAGGCCCTGGGGAAAACAATTTCCCTCAGGTCCTCTGTCACCTGAGATGGAGTGTGGAGGGTCGTTTTGAGAAGAGGAAGGAATGAACGTTGGTCTGGAAGAATTCCGTGTTTTAGGAAGGAGGAAACACAGAGGCCGGCAAATCGTTCCACAGCCGAGCAGTTGAACACAAGAACGAGTCGAAGAAGCGACCCGTTCTCATGTGATAAATGTCAACCGTGTACAAATTTTGGGCACGCGTTTGGCGTGTTTCCATACTATGCACCGGTGCCGAAGGGATCAATCTTCGAGCATCTTCCATTGAAATACCGGTAGAACAAGGAAGGCATTCCCACCCGAAGCCTGTACTCTAAAGATTGCAATCCGTCTGTTAAGACGGGAGAATCTATCAAAGGGACCGCCCGCTTCTGCACAGAGTCGAGGGTGTTTTTCAGGTATTTTGGAGCTCCAGACCAGAGGTGGCTGCCAAATTCAACCGTGGGGCGCATTTGTGTTTTGTACAGGATTAGCAGTTGTGTACTAATAAAGTATCTGCGGGCCCTGTACAGTACGTAATTGTCAATTTTTTTATTGCCTGTTTCCATATATTTTGTTTTGTTTAAGTCCAGTTTCAACTTATTTACTTTCAGCCATTTTGCTATATTTTGTAGGTCTTCGTTTTTTTGTTAATTGCTCTTTGAAACCTTCACACGAAATATAACTTCAATATATTAACAACCTATTATTAACCTCAAATATACCTTCCTAGATCGACGTGTAGTTGTAACTAACGTCAGTAACAGACTATAATATTATAGGTATGCTAAAACCCTTTCAGAACATCAATAAAATCAATGTTCCTTTTAGAGAATTCTCTACACCTTTAAAGTATCAATACCTTTTTTCGTTATCTGTACATAAGCCTCAGCTTGCCAAACATTAATCTTTTGGACCCGCATTGGTATTCCGCAGTCTCTCCCAGGTGTCCAGGTGTCCAGGTGTCCCGATGTCCCGGTGTCCCGTCTTCCTTGCCCCTTGTCCCGACGAGTCCTTATACCTTTCCTCTGAGGCACTTAAGTCCTGAAATCCCTTCAGAATGTTTTTCCCTTTATTGTCAAGACATGAATCTTTCAAATCCTGTATTTGAAAATTTGTTACCTAAATATATTTTGCGCAGTAACTTGTCATTGTCGTGGTACAAAAATATTTTTGTAGTGTTTACTCTACTTTTATTTAAGGGGGGGGGGGGGGGTAGGGTTTTAAAGACTAAAAAAGCATGTTTTCATGATTTTTTTTAGAGATATGAATAATGTCGGTTTCTTTATTTTATATACACGTTATAGTATGACATCTGAAGTACCTTTAAATTTTTTTTTTTTTTTTTAAATATCAATAAATAAGTCCGTGAGAGCGAATCTCCCGAGGAACCCTAAAAATGCGGTGAACATCATAACTCGTTAACAAATAATTTTAAACAAAAAAATCAAAACGTTTTGAAAAGGTTATATGTTTTTCTAGGTAGTGACGAAGCGTTTTTTTTTTTTTGCAGCATGTTGAAGTCAAAAATGTGATTTTTGCTAAAATTTTCGGTTAATACGTTATTATAAAATGGAAAAAAAATAGCAAAAAAAAAATAGTAAAAAAAAAACTCTTCGTCACTACCTGTTGATTTATGTGAAAAAATAGTATACAAAATTTCAAAAGGATCGGTAAAGTAGATTTTGAGTTATGATGTTCACGAACTTTTGAATAAAATTTGCTAGAGAACCGATTTAAAGTTTTTTTTTACTTGAAATATACTTGAATTGAGCAAGAGGACCGGTCGCTTGAAACGCTGTATCTTCGTTAGTTTTGCTCCAATTTACTTGAAATTTTGACACAATACTCTCGACATGTTGTAAATTTAGAAAAAAAAAATATTAAAAATGGCTTTTAAAACCGTACCCCCCCCCCCCCCCCCCTTAAGTTATTGCGAAATTTAAAAAAACTTACCGAGGTTATCTTTCGCTATTATTAAATTAAAACTTTTATCATTCATCATTGCCGGCGCTACAGCCTTTGTAGAAGTCCTCTGCTCCTCCTGTCTCCTGATAAGATATCTCCATCCAGGTCTTGGACGTGCTTAAGGACGCAGTTTTTGACCACCATACGGTCTCGTAATACTCCTTGGTTCTGCAGGCTTATCATTTGTTCGCCTCATTGATGGTTGAATCTCTTCTATACTTTGTAAGCGCAATTTTTATTTCAATTTCTGTCACTCTTTCTGCGTTTTGTTATTGGCAGCTATTTTGAAAAATAATTGCTACTAAGTTTACACGGTGTAGTAGCACGTACCTACCCAAAATTCAACTTGAGCATCTCGTATTTGGAGTAAAAATGTAGTTTTTATTTGTCTATCGAAATGGGAATTATTACTTTCTTGTGTTACTGATTTTGTGATTGTGTTTTTAATTCGAATCTTAATCTGAAGTAAAACGTATTGTTCCCGAGTGAAAGATTCTCTCAGTATCGCCCTGGTGTAAGACCACCATTTAGAATGTCGCTTGAAATGACTTTATCCGTATTTGGTGACTAGATCTGATTAGCTCGGTACATCCTCACTTTCCTCTTCTCCATCCCTTCTATTACCCACTTACCTTCAGCCTCACAACATACTCCAATTGGGAATGCCATAGTCTCACTGTCTCCAGACGGGAGCTGATGGGACTCTTCTGAGGTAATCACATAAAAATATAAATAAAAAAGATACCAGCCATAAAGAGAAAGGGATGGGACTCTTGGATTACCTTGTCGCAGCTGATGATGGACGCCGGAATCTTGTAAGCCCGTAAACCTATGTTCCAATATAGAAACCCGATGCAGAAAGTTAGAATTGCCGCCATAGTTAGTCCAGCGTAACATTTTTTTTTTTCAAGAGCGGAGACGGTTTACATAAATAAAGTTCCCGTGAGCACTTAGGCCGTAGGCCCATTGTGCTATCTCCCATTTTACGTCATTCCTTTGACAGTAATCCAGTCCCTTTTACAAAGTTCACCAAGATTGTCATTGGAAATGAAGCTATATCTTCTGGTTCGACAATGTGTCTTCCCAGGTCTCATTTCTCCTCTTCACTCCTCCGTGGTTCCCTGAAGGCCCCACGAGGGAAGAGGGCTTCATCTCTCCTCTCCACTCCTTAGTTCCCCGAAGGCTCCACGACGGAGAGTTCACCTCCCTTTGGTTCCCTAAAGGCCCCAAAAGGTAAGAGCCCACCCCATCTTGGCTCCCCGAGGGCCCCAGGAGGGAGGAGGACTTATCTCTCCTCACTCCTCCTTGGTTCTCTAAAGGCCCCATAAGAAAGAGTTCACGGAGATGGCCTTATTTCTCCTCCTCACTCCTACATGGTTCCCCGAAGGCCCCACATGGGAAGAGGACATCATCTATCCACTTCACTCCTCCTTGGTTCCCCAAAGGCCCCGTGCCGGAAGAGTGCCCTTCCCCTTGGTTCCCTGAAGGCCCCACAAGGGAAGGGTTCACGGAGGTGGCCTCAACTCTCCTCTCCATGGCTTCTCCTCTTGGTTCCTCCTAAGGGCCCCAAGAAGCAAGTCCACAGAGGTGGCCTCAGCACTCCTAGGTTCCCAAAAGGCCCCTAGTTTTCGAATGGTCCAATTTTTTTGTCCCACAAGTTACCAGGGAAATAGAAGGTCCACTCCAGCAGAGCCCCGAATGTTGGAGTAAGGTCTAAATACTCCGAGATGCGACCTTGTTTCTCGGAGGCACTGTTCTCGACACTGTTCCCCAGGACATTCAGCCTGAGCACGGTAGCTCACACCTTGGCTTGGGATGGCTATTGCAGGTTTGTGTTTCCACTCCCTGAGCGATGGGTTCGCCACACTCCCTACGCTACCAGCGTAACTTAGTTAAATTATTAAATTCTCCACCAGGTAGGTCTCTTCAAACTATTCATGTCTATTTTTACAATATATTTCATTCTTAAAATCCACTTTTTTATTTAGAATTCTAATCATCATTTATTTATTGTTTGAAACATTTACAGATGTTAGTACAATCATAGAATTGCCGGTGGGATGTACAAAGATATTAAGACTCCAATTAGAAATATTCACAGCATGAGTAATCAATGTTTAGTTGTTACTTGACGGAAATGCTTGCAGTGATAACAGAAATAATGATAATCAAAATTAAATATAAAACATAGTAGTGTCAAATATAATACATGACCTGCAGAGAAAGAGAAAAAGAAAGAAAAACAGAAGGGGTATGACAATAAAGCAACTACATAACTGTTCTCCACAAAGTGTCATGGTAGAAGTTTGTTAATTTGATCATCCCAATGTAAAATAAATGCCCATGCTCTTTCAGCATAAAATTTACCATCAGTTGTTCAACGTAACCTATACTTCCATACATACACTTGAGTCAATTTTACATATTGCAACAATTTGGCAGCCTTTATATAAAACAATACCCAGCGTCATTCGTAAAGGTACTTATCAAAATTTAACAAAGGGTCGTACAATGGACAATGGAAAATTTAAAAAAAGCCGTACAAATGCCATTGTTGATAATATATAAGCTCTTCTCTACATTCTTTCTGATTTCTAAGATTTCAAGTTCACCTTGATTTATTTTACAGTTTATCAAGTCAATTCCATTTTTATTATCTATTTATGCTGGGGTTTTACTCACTCACATGAGAACAATCCAGTTATAAAAACTCAGTTAATACACAAAATGATAAAAAAAGCATATAAATCTAATCAGACAAATTACACATTTGTAAATCTTGAAATTGTTTGCAAAAAAAGGATTAAATTAACAAACAATTAAACATATATAAAATTTGAAAAAATACATAAAAGTTCATTCAAATGACAAATAATACAAAGAGAGGCAAGAGACACAAGAGACGCAAGAGACGCAAGAGACGGAAGAGACGCAAGAGACACAAGAGACGCAAGAGGCATAAAAGACACAAAAATCACAAGACACGCAAGAGACACAAGAGACAAGTGAGACACGTGAGACATAATTAGAGACACAAATGATGTATAATATAGCACAACATATTTTTTAATTTGTTCCTGTATCCTTTTCCGTTACCTAAAGTATTTCGGGTATATGCTGATACACCCTGTATAGTTCGGGATTGTACCTGGCCCACCGATTTATGGCGCCACCGATTTATCTTCCGATCTCTTTTTCATAATAATATCCAATACATATATGTATCTTTTGAAGACTGATCGAAGAATCTTATTCACGTAACCTTCGCTGGGAAAAGGTTTCTTCAAATACCATCATTGAAAATACTTAAACTATTAATGTAACCTAGAACGCCATCTAATACCCATTTCAATGCTGCCTTAGTATTCAACTTCCAACTCAAAAACTTTATTAAGTGACTAAAGAATTTTCAACAAATTAATGAGACCAGGCTGCACACATCAAGCTTCATAGAAATTAAATGGATGGTAAATAGAGAGCGCAATGTTTATTTAACGTCCAGTCAAGCGATAATACAATTATTGCCAGACGAATAATTCTATTATATGTGCGTCCATAAAACTACGTTTTTATGTCCTTTATAGAAGTGGGAAAGATAAAGCAATCATCTCAAATTTTACAAACCAACTTAGCCCGCTTTCAGTCGTAAAACTCATCGAATCTAACAAAACATTATTTAATTATCAAAATAAAACAAATTTGTAGGCAAATATTTATATTTGATTAAAGAATAAGGCGACATTAATTTGAACGACTCTCGACCCTCCAATGTCCATGCATACGGAGTTAGTAAGCAGTATGAAAGTACTATCATTAACATTATACAAAAGATAAAAGACAGGCCGTGAAATAATTCTTCTGAAATAGGTAACATAAAAATAGAGATTAACAGTGTTTAGTAAAAGAAAAAAAAAATAACGGCTTTAACCCGTCGAAGAAACCTTCTGAAAATAAAATAAGTAACGAGGAAGAAAGAAGAAGGCGCACAAAAAATTTAAGGTAACGGTCGCAACTGGGGCTCTAACACAGGATCTTCTAGTCTTACCGGAACAAATGCCCTAACTAACCCGGCCACTGGAATCTCTAATTTATATTTAAAATTCCGAATTAACAATATTGTCTTCGATTAATTTTTTCCATATTTTTGGTTGCTACTTTTTTGAATGATCACAAAATTCTGTGATTTTGATTTTTTCATATATAGCAATCTAACTCTTTATTTTTCTAGTTTCGTAATTATGTACAACTCTATTAAAAACAATTTCATCTTTAAAGTATTTTGGTCGTTGGTTTTTCATAACTTTAAGTAAATTGATAAACTTCACAGTTGCGACATGTACCTTTTTATTTTTCTGTGTCTTTTTATTTTTTTGTTTAGATTTATAAGTATTACCATTTTCTTCAACGATATATTACAATGATGGGTACAACCTTTAAAGTTACAATAACAAGAGTCATTTCAATAAAATTTGAATTATATACTTTCGCTGCAGATTTAATAATATGTGAATGTATCATACTTTCAATACGCATTTCAAAAATTATCTTCCAAAAAATGCTAAGAAGGTACTCATGTATTATAAAAAAGTTACGATAATTATTTTATTATGAGAGCTGTTATTACAAGTACATAACTTTACAAAGTATGAAGACGTATAGCTCGTATTAATGATAAATCCCGTCGAGTATCACTATATTAAGAGAGAAGTTTGAGGATGCACATAAATTTAAGCATCACAAGTGTGCCCTTAAGTACTGTGCAAAATGGTGATTCTCGCAACTTAAGCCCTTAAAGACACGCCACAGAACATTACTCGTCGATCTGTATGTGTATTATACATGGTATATGTGTATAGTGTGTGTGTATGGTTTATGTGTATGGTGTATATGTATGTGTATGGTGTATGTGTATCATGTATGTGAAATGGTTTAGTGTGTATCTCCAGGCCGTGTCTCGCTCCTTGAACCCTGCTCCCAGTTCCCGGACCTCAGTCGTTATCCTTTATGGTCTCCTTAAATTCTTATAGTGCGCGTTAAGCAGGGAGAAACTCGTTAGGATCATTTTAAGGTGTACCTACCTTCCCTCAGCAGGGGCGGAGGGTGGAGTTAATAACTTTCCGATAAAGTTGAATTCTTTGTAGTTTATGAAACAGATCCATACGAATTCACGGGTAGTCTAAATTTTGGAAAAATTTTGTCAAGTTTCAATTTTGAAAATGGAATTTTATTTTATTTTTTGGATGAAACGGAAATGAATTTAAGTACCTACGAAGCGTCGAACTGCTCATTGGCCGCTTTGATTATGACCTCACTTTTCAAGGTTCCTATAGGTTGAGAATGTGTGGGCGAAGGTTTCACTCCAACCGCGTGTGAACTGCACTCGATTTTGATTTTGCTAAGGAATTTCAATACAAAAGTAGCCTCAAATTTGAAAAATCTCGGTATAAAATCAAAGTGGATGAATCACAATCAATCGGAATGAGGACTTTTAAATTAAAGTAAACGTTCAACCTTTTGCTTTAATTCAAATTAGTTTAGTATTAACCCGTTTAATCACAGGAGACCATATTTGTTCCAGCTCACATAGGTCTCATAGAAATCGTTCTCTCTTACTATCATAGTGAAAATCCGGTGACCGGACAACTCGGAACGAAACCAACTCAGAACCATCTCAGATAAGTCATTTAGAGTGATAAAAAAATATTTATAAAAAATTGGTTAGATAGGTTACGTTAGGTTAGGGTTATCGGCTAATTTAAAATTATTTTTTTCGTAGCTTTTAGTGACTTTTAATGAGGTGTTGAGTTGACTATATTCTCAGTTTGCATGGAACCAAAAATCTCTTACTATCGTATTGGAAAGAGAAAACAACACGCTTCATAAATAAATCGAAAAATTAACCACAAATTTTAAAAATGTACATGTTTATGAAACCAAACTTTCCAGCTTCAATTCGAAATACAAATTAAGCTACTCGTATGTACAAGAATTTTTTACGAATTATTTTTACATCGAACGACAAAAAACTACTAATTAAATGTGTATGTTTTTATTTTTTTTTCGTTGTCGGTAATTTTAATAAGAAAAAGCGTAAGAAGAACCATTTTTAAAACTTTTTGAAGCTTGCATTCAAAATTTTAATATTCAAAATATTACATCGTAATTTCTAATAATAAAATTTGAAAGCCTATTTCATCCCCTTTAGAAAACAGTTTTCAGTTAATAGTTAGTCGGGATACGTTGACAAATATTCCATTTATTTGGATTTTATTACAAAACGGAAATATTTTTACCAACTGACAATATACGCCTGATTTTGAAGGGTTAAATGAGGTTTTATATAAGAGTATTCATACAATACAGGATTTCCAGTCCACCGCTGCCGAGATCCTGAAACTGTAGCTAAAATGCATTAAAGATACTTTCAGAAAGGCGGGAATAGAGTTGGGGGATTATGACGTCACGCTCTCCTGAGAAACATCCTGGGAAAAGGGGGACTTCACAATTTCATCTCCCGTTCTGGAACATTCAAATTCAAATTTAGGCAACTTATAAAAAGTGTCAATACCTTCTTCTATTCTCTTTGAGATGGATACAATTATTTACGTTTTTTTTACTCAGTGCCTGGAAAATGGAAACGTTGTTTTGATCAGTGGAAACTGTTGGCCGGTGCCACGGTTATATGCAGAGCACTCGAGCAACTCGTATTTGGAAGAAATGTACAGGTTTTATTTGCAAAGTAGGTGAAAGTTTGCATTTTATAACGTAAATGGAATAGCGGCTCCAGGCTCCATGATCTGCATACATACATATTCACAAAACGCGTTTTGAAATTATGCAAATTCTTTGGTAGGTTTTGTGCTACGCGGAATGCATAAAATGTTAAAATGATTAAAACTTCCAAAGCTACAAAACAATTTTTGAAATACGAATATCTACACTATAATTATCATGATAAATGTTTTTATTGTTATTAAGTAACTCATTTACACTGGGTAGATTTATTTATTTATTTCATTATTTTAATAAAAAAATTTGGTTATAATAATGACTAGACGTCGAATTTTATGCATATTTGCATATGCAAATGCATATATCTCTTTAATTTTTTAAAATATTTTTTTATATGAAATACCGCACAAGAGTCCCAACTGCTCCCGTCTGGAGCCGGTGAGACTATGGCATCCCTAATTGGGGTATGTTGTGAAGCTGAAGGTAGTGGGGAGGGGAAGGAGATAGGAAGAGGAAAGTAGGGAAATACCTGGCTATTCAGATCTGGTCACCAAACACACTTTTTACATGAAATACCGCACAAGAGTTCCAACTGCTCCCGTCTGGAGCCAGTGAGACTATGGCATCCCCAATTGGGGTATGTTGTGAGGTTGAAGGTAGTAGGGGGGGGAAGGAGATAGGGAAGAGGTAGGTGGGGAAGTACCTGGCTATTCAGATCTGGTCACTAAACACGGCTAAAGCCATTTCAAGCAACGTTTCAATTCTGAATGGTGGTCTTACACCAGGGCGATACTGACAGTATCTTCCACTCTGGAACGTGCCGCAAATATACTATTTATTATTTTTTAATTAATGAATTATGAAATAACACAAATTAATCAAATAAAATTTATTTGCGCACGCCGGGTTCGAACCCGCGACCTTCGGATTGTGAGTCGAGTGTTTTACCTCGGGACCGCGGAGGCCGTCAAATATATATCTATAATTACGGCATTACTGCATATTCTAGCCTTTTTTCCCAATCGTGCATATTTCGTTTAGTAGCGGGAGGTACATATTTGTATCTGACACTGCGCCATACATGGTGAAAGCTGGCCAAGCCCTGCAAACTTTTTATCCAAATCTACGGCTCATTACCTGCTTAGATCACGGGTTTCATCGCCTTGCAGAAGAGATAAGGCAAGAGTATGGGAATGTTGACAAAATGATTTCCTCTACAGAGATGTTTTTAGCACCGTCGCGTGTACAATCTTACAAAGAAGAGCAATTGCCAAATCTAGCATTGCCGCCAGAACCTACAATAACTTGATGAGGTACTTGGCTAAAGGCGATGTTATTCTAGCTTGAAAATTTTGAGGCCGTAAAACAAGTAGTTGGTCAATTTGACAGTTCTGAGGCCATTGCAATTCAGTTAAGCAAGCTAGTATTAATTTAAAGACTCATCCATTAAACAGAATATTGCCCTCATCTCAACACGAATAAATATTACATTAACACATATTACATTACTGAATGTCTATCGGCCTATAAAAACATTGTTTTAAATCTGTATGTCTATCTTGATAGCTTTGAAATGTTTATAAATTTTCAATATGTATCTAAATTTATATGAATGTGCATCCTATATTTTACTCTGTTTGTTGTTTTTAAGTTAAATTTTTTTTACTCAGCACTTATTTTAATTGTGTTATCTCTTTAATTCTTTGATTATATCTTAAGTATTTTTAATTTTATCATATGTATAAACCCTAATTGGGCGTGAACAAATAAATAAATTAGTAAATAAAAAACGACTGTATTACAAATTTTGGACACGACTTTTAAGTATGGTTTGCGGTGTATGCCGCTTTCAACATGACATTGCTGTTTGGTGGTTGACAGCGGTTAAGCCATACGGTTCATAGGAAAAATAAAATTAAAATATATTTAGAAACTAGACATACAGGTTTATGGCACCACGTGAGGGAATTTTGTTATTAAAAAAAATGGTGGACCAGCGAATTATATTTTTGGATTTTATGGAAAATTCATCAAATCGTTCATAAAAATAAAAATAAAATTGAAGGGGGCTCTTAATAAAAAAATCTCTACGGGGTGTCATAAAGGCTGTATAGTTTTTTTGATGTGTTGTCATCCACGTTGAAAAAATGCAGTTTTGAGAAAAATGCGTTCAAATTTTTGCTGAAGGATAATTCAAGAGACGAACTGTTTCAAATGGTTTCACATAAAATGCTGTATCTGTCAGTCAATTTTACGGATTTCTTAAAAAAATTAAAAATTAAAGGCGTCTTTCAGACAATGAAATAAAAAAAAATAAAAATTTATTTTTTACAGTGGGCCGGTACCTTAAATAGCATTTAAATAAAAACTACGAATTATTTCATACATATAAACAAAAAAAGTGTTTTTAATAATTTTTGCAACATGCTTCGCGATTTTTTCCAACTAGGGAATTTCATATAATTGCTGTTCCGTAACTTAAAAAAAAGACATATTTTTTTGGAAACTTAAAAACTTAAGGTATTCAAGAGAAACATGTTATAAAAGGTCATAAATTCGGAATGCCGCGGCTTAAAAAGACCCTCCATTCAGCATTCCCTAAGATGACATAGTCCCCGAGGGAAATTATTTTGTGGATGTATGCAAAAAAAAATAAATAAAAAAGGCAGATAAAGCACTGGCGTCATATTATGTATCAATATTTCTAAAAAGATAAATAAATCTCTACATTATTAAATTTGAAATCAATTAACAGTACGAGAGCCTAAAATGTAGGCAACTGCTATTATTTATTTACGCTCTTGAGGCTTTTACATAAAATTGATGTTAGTGTAATAATAACAAATTATATTATTTGTTTATTTGTTTATTTGTTTATTTATTTAAGGAACATAAACAGTCTTAGTAATATAATATACATAAGAGAATAATAAAAAACAGACCAATTATTAATGTTCACAGATAGGTATTTATAAAGACTAACTGAATGTAAACTAAAATATTTAAGAAAGATGAAAAAAAAAAAAAAAACAGAACTAAGCAGCAATTTAAAAAAATAATAATAATACAAATCCAAATTCAACAATTAATAAACCAATACACAACAATAAAATAAGTATGATTATAACTGTAATAGACTGCAAATTAGGTATTTGGGTTGGGAAGGGTAGGAGGAGGAGAGGGTTAAAGGAAAGTTAAGGGAAAGTTGCCACGCAAGTAATATAAAAATATTAGATACAATTAATTTAATCATCATGAATATGTGTTATTCGCACCTAGAATGTTATACAATGAATTTTTGTAACGACAGTAACTAGCAGTGAATATGTCAGCACGTGTGTCTATATTTGCAAATTTATTGTTATAGAAGTTACATGTCCTTTGCATAAATTCATTTTGATTGGAATTGGTGTTGCATCTGTCAATATAGAAAAGGGTATTTTGTCTACTATATCGAATCGGCGCGTGGAAATTTATTTTGTTTAGCAACTCCGGGCAGTCAACTTTAGAGTTAATGATTTTGTACAGGAGCATCTGATCAGCGACAAGCCTCCTGTTGAGTAGTTTCGTGATTCGAAAATGTTTCTCGATTTCGTCGTAAGAGTTGTATATGTTGAATGATTTAAAATTGAGGAATTTGAGAAATCGCTCCTGAACTCTTTCTAACCTGTTAACATAAACAATATAGCGCGGGTTCCAAACTTGTGAACAGTATTCTAGGTGAGGACGAACATGTGAATTGTAGAGAGTCAGAAAAGTCTTAGTGTTTTTGAAAAATTTGCATGTTCTCAGTACAAAACCTAGACTTTTTGTTGCTTTGGTGACAATGTTATCAAAGTGTTTTTCAAATGTAAGTTTAGAGTCCAAAATAACACCGAGGTCACGTATATAATCTTTATTTGTTAACTGCGATCCAGAAATGGTGTAATCATGCAGTATTTTCACATGGTTACGTGTGAATGTAACTTTGCAACATTTAGAAATATTAATAAAAAGTTTATTTCTTCGACAGTAATCCGTCAGTCGGTCAAGATCTGCTTGTAAACGCACAGAACAGTCCGGGGAGCTTATAGGAAGGTATATCTTCATGTCGTCAGCAAAAAGTAAAATATGAGAGTTGTGAAAACATGTCGTAATATCATTTATATAGATAGAGAAAAGCAAAGGACCCAAAATGGACCCCTGAGGCACACCGGAAGTGATGATTTTCCAGATGGAAGAAAATCCACCCACTGTCACAGCCTGGGACCTGTTTGTCACGTATGAAGATAACCAACGAAGGAGATCTCCATGAATACCATGATTAGCAAGTTTTCTAAGGAGGACGCTGTGATTGATCTTGTCAAAGGCTTTGCTATAGTCGGTGTAGATTGTATCAACTTGCACACGTTTATCCATGGAGGCAGACAAAAAAATTGTAAATATTATAAGATTTGTAGCAACAGAGCGACCTGCAAAGAATCCATGTTGAAATTCATTGATCGAATTCTTTAGCACAGGGAATAACTGGTCATAGACTATGTTTTCGAACACCTTTGAAAAAATGCAGAGTTTGGAAATGGGTCTATAATTATCTGCTTCACACTTAGTTCCCGATTTATGAATTGGTGTGATGTATGCTCTTTTCCATGTATCAGGAAATGTACCAGTCTTGAGCGATATATTATACAGTATTGATAGAGGAAGTGACAAATGATTTGCGCACTCGGTAATGAACAGTGGTGGGATACCATCTGGCCCAGCTCCCTTGCTGGAATCGAGCCGATTTAAATATTTAGATACAAGGTCAGCGTCGATAAAAATTGATCCCATTGCACAAACCTGCTTAGCTACAAAGTCATTGCAGGAAGTCCCCAGAGGGTCAGGCGGTTCGTAGACAGAATGAAAATAATCAGCAAATAAATTACAGACTGCCTGGCCACCCTCGGCTTTTAAATCCTTAAGATTTAATACGCTGGGAATAGATGCTGATAGTTTTTTTGATTTAACATATGACCAGAATGCCTTGGGATCTCTGGCGATATTCTCTTCAGCGTTATTAATAAAGTCTTCGTGACACTTCTTTGCCATTTTTTTCTGTCTGGTGCGCAGCCTTGAAAAAGTAATGTAATCAGAAGGGTTCTTATAAGTAGTATATAGTCTGTGAAATTTCTGCTTTTCACGAATAAGTTTTATTAATGATGAGCTATACCACGGGGGGTATGAATGTTTACCAGTACGCCTCGATGGAACCATGTCCGAGATCAAGTTATTAATAATATTGTAAAAATGCGATACTGCAGGATTGACGGAATCGGTTAAGTTAAGTAGGCTCCAATCTACTTGTGCCAGGCTGTCTCTTATGTCATCATAATTAGCCTTGTGGAATAAGGGCCGTTTTATTGAGTTTTCCTTTATGACCGGGGGTTCAACGAACTCAGCAGTGATAATGATGGATTTATGGTGAGTATCCTCAGGAACCAACGGATCAATCGCGGGAACAACGCTTACCGAGAAATTACAGAGAACGAGATCAAGAATTTTTCCTAACGTATTTTGAACACCATTATATTGGTAGAGGTTACAGTAATTAATATTGTCAATAAATGTTGAGCTTATTGTAGAAGCGTAGTTACTAGGAATCAGGTTAACCTCACCCGCAGGAAGAGTCCAGGTAATATCGGGTAGGTTAAAGTCTCCCATGATAAGAAACTTGTCGTCAGGTTGATTTAAGAGTTTTATACCTAGATCATTCGAAAAGGCGGTGATTTGAGCGTTAAAGTTGAAGCTTTTGGACAGATAGATACAACAAAGATGAACGCTAGTAAATCCAGTTGCACGTGGGATGCGAAGAGTCACCCAAATGTCTTCATCCGTAGAACACCATGAGTAATTACAAATTGCATGGAGTTCCTTTTTGACAGCCAAGAGCACCCCACCACCCATAGTTATACCTTCGATACTTCTGTCGCGTCGGAATACATTGTATCTTGAGTCAAAAAGCTCGCCGTCTAAAATAAAATCTGTAAGCCATGTCTCTGTTATGCCAATCACGTCATAATCACCGCTCGTTACACTACGAAGAAATGTGTCAGTTTTTGTTCTCAGTCCACGTACGTTCTGATAAAAAACACTTAAAGGAAGGGACTCTTTTTCAGTTCAGTGTCAATAAAAAAAATATGCAGAGAATGCGTGAGAATAATATAAGGGGTGTAATATCTGCAATATATATATATATTATATAAAATAATATATAAAATATAATACATAAAATATTATAATATAAATAATATAATATATAAAATATAATATATATATATAAATATATAAAATATAATAATATATTAGATACAATATATTTATTATATCTATAATATCCATAATATATATACAAAATATCTATATAAATATATATATCTGTATTATCTGCAAAAATAAAATAATAGTAATTATCATAATTGTGCGATCGAAAAAAATCCTCCACCAACACAATATTATTAGACCCTTCGCACATCAATATTACAGAACTCCAAATAAAATTATCGAGTGACATTTGAAATGTGACAAGTACATAATAATAGTTGAGTACAGAAGGTAAAAATATCTTGCAGTTGACAGGAGTTTGAGAAAAGGTTAATATAATTAGGTAATGTTGTGCGAGTATAATAAATATAATAGAAATGCAATGGCAATATGAGATGCAGGAGAGGCGGGCGTGTGGAGGGAGAGGGAGGAATATAGAATAATAATCAAATGAACGGTATTTTTTTAAGAAATTTTCTGAAGGTCGTCTTCCCTCCTGACTAAAAAAGCCGGTGAATTTTCATTTTTTCTCACCAAGATCTTGCAGTCCTTTACCCATACAAATTTAAAACCTGCTTCCCGTGCCTTGCTTTTAACTTTTGTCAGCAGAATCTTATTGCTAATTGTTAAATGGTTATTGACATAGATTGTAGCTTCTGGTCCAGAGTATTTTAGGTCGGTGCTGGTAATCTTCCTGGCCTTTTTGGATAGTGCAAGAAATTCCTCTTTTCGTCGTCTACTTCCAAATCGGATTATTATTGGCTTAACCTGGTTGGACTTGGTAGCCACTCGCGTCACTATGTCCACATCTTCTGGCTGTAGTGCGAAACCGATCTGCTCGCCTATTTTTTGGGCTATGCAGAGTAAGTTTTCTCCCTTCGTCGATGGCACGTTCTTGATTTCGAGGTTTTTCATACGGGAGAGCTGATCCCGCTCGTCCAGTTCATACCTGAAGATGTCCATGCTCTTCTTAATAGATGCCACCTCCGAAACTAACTGGTCGACAGTCTCCAGTCTCTTCTCAACCGCCTCTACCCTCTTTTCCGTATCGGACATGGCAGCTAGCGCGAACTCGAGGCTCTTCTTTATATCAGATATCTCACCCCACATTGGTTTAATGCGAGTGAGCTCTACATCGATTTTGTTTAGCTTCTCCATAATTTCAGCCAGAGAACTAGCCGGTACCATCTGCGACGACGCTGTTGAAGTTGCAGCCGGAGACCCACTGCGTGCTGTATTTCGCGTGCACGGCTTCATATTCTTGTTTAAATTTAATATAAGTAGTCAATTTTTAAATATATGTAATTAAATTGGTTCACTTGTTTTGACCGGTTAGTCCAAATTGTGTTTCTTATAAACAATATTTTATTAAGGAGATTGTGTATTAATTTTTATTTTTTTCAAATTATTTAATGATTTTTATTTGTATGTTTATGAACTGTAGTGACATCTGTTGTCAAAGTCTTATTTTACGATAACAGTATGATAGACGACTGTTAAAAGTTAATGTTAATCGCCAGATGGGGTATATTAATTTATTTGTAAATTATTTTATTTATTTATTTTTAAATTGTTAATCAAACAGTCAGTATTTTTTAAAACAATGATTTGATCACTCAAATGATTTGAAAGTCACTTTTTTTATCACTTTAAACTCAAAGATAAGATTTGTGCACTTTTGTAAACTTTGTAATTAGAACTCTAAGAGACACACTTTCAGCCTGTTAATTCTCAAGAGAAATGGCAAAAGATGGAGGATCTTTGTCCCTCTATAAATAATAACTTGTATTGAGAGGTAATAGTTGATACACTTTATTTTTTCATTAATTATGCGGGCGCAAACAAAAACAAACAGCTGTCACTTTGTAGTATTGTTGTATATGTTTGTATTACTAACATTAAAATTATGTAACTTAATGAAGACAGAAATAACGTGTTACGATATGTATTTACCCACTATTGATACCGGCCTGGAGTAAATGAGTCGTTTAATTTCTATATCCGCTATATCAACTTTAACTGATTTGGAGAAAACCGTAATTAACTGTCACATCTCTAGCGTAAATAAATAATTGAATTAAAAATTTTAATGTAATGAATTGGAGTAATATAAATTCTAAAAGTGTTAATTTTACAATGTCATTTTCACATTTCATAATGTATGTCCAGCAATATTTAAGTAATTTCGATAAATAAAATGGGTATAGCGGATTTTGATAATCACTTCGTGATTTACTCACGACATACAGGCCTTTGAAACTCAATTGACCTGGCGCCCGAGTTTCTAAACCCGCCATCTTGGCAAAATAACTGCTCGCGATTGGTTGAATTCCGATAAAGCGGGTTTCGATAGTAATTTCTTGAATGATTTAGCGGGTTTTGTTTTTCACTCACAGTTTCAACATGGTTTTTGGTCGTGATAAGGGAGGTTTTGAAACTCAATATTAGGTTCATTTTGTTACTCGCAAAAATGTCACACTTATAATCTAAATGAAAATATGAAAGAGAACAAGACACAGAAAAATAGAAAAAGACAATGGTCGCAACTGGGACTCGAACCCAGACCTCTCGTCTAGCCGGGACGTGCGCGTTAACCAATTTCGCTATTGCCACCTTCTGTCAAACCGTCATATTTGTCAATCTCATATTTCAAATATTTAGAATCAACAATATTATCTTCAACTAGTTTTTTTTTCCATATTATGGGCAACTACTCTTTTTATTGAAAGTATTTTGTTAAGGTATTATTTAAGTATTTTA
Organism: Glyphotaelius pellucidus; assembly: GCA_936435175.1. NCBI lineage: Eukaryota > Metazoa > Arthropoda > Insecta > Trichoptera > Limnephilidae > Glyphotaelius > Glyphotaelius pellucidus. The sequence goes on along the minus strand of OW386539.1, from coordinate 6,756,382 downwards.
TTAACGCGCACGTCCCGGTTAGACGAGAGGTCTGGGTTCGAGTCCCAGTTGCGGCCATTGTCTTTTTCTATTTTTCTGTGTCTTGTTCTCTTTCATATTTTCATTTAGATTATAAGTGTTATCTTCTTCTTCAATGAAAAGTTTTTTAACCTAACTTTCCAAAAGAATAACACGTTTTTTTATCAATGAAAAATCACATAAAAACAAATTGGTTTTATAGCCCATTAGTAGCGACAAAATATTCTCGCTCGCTGATAAAAAAATATATTTTATGAGTAACCTGTCACCTCTTCACGAAATATTGCGACATAAAATTAAAATTAGAACGGTTATAGACTGGAGTCAAAGTTTCTCAAGGTTCAAGGCCGCTCTGGGGAGATTCTGCGGAGCGCAGCGGGTCTCTCATTATGGGATCGTGTTAAAAACGGTCGGATTTTGATCCCCTGCTACTTTTCTTTAAAGAAGGATACGAAATGAAGTGGCTAGAGCTTTATACTCAAGATGTCAGCAGAACAAATCTGGAAGAGGGCGCGCAGATTTTCGCCCCGTACAAAGCCAGAGAAACCAAATGCAAATGATATTGTGTGAGCCTGAATCTATAATGGACCGAAATCTCTGAAACAATGCAAAATAGAACACAATTAATGGATCACAAAAAATACAACACAACTCCCACATCTCAATCTAGTCTCCATCAACGGAAGCGATCTTCCGAACAGACCCTCCATTGATATGCTTGGTGTAACTATAAGTGACCAGCTCAGGTATGGGGGCTCCATCGAAGCCAGAGTAAAGTTAGCTTCTCAAAAACTGGGCGTACTGTACAGGGCCCGCAGATACTTTAATAGTACCCAACTGCTAATCCTGTACAAATCGCAAGTGCACCCCACGGTTGAATTTGGCAGTCACCTCTGGTCTGGAGCTCCAAAATACTTGAAAAATATCCTCGACTCTGTGCAGAAACCGGCGGTCCGTTTGATAGATTCTCCCATCTTAACGAACGGATTGCAATCTTTAGAGCACAGGCGTCGGGTGGGAATGCTATCCATGTTCTACCGGTATTTCAATGGAAGATGCTCTGAGGAACTAGCGTCATTGATCCCTTCAGCACCGGTGCATAGTCGGGAGACACGCTAAATGCGCGCCCAACATATGTACACGGTTGACATTTGTCATATGAGAACGGGTCGTTTTTTCGGCTCGTTTTTGAGTTCAACAGCTCGGCTATGGAACGATTTGCCGGCATCTGTGTTTCCTCCCTCCTACAACATGGGTCTCTTCAAGACCAATGTTCATTCCTTCATCTCCTCAAAAAGACCCTCCACAGCATCCCGACAGCATCACAGCAAAAAAAGCACCGTTTTTTTAAAGACCCTCCCAGATGACACAGGAGGCCCTGAGTGAAATTATTTTCCTCAGGGCCTCCTGTGTGGAGTTAATGTAAAAAAAAAAAACACTCATCTTTAGAGTGTCCGCGACCGAAGTGACTCAGTGGTAGGAGTCTTTGATGGGTTAGAAAAGTAGCAATATGGGTATCAAATGCTATGCGTGTCAATCTATAAAAACTGAAGGGCTGAGTGAAAAAAATGAGGTAAGCTCCTATGCCCTTTTTGCGAAGTAAGGTCCGGTTGATTTTCCAAATAAAATACTGAACGCCATGAGCCGGTAGATCGAAGAGATTCAGCAGCAGGTATAATACTGAATTGAGCGGAAAGCTCTCTGGAATTAACAGGTACTCAGTTCGGGTTCTTCAAGTCACTATTATGTTTAGTCGAAAAAATTAAAACACTGAAGAAATAAAATCGTGACAATAAAAAAAATAACGACATTTCTTATTCATGCTTACAGTACTCGTACTTCAAACCCAGTGATTGAGATTCCTTGAAATATGTTCGGGAAAACTCCAATAAAGATTCGTCGAGATTACAATTTGCTTTATTTACGTTATCATAAGGTTTACAATGAATATTTAACAGGACTAGACGTCCGTACTACAGTAAGCTCTAAGTTATTCTGAAGCTGGGGGAACTGGAACTGTGAGAGTCCAGTCGTCTATCGTGCATCATCGGCTATTTCCGTAACCGTTCGCGCAATAGACACGAACGATGATAGTCGAAACACTTCTAAGGTAATAATCACTAATACCTAATGACATCTGTTGAGATGCATATAAACTACATTTGACTATCTATTCTGACCACTGAAAGATAATAAAACTAATTGCGTAATCCTATATCCACAACTGTTTGGAAGTTAGTGAAGCATTATTTGTCAATGTTAAAGCACTAACGTCAGAATAAATTATTGATCTGTGTGTGAGAGACTGGGTACTTATTTACCAAGGCTTTTTCATCTAGGTTACTTGAGATGAAAAGGGCGGTGACCATTTTGACAAAAAAATTATTCAGGGTTCCTAGCATGGTCGATCGATATAACCCATACGATATTGCCCAAATCCTTCATCTATGGTCACTTTGCAATATTTGCGATCACGGTCAACAATTGGTAAGAGAAATTCCAACCGACGACGATTGAAAAATTTTAGCCCGGATTCCATAGTATCAGATAAGTTTCGGTTAGCTGTCAATATATGCATTTATTTGAATTATGTCGTTCGTTAATCAAAATTACTGACTTATTTAATGAACGTATTGAACTAACAAAGATTTTTGTAATGAAATAAGTCATATACGCGATCCATAGACTTTATAATTCGACTAAGACGCGACCAGATTATTCCGTTCGAATTTTGATAAACTAAAGGGGCTGAAATACGACTAAAGAAATTATTAAATACCTAATTAACTCTCGTGTACTGTCAAAAAGTAAATGCGGAGTGGCAATTCATATTTAGGTTTGTATTTCAATACAACATTGACAAATTATTCATATTTTTACGTATTTGACTTGCGATTGACGTTTCTGAATGTGAATTTATGGACAAATCCGCCAGTGTTGCTAGCGAGCATCGTGCATGTTGAACATCGTTCAATATCGGTTCGGCTGTCAACAGTGAAACTGTGCTAGAAATATCGATTAAAATAATCGGAAGTTACTCCTAACGATCCGATATTGTAAAGTTATCGATTTCACCATGCTAGAGTCCCTGATGCTGTTCTGTATCTATGAAATACGCAGGTTCACATTATTTATGGACAAAAAACATTGCCTCACTGTTTCTATTGTAAACTTCATATAAAACAAGATCGCTTTTTCTGTAAATAAAACACCGTGATTTTGGGAACTCTGCCCTGGCCATCCCATAAGTAATTCCCAGATGCCATCCATTCCGATCCATTGTGTGGCACTCCCTCCGTATACCGTCCACGCCGACCCCACGGTAACTCTCCGTAAGGCCATAACGTGATCCGATAAAGCTCGCAGACGCCAGGACAGAACATTGCACTAAACGAGGGGTGATTTTATCTAGAGCCTCTTTATGTGACGCATTATCAAAGCCTAGTCCAAAGCTAATGAAAGGTGACTTACAACGTAAGTCTAAAATATGTTGAAAGGTTACTCCGCGATCAGTTTTACGATGATATACCAAAATGGAGCTAAGGTAGCAGTTCTAGTAGTCCGCAATGCTGTTACGTTACATAGATATAGTATTTATTTTTTAATTATTTGTTAAGGAAACAAAAAGTTATACATATTTAATAAAAATAATTTAATGTTGCGTGGTTGCATGAACCAGTGAAGTTTCGCATAAAATTGACATAAAATTAAAGAAAAACAAAATAAGTGGAGTTTTTTTGTTTTTCAAAGAAAGACAAAAATTCTCGGGTTACAAATAACCCAAAAATGTTTGAAAATCTCCTACTACCACCACAGAAAGCCGAAAATGTTGCTTGTGTTGTGATGGAGGACTTAGCCAGCTGAGGAATCGAACACGGGACGCCTGGGTGGGACCCAAACGCGATGCCCACTTAACCACCGACCGGTCAAATGTTCGATTGAAAAAAGAATTAAAAAAGCACAGATTAAAATTAAAATAAAATTAAATCAATTACCTATATTAAAATAAGATTTTATGACAGTTGATCCGCCGACAATTAGTCCCCCGGCGTACTTATATACAATGTGCAGTCGCTTTAGGGAAAATACGTTATACCTAATTACACAAAATGTGCACGGGATGTGCAGAGAGAATGTACCGCCGAATAACAAATAAATAAAACTTATTTTCATTCAAATGCATCAAGGAAAAATCTGCTTCTTCATTTACTGTACGTACCAGCGCATAAGTACAAAGAAAATCGAAACTATGTATAAATTCCTTTGATATTCATACCAACTTATTATTAAGGATATTTTTAAAGTCAAACTGAATATTTTTTACGTTTAAAATTAGTAAATAATGCACAAAAAATTATTATTTTAAATTAAATATCATTTTGGGGGATCAATTATCGGGGGATCAACTGTCAGCTCACCATAAAATTATACATACTTACGTCATAAAAAAATGTTCATAGATAAAGAAAATAGCTCCACAGCTCTGAAGAACATAATTCCCCTCAAGGCCTTTGTCGTTTTTGGGGGCGCTGTGCGGAGTCTTTTTAGGAAAGGAAGAAGAAGATGAGAAGTAAAAAGATATATGTTGTGTAGGTAGGAATCTGGGGGTCAGTGTGTCCAAGAGTGACGGACGAATGAATTCTATGCATCCAAATGTGGTGCAAGGTGATGTTTCGAGAGAGCCCGCTGGAATCAATAGGTCTCTCCCGATCTGGCCTGCCACGCAGTTAGTGGGCAGACGCATCTACCGCCAAGACCCAGACAAACCTTACCTCATGAACCCAGGCACCCCTGCTAAGGCACCATTTGGGGTTGGTTATCCAGTAATTGGTTTCTGGGGCAACGGTACCCATACCCGCCTCCCAAATTGTGGATAGATAATAGTCCCCATCTGGCATATATTTTATTCATTAATTACTTCACTGTTATTTGTACATATTACTCCCGGTTGGAAAATCAATTGTAATTTTAGGAAACACTGTCCGATCTCTCGGTGTATGCTCTACTCAGTACACTTTACAACGTACATAAATTTCTATTTGTTCTAAAATTGTATTGTCGGTGGTGTCAGTTTATTAACTGAGACGAAATCTTGTTAATCACGTATAAACTTAGTTAATTTATATATATTTAGAAATTGTACGTTCAGTTATTGTTTCAACGTTAAATTGTTTCAACGTTATATTATTTCAGCGTTTATTTTATCAATGTTTTCAAAGTTATACGTTTAGATATGTGAAACAAATGGCAATACCACAAAATAGAGCTGTGCGAATTATATTGAAGAAAAATAGCTATACGAAAGTCAAAGGAATGTCGAAGGAGTTAAATATCTCAATAATATAATGTCGTTATTTATATTAAAACTTTATTCATAATGTACAAAAAAAATTGGCTTATATGACTCGTTTACTCATCAACTGAATTTCAGAGAATAATTTCTGAAAATATCTGCAGCATAAGCACACAGGATAGGCGAGGAAAATATGTCAAAGCAGCCTCCCTAACTAACTAACTAACCATCAGGGTTTCTCCGCAAGGGAGGCAGGTGATTAAAAAATATTGCAAGGTCGGTCATGAAAAGATTCAAGGAAGACAAAATTCGCTTAATTGGAAAGATTCTTCGAAGAGTGGACGGATCGCCAAACAATACGGTCTTGGCATACACTCTTTGCCTCATTCACATTCATATGTCGTCTTACACACACTTTCTATTTTTCTTGTCATGGCCCTGATTAACTTGATCGTGCTATGTTTTCTTAAGCAATGAAGGTAATTGGCGAGCAATGACGGTATTTGTTCACCAGAGGAAATTAAATTAGAAGAAAAAACGATCAAATCTAAAATAAAATGGCCAAAATATATAATTAATTTAAACATTATTATTATACATGTGTAAAGATTGCATTAGGCCATACTTAACTATTTGTCTATTTGAAAACCACGAATTAATCGATAAAACGTTATGATATCATGTTTTGTGCTTGAATTATTGAATTTTGTGTAATCATATTTACACATTTTAAGATGAACCTATACGTGAAATCCCATTTAGATACTTTACGACGAATCGGTTTACATTATGAACATCAAAAAAATATGCTACGAATAAATTTGAGCTTTTACTAGCTCTGTATTGGAATTGCAATAAAATTATTATATTTTATAATTAAAAACAAATATAAAACTTTTTTCCACTTTAATTTTATTGACCGTAACCGGTTTCAGCTCGTCAGAGCCATCTTCAGACTGGACCAGTCTGAAGATGTCAATAAAATTAAAGTGAAAAAAAGTTTTATATATGTTTTTATTGAAATATATATTTTTTCAAATAATAAATGCGATTTTTAACTGTGTGCGTTTTTCTAATCCATTGACGGTTGACAATAATTTTATTACTATTAAGTAAGTACCTAACCTTAAATGAAAATACTCATTTTTCTTATAATTTACTCTATGGATAATTATTCTGATCATTTATAATTTTTGATGCTCCATTATTAGTGGTGTCAATTTTTTTGAATGATTTTGATCTGCTGAACCCGTGAGAAATGTTGTGTGTTTGCACTGGCAATGGACTTGTTACGAATAGTGAGCAGTGAATAGGAACAGTTCCGGAGATGAGTGCCTTCGGTTAGGCAGCTTTCCCGCCGAGTCGGTGTTAGTTTTTGCGCGAGGAAAGCGCCAAGTGTCAGAGTGTCACTATACAAAATATAAAATAAGTTGTAACGTAATCTATGAAGAAGAGACTCGTACTTTTGGAGAATGTTCATAAAAATACTACAAAAATTCGTATTCAAATTCCGGCCTATTCTTTGATATGTATAGGCTTTTGATAAAGTTGAATAAATAAAATTATGTAGATTTTAAATATACCCACTGAATATTTACGGCGTTGTTCGGGGATGGTTTAGAGCAGCTCTTGACAACCTTTTTGATGCCTACGTACCCCTTTACTCTTACTAAAAATTTGTTGTAACTCGTACCCTCTATCTATCTCGTGTAACACGTGTAATGAAAGATATGTTTTATTTGTAATTTTGTAATACTCTCATCATTACATGAATTTAACAATCAAGTCACAGAAATATAATTAATGTAATTTTTATACAAAGTGTTAGATGACTTCAGGCATTTTTAACATGAAATAAAACACGCGAAATTGAACAAATTTCGTTCCACGTTTTTTTTATCTCTACGAAAATAATTTAAGCTCTCCATACACGACTCCAAACTCAGAAAGTATATTTATTGAAAGGATAAATTTTTCTAACCTCAAACAAAATTGTAGACAAAGAGTTTCTCGTATATCAGTAGTTAAAATAAAAACCCGATTTTCTGTTACATCCTGTACAATTAATCATACAATGTTAACATACAGTCAATGTGACCCTTGAGCTTGCTTTGCAAAGCAAAGTTTTACAAAGTTTGGCTCAATTTCACATAAGTAGAGCTGAGTTTTAAAACCTACATTCGTGCCACGACCGTGCGTACCCCCAGTTTTGCTTCGCGTACCACTGGTTTAGAGTAATGTTTCGAGGTTGTGCATTGTAGTATAGTAAACTAATGGAAAAAAAAACTAATGAAGAAAATTTTTTACCAATTTCTCGGGATCTTTCAAGTAGAAGATAATAGTATATTTCTGTACAATATATTTTTCAACAAAAATAAATAATATTAAAAAAGCGAAAAGTAGTCCAGGCACGTCCGCTCCCTTGCAATTATCATCAATCAATCAAATTGAAAGGAGACATAAAACTTTTTTTACTACCGTATTACAATAGTGAAGATATTTATTGCAAAGCTTATTGTCCCTTTAAGGGAAAGCGTTTGAGCTTCCATTTTGAATTGTAATAACATTTTGTGAAAAATGACTCTGAGCGATGATGCACAGAAGTATTTACAAAAATATTATTAACTAACTAGTTGAATTACCTACTAAAAATATCATGCATACGTCAGCGTCATTTCACACACTTGACCACAACAGCCGCACGTGTTGCAATATATTTTGAAATGTTTACTCCCTTTGACACTTCGGTCAAATCAAATGACCCACCAATGATCTTTGGGATTAAATTGATAAACCGCCAATTAGTGCTGCAAAACGTGTAGTTACTTCTCGACATTCGCTACAATTCAACAAATCATGTACCCTGAAGTTGTTTCAAAGGCCCCTTAAAAAAATATACCTACATACCTTTTTATGAGTAATTTTTACTTTAAAAATGATTCCTTGTACATATCTCAGCCAACTTATTGCCAGATTACTATTTTCAAAAATCATGTCCCCTACCCTCACTTAATACCTTAAATAATTTTATCTAGAGGGATGACTTATAAACTTTGAAATAGTAAAAAGACAGAACACAAACGACACGATTAATGTAAGAAAAATCCTTCCTATTTATGTTACAATCTATGTATGGTACGAACAATTTATGTATGTTACAGTTGTTTCGAGTTAATTTGCTTGAACTTTCAGAAAAAAAACATTATTCAATATCTGACGAATTACAAATATTAGTTAATTTCTGCTAATCACCTCGTAATTATGAACACAGTTCTTCTTGTTTCTAAAAAAATATGGTTATAAAGACAGTTCTAATACAGAGCTAGTAAAACAAAGCTTTTGAAGATTTTCTAATTAAACGTTTATTTTAGTGACTTATTTATTAAAGTTTCAACGTTTAGTTTAGTTACCGCCGAACTTCGGAACCATTTATTGGAAATCCAACACCCCTGCCATAAGTCACCCCGAGTGGTTCACTCCGTTTGGTGCCGGAAGGAAAGGCCCGTTTAGGGAGACCCTTTGCCCTCTCCAGTTGGTTTCTCTTGATCCATCGTCGAGGACCGCAGTGGAAGGGATGAATTCATACGTCCGTCACTCGTGGACACACCGACCTGCAGAGTTCTCCCCACCCTTTGTGTATTTTTCCTTCCCGGAACTTTCTCTCCTTCTTTACATTAAAAACACTCTCCACAAAGCATCCCCAAAGGTGAATTAGGACTTGAGGGAAATTATATTGATCAGTGTGGGATTAATGAACTTAAAAATACTACACTAATAAAAGTGCACGTGAGGTCAAACATCTCTTAATTTCGCTACTCAGGGTGTTCAAAGACGTATCTGACTAACAGGTTGTTTTCTTCAAACTCAAACTATATTTTATAGTAATCACTCAATCAAGTAACCCCTGACCCCAAGTAATACCAACCCCAAGCCATACCGACCCTAGCTGCCGATTACCTATTGATTTGTTTGATTTTAATTGAAAAAAAACAGCTGAAAACGTCATCGGAGATCGAAAATTCATTTACACTTCTTACTCCAAATAATATCAGGAATCGCTGGTTAAATAAAATAAGTCAGCTAAGTCGCTAGCCACCCTCTATAAATATAAAGTTTTTGTGTGTAGGTGTGCAGTTGCCCCACGGGTAATATCGGTCTTTCAAATAGAGATAACTCAAGCAATTCTTTACGACTTTTTCCAACTTACGTCCAACAGCTACAGTGGGTTTTTCAATTCACGTGGGGCGCAGACCGTCGATCCTTTCCCAGTCGGCTTCTGACAAGTGATATAATATATGTATATAATGTTAAACACTTCAAAGTTGGTTAAACTTTAGCAGTACTGACGTAGATAATAATATTGTTATATAACACACTGGAGCGAAGCGTGTATTGGACTTAAGTTAGACCTGTTTGAATTTAGATGCTAAAGCACTAGAAATTCTCTTTATTGTGCCTAACCCTTTCAAATACATTTATTTTGTTGTACGAGTAATCGATATTTACTATTCTTTGATGTACTAAATTAACCATCATGCCAGGTTTAACAAGGCGCATGCGCGACTCATTTTCTTATGACAAAGGATCGGGATGTTTTAAATTATTTATAGAGTTGCCCTAAAAATATATTTTGTAGGGTTACATGCCAACTGAGAATAAAATCAACTCAACAATTCTTTGAAAAGACATTAAAAGCTATGAAAAAATAATTTTAAAATAGCTTATAACCCTAACCTAACGTTACCTATTTAAGCAGTTTTAATTTTTTTTTTTCATTAATAACTTTTCTGATGGATTCTGAGTTGATTTCATTCTGATCCATGATGAAAACGGTGGAATGTAACCAAATTAAATAGTAATAAAGAAAATTTTAAATAGTAATACAGGAATTTACGCGAAGAGCGACGAGTAAACACAAAAATGGTGTTTTCCTCACCAAATTATAACTTAATGTTTTGTTTCTTATATCTAACTATAACCATGTACGCCTAACCATAACTTAATGACTGAAAAATGTATGCTGTTGAAACCATCAACTCATTTCGGTTTACTCTTAACCTCTCCACGAGTATGGACGAAACGGTTCGTCGAAGCGAAAAAATGCTCAGTAGAGTATGGACGAAACGATTCGTTGGCGGCTATTATTCAAATACCGTCATATTTAATTAAACTATTTGACTTGAAGTGGCTTCTATTGACACCTGCGAGTAGTTTGTTGAAGTTTTGGAAGACATACCCACAATACCAACTTCACAGTTTTAGTTTAAAAAATATTTTTGCGTCATTTATCGGTCGTCAGAGGAAGGAAGCAGTTTTTTTGTGTGGACATGTTTTTGGTCAATGTTGATTTATTTTTGTGGATTGATGTCGACGACGTTTTAATTCAAAATACATTATTATTTTTAATTAATCTATGATAATTTATAAAAAAAAATATTTAAAAAATGAACCCAAAAAAAACTCACTCCTCACGGACAGTTTTGTTCGCCAAAACTCACTCGCGGAGAGGTTAAGGATGTATTGCAGATAGATACAATGGGAGGCGATGGGTGTGGGTACCGCGGCCCCGGGAGTCATTTATTGGATAATCAACACGCCTATCGTAGGTCACCCCAAATGGTTCGCTAAATTTAGCACGGGTGCCCGGGTTCTTGGAGTAAGTTTTTCTAGGTCTTGGTGGCGAATGTGTTTCCTGGTGGCGGTCCGGATCGGGAGAGACTGTTTGATGCAGACATAAAATTGTCTTGCACCGCAGAGGAGTGGATTCATACGTTTCTCACTCCTGGGCACATTGATCCCCAGATTCCTACCCATTCTTCATACTTTTTCCTTCCCAGAATTTCCTCTCAATTTTTTCCTTAAAAAACATCCATACAGCATACCCAAAGATTAAATACGCTCTTATGGATTTTTTTCCTCAGGGCCTCGTAACGGGCTTTTGTATTACATTAGCCTCCACACAGGAGGAAAAAATCTCTCAGGGCCTACGTCATCTTTGGAGATGCTGTGTGGAGGGTCTTTTTGTGGAAAGGAAGGAGAATTGAAGCCCTAGTAATGAATGAGGTATGAGGGGTGGGTAGAAGGAATCTGAGGTTCAATGTGTCTAAGAATTACGGACGTATGAATCGATCCATGGTGCAACGTGGTGGGTCGAGAGAGTCCGGCTGGAGAGATCGAAAGGTCTGCTTCAACCAGGCTCTCCTGATCCTGCCTGCCACTCATGGTGGGCAAACACATCCATCGCCAAGACATAAACAAATCTCAACCCGTAACGTAGCGAACGACTTGGGGTGACCTATGGCAGAGGTGTTGGTTATCCAATAAATGGTTTCCGGGGCAGCGGTAAACATAAGCCCCTCCCGAATTGGTCTAAATCAGAGATTGCCAAACTTTATTTTCTCCTCGACCACTTTCAAAACTTTACCGGTCACGGTGGATCCCCTGCTGGTACATTTCTACCATATTCCCAAAACTCGACACGCATTGTACTGAATATGGAATGACATGGTGTGTCTGTCACAACGGAGCAGTACAGGATTTACGACTTTTTCAAACAGGGGCAAAATGGACTAGTATTCCAGATTATATTTGCCACGACGCAAGGGGCGTAATGGGATACGGGACGAGGGGGGAGGGTATGGGTGTGTTCCCATCCCAGTACACCCATATCGCATTACCCCCCCCCCCCCTTGCCTAGCTGGGCGTTTTAACATCCCATGCATAATTGGTATAACAACGTGCGCTGTACGCCAGTTGCTCAGTTATGGAGGGGGCGTGATGAGATATGAGACGGGGGATGGGATGGGAAAGGGATATGTGGCACGGGATGGGTCTCAATCGAAACCAGTTCGTGGACCCCACTTACAACATGTGGACCCCCATTTCTTTATCGCGCCTACGTAGACCCCCATCGGGTCTCCCGTGGACCCCCGGAAGTCCACCTGGACCACTTTGGGAATCACTGGTCTAAATGAAACATTTGTTTCCATTCAAAATTGTGTGGAAGTGTTTTCTAGTTCTCTTGTTTCTGCTAAGTCCTCAAAAATTTCACATTAATAAGTCACAAAAGTTCAAATATGTTTATTTAACGAAATTGTGTTGAGCAAAAGCGGTAGCAGGTCACGCCAAAGTGCAAATGTATTTTCTTAAGCTCGTTTGTCATTCCTTCACAGCTCCGGTTTACCGGTCCTGTGTCCGATGTACGGCGGTGAAAGCTGTCCGAGTCTTGATAAATGACGATACCCTTATTTTAAAGATGTTGGTGTTGACCCAAAATACGTGTTATATAAACAGCCTTTGATTAATGTAACCCTCTTAGCTTTTTGAATCCCTTCATCCAAAATCAGATCGGGAAATAAATATATTGACACCGTTAGAATGCTATAGATAAATACCCAGACCCGCAATAAATCGAATAAACGATTTATGCAATTCAGATATATTTTAGACTAGCTTTTCCCCGCGGCTTCGCTCGCATGGTATTAGGGGAAATTACTGTAGCGCTTGCACTTATAAATTATCCCCCCTCCCCCCACCCCCTCCCCCCACCCCCTCCCGCATTCCATACATTCATTCCCGGTATATTCAGTTTTCAAACAGCTCGCGTGCCACCTAAATTTCATAATGCTAGAGCTCAAAGAAAAAAAAAGAATTATCCAATTTGATGCAGTCGTTCGGAATTTATGCGCTTACAAACATTTCGGAGATATGTTTTTATTTAATCGTTACGAATTATATTTTTAATGTAGGAACTCTCATCTGACATTTATTCCGAAACGTAAGCTTGTCCAAAAAAAAACAAAACATATTCTAATATTTGAATTTTCTGGAGCAGCAGCCAACCAGTAGGTAGAGAGCTAAGTACCAACCAGCATAGAGCCCACAAATATATCAACATCGTTTCCATGGCAACGATTTGTTTTCTGACGTTTGGAATAACTTGCTTTTGTTAGCGACAGATAACGTCTAACAAATATAATATAATACAATTTATAATTTAATAATGCCAGAGCTTACCATTTTATATAGCCTGTATTCCTTTCATATAATTTAGCTTTTTATTGGTGAAAGGAATTTTTAAAATCATTTTATCGTTTTATGCGTGAAAGCGTAACAAGCAAACGAGCAGTTTCGCATTTATAATATTAGTATGGATACCGCTGGCATATGATTATTATATTTTCTTCAATTTGTTTTCCGTAAAGATAACAAATTGTTTATTTTCACCCTAATCCTTAATAAGCAGATTTTATTCCAAAGGGCAAGCGATCATTTTGTTAATTATTTATTTTACTTAATGAGTAAAACTTCAAATTGAAAATTTTAATTAATGTAGACAATATTATTTAAAATCAATAACCAATGTGTTTTTATTTTACTACTCAATATGTCATTGCGTTAATCTACTAAGGGGGTATTTTACCATCATCCTGATAGCTTATCGTTAATAAATAAACAAATAATTACTTGTCACACGTAAAAAACTCGTTAATTTATACTATAAATAGCCACTATTCATAGGTTCAAGTGCCGAATAGTAAACTCAAACTTTTTATATGAATAAATCGTGGATAATTAAACGAAAATCTACGTTATTGTATTGATTAACTATGAGGAGGATGTTGAAATACTCCCTAAGCGTGATTTGAAAAATTGGCAAGTAAAATAATCTCCGCCAGAATGCATCTTTTCGACGATATTTCGACTATTCGATATTTCGACGACATTTCGACTATTCGAAATTTCGACGATATTTCGACTATTCGATATTTTGACTATTCGATATTTCGACTATTCGTTATTTCGACTATTCGATATTTCGACTATTCGATATTTCAACGACATTTCGACTATTCCATATTTCGACGTCGAGGACGATATATCGACGACTTAAAAAGTTTTCTGGGTTATTGGAAGTTGGGCTTTGAAACGACATAAGAAGAAATTAAATGAAATGGAAATAATTTTGAAACTCGGGAGTTAATAAAATGATGAAATGAACTGTATAACTCTGAAATTTATTTTCAACATTTGATAATCGGTAATAGGTAGTCTTTTAATCAGTATTAATTTATTTTAAATAAATGTTATTTGCGATTCTACGTCCAAACTCAATCAAAAACCATTGACCTGAATGTTCAATCAATTGTTACCTCATTTACACCAAACCGCTTAATTTCCTGACATTACGGATGTAATTAAAATAATAACATGCTATTTACACTGCATACATTAATATAATGAATGGTTTATTAATTACCCGCAGGTCTCGGCAGTGAAGGGCGCGTGTCAATCTACCTAAACCGACTGACCGGGTTCGACCACCGCTGCCGCGTGCGCTACGCCGTAGCACTGGGCGAGAGCTCGCGCCGCGTAGACTCCGGGCCGCTGGAGGACGTGTCTGACGCGGAGGGTCGGGCGCGCGGCTGGCACCCGCGGGCGAGGCTCGCCGACATCGCAAACAAGGTAAATAACCACCACATAACTACCAGGCAACAAACTAATCGAGGTATCCATTTCGATTTAATCGAAAGATAAGAAACAACCGTTTTATCTATACTGTTATCTGTTTCCTCTTTGTGAGGTGCTTCGTAGACTCCCCACTCTTGTCTACATTAGTCTTCTGAAGATTTCACTTCCACCGCGTGTGAATTGCACACTCTGATTTGTTTGTTAAATATATAATTTTTAAATGTACTCATTGACCTGTTAGCAGGTTAAAAATGTCATTGAATAAATAAAAAATAAATTGAGGAAGTCCATTTTTGCTTTTATTAATAAAATAATATAATAAAATAATTGTTTCATAACTTATTGAACGATTTGGAAGGCGTATATGGATACTGACTTCCCGGGAACTATTTTTTGGATAACCAAAATCTCCGCCATGGGTCACTTTAAGTGGTTCCCTACGTTTGGTGACTTGGCAGGGGTGCACGGGTTCATGGGGTGAGATTTGTCGTGGTTTTAAATTACATAAGTGAAATAACAAACTTTGTTTACCACCGTTCTTAATAAAATTTTAATTTTTTTTTTATATATGAACACCGCACAAGGATCCCAACTGCTCCCGTCTGGAGACAGTGAGACTATGGCATCCCCAACTGGGGTATGTTGTATGGCTGAAGGTACAAGGGAGGGGAAAGAGATAGGGAAGAGGAAGGTGGGAAGTACCTGGCTATTCAGATCTAATCACTAAACACGACTAAATCCATTTCAAGCAACGTTTCAATTCTGAATGGTGGTCTTGCACCAGGGCGATGCTGAGAGTATCTTCCCTCTGGAACGTGCCGCAAATATATTATATATTATTTTAAATGAATAAATTGTGAAATAACACAAAATAAATCAAATAAAATTTATTTGCCACGTCGGGTTTCGATCCAGCGTTCTTCGAATTGCGAGTTAAGAACCTTATCGCTGGACTACGCCGGCCATCAAACATGTTTCAAACCAAAGATTTCTTCATCAGGATACGAAGCATTCTGAAAATTAAAACATAGAATAGACAAATACGCGTAGACAAATAAGTAAATACAGACAAAAATAGAAAAGTGCGGTGGGAGATGGTAATTAATTAGTTATTATTGTATAACGTTACTGTTAAAAGCCCGTACCTACTATGGTAAATCGTATGATTCTCCAGTAAATTCTAAGATTTACTAATAAAACCTAAGATTTATCAATTTATAGGCTTTTACATTAACGCATACATTCAGTTTATCAAATAAATAAAATTATATTGAAAAATTGTCATAAAAAGGAGTTATATAAATCTTTGTTGAAAATTGTCATAAAAAGAGTTATTTAAACTAGGTTTGTTATTTTCATTTAATTATTACATCAGTTTGAAAAAAAAATTATATGAAATTTCTGGCAGTTATTTCTGTACTTATTTTTATATCTGACAGCTCTTTCACCTTCCAAAGACTTGCCAAAATGGTTCATAGCTTGATCATTTGAAAACGGCTAGGAAATTAATTATTATTATGTTTTTTCTTTTGCATATTTTTTTAATATCACTTATTTCCTAGGTTCGTTTACTTTAATATCAATTCTTTTTGAAGATTTTTATTTATTTATTCTACATCTTTAAGGTTAGGTTATGAGTTTAATGAAATACAAATTTAAATGCCTTTAATTAATCACTCTTGAAGAATATAATATTGCATATTTTTTAACTTAATTATTAATATTATTTCGCTTCTAAATAATGTCAACAAAATCTTAATATTTCAATGAAATTGGGGAATTGAGGTGCGCATATTTCATTTACTCCATTTTGTGATTTTGCAAAAACCTATGAATTTTCAACAATGTTAATTTTAATTCAGTTACGGGGGGGGGGGGGGGGGGGTAAGGTTTTAAAGGCGAAAAAAAGGCATATTTTCATGATTTTTTTTTTGAGATATGAATAATGTTGGCTTGTTTTTTTTATAAACACTGTAGTATGACATCTGAAATATCATTGAAAAAAAAAATAACTAAAAATATTAATAAATAAGTCCGTGAGAGCAAATCTCCCGAGGAGCCTCGAAAAAAAAGTGTTATGCGGTGAACATCATAACTCGTTAACGGATCATTTGAAACAAAAAAATCGAAATGGTATTAAAAGTTAATATGTTTTCCCAGGTAGTGACGAAGCGTTTTTTTAATTTTTTTTTTTGCAGCATGTTGAAGTCAAAATTGCGATTCTTGCTAAAATTTTGGGTGAATTTGTTATTATACAGAGGAAAAAAATGATAAAAAAAACTCTTCGTCACTACCTGTTGCTTTATGTGTAAAAATAGTGCACAAAATTTCAAAAAGATCAGTCAAGTAAATTTTGAGTTATGATGTTCACGAACTTTAAAATTTATTTGCCAGAAAATCGATTTAAAGTTTTTTTATACTCGAAACATACTTGAATAGAGCAAGAAGACCGGTCGCTTGAAGTGCTGTATCTTCGTTAGTTTTGCTCCGATTTACTTGAAATTTGAAACAATGCTTTCGACATGTTGTACATTTAGAAAAATTAAAAATGAGTTTTAAAACCTAACCCCCCCCCCCCCCCCTTAATCTAAACAAAGTGGGACTAGTTTATTTTCGTTAATTTTGCAACAATGTTCAAAGCGATGTTTTCACAATAAGTGAGAAGTATTTTTATGTACATTTTACAGTCGGTGTAAACTTATAGTGATAAAGGAAACGAGAATAGGCCACTTTACACCGGATTTATATCTCAACTAAAGATTATCGCGTTCTTAACATAAAACTTAATTTTTTTATATTGAGCTAAGGCCATGAAAAATCACCTAAAGTTGCCATAAGAGCCGGTTTAATGAACGTTCACATAATGTGAGAAGATTCCGCTGAACACCCGCGAGGTTCATATTAGCAAGACATATTGCGGGGATCACTTCTTCATAAAGCCATTCTTATCTCGTCGCAAACCTGGCAATACTTCCTGTAATGACACTTATAAACATGGCCACCCTTTACTTTACCACCGTGTATTTTACTTTAGAGTACACCTTGAAAAAGCGGTGTTGAACATTTTTTCCGAAAGTGGGTCAAAGCATTATGACCAATTAATCAAAAAGCTCTCAGTGTCAGATTAAAATAGTTATACTGAATGCTTTTTAACATTAAGGTTAAATATAAATTCACGCTTTTGCATCTTTTTTCAGAAATAAAGACGGTTTTAATTACCAGTTAGTTAATTTTATTAGGTAGTAAAAAAAATCTGAAATAATTATTACTTAAATATTTGTTTATAAGACTGTAAATAAAAAGATAAAACGGATTTCATCACAAAAAACGTGACCTGTTTTTTTTGCGTACCTTTCGAAGTGAAAACTTCTTTAGTACCGTTGTGATTTGAAACTCGATGAACCGGAAGCGAGTAACAACAAAAAGAGACAAGCATATACATCTACAGTATTTAGCCTGCGAGATAATGATTTAGCAATAAAATATTTATAAAGTTCTCGGGTACTTGGTTCTAATATAATACGATAGTTCCACGGTCCCACGCAAGCCTCCTTTTAGCCTAACTTTGGCGGCCAGACATTCAGTGGACCAAGGATCGAATCTTACGAAATCCAAAAAAAAAAGATATACATATTATTTTTTTTTAAATCAATGCCCTATTTTCAAACTACTCCAAAATGAACAAAAAAAAACACAAAATAAAGAAACATCTAGCGACTCCGAAGAAGAAAACACAAATACTAATACGATGACCAAATATTTAGGAAAAGGTGCACTGGAATTTGACGACAAAAATATGGAGAAAATCATCCTTCACATAGATAATAAAAGTACTTCGTAGTCTCACCATTCTTGCCTATTTTACTTTTCTGAAGGTTTCACTTCTACCATGTGTGATTTGAGCACTCTGACTTATTTATTTTTAACTTTTCTTTATTCATTGTTTTGATGGTTACATAATTTGTGGATTTTTCGACCACCATGTTGAGCACATGCCCGTGTTATGGTGGTCGACCTTCTTACTAACTACAATATGAAGCTTTCTTCGAAAATTATTTAGAAAATGTTTAAAAATTAGTAACGCGTCTAGTGTAAGTTGCCATTAATATATTTATTTTTCAAAACTCCATAGATCTTGAGAAAAAAATACGTTTCAAGCTATAATAGATTGTGAAAACCAATTAAATACTGTTCCGATAAATCTGTGATAATTTCATGCGGACAGAATGCATCGTTTTTTTCATGCAGATTTTTGCTGTATTCAACCTACACGCGTCGTCAAATATTTTCCAATATAGTTTTTAATAACGAAAACAGAGCTCATCACAATATTGTCGAGCCCAAGGCACGAAATGTATTGGTTTTATTAAAAACTAGCGAGTTCCCGGCAGGCGTTGCTATACAACTTAAATAAAAAAATTGTTTCTTCCTGTGTGTCCTTTTCTATTCATCCCTGTTCCCCTTCCGCCACTCCTTCCCTTCATCCGTCCCCCATCTCTCGGATTCTCCACTCCCTTCCGCTCCTACCCTCCTTGACGCTAAACCATTTGAAATACACTCATTTTTCAAACAACTCGCGCGCCACATAAATAAAAATTTCATAACGTCAGAGCTCACCATTATATATAGAAACCTTTACGGGCGTGCGCACAACAACTCATCAAAGTTTCATCGCAATCGGATGAATATTATAGGAAATAATTTCATAACGCCAAAGCTCACTATTATATACAGAAACCATCGTTTCCCCAACGTTTCATCGCAATCGGATGATTTTTTTATGAAAGCATAAAAGACAAACAGAGAAAAAATAATTTTTATATATTAAGATAACGAGATTCATTAATTTAACTGCACAATATATAGTGATGTTTTTAACGAACACTTCCACATTTCGAGAAACTTACTTTATTATTGAGCAGTTGTCGTAAAGGGTTCACCACCCCTGTCCTCAAACCTTTTGGAGAAAATAGCGACTGTTAATCCTTATCTCGGTACATTAAATGTAACGAACACTTGTTGTCAAACGGCACTTCTGGGTGTAAGTCATTAGAGTATTAGAGGGCCGCGGAAGCCGGCAGCAGCAGTGGCACACGATGCCGCGGTGAGGAGTCAGCAGGCAGAATCAGAAACAACAAAAGCGCGGGTCGTATTTCATACGTCGGATTACGTACACATAAAACGCTTGCTAAATACTCATATTAACACAAACTATTTTTATCACTGCACAAAGCTCTCTATTTAGCTTCCCGAAAAATTAATTTTCTATTTTAAGGCAGTATTCTAGTATAGAAAAAAAAATATTTTTGCTGTTCATATTTTCAAAGTTTAAATATTCAAAAATATTTCCTTAAAAGGATTTTTCGAAATTCGCATTACATTAAAAGTTATAGAATCTCACCAGAATCTAACTAGAACAAAATTGTTAAGGCATTTTTCTCAAAACTACTTCTTTAAAGACGGTTGACACGATATTTCAAGTCCTACTAAACCAATTTACTTGAAATTTGGTGTGAGCCTTCTCTATACATTATTTCATCGCATGAACCAGAACTATAACAAAAATTTTATTTTTATTATTCTAAAAAAATTCGGAAAAGTAAAAAAAAACTGGTCAAAAAATAGCCGCAATTTTGCGAAAAAAAAAATTATGACTTCTCCGAGGTTCATGCCATAGCAGTATTTGTTTGGATTAAAAAATAGTTTTTTTTTAGGGTTGCAATCGTGTCAACCAGGGCGCGCCATATTTTTGGGACTCCCCACTTCAACACCATGTAACTTTTTAAATGTTAAATTTTTCGGTTGATTTTTTTTAATGTTTATTAAATATTTGGTAAAATAATGGTTACAAAAATATTATTGTTTTTTTTATTGCACCTGAAAAAATACCTACAATCCATGCTTCTAGACTAGAATACAACACGGGTTTCTAGACTTTCTAATTTAACTACTAAAAATACGCTTGTAGCAAATTTAACTCTGACCGCGGATTCCGTTCATAATCACATAAAAATATGCCGAAGAATAACTTACACATCACTATGTCATTGGACAGTTCGGCGAGAAAGCACCTTTCACTTCAGTTGGGAAACAGCAGGTGATTGGTTTAATTTATTTATGACGGCAGGGCTCAGAGACAGACGTGCAACTCGCAGACATCGGACAACGGCGGATCTTCGAAGCACGTAACCAAAATCAAACCAAAATCATCATTATAATTATTTTTCAATTATTGGTTCACCGAATATCTTCTTTTGAATACTTTATCATAATGTTAAAATTGAGGGAACGGACTTCGGTGTCGGCAGAGACCGAAGAGAGAGTTGGAGTCATCTGCAAGTAGTCCTTGTGGGCAAAAATCATCGTCATCTAATTTAACGGTTACTTTAGTAAAAGTAATAGTGAAAGAAATTTCTACAGTTAAATATCACAAAATGCGTTTTTCAATCAATTTAACCGCCTGTTTTACGTCACTTTTAACATTAACTTTTTTACTTTCCGAAAACCGATAGTTACCTAAAGTTAAGCCGTCATTTTTTTTTCTGTTGGAGGTAAGTTACAAAATTGCGCGTTTTAACATTGATTACCATGAAGTAAAAAATGATGATAGTGACGATAAATTCCTCATCCAATATGTCTTGCAGCGAAAACCAAACATATTTTGACCCTGTAGTAAAATAATATGTTTATTTGTGACGATGTGTTTGGAAATTTTGATTTTTTGGCGTGTCGAAAGATCACATAAAATTCGAGACACATCAATTCAATATTACAACTACTGGAAATTTATCATACGTTTCCGTGTAATCGAATATTTTATGACAGGTCGTCATTTATTTTTAAATATTTATACAAATATATTTATAGGAACAAAACTGTCGGATCTTACAATGACGCGAAACAAATGCAGCCGGATATTTTGACAACTGTTCTAATTATCAAATTTAATTTATTTTGTGACTGCATCAAAAAATAATGCTGTGCGTTTTTTCACATAATTTCGAGGAATATTCTGCTGTTTAGACTGGCCACACTAACAATTATTACTTTAGCAAAAGTACATTTGAAACAGCGCGTGGTCTTATTTAACATCCTTGTTACTTTAACTGACAGTTACAATTAAAATTTAGTTCACGATTTAGCTTTCTATTGAAACAGACGGCCTAATTTAATAAACTTATATTATTTAATATAAACATTCCCTTTTTTTCAACCGCAGGATTCTCATATTATTCGTGCTAATTTTTGATAAACTCTGCTGAACATTTACTTTATAGTAAAATGGACGGTTACATAGTTTAGTGCTTAGATAAAAGGTTTTAAAAATCTTTATTCATTTATGACCAAGCTGTGGTCATAAAAACACGTTTTATTAATGAAGTCACATAAATCTGTCAAACGTAATTATTAATGGGTGAGTTCAAGTAGGAAGGCTGTGATAAATAATATACAATATTAAAAGCACGCGGGGGGATGAAAAGTGTCAAACAAGTCATTTAAAATTACCATGAAGCCCTTTTTGAACTTTTTTGTTGTGAATTATAACAATGTACACAAAAAAGGGTTAATGACTCCTCTAACGTTAATAAAACTTTTAAACCTACGTACGGTGTACCTAGAGGGTACGTTACGGGGCTCCCCTACGTCACTGCAACGTACTCTCACCGCATTATATAAACTTTTCAGTTTTAGCCCTTATTAGGCGGACATTAATTTGAGGGATGATAAGTCTAACTACTGCTTTTATTCTGGGCTGGAAAATCCCTTTGTCCTTTTAGTGTAGCTTTTCATACATATTTTTAAAACATTCAGCGCAGATTTCGCTCCTTTGGCGTGCAAAAGCGAGTGGGACATTCTGTTTGCGAAAATTCCTCATTAAATATGAGGCTGCAAATTTTCCCCGTTGAAATTTTTGGTTTTTCCTCGGAAAATGGAATGACCTTCTAATAATAATAATAATAATAATTGTGTTTATTTCAGCCGAACAGAGCGGTGAGTGCAATACTCTGTCAGCCATATAAAAGCATACATTTATAAAATTCCATTAAATAATTACATTAAATGGGATATGCAAGATAGGATAAAAAAAAAACATAATAAGATGTAATAACATAATAAAATAAAATCTAAAATAAAACATAATGGTAAACATATTTAGTATTTGTATACTACAGAGGCTTTAAGTAATTTCTTCATGTTTGGTGTAAGGGCGCGCTATGCCACTGTGCCACGGCCTAGATGAGAGTGGACTTTTTGGAAGAACATTGTTTATTAATTTCTGCACTTGAAAGCTGAAATCTTTTGCTAATCAGGCAGCTGCTCTATACCTCTGATATACCGAGGCCATTAGACACGCCACGATTTTCATAGTATATTATTGCTGTAGCATAAAAGAAATAATAATAAAGGTGTTTTTACTGTAGAAAAGAATTTCTCATGTGTTTAGAAACATGATTATGTTCTCATAAGAGAAAAAGAAATTCTTGATTCCAATCATATTTTATAACTGTTTCGTTGTTGGTTTCCCAGAAAGCAAAATATTTTCTTTCCCGAACGGAGCAAACAGCACAAAGAGAGTTGTATTCTTGTAGCCTATTTATATGATAATTTTTAGCCTTCGAGATATATTTAGTTTTACGATTCTCGATCATAAAGAGAAAAAATATTTCTTCAAAGAAATATTAAGGACCTACTGGATATTAAGAATGCAATAAAGGAGCTTAGTTTTAAATTGAGATTATTTTGTACAAAGCTTTGGGAGATCGATTATTTTTTCAAAGGAAAAATATTTGTAAATATATTTCGTTACTTCTTGCTTTGAAATCTCAAGGGAAATTATTAAGTTAATTCGTAGATTTATCAAAAAAAAGTTATTGAGGGGAACAGCTAGTCCTCTTTGACTCTGGAACGATAAGTGTAAGCCGTAGTCTTTATGAAACAGAGTAAATATATATTACGCTTGTGCTTGTGTTGTTTCGAACCCGCGAACTCTGGTTTTCGAATTATCATCGTCAGATCGAAGTCGTAGTGAAATTGAACTACTGAACCATCAACACTTTGCTGTCATTGAATCTACCACTATTTTGTGCTTTAAATGATTTATTTTACTTTATCTTTATATTTATTTATATATATATTTATTTTATTTTATTAGCAAAAACAGCATTACACCAATATATTGCAAAAACGGTTATACAAGATACAAAATCATTACGTTTTCAGTTAAAACATTTATTTAATAAGTGTTATTTCACGCTTAAAATCATTGCAGGAAATGCGGAAAATATCCACATTTCCTGCAAGGCAGTTAATTAACCTAGTAAGTCTTCCCAGGGGCATCACCATTGGTAAGTTAGTTCTGCACCTGGGAAGAATCAAAAGCCTGTGATGGCGACCTCGCGTGAAATTATCCGGGACATAGAAACCTATTTCAGCCAGAATATCTGGTACCGATATAAAACCATTTAGAAGCTTATATGCCATCAGCAGTAATGCGACATCTCTTCTGGAACTAAGGCTGCAGATACCCAGCATTCCCGAGATAAATGCTGTTGGAAACAGCCATGGGTAAAAACCAAACTCTCTCATATAGAGGTATCGTAAAATTTTTTTTTGTATTTTCTCAACCATTAGTACATAGACGATGTCCTCAGGTCCCCATATCTGAGATCCACTCTCGAGAATGCTACGCACTAAGCTAAAGTAAAGCAGCCTTATTACTGTAAGATTGGTCAAATCCTTAGAATTGTGTATGACAAAACCCAGCATCTTTGTCGCTGATTTACAGATCTTTTCAATGTGAGCGTGAAATGTTAAGCGAGCGTCATACACAATTCCTAAGTCCTTGCAAGTCACCATGTGTTTCAATGACGTGTCTATCATTTTATAATTAAAATATATGGTCTTTTGTGACCTCGTAAAGCACATAACTGAACATTTTTGAAAGTTGAAGTCGAGTTTATTATCGATACTCCAGTCGATAATTGCGTTTATATCTTCCTGGAGTTTTCTACAGTCTTCTAAGGTCTTCAGTCTTCTACAGTCTTCTATATAAATCATAATATGTGTTCAAATTGTTATTTAATAGTTAATAAGTAGTTACTTTGCGAGAAATTTCACTTTATTTTAATCACAGATAAACATGTTTTAAATGTATAAACTAACGGTGATAATACTAAATACACCGGGCCAACACTGGCAATTTTTTCTAATTAAACTTTGCGTAGGAAAGAAGCAATAATACTCAGCTGATAGTCTTTTTATAGGATAAAAATTGCACACATTCGTAGAATAAACAAACCATTTGACGTTTGTAAGTGTGACGTGGTTAAAACAGGTTACTGCCGATCTACCGGACCGAGTCACTAGCCAAGGTTCGCATCATTTCTTGAGATATAAAAACCATAGGTGTTTGCTCAAGCAACCCATAGATGCCGGTAGCATGTCAATTTTTAACAATATGTTTGCTTCTACGTATGTATGTGAGTTATCTGTGCATTGCTAAACCATTCATCCGATTACGATGAAACTTTGGGGAATTGATGTGCGCATGTCCGCGATGGTTTCTATATAAAATAATGAGCTCTGGCATCATGAAATTATGCGTTGCTAACCATTCATCCGATTGCAATGAAACTTTAGGGATTTGATGTGCGCATGCCCGCGATGTTTTCTATGTATTATAATAATAAGCTCTGGCGCCATGGAATTATTATATTAAAAACCGTTCATCCGATTGCGACGAAGCTTTGGTGAGTTGTTTTGAGCACGCTCGCGAAGGTTTCTATATATACTGGTGAGCTCTGGCATTATGAGATTTGTAAAAAAAAAATTGCAATAGGTGGCCATAGTTTGAAAACTGAATATACCGGGACTGAATGTATGGAATGCGGGAGGGGGGATTGAGGGAAGGGTTCGCGGGACGGGTGAAGCGGGAGAGAGGAGTGAGAAGAGGGAAGGTGGAGAAGGCAGAATGAGAACAGCTTAGTTTGCATCCCATTTAAACTGTAAGCAGTAGGTTGAAGAGCTAACTAGTTTCCGTCAAAAGGATAGAAATGTTTTAATCAAATAAGATATTTGTATCTTTGTTAGTTCTCGAGTTATTGAAAAATAAATCCATCTTTTCCTATACTTCTAAATATCCGTTATATTCAAACTCTTTAGACCAGCCATTATTTTGTGTAACTATAAACACCTGACAATTAACATATCGATGGCCCAGTATAAAATTGCAACAAGTTCAAATCTGTTGTTTTGAGATAATCAACGTTTTGTTTTTGGGCATATCTAAATAAATATGCAAAAATGTCAAATTTTCATAGTTTTCACTGAAATTTCTAAATAACTACAAATGCAAATGTTTTTAAAACAATTATCAGTTTTAAAATGATATAATTCTTATAAAAATGGATACATCTGAACATTTCAGATGTCAAAACAAATTTTTCGACTCTTTTACCATTTTTACTAATTTTGTTGCTGTTTAAAACTGGGAAGAGTCCCCTTTGGCGAATCTCTTGCTACCTACATCTATTTATGGACTTGTTTCCGTTTAATAGTGGACCTTTATCATCATATAATGTAAAATCAAACCAATTTTGAATATACTTTTACAGTTTTTCAAAAAAACATGCAATTTATTTTCTTTACTTTTAATATCATAGTTGAAAATAAGTTTTTCTTTAGACATTTTAAATATATTACTATTTTTGACATCTTTTGAATTAAATGTATGATAATGAAAGATAAGTTCCTAATTTTTATATGTTTTCAACCCCTCCACCTCAACCCTCACTTTTCCCGGCTTTTCATCGAGAAAATCGTATGATATACTTGTTTGCAGCCCCGTAACATTGCACACATAGAAGTACGGCCCGAGAAGAATACAGGGAAGTGTGGCTGTCTAAGTCAGTAAGACTCTCTAGAGCAGTGTTCCGCAAAGTGTGCCGCAGCACACTGGTGTACCGTGGCCGTTAGTTGGTGTGCCTCACCGCAACGTCTTGGTCTTCCCAGCGGTCCCAGTTTTTAGAGACCCAGGGTTCAGATTTTGCTTATCTGTTTAAAAATGAAAAATGGGTGACAAAACTTGAGTGTATGTCGGACATATTCACTCATTTAAATCAACAAAAAAATGCAAAAGGCAAAAAAATGCATTTAACACGTCATCGGACAAGATTGAAAGCCTGCGGGCTAAGTTGGTGTTACGGGTCAGCCACGCTACCAATGGTAGTAATGAAGTGTTTCCAAATGTTATTGCTGCCGACTTAGAAAAAAAAGTGCAGGCTTTGATTTGAAACACTTGGAGCTAATAGCAGAAAAAATGAACTCATATTTTCCTAAGTGTGATCTGCATCCTCTGGACTGGGTACGAAATCCATTCCCAGATAGCATTTCCCTTGGACACTCACCGATAAATGAACAGGAAGAATTCACGGAGCTAAAACTAATTGGACATTAAAACCAAAATTTTCTGAAATAGAGTTAGCACATTTTTGGCTACATATTAAAAATGAGTACATACTGCTTTCAAAGCATGCTATTGCAATTCTCTTAGCATTTGACTTGTCCTACTTACGCGAATTGGGGTTTTTAACTCTCACTACTGATGGTATTAATACGCTAGCATCTGTACGGTTGAAATTTAAGAACCTGCCTCGAGGACATGTTTGACGCTACCCCTTCTGCAAAACCATCTTCGTACGTGAAGTTTGTTACAAAGCTACTGTCGTGTCGTCCGCCGCCCGAAGGGCCTAGCAGCAGAAACCCGCAGAGTGGGTTTTTAACCGCTCGTTATCAACGATTACTCCAAATTTCCTGTGCTTAGTTAAGTAAGCTCACATTTCTCGTTAAACATATTTTCATATCATAATGATTAAAGTAAATATCAAATAAACATTGTATATTTCTTTGGTCTACCTCTAAAATTTCTGAATTGGTAGGTGTACCTTGAACACAAAAAGTTTGCGGAACACTGCTCTAGAATATTCTAGGTCTAGAGTTTAGATGACGAATGAATCAACTTTTCATAAATAGATCATTTTAACAAATATCGTATCAAAATCTTTAGAAAGTTTTTACTTTTAATTTGAATTGAAACGCTGAATTTTGATTCAGATTCAGATGACTGCGATTGTTATTAACACCGAGCTGTCGCAGCAATCTTCCAAACCGTCAGCTGTCTGCCTATAGTATAAACAATATATTTGTTATGTAGGTTATGCAAATTATTTACAAATGTAGAAAGATAATTCCGATAATATCATCGCGGAGCGTTAATAATTTTTTTACGCCGTAAAGTAGTAAAGCTGGCGTCCCACAGGGATCGGTTCTGTCTCCGACTTTGTTTTGTTGCACATCTACGACCTTTAATTATGTGCACCAATTAATTGTTACGCGGATGACAGTACAGTCCGTGACGGCTTTTTGTTTGACAAGCTCCCAAAGGGCACACAAACTCCAACGGCTCGGAGGGCTTTGAAGCAAATAATGGACGGTTACCTCGAGAGTGTTATCTCTTCGGGT
The DNA here is from genome assembly GCA_936435175.1 of Glyphotaelius pellucidus. NCBI lineage: Eukaryota > Metazoa > Arthropoda > Insecta > Trichoptera > Limnephilidae > Glyphotaelius > Glyphotaelius pellucidus. Next base: position 6,728,079 of record OW386539.1, on the reverse strand, counting down.
AAGAATAACGTCGTCGAATTCAATGTTTCAAAGACCCAACATGTCTGATTACGTCTAAAAGGGATCGAAATGAAAATCTAGTCTCCTTCAACAGAAGCAATCTTTCGAACAGATCCTACATTGATATGCTTGGTGTAACTATAAGTGACCAGCTCAGGTATGGGAGCTCCACCGAAGCTAGAGTAAAGTTGTACACTCCGCAGATACTTTAATAGTACACAACTATTAAAGTATCTGCGGACCTTGTACAAATCGCGAGTACGCCCCACAGTTGAATTTGACAGCCACCTCTGGTCTGGAGCTTCAAAATACTTGAAAAATAACCTCGACTCTGTCCAGAAACGGGCGATCCGTTTGATAGATTCTCCCATCTTAACGAATGTATTGCAATCTTTAGAGCACAGGCATCGGGTGGAAATGCTTTCCCTGTTCTACCGGTATTTCAATGAAAGATGCTCTGAGGTACTAGCGTCATTGATCCCTTCGGCACCGGTGCATAGTCGGGAGCCATGCCATACGCGCGTCCAACATATGTACACGGTTGACATTTGCCACATGAGAAAGGGTCGTTTTTTCGACTCGTTCTTGAGTTGAACAGCTCGACTATGGAACAATTTGCCGGCCTCTGTATTTCCTCTCTTCTACAACATGTTCATTTGTTCCTCTTCTCAAAAAGACCTTCCACACAGCATCCTAAATGACAAAGGCCTTGAGGAAACTATTTTCCTCAGGGCCTCCTGTGTGGAGTTAATGTAAAAAAAAAAATAATGAATTTAGCAACAAAAAAAAAACGCTAATATTCACTACATTTAGTATCTATGGACATGGGGATTGTTTCTTGGAGACATATGTATTTATTATTTATTTTTCGGAAAAGAAGAAAATATTGTGAAAGACTAGAAATGTTCCATTTTATAACATGTCAAATTGGTCCTCTTTTTAATGGAAAGTTTTATTTATTACCTGAAAATGACATGACAGGAGAATACGTCCTGGGAGATAAGGAAATCCTTCTCCGTGGCCTGAAACGCTTCCTGTTTCCGTCGCACACAAAGGAAAGGATAATGCCTAATGCCATCACCGGAACACCTTTTGTCTGACGTAGCAGACGTTCTAAGCCAAACTCGCAGTTCTTTACGAGCTACGAGCTACGACAAACTCGGCATTCTTGCCACACTCGACGAGGCACGGGCGTAGCAATTCTCCCAGACTTAATTTCTTCCTCTATGAAACTCCTACATAACGGAAAGTTCAATTCCGGAACACGTATGAGACATTTGATACGTAACAGGAATATTCCTTGCAATATTACGAACAAAACTGATGATTGGAAAAATTTTCACTTTTGTTTTTCCTGGTAATTCGAACGCTTTAATTTTGCCTTGCGTTTTGAATAACCTATTTATTTTGTATTTTGAATGCTCTGTCATATGCAATGCTTAATTTGGATGGCGCATTTTGTATTCCAAAACGTTATATTATTTAACCTGGAACCAATGTACAATTGACGTAAAAAAGGACTTCAGTTTAATCCAGTCCAATCAAACAGTATTAATAGCATACCGTCTGTACGTTTGAAATTTAAGAATCCGGCTAAGTATACAATTCTGACGCCACGCCTTACGCAAAACTGTTTTCATACGTAGAGTTTGTGTACAAATCTACTTTTGTAATAGAACCGAATTAAAGCAAAGCCAAAAAATAGCGCCACTACGTTACGCCAACAGTTAGCGTGATTAACATCGCCTGGCAGACGTAAGTACTGTTGGATTTGTAATTTCGTGTATCTCTCCGGATATTGATAAAATATGATTATTATTGTAACTGAGAGCTGTGAATAATAATACCACGCGGCCATATGTATGACGTCATTGACAGTCGCGGTAACTTCGTCCCGGTGACTAGCTGTATCTGAGGAACCGGCTATTTTTGGAACCAGTTCCTATCGGATTTAGAAAAATAGAATTCAAAAGGGGTGGTGAGTTGAATTCATTCTGAGATTTGTCAACCTCAGATTTACGCACATTGATTTGTATACACATATTCATTTAATCGCCTTCCCGATCATCAAATAAATATTTTTCTTAAACTGTTCAATGTAAAGATAAGTGAGAAAATTAAATTAAATTAAGTATTTTCTTAAACTGTTCAATGTAAAGATAAGTGATTGAAGATAAGAATAATAATATGTAAGACAGGTAACAACAACACTTTAAGTTAGTAAAGAAATAATACTACGTTGTTAAGTTAAGAAACCGAAATGTCAAAATTTATTTTGACTTGATAAATAAAAAATGTATTTATTACTCGTAAAATATTCTCCAAGAAAATATGAACATAATTTAATTCACATTTGAATATTATTACACCAATCCACATAAAATAAATTTAAAACTTACGTATTTTGTTCACCATTTACGTTTTTTGACGTGACAACGTCTTATAAATCGATGAACGCTGGCTGCACTCACGAAAAAGCATGACTCATTGTCACGTTCCGCCTGAGCCGAGCGTGCAAGCGAGAGCGCGGAACAAGCGTTCGGCTTGTGACACATCTATCTCTCTTCCACTCCATCGTTATTATATGACGTTATCACATAAAATTATCGTCCGTAAACCGACTTTACAGACAACCAATTTTTTTTTTAAAATTAACTGCACCCCAAATTCACCCGAAGAAAACCATTTCCCTACGACCTATGCCATCTTTGGAAACGCTGTGTAGAGGGTCTTTTTGAGGAGAGGAAGGAGTGAACATGGGTCTTGAAGAGACCCATGTTGCAGGTTAGAGGATCCACGGAGACCGCCAAATCGTTCCACAGCCAAGCTGTTTAACTTACGAACCGGTCATAGAAACGAACCGTGCTCACGTGACAAATATCAACTGCTTACATATGTTGGGAGCGCGTGTGGCGAGTTTCTCGACGGCGCCGATTGGATCAATGACGCTAGTTATATTTCTAATGATATTTATAAATGTATTTAAGGCCGCACTCTTGAAACGCACAGCGCTGAAAAAGAAGAAGATGGAGAGATATGTAATTACGAGTGTTGGACAGAGCGCGCTAATATGTTTAGTCGTAGAATAGCAGGGAAAATTGCGAAAAAGCTTAATAAAACATGACTCGTTTAAAATAGAGCAAAAATCTCGTGGAACGTATCTTAAGTATTATTTAAAGAAACATTGTGAATTTTTTCACAAATATAACTTGTAAAATAATAGAAATAGACTTGTTTAAATAATTTTCGGAGCATACTTTGCGATTTTTTTCTATCGAGGGAATTTCATATAATTTGCGTTTCGGCGTGAAACGTACCTAGATATTATCTTCAAAAATAACATATATTTTTTTAAGAGCTTAAAAACTTCGAATGTTTAAGGGAGATATGTAAGAAATCGGTCGAAATACGAATAGTAGACCCTTAACGACCAATATCCGAAATAACTTTGCATACTATGTCATACTTGACGAACAAAAGTAGTTTGCTTGCAAAAACTAAATTTCACCTTTAAAAAATATTGTCACAACCGTCTACTTAAAAATAACTTACACTCAAAATTTAAGCCCCATCTCGTCCTCTCTCCAACTTGTTGATTAAAGTTTGGTGGGTTGTGAAAGTTTATTATAGTAAAAATGGATCGCAGTACCTTTTATAACGTTGAAGAACAATTCATTTGCTATTCTGAAAACAGTGCAATGCGTATCGACCGACGACGCAGCGCTGACGAGCTGGACAAATGGTCCTTTAAAGCAACGCGCGGCACTACAGCTCTTCATTAATTCGCCAACATATTACCGCAAGCTGAGATCTACGATGTACTCGTCGCACTATTTCCAGCCTAATACTTTTTATTTTGGCATTCTACGTTTTAAATCTATACTCGTATATATGTATGTAAAATTAAAATGTGTTTTGCTTTTGTCTATGTTATGCGTTACTAAACCTTTGATCCGATTGCGATGAAACTTTGAGGGTTAGATGTGCACATGCCCGCGATGGTTTCTAAATACGATAGAGAGTTTTGGCATTATGAAATTATGCATTGCTAACCGTTTATCCGATTGCGATGAAACTTTCGGGATCTGATGTGTGCGTGCTCGCGATGATTTTTACATATATAGTGAGTTCTGGCGTGATGAAATAATGCGTTGCTAACCGTTCATCCGATTGCGATGAAACTTTGGGGATTTGATGCGTGCATGCCCGCGATGGTTTCTGTTTATACAGGTGAGCTCTGGCAATATGAAATTTGCATAAAAAAAATTGCAATTGCTGTTCGAACATACCGGGACTGAATGTATAGAATGCGGGAGGGGGGGGGGGAACTCGGGAGTGTGGAGTGGGAAGGCGGAAAAGGCGGAGTAGGAACGCGAGAGGGAAAAGGGACGCGGTAGAGGAAGGGGAGGCGGAAGGGGGAACGGGACGAATGGGAAAGGACAAGCAGGGAAAAACAATTTATTTATTAAGTGGCATAGCAACGCAAGTCGGGAACTCGCTATATAAGATAAAATAAATGTATCGGTACCGCTCCGTATTTTCATCTTGATATTCTCAAATATTGCAGAAAATTTATGATCTTGTTTTTTCAATATATTTTGAAAATAATGCTAAAATTAAGCGGTTATTATTTAAGGGTGACATCGTGTTATGATCCTCCAGCACATATAAAGTTGTGGAAATATTGAGTTCAAATAGAGTGCGATCCGCTTCCGTGAGTTTTAGACCTTTGGATGTGTTGGTTGGCTTTGCTCTAATTTTCTATTCTAAGGTTGGGTGAGCTTTCCGCAAATAACTTACTTTTTAGTTACTTAAACGAACAGTGACTAAAAACTATACATAGGCGAGTCTAGACCACTAAAAAATCGTTGTTTCATTTTCTTTATTTTGATACACCATTTTACATACCCGTACTGAGGCCTTCATTAATTTTTTATTTTTATTTTATTTTATTAATTTATAAACATAGGGTTTTACATAGGGTTTAATTGATGCCTGTCTCACTAGGATATACCTGTGTTGAGACAGGCTCAGAGGTACATATTTAAAATTACAGGAACATTTTAAGTTACGTACAAATTCAATTGAATACTCTAAAAATGGAAAGGTGATTGGAAGTGTGGGTAAATACTTTAAAGAGAGTTATGTAAATGTAGGAAGAGATGATGTTCAGTGAATAGTAAATCCTGTCAAATCTATTTATGGGATTGATTAATTAATTTGACATGATTCTATTTTCAAATTATTTTACATGGATTAGGTCGTATGCAAATTGTTTACTGCCTATTTATGATTTATTTTACAGATGGCGTCCAATACTAACAATCCATTTCTTTACGTCTTGTTTGAATTTTGTCAAGGATTCAGTTTGTCTGATTGTAGCTGGAAGTGTATTGTATAGTTTGCAAGCTATGTATTTGAAGTGTCTTTATCCAAAGGTAGTTTTGGAAAAGGGAGTTGCATAACTCTGATGGCCTCCGTGGTCGAGGGGTAAGATTCTTGACTCACAATCCGAAGAAGGTCGGAGGATCGATTCCCGGCGCGCGCAAATAAATTTTATTTGATTAATTTGTGTTATTTCACAATTAATTCGTTTAAAATAATGTAAAGCATATTTGCGATACGTTCCAGAGTGAAAGAAACTCTCAGAATCACCCTGGTGTAAGTCCAGCATTCAGAATTGAAACGTTGCTTGAAATAGTTTAAGTCGTATTTGGTGACCAGATCTGAATCTAGATACACCACCTTCTTCCCTTCTTCTTCCCATGTCCTTCCCTTCTTCAATTCCTTCAGCCTCACAACACCCCAATAGGGGATGCCTTAGTCTTACTGGCTCCAGACGAAGCAGCTGGAACTCTTGCGATTTTTTTTTACATTAGCTCCACACGGGAGCCCAGAGTATAAAAAATCCCTCAGGGCCTATGTCATCTTTGGAGATGCTGTGTGGAGGGTCTATTTATAGAAAGGAAGGAGAGGAGAAGTTCTGGGAAGGAATAAGGCACGAGGGGTGGGTAAGAATCTAGGGTTCAATGTGTCCAGAAATGACCGATGTATGAATCCATCCCTCCCACTGCGATGTAATGTGATGAGAGTCCGACTGGTCTAAGCGGTCCAACTCAACCAGTCTCTCCTGATCCTGCCTGCACGCAAAATGTGGTGAGCAAACACACCGTCGCCAAGACCTAGACGAATATCACCCCATGATCCCGTGCTCCTCTGCTAAGGTATTCACATAAAAAAAATCTGACGTAGGTGACCCCAAGTGGTTTAAATATTAAATCTTATAATATTTAAAATTGTATTTTCCTGCTGGGAATTCTACATGGGTACTTTTTGATTACATCATAACTCGCGCTGCTTTAAAAAAGTTTCATAATAAAGTAATCTTATAAAAAAGGTTAAGAGTTTATAAAATCATCACCATGGAGACTTAATATTTTATTCAATGCCCTTACTTACTTACACATATATCAAACTTACGTTTTGACACAAATTAAATTAAAACAAGATTATTTCAAATTAGTGTAACTTAGTATCAAATTAATCCCCACAGCAAAACTTTTAAGAAACATTTAATGTCAAAAATTAAATCTCGGAAGCCTATTTTGAAGGAGATAAATTAGATTGTGAGGTACTATAAATGCTACACACGGAAAATATAACCTCAAACCTTTTGCTTTATCTATAAGTTCACGGCGGAGAACTAATTTAGAACTTAGAAATTTTGTAATATATTCACCGAGTAAAGCTTACTAAACAAATACAAATGGCTGTGTTATCTCTCTGAGTTAATTATGAACTCAAACCAGAACTTTAAAAGATACCTTACACACACTTCAAAAAAAGGAATACAGAAATTTCTTACAAAATCTTTATACACCTCTTTAGAGATAGAGATATTTTCAAAATATTTACATTCGCTTGATTTTTGAATCAGCGTGATCCAAATATTTGCGGCAATGATTTTATATTATTTATTTTTGGGGTGTTATGCCGTTTGCGCTACCTCCTTCTTTAGCCAACGTTTCGGACAGCGTTACATTATCCATCATCAGGGCATTTGAGTATATTATGAGTAGAAGCGATACCGTGCTGCCAGCTCCACCTCTCTACGAGCTGGTGTTAGTAAATAACTCAACATGGTTCTCTGCGTTTGGCTTAGGTGTAGCCGTCAATTACCGGAAACCAAGAACTATTGAGCTTAGCTCCATCTACTCTATTAATGTTAATGGGGTTTTTATGAATTTCGATTGCCTCGGTAATTAGGCCTGCTCTATAAGTTTTGAGTCTTCCGATGATGGACACTAACGCTGTCTGAAAAATCGTCTGAAGAAGGAGGTAGCAACACGGCATAACACCTCAAAAATAAATAATAAAAATACTTTTGGCCGTGAAAACCTAAAATCATTTTTTTTTGTTTATTTGTCGTGAATTCATAAATAAAATAGTTTGTAACTCTATAAAACAGATGGTTCTCCTCTCACCGAAACATAAATCATAGAAAAAATAAATTACACCAGATTTTATTATGTAAAGTTACGACAAAATATTGCTAAGTGCGAGATATTTTAGTGTCAGAGGGACATTAACTATCGTCATTAAATTTAGAGAGAGTTTTTCTCTTTTTTAAGTTTATTTTTAAATTATTTCTCCACCCCCTCTTTCAGAAAAAGTATAAATGTGGGACGCGGTTCTGAGCCGAACAAAAAATTTGAACGGATGAAAATAAATAAATCATCTTTTCCAAGGTTCTAAGTCGGGTAAAAGGGCTTCATCAAAATTGATTTTCTAATAAAACAATGACAATTGTTCAATTGAGAGAAATTGAAAACAATGGAGCCCGTAATGTATTCCGTTTCTATTTAGTTACGCAGAATCTTTTATTTTTCTGTGACACCTCATTAAAGCACCCCTGTCTGCTTAGTGTAAGGACCGGGGGACTGTGTTGCCACCCGGTTGGGCAGTGTTTTAAGGCGGGTTAAGGTAGGGTCTGGAGGAAGGGGTTTAATTAAAGCGGGTCTTGAAAAGGCCCGGATTCTATGAATGAGGAAAACTGCTACGGAAGCTTGATGGCGGGCGTAGTCCAGCGGTAAGGCTCTTGACTTGCATTCCGGGATCGAATTCCGGCGTGGCAAATAAATATTATTTGATTAATATGTGTTATTTCACAATTTATTCATTTAAACTAATATGGCAAAGGTCCTGGGTTCCTTGATGTGACTGTATCTGCGATGGATGCGACCTGGATGTGACGGCCTGCGTAGTCCAGCGGTAAGGCTCTTGACTTGCATTCCGAAGGTCGCGTGATCGAATCCCGGCGTGGCAAATAAATTTTATTTTTTTAATTTATGTTATTTCACAATTTATTGATTTAAACTAATATGTAGTATATTTGCGGCACGTTCCGGAGTGGAAGATACTTTCAGTATCGCCCTGGTGTACGACCACCATTCAGAATTGAAACGTTGCTTAAAATGGCTTTGGGCGTGTTTGGTGACCAGATCTGAATACTTCCCACCTTCTCTTCTCCATCTCCTTCCCTTCCACACTACCTTCAACCTCATAACATATCCCAATTGGGGATGCCATAGTCTCACTGGCTCCAGAAGGGAGCAGTTGGGACTCTTGTTCGGTATTTATATTAAAAAAATAATCTCAGTCCATAAAAGCAATATGTATAGCTGCCTACATATCTTTTATTAGATAGGTATATTGAAATATCTTATATATTTATAGTTATAAGTTAAATTATCTAATACTACTGTGATCTATTCTAATGGTTCCTTAAAACCATAAATGTATTTACAAACATTTTCTTAGATATTATATTAAGAATGTTTAAATTGTTAGAACCTGCATACAAGCTGCCATATGACAGCTTTGTGGGTCTACTCTAATTCTTGTACAAAATGTTCTCTGTAATTTTAATAAATAAAAAAAAATAAAAAATAAAAAATAAAAATAAAAATTACATAAATAATTGTAACTTAGAGCTTATTTTTTATTACCCGAAGACAGAGGCAACATTTAAACTTTTTATACAAAATGCCTTCATCTTCAAAAGATTCTAAATATTATTTATTGCACTAGCGGAGATCCATTAGAAATCACTAAATTTGACTCTACTTATCGAGAATAAAAAAATTATGCAAAAGAAAAAGACATTTTTAATAACAAAATTTTTTTTAAAAATTCTGGTAAAATGTATAGGTAGGTACTTTATGATAACAGTGTAAATTTTTAAAATGAAACTAAATTCATAACATCTGTATTAATTGAACCAGAGTTGCACACAGAAAGACCCACAAGCGAAATGAGTATTTTTGATGATTCATTCGCAACAAACAGGTGAGATGTTTGCCTACTTAAGATATCGTGCCAGGGTCGGGGTCAGTGCCCCCGCCGCCCCACCCTTCACCCACTTCACCCTCTTCCCACCCTTTCTCCCTCCCACCTTATCCCGGGCGCCAGCTGACTATTCTTGTATTTCGAGTAAAATTCTCGCGACAAAATAAATTCTTTTACCCCTCGGTTGTTTCATTGACTGCTGACTTTGTCTATTAGTAAGCGCTGTTTGTCACTGGAGAGTGGAGCAGCTCTGAATGAAGTATCGAAAGTTAACTATCCAAGCTCGTTAAAGTTATGGGACTCCCGCTCCTGAGACACGAGAAGTTTGGTTGGTGGGGATGGGATGTGGGGGGGGGGGGGGGGGGTATTCACTTTGCTTACTTTATCGAATCGCTTCAACTTCAAACGTGACGATCAATAACAAGAAGGAATTCATGCTGAAGCTACATGTTTATTCCAATACAGCATCTTAAAATAAACGCACGTGGAGGACTTTAAAAAATATATATATAGATTGTAACATAAAGAATATGAGTTACATTTATATATTTACTAGCTGGTTTCTGACATGAGTTGCTATGCTTTTTAATAAAGAAATTGTTTCGCCCTGCGTGTCCTTTCCCATTCGTCCCATTCCCCTTTGGTCTCCCCTTACTCTCCCACGTCCCCTTTCTCTCTAGCGTTCCACTCTCCCCACTCCACTTCCACCTTCCCCCCTCCCAAGTTCCCCTCCCACTTCCAGGTTCCCCTCCCCCCTCCCGGGTTCCCCTCCCACCCTTCCCCTCTACCGCATTCCATACATTCAATCCCGGCACATTTAGTTTTCAAACAGCTCACGTGCCATCTATTGCATTTTTTTATACAAATTTCATAATGCCAGAGCTCAACAGTTGTTTTATACAAACCTTGTCCTGACAATAAAGAACCCAAAAAAAATATCCAATTTGTTGCAATCGTTCGGAAGTTATACGCGTACATACATTTCGGCGATTCATTTCTGTTAGCGCCAATTATGATTTGGCTGCGCTTGGCTAATATTTCTGTGTTATTTTGGAACGAGAATATTGTTGTTCCATGGCGATTATTCTTCACCCCGCTCTCCCGTTCCCGCCTGCGAGTGATTCCGCAATAAACAGTTCGAGTGTAACGACGCAGTGAAAGCAATACGCATGTTTTTTGTTAATTTCTATTTATATAAAATTATATAATAATAATAATAATAAAAGTAATTCAAAAATCTGTTTCTGAAAAGATTAGAAAATATACAGATTTAGGAAATGAGATTAAAAGAATTTGGCATTCCCAGACTATAAAAATATTACCATTTGTTATTTCGGCTACTGGCATTATACCTAGCTCTCTCATTCAAAATTTAGGCTTACTAGATTTGTTAAAGAATCTAATATATAATAAAATTGCAAAAATCAGTCATATTAAATACATGTAGGATTACGAAAGATTTTTAAATATTTATATTGAGAGATCAGTAGGATTTATCGGTCCAGTTAGGAGTTTTATCGAGCCGAACCCTCTGATATGAAAATATCTGGAGTCGGTGAATTATTTTCCCATTTGGTCTCTGGTAGGTTGACATGTTGTTCTTGTATTGTTTTAAATTTATTATACTTATATAATATACTTGCATAGCGTGGATTGACTAGATACTAAATGATCATTTGTGTAAAAGTGTCTGGAAGGGTTTAGTTTTTCCTGTGGGGAAGATTTAACCCGAACATAAACTCGAAAAAAAAGAAGAAGATAGTTAGAGAAGATAGATATTTTACAAAATATTATATTTAAGATCATCATTGGTCATTTATCAGAAAGGGGGAGTTCTTGTGCCTGATAAGAGAGCCACGATTCTTACTTATGTTAATGTTATAATACGTTTAATTATATTTATTTGTTCTGATTGGTTGATGATACAGCGCAATTTAGAATGCAGATGATTGTAGTTTTGTATGGCTTGGTAAATATAATGGTTTTGCATTTGAGTTGTATTAAAGTTATGTGTAATAAATTCATTTCCATTTCTCATTAGTTTGTAAAATTCTTGATTTATTGCGTTATATTTTTCTTTAAAAATTTTTAAAATAGAGCTTGCTTAAATATGTCATTGACACTTGGTACTTAAAACATAACATTAGCAGTAAAAGCTTGATGACCAAAAAAACGTTTTAGACGGGTTTCTTTGGACTCACAAGCATATTTTGTAAAAAAAATAAGTGCTTGCTTACTACATCGTGCAAAAGTTAGTGTTGGAGCTACCTTGATAAATAATAAAAGTAATTTGAAAAAAAAGTAACCCATATCGTAGGAAGTAAGAAACACAGAGGCCGATAAATCATTTCGTAACCAAGCTGTTGAACTCAAGAACGAGTCGTAGAAACGACCCATTCCCGTAAGAGATTTCCATATCAACATTGTACAAATGTTTGGCGTGTTTCCCGACTGTGCACCGATGCCAAAGGGATAAATGACGCAATTTTTTCGGTGCATTTTCAATTGAAATACCAGTAGAAAAAGGACTCCATTCAACGTCAAAAGATTGCGAACCGTTACTCAACTTACTCAAAGGTTCTTTTCTCAAGCATTTTGTGGGCTCCAGAATAGAGGTAGTTTGCAAAATCAACAATGGACTCACTTGCAATTTGTACGAGCATGATCAGCAGTGTTATTATTTCAATGTAATCCTTCTTCACACCTCCTCGTTTCCGATAACTTCACTCACAATATTTTTCAACGGGTGTCTCTGTATTTAAAAATAGAAATTATGAATAACTTCTCCCTTATTTAATACTAGCTTTTCCCCGCGGCTTCGCTCGCATGGTATTACTGGAAATTACTGTAGCGGTTGAACTTATCAATTATCCCTCTCCTCCCCACCCCACCCCCTCCCGCATTCCATACATTTATTCCCTTACATTCAGTTTTCAAACATCTAGCCTGCCACCTAAATTTCACAAAGAAAAAAAGAATTATCCAATTTTGTTCATTCGTTCGGAATTTATGCGCTGACAAACATTTCGGATGTTTATTTTTAATTAAATATTTGGAAGTTTGTTAATATAATACAAAATTACACGATTTATTATTCAGTCTTTATAATCGTTACGAATTATATTTTTAATGTAGGAACTCTTATCTGACATTTATTCCAGCTTGTCCAATAAAAACAAAACATATTCTAATATTTGAATTTTCTGGGGCAGTAGCTGACCAGGGGGCTGAGTACCTACCAGCTTAGAGCCCACAAATATATCAACATCGTTTCCATGGGAATGATTTTTTTCTGACATTTGCAATTAACTCGCTTTTGTTAGCGACAGAAAACGTATAACAAATATAATATATTAATATTTATGATTTCATAACGCCAGAGCTTACCATCATATACAACATATAGTCTGCGCATATAATTTAGCTTTCTATTGGTGAAAGAATTATTAAAGTCTTTATATTGTGTTATGCGTGAAAAGGTCATAAACAAACTCGAGCAGTTTCGCATTTATAATATTAGTATGGATTATAAACAAATCAAATAAAGAAACGGAACTTCTTTTAAATCAGAGGCAAAGAATTTTTTTCTTTAATTAGCTCGCAAGAGACTTTCTTTCTGAGACGGTAAATTGGTTTGGGAATGAATTGGAAAGTTTTCTCCTAGTTCTACCGGAAAAGTTTTTTCTACCTGTAGGGACAAGATTTTTTATTGGTTTTGTATACCTTCAACTTGGTGATGAAAGACTTATGAAAGATTGTTTTAACGGAAGTTTGATTTCTCCTGTTTTGCGGTACTAAAAACTAAATAATAAATTATATCTACTTAAACGTACTACTTACGGCGGATTATTAATTAAAATCTGAATAATTTCAAATCGTTAAAATGAAAACATCAAAAAGATGTGTAATCTGTGCATTTTAAAACAGTATATGCATCGCGGTTATCGTTTCAATATAAACCCGTTTAAAACAATCACCAGTGAATTTTTATGTCTTTAGAGGAGCGTAAAATCTTTAAAAAATACAGGGTTAAACAATAAATGGGGTAAGAATATAATGTTAAGTTATTTTACCTCTTTTGAGTTTCTCCTCTCCTACAAAATGGGACTCTAAGATAACCCCATTATCGCATTGAAAAGACCCTCCGCTTGTCATCCAGATAGATTATAGATCACAGGTTCTCAACGTGGGCGATAACACCCCCTGTGGGCGTTTGAGACTTTCAGGGGGCGGTAAAAGACCAAGAGAAAACTAGAGTGCGTTGAAATGGCATAGTTAGGGCATGGCATGTAAAAAATATGGTCTAAAAACGACAAAAAAACATGCTTATTACGTACTTATAATCTTACGTGTATTATAAATATTAAAAATTTACACTTTATCATGAATACAAAAAGAAAGGAGGTAGCAACGCGGTTACCCCCCCCCCCCCCTCCCCGTCCGTCTGACCCCCTTCCTCTCCCACCGTTGTGGTAATTATAATCGTGACAATAGCTCTTTCAGATTCGCGACAGATGCTATGTAAAAAAAATTGGGAGACGCTAGAAAAAAAAATCTCAAAGTGGGCAAAATAAGGTTGAGAACCTATGATATACATAATAAAGAATTAAAGGAAGTATCAGGGACTCGTGTGAGGTGAAGAAGTGCAGTGTGCACTTTTCACTGCAGAATTATACTCTTACAATATAATCCTCTCCCCTTTTATTTTATCTAAGTTTCCATCTAAATCACATCCCCAAGGTTAACTTCTTTACTCTTCTCTTTCTGGCGCTTGTCTTGGTAACTGGAAAATAAATATTATAGAGGTTTCCACTGGAGTAAGTATATCTCTATAAGAAATCTCTCCTGACTCGGATCCTTGTAAAACTGTGGATTATTCAATGAAAGGTTCGCGGTTAAGTTTAACAACTCAGTTAGGAATATTGTAAATGAACATACTTTAAAAATAAAGGTGTGAAAAGGATGCAGAAGCTTTTTAATATTATGGATCATAGCTTATATTTTAACATTTTTATCTAATAGTTTATTACACATCGTCTTATTATTAAAGGTAAAATAATTTTTGTCTCACTCTCGCGATGTTGACAAAATGGGTGGCAATGTTTAAATTTATTTTAAATTGTTAAATATTAGTAAACATAAAGAGAGTTCGGAACAAAGACTTTATTGTAAGCAAAGTAACAAAATAATGGTTCATAGTTAAATATAAACAAATATAAATATTCTCGTGGGAAAAACATATCCCACACTCAAACAAATTACACACAACATACATTTCTCTGAAGGACGTGCATAAAGTACAATAATATCTTTTCATACGCTGATATTTCCATTTGTCCACATGCAAATTCACTAAATACGTAAAAGAAAAAACAAATGGTTAATTATGAACCCTCTACTTCTGCTGGGCGTTATTTTCTCAATCGCATTATGTTGTTTCTCTTTTTTTGATCATGTTTATCTTGAACAATATCTTATAATGTGAAAATATGTTATAATGTGAATAGTGAAAATTAATTACTTTTAATAGTTAATAGTTAATGTTAATAGTTAAATTTCATGTTGTCCATCCTACATAATTAAATCTCCGTTTTTTTATTTATTTCTATATATATTTATTAACCGCAACGAGTTTATTAACTCCTGGGAGTACAATGCTTTATATAATATACTATATTCTGTATTGTATACTTTTGATAAATAAAAAATAAAAAAAATAAAAAATTATTTTTTTATTATTTTTCTTCCATTTTATGTTTTCTATAATTTATGTTTTTCTATATATGCTATGATTTATTGCGGAAACTTCGCTGGTTGATGCAACCATGTAATATGTAATAACTTAAATAAAACATGTATAACTGTTTGTTTCCCCAATAAACTAAAATAAAATAATAAAAAGCGAATCGGCGTGTTATCTTTTGAAGACAAAAATCTTCCACGTTCTCTTTAACCTCGCTAATAATGACGATTCATCTTGCTGTTGGTATTAGGTATTGAGACCAGGACTTGATCTGGATCTCTCTAGAAAGGACGACGCATACCGCTATACTTGAGCCTACGACCGGCTCTGGATCTCTGTCAAGGTCATGCGACTACTGATATAGGGCCGGCCGTGGTACATCCTTCGATAGGGAGAGCAGAGGCGAGTCGCTGATTGGTGAATTGTGGGCTGCGTAGCCAATATTAGGCTGGGCGCATACATCCGATTTGGCTTTCCGATTGTCTGATCGGATTAACACCGCACACATCCGATTCGAAGATCGAATGAGTAAAACGACCGGGGCCACGATCAGATAATCAGATAATCGGATCAGACAATCGGATAGAGAAATCGAAAGTATGCGCCCAGGCTTAGACCTATAATGTCCCCTGTTCGTAAACAAGGATGTCATATAAGCGATAAAGTATTCGAACTCACACGGCTTGTTCTTATTACAACATTTTAATATTATTTGATGCAGTAACGTAAATAACTTCGACTCTACCTTAATCGAATCTCTCTGATTTTGGCAAAAGAGGAGAAGCATAATTAAAACATTCGCCAAAATATAGACGACATTGTTTACTGATTTAGGATATTGACACGTCGATAAATGCCAGGCTTTTCTTATATATTTAAAAAAATATATAATCCTCTTTTAAAAAATCCTGTAACGTATTCTTTACAGTTCTTTTGCCTTTGATGTGCGTTATTTTATTCCGTCCACTTCTGAAATTATGCAAATAAAAAAGTTTATTAGCCTCCCAAGAAGTTAGTAACTAACTTCCCAGCTTGCCGCCTAATGAGATTTTCTCTGCGAAATAAAGGAATTGACTTAATTTTTTATCTGCGACATTAACCTTTGCTTTTAGTGCCCGCCTTTCAATTAAATGAGGGTTTTAACTCTTACTTTCAACTGCTGGTACCTTTTGAAGTCAGACTGAAATATTCATAAACATTTTTTCATTGTGTGGAATTAAAACCGAATTAGTGACAGCTCGTATTCGAGCGTAAACAGTCACACACTTTTTAGAATGGAAAATGGCACCATGACCAAACCTTAAGCATCAAAGCTGCGGATCAGCACATGGAATATCACCAGTTAAGCCAGAAAAGATTACAAGAGTGGATCAATCGATTCAACGAAGAGTGCACCTCAAAAACAGAGGTGATGGTTATAGGAAGGGACCAAACTCAGTGCAACATACTCGCTAATGGGACTCAGTTAAAAGAGGTAGATAGATTCAAATACTTCAGGGATGAATTTTCCAGCGATGGATGCCAAGACGGAGAAATTGATCAAAGAATTAGTGCGGCAAGTGGTGTGTTGCGTCCTCTCTACAGCTCAGTGATAAGGAAAGCCAAGCTCCGTAACAAGACAAAGATGGCAGCGTTCAAAACGGTAATCTCCCAACGCTCACTTACGGCCACCAGATACGGATGCTCAACGAACGAACATGCTCTAGAGTCCAAGTTGCCGAAATGAGGTACTTGAGAGGAGTGGCAGGGGTTGCGAAATGGGATCATATAAGAAACTCGACGATTCGAGATGATCTAAACATTGAACCACTGCTACTCTTCATAGAAAAATCGCAATTGAGGGGGCTCGGGCATGTACTAAGAATGTCTGATGACCGAATTCCGAGGAAGATACTAAGTGAGATTCCAGAGGGTAGACGTCCAGTGGGCCACCTCAGACACAGCTGGGCGAGGCAACTCCAGAAACTGTGTGAGGAGAGGATGGGACTGCCATGGACGGAGGCCGAACAGTCAGCACACGACCCAGAATGGGTCCCCGACCCGAATAGGATAAGGGGATTATGATGATGATAATTTTTTCAATATCATTTTGACAAGAGATAAAATTTAAAATAAAAAGTTGGCAAAGTTCAAACGATTCCCAAACTCGAATGCGCAAACTGTCACGCTACAATCGTTGTATCGGGATAACCTTTGAGAAAAAAATACTTATTTTATTTGTGCTTCATTCTAACTTAAAGAATTCAATTTTCTTATTTCGATCGACACAATGATGAACACATTTTAATAAATAAGTAACTACTACATTTACAAGGACATCAAAAGTTTTGTGTTTAGGTGTTTAACCCATGGCCACAAACCCCGGCTCTCAGCCGGCTGTGCTACTCAGGTACTTAAGCACAAACCCCAGCTCACAGACAGGCTTAAATTAAAAACTAGCATAAAAGTGAGATCTTTAAATAAAATTTTAAAAGCCAAAAGCTCGCTTAGTAATGAAACATTCGTTTCGTCTTATTAGCAATAATGTTTCATCAGTTTTTTCCATGATATGTATGTTTGAAGCAGCCAGCCGCCATTTGGTTCTTCATGTCCCGGATTGAGGACTACCGTACCAAATTATTTTTTTAGTTTTTAAATTATTATTTTATGTTTTTTTCTTGTATCTTTATGAATAAAAATGTGAAAAAAACTTAAGAAAAAAAAGTTATATTTGAATTCTTATTCACAGATATTTTAATTTAAATTTTTACGTTTTTCTTTACATAAATTTTATTTTTATGCTTTTATTTACTTTAAAACAAATTCAAAGATATTAATTCATTTGATACATGGTTTAAAAGTTACAATAGATTTAGTACACCAATGCAGGTTTTCAACTTTTGGTACAAAATTAATTCAGTGGTGATGGCCAAATTTTTAGTTCATTTATTCCGTGGCGGGTTAAAAACTTTGACTATTATTATTATCACACTATTGACAGTAGCCTTTAAAGTTTTGTATACATAAGTTCGTAGAAATATAAAGATATGTCGGAAGATGGCTGCGAAAGTTTAAGTGGTTTAGAACAGTCGCCAGTTAGTGATTCCCAAACAGACTTTCAAATTCCACTGTACGTTGTGATTTAAAAGTGCGTATAAACCTGTGGTTTAGATCATTAAAAAAATTACAAAAATAATAATAGACACAGAAGTATATTATTTTTGTTATTAAACGTTTTATCCCGATGATTAAACCATTGCTTTCGAAACATGTTAATAATTTTTGTTATTAAACGTTTTATCCCGATGATTAAACCATTGCTTTCGAAACATGTTAATAATTTTTGTTATTAAACGTTTTATCCCGATGATTAAACCATTGCTTTCGAAACATGTTAATAATTTTTGTTATTAAACGTTTTATCCCGATGATCAAACCATTGCTTTCGAAACATGTTAATAATTTTTGTTATTAAACGTTTTATCCCGATGATTAAACCATTGCTTTCGAAACATGTTAATAATTTTTGTTATTAAACGTTTTATCCCGATGATTAAACCATCGCTTTCGAAACATGTTAATAATTTTTGTTATTAAACGTTTTATCCCGATGATTAAACCATTGCTTTCGAAACATGTTAATAATTTTTGTTATTAAACGTTTTATCCCGATGATTAAACCATTGCTTTCGAAACATGTTAATATTTTTTGTTATTAAACGTTTTATCCCGATGATTAAACCATTGCTTTCGAAACATGTTAATAATTTTTGTTATTAAACGTTTTATCCCTATGATTAAACCATTGCTTTCGAAACATGTTAATAATTTTTGTTATTAAACGTTTTATCCCGATGATTAAACCATTGATTTCGAAACATGTTAATAATTTTTGTTATTAAACGTTTTATCCCGATGATTAAACCATTGCTTTCGAAACATGTTAATAATTTTTGTTATTAAACGTTTTATCCCGATGATTAAACCATTGCTTTCGAAACATGTTAATAATTTTTGTTATTAAACGTTTTATCCCGATGATTAAACCATTGCTTTCGAAACATGTTAATAATTTTTGTTATTAAACGTTTTATCCCGATGATTAAACCATTGCTTTCGAAACATGTTAATAATTTTTGTTATTAAACGTTTTATCCCGATGATTAAACCATTGCTTTCGAAACATGTTAATAATTTTTGTTATTAAACGTTTTATCCCGATGATTAAACCATTGCTTTCGAAACATGTTAATAATTTTTGTTATTAAACGTTTTATCCCGATGATTAAACCATTGCTTTCGAAACATGTTAATAATTTTTGTTATTAAACGTTTTATCCCGATGATTAAACCATTGCTTTCGAAACATGTTAATAATTTTTGTTATTAAACGTTTTATCCCGATGATTAAACCATTGCTTTCGAAACATGTTAATAATTTTTGTTATTAAACGTTTTATCCCGATGATTAAACCATTGCTTTCGAAACATGTTAATAATTTTTGTTATTAAACGTTTTATCCCGATGATTAAACCATTGCTTTCGAAACATGTTAATAATTTTTGTTATTAAACGTTTTATCCCGATGATTAAACCATTGCTTTCGAAACATGTTAATAATTTTGATTACATAAGTAGCGTTTACAAAATAATTTGCTTACATTTAATTAAAATGACGTCGTAAAGTGAATTTGCGACGACCGAAGAAAGGAAAAATATATTTGTTTAATTCTGAAACATCCCATTTTCTCCCTTTTCCCTTTCCTTCCTTTAAGAGCCCTACTTACCTACTAAAAGAAGATGAAGATGATGTCTACCTACTTGGCACACATACACAATATTGCATAAAATCGAAAATTACACATATTAAATTCATTCGAAACTCGTCGTGAAACTGATCACAACTCGCTCTTGAAATTCTCGCTTAAAAGTTGTAAAAATATTAATGACGGTAAAGTATAACCACCTTTGTGCTATCATCGTGGAAGACCAGCAACCATAAATATTGGAACATATGACCATAGCAAAGGCAGGACTTTCTCCCTTCAACTTGTCTCATCCTACAATTGATAGCACTTGCTCGTGAGCCATATTTTCCAGTCGGGAAGACATTACACATTTCCCCAAAAGTTTTTTAATATTGACATGCATGTAAATTTTTGGTATAAAAATACGACAGGTATTAAAGTTATAAAAGAAAAGTTTTTTTCTCCTTATTCCGAGAGAATAAAAGTTGTCCAAAAAACTAAAAGGCAAATTTGATGATACAAGTTGATAACAAATAGTCAGACGTATTCCAAGTACATGAGTCTCTAGGGGCTATCGCGGCCTTTTGTGGTCATATTAAGTTATGTGTTTTATAAGGGTTGTTTATAGACTCTCCAACCAAGCCCGATAGAATAAGAAAGTCAATATTGGAATATTGTCGTCTACGGAATATAGTTCCAATCTTTTTACTTTCTTGCGTATCCGGTTTCACCAGTGTTTTCTTTCCAATTACGTAATCTTCAAGACTTTATGACGCTCGTTTAAAATTATATTTTATTAAATCCATTTGCGATGTTGACATCCTGAAGGTCAATATAAAAATTAATCTAACAGCTGTAGTGTCATTCTAAACCATACAATCAATCAGGTCAAAACCTTTTAAAATGCTGATGAATTTTATTTATGAACATAACATAGTTCGGTGTTCCGTTGTTATTATTGGTTTTCGATAAAAGAAAAGTTTTTAGCTGAACGAATTCATATTTGAATCTAAAGCTTTTAGAAGCATCAAAAAAATTGATCAATTCCTCTCTGCATTCAACTAAAATTGACAACTAATGGAGTTTATATCTTTCTCAAACAGGGCTGAAAGTGAATACTTTGAATAAGTTAGAATGAAAACCGACCTGAAAAAATCAATCTGCCTTCGTATTTCAATTTAAATTTTTTTGTCTCCGGCGTATCACTTTAGAACTGTTGGCTCAAAAAATCTTCAAGTGGTGAAGTTCATTTTATATTCATAAATTCTTAGAATTTTCGGTGAGTGACATAGCTCTGCAAACGGTGGATAACGCCTCATTGAATATATAAATAAAACAGCCTAGCTGCCATACTTAGGTAATGGCGTTTCACGATAAATCGACGCGATTTTACTGAAAATCGTTTGACAAAACGACTTAATCGAGGATTGAAAATAGATTGTAGATATAAATTGTGTTTTATTTACAGTGAAACAGCAATGGGATTGAGCCAACCAATTGGTTGTCAACAAGGGGCTGTTTTCGAAAACGATAACAATTTAGAAATTTTCAATATCCTTATTTCATATCTACAATACCATTATTTTCTTGCGGTAACGTGTTTATTTTATGACAGTGAAACTTGAATAATAAATCAATATTACTTTTTTTTTACGTATTTAGTGCAGTTAAGCTTTCCTCCATTAATGGAGAACTGAATGCCTTTGGCGCTAATAAAAAAAAACTGTCAAAAGAGTCGAAGCTAGCAGTCTACAATGGAGTGCTGGTTCCTATCCTGGTGTATGGAAGTGAGGCATGGAACTGGCAGAGGAAGGATGAAAGTAGACTGAATGCTGTTGAAGTGAGATACCTAAGGCGCATTTGTGGTAAAACCACGTATGATCGTGTGAGAAATGTGGAGATTCGCAAAGAATACAAGGCTGATGTAAGTGTAATGAGTAAGATTAAGAAAGGGACCTTCGGATGGTTTGGGCATGTAAAGCGAATGAACGAAGATAGTAGTGTAAGAAGAACATATGAAATGTGAACGGCAAAAGAAGCCCGAAGAAGACATGGCACGGTCAAGTGAATTAGATATTTGAGTCAGGCGTCAGAGTAATAAAAGGGTATATATGAGACGATGTATGAATGTGAATGAGATAAAGAGTGAGTTTCAAGACCGAGTTGTTTGGCGGTCCGTCCTCTGCCTAACCGGTAGTAATTTTTTTTAATGTGAATACCTCACTAGAGTCCCAGCTGCTCCCGTCCGGAGCCAGTGAGACTATGGCATCCCCAATTGGGGTATGTTGTGAGGCTGAAGGTAAGGGGGAGGGAAAGAAATGGAGAAGAGGAAGATAGATAGCGCTTGGCTATTCAGATCTGGCCACCAAACCTCCTAAAACCATTTCAAGCACCGTTTCAATTCTGAATGGTTATCTTGGAATGGAATGGAACGAGCGCAAACATACTAAATAATATTTTAAATCAATTAATTGTGAAATAAAACCAATAAATCAAATAAAATTTATTTGCTGATGCTGGGATTCAATCCTGCGACCTTCGGATTGCGAGGCAAGAGCCTTACCCCTAGACCACGGAGGCCGTCAAATTAGTTTGTTTTTATAATAATATACCTAATGTAAGATTTTTCCTGACCGGGAGATGGTCAAACAATTCAAAAAGACACTCCGTATCGAGAATCTTAAATTCAAGTTGTACGTCACTCATTATTATATTACAGAATTCAGACAAATATGTTCCTTCGTTAATTTAGATTTTGTGATAATCCCGGATTTAGCCTTTGTTCTGAATGCTAACATAACGCCGCGTAGTTTCCACTAAAGCACGGAATTGCTTCTAGTATCAGGGATTTGTAAGTTTGCAAACGAGGCAGAAATAATTCAATAGGTTTCGGTTGAATGCACCTCACAACTTTCAGACATTTAACATTAATGGCAGAGCGCCAAGTTCATTGGTTGCAGGGAGCACTAAACACTGGCACTGGCACCATAGCAACAAGTGGGAATACGACGTTATAACGTTATAGCAACGTTGTTCGGTACGGAGCCTCATTTATAATCTGAGGATGGCTTTATTAAAACTGTTTGGTCAACAATTCCCTTGTTTGTACTAATAGTTGTACGTGTCGCGCTCTCAGCCACCCTCATTCTCAAGCTCTTGTACCTAATGTGCCACGATATCATTAATTTATATTTAATTGCTATCAATAAGCGCTTATATTTGTAAATAAGTTGAAGTTTACAGAATGAAACAAGTTCTTTGTTTAAAACCACTTTATTTTGATTTATATTTATCGACTGGTTTCGGTTCAACACAACCTTCTTCAGGACAATAAACATATAAACTAAATTACAGTGCAGAGTTAAGATTATGAGGTACACATAATAGAAATAATATAGAAAGCCAACCTTCCATATTAACAATAACTTAGCCAAACAAACTTATTCTAAAGACAAAGAGGATAAATTAAGCCACTCTGGCGTATATAAACTTAATTGCAACGATTGCCCAGCCACATATACAGGTAGAACAGCGCGTATCGTAAATATTAGAGTTAAAGAACACGTCAGGTGTCTAACAAGCACAGGTCTCTCAGAATTTGAGGAACCATTTAATTGATACTGACCATACGTTTAATAAAAATGCAGTAGTCCAAATAATAAACATAAATAAAGTAATTTAGAAGCATTAGAAATGTCAAAATCAAAGAAAAATAT
Organism: Glyphotaelius pellucidus; assembly: GCA_936435175.1. Classification (NCBI taxonomy): domain Eukaryota; kingdom Metazoa; phylum Arthropoda; class Insecta; order Trichoptera; family Limnephilidae; genus Glyphotaelius; species Glyphotaelius pellucidus. The sequence goes on along the minus strand of OW386539.1, from coordinate 6,704,544 downwards.
TTGGCAAATTTTAAACAAACAGTTAGAATTAACCAACAATCCGATTTTAAAGTTTTTCCCTTTCTCTCTATGTAACCCCCACCCTCCCTTTACCCCTCTTCACACCCTTCCACCAGCCAGTCTCTAATATTCTCTCCCTCTCTTATATGATATCTCTTTCTATTGTGTTTACCTCATAATCTTAACTCGGCACTGTAATTAAGTTTATATGTTTATTGTCCTGAAGAAGGTTGTGTTCAACTGAAACCGGTCGACAAATATAAATCGAAATAAAGTGTTTTTGTTATTTATTTTTGGGGTGTTATGCCGTGTTTCGCTACCTCCTTCTTTAGCCAACGTTTCGGACAGCGTTACAGTGTCCATCATCAGGGCAGCATCAGCACTGCTCATCTGCCCTGATGATGGACACTGTAACGCTGTCCAAAACATTGGCTAAAGAATGAGGTAGCGAAACACGGCATAACACCCCAAAAATAAATAAAAAAAATACTTTTGGCCGTGAAAACCTAAAAACATACCCGAAATAAAGTGTTTTTAAAAAAAGAACTGGTTTCATTATTTTTTTTCGTTATTTGTTTTTGGGCGTGTTGCGCTACCTCCTTCTTATATACTTTTGGCCGTGAAAATCTCAAAACGTATCTTGTTTCATTCTGTATAATAGCAAGCAACAAAGTGTTTGCTTTCTTTGATAATTTAAATTATATTGCGTCAATAAATGCGTGGGTTACCGGCAAAATGCATTACACAAAAGTTAATAAAGAACGGACGAAAAGAGAATTCATAGCCAATAAGGAGATATGAATCATTTTTTAAATTTAGCTCTTTCCTGTCATAAGATTTCCCCACATACATTTTTTGGAGATACAATTATTTTTAAAAACACCCCAAATACCTAGAGAGCGAGTGAATAGAGAATACAGGATTTGTGAATCGAGTGTAAAGCTCGATTACCTGAGTTAAATATATGCAAAGTACACTGTGCTTAAAAGGTTTTATAAGTTCATTTTACAAACATCACATGGCCGCTCCAGATGTAAATAGCTCTTCTTGGCAATCTATTCCATGTTTTACTCCAAAAACTAAACTTTGTTTTTTGTTGGTTGAATCCACGCTTTTCCTGGCAAGTACCAAATTATTTATAGCCAAATAATCCGATGAGTTGTGTGAACTCGGCACAAAGTTTTTAACAACTTTTTCCGAAGATTAATATTTTAGCATTTCATTTTTCTTTTTACAAAATTTTATTTCTTTACTTATTCACGCTTGAATTAATAATGATTTATGTAAATTCTTAAATTTAAAATATGCAAAGCGCTTCAGAGAGTTTTTCTTTAAAATCCAATCTATTATCAATGCATATTTAAGATTGAGCTGAAAATCTAGAGCCATAAAAATGTAAGCCGAGAATCGAGAAAATGCAGCGCGATGCTTTTGTGCTGTAAAAATGTTTTCGGAAATTTCGCTGGAACATTATCGCAAATCTTGGCACCAACGAGGAATATCTCATTACTGGTATTTTCAAAGAAAACTGAAAAATAAGATGTTTGAATAAATGTTTACCACGACAGCCGATGAAAGACATAAAGGAACGAAGTTTTATCTGAACACCGACGTAGCTACTTGGGTTGTTCTTCTTTGTTCTTTGTTCTCCGTTCTTCTTCTACATAACTTTTACCACTCTGTCACATTTTCACCACTCTGTCACATTTTGTTTTTACTATAAATAAATTTTCTCTGGATCTCAGAGGTAGCAAGGGGGGAAGGAGGCCTTATTGAGGGAGACAAAAACGAGCTGCGTGTATACGTATTTCGAATGATAATCCACGTGACAGAAGAGAAAAGTCTTCGAGATTTTTAAAAATATTTTATTAAACCTCATTAAAAATAATAATCGCTGTTACTTGATAGGTTATATATACCTTTTGGAGTTTAAAAATAGTTTTATATTTAATGTTGTCAAATATTTTTTTTATAACATTATAGAATAAACACAAGTCGAAGTGGCAGAAGACAACTGTGATTTGTATGAAATACACTTCTATCACGAGGAGTTACAACTCTGTAACGTAATTTTTACTGCAAAAATATAAGCACATATTTTTTTAAACACACACAGTCGTTACGTCTTGAGCACAGTAGATTTTAAAGTAATTATAAAATAATTATATTGGTAATTCTGTTGAATTTTTCTCCTCTAACTGGTGGAGACAACTTTATGTATGTTAAAAAGAAGAACGATCCGCTTACAAAAAAGTGTTTTTATCTTCTACATAGGTTTCCCTACATTGAATATGGATGGTGTGACAGAACACAAATCTCTCCTAACTGGCAGTGTATATATGATACTTACTGCACTTGTTATACACGTGTTGTCTGGCAGGAGATGCAGCAAAAGCTTGTCAGGAATCCATAAACGGCTGACGCTCGCCACATTCGGTTTTATGTCTCGTTTTTACGTTCAACCGAGCGACCAAATCACTTGCAGCTTTTGTGTTGCCTCCCACGAATTTTTTACTACAGCAACAACCTGAAGAAAGTATTAAGAGCAAAGCAAAGAAGCATAATTTCTCTAGCATATTCGATCGATAAAACCCCATATCAACACGACATTGACCATATCCGTCATTTATGGTCAGTTATCAATATTTGCAAACACTGTCAACAATTATTAACAGATATTCCGACCGACGATTGATAAATTTTAGCACGGCCTCTATAGTATTGAATAAGTTTCGGTTAACTGTCAACCTACACATATTTATCAATAATGTCGTTATGCAAAACTACTGGATTATTTAATGAACCGATTGAAAAAACAAAGCTTTTAAAAATGAAAAAGTCCTACACGCAATCCATTGACTTAAATATCGCATCTAAGACTCAATCATTTTATTCCGTTCTATTTTTGAGAAACGAAAATTGTTGAAATATGACTAAGGACCTCATTAAGTAATTAACTCCTGTTTAGTGTCAAAAGTAAATGCGAACTTGCCAATGCATATTTAGATTAGTATTTCAATTCAACATTGTCAATTTATTCATATTTTTACGTAATTGATTGGCGTTTGATGTTTCTGAATGTGAATTCGTACGTCAGGTCCGCCAGTTTCCATTGTTCAACTGTCAACAGTAGAACCATGATCGGAACATCGATATAAAATCGTCGCTTATAGATCCGATGTATAGTTATCGTTTTTTCTTTGTTTGAATCCCAAATTTAAGATGAAGTTATACGTGAAATCCTACTGTTTACAGTATGAACATAAAAAATATGCTAAGGATAAATTGAAGCTTCTACTAGCTTTTCTATGTATTGAAATTATAATAAAATTATTATTTACGTAACAAAAAATATAAGCGTAAACCACTAAAATAAAATGTTTTTTCATAATTATGAAGTAATATAAGAAACAATTTTTAAAAAATACCCCTTTATGGCTTAGACTAGTTTCGAGGTTTTGTATGTTCTAACTTTTTTCGTTCTTATAAAATTACGCACAAAATAAATAAAAAAACACTTTTTTGCCTACTTGCCTCATGCAAATACGAAATATTGAGATATATACATACATGAGAATCGAAATATTTTTAGCGTTTATATTCCTCTTAACAAGAAAAAATATACATTTATTCCATTTTTCGAATATTACACACAAAAAACCTTTCTTTATCGATTAAAAGAGTAAAATTATTTTGATATTATTTCTGTGTAGTGTATTCAAACATCATAAAATTACGTCTCGTGTTCAAACTAATTCAAAACTTGTTCTTTTACAGTCACCGTTTAAACGTTTATTGAAACTACGGCCGGAAATTTCATTGGAACTTCGCCAACCTGTTGTTGTCTACCCTTGTTCCTGCGCGCTCAAACATATTTACCCCGTGAAACAATTCAATTAAACCACCTTCACCCTCACAAATACTTATATAAGGTGAAGCAAAAGTAATGGCATAATTTGATATTTATTTATGGTTATGCATTATAATATGTTTTCTTATTAAAAAATAATAATTATTAATTAATCCATATCACAATTAGGGTGTTTGACGCGCCCTCTTTGAATTATTGGCAACACTACAATGTAATTCCAGTAACTGTTAATTATCACTATCAACTGCAAGATATAGATGTCTCTCGCTTGTCGTTTGTGCATAAATAATGCAGTTTGAACTGTTTTTAATAATATATATATTATTGTGACAAGGTGAACAATAATTCATATCATTCTGGGGTTTTGAATTTTGCTAATTCATTCTGAATTTACATCTGGTTGCATAAACTTTGACAATGTATTGTGCAAGTTTTCAAGTTACGAAAATTACTGAAATTGAACCAAGTGTGGATGGAATTATTTCGGAGGCCTTCCGATGCTGCAGAAACAAACCATTAGTTAGTGGAATCGATTTTTTCATTGAGATATTTGTCGGATTGCCATTGTTGGTGATATTTTGTTTTCGCACAAAGTTAAATTCATGAATCACTAATATAGTTCTGGGATCAATATCTCAGAAAGCCTTGAGAGTTTACAGACCCCATGCTTGCATAATTATAATGCAATTTATTTATACTGAGTTTTCCAGATGTTCGCACTTACGTGAAAACAATCCGGTTTAAAAACTCAGTTATTACACAATTACAAAAATCTACAATTTCATACAATTAAATACAGATCGTACAATTAGAAAAACAAAAACATCACAAATAAAAATACAGAATTATATACAAGCTCACTCAACAAACACATTACAATGAATGGCAAGAGACATCAGAAATACGCGAGGCATGCATATGCATAGAGAGACAATTGACACAATATAATTAGTATTTTTTAACAGCGCCAGAACTTTTTTTTTGAAAATCCGTACAAATCATCGACGAAAATATTTACACACTCTATCTTGTTATATAATCGACACATCTGGGTCAGAGGGCTAAAGTAGGCGATATTATTTTTAAATGTATTCATGTAAAAATGTTATGGCGTCTTGAACAATGGGACTTGGGGACATTTATTTCAATACTGCTAAGACATAATGTAGTATCAAGATGGCCATGAATAGTTTTATGTAAACACATTAGTCAATTGCCTTCTAGTTTTACGTGTATCAATCTTGAAGTAATCACGACGTACGTCGTATGACCTAAGATGGTCATGTAGTCCACAATTGAAGGATAAAATTCTTAGTTTTTTTTTATTGATTCTGTTTTGATTAATGATTAATAATTAATAATAATAATTCTGATTAATGTTTTCATATTTGAAGTAATGTGGATTCAAAATAGTGCTTCCATATTCAAGTTTACTTCTAATTAAGGCATTGTAAAGAACTAGAATTGATTGAGGATCTTTGAAATGTTAACATATTCTGTGTATAAATCTTATCATTTCATATAAGTTGAAAAAATTTTATCGGTCAAGCGACCGATAGTGTTGATGCATATTTGTGCTCGTTTTACGGAATTTCGAATTGTTGCTCGCAAAACGTTTGGCTCCAAATTGGTGATTTCTTCTTCAATGTTGGCTTCAAAGTCTTGCAAGGTTTGTGGTAAATGCGAGATTTCAAAAAGCCTCAAACGAAGAAGTCTGGCGCCGTCAGATCTGGCGATTTGGCCGGCTTGTTCAAACCGTCAAAATGGAAGATCACACGGCATAATAACTAGCAGACGACATAATAATAACTAAATCCGCTCAGCAGGTTTTTTCTGCTAGGCCCTGCGGGCGGATTTTGGTTCGGCTTTGCCCAGATTGAGTGTTGGTGACCATTTTATAAATTCGATAGGAACAGGTTCCAAAAATAGCCGGTTCCTCGGGATCCAGTGACAGCTAAGTCACCGGGACAAAGTCGCGATATACGTCGTATATAATATATAGCCGCTTGGTATTTATATTCACAACTGCCAGTTACAACAATAATCATTTCGTGCCAATAACCATATCCGGAGAGATAAACGAAATTACAAATCAGTAGTACTTACGCCTGCCTTTAATTCGGTTTCTATTACAAAACTACATTTGTGTACAAACTCCATGTACAAAGTAAGGCGCGGTGTCGGAGTTGCGCTCTTAGCCGGATTCTTAGATTTCAACCGTGCAGTCGCAAGCCTATTACTACTGATTGATTCCGCGTTTTTCGTGTGTGTCTCACTCCATTGCTTATTGTCAAGGAATTCCCTATCTGTCTACGACAATTAATGTCAAAGCGCAATGACTTTTGACGCCATTTGCAAAAAAATATGGCACATTAACATTTTGACATTACTTTTGCCTCACCATATACTATTAAGCAAGTATTTGCAAACTATTTATTATTCATGAACAACCTAAGGTTTACTTCTACGAGTAAAGTTAGAACAGAAAGATATGGTCGAGTTGTATTCACAATTCAGTCTAGTTAACTTTAACCAGAAACGGTCGCTATTACAACAGCTTTATTGGAAAAGTTAAACTAGGAACAATAATTAATCCGTGTGTAAGCTCATTTCATTCAAGTTAGAGCTAAATCCTTCAAAGAATTCCTCGAAAGGCACAAACAGTTATATTCACTCTCAGGTCTTCAAAGAGTCTCCAAATATTCACTGTTAAGTCTTCAAATGCTATTTCTGGTAGTGACATAATTCCATGAGCATTGAACAATGAGCAAGCTTCTGAAGGTTGATTATTATTATTAATCTGGATGTGAACCATTTGTTAAGAGAGACAAGTAAATCAGACGAAAACGCCAGTTTATTAAACAAACCAGTTGAAAAAAAACGTTTAGCAATAAAGGCGAGTGAATCAGTTATTTGTACGCCCAAAAGAATTTATAGCTATTTCAAACACTTGATGTTGACGCAAATATACATACCTCTCCTTATATATGTACCTTTACATTTCTACCTATCCTATCTGCCCACATAACATTCCCGAGCTGGCGACATTACTCGGACTAGTCACAAATGAAATTTATAATTTCTACCAGTCTGGAGTTTAAGCATGTTATGTGCGGTGTAATGATCCATAGTAACCTCTCTGTGTATTCAACATTCTCTATAAAAGGAGTCTAAGTGGGTAGCGCTTTCAAAATTGTTAATGAAGTATATTATTAATTGCCGTGATCTTGCTCTCCCAGTTCTTAATTATATCGACCAGGAACTTGTTGGAACTCTTGTTTTCTCAAGTGTTTGTGTGGTGATAACCGCTGGAGGTGTCCCTCAGGCCATGATATCGACCAGGAGGAAAGGTTTGTCATCACAACCGAGTGACGTTTGGTGAGCCAGATCCTACCTAATTCCATATTTTATACAGTATATATTGTGTCAGCATCAAAGTCCACAAAATAAATTCAAATACAGTCCACTACTTAGAATCTGGATAACATTATTTATTTGCGATTGCACTTGAAGTTTTTATAAAATCGTATCCATAAACACTAATCTTTATAATTTCATCAGATTTTAAATAAGATTTTTTTTCTGTGGAAAATAAATGGAGATTAACTGCTTTAAAAATCATAGAAGTAAAAAATTAGAATTATTGCAAACCAACTACTTTCATTTTCATTAAATTAATATTTATAGACAATTAAATATAATTATTAAATATCCGTCTCCTAAGTTTTTTTTTAATATTTTCACATGATTATCCATAGGAATTCATTACATTGTTTTATTTTATAATTTGGGTATCTTGGTTGCTTTTTGATTCTGATGAATTAATAAAAGTATATAATAATCTTATTTCTATTAAAAAGGCGGCTTGCATCACATTTTAATAATAAATTCTGGTTTAGGCAAATATTCTGACATTCCATATTTGTTTTTTCAATTGTATTTTTGAAGCCGAATGATCGAACCATTTTATATAAACCGGAAAGATTGGACATAATTTATAAAATACCTGTAACGAAGTTCGCAGGCAATAAAGCAAGTGAATTTTATGCTACTTCCACACCAAAACCAACGAACTCCAAAATGGCGGACATCGTACAGCTGATTCTGCGCTGTATCTTAACAGTTGCATACAATTGTGCAGGCGATGCTTCGGTTTCCATAATATTGATTTCGATTCTTTAGCTAAAAAAATTAAAATTTTTAACAACTTTTATCCGCTACAATATATTTTTTATCACTCTCCCGTAATAATATTGCTCAGACTTATGTGTTGGGCCAAATCGTCCAAACGTTTGCAGTTGGAAGATGGTCCTCGTTAGGAAGTACCATTAGTGTTAAATTCAAAAAATTCTCCGGAAATCAAAGTATTGCAAAATATTAAAAAAATCAGTGTGGAATTTTTCAAAATTAATTTAATATTTTCGAAGACGGAACATTTTCATACAGTGACGTTGCGAGTCCCAAAGACAGATTTATTTAATAAAAATAAAAATAAAAAACTTTAAATTTCCAAAAAATTTTAGTAACATTTTCATAATCTTAGTAGAAAAATCCATCCACACGATTTTTTCGAAGTCATTATGAAATTCGTGCAAGTGGCCTATTGTTTTGTTTCTAAACTTTTTGACTAATTAATTACCTCTACCACCATGTATTGTTTATAATATTGTTGATTTTTATTTGTTTGTGCTTATTTATTTAATCTTTATTATGTCATAATTTTAGTGTGCTTTGTATAATGTTGATGGAACTTTGGTTCTGAAACATGTAGATATTTTGTTTATAAAAATTGTCGTTTAAAAATTTACTATTCTCATTTTATGAAAATGATTTTATACCAAGTGGTTTCAAGTTCCTTTTTATTATTATTACTTCAATTTTATTCCACTGTACGTGAAGATTAAAGAAGTACATTATTTTAAAGAAGAATACGTAAGTTTTATGTTCTAGTACAAAACGTAAAACGGTGTTCCCAGGATACGTCCAATTAGTTTCCAAAGCTTATGGGGTTGAAACCGCTGAGTTTGAAATAATGACTTACCTAATACTCGGGCGATAGAACCTGCGTCGGCGTCTGGAAAGCAAACTTGGGTTAGCTTCAAACATCCATTCGTGCACACCAGTCAATTATTGTAATAATGGTCTAGGTGCTAGCTGCTACCTGCCACGTGCCAGCATCTCAATAAGGCTGCATTATTTAATGAAACTAATATTCTTATACATTCATTGGTTGATTTAGTAACTTCGAATTATCCTCACTCTAATAATTCAGTTGCGTATTTTAACATAAGACAGAATAACTGGAAGTATACGTTTACCAATCACCTGCATAAGAACAAATAAGTAAAATAGTGTAAGAATGGGGATAGTAGTAACAACCACCGTTGTTATAATTATTAAACTGCTTACGAATTACAGCTTTAGATGCACTTTTCAAATACTTTTCTAGCAAGGTGATGATTTGAAAAGAGGTCAAGGAAGAGAAACTCAGCAAATTCTCATTTCGAAACCATATAGGACCTTTGCCAAAAGATAGTCATAAAAGAGAGATATATATAATACTACGGTATAATTTATTAATTATTTATTTTATTTATTTTATTTTAATATTACATTGGTTAGATTAATGACATATGGCCCATCTCACTAGGTGTGAAACACCTGTGTTGAGATGGCAATTTACATAGTGGCTGTTATCCAGGTTTTTTGTATAATACTATGGTCCAAGATAGATGTAGCTTTATTGAGTGGGTAGGATTTAACGGAAGATAAAAAAATGTGTGTGCACTTCACACGTGGTGGAAATGAAACCTTCAGAAAACTAAAGTAGACAAGAGTGGGAAGGCTACGAAACACTGCGCGAAGAGGAGACCGATAGACTACGAAGCACCGCACAAAGGGGTTACCTATTATTCTATCTCATTCTCTCGCAGGCTAAATCCTATAGATGTATGTGTTTGTCCCTTTTTACTGTCGCTTTTTGGTTTCATCGAGTTTCAAATCGCAACGGTGCTAAAGAAGTTTTCACTTCAAAAAGATATAAACGATTCTCCCACCTGATTCTGTTATTTTGAGTCAATCAAATCTCTTCTTTTATATATATAGAAATGAATTTATGCTTGTTTGCTTCCTTGTTTCTTTGTTTGTTTGTTTGTCCTTTTTGTATTGCTATATTAAGCACAGGAAATGCTTGAAACTTTCGAAATATCTTCTTTCCACCCTCGCAAAGGTTTTTGGATGATTACAACCGCATGAAAATACACTTGAAAAGTTTTTTAACCATTACAACATCTGTTTTGAAAATGTCGTACTTTGAGAATGATATTTTGCAAACCATCGGTTGTTGTTAATCAAAATTCAATTTTCGAATAAACTCTTTAAATTAATAAATTTAATTAAAGTACTTAACCTATGATACTCACCCAAATCGAATACTTTGAATTTAATCAAGAATTATATGTTTTTAAATACATATCTATGTATGTCAGGTACCAAATTTGATCAATATATAAAAATGAATGGTTAAAGGGAACACGGGAGGGAAAGGGACGCGGGAGTGGTAGGAGACTGCATGGAAAAGTAAACGCAGGGGAGGGGTGACGTAGGGTGGGGGACGATTAGGAGGGATTTGCAAAGGAGACATGGTAGGGAAGGGGATAGCAGAGGGTTAATTTGGAATATTTATGATTTATGTTCCACTTCTTTTGAAGTGTCCCTCCCATTTTGCCCGCTGGAAAAATCAAATTTTTATTCTTTGTGAAAATAAATGTAGTTCTTTAACAACTATAGTGTAAGTCTCATGTGAGGGTGAGTGGAGGTCCCACCAAATCTCTCTTAATCTCATCAAGGGGGAGGGAGTCTAAATTGAGAGAAAAACAGCTTACGTATGCCTCCTTAGATCTTTTAATTAAGCCTGTCTCGATACAGGTATATTCTAGTGAGACAGGCATCAATAAACCCAATGTTAACATACTGTATATAGATAAATAAAATAAATAAAAAATACAAATTTCTGATTTTTAGTGCATAATTTAATAAATATTTTCTATACCTTTCCATAAAAACAAGAGCGAAAAGAAACTGGTAGGGTGATTTGTACTCCTTCACGTGAATAGCGAGCGCACCCTATTTTATTTTCTTTCGATCTCTAGAATATGGTTTCGTTCCGAAGGAGCTCATAAAGAAGAGCCGTTTACCAGCAACTACGGACTAGTGGCTCACCTTCCCAGGATGGCAAATTCATTGAAAAGTATATTGCACTGAGGAGAACAAATCCAAGCAACTTGTTGACATACAACCTTTTCAAAGGGGATCAAAGTGACTCTGCAGAAGCCAGCTTAGAAATCTTCTGCAAAGTGAAGAGCATTTTACGAGAACGCCAGTATCGGCAATGAATAATAAATATACAAATAAAAGTACTGAGGTTTGAACCCCGGGGAGTACTGAATTGATTTTAAATTCTAAAGATAAAATAATAAATCTTTTTATCGTTAAAACAACGATAGAATAAGTCTAATATAATGTTAACTCTGATATTGTGTTACTAAAATTTCTTTATTTTATGTATAATTTGACCCTTACAGCGCTTAATCAAAACTAGAACAGTTAACCACTCCGACCCCTAAGCTTGTTTTCAAGACAAAATATCTTGTTTTCAAGCTAACTCGTGTGTTCCCACAGAAATGGTTATACCTCCGTTTTTGTCCTAGTGACAACCTTATAATAAACCACGCTTTATATTTCTATTCAAGTTGTCCATAGAAATTAATAAAAATACTAATTTTATAGAAACAGTTTTTAACTGCCAAATACATATGCGCCGTTAGACTACGCTAATTTTTTATTAAATATTTTTGTATCAAATGGGAAAAAAATATGAGGAGATGAAATTGTTAATTTAACATTTGTCTAATAAAATAGGTGTTTTTTTTACGTTAATTGTGATTTTAGTACTGGTTTCACACAAAAACATCACATTAGTCTTTCTTACAATTTTTTTTATGTTTGCATCCTAAATTTTAAGATTTACAAATTTTAATATTTATTTGTAACAATACAATTTGAATGCATATTTTATCATACACAGTAAGGTAAATTACCAATTAACGCTAGATGAATTCTGGAATACAGAATTCAAAAAACCCGTAAACCACAACTACCCTACTAGGCATAGAGAAGCACAAATGTTTATTGTCAATAAATCTCAAAATGTATACGGAGATAGAACAAAAAGTCATAAAATTCCGGAAATATTTAACGCATTACCTGAAAATATCAAAAATGAGACATCTTATTCAAAAATCAAAACAAAAGTTAAATCTTTCTACCTCCGAAGAACATGAAATCAAATAAAATAGTTCATACCTATTTATTTTCTCACAATAAAATATTTTTACTACAACGCAATTCATAAACATTAAAACATTGAGATAATTAGTTTGTCGTAATAATTAGTATTTTAATATTAAGTATTATATTTAGTATATACTATGTAAAACTGAAAAGTATACTGTATTAAATAATTAGAAAAAAATTAGAGATTTCTTATAATCAAACTGATTGATCAGTTTCGTAAGATTTGTAAAATAAAATATTGTAAAATTAAAACTGAATAAACATATTTAAAAAAAAAAAAAAAAATCACTTTTCAAAAACACGTTTTAATATTTGGTTACGTTCAGAAATATATAATTTATTGAGCTTTAATTGCAAAGCGGAAATAACACAATTTTTTTACAAATCTGACAGTTCGTTTAAGACAAAAAAACTTCACAACGGCGATAGACCGGAGTGGTTAAAGAACGTATATTAGAGTTAAGAAAATATGTCCACCTCAAGTATTTGTGTTTTCTTGGTGATTGTATACAATTAATTGAAAATATTTAAAGTTATCAGGGTGTCCGGAGGTAAAGTGCAAAAACTTCGGGAAGTGATTCTACATGATGGTGAAAGTAAAAAAAGATAATAATTTTTTTCGAAATTGCCATCTTTTTTCCTATACAAAAGTATTTTTCGTAAAAGAATGTTATTTTTTTCCATACAAACAATTCAACTTTTTTACCCGAAAACTACCCTAAAACATTAGAATTTCGAAAAAAGTTATTTATCTTTTTTTAATTGCACTCTCAGGTAGAATTACCTCCCTGAATGAAGTTTGTGCACTTTACCTCCGGACACCATATGATTAAAAAATAAATAAAATACTTGTTACCGATGATAATTATTTAAAATTTTTGGTATAATTTTTTGTGTTGTGTTTTGTTTTTTGTTGTGAAAACGTAATTAAATGGATACCGAATGAGATGGAGACAATTGCGCCCAAACGGGAGGCAGTTTTTAGCGAATTAATTTCAAACTTCCATAATTCGACTAAAAATGGACATAGCGCCGCGCCATTTTAGACTCGTTTAGCTTGTTCCAGTACTACTACGGTGGCTACCGAACATCGTGAATTATGCACAAGCAAAATGATTTCACGATTTTCGACTTTCCGGATTCGACACGTGTCCGTAAACAAAATCAAATCTCAGGGATTTTAACTATGCTATCCAATTGAACCAAGTTTTGTTTTGTTGAGGAGTGTACACTTAATAATTTTGTTAAACAATGAAAACATCCAAAAATACATTAATTTTATAAAATCGACAAAATTTTAAAATAAACACTAAAATCGCATTTCAAAATATTAAAACAACAACTGAACGTGCTGAACAAGCGCCTAAAATCTAATGAATTCAAAATGTACCAAAAATGCCTGCAAAGCTAGTAATACCAGCAATCGAGAAAACCGTTAATTTTTAATTGCTCCTGAGTGAGAAAAAATATCTGAAAAATGTGTGTTTTTAAATATACGTATACGGTACGAGAGGGTTCAAAAAGCATAATTTACTTGTTTTAAAGATAAATACATTTTAGTTAAGGGGGTATTCGAGCCTAGATAAAAAAAAAATATATATATATATATATATATTTTTACAAACCATTATTTTACCAAATATTGATTAAACGTTAAAGAATACATGAAAAAAAACCAACGAAAAAATAAAAAAAAATTAAAAAGTTACAATGTGTTGAAGTGGGGGGTCTCAAAAAAATGGCGCGCCCTGGTTGACACTATTGCCACTCTTCTAGTAATCTAAAAAAAAAAAACAAATTAATTCTTAATCCAAAAAAATGCGGCTATGGCCCGAACTAAAAAGTATACATTTTTTTTCGCAAAATGGCGGATGTCCGAAATAAAAAAGACATTTTTTTACCAGTTTTTTTTTACTTCAAATTTTTTTTTAAATTGTAAAAATTTTTTTTAATAATTTTAGTTAGCGCGATAGAGTAGTGTATAGAGAAGGTTCACACCAAAATTCAAGTAAATTGGTTAAGTAGAACTTGAGATATCGTGTCAACCGTCTCGAAAAAAGTAGTTTTGAGAAACAAGCGCTTAAAGTTTTAGATTCCTAGGTCTAAACCGGTCGAACCAAACTTTTAAAATAATTCGAATTCTGAGAAATCCTCTTAAAAAGATATTTTTGAATATTTAAACCATTATGAAGAAATTTTTTTAATAATTTTTTTTTCTAGACTAGAATACCCCCTTACGGCAGTAGAAATCTATGCTGATTAACGAGAAAATTTTCAAACTAGCACAAACCTGCTTCCTTTTTACTTGCTACATAATAAAACTGTTTATCATCTATTCAATCTTAATTATGTATAAACAAGACAATGAATAAGGATTCAGTTTACACAGATTAAATGATTAAGCTAATGATGATGAACGAGCACAAATTTACCTTAAACTTTTCTAAGGGTATATACTATTTTCTGTACAGGCAAAATTTTAGAGGGAATGCTGTATTGAGCAGCGGCCTTATCGCATTTTGCAGTCATTATCTGAATCTTCAAATACAGCTTTACAATATTTAACAGATTTTATCTTGCTTGATGAAATTTCGAACAATTTCCGCCACCATCAGACACACCCTTATCAAAAATGATCTCTTCAAAAGTTCAACCCATGTGAATAAATAGGAACATGTAAATTGTTTGACTTTATTGATGTCTTGACACGGGAACTACTAACGGATAGACAAAAAAACCATAATTAATATTTATGTTCAAAATAGTAAATGGTAGAATAGACAATCCTAATTTAACTAAGCTTATTGAATTTCATATAGGTACCCACGAGAGCCACTTGTTCTAAATTTCTGTTTAAATGCTACAATAATCGAAAGTATATGAAACACTCGCTTGTACCTAGATTACATGAAGTGACTAATAGATATGCTGATATGGCAGATCTATTTAACTGCACGGAAGCTAGGTACAAGAAGGCTATACTATCAAATATTTTCAATCAGTGTTAACTTTATTTGCACTATAGAATTTTATATGTAATTGTATCTCTGTTTCCATTTCTTAATCAAAAGCCACAATTAGCTGTTGTACTGGTTTTTATTATTTCTTGTTTAACTATGATTTTGTGATAGGTAATTCGTGTTGATGGTATATGTATACCGTTTTTATTAAATAAATTGTTATGTTATGAAAAATTCGTTGAAAATTTTAAAATGCCTTGATATTTTGCTGAACTTGCCTTGAGCCAATATTGGAAATTATTCTATTGACTTTTTCTCTACAAGTCTTGACGTCGTGTATTTAATTAATTAAACAACCCAATATGAAATTAGTTTAACACCCAAGTAGCTAACAGAATTTTGAAAATCATTTACATTGTCGTAAAGCATCATTAGAGTGTGTTGCGTTGTAAATTATTCCAAATATTTCGGGGTGAAACTTTTGTCATTTAACAACGTAAGTTAACCAGCCACGAAAACACCGAACTTCCGACGTGTTTGACGCATGACACTTTGAAGACGTGTCAGAGCAAAAATTAGTCTTGTGTTCGTTAAACATATTTATTAAGGTTGGTTGTTAAATATTTTTGTTTAAATTTTATATGATATTTGATTAATTGTTAAAATATATAATGGAATTTATCATGTCAGTGAAATTAGCGTAAATCAATGTGAATTTTACTCGGTAACAACTTGGTGGTTAACTCACAAACAAGTGGGTGACTTTTAACAGGCTTTGCCCTTTCTTCTCTTTGACACTGTTGGTGTGGGTGTTGTGATGTAGCTTAATGTTTGATTTTCTTAACCAAAAGATGCTATTTTCTCTGTACACTCGACCATGTATGTTTAAATCAGAGGTTCCCAAACTTTTTTTTTTGTAGACCACTTTTAAAATTTTACTGGTCACGGTGGACCCCCTGCTGGTATATTTCTACCTTATTCCCAAAACTCGACACGCGTTGTACTGAATATTGAATGGCGAGGTGTGGTCTGTCACAACGGAGCAGTATCGGATCTACGATTTTTTCAAACTGGGGGCAAAATGGACCAGTATTCGAGATTATATTTGCCACGACGGAGGGGGCGTAATGGGATATGTGTATGTTCTCATCCCAGTACAGTAAATAGCAATAAAATATTTATTTATTTCACGGGTATTCGGTTCCAATACAATATAATAAATCCACGGGCCCCTGCAAGTCTCCTTTGGTCTAGTGCCGAGTGGTATAAAGCGCCTGACGAACCTTAGCGGCCAAGCGGACCAAGGATCGAATCCTACGAAATCCAAAAAAAAATGTTTACATTTTTGAAAAATCAATAAACAATCTTCAAACCACTCCGAAATGAACAGGCAAAGTAAACACAAAAGAAATCTAGTGTCTCCGAAGAAGAAAATACAAATACAAATAAGATGACCAAATTAGCAATAAAATAATACCCCCATATCCCATTACGCGCCCCCCTCCCTCCCTTGCCTAGCTGGGCGGTTTGAGGGGGCGTAATGGCATATGAGACGGAGGATGCGATGGGATATGGATATGGGGCACGGGGTGGGTCTCAATCGAAACCAGTTCGTGGACCCCAACTTAAAACTTGTGAACCCCCATTTCTTTCTCGCGTCTACGTGGACCCCCATCGGGCCTCCCGTGGATCCCTAGGGGTCCACTTGGACCACTTTGGGAATCACTAGTTTAAATCAACCAAATTTCTGAAGTCGCCCTGGTGAAAGATCAGCATCCAGAATCGTAGCGTGGCTTGAAATGGCTTTGCTGTGTTTGGTGACCAGATTTGAATGGCAAGATACTTTCCAACCTTCTTCTTTCTCATCTTCTTGCCTCCTCTATTTTTTTCAGCCTCACAACCTCTCTTCCACCTCATAACCTCCTCAGCCTCACAACTCCCGAAAATTTCTGAAATTGCCGAATCGAAATGTTGTTTGAAATGGCTTTGCCATGTTTGGTAACCAGATTTGAAAAGCTAGATACTTTCCAACCTTCTTCTTTCTCATTTTCTTCCTTTCTCTACTCTCTTCAATGTACCCCAAATGGGAGAAGCCAGGGTCCCAATGGCTGCGGACGATCGATAACAGGTGGGACTTTTGTGAGCTATTCGCATAAAAAAGCAACAATTTTAAACTCAAATAAAGTTGTGTGTCACTATGGAGACACTTTTTTACAGAATAATTACTAATCATGAATATTGCACTTTCATAATAATTTATTTAATTACCAATACGCCAACATTTTAAGAATAACGAATTAACGATTAAAGTAACAGAGAAAAAGAATTAAGAGAGAGTGAATTTGACGTGTTTGGTTCATATTCTTATATAAACACTAACTCTGCCTTCCAGTAGCACTTACATTAATTAAGGGATCAACCCTAACCTTTTCCGAAAATCACTTTTAACAAATAATCAACGTGGCATTCACAAGTAACCCTCAACGTCCACTTCCCGGAAGGAACAAACCGCATTTCCTTATTAACTGTCAAATAATCGGATTAGAAAATGGTATATTCCAGAAAAGATTTTTTTAACGAACTTTCTGATAAATTAAAATTATATGGCTACTTACAGTAGGTACATTATCATGGAAACGAACTGGATAATGACATATTTTTTGGTATCTTCCATATTTTGTTTACGAATACCCTCCAATCTTTTAAAAGTTGGCAGATTTTAGGAATGGGCTTCGCGGAATTACTTCGAAATTATCAAGTTACGAAATAATATTTTGAGTAAGTGCTTTGTTTATTAACGACCAGAGTGAATTCCTTGACCTTTAAAGTCCAGCCGTGTTATACGAGATTGGCTTTATCACCTCATTTCTTTATCCCGAGTAAACTTTCACGAAAGGTTTTAGTATCACTTCCTAGAATTTTTAGAAAATGAACGACACCGTTACTTGTTTTCTCGTCCAATATTAAGCACACTAAAACATTTTGTTTAAATGTTATAACGGTTGTATTGACTACCTACATATTAATTTGTTTGGCTAATTTTCTCGGTTTTCGGAACAACTCATATAGGTCTCATAAAAATCGTCTTGTCTCCCTTCCTACCACGGTCAGAAATATCCCATTACGCCCCCTCCATAACAGAGAGACTGGCGTACAGCGCACGCTGTTGTACTGGTTATGCTTGAGATCTGAAAACGCCCAGCTAGGCAAGGGATGGGTGGGGCAAATGGGTATGTTCCCGGTACAGTACACCCATATCCCATTACCCCCCCTCCGTCGTGGCAAATATAATCTCAAAAACCGGTCCATTTTGCCCCCGTTTGAAAAAGTCGTGGATCCGGAATTGTTGAGTTTTGGGAATATGTTGGAAATGTAGCAGCAGGGGTCCACCGACACCAGAAAAATTTTGAAAGCGGTCTATGAAAAAAAAAAAGTTTGGGAACCTCTGATCTAAACGGTGTTAGAAAGAGAAAACACCACGTTTTGTATTCAAATCTAAAAATTCACCCCAAAATAAATAGATTAAATGTACGCCTTCATGAATCAAAAGTTTGAAACTTTAGTAATTTTTTTAATTAATTATGTTTACTTGAAAAAACAATTTTTTTTCTTTTGCCTAATATTTGTATTTCTTTTCGTCATCAGTAATTTTATTTAGAAAAACGTAAGGTGAGCCATTTGAAAAACTTTTTTATGTTTGCATTAAAAATTTTTGTATATAAAAAGTTACATGTTTATTTCAAATTTTAAAATTTGAAAGCTTAATTCATCACCTCTCAAAATCAGTTTTTAGTTTGCGGATTCGTTCAGAAATAATACATTTATTTGAATTTTATTGCAAAGCGGAAATATTTTAACCTTTCGACAAAATAGACCTGAGGCCTGAAGAATTGAGTATAATGGTGGAAAGAAACCGGTCTAAAACTGGTAATTGGGTTCGATTCCAACGATCTCCAGAAGAA
Organism: Glyphotaelius pellucidus; assembly: GCA_936435175.1. NCBI lineage: Eukaryota > Metazoa > Arthropoda > Insecta > Trichoptera > Limnephilidae > Glyphotaelius > Glyphotaelius pellucidus. Next base: position 6,685,396 of record OW386539.1, on the reverse strand, counting down.
AAACTTAAAAAAAAATTAACCTTTAGTTGCCGAAAAATCGAAATGCTCATATCGAAAATAAAGGTTTTTTTGATTCCCTATGTGATGCGGAATCACCAGTTTTCTGATAATACTATAAGTTACCGGACATTGTTTAAAAATAAAATTCAAATTATTCCGATTATTTTTAACTCTCCCAGACAGAATGACAGTTACAAAAACAACGGGTTTTTCGATGAGCACCACCATTTTTATTAAAACTGCGAAATTATGCTTTAAGAATGTGTGAAAAAAAATATAATAGTATGATGAGAATCGAGAATCTTGCACTGGTTGGCAAAACAAGTTGAATCTGCTGGCTCTTTCATGCCATGCGAGAATATCTTTTTTATTTTATTTAATGTGGAGGGAGAACTTTTTAGTAATAGTGAAAATTGAAATGCGTTCAGAGAGTACAGAGGGGGGGGAGGATATTCCCCATTTTCATAACGCGGAGCCCGTCTGGGTGAAGCCATCATAGGTGCAGCATGAATACATTTCCCATTTCCTTCCACTAGGGATAATATCCCTTATCGAGATTTTGATGGATGCGATGGATTCTCGCTTGGATGCTTTCATCTCAGTTAAACGAATCTCAACAGTATGGAAAATACGAGAATCTTTATAAATGACTTTGGTACCCATTTTTCAGTTTACACAAGAACTCGGTTAAAAAATATCACACTTCCGAGCAGAGATCAATCCAAAAGTCAATCCGAAAGTCGGTTGTAGCAAATATGGACAAATTCATCGCACAAACTGTTCATTGTCTCAAAATTGGTAATGACGAATTTTATTTTTATAGAATATTAAAGGGTAAGAAAAAATGTTAATACATCACTAGAATAAGGTCGCCGAGGGCCTGGTAGGAGACAACTGTCTTGGCTGCGAAATGTACGAGAGTGGACCGATATTAGAAGTGTGGAGAAGCTATTCCGGGTAGCGCAAGATAGAGATATATTTTCCAGAGTCATCGCAAACGTCGGGAGGACCTGGTAGGGTACACTAAGAAGAAGAATACATCACTAAATAAGATACCCAACCATGACTTTACAATTTATATATAAAATTACAACAGTATAAATACACACGAAACATAAATATAAGAACAAATAATGTTTTAATTTCATGTCTCAAATACTGGCGCTTATCTAAATGTACCTATTGCTTTTATAAATTAAAAAAAAAAACTCGGTTGGTCCGAAAAAATTATGACAGAAACGGTATTCAAAATAAATTCTTACAGTTGCACTAGTGCGGTAATTTTATTTACACATTCCTACAAAAGCAGTTTATAAATAAAGTTCTATTTTCAATAATGTTCTTTTGTCATAACTGAATTAATATCACGTCAAACTATAAATATAAGTTAACTATTTGTTAATGATTTGTCAACCGGAGTGGTTAAAAGATAACAATGTTAGCGAAACTCAATCGAAAATCTGGTAACAGAAAAATCCGAAAAAGATATTGGCACTTCTGGGACTCGAACCCAGGACCTCCGGCTTTCCAGGTCGTGACTCTACCAGCTGAGCTAAGATATCCCTATCCGATTCGGTCATTTTAACTGTGTCATACTTCGACTAAGAACTACCAACATAATCGTCAGTGGCTGATCTTTATGTGTGATTGCAAGATTCAAATCTGTACTAAATGCCTTCTAGATAGTGTTTGGATAAGTTTTTAACCATTTAATTTTTAATATGCGACATCTATTGACTTTTCTGCAAGTCTAGGATGGATATTTATTTTTAATGTTATGATTAAAACCTTAAGTTGTAGTATTTAATTAAATAAAGACAATATTAGCGAAACTCAATCGAAAATCTGGAAACAGAAAAATTTAAAAAAAGATATTGGCACCTCTGGGACTCGAACCCTGGACCTTCGGCTTTCGAAGGTCCTGGGTTCAAATGAAATGAAGATAATGTTGGTAGTTCTTAGTCGAAGTATGATACAGTTAAAAATGACCGAATCCAATAGGGACATCTTAGCTCAGCTGGTAGAATCGCGGCTCGGAAAGCCGAAGATCCTGGGTTCGAGTCCCAGAGGCGCCAATATCTTTTTCTGATTTTTCTGTTTCCAAATATTCGATTGATTTTCGTTAATATTGTCTTCATTTAATCGAATATTACAATTTGAGGTATTACTCATAAAGTTAAAAATTAAAATAAATATATTTATAATCTGATGAACACCACAATACAACCATTACCAGAAATATTTCTTATATTTTATACTACGAAAACATAGTCACAAAAAATCATTTAATGATCTGCTAAAAATAAATTATCTTTTCAAACTTACACAATTTACTATCAAACACCTTCATTTTGATTTAATTAAATAATAGCAAACAAACAAGCCGTGGGCTGTATTATTAAATGTTTTCTTTCGTTCATTATAAATAGAAGTGGGTTGGAAATAGGTGAGTCTGCTTGAAATAACATTCTTGCTACCACGTTCGGCAAACTCGAATCTGTGGGTGCTCGGTGGTGAATGCTCATTGCTCTCTGCTGGCTGAAGGTGCTTACGCTCCCCATGCAATGGGCCAATCCAGCATTTGCATATTCAAATAGCCTCACCGAAACCAATAGAAACCGGTAAATTGAAACCACTGAATTCATTGAGGATGTTTAAAGGTTGAAGGCTACGATTATTATCATTTTAGAAAAACCTCACGAGAAAAAAAGATTAGTTTTCAAAATTTTATAGCGCAAACATTTAAGTTAATGTTAAATGACAATTTATTTATAATCCCACTTTACTGAGTAGGTATATCTTTAATATGCAGGGTACTTTCCTGAAGGATTTTAACCAGCGGTTCAAATACTGGAATTCAGGATTTCAACGAGTATATTTGGAGTAAAAATGCATTTGTCTTTTTGATTCCGATGATATTTTTTTCATTTAAAAACAATAAAAATATTTTTCCGACTGAGTAGTTGGGTATTGCCTAGCGTATCACATGATAAGCGCTCATCATGGTGACATGTAGGAGTGTGATCAGTGGCGACGTTATTTTGTTTTTGTTGTTGTTTTTAACCCTTTGAATGGCAGGAGACCATATTTGCCCCAGCTCACGTGCGTCTCATAGAAACTCCATTAATGCTGTTACTCCATTACTATCAGAGTGAGAATTATGATCTAAACAGTGTAAAAAAGGAAAAATACCACGCTTTGTGGTCCAATCTAAAAAATAACGACAAAAAAGTAAAATGGTGTATTTATGAAATCAAAGTTTTGAATTGCAATTTGAAAAAAAAAATTGAAAGTTTGAGAATTTTTTATTAATTATTTTCATATGAAATGACAAAAAAATTGGTGACAATAACTTTTATAATACTTTTTCTAATAAAATATGTACGTGTTTTAATTTTTTTTTCGTTATCAGTAATTTAAGTTAGAAAAAACGTGAGGTGAGCCATTTTTAAAACTTTTTTATGTTTCCATGCAAAATTTTTATATTTCAAAAACTATATGTTTATTTTCAATTCTAAAATTGGAAATTGTATTTTATAATCTTTCTAAAACAGTTTTTAGTTTTGGGATATGTTCAGAAATATTGCATTTGTTAGCATTTTATTGTAAAGCGGAAATATTTTGACCATCTAAAAAATACGCCAAAATTCTGAAGGGTTAATAGGAAAAAATATCGTCGAACAGCAAATGGTTACGTGCTGCTACATCCTGTTTAAACCAACTTTAATATGTAAACAACTCAATTTGGGAGGTGGGTATGGGTACCGCCGCCGCGGGAACCATTTATTGGATAACTCAGGTTTGGTGACTTACCGGATTCATGGGGTGAGGTTTGTCAAGATCTTTCTGGTGGATGCATCTATCCACCAACTGCAGGCAGGCCGGATCGGGAGAGATGATTGATAAAGACTTTTTAACCTCTTCAACAGGACTCTCGGAACATCGTCTAGCATCGCAGCGGGAGGGATAGATTCATATGTCCGTCACTCCTGGACACACTGACCGCCACATTCCTTCCACCCCTCTTACCATTTTCCTTCCCAAAACTTCCTCTTCTTCCTTCCCATAAAAGATCCTTTACACAGCTTCATTAAAGATGATAAGGGCCCCGAGGGGAATTATTTTCCTCAGAGCCTCCTGTGTGCCTTCATGAATTATTTTAGTCTAAGCATCGCATATACGACTTCTTTCTATTCTTAGAGCTTCGTCAGTTCAATCCTTTCATCAAATTAGCCAGTCATTTTGTTAAAATTAGTAATTTTGTTAAAATTAAAATTAGCCAGTAAATGGAGGTCGGCTAAAATTTATCATTCGTCGGTCGGAATATCTAATTTCAATCATTAACCGTCCTTAAAAATATTGATAACTGACCATAGACGACCTATTTAGTCAATATCATATTGATATAGAGTTTTATCAATCGTCCATGCTATACTGGAACAATGTTAGAAATTCTTAAGGCGAAGTACTAAGTTAGATAACGTATTTTAATTATGTGTAGTTGTGCCGATAAAACATGTTGATTGTTTCAAAAACTGCCATTTTCTTTTTAGTAGTTCATAGAGCCAGGTGAAGCAAGGAGTGCTGCATATATATCATATTTTATAATATATTACCCGATTGGGCAAAGCTGTGCGGTGGGTAATATAAAATCAAATCTTATTTTATATTTTGCCTTTCCTCGCGTCACGTCGTCGCTCGGCATCAAAATCACGTCGGTTTACGTCGTCAGTCTTCATGTTGAAGTTGGGTGACCACAAATCTGTATTTTTCTATCATCTGGCAACAATGAAAAGATTCAGTTACGTCTACGTTGCCATAATGACTTTATTGAGGATTGAGGAACAAATTTAAATGAATTAGTGAAGACATTTTTAGCGACCCAGTCGAAAATCTGAAACAGAAAAATTAAAAAAAGATACAGTCACATCCAGGAATCGAACCCAGGACCTTTGCCTTGCCGGGGCGGAGCTCTATCACTGTGTCAATGTGCTTCAAAAAGTGCTTCGTAGTCTCCCCACACTTAAATATTTTTGTTTTCTGAAGATTTCACTCATATAATTTTTTCATATTTTTGCTTGGATATATCTCAAAAAATAAAAACATAAAAATGGTACACGTATTGACTAATTAATAATATATCACCCATAGTGCTCGTAACATAAATCTTTATTTTTGTAAATATTGCTTAAACAGATTTTTGCATGAAAATTTTAACATTTTTAAAAGTTTAGCAATATGACAACATCCAAACACTCGTAAAAATAACATTTTCAAGCAGAAACGACGCATTACAAAATTAAAAAATATAGGCTAAATGAAAGTTTTTGCAAACTGCTGCAAGAATAATACTATTAATCCCATAGGTATACCTAGTGTACTGAGTGTGCGTCATCCCAACTTCACAACTTTTTACTTTCCTCTTGTTTGCGTCTACCAAATTGAATATAAAAGCTTCAAAGTAGATCGTTATTCAGTAGAAGAGATTTTCCATCTAGGGCCTGTCTACTTTTAAATAAAAAAGTCGTTTTTTGTTTATTCAAATACTCAGCGTTCCAATAATGAAACTTTACTTAAATTTTTTTAAATATATTAATCTTTTAAAAGTACCTTAATCCGGTTCCATGATTGATCCCCAGGCGATCCCCCCCGGCTTACTTAAATACAATATGCAGTCGTTTTAGGGAAAAACGGCATACTTACGTATTATAAATGGAGCTTGCAGAGAGGATATACCGCTGAATAACAGAAGTTAAAACATAGTTTGATTCAAATATTTCTAAGAAAAAACTACTTGTCTATATACTGTACAATGTGCATACTAGCGTGTACGTATGCAAAATTGACACTTTAATAAAATTCGTTTGATATCTCTACCAACTTATTTTAAATGTTTTTTTAGAGCCGATTTTAGGTGGAAATAATGTCTAACGTTTTTTTTTTTTTTTTTAATAAATATCATTTCTGGGGGCCAACTGTCAGGAGATTAACCGTCGGGTCACTCTTTGTAATGTTGAGACACAAAGTTCAGCATATTAAACACAAAACTGTTTTATTATCCCTTATTATTCCCAACATGCATAATATCAACGTGCAAAAGCGCTACATGGTAGTTTGATGCCTGATGTTATAGGAACTAACGATTATTTTATAAAACATCATTGCAATTTATTTTAATCGAATACTTCTTCGAAGTTAAAGAAGCTTTCCAACCAACTACTACCAGTGCCAGTAGCTTCTTACTCGGATTATACGTTCTCAGTCAATTATTTATTTATTTATTTTATTTATCAAAAGTATACAATACAGAATATAGTATATTATATAAAGCATTGTACTCCCAGGAGTTAATAAACTCATTGCGGGAATGATACGCATTACATGAAACATATAGCTGTATGTATTAAATGGACATATGATGGGGACATACACAACATTATTATTTCAGATAGTCATTAATAAGATGAAGTTTGAGCTTGTTAGTTTGGGTCTTTTTACATTGACTTGCACGTTTGATCTCGTTGGGTAGTTGATTATATTTTGTGTGAGCTATGTATTCTAGGGATCTTAGTCCATATTTTGTTGATTTGATTTTTGATATAAGAAGTTTGTTGTGATTTCTTGTGTTGTGTTGGTGTACGTCGCAATTGTAATAGAGTGTAGTGTTGGAATGTGCCGAGTGTTGAATTACTTGTAATATAGTTTTAGTTATTTCAAAAGTGGGAATGGTATTAAAAGGAAGTATTTGGGTGTTTCTGTAGATATCTTTGACATGTGTGTCCCAAGGTAGACTGAAAATATTTCGCAGGGCTCTATTTTGAACGACTTGGACTTCTGAAATCATTTTTTTTGTAGCAAATCCCCAAATTCCGGCGAGATATATTAGATGTGAGTGAATCATAGCATGGTAAATCGATTTTAATAGAGAGGGAGGAAGTAACCCGCGAAGTCTATATAAAACACCAGTTATAGGAGTAATTTTGGATAGAACATGTTTAAATTGGTGATTCCATGTGAGTTGTGAATCAATGAAAAGGCCAAGATATTTTGTAACATCAGCCCTTTCAAGGCGGTTATTATCAAGACTTATATTAAGACTTACATTTTTTTTATTTGCAAACAGTATGTAATGTGTTTTTTTTATGTTTAGGCTAAGTTTGTTTAGTCGCAGCCAGTTTGCCAGGCAAGCTATATCCCTTTCCATTTCCTTTTCAAGTTCGTTTAAATCATTATTGTGATAAAGAATCACTGTATCATCTGCATAGAGTTGTATTGTACCCTTAAGTCCCCATTTAGCAATATCATTTATATATATTAAAAATAGTAATGGTCCAAGTACGGAGCCCTGAGGCACGCCACATTTTATCGTTCCCATGCTGCTTGTCCCTTTTCCAACAAAGGTCTGACAGTGTCGGTTAGAGAGGTAGCTACACAGTAACTTCAGGGGAGTGCCTACTATGCCTAGGTGTTCTAGCTTCTTTAGTAGTATCCCATGGTCAACCGTATCGAAAGCCTTTTTTAAATCTATAAATAAGCCTGCAGTGTGCTTACCCTGGTCTATATGCTTTTGGAGGGCGTATACAAAATCGAAGGCAGCACATTTTGTGTTAGATTGGTTTCTGAATCCATACTGTTGGGATGCGAATAAATTGTTTGATAAGAGATATTTAGTGAGCCTAAGCTTAATAACCTTTTCAAAAACTTTAGAGAAGACAGAGAGGATGGATATAGGACGATAATTAGAAGGATTTTTTTTGCAATCATCTTTGTAAATCGGAATTATTTTTGCTATCTTTAGTTGATCTGGTTTAGTTGATTATTGCTTGAGCGATGAGTTTCCCAACAACATAGATACCTCCTTTTTAAACTTTTTGCTGTTTTCTGTTTATTTGCAATAAATAAAAAAAAAAACTCTTTCGGCAGCTCCTAGAAAGCACTTCATCTTAAAACATCAATTTTTTTGTTCATGATTAGTTACACATTCGGAGGTTTTTTTTTTTTTAATTTTTTTTTTTATTTCATCCAAAATAATATCATGAATATATAATATAATATTATATTCCTCTTATTAGACTTAGTCGTTTATTGGTTACATTTTGAGTATATTTTCCGTTTTTCTTTTTATTTTCTTCCTTTTGTTTTACGCACTATTAATAATAACATACTTTAATGACAATAACATTCAATAAAGAACTCCAGTCCAATTTTTTTATTTTTTTTTTATGAATAATGACCTTCCAGCTTAAATAACTGCATATTTATTTTTATTTTTATAGTTAGCTTTAATAGTTAAAATAAATTTCAAAGTTTTAAATTTTCAAGATCCCCCGAAAACCACCGAATCTAGTGTGACGTTATCATGATCAACCGAAGTATGAATTCTGTATGGAACTGGAATCAGCTGTTCGACTCCCGCCATTTTGAATTTCAGCATTGGAGTGTTTTACTGGGCATTATGGTCGTGTTTTGTACAGTTAGAGTTTTTGAATATTTTAAATAATATAGATAAACTAAAAGAGATACTTTATTTTTGATACTGAATTATTTAGGCCTCAATAATGTTTCAATAAAAACAAAAACTATTATATGTACAAATCTCTTTATAGAGTTTTATACCAATAACACGGAATGTCGAACGGCTTGCGTCTTACATTTCTATACAACTTTGACCCAGGTGACGCGGCGCGGTGACGTCACGCCGCCAAAATCCAGCAATACCAACTTGACAGGGTGTTTTAATGACACGTTTTAAAATGGACTTTTTAATATTTTTTTAAAACTGTACGTTTAATATTATTTAATAAAACTTATATATTCAGAATCAGCGTTTGTTGGTCTATATTAACATATTTTTTTAAAGCCATAAAATTTTTACTGGAGCTCCTTATTATAAAGTTAACAACATTAGGTAATAATTCATTACTAAATTAATATCTATAGGATAATAACAATAACATTGTTTAAAAATAATGTTACAATAATTGATGGCATTAGAGCAGATAACATGAACATGGTCATCAGTCTACGAGCACCACGCAAAGAACATAGTGGCTAGGTACTGATTGAGCTTTCTCTGAAATATACGTTGTGATCGTTCGAAAGACGATTTTAAAGTTTTACTCGGTATTTTACGAAGTTTTGAATCTAGGAAGGAATATTTTCCCAACTTGACTGTTACCAAAGCGCGATTTCCCAACTTTGTGATGGGCCTTTGCATTTTGGTACCTTAAAACTTCGGTGTAAGAACTTATGTAAGAATTGTTGAGTATACGAAGTTGTTAATTTAGTTTGGTGAGATATTATAATATGATTATGAAGTTCTGTAAAAAGATGTGCAAATGTTGTGGAATAAGATATAAACATTTTAAAGGTTGAATCAGCAAATTAGAACCGTTATTTCTACAAATACTTTGTCTTCTATGGACTCGAAAAGTATTGTGTGGACTTCTTTTAGATCTTTGTGGAAATGACGTTTAAACTGAAAATCTTTAAAAATATTAATGCGGGTTTCTAAATAAGGTTTCACTTTCAGATTCAGATTCATATTTTGAAAATGCAAATATTGTGCACGGTCCGTAGAGTTCATGAATCAAATTTCTCAAGGACCTGATTTCATTACCTCTCCTATTCGAAGAGAGGAGTTTCGGGACACAAATTGCATTAAACATTTCCACAAATTGAAGCAAGTCAGTAGTTGCACAATAAAGCATATAATATATTTTTTAATTTTCACAAAACGGAGTTACAAAACTATTATTACCTACTTCAATGTCACGGATAATTAATAATAAGTAATAAAAAAAATCTAATTTGTTAACAAAGATATAATTCATCAACCATTCCACATATTTGGATTATTTCTAACTTTAAAAAAGTGCATCATATATCACGGTTAATCAGTTCCTCAAACAGTTTCTTTAGCAATAGGTGAGCAGGCACATTCGACACCTTAACCCCATGAACCCGGGGATTTCATCCCAACTGAGAATAAAGTCAATTCAACGCCTCATTGAAAAGTCATCAAAAGCTATGAAAAAATTGTTTTAAACTAGCCGATAACCCTAACCTAACGTAACCTATTTAATCATTTTTTATATATAGCTTTTTATCACTCTAAAAGACTTATCTGGGATGGTTCTGAGTTGGTTTCATTCCGAGTTGTCCGGTCACCGAACCCGGGCACCCCTTCTAAACAAAAACGTAGCGAACTGCGTGGATTACCTACAGCATGGTAGGTAAAGAACAGTAAAATAATAAGTAGCTGAGTTGGCATCACGTTTGGGTCTAATACAGGCGTCGTGAGTTCAATTCCTCGCGTGATTAAGTTCTCCATCACGAAACAAGCAACATTTTCCGCATTCTGTGGAAGTATTAAGAGTTTTTCAAAGTATTGTCGGGCTCCTCGTAACCCGTAATGTTAGTTAGTTTTTCTTTAAAAAAATAAATTATATCGAAATATATTTCGAACAAGAAGCATGCAAATGTGTTTCACCGACCATTAATTGACTTCACACTAATTGAAATTGCTAATTGACATCGCTATTAAATATAGTTTTTATTATTTATTCGCTCCACTTCTTTAACTTTAACAAATTAACAAAATCATTTCAAAATTAAAATGGTGCCACAAAATAAATTTGCTGTATTTGAAGAAACAAAATCATAACGTAAGACGAATCAATATTTACATACGTGAGTCCCGAACCTTCTTCCTGCGATCAAATCGCCTTGGTACAGTTTGAATAATTATACCAGACTAATCCAGTTATCACAGAATTCCCTCATTGCCATCACCTTCACGTTAGCTGTAAAGTTGATTACCAATCTAATTATCGGAGCTAACCACTGAAGTGAGTGCTTCTATGCGGTTGTATTCACATCGCGCTGCATTCACACTAACTTGCAGGTTGCAAGGAGAGTTGTTTTTGCTCAAAAGCGAGTCTTTTCATTATCCTTTTTTGTATTTAATTCGGTTCCATGCCAACTAAGAATAAAGTCAACTCAAGACCTCTCTGAAAAGTCATTAAAAGCTATGAAAAAAGTAATTCTAGTCTAGAAGCATGAATTGTAGGTATTTTTTCAGGTGCATTAAAAAAAAAATATATTTTAACAAGCCATTATTTTACCAAATGTTGATTAAACATTAAGACATTTTTTACAAGTTTTTTTGATTTTTCAAATTTTAGTTTTATTTTTTTCCAAAGATAGTAAAAATTGAAATTTTGTTGTTATAGTTTTAGTTCCCGCCATAGAGTAATATGTAGGTTTACACCAAATTTCAAGCAAATTGGTTTCGTGGAACTTGAGATATCGTGTCAACCGTCTCGAAAGAAGTAGTTTTGAGAAAAATTCGTTTAAAATTTCGTTCTATTTAGATTCTAGTTAGATTCCGTCTAAACCGCGACATCAAAATGGTTATAACTTTTAAAATAATCCTAATTTCGAAAGAGATATTTTTGAACATTTAAACTTTGGAAATACGCAGAAAAAATAAGTTTATTTTTTTTATTTTCTAGACTAGAATACTGTCTTAAATTAGCCGATAACCTTAACCTAACGTAACCTATTTTAAACATTTTTTTAATGTATATTTTTATTACTCTAAATGACTTATCTGAGATGGTTCTGAGTTGCTTTCATTCCGAGTTGTCCGGTCACCTTTTAATCAAATTTTTATAAGGTTCTGCAAATTTGTGAGAGCTGTTTCGGCTTAAAATACCACTTTCACTTTGAGACGACTTAGGGGCCATCCATAAATAACGTCACACGAATTTCATGATGTTTGAGACCCCCCGTCCCTGTCACACATCGTCACATTTGTGAGACATCACATTTTTTGCAATTTTCATCTAAAAATAATCAAAATTCAGATTTTTATATGTGACGTCACAGAGCTGATGAACCCCCCCCATACCCCTTGTTACTTCTCTACTCCCCCCCCCATTTATGGATGGCCCCTTATTTATAGGATTCAATTTTTAAGGTGCCTGAAATGATTTATTAATCGGTTAAGAGAAATATAAACGCTAGAAATATTTCGATTCTCATGCCAACAAAATTTAAAATCGCGCGTCGTATTTGCACGAGGCAAGTAAGTGAAAAAGTGGTTTTTATTTATTTTGTGCGTAATTTTATAAGAATGAAAATAGAACATACAAAACCTCAAAAGTAATCTTAGCCATAAAGGGTTATTTTTTAAAAATTGTTTCTTATTCTTTATATTCTTCGTAGTTACGTCACGAAAAAACTTTTTTTTGTGGTTTTTTGCTTATATTTGTTGTTAAGTAAATAATAATTTTATTGTTATTCTAATACAAAGAAAAGCTAGTAAAAGCTTCAATTTATCCGTAGCATATTTTTTGAAGTTCATACTGTAAACCGATTCGTCGTAAAGATGAATCTAAATAGGATTTCACGTATAGCTTCATATTAAGCCGATTTACTGAGAAAATAATTGTGATGATGGATTCTCTATTTTGTGGGGTACTCTGAAATCTGTTATCCCCACATTACATGTGAATGTGATCTTAATTCTTTAATAACGACGTTACCGCTTATTTAATTTAAAGTAATTTATTATTTAAATTCGCTTATTTAAATTAATACTGCTTATTTAAATGTGTAATAACGTTTAGGTCTCTGAACATACCGAGAAATGGAGAATAAACCATTTTCCCAACTTTATTTATTAAGAGGGAACAATCATGCAAAACCGGAAATATGTCATTTTTAAATCAAATTTTAGACGTATTGACTCTTTTCCACAAAAAATTATAAATTGATTTCGAAAGAGTGTTCTTTTATCTAGGAGAGCTTTGTTTTAAATGCTGAGAAAAAATATGCTTATTTATAGTACAATATGATTTTACCGTAGGTCGTTGGCAGATTTGTTAAATTTTCAAACAAAATTTTGTTTTATTTATTATTATTTTGTATTATTTGTAACATACATATCAAATCATATAATCATGCAGTAAAATAAATCAATACATTATTTGGGTAAGCTACTTTTTAGAATTTTAATTTAGTTCAAATAAAATCATAAAAAATGATCCGCGCCCTTGTTTTGTGATGAAAATACTTCAGTTTTTTTTTTTTGTTATTGTTTTTGGGGTTTTATGCCGTGTTTCGCTATCTCCTTCTTTAGCCAACGTTTCGGACAGCGTTACAGTGTCCATCATCAGGGCAGATGAGTCATGATGATGGACACTGTAACGCTGTCCGAAACGTTGGCTAAAGAAGGAGATAGCGAAACACGGCATAAAACCCCAAAAACAATAACAAAAATACTTTTTGGCCGTGAAAACCTTAAAACATACCATACTTCAGTTTGTCTATTTATTTACGGTCTTACAAGCTAAAATTTATTTTTTAAATCTTATTTTACTTAGATTATTATTTTTGAAAAATTATAAAATACTTGTGATCAAAAAATAATTACAAAAAGTACATAATTTTAATAGTGTTATCATCACAAGTCTGAGCATTTTGGAATGTAGGTATTTATCAAAGCAAATTTTGAATGAAATAAAATCGATATTGTGTTATTATGTTAAAATGCTGGCATGGAAAACAATTAATCTTTCTCATTGGAACCGCCCTGTACAGTTGCAAGGGTACGATCGCAAGATAATCGTTGTTCCAGTAAATTTAATCTCGTCTTTCAAAGACCATTTCTTTCTAAATGTAAGGGTTTTGGTTTGTTGTTAAGGCTTGTTTCTATATTATTTTTGGTTCGAAAGGCTATATTTAACCACATTTTCTAATTTCTTTTACAGTTTTTTCACAACGATAAAAAACTAAAATACTTGCAGAACTTAAAAATAACATTAGAAAATTTGAGACCCTTCAGTTAGATGCAATCTTCTGTGCCAATAATATAGACAAAGCTCACTAAAATAATACCCCGTGCAAAAAATTACTAGCTTTAGGTTGCACTTAACGGGCTGATATCACGCAAAGGAAAATAAATTAATGAAATAATAGCCTAAAGCCAATTTTTGTTCCATGTTCCCAAAATTCTACAGACGTTTTTCTTTCGTGTCTTCTTTGAAAAAGATATGTATTTTAAGACGTACAACAAAATATATCAAAGACAGACTACACCAAAAAATATGTATTGCCCGTAAACAAGTTATTGTAAGGGTAGATAAAATTAAATCTGATATTTGCATTTCTTTGTCTCCTAAAAGATAATACAAAAGAAATGTTATGATTTTCATTGGTTCTTCGTTGTATTTGGCCAGGGCTCTTGAAAGATTGTAATGTAATGATGCCACGGTGGCTGTTACATGGTGACGGTGTGGTTTGGTTCCTGATGAAGATGCCACGGTAAATTACTGTGTTTGATTTGGTTCCTGATGAATATGCCACTGCCACTGTAAATACTGTGTGTGATTTGGTTCCTATGAAGATGCCGCGGTAATTAACTAAGTAATATTTGGTTCCTGATGAAGGCGCTTCGGTAAATTACTGTATACGATTTGGTTCCTGGTGAAGATGCTACGGTAAATTACTGTGTACGATTTGTTTCCTGATGAAGATGCTACGGTAAATTACTGTGTTTGATATGGTTGCTGATGAAGATGCCATGGTATATACTGTGCAAGATTTGGTTACTGTGAAGATGCTACGGTACATTACTGTGTTTAAATTTGGTTGCTGATGAAGACGTCATGGTAATTTACTATGCAAGATTTGGTTTCTGATGAAGATGCTACGGTAAATTACTGTGTACGATTTGGTTCCTGATGAAGATGCCACGGTAATTTACTGTGTAAGATTTGGTTCCTGATGATGATGCTACGGTAAATTACTGTGAACGATTTGGTTCGTGATGAAGATGCCACGGTAAATTACTGTGTTTGATTTGGTCCCTAATAATATGTAACTATTTGGTTTCAGGGTATGGTGCGGGTGCAGCTGGAGATGCAGATGGCCAACACGGTGTGTGAGGTAGGCGTGGCCAGCGGGGCCATGGCGCCAGGCCCGCTGCCGGCCGCCCCCAGCGCCGCGCAGTGCTACGACAGGGACAAACAGGTACACACAAACCTTATCTAATGTAACCTTACCTAACGTCGAGCCAAGGAAGAATGATGGATATATCAATGTTACCGATCCGCTTTAGTAAGCACAAATCGCTCTGCCCTTCAAATTTCGCCCACCTTAAGGTTCACTATCGCTTGAGGTACACTGTTTGACTGGTCAGTGGTTGAGTGGGCATCGCGTTTGGGTCCCACCCGGGCGTCCCGTGTTCGATTCCTCGGCTGGCCAAGTCCTCCATCACAACACAAGCAACATTTTCGGCTTTCTGTGGTGGTAGTAGGAGATTTTCAAACATTTTTGGGTTATTCGTAACCCGGGAATGTTTGTCTTTCTTTAAAAAAAAAAAAAAAAAACTGTAAGACGACGTCTGGCACGCAAAAACGACCTCTTTGCTCCTCGAGTTGCACACACGTCAAGGTCCACTCTTGCTCAAAAGTGCGCGTGGACACTCATCGTGTTTAGAGATTAAACTATTTTATATTTCCTTTTGAATGATGAACTTCGTTATTCTTCTTCTCCAGCTTACAATGCTGATAGAAACATGTTATTTTTTTTTTGATTTAATGACTTTAATTATTTTAAAACATTATTTGATAATGTGGGCATCACTAGGTACTTCACCCGTGCTGAGGCCTCTTTTTCACAATTTAATAAAATTCAATAAAATATGAAACGATGCATTTTAATAAGATAAAATAGAAGTAAGTAAAAAAAATGTGAAAAGCTGCTCCCGTCTAAAGCCAGTGAGACCATGACACATAAATAAACCAAACCACCCACCCATCTATGGCATCCCCAATTGGGGCACATTGTGAGTCTGAAGGTAGTGGAGAGGGGAAGGAGATGGGGAAAGAGGAAAGTGGAGATGTACCTGGCTATTCAGAACTGATCACCAAACACGACTAAAGCCATTTCAAGCAACGTTTCAATCTTGAATTGTGGTCTTATACCAGGGCGATACTGAGGATCTTCCACTCTGGTACGTGCCGCAATCATACTTTACATTATTTATAATAAAATTAATTGTGAAATAACACAAATTAATCAAATAAAATTTATTTGCCTACGCCGGTATTAGAGCCCGCGACCCCTCCACCACGGTAGTCGGTAATGAAAAAAATTGAGAAATATTATGAGGTACGGTTGTTATAATGATGTATGTTTTGTAATATTATTGTCAATTTCATGTAAATGATTTATTTTTTTACATTATTATTTTTTTGAAATATTGCTTTTTTCTGTAATCCATATTTTAATTTTGTTTCCGATTTTTTTCTCATTTTTTGTATCAAGTGAGAGATTGTTGATTTTTCATTAGGGAATGTTTTAAAGGGGAAGATATTACAGATGAGGAACGAGATGGGGATATTTTAGATTGGAAAGTGCTTTACTGTTCGGATTGAATTTCAAATCAAAACTAATGTTATTTAAAGCAAAGCGACGCGACGTTTCTATTCAAATGTGATCTAATGTGCACCGCTCTCTAGTCATTCTTATTATTAGTATATTTTATTGGCGGCGAATGCTACTATATAACGATTGCGTGGCGGGTTGGATTGGCTGAGAAAGACACTTTTACTTCTCTAACTGGGATCGCTCGACCCACCGCCTCGGGACCGCTATGGGAGGGAAGGATTTATATGTAAGTCTCTCATTCCTGGACACAGTAACCGCCAGATTCCCTTTCCTACCCAGAACTTCCTCTCCTAATTTTTCTTTTAAAAAATTCTCCACGTAGAATCCCTAAAGATGACACAGGTCCTGGGGGAAATTGTTTTCCCCAGGGTTCCTGCGTGAACCTAATGTTTAAAATTTGCATTTTCATTTTAAATTAATACATCCAGTCCATGAAAATATTTATAAGCTCTAGAGCTGGGAATTAAGTCAACGCTTGAAAAAGATTTTTATTTTAGTAAAGAATTCTTTCGTTTTTGCGCATACAAACAGTTGGTTTACTCGGGGTTGGAAATAATGACTCACCTAGAACCTTAAAACCAGCATTAATCCCTGTAACAATGCAACAGATGTACATAATGTAGAAGTGTTATAGTAATACTTGTAAGGTTGGGAATTGCTGCTTGAGCTAGCAGAGCTGGTATGTTCTTGAGCTTGTATGGAAAATCAATAAAAGCATTTAGAAAACTTGTAAAGCGGCATGTTCGTAATGCAATGTTTTCTAATTCCAAAATTTTTACAAAGTGTAAAATCTTATCTTTTACGAAGTATTATAAGTTAAGTGAAGATTTTCATTCATATCGTAATACATTTTCTTCAACTATTGTATAATTAACTAAGTAATTTGTGATAATATATCTAAATTGATTCATATAACTTACACAGTGAATCAGAAATATAAAAGTGCGAACTTAAAACCGAGACATCAATATTTTTTTTTATTATTTTTATATCTAAATAAATCCAATATCCAAACCAACTAAGATCGTGGAAAATAATCCAACAGAAATCCCTTAGATTACCCCATATTTGAATTTATCAGCTCTAAATTCTAGGAAATGACGTTATATTTAAAAATGTTGAATCTGAGCACAAGAAATAAAACCTCCAATAACTTTATAAACGATAAATACGACGACATCATTCATAAACTCTCACAAATCATAGATATGTTACTGTAAAAGCCCGTACTACGGTAAATCATAAGATTTTCCTTTTAATGAGTTGGTAAATACTAAAATTTACCAGTAAAACCTAAGATTTACCAATTTACGGGCTTTTACAGTAACTGATACACCAAAATCGACCAAGATACGACCAGCCCTATTAAACAGTATTGTAATAAGTGGTCTAAAATCACAGGACAACTTACCCCAGTCGCAGATGTTACACGTCTCCAGAGAATACCTTCAAAATTACTTTCTCTCTCCAAACCAAATAATGAGAAAAATAAAATTATCCTCTTCATTTTTTTATCCAAAAAATAACCATTAATGAATGCCTACATAAAATTTGCTGAATAACTTCGTTCGTTTGAAATTCATTGGACGAATGAAAACTAATTCCTGCTAAGTAACAAACTCTCATTAATTAAGAAATTAACTGTCAATAAGAGCTCGAGAAATTAAAGAACGCCGCCCAAATTTTATATTTTGATATAAAATTGGAGTTCATTTCCCCCCTAACCCCTAGAGCAATTTTTAACAAAATTAGTTTGAGAGCTTTAAAATTTAAGATAACTTTTTGTAATGAAAACTTTTGATCTTGGAAAATTTTATTTTTCTGAAAAAAAATCTGAAAATTGGTCCAGGTTAGGAAATTTTTAGAATATTAAGTGAAGCTTGGAAATTTTTATTTTTCTGAAAAATATTATTCCGGGAAAAATCAGAAAATTTTAGCTCGAAAATTTGGTTTTGGTTGCAAATTTTTCATGTTTTGGAAATTTTTTATCTTATAGTTTATTTTTATTACCGCGAAAAATTGAAAATATGAAAATTTATGTATGGGTCGGGGCAACTGTATAAATGTTTTTGAAACCGAAAAATTGCTGTGTTTTTTTTATTGCGGATTCCGGTTAAAAAATTTCATCGGTTCTTTTTGAAAATAACAGAAGGCGTCACATCCGTTTACAACAATCGAAACTGTCCAGTCATATTTTAATTTTACCAATACTTTTAAATACAGCGGTCCCAGAGAGAGATCTTACGTGAAACCACCATTCTAGTATTTGTGAAAATTTTTTTTTTTTTTATGTAAACATTTTTGGACAATCGATGACATGAGACCTGTCTCTGGAAACTACTGTACTACCTACCCCTTGTAAATTAAACTTTTTTTAAATATGTATTTTTACTGTAATTTAAAAAAATGAAGTAATATATAAATGGTTGGTTTTGCTGAAGAATTTATTAGTATTGAAAGGGGTTAAACCAAGAGTCTCCGCTACTACAAAAGGGTGAAAAGAAACCAAGATGATTTATTTAACTGAGAATGATTTATCACGGTGTAATTTAGCCCGCATAAAGCATAGTTTGAAAGGAAAATTGAAAAGTTACGATGTGAAGTAGATAACGTCATCCATCTTGCATTGTTATTGCGTCGAGGTCATCCATTGTGATGCAAGTTGCATTGTATTACTTCCAGCAGATGTCGCTCTTCCGACAAAGGGAGGAATTCAAATGAAAGCTGGTCCTTTGAGACCGCCTCCGCAGTTACTACCACAACTGTAGTTGCTCCCTACGCTATTATTCTACTATTCTCTATCTACTTATTACTATTACTACTATTCAATTCCAGACTTTCTCTCGCATTTGCAATGCTTAGCGGGAATAATGAGCATCATCAGTACGTGTCGCGGAAAGAAAGGTAATTGGATTCCACTTTATTTTCTGCTCAGAATAATAAATAGGTATCGTACTTGTTTCGTTCGCGCTTGATCTGATCCTAGTTTTGCAATTCGATCAATATTTTTTTTGTATTCATTATTTGTCTATGATGTGGTTCATGGGAGGAGGTTGGTCCGGGTCTTGGCGGCGGGTGCGTCTGCCCACAAATGCGTGGCAGGATCGAGATAGTGTTTAAGAGAGACCTTTTGACCTCTCTGGAACCTACTCCGGTAGAAAGGATAGATTAATTCGTTTGTCACTCCTGGATACACTGACCCCAAGATTCCCACCCACCCCTGATACCTTCTGCGTTCTCAGAACTTCTTATCCTTCTTTCCTAAAAATATCCTCCACACAGCATCCCCTAAGATGACATGGGCCCTGAGGGGATTTATTTTTCTCTGGACTCCTGTGTGGAGCTAATGTAAAAAAAATCTTTCAATAATTCGATACAGCAAGCAAAGAGCACTTTCAGTCCCCTTCAAATACGCAAATATCGGTAACTTATAATATAATCAGTCAGTATCAGTATGTAGTTATACCGAACGTTTTCCCATCACTATCGGTCTGGTAATCCGTGACAAAATTGTCTAAGGATCTTTTGACTAGCTCGTTCAGTCCGTCTCCCCCTTTAGCGAATTATTCCTAGATCAAATTGCCTCCTCCCACACCCATCGAAGATAGGTTCTCTTCAACGTTAACCCGCACACTTGTTTTGAGTAAGATCTCAAAGATATTTATTTAGCATTGAAAAGTAAGATAATACTAATAAATGTAAACAGAAATATGAAAAATAAATAAGTCGCGGACAAGTAAAAAAGGTAACGGTCGCAACTGGGACTAGAACACAAGATCGCTTGTCTTACCGGGACAGCGCCTTAACTAACTCGATCTGTGGAACATCTTTCAATTTGAGAGAAGGGTATGCATACCCTCCAACCAACACCTCTGCCATGCTTAGCTTCATTTGATGATTTAGGAGGGGTGCCCGGGTTCATGGGGTGAGGTTTATCCTGGTCTTGGCGGCGGATGCGTCTGCCGCGATGCGGATCGGGAGAGAACAGTTGAGGGAGTCCCTTTTGACTTCCCTAGCCGTACTCTCTCGGAACATCACCCTGCACCGCAGTGGGAGGGATGGATTCATACGTCCGTCACTCTTGGATATACTGACCCCCGAATTCCTACCACCCCCAATACCCCTCTCCTTCCCAGAACTTCCACTCCTTCCTTTCCTAAAAATACTCTCCACACAGTATCCCCAAAGATGGGATTTTGTCGATCTCATATTTCAAATTCGGAATCAACAATTGTTAAATTCGTCTAATTTTTCCCATATTTTTGGCTGCTTCGTTTTTAAATGATAACAAAGTTCTAAAGAATTGGTTTGAAGCTTGTTTGAAGTGTCTCGGAAAAACATATCCGATTTTATTTATGTGGGACACCTATTGACCTTTTCTAAAGTATAAATGAATATTCAATATTTATTTGAATAACTCTTGAAGGTTTTACTCATCTTCTTGTTCTTTTCATATTTATCGTTTAGATTTATTAGTGTTAATAACAAGAGTTATTCCAATAAAAATTGAATAAAAATTTAGATTTAGATATAAATGAGTGAGAGGGTAGGTGTTCAAATCCTCTCAGGATTTTAACACCTTACCACTCATTTCAATATTAATTATAGTTTTGAGATCTACTAATAAATACATTTCCATCGGAATGTTATTATTCTCTGTAAATCAATAAGTGCCTCCAAACTGGCCGCACAACACATTTGAACCGCTCCTAACTAGCAAGTAGATTAATAAATACTTGAACATTGTTGATTGGAAGGCCCGGAAACACGATTTTTTGTCATAATTGATTTCATACACCTTATTTTACCCTTTTGATTTCTTAATTATTTATTAGCTAGTTAGGAACGTCTGTAAAGACAATAAAGGGGTTATATACAGTCAGAGGCCCAAGCAGGGATTTTTTAAGAATTGTTCCTGAGAAGACTTTTTAATTTATTAAATTAAAAATTTGTACACATATTATGATAACTTTTAACAGTATTTTAAGATTTTTTTATTTTTAAAATAATAATTTTGAAAGCTGCTATAGCTGATCTCCAGAAGCTCCTCTCAAAAAGGGCATCTTGCGGTGACCATCATATCTCTAGACTGTCCGTTTTTGTTATAATAATAAATAAATCAAACGGATTTCGTTTTAATAATAAATATTCATTTAATTAATCGAAGGACAGAGCAAAACATTTTTTTTTACAAAATGGCGCTTCTCAAACAAAATAGAATTTTTGCCGAAATTTTGGCCTTATATTGTTAAAAATTAAACTTAAAAATATATATATTTATTGGTGAGAACAGGCCTTTAATAAATAACTATAAAATATACTTAAGAAGCTTGTGCTAAAATTTGAGGCTGATCGGTTCCGCCGTTTCCGAGTAATCTTGGTCACCGACTTCAAAAACACAGTTTTGAGAAAAACGCGTTTAAAGTTTGCCTCCTACTTTCAAATGCTCAGACACGCCTTTACAAATATACGTGTAATTTCAAAAATACGCCGGGTTGACTTGAAGTTTTTTTGTGTGTACTTAAATATATGTACATTACGAAAATGAAATAATAAAAAAATCAATTTTTGAAAATTTTGACTGTATATAACACCTTAATCATGCTCTCTAACGTTTTGTAACATAACATCCGATGAACATAATATTATTGCAAGTGTGTTTACTACGAGAATTTTTTTACGATACATTAAAGTGCCTAAGAAAAAATTTCGTGAAGTTCACTCTGAAAATTTATTGATGTAGTAAGGAGTTGAAGTTTGCGTTTTTCATACAAATTTCTTTGCTTTCGCTCGATATTTTTTTCGAATTTTATAAAAAACATTGTTCAATGTCGATGGTTTAAAATTTGATCGCCAAGATCTTCCACTAATTCCGCAAATAGATTTCAAAGGAATGGTTTATATTTGCTTGAATTCTGAAAAGATCCGGATTTAAAAAGGTTTCATCTTTACTTGAAAAAATGCTATTTTCGCTCTTTTCTTCAGTTTGGTATACCTACTCATACATCAAACGACGAAAGCAAAATAAATTTATTTTTATCTTAATTTATATTTTTTCTTAATTTTTTATCTTTCCAGGACTAGACAGAGACCCGAAGTCTCTGAATTCTGAAATTCAGATCTTGTGTCATTTTGATGCCCTCAGTAATTAATTTTATGTGATAACAAAATAATAAATCTGAGCGGTTTCCAAGTAACATGCAAGATTTAGAAATCGCCCATTTAATGCAAATTCCTACCTACTGTTTTGTTTTATTCAAATTATGTGTTCTCATTTTAAATCTTGTTATACAAAATGAGAAAACATACTAATGATGATTAAATTCAAGTAATTTAAGGACGGGTTGTTTCAAAAAATTTGATGAATTCATCAAATATTTGATGTTAATTTTCACGTTCTGTGTAAATTCTATTCAAGTTCTGTGATCATTTCAGTTTTGTGAAGCAGCTGTCCTATAACGATATAATAACAGAACTTGAACAGAATCTACACAGAACGTGAAAATCAACTTCAAATATTTGATGAATCCATCAAATTTTTTGAAACAAACCGTCCTAAGAATTTTTCGTTTGGTTCACGTTTAAGTGGTTCAAAACTAGTTGCCAAATTCACTGGCATTTCTGTAATGAATATCGTCAGATAATAATAGCTTTACTATTAAAAAAAAAACACTTAAAGACCGTTAAACGATGTTTCTGTTTCACACCGTGTAAATATTGTACATTTTATTTTTTGGAAAATTTCTAATAACAAAATGAAATTTTTCTGTTGGCCATACTGGACTTGTTGGATCCATACATGTGCAGTCCGCTGAGTCAACCATGTTTAAAATACAAAATAACCGTTTTGACATAAGATATTTTACGCGCCATTGACGTAAGGTTTTTGATGCATATTTTGCATTATAACGGCCAAATCACTATTATATTAGTATAATTTAACATTATAACCGCTATTTGTGTTTATTTTATCAGTTTCAGTCCTTCAAAAATATTTTTTTGATAATTTAGTTTTGCTAACGGTAAAATATAGGTTATTTCTGAAGCATTATTTTTAAAATGACTTCCGCGTGAGTTTAATAAAACTTCCATGAAAGTAATGTTATTTAATAATACAAATGCCTTATGCGTGTGTAAATAAATATAAATACAAGAAATAAAAGTTTAAGCTGGGCCAGAAAAATCCAAGATTTTTTCGGTTATTCTCGGGGAATTATTATAATATTTTTTATAACTATTAATTTTATGAACGAGATAAAAAATGAAGTAATGGTTTTCTTGCAAATTCTTTAAATTAAAGGACGGTGTTTTTAATTTTGAATTTTGCGAAATATTTGAAGCTTAAAATACTGGAATTTTCAATCAAGAAAGTATATTTCAGATACAAAAATTTAAAATGTAATTTTGTCTAGTTTCTATAAAGGTATTTGTTTTAATGGCATCTTCAAAAATAAGAAATATGCAAGAAATTTAAAATACGTTGGAAAAATTCTGAAATTCGTTCAGAAATTATTAATAAAACAAGCTTATACTAAAGATAAACAACCCCTTCTGGCTGTGTAAGCAATGTACGTAATCTTACCATGAAATTTTTTTTTACATTTTTTTAATTATTAATGTTTTCACATCCACGGTCGTTTAGCGATTGAATAAAAATTTCACGACGTTTTTTTAATAACGCTCTAAATTCTTACACTTTTCGTTTCCATTTACTCTCGTTAATGTTCACTTAAATATTTATTTTTTAAACCCATTATTGGATTAATTGTAAAAAATATGATGCCTACAAGCAGTGCCTTTTATAATTTACATTTTATTTATGCAGACCAGTGAAAATCACGAGATAGTCCGAACTCTTGACAAATCAGTTCCAATTTAGAAAATGGCAATTAAAATAATTTTCTGTCAAAAACATTATATCATAGGTAGGTACTTTGTGGCTTCTTTGAAGTCTTCAAACAAACAATTCTAAATTAAAAAATGGCACTTCTAGAGTTCATTAAACAAGAGTTACGCAGGGCAGACACACAATCAAAATTAGTATTTTCGATTTCTATAATAAACATTTTTTTAAATTTAATTTCATTTTGCACCCAAACACCAAGCTTGATGAATCGATTTTTTATTCATCCGATGCTCCACTACACAAACAAGAATCTCTTTAAAATGATTTACCTGTACCTACTTTTCTCAATACTTGAATTGTCATAAAAGCATCAACTGTATCAAGTATTCGAAATTCAAAAACATTGTTTATTTATTCAAAGGTAAACAAACGACCGAAACAACACAGGAACGGTTGTGATTTCAAGAAGTTTAATTCGTGCACAAGTCTCGTGCTAAGATTTTATTTGGGAGATTACGTGCACGAAACGCGAGAGAAGCAAACAATGGAAGGCGAAATTGTTTGCGCAGTAAATAACCCCAATCAGAAAATTTACCCCAACAGAAAATGGCGAAAGAAAAGTATTGCTGATCTGAGAAATCTCGCGAATCCACCTCGAACATTGTTTGAAATAAATTGTTGAATGCCTCCGAGAGAGGCTTTGCAAACAAATTGCTGCGATTGTTTTTTATAACGGATTGTTCTGGAAAAAGAAATATAGTATGGCGTTTTCAATCAACTATTAAGATGAAGTTATACGTGAAATCCTATTTAGATGCTACTTAGATTAATCTTTACGACGAATCGGTTTACATTATAAACATCAAAAAATATGTTACGGATAAATTGAAGCTTTTACTAGCTTTTATATGTATTGGAATTACAATAAAATTATTAATTACGTAACAAAAAATATAAACGTAAACCACTGAAAAAATGTTTTTGCATGAATACCATGAAGAAACAATTTTTTAAAAATACCCCTTTACGGCTAAGACTATTTTTGAGGTTTTGTATGTTCTAACTTTTTTTTCATTCTTATAAAATTATGCACAAAATTAATAAAAACCACTTTTTCACTTGTATCGTGCAAAAAGACGATCGATTTTAAATTTTGAAGGCATGAGAATCAAAATATTTCTAGCGTTTATATTCGTCTTAAGGATAATTACTAATAATTACCCAGCTGTTGTAGAGGACTCATACTAATAATATGTGGATATGATTTGATACATAGTAGATGTATAGAATTACTAGTTTCTACCCGCGGTTTCGCTCGCATGGTATTAGGGGGAAATTACTGTAGCGCTTGCACTTATCAATTATCCCCCCTTCCCCCCACCCTCCCCCTCTCACCACCCCTCCTGCCACCCCACCCTTCCCCCTTTTCCACACTTCCCCTCCCTCCACCCCCTCTCCAGCATTACTTACATTTTTTTTTATTTTTTTTATTTATTTATTATAAATACAAAGTAATACATTATTACAACAAGAAATAAAAAAATATACAGAAAAAAGAAAAGTCCCAATAAACTACTTTTAAGCAGTTTGTCGATGGGTACTTTTACTTTGAAAGATATAAACTTATTTTACTTTGTTATGCAGTTACAATTTTTGTGTCAGTCTAATACAAATTATTTCTTTCGGCGAGCCAATTCTTCAAGATAATATTTAATTTACCATTTGTACATTTTTTTAATTTCGGCAGGTAACATATTTAAGCAATTAGGTATCATGTAGTCCAGCGTTCTTTGTCCGTATTTGTTTAAATGCTTAGGTACAATTAGTCCTTCATTTAACATAAGACGAGTATTGTAAGTGTGGTCCAGTTTATTAATGTATATAGAGCTATTCATATGCTGAAATATAATTTTATACCACAGAATTGCTCTTACTGGGAGAATTTTGAGATTTTGGTAAAAGTACGGAACATTATGCCTTTTTTCGTATAAACTTTTATGAGCTAATAATTTAACTAATGAATTTTGAACTGATTGAACACGATTTACATTTGTTTTGCAGGAAAGTCCCCAAGCTGTAATTCCATACCTGATAATAGATTCAGCTAATGATAAATATATTATGTGGTATTCATTCCCCGTACATTCAGTTTTCAAACAGCTTACATGCTACCTAAATTTCAAAATGCCAGAGCTCAAAGAAAAAAGGAATAATCCAATTTGGTGCAGTCGTTCGGAAGTTAAGCGCGTACAAACATTTCGGAGATTTATTTTTACATAATATATCAAAATCGTTTCCACGGCAACGATTTGTTTTCTGACGTTTGCAATAACTCGCTTTTGTTAGCGACAGGAAATTTATTGTAAATATAATGTATTAATATTAATAATTTCATAACGCCAGAGCTTACCGTTATATACAGCCTGTATTACTCGCATATGATGTAGATTTCTATTGGCGAAAGAATTTTTATAATCGGTTTATTGGTTTATGCGTGAAAGCGTAACAAACAAACACACGCAGTTTCGCATTTATAATATTAGTATAGATATAGAAGTATATATATAGATTGGGTGCTTAAAATTATTGCCTAAGTAAAGCATATAAATGATCTTACTTTTTGATAATAATACATATTATGTTCGTGCGGATAGCCATTAATGTTTACTTATACATGAGTAAACCCTATTTTTAAAAATGGTTAATTAATATTTGTGTTATTTCACTCCTGACAACCCTTACCCTTGTTTTATGTAATCGTAATGCGATCACTCGTTATTTTTCATGACCGAGATTACAAATATTTTCTTTACCGGAAAATTTTATTAAATAAGTTTATAATGAGAAGCATTTCAAAATTTACCAATATAGCTTTTCAAAGTTCACTAATAGCTCCATCGAACTCCCGTCCATCATCCCCCTCCCCATCCCTCCGTTCCACCCTGCCGCTAAACTATATGAAATGCACACATTTCTCACAGCTGTCTATGTGAGAATTATGATTTTTACAAATTTACTCCCTGCTATCTCCTATCGCTACGTTCGGTCCTTTGAAATCCTTCCCTCTATTCCTCCTGAGTCTCCCACTCCTCCGTCCCTCTCCTCTGCGTGTCCTTTCGCATTCATCCCTATTTCCGCCCCCGTTCTCTTTCCGCATTCCCTTTCACCTTCCCCGCCTTTCCTTCCCCATAAATAAAATTTGGTACCTAACATAGGTACCTATTTAAAATACCTACAATTCTTGATTAAATTCAAAGTATTCGATTTGGGTGAGTATCATAGGTGAGTACTTCATTACATTACTACATTAATTTAAAGAGTTTATTCGAAAATAGAATTTTGATGAAGACCAATCGATGGTTTGCAAAATGCCATTCTCACAGTGTGACATGGTTGACAGTTTCGTAATAGTTTTTGTAATGGTTAAAAAACTTTTCAGGTGTATTTTCATGTGGTTGTCATAATTCAGAAACCTTCGCGTGGGTGGAAAGAAGGTATTTTGAAAGTTTCAAATATTTCCTATGCTTAATATGCCAATACATATGGAACAAACAAACAGGCAGGCAAGCAAACATACATTCATTTTTATGCATGATTTATTGTGGAAGAGCAGAAAAGTGATAGAACTTAGACGCCTGTAAATCAAAGGCAAATAATAATTACATTGTGTTAACATAGTGACAGCGATACCCGTTAAAATATTGTAAAAATAAACTGTTTTAATACAATATTTCTATTTTTGAAAGTGACAATTCATGGTGGAATTTCGTTATGATATAAATTTTTTTTTTACATGAGCTCCACACAGGAGGCCATGAGGAAAATAATTTCCTTCAGGGCTTATGCCATCTTTGGGGACGCTGTGTGGAGGGTTTGTTAAAGGAAAGGAAGGAAAAGAGAGTTCTGGGAAGGAAAAGGGTATAAGGGGTGGGTAGGAATCTGGGGTTCAGTGTGTCCTGGTCATCCACCTTCAAGGCCTAGACAAAACCTCACCCCATGAACCCGGGCACCCCTGCTAAATCACCAAACGTAGCGAACCACTTGGGGTGACCTATGGCAGAGGTGTTGGTTATCCAATAAAGGTTCCCGGGGCGGCGGTACCCATTCCCGCCTCCCAAATTGAAAGATATTGTTATATTATAATACAATTGATATATTATATTGCAATATTGATTGATATATTATAATACAACTAATATAAAACTTATTTCCACTACAATTTATTTGACTGTTACCAGTTTCAGCTCATTAAAGCCATCTTGTTTATGTTAACAGGTTAGAAAGAGTTCAGGAGCGATTTCTCAAATTCCTCAATTGTAAATCATTCAACATAATATACAACTCTTATGACGAAATCGAGAAACATTTTCGAATCACGAAACTACTCAACAGGAGGCTTGTCGCTGATCAGATGCTCCTGTACAAAATTATTAACTCAAAAGTTGACTGCCCTAAACAAAATAAATTTCCACACGTCGATTCGATATAGTAGACAAAATACCCTTTTCTATATTGAAAGGTGCAACACCAATTCCAATCAAAATGAATTTATGCAAAGGTCATGTAACTACTATAACAATAAATTTGCAAATATAGACACACGTGCTGACGTATTTACTGCTAGTTACTGTCGCTACAAAACTTCACTGTACAACATTCTAGGAGCGAATAACACATATTCATGACGATTAAATTAATTTTATCATAAAAATGCGTGGCAACTTTCCTTTATCCCTCTCCTCCCCTTACCCTTCCCAAACCAAATACCTATTTTGCAGTCAATTTCAGTTATAATCACACTTATTTTATTATTGTGTATTGGTTTATCATTTGTTGAATTCAGATTTGTACTTTTATTAATTGCTGCTTAGTTCTGTTTTTTTTTTCCTTCATTTTTCTGAAATATTCTAGTTTATATTAAGTTAGTCTTGTTTCTAAATACCTATCTGTGAACATTTATAATTGGTCTGTTTTTTTATCGTCGTCTTATGTTTATTATATTATTAAGACTGTTTATATTCCTTAAATAAATAAATAAATCTTCAGACTGGCACAAATTATTCTTAGCCTACGGTTTGAGTACATAACATATAGGGATAAGGCTAAAGTAAAATATATATTTTTTTTTTATATAATGACCATTTTAAGATTAATCCTACTCCAATGTAAACATGTGTCCCTTCAAAAATCATTCAAAAATTCCATATCATCATGAATATAATAACGATTTGACAACAATAACATTAGGTCATTAATAATTCATATTACTTGTAAGGTTTTCTCCAAACAATATTGAAGTGAGCTACAAAACCGAGGTAATTAGCCTGCTGGAATAAACAAAAATTAAAATAGTAGCAAATGTAATAAATATAAATTAATAAAATCATTGCATAACACCCCTCTCCCCCTCCCCTATAATGTTAAACTGTAGGCTTAGAATAATTTGTATTAGTCTGGAGATGACTTTAACGAGCTGAAACCGGTTAAGGTCAAATAAATTAAAGTGGACGTATGTTTTATATTTGTTTTATTATAATGTACTAGCTTTTACCCGCGGCTTCGCTCGCATGGTATTAGGTGGAAACACCACTGATAAATTCACTCAATCACTCACTCTCCACGAAACCCACCTTCCCCTGCCTTTCCTCCCTGCCGCTAAAATATATGAAATACACACATTTCCATTTATGCAAATTTCATAACGCCAGAGCTTACCATTTTATACAGCCTATGTTACTCGCTAATAATGTAGCTTTCTATTGGTGAAAGATTTTTTAAGATCGTTTTTGTTGTTTAGGCGTGAAATCGTAACAAACATACACACTCACTTTCGCATTAATAATATTATAGTAGATAGGTTATATGTTTTTATATATATATATACATACTCTTGGTAGTAATACTAAATTAACTTTACACCACAAATTAATTTTAGGGTTTGGAATTTTAATGTTTTCCTTCACACTAGATGTATTCCAAAATATGTTTGACCATTTTACGGCGGCAGCGCGAGCCCCTTCCGCCCGATCCCTCATCCCTCACTCCTTCCTTCTGTAACCCAACCTCGGCTTGACACACTCCTAACTCGCTCCACGGGGATTTATCTCTAGGGAAAAGGCCAAAACCCCTGCATATACATGGGAAACGGAATATAAATAAACTGGTATATATGTATATTCACCAAGGGGCTTACGTTTAATCAGTAATATTCTACTAATAGGAACATTTTTTTAATTAACTTGAATAAAAAATGTTTAAAGCGGTAACATTCTTCAATGAAATTTATATTTTACGCACTACGCCCATAAACTTTTCGTACCTAAAAAAATTACCAAACATTTTCCTGTGTGGGGTGACTTTTGCCGATAGTTGGATATAAAATTATAAATTTTTGTGCATTATTTACCAATTTCAAACTTTTAAAATATTCTTAATAATAAGTTGGTTTGGGCCCCAGCACGAGCCCACCCAGTGAGGCCAACATTACTGGATACTAAAAATTGTGAAATATTGTACAAAGTAAGATTTTAAAAATATCAAACGATTTTATACTTAAGACATATTTTTGTATCCACTTATGTGCTATATACATAACACTATATACAAAATACAAATTTGTATTGCTTTTCAACTTGAAATAAACTTTACTCACTATATCGATCGTCCAGTTGATCAGTCAGATATCTCCAAATGCAAAGTTTTGAGATAATGAGGAAAGCAGTATTCAAATGCTCTCCATAAATCAAATATTATTTACACGTGTCTATGTTTTACGTATTAAATATGCTACGAACACCGGGAGACATAACGGTCCGGTAGATTAATAGTATGAAATCTTGAAATATCCTACTAGTGACCCAGAAAATATCAACATTCTGTTTAATTTTTAACAAGTTTTTCTGCATTATAATTGATTTGGTGGTGTTTACGAGTAATCTGAGTATTATACCATATAGAAGGTACACTTTTTACATATAACTGAATTCTCAACTCAAATTTCGATTTTTCGGAGATGTCTGAGTTATCAACTGGTTGATCGATATGCCTACCCTTACGCATTTACGGTGTGCCTCATCGTCATCTAAAGTTGCTTACGTATATTTTAATTAAATATAATAAGTATTAAGTATGTATATTTCTTAGGCATTTCAATATTTTATAACCTTAACAGAATTTCATTTTGCTTTGTTCTACTATTTACTGCAGTTTTACACGCTCATGTTGTACATAATGTATTTAATTTCTCGTGTTGTAGTTAATGCCTTATACTACGTTACGTTACGTAAAAGTCGGAAAGCGTTAATGTTACAAATAAATAAATAACCACATAAACCACAAGCACATTAAAAGTCTGGTGACCGGACAACTAAGAATGAATTAAACTCCACACCTCCCTTGAAAAGTCATTAAAAGTGATGAAAAAATAATATATCGAAAAAGCTTCTAAGTGATGCCGTCAGATGCCAGCAGGGAAAATGCTTATATCGATTGCCGACAGGGATACCCGAGTAGGTGGGTGCCGCCGAGACTGGCTCTGACCAGCCTACCGACCAGATTCAATTAGCCACTAGTATAGACAGGTCGTGTGACTTGCATCATTATTATTGTAAACGCGTTAACTCATAATAAACCAGTTTGTTATAGAACCTTAAGTTCTTGAGAAGAATCCCTACTGAATCAATAGTGTTTGAATGTAAATAATACCACGCATTACAAATAGGTTACTTTAGGTTAGGTTATGGGTTATTTTTCAATTTTTTTTTCATAGCTTTTAATGACTTTCCAAAGAGGTGTTGAGTTGAGTTGATTCTGAGTTGTCATGGAACCTAAAAGCGCGTGTGTCAGTGCTTAATAGAGTCCATTTACTAGTGCGTGTGGTTTAAATAAACATACACACATTTATTCCTTGTAATTTAAATAAATATACACACATTTATTCCTTGTAATTTAAATAAATATACACACATTTATTCCTTGTAATTTAAATAAACATACACACATTTATTCCTTGTAATTTAAATAAATATAGACATATTTATCCCTTGTAATTTAAACAAACATACACACATTTATTCCTTGTAATTTAAATAAACATACACACATTTAATCCTAGTCGAAACTGACTAGAATAATTACGAGTAGCTTGTATTAAAGATCTTTACAAATCTTCAAGTAATCTGTGCTCATATTAAATGAAATTGGCGTTACCATGCTGCCTCAGTCAGATTCCTCTCAAAGGGTCGATGATAATAATTATAATGTTATCTCGACATGCCTCGAGCTTTGAGCAGTGAGCAGTGAACAGTGTGAACATCTCTCGGCTCCGCTAGAGGCGTATTCCTCCCACATTTCTTTTAATTCTTTCCTAACAATCTCGAGGAGCGGTGCAATTAGGCTTTGTTCTAGCCCCAGTTATGATTAATGGGCTCGTTTAACCAGATTGGAGCTAAATATTGTAAGGGAAGGTCAATATCATAATAAAATATCGTTTGCCTTAAGAAATGATTTCATATTGAGAGCAGAATCAGAAGCAGCAATCTGCCATCAGATTTATATATTTTTGAAGTTTCATTCTAATGACCCCGGAATACTACTAAAATTACGGTGCTTTATTTCAAGACGGGTAAACAACATCTGACAAATTAAACTTATCTAATTTTTTTTTTTACATGAGCTCCAAACAGGAGGTCCTGAGGAAAATAATCTCCCTCAGGGACTATGTCATCTTTGGGGATGCTGTGTGGAGGGTTTTTTAGGGAAAGGAAATGGAGGAGAATTCTGGGAAGGAAAAGGGTTAAAGGGGTGGGTAGGAATCTGGGGTTCAGTGTGTCCTGGTCATCCAAGACCTAGAAAAACCTCCCCTGTGAACCCGGGAACCCCTGCTAAATCACCAAACGTAGCGAACCACTCGGGGTGACCTATGGCAGAGGTGTTGGTTATCCAATAAAGTTCCCGGGGCGGCGGTACCCATTCCCGACTCCCTAATTGTATTCTGATTATCGCTTATTCTCTTCTTAAGATGAAACCATGCGAAATAATGCAAAATCGTGTGTTTTTGGTTTGAAAATTTGATCGCTTTGATATATTATAGGTGTTTCAATTAAATACTGCGAGTAGAACACACGGATGGGCGCGTACGCTGAAACATCGGTCGCGCAGCATGTTCAGCGCAAGATAGTTTTTGTTTTTATGTTGTATGGAAGTGTATGGAGCGACATACGCTGAGACGTGCATGTTTCTCATACATTCCACAACTGCGCTGAACATGCTGCGCGACCGATGTCTCAGCGTACGCCCATCCTAAACCTTGGAAAATATCGAGTAATTTTTTAATAAGACCTTTTAATAAGTCCGGAAAAAAATTAAGTATCAGACCTATTAAAAATACAAGTGCCAAAATCTCTTACTAATGAATCCATTTTTGGATAAAGTTTCATTATATAATGTGACAAATTGTTCTTCACAAAACAACCGGAAAACATTTTTATTTTTAATATTCTGTATTCTGTGTTCTATTTAGCGTTAAGTCCGCGTTACGTGATTTTCTATGGCTTTCAATTGCTGGTCTAAGCTACCTACTTAAAAACACGAATTGTTATTTATTAGTTAATAAAACTACTTTCATATAAGCTTAATAGGCGTCCATAAAATCTGTTGTTCATATTATTTTAATGTTCGTAAGCGATTACATTCGATTCGCAAATTTTCCCGCGACTGACATCTCTTAACGAAGATTAAGCGGCAAGGCGTGCCGTCATCTCTGGCGTTAGCGTAACTACTTTAAGAGTTGGGGCCTAAACACAAGCGCATTATTTAGCTTGTTAGCACGATTCGAAATACCGCATTTAAGAAAACTGTCAAAATGTGTCGTATACGGCTGATGTAAGACGACACAAAACCCTAAATATAGCCAGAATCTTAGCGACGTAAGTACAGAAGGCGCGTACACAAATATGCGATGCGCGCCCTCAGTGTATTAGACAGACCTATTGTCGAATTTGTCCTAGCAAACACGGCGTATTGGACGACCTTACGGTTTATTTTCCCTGGCAGGCCTAGAAATTTGATCTTTCCGCCGCATTTATTTTAATTAATTCTGATGAACGTATTACTAATATTTCATATATTTCTAAACGAATCCCCCGAAATTTATTAATTCATTGTCTAGAAAAATAAAATCTGATACTTACCGCTAACTTTATAGTTGAAAAACGGGTTATAAAATTTTCAAACCTTTGAACGTAAAATATATTAATAGTAAGGTATTGTTTTTATTAATTTTTCATTTTTAGAATTTACACCCCCGGGTATCGGTTTGAATTTTTTTTAAATAATAGTTACGAATTAGTCGGAAATAATCAAAATGTGGGTTTTGAGCAAACCCCTATTATTAGGGTATTGTGCCGTCTTAACACGCATTACGTTATCACAAAGATGCAGAATCACACTTCCGGTGGATGGGTTACGAAAGTTGGTAGTTCTCTGAATTAGGTCACTTAGGTTCTACAAAGTTTGGAAACCTCTGTTCTAGATGGACGGTGTGAGTAGGAATAAAGAAATAGGTGGTTAACTACTATTTAAAGTTTTTTTTTTTGGTTTTAGGCAATTCACCCTGGAGAGAGTGCTTTGTGCTATTTAAAGTTATTCTAATGTTATGTGAGAGTCTTTACGGGGCCTACGGTATTATGGCGATGTATTTTGGGAACAGTGAGTGTCAAAAGGAATGCGACAAGTAATACAAGATATTGGTTAGTTAGTTTGTGAGGTAAACTGATCATTCGTCCTAAAACTAAGATTTCACCCCTCAGACTAATTGGTTCGGTTTTCGGAACAACCCAAATACGTCTCATAGAAATCGTTGTGTCTCCCGTATAATATTGGTTAGAAATATGATCTAAAGTTTTAGAAAGAAAATAACACCACGCTTTTTATTCAAATCTAAAAATTAACCATAAAGTAATAAAATATATAACTTTACGAATCCAAGGTTTCCTGCCGCAATTTGAAAAAAATTATAAGACTGTGGGAAATTTTTCTTAATTATTTTTACATGAAAGGAGAAAAAATTGAGTTGATGATAACTTTTGTAATACATTTGCATAACATAATATGTGTGCGTTTTTTTTGTTATCAGTAATTTAAGTTAGATAAAAAGTAAGGTGAGCAATTTTTAAAACATTTATATGTACGCATTCAAAATCTTTATATTTCTCAAAAATTGCGTGTTTCTTTCGAATTATAAAATTTGAAAGCGCCATTTCATCACCTTTCATTAAAAGTTAGTTTTCTGATGCGTTCAGAAATACTCAATTTGGATTTTATTGCAAAGCCAAATATTTTGACCTTCCGACAAAATAGGCTCAGGGTCCGAGAGGTTATTAAATAATATTGTGAAAGTTTGCAGATTCAAATATCTCGTTTTCTCTTAGTAAATAAAATATTTAGAATCCCTGAAAGAAAGTAAAACTTTGTACCACCCGTTCCATGGATAAAAAATCCTGAATTACAAGGGGGTTATCAAATTAAATTCAAAATAAAAGGACTTTTGCTTTAAATGTGAACGCAGGTTATTCCGGAAAATTGGCCGAAAAGTTGAATTTAAATAAAAATCTGTTGGTAATTCAGAGTTTGGCGAAATTTCTTTTGGAAATATTTAACCTTTATTCCCCTTTTTGTAACATTTAATATTGTAAGCGGAAAACAAATTTATTTATGATGAGCTTTTGGCCCTATAATAGACTGTGTTTTTACTTACCATGGCAGTATCAATTTATTATCGTAATAATTTTAAATTACGTTTTTACATGAAAAATATAATAGTAATTTGTATTATCATTTCATTACATAGGTACTCGATACGGAGAAGCGATAATATTATCATTATTGTACTTTATATTTTCCCCCATCTCCGTATCGAGAAAATAACGAAGTTCGTGAAGTAATTGTCTAAAAGCACGAATAACATTTCCGAGAGTGTTCCACTTATTTGATAATATTCAGTTAAGTAGGTAGTGCCATTCTTTTTATTAGGGTTTTTGTTCATCTAGTTTCTAAATAAGTTATGCTGTGAAAAAGCCTGTGTTACCTACTAAGAACATGACTTTTTTATCAATTAATAAGTAGATCCTTTTTTTTTGTTTTACAAAAACCATTCTTTGAATTCTCGCAAACATTTTCCTTGTCTAGACTTAGTTGCTTCTTAGCGTAGAATAAAGATTAATATAAAAAGTGCCTTATGGGCAGCTTAAGGGTATATTTTAGTCTAGAAACAAGAATTGTAGGTATTTTTTCAGGTGCAATAAAAAAACCAATAATATTTTTAAGAGCCATTATTTTACCAAATATTATTTAAGCATTAAAAAATGCTTTAAAAAATTCTAAATTCAAAAAGTTAAGGGGGGGAAGTGAGGGGTCTAAAAAAATGGCGCGCCCTGGTTGACACGATTGCAACCCTCCAGTAATCTGAAAAAAAAAATGATTCTTAATCCAAACAAATGCTGCTATTGCCCATACTAAGGAAAAGTTAAAAAAAAAAAAAAAAACGCAAAATGGCGGCTGTTTGAAATAAAAAGACATTTTTTACAAGTTCTTTTGACTTTTCCGAATTTTTTAAAAATAGTAAAAATTAAAATTTTGTTACGGCTTTGGTTGATGCGATAAAATAATGTATAGAAAAGGCCCACACCGAATTTCAAGTAAATTGGTTCAGTAGAACTTAAGTTGTCGTGTCAACCGTCTCGAAAGAGTAGTTTCGAGAAACACGCGTTAAAAGTTTTGCTCTATTTAGATTCTAGTTAGATCCCATTTAAACCGGTCTAATTAAAATGGCTTTAACTTTTAAAATAATTCTAATTTTGAAAAATCATTGTAAGGAGATATTTTTGAATATTGAAACTATCGAAAAACGAAGAAATTTTTTTTTTCCTATAAAAGAATACCCCTTTAAAGCTTAAAATTCTAATATAAAAAAAACTGTGTTTACGAAACTCAATATTACTAGTGTAAATGGTTCCGCAACTTTTCATCCCGCTACAAAATATCCCTGACAAAATATCCTCCGACAAAATATCGTACGGACAAAACATCCCCCTACAAAATATCCCCTAAAACTTAACCTAACCTAACAAAAAAATAATACAGACATCCTGTAAAGATAATAAATGTTATCTGTTATATTTTTGTCCCATTATACTATTTTTGAACAATAATTTATTGTCTTTACAGAATGTCTCAATTATTTTTGTCACATTTTTTCGTTAGGTAATGAATGTTAGGTTAGGTTAAGTTTTAGAAAATATTTTGTTGGGGGATATTTAGTTCGTAGGATATTGTGTCGAAGAATATTTTATCGAAGATATTTTGTCGGGAATATTTTGGTCGCAGGATTAAAACGCGCTTTACTTGTGCAAATAACATACAGCGCAGAGCTATTGGGCTAAATGGAAGGTACTTTAGTTTTCTTCTTTATTTTGTGCTTTTAGTATAAGAACACCGATAATTGAAAAAAATCAAGTAAATAGTTTTAAATTAGACGAAAGTAAATAACTTTGTACGTACCACTATCGGTGTTGGTTATTCTATAAATGGTTCTCGGAGCGGTGGTACCTATACCCGCCTCCCAAATTGTGTTAATTTATAAAAGTTTTTTATATCAATAATTGCCATAATTACCCATTTTACGATTATTTTATTTTATTGAGTTTTTGTTACTTATAACTGTTTATCACCACTCATAGTAATGCTCTTCTGTCTATGGGTACTTATTTGTCTATTCTTACATATGTTGATTTTCACTGTACGTTTATCCAAAAGATAAGAAGTTTTTACTAAACTTTCAAAAAATCAACTAAATGAACGAATTCCTTCCGTATTCAAACTATATTGTTAACCAATACTACTGCACAACTTAGAAAAATCAAATAAATTCCGTATTCAAACTATTCCCATTAGGTAGTAGTTCCGGCGACAGTCGGGCGGACATCACAGCATATCTCCTTATATTTCAATATCTTTGGTTTATCCTGACGAAAAATCACTGGTTTGGAACATTTTTATTATTTTGATTAAGGATTGGTATACACAAAGTTATTTATTTTATACAATAATGACGCCACAAAGTATATTTGCGAAGTTTGAAAAAGAAATTATTTATTTTAATTTAATTCTCCTGAATTTAAGTAAATTTGCGATTATTATGCTAAATATTTACGAAATAGGGACTTGCTTAACACGCACTTTTATTTCACAAATACTTAGTATCAGTTAGATGATAATGAGAAGTAAGTATTAAGTATATCAATTTCCCGAAATGGAAAAAAGCATTTTGCAGCTATTTCATTAAAATTATACACAATTAGACCTCTTTTCTTCTCGCCATGTTTTGACATAATAAAATAGTTGTTTGAGCTAGTTTTTTTCTTCTTTTAACTAAACCCAAACTAAGAACCTATTTTAGGGTCATATTTTGGATTGAATAATAAAAGAAAAAAACTAACCTTAAAACTTTTAAGTAAATGACAATGGCCACCAAGTGAATAATCGATTTTAATTTTAATGAAATAACGATTAAAATTAATTATTTCCAGTTTCGTAAATACTTCCCATTATTATTTAACTGATATAAAGTGTTTTTGAAATAAAAAAGTGAATATTAAGCGTGTCCCTGTTTTTTTAAATATTTACCAAAATGTTTTTGACATCTTTCCGACGATTGGAAAATAAAACGAAAAATATATGTTTTTTAAATTTAATTCAATTTCAAAGCACTAACGCTATGCGGCGGAAAGTTTGAAAGTTTTAGTTTCGCTGAAAATTCGTTCCGACAACAGAACTCGACTTCGTACTCGTGGGTAGGGTTTCGCTGTTTTAATATATCGAAAAGCACAATTCTACTTAAATCTATTGAAATTAAATAATTGGAAATATAACAGCTTACTTCGTTGGTTCATCGTATATTTTTGTTCCTAAATAGGTTTCTGAATTATGTATGTACATCCATACTAATATTATAAATGCGAAACTGCTCGAGTTTGTTTATGACCTTTTCACGCATAACACAATATAAAGACTTTAATAATTCTTTCACCAATATAAAGCTAAATTATATGCGCAGACTACAGGTTGTATATGATGGTAAGCTCTGGCGTTATGAAATTATAAATATTAATATATTATATTTTTTATACGTTTTCTGTCGCCAACAAAAGCGAGTTTTTGCTAACGTCAGAAAAAAATCTTTTCCATGGAAACAATGTTGATATATTTTTGGGCTCTATGCTGGTAGGTACTCAGTCTACTGGTCAGCTACTACTGCAGAAAATTCAAATATTAGAATTCGTTTTTTTTGGACAAGCTTGGAATAAACGTCAGATGAGAGTTCCCATATTAAAAATATAATTCGTAACGATTATAAAGACTGAATGATAAATAGAGTATTTTTTTTATTATATTAACGAACTTCCAAATATTTAAATAAAAATAAACATCGGAAATGTTTGTAAGCGCATAAATTCCGAACGAATGAACAAAATTGGATAAGCAATTTTTTTTTTCTTTGAGCATTTAGGTGGTAGGCGAGATGTTTGAAAACTGAATGTAAGGGAATGAATATATGGAATGCGGGAGGGGATGGGGGTGGGGTGGGGGGGGGAGATAATTGATAAGTGCAAGCGCTACAGTAATTTCCCGTAATACCATGCGAGCGAAGCCGCGGGGAAAAGCTAGTATATATATAAATCATAATTTTTAATTCTTAATTTTTTTCCCTTTACACACGAGTGGTCACACTCTCGAAAAGGTTATATATTATTAATTATCACATATAAATGTTGGTGCAGTTTCTGATCAGTGTTGCATATTAATGATTTGATTCGTGTTTGATCTGATTGAAACCTGATAATGTTATTGTTCTAGAATATATTTCATGTATATGTATATAAATTTAAATTTAAAAAAAAAAAATTAAAATATAAATACTGTTAGTACTTGTATACAAAATTTAATTATTTTAGTTGGTTACTTCTATTTTAGAGTAACAATCTCTACCAAAAATACGTTTGATGTGCCGTCCTGTAACGCAGCGTTGCTGTATGAGATTTGGGTCCTATTAAGCAGTTTTTGTGTATATTGCTACATTTTGTGTGTTGTGGTAGTATGACATGGAGATTGCGGAAATTGATGGATAATGCTACAAATACTTAGTTTTTCCATTCAGGATATTTGGGACAAAACCGCATAAAAACCATTATCTTAATTAAATTGTTAATTAATTTGGAAAACTTTCGTTTTTGGACTTCGTTATACGTGTTGCCTATGTACTCAGAACCAAGCCTCTTGTCTCTCAGGCCGGAGACGCATAATTTCATCATGCTTTCTCCCTCACGGCAATGACCCAAACTGTCTTCAGAAACCGAAAACATTTTTATTTTGATGGCGTGGTCTAGCGGTAAGTCTCTTGACTCGCAATCCGAAGGTTGCGGGATCGAATCCCGGCGTAGCAAATAAATTTTAATTTGTGTTATTTCACAATTAATTCATTTAAAATAATATATAGTATATTTGCGGCACGTTCCAGAGTGGAAGATACTCTCATTATCGCCCTGGTGTAAGACCACCATTCAAAATTGAAATGTTGCTTGAAATAGCTTTAGCCGTGTTTGGTGACCAGATCTGAATAGCCAGGTACTTCCCCACCTTCCTCCTCCCCATCTCTTTCCCCTCCCCAACATACCCA
Organism: Glyphotaelius pellucidus; assembly: GCA_936435175.1. NCBI lineage: Eukaryota > Metazoa > Arthropoda > Insecta > Trichoptera > Limnephilidae > Glyphotaelius > Glyphotaelius pellucidus. The sequence goes on along the minus strand of OW386539.1, from coordinate 6,644,357 downwards.
AATTGGGGATGCCATAGTCTCATTGGCTCCAGACCTGAGCAGTTGAGAGACTTATGCGGTATTCATATAAAAAAATAATATTAATAACACCATTTATAGCGCAATCCTGTTTTCCAAACCTGTGGATAACTGAGGTTTTTGCATGAAAAAAAGTAGGTATGAGTCATAAAAAATTGTTAACGGCGTAACGGTTAACGAGAATAATGTTATCTCTTTTACACTTTAACGGGATCCCTATTTACGTCTTTCCAAATTACGCAAATCGTAAAAAGTTAAAAACAAAAATACTTCCAACTTGTAAGACAGATAAATAAAAACAGTAGACATTTCCTTTACGCGGCCATTCGCTAAAGGAAAACTTTCCCTCCCTTTTTGTGCAATTTACGGCTCCACCCGTTTTCAATGGAATAGGGATGGTACAAGCAACCAATCTACTGAACTAGGGATGGGACAGAATGGCGACGCTCCCATTGTGGAACGATTACAAATCTTTCAAGAGGATGATCCGTGCTTCCCGTCCGGATTCAGACTGCGATAGTGGCCAGACTTGGATCCTACCCGGAACAAAGTCGGTAATGTGAGGAATTATTATTATTTTGGACCTAAAATATATAAAGGGAAATTCCGGGATCCGCATTTCATAGTGCCCATCGAAATCAGGTATTTCGGGAACGAACCTTTGATGGCGCTCGAGCGGTCTATTTATAGAGCGGCCGAGGTGGAAAGATATCGAGTTACCTCAGGCTCCGATATTTAGAAAACGGTTCAAGTAAAAATCGTTGAGATAAAAATATTTGAAGATAAAATTTTATTCAAGTTTTATTTTTGCTCTTGATTATTTTATACCCGAAGTATCATCCTTATGAGTGATAAAACTAAAAAAAAACTTTTCAATATAATTGCTTTAAGCCGCGGCATAACCCATTTCTATCGATTTATTACGGTTCCATGTCAACTCAGAATCAAGTCAACTCAACACCTCATGAAAAAGTCGTTAAAAGCTATGAAAAAAATGAATTTAAAATAGCCGTTAACCCTAACCTATTTAACCAATTTAAATTTTTTTTATCATCACTCTTTGTGACCTTTCTGAGGTGGTTTTGAGTTGGTTTTATTCTGAGTTGGCCGGTCACCATTTATTACATATGTACCTTTAACATTTGAAGTTTTAAAGCTCTTAAAAAAGTATGTTATTTTTGAAGATAATATATAAACATTCCTTACGCCGAAACGCTAATTATATGAAATTCCCTAGATAGAAAATAATCGCAAATTATTCTCTGAAAATTATTATAAACACGTTTGTTTTAGTTATTTTGCAAGTAATAAGTAAGAAAAAACTCACAGTGTTTCTTTAAATGCTTTTTTAGACAATTCCCGTGAGATTTTTGGTGTATTTTAAACTAGTCTTCAATTTTATCGTTTTAATTATTAGCGCGCCCTCTCCAACATTCTTCATTACATATCTCTCCATCTTCTTCTTTTTGAGCGGGTATACGGCGCCTTAACTATTTTTGTGTAAAAATGATCCGAATATCCACGAATTTCTCTTTCCACTTTCACTTCGGTATCGCATCGCAAAATAATGGGTATGCCAAAAGGAACAGGATGGAACTACAGTGCAATATCACACATATAAAAAGGAAAAGAAAGACGCACGTCTTCCTTCTCTTCCCTTTGTGTATTGGGGTAGTGATGGGAGGGATTAACAGGTTTGCCCGGTTGTCTGGGAGTTTTTCTTAACGCCAGTGAACATTAGACTTATTCTCACCTTTACGAGTGTTTGTTTATTCATTCATGAATAAGCGTCTAAAATTGTGTTTTCTTTTATCCGTAGGCTTGGACAATCAAGAGCGACTGTCACTCCGAAACTGTGAGACTTCATATGGTCTACAAAGATATTCACAACGTGCCGAGGAATCATTTAAGGTGAGATTAAGACTTTATTAATATCTGTGGTGTATAGGATTCTGATTGTAGTTTCAATATCCTTCAACAGATGTATAAGACGATGTAACGGATGTCAGTTAAGACGCGGCATTCCAAATTTCTACCATCTTTTAATACTTTTAGCAACACTTTACATTTTTAAGTTTCTACGAAAAAAACATGTTATTTTTTAAGTTAATATCTATACATTTGCCACGCCAAAACGCTAATTAAATGAAATTCCTGCGATATAAAAAAATCGCAAGTATGCTCCGAAAATTATTATAAGCTTGTTTTTTCTGCTATTTTACAAGTACGAAAAAATTTAAATGCTATTTAAAACATTTCCTAAGAGATTTTGATCTATTTTAAACGAGTCATGTTTTACTAAGCCTTTTTCCTTAAATATTAGCGTGCTCCCACTAACATTCGTATTTACATATCTCCCTTTCTTCTTCTTTTTGAGCGCTTACTACCGGACCTTAAGTAGTACCTTAGGAGAGTAGCAATTGTCGCCGTTCGTGTCTAATTCACGAATAGTTACGGAAATATTGGATCGACGTATGGGCTTCTTCAGTGTAATAATCAGTTTCCCTAATATAGTACCAGGAAGTATTAATATAGTATTTTTAAAATTACACATTTTTAGGACGGCTTTCATAATTCTTTGAGTATTATTTTGTAAAATTAGGAATTGCCTTAAAATTAAATTTGACCAAAATGTAAAATAAATCTGGTAAAACGTTTTGAAAGGGTATATTTCATCCAAATTTATTCATTTTCATGTAGACATTTTTTACGAAATTTTAATGGAAAATGTAATTTAGGGTCAACCTCAGTTCTTCCGTTTAAAATTCCGAAATATCTACATTTTGACGCTGGAACTCCTTGCAGACCAAATTACAGGGTACTGTTTTGTACTCCAACAAATTTGAACCGATGTTACGAAGCCTATTTTAAACGACTTTTTATAAATATTTAACTATATAAAATAATTGTATATACAAAATATAATGGAGAATTTAAGTAAGTATAGATATTGTATTTCTTAGTCCTCCTCACTAGGAGGTCCTGTGCCGAGGTGGACTAAAGTTGTTCAAATGTAGTTTATTTGTCTTCTTTGTTGATTTTAGTGTCTTCATTAGGGTTTTTACGTTGACATCTATCAGCCATAATTTTATTCTAGATTAGTAATCATTAGAATTTTTTATTAATTTTATCTCTTGGGGAAGGATGTTATGGAGTTTGGTTGCAAAGTTCGTGTAGTTACTTTGTCCGAATGTGGTTTTATAACTTTAAATATTTTTTATGTCATTTTTATTCGATCTAGTGTTATGCAAACACGGTTTGGTAGAGGATTCAGTATTTTTGAATAGCTTCAATAATATATTTTGGCATATATTTGTTGTACATTTGGTACGTCAAAGCTATTGAAAATTTCAATTGACGGCGTTCTGATGGGTACTTACAGTATGGTCTTTATGGTTCCTTTTTTAATTGTATTCAGGTTATGTAGGTACTTATGTGTAACAGATCCCCATCCTACGATTCCGTATTCAATTTGAGAATGACATAACGCGTAGTAGACCTTTTTCATGTCCTTTTTATTTATCACAATTCTTAGTTTCTTTTTATTTACCACGTTACCAGCCCATAGCAATCTTTTATGTGACAAAAAAATTAAAAAGTCATAATAATCTTTTAAAAGGTCTGCTCATGTACACCGCTATAATATGCTATACCATGATAATTGCTATGACTCCCATACAAATTCGGCATTATTCAGTTTTGTTCTCCGAGGCGCTGCGTGGGATAATCCGAGTATGGCGCGATTATTTCAAATATTCCTGTATAACTAAAGACAGAAAGGATATTACCAATTTAGACAATTTTCGACAGGATTACAAATTCAAACGTTCTAATTCCAGGATTATCTTATTATGTAGACTTTTTATAAAATATATGACGATTGTGGCAGTATTAACAGTGCTCATTTGATGCAAGAATATTAAATTAATGTCAAAATTGTGAAAATTCATCAATTTGCCCTTTTCCGTTACAAAACACCCAAGAAAAAAAACCTTAATAATTTTCAGTTTACTATTGAAGAAGAAGATTTTCTTAATACATAAAGTGAACGTTTCTTTGTGTGTTCCTTATGCGGTATCTAAACCATTCATCCGATTGCGGTGAAACTTTGGTGATTTGTCGCGCGTAAGCCAGCAAAGGAGGAAAAATAGAGGGAAAGATTGCAAAAAAGACGTAGTAGCAGTAGGGGATAGCAGGGGGTAAATTTGGGAAATCTATGCGTCTCACACGGACAGCTGGGAGAAGTGTGTGTACTTTATATAGTTTAGCGACAGGGAAGGAATCCGGAAGGAGGAGGGGGACGAAAGAGAGTGATTTCGCGGGACAGGGAAAGAGGAAGGGGGACGGCGGGGAAAATGGAAAAGGAACGCGGGAGGGGGAGATAGGAACGTCGAAGGGAGGGTTTGCGGGATGAGGAAACGCGGGAGAGGGGAATACGGGGAAGGCAGAAGGGGAACGCGGAAGAAGAAGGGGAAGTAGGAGGGGAAAGGGGGCGAGAAAGGGGACGCATGGGAAAGGACACACTGGGGTGGGAGGACGGAAGGGTTGGGGACGAGGGAGGGGCAGAAGGGATTTTAAAGGAGACATATAACGCTTGGGAAAAGCAGGGATTAAATTTGGAAAATCCTCGTTTCTCATACTGACGGTTGCTTGTAGCCTGCTCAAGGGTCGAAAAACCAGACGGAAAAACAAAAAAAATATTCTTCAAACGAAAAGATTTCAATAAACAGAATTAAAACACAAACACTTTCTTTGAGTGACATTGCAACGCAAACCGGATAATCGCTGGTAATTTTTGTATTAATATTAATGGTATTATTATAATAAATATAAACGAAACATGAAAAGAAATTGAATAGAAAAACTACTTGCGACCGTTACCTTTTTACATGTCTGTGTCTTATTGTTTTTCTTCAGTGTTTTTGATTGTTTAAATCTCTTAAACGAAAGATAAAGCGAGTTTCGAGTGCTTTATACTTAAGTTTATTTTTCATGAATAATCGAACGTTGAATTGCATTTTGCAGTCTTTGCATAGCAAGCCAATGTTTTCATAACATTATCCTTTCAATTATTATACGCCGGAACGTAAATTACGTGAAAATGAGTTAATAATATGCGAATTTAATTAAGCACGAATGCAATTATGGAGGTATTTTATTTATCCCGGGAAAGTGTATTTTGTGGTAAATATTTCATACTGGATTAATGTATGAATTGATTGCACCGTCTATTTGTTTTGTAGGATGAAGTCATTATTATTTCACATTAAAATTGCTTTTAATACTACAACAAAAAATAACCTTACAAATACTTATATATTTGTACAATAAATAATTGTTTCATTAATTCATATTATTAAAAATTAAGATTTTATTTTCCTTTTTTTCCCTTTTTTTTCTTTTATTCCCTTTTCGTTTTTCCTGTTCTATTTCTAATCTATTATTTGTTAAGAATCAGAGTGTGCTATTCTCACGCGGTGGAAGTGAAACCTTCAGAAAACTAAAGTAGACAAGAGTGGGGAAGCAACGAAGCAACGCACAAACGATTATACTATCTCGTTCTAAATCCTACAGATGTTTGTGTTTGTCTCTTTTTACTGTCGCTATTTTTTGTTTCATCGAGTTGAAAGAACAAAAATAATACAGACATCCTGTAAAGACAATAAATTATTTTTCCAAAAAAAGTTTCAAATCACAACGGCGCTAAAGAAGTTTTTACTTAAAAATTCTTCAATTTCGCTACTCTTTCTAAAAAATTATGTTAAATTGTTGTTTACATACTTTTTTTCGACTTTTTAAAACGAGCATTGTTCTAAAAAAGGTGTAACACGAATTATGTAAAGTATTTTTAAAAGAAAAACTTCACATCATCATCCATACTAATATTATAAATGCGAAACTGCGTGTGTTTGTTTGTTACATTTCACGCATAAACCGATAAAACGATTTTAAAAATTCTTTAAAAAATAGAAAATTAAATTATATGTGAGTAATATAGGCTATATATAATGGTAAGCTCTGGCGTTATGAAACTATAAAAATTAATATATTATATTTATTATACGTTTTCTGTTGCTAACAAAAGCGAGTTATTGCTAACGTCACAAGAAAAGCAAAACAAATCGTGGCCGTGTAAACGCTGTTGATATTTTTGCAGGAAATTTTATTTCAGGCGCCGTAGTTAATATCTATGTCTAAAAATGAATCGCCGAAATGTATGTACGCGCATAACTTCCGAACGACTGCAACAAATTGTATAATTATTTTTTTTTGTATTTGTTATTTTGTATAAAACTGCTGTTGAGCTCTGGCATTAAAAGGAGGTGGCACACGAGTTGTTTGAAAACTTAATGTACCGAGACTGAATTTATGGAATGCGGGAGGGGGGAGGGGAACTCGGGTGGGGGGTTCGCAGGAGGGGGGAATGAGGGGGGTGGAGTGGGGAGAGGGAAGGTGGAGGAGACGGAGTGGGAACGCAAGAAGGGACGGAGACGCGGGAGAGGAAGGGGAACCTGAAGGGGAACGGGACAAATGGGAAAGGACACGCAGGGAGAAACTATTTCTTTATTAAATGCAAAGCAATGCTTGCCGGGTACCAGCTAGTATTAAACAAATAAATAAAAATAAAAAAAAATTTATTATTTGCATCAGTACTTTCTCCCTCTTCTTCTTTTTTTCCCTTATACTGTCCCAAATCATTGCCCAGGCAGGCTGTTGGGGTCGGCTCTTCTTGTTCTTAGGCTATATCTTCTTCGGTTTTGGATAAAGTTTTCATTTATATGTATCTTTTTATGCGCATAAATATCTAATTACTTTAATTTTTTTTCATTTTATCTTTCTAAAATATTCATCGTAGATTTATTTTTATGTTTGTGAAGTTCTTGAAAAATGTCGGTTATTTTGCCACAGAGGATATTAATCAGTTTAGTATTTTAACGGCGCATCAATAATGATGTCGACGAAACGCCTTTTCAAGTTTCTTCAAATTAATCTTCAAAAGATCATCAACCAAGTTTTTTAAGCTATTTTAAAAAAAATTACAATTTTTTCCAGTTAAGAAAAATTTAAAAATTGTTGTCTGATTTTCTTTTTCATTAGTTACACAGAGGAGGCTTGAGGAAAAATAATTTTCTTAGAGCTTGTCATCTTTGGAGATGCTGTGTGGAGGGTAATTTTGGCGAAAGGAATGAGAGGAAGTCTGAAAGAAGAAGAAGTCAAGGAAAAGGTACGAGGGGTTGGTTGGATTCTGGGAGTCAATGTGTCCAGGGGTGGCTGACGCATGAATCCATTCCTCCCACTGCGGTGCGAGGTGGTGGGTCGAGGGAATCCGGCTGGAGAGTTTAAAAAGATCTCGACCAGTCTCTCCCGATCCGACCCGCTACGCAATAGGTCGTGGGCTGGATGATAAAATGCATCCGCCGCGAAGACCTAGACACACCTCACCCCGTGAACCCAGGCACCTGTGCTAAGTCACCAAATTTAGTGAACCACTTGAGGGGGGGCTTATGATAAAAGTGTTGGTTATCAAATAAATGGTTCCCGAGGCGACGGTACACATTCCCGCCTCCCAAATTGATATCCCCAGTTGGGCGACTGGTCGACGGAGTCCGACTAGAGAGTTCTAGGTTAGGTCTCCCTCAATCAGTCTCTCCCGATTCGGCCCGCACGCAGTAGGTGGGCAAACGCATTTGCCGCGAAGACCTAGACAAAACTCACCCCAAGAACCCGGGCACCCCTGCTAAGTCACCAAACTTAGCGAACCTCTTTGGATAACCAATGGCAGGGGTGATGATTATACAAAAATGGTTCCAAATTGAAGTAAGTAACTGAGTAAAAACTAAACAATGATTTTAAATTGAAAAAGTGTCTGAAATTCTGGACGATCCGATAAATAATTCTTGTTTGTTTCTTTTATTAGTCCTTTTTTACGATTGGAAAATGTTTTATTTAAATGGCAGCTTATTTGTGGACATATCAGTTTCGAAGAAGATTTATTCCTCCCCCCGCGGCGCCGCTCTCTCTCCACCTCATCCAAGACCCTTCTCTCCTGTCCGTCAGGCTCGGAACGCGTTTAATGAAATACTACTTGAAGACAGTCTTCGATTTGCAATTCCCATAAAATTCACGTTTGTGAAAAGGAATTCATAAATTAATATTTCGGAAATTCTAATCCGAATCGGAAATCTAAACTTCAACTTCAAAAGAATTTGGCCCACTCGGACTGGATTTAAATTAAAATTTGAATTTGTTGAATTGTTGAATTGTAATTTTCTTACATTAGCTCCACACAGGAGGCCCTGAGGAAAAAATAATTCCCTCGGGGCCTATGTCATCTTTGGAGATGCTGTGTGGAGGGTATTTTTAGGACAGGAAAGAGAGGGAGTTCTGGGAAAGAATGGGGTATGCGGGGTGGGTAAGAATCTGGGGGTCAATGAGTTCAGCAGTGACGGACGCATGAATCCCTCCCACTGCGGTGCAGGGCGATGTTTCGAGAGAGTCAAAGAAAATCCCTCAATCACTCTCTCCCGATCCGGCCTGCCATGCTGCTAGGCCGCCGCCAAGACCCAGACAAACCTCACCCCTCTAACCCAGGCGCCCTTGCTAAGTCACCAAACGTAGCGAACCACTTCGAGTAACATGTGGCAGAGGTGTTGGTTGTCCAGTAAATGACTCCTGGGGCGGCGGTACCCGTACCCACCTTCGAAATTGAACTATAATGCTTTCATAATAAGGCACAGTAATTAACTTCTAGTTTTTTGTTTTTTTTATGTGAATACCTCACAAGAGTTCCAGCTAATAAGGAACTCCAGTCCAATTTTTTTAATGTTTTTAATGAATAATGACCTTCTAACTTAAATAACTGCATTTTATTTTTATAGTTAGTTTTAATAGTTAAAATAATTATCAAAGTTTTAATTTTCAAGATCCCCCGAAAACCACCGTATCTAGTGTGAATCGTGTGACGTCACCATGACCAAAAGTTTCAGTTATTTTCAACAGTTGTTGTCATTTTGTATGGAAAATCAATGAAGGTGTCAGAAGTCGAGGCGTTTTTATATTCAAGATTAACTGCTTTTTATAGAAAAATATTAGGTAAAGTTTCAACATATCATCGCTACTGTTAATGTATTGTACCAAATACAATAATACATCCGTGACTGTACCTAATAAACAGTTTATTAGTGTTCCAAGATCTGCATTATTAATGTTAGATGTAGGCATATTAGACGTCCCCACAGTAGAGTTTGGAGAGGGACGTCACTTCAGGCCGCCGCGCAGAAAAGTCTCACAGTGAACTGTGCTGTAAACCGTTATCTTACTTTCGGCCTTTACTTTTCTGCGTGGCGGCCTGTAGGGGCACCGATTGAATGGCTTGTCGTATTTTCAATACAATATGACCACGTGACTGGAGAATTTTGGACGTAGTGACGTCAGCACTAACAATCCAATAATACCAACTTGAGGGAGTGTTTTAATGACACGTTTTAAAATGGACTTTTTGATAAGTTTTTTAAAACTCTACGTTAAATTTTATTTAATAAAACTTATATATTCATGATCAGCGTTTATTTGTGTATATGAACATATTTTTTTAAGGCCGTAATATTTTTCACTGGAGTTCCTTATTGGGGTATGTTGTGAGGCCGAAGGTAGTGGGGAAGGGAAGGAGATGGTGTAGAGAAAGGTGGGGAAGTACCTGACTATTCAGATCTGATCACTAAGCACGACTAAAGCCTTTTCAAGCAAAGTTTCAATTCTGAATGGTGGACTTACACCAGTGGAAGACACTGAGAGTATCTTCCACTCTGGACCGTTCCGCAAATATACTATATTATTATTTTAAATGAGTTAATTGTAAAATAACACATATTAATTAAGCAAAATTTATTTGCCTACGGATTGCAAATCAAGAGTCTAACCCTTCGACCACCCCTGGTGTATGTCATGAGCTAAAATGTTTAAAACAATCAACAAAAATCCTCGGACAATTTTAAACTCGGAAGAACTTTCCAAATGCCAAAGAGTTCGGACGAATTTATGTTGTATGACAAAGTTTCACAAATGTAGTTTTTATTATTTTTCCTACCGACATAAGCCCTCATAAAACCTTATTAAGTATACCGTAAACATGAATAAATTGTAATATTTCCTGGAAATAAGACTGACAGAAGGTATTCTGTCTTCTGTCACACCTCGCAGGATCGAAAGTATTATGACAAGTGTCATCTATGTCTTGTCACACTATGTTACATTCATACAATTCTTCGAAAATACGATCGCCCTGATCATCAAAAAAACTTTTCCTCCACAAAAGGTGATAGCATATTTATGGTGGCAAAATGTTTCCGGCAACTACTGTCAATTCAATATTATTATTTTGTTCAGATGTAGGTATACTAGGAAAATGAACCAACGAAAAAAAGGAAATTTTATGTAGACAGATAATACGACCAGCTCCGTTTTATTTAGTCCATATTTTTAATAATGTAAGACATGTCAGAAGATCAACATTTACATCCATCGGTGATATATTCATTGCTTGCACCTGTTAACAGATTTTGTTGGTCATTTTCATCATTTTGCAGTTTTTTTTTTATTCCTCTACGAAGAAAATTACATTTTCACTCATTTAACCAGAAATAATTAAATATATTAATTACACAAACTAAACACCATAATACATCGCTACTCCATATCATTGTTTATCCATGTGTTTATCCAGAATATACATTAACAATTTTTTTTTTAAATTTCCCTTTTTTTTCATTTTCAATGTCGTTTGGGAGGCAATTACATAAGTTGCCCCCTCGTAACCAGTGGATTGTTTACCATAGTAAGTGTGGATGGTGTTTAAAAGTATGTTATCGTGTTGTCGTGTAAAGTGTTTGTGTACTTGGGATGTTTTAATGAATTCTGTGTTTGTATGTGTGAGTTTATTGTTTATTTAGTGTATAAGGAGACATGTATTGTATTCATACAGTTCAATGTTAATAGTTTTGTTTCTATATATACTTTTTTGTGATGTTCTAGGCTTGTAGTGAAATATTTTTTTGATTAACTTGTTTTGTATTACTTGTAATTCATTTACATATGTTTCACATGTGTTTCTCCAGATTTCAATCAAATAATTTTAATGTGAGTGTACGATACTATAATATAAACCTTTTATAAATTTATTTGGCAACAGATATGATAACCGGCTGAATACACTAATTAAGGGTATGATTTTGTCTCTAATACCTTGTATATGCTGTTTAAATGTCAAATGCTGATCAATGCACAACCCAAGATATTTTTGCTGGATCAGGATTTGCAGGTCGTTCTTTTCAATTTCAGTAAGTTGCAGCAGTGAAAAGTTTTATATCTCTCAGCGGTGAAAGCATTCATTGAGCGCTTTTATTATTACCGTGACGATTCACGGTAACGGTACCGTGACGGCATAAAAAAGGCATGCAATAATGCTGCAACTCTTTCAAAATATGAGATTTACAATGTACGTAGGTCTCCTTCCTCCGTAGGAAAAAAGTCATAATTTTTTTGCATCATCACGTCACTGCACCGTGATGTTTCCGTAAACTCCTACCAATACTACTAGCCGTGACGATAATTTTGAAAGTATGAAATATAGTTACGAAGATAATTTTGAAGTGTGAGTGAATTCCAAAAACTCAAAAACGTCAAATGTCATTGTGTTGATGGTTTTGTTTTTGTTGTGTAACACATAGTGCTGCAACGCTTTCTAACACACTAAATAACAACGGTCGAAAATGAGACAAACGGTGAACGTATATCTGCACCCCCCCAAAGGAAACATTAATCATTATCATACATCTTTCTCACACGTATAAAGAAAATGAAACTCAATTCCGTCGCAAATAAGTAGTACTTTGGAGGAAACAGTCATACATATTTTGTGTGTCCAACCATTATTTAATGTGTAAGAAAGAGCTGCAGCATTATAGAGATAAGGAATGTATGTTTTTGCCGTCACGGTACCGTACCCATGAATCGTCACGGCAATTATAAAAGCGTTCTTCTTTTTAACGTCGGTATTAAACCTTACATTAAAAAAAAAAAATGATCTTGTTCATGTGAATTGAAAATCTTTAGAGGAATATAAACCTTAGAAATATTTCGATTCTCATGCCATACAAAATTCAAAATCGCGCGTCGTATTTGCACGAGGCAAGTAAGCGATAAAGTGGTTTTTATTTATTTTGTGCATAATTTTATTAGAATGAAAAAAGTTAGAACATAAAAAACTTCAAAAATAGTCTTAGCCATAAAGGGGTATTTAAAAAAAAAAGTTTCTTATATTAATTCATAGTTAAGTCATGAAAAATCATTTTTTTAGTGGTTTACGCTTATATTTTTTGTTATGTAAATAATAATTTTATTGTAATTCATATACATGCTAGTAAAAGCTTCAATTTATCCGTAGCATATTTTTGATGTTCATAATGTAAACCGATTCGCCATAAAGATGAATCTAAATAGTATCTAAATAGGATTTCACTTATAGCTTCATCTTAAGAAGTTATAATCTTGAGTATCTTCAATTTTGAAACGAACTGCAAAAATATAGTCCTACGTTAATTGGTGTAATTTATATTTTTGGAGCCTTATTTTCGAAAGCATGATCCTCGGGCTTAGAACCAAAATCTTTCCGTGGGCCGCACTCCCACGACGCTGATTTAAAAGACCAATTTGGGAGGTGGGTATGAATACCGCCGCCCCAAGAACCATTTCTCGGGGCGGCGGTTTGGCTGCTCAATTTGGTGGGCGGGGAATGCGTGCCTGATATTCCACCACCACTCTTGACTCGATCTCCAAAACCTTATCCCGTCGTGGTCTTGCCTGTTTTGCCTTCAGTTTCAGTGTTGCCATCTTGTAATACATCCAACATCCGAGGAGGGGTGGGGAGGCTACAGAATTATAGGGTTAAAAAATTAAAGGAGGTGTTGGCTTAAATTTGTTAATTGTTTTCAATAATTATTGCCTTGGGAATAACTTTGTTCTTATATTCGATTCCGCCAGGAAATCTGTCATCCTGTAAATCCCGCTGCGTAGGCGTGTAGGTAGGTGTTACCGCGAGCCGAGCAACGAATTTTGGGAAATGAAGCAACCGCCCCGCTCCGATCCTTTCCCATAATCTGTGGCTCCGCTCGCAATAATACCAACCTATTTATACTGTTAAGTTTTTTTATGACGTTTATTTGCACTGAATTACATTACAACAGCTTTACTTAATTATCACTGATTGATTTATTTACACAGAATTATTTGTAAAAGTTTTATTTATTAACACTGATGTATTTATTTACGCCATTTTTACTACACTCGGTAGGCACCGCGATGTTAATTCGTTAGCTGCGTTGTAAATGAACACGATAACTGCGTCGAACTCAACTATCCCGTTGGAACGTTGGATTCTATCCCTTATATTCTTACAAGGTCGCGTGTTCTAGAATATTCCGCTAGATTCTGGTGATTTCTGGTATGTACTAGTTGGTTCGCGATGTTCTTCCCGTTACAATACGTAGCATTAGATACAACATTTTTAGAGAGTACTCCATTTCGCCAAATGTGACGGGAAATTCTTCGAGATGACAACACCCTATCAACTCGTAGGACCCGTGGCTCTACCCAAAATTTCTCCTTTCTTTACTTCTTGTCCTTGCGACCCATGTCTGTCAACGCTTTCTTTGTCTTTGAAAGCGCAATGCAAAAGATGCTCTTTCAAAACTTTACTTTATTTATTCAAATTTATTCATCCACAGTACCTACTCATTATTATTTTAATGCTTTATGCGGATTTATAATAAACGATAGTTCAATCACACGGTTTGCCTTAATTTCAACCAAACTACGAGCTAAAATATTCCCGCTAATGTTCTAATCGTGACTGAAATGTTTCGGGGATAGTTGATTAGTTATTTAGTTTTAATACACGAATTAACCCGATTCCTATCAGCTTCGAAAATGTAACAAGTTTTTTAGAAAGTGCTTTAGTCACGCACAAAACCACGAATTTTAAACGTAGTAATTCACGTTTTTCCGAATTCTGGGTTGCAGAGGCATTAACATATGCTCCGTGATTGAAATTGTGTTCAAGTCTCTGAAATGTCGTGCCACAGGGAGATTAACATATATGTCAGGCTTTGTTTCTACAAATCATTAAAAACAACTCGGAAAATCTACACAGTAAATTCTGTTTGGTTAGGCAAATGGATTTCAGTTTGTTTCTGTTTTATGTGAACAATCCGATATCTACGGAACTACAGTAAAGTTACCCTTAAATCGACCACGTAGGTGGTACATCCCGTACTTTTCAATTAACCTTTTTTAGTGTTCTGATGATAAAATTTCAAATTTGCTTAAAAAATGTCAAAGACACTTAAAGTTTGATTAAGAAACATCAATTTGTAATGTTCTTCAGTAGGTTCACAACTAAACGATCATTTCATCATCATCATCATCATCATCATCTTCATCCCCTTATCCTATTCGGGTCGGGGACCCATTGCCTCGACAAGACTTCTCCATACGTCCCTGTTTTGTGCTGACTGTTCGGCCTCCGTCCATGGCAGTCCCATCCTCTCCTCACACAGTTTCTGGAGTTGCCTCGACCAGCTGTGTCTGGGACGGCCCACTGGACATCTACTTTCTGGAAACTTAGCATCCATATAAAAATATAAAAATCAAACACAAACAATTTACGTATCACAAACTAATAATAAAAACAATTTAAAAAAAACCCTATTCATCTTCGTCAGAACTTTTATTCAGACAATTTAAGGTCAGAAAATTAAATGCATTATACTTCTACCATGCAACATTACAAATTTATAAAGATGATATTCAAAATAAAGTAGCACCCTTTAAAAATAACAGAAATCTCAGACAAACGTCTTCCAATTCTTAAATGTAAAAAATCAATAGGACAGCAAAATCATAAATATCTCGGTGTCAAATTTTTTAATTCCCTACCAGAAAAAATTAGAAACATGAACACTAACATAAATGAATTTAAAACACACCTTAAAAATTATAGTGAAAACATGAAATGAGTTATACTAAATAAAACTCTTACGATAACACCCCCCCCCCCCCCCCCTCCATACACACAAACCCTGCTTATTTATGGGGGTACATAAAATATATATATTATGTAACTAATTATTGTATAGAATCAATTAAAAATACATGTATCTATTTATGATTCATAATAAAAAAAATATATATTTATATCTGGTGGCCGTAAGTGAGCGTCGGGCGATATACCGTTTTGAACACTGCCATCTTCGTATTGATACTGAGCTCGGCTTTCCTTATCACTGAGCTGTAGAGAGGATGCGACACACCGCTTGCCGCACTAATTCTTCGATCAATTTCTCCGCCTTGCCGTCCATCGCTGGAGAATTCATCCCCAAGGTACTTGAATCTTTCTACCTGTTTCAACTGATCACATCATATCAATCAAAAAAATATTGTATCACGGGTAACTGACATTTCATTTTAGAACAATGCACCACTCAGTTAATTTTGCAATATAATTAATATTTGTAATGGATCTATCAACCGTTCGATGGAATTTATAAAGTTCGTTAAATGATTTCGTATCAAATGAAAAGTTCACAAAGCAAACTTGTTTAATTAATTGCTTTCAATATTTCGAGGTTTTTCTAAGAGAAAACCTTTTGCAGCGTGTCATGAAAATATAAATGCCTGTGTAATTCCAAATTACCTTTTTTCTGGGAGAACAGCCATAAAATATATTTTATTATCAACTCCAGATTATTATTTTTAACAATAGACTCGTAATTTTTGTAGAAATTGTTTTATGGGCCGTTTGATGTAACATTTTTATTAGAGAAAGTAATTTATCTGTTTTTTTTTGAAGACGGGAAAGTTTTCAAATTTACATTCCTTTGTACAAAATATTTGTCCCAACACGAGATTTTTTCGAGAAAATCTCGACAAGCACCGATGGTTAATTCTAGAAAATTTATTGAAGCTATTATTTCGAATATGTTGCATTATTTATTCATAAGTAAAGAACGCTCGTAGTTCATAGTAAGTAGTTAAGATCAGAGCATTTTGTAATTAGTTTAATTTTCATGAAGATAGAAACACCCCAAAGGTCTCAATTCCCTTTAAACCAAGAGGAACAGGGTTCTTCTTACCCGCACTCCTGCTTTCTTCCCCTATCTCACAATGCTCTCAATCCATCATCACAGAAAATGGAAATTCTGACGGGACATATCTAGCAATATGTCCTTTAATAAGATAACAATTATTTTGTTCAAATAATAAAGATAGATATATTTTATCAATCAACAGCAGACAGTGAAAACTTTATAATTAATAGAAGAAGAATAATATTGTTTGAAACATTTACAGATGCAAACTTTGGTTCTATAATAACTTATTAAAGCAATATGAACTTTGAACTAATGTACGACATTCTCGATAACTACATACTGCAGGGAAGCAAAAGTCAAAAGTTTTCGTTTTGAGAAAACTGTATTTGAAAGTTTGCATACGGTTTGAGATTTATCGTTGTTATAAAAGTGTTTTTTTTTAATCTAGCTCCACATTGACGAAAATAATTCCCCTCAAGGCCTACGTCATCGTTGAGGATGCTGTGTGAAGGGTATTTTTAGGAAAGAGAGGAGAGGACGTTGTGGCGAGGAAAAAGGTGTGAGGGGTGTTTAGGAATCTGGGATATGTGTGTCCAGGAGTGATGGAAGTATTAATCTATCCCTCGTATTGCTGTGCAGGGGGATTTTCCGAAAGAAACAAAAAGAGATGTCAAAAGGTTTCCCTCCACCAGTCTCTCCCGATCCAACCTGCCACACAGCTGGTGGGCGGACGCGTTTGCCGCCAAGAACCGGACAAATCTCGCTCCATGAAACCGGGCACCCCTTCTAAGTCAACGAAACGTAGCGGACCTCTTGGGGTGACCTATGACAGGGGTGTTGGTTATCCAATAAATGGTTCCCGGGGCGGCGGTAGCTACACCCACCTCCCAAATTGAAAACAAAGAATCATTGACTTCAGATCGGGTGACATACATTTTGGACATAAAAAAATCAGTTTCATATCATTTGAGACATCTGGAAGCATTTGAAAAAGATTTCAGAAAAATCCTCCAAGGCTTCCGCTAATGTGTTTTTTTATAGCGTTCGATCACGCATAGAAAAAAATCTACATAGGCAAGTGAGCTAACAGAGCCAAATTGATCGTTCATTTATAAATCACTGTCAAATCAACAAAATTTGCCTGAAAGGTTTTTGTCGGGTGCCAACGATTCATCGAAATTCCAATGATTTAAAGTGATCATTAATTATTTCAGTAATGAGATTCGCCCGATCGGAATAATAGAGTGCAAGCTAGTAATCCGTTATAGCGCTCGTTTGTCGCAGCTAATAGCCTCCGGTACTCCATTTGCTCCATATAGTCTATAATAGGGGTGAAGCTCGACCTTGTAGAATCGATTAACTATGAAATTACTCTTGCGGGAAATGCATCGCTAAATTATCCCTCAGTAGATGTTCGTTCAACCATTATCTCGGTCACCATGTCAGACTATTATTATGTTTCTTCCATATATGTAGTAGACATTTACTACGACGTTCTGATGTCGGGTTGAAGTCGGTAGCGCGCTACCGACAGTGCTGATAGCGCGCTACGCGTTGCAGCATTCGTGTCTACTACTTTCGTTTGACGTTTGACAGAAATGGCGTCTGAACATAAAAGTAATGTTAGATTTGTTCTGGAAGTGGAAAAAAAATGCGTGTTTATATAACTTTACATTATCAAAATACGCGAGAAAGGATTTAGTGGAGAAAGCATAGATTAATGTTGGAGAAAAAGGTCATTTGACATCGTTTGACAACGTGTTAACTCCACGGCTGCACGTGAAAAATGATCAAGTTCAGTATAATTCGGTAGCGCCGTGTACGGAAACCAGCTTTAAAAAGTAGTGTATCTGCAGGGTACTTATGGTTGTGTCACAATGACGTAGTTTGTAAGTATCTCCATGAACGGAGGGCCTAAGTATAAAATTTAGGATAGTATGCGATGCGATATACCATTGCCCAATTTGTCGTGAAATAAGATTTTAAATATTCATTACCAGTATTGTTACTTTTTTTACGTTTGTATTTAGGTTTCGTTTAATTTCCATTAGGAAATATGTTACCTTAGGGGATGCTGTGTGGTGGGTATTTTTAAGGAAGGGAAGAAGAGGAAGTTCTGGGAAGGAAAATGAGCAATAGGTACGAATCTGAGAATCTGTGTGTTTAGGAGTGACAGGCGTACGAATTCATCCCTCCAACTGCGAGGCGATAGGTTAGATGGGTTAGATTATGGGCTAGAGAAGTCAAAAGACCTCCCTTAACCTATCCTTCTCGATCCAGCCTGCCAAGCAGCACGTGCAGCCAAGACTCGTACACACCTCGCCCCATGAACCCGGGCACCCCTACTAAGTCACCAAACGCAGCGAACTACTATGGCAGAGGTGTTGGTTATCCAATAAATGGTTTTCGAGTTTCAGTCAACAACTACTTTATTTATTAAATTTTGTATTTGTATAATCATTATAAATTAATAAAAACTTTCGGTAAATATTCAACTAACCGCCGCACCTGTATTATTAGGCTCAGGTTTGGGAAACTATACTACATTTCAGCTTAATTACTACAAGAAACGACTAATTACATTTCAATAGATGGTAAAAGATGCGTTAAAATTCCATTCTTATTCAATGAAAGTTCAAAATTTCTTGTATAAGATGCATTAAAATTCCATTCTTATTCATTCAAATTTCAAAATATCTGGTATAAGCTGCATTAAAATTCCATTCTTATTCAATGAAAGTTCAAAATTTCTTGTATAAGATGCATTAAAATTCCATTCTCATTCATTCAAAATTCAAAATTTCTGGTATAAGCTGCATTAAAATTCCATTCTTATTCAATGAAAGTTCAAAATTTCTTGTATAAGATGATTAAAATTCCATTCTTATTCAATCAAAGTTCAAAATTTCTGGTAAAAGATGCATTAAAATTCCATTCTTATTCATTCAAAGTTCAAAATATCTGGTACAAGCTGCATTAAAATTCCATTCTTATTCAATCAAAGTTCAAAATTTCTGGTAAAAGATGCATTAAAATTCCATTCTTATTCAATCGAAGTTCAACATTTCTGGTATAAAACAATTCCGAATTTTATTTTTTTCTATGGGTCGACATTTTCGTGAGATTCGTTTCTATGTAAATACTCAGAGTTACTTATTTAACCCAAACTTAGAATATAATAACCTATTTTTTGCACACAAATAATTGTTTCTTGTGGTAATTGTAATAACGAAGCGTAATTTCCATAATATATGCCTAGAAGTGCGGCGGTTAGTGGATTAATTACCAAACTTTCGTGCAAGCCACATCACAAAAAGACATTAAATAGCTGTTTCGGCGTTCTAGGCCATTATCAAACTGTGATTGTACCACATTGAGATTAACTCTATATTGGATATACTTTTTGATTAAAAAAATATTTTTTCAGTTTGGTTGGGTATTTTGATCTCAAATTCAAAATTAAGATTTGTTTGAAACGGGCAGCGCAAACGTTCCTCTTAATTATTTAAAAAATACAGTTTTTTATGTTAATTTTCCAGTGGAACTATAAGATTATATTTTTTATTGTTGTGAAACTGGAGGAGGGAAAGGGGAGAGAAAAGGAGGAAAGTACCTGGCTATTTATATCTCATCACGATTCAAGCGACACGACGACGCCGACGCCGACTCCGAAGGTTCTATTCTGAATGGTGGTCTGAATCAGGGCGGTGCGTGCTCAGATATAATAATTTAATATATATAATCCAGTTTACTGCAAAGTGAAAAAAATATTTTATTTATTTTAATGCTACGTGAAAGGTGGAAAGGCTGATGGAAATATTGAAAGAAGTGTAAATGCAGGTAGCTCCATTAATGGAAGACTGAACACGGCTGGCGGTAACTGTAAATGTCCAAAAAAGCGAAGCTAGTAGTGCACAATGGTATGCTGGAACCTACCCTAATGTGAGGCATGAAACTGGCAGAGGGAGGGTGATAATAAACTAGTAATGAATGCTATAGAAATGAGATTCCTCAGGTATATGTGTGGTAAAACCATGTACGATCGTGTGAGACATGAAATCTGCAAATAATGCAAAGTTGATGTAAGCATAATGAGTAAGATTAAGAAAGAGACGCTACGATGGATGGGACGGAACAAAGAGTAAGGAGAATTTTTTTATATGAATACCGCACAAGAGTCCCAACTGCTCCCGTCTGGAGCCAGTGAGACTATGGCATCCCCAATTAGGGTATGTTGTGAGGCTGAAGGTAGTGGGGAGGGGAAGGAGACGAGGAAGAGGGAGGTGGGAAGTATCTGGCTATTCAGATTAGGTCACCAAACACGGCTAAAGCCATTTCAAGCAACGTTTCAATTCTGAACGGTGGTCTTACACCAGGGCGACACTGAGAGTATCTTCCACACTGGAACGTGCCGCAAATATACTTAATATTATTTTTAATTAATAAATTGTGAAATAACACAAATAAATAAAATAATATTTATTTGCCACGCTGGGATTCGATCCCGTGACCTTCGGAAAGCGAGTCAAGAGCCTTGCCCGTAGACCTCTTACCGCTAAGACACTTACCGCTGGACTACGCCGGCCGTCAAATATGTATTACGCGGATGTAATATTACGCGGATGTGAATGATAGAAGATGTTGGGGATGCCAGGGAAAACATGGCACTATCAAGCGAACCAAATATTTGAGTCGGGCCATGTCAAGAATTAGAATAATAGAAGGGATTGTATGAGACGATGTATGAATGTGTACGAGGCAAGGAGTCTGCGCCAAAACCGAGTTGTTTGGCGGTGCGTCCTCTCTGTCTACCCCTGCAGCGAAATGGTATGATAGTTTGTTAAAAAAAAGTAATATTTTTTGGATGAAGAATTAGTACTACGTATTTGCTATTGAGGTGGTTTAGATCCTGTGTTGAACACATGTAGGCCACTCCTCTGACTGACCACTCCTTTCTCTCAGCGGTGTCTGGAACTACCATGTATTATCGACTACGTCTATCGTCCAACCATATTATTTGATCTGGCCGTGTTACTGCGGTTGGTTCTAGTTCTCCACTGGAGTACTCTTCTCGTCCTACTGTTGTTCTTGAGACGAGCAGGCCTGTTGAACAGGCAATATTTCCAATGATAACTGTTGCTTCCATTGTAAACAAATCCACGTGTTTCTTCCAATGTCCCATAGCGTTACGTATAAGTTATTTGTTTATCTATTTCCGTCATTTTCAGAATCTGTTTGTCTTTACCTAAGTAGATACTGCAG
Organism: Glyphotaelius pellucidus; assembly: GCA_936435175.1. Classification (NCBI taxonomy): domain Eukaryota; kingdom Metazoa; phylum Arthropoda; class Insecta; order Trichoptera; family Limnephilidae; genus Glyphotaelius; species Glyphotaelius pellucidus. Next base: position 6,622,932 of record OW386539.1, on the reverse strand, counting down.
TTTCAAAATCAAGTATGCGCAAAAGCAGAACAGGATATGTCAAAAGTTCTCCTTTCTGATTTAATCAAAAAATGTTAATTTGAAAATGCCCTGCCAAATTCACGTCATAATTTCTGCGCCATTTTCAGGTTTTTACTGTTCGTTTATCCCTGTTGTCGAGAAAGACGTGTTTTTTATTTCTTTAAAGGAAGTTGTTTTCGAAGCTTAATTCTATGGAGATTCAAATTAAAAACATTGTTTCAAATTCATTCTACTAAATCAATAATTTATTTCGAAGAAGGAGCTTGGGTAGGGCTGTAGGGTTATAGCGTAAAAAGCTTCCAGGCCCTGCGGATGGCACGATAGTAGCTGTGTAACAAACTTTACGTATGATGATGGTTTTGCATAAGGCGCAGCGTCAGAAATGTATTTGAAGTCGGTTTCTTAAATTTCAACCTTACAGACGCTAACATATTAATACCATCAGATAAGTTTTTTTTATTACCTAACACCAATGTGTGTGGATGATTTTAAGTAAAAAGGGCAAGAAATTCGGTTGAGAGTAAAGCGCATCTTAAATGAAAGGACATTTAATTGCCTTCTATATATTTATCTTTACATATAAAAATCAAAATATGTTTTTTTCTGGGTTTAAATGTATATTTGCTATGCGTTGCTAAACCATTCATCTTTGAGGATTTGATGTGTGCATGCCCGCGATGGTTTTTAGATACAATAGTGAGTTCTGCATCACGAAATTATGCATTGCTAATTGTTGTAAGATTGCGATGAAAATTTGGGGATTTGATGTGTTCGAGGGAGAGAGGGGGAGGGGAGAACCAGGGAGAGGGAGAAGGTACTCGGGAGGGGGGTTCACGGGACGGGGAAGTGGGCAAGGGGAGTGGAGAGAGGGAAGGCAACGCATGCCGGGATTTGAGTGAGAAAATTCTTTCCCCTAATAATACCATGCGAGCGAAGCCGCGGGTAAAAGCTAGTTATATATATTTATTTTTAAGTATTTTCGTAAAAAAATCGCGCTTTATTTCAAGCAATTTTTTTACATAAGCAATATTTTTTTATTATTATTTTTTTTTTTTAAAGAAAGAAACATTCCCGGGTTACGAATAACCCAAAAATGTTTGAAAATCTCTTACTACCACCACAGAAAGCCGAAAATATTGCTTGTGTTGTGATGGAGGACTTAGCCATCCGAGGAATCGAACACGGGACGCCCGGGTGGGACCCAAAAGCGATGCCCACTCAACCACTGACTGGTAATAAAATGGAATAAAAATTTCCCTCAGAGCCAATATCACCTTTGAGGATGCTGTGTGGAGGGTATTTTTAGGGAAATGAAGGAGAAGGTTTCACCCACACCTACCTCCTAAATTATGAGAAATGATTCAGATAAATATTAATAAATTTTCGCTTTGTTTCGTGTTCAAAATAATTGTGAAACCTGAGATTTTTTCAGTTCAAAGGTCTAATTGTTTACTAAAGCAGTCTTGAAACCGAGATAGAAGACTGTTCATGCGATGGTTTCCGAGAATGAAAGACAGAAACTCTCACAGCGCCAGCGTTCCAGCGCAATTAGTAAAACAACTTGAAGTTGGCTTGGAATACAAACCCCCTTCATTAGTGCAACAACAGGTCAAATGAGCGAAAGACAGCCGAGCGGTTTAACAAGATTATTATTGCATACAACTTTTGAATTCATTTAAAAAAAAGGTTTGTTCTTATTTGATTTTGTAAAAAAATGACATGATGTTGAGTGATAAGTTTTACATTGCAGTAAAAATATATTATTACCAGCTTTTTTACCCGCGGCTTCGCTCGCATGGTATTAGGAAAAAATTACTGTAGCGCTTGCACTTATCAATTATCCTCCCCCTCACCCCCTCCCGCAATTCATATATTCAGTTTTCAAACAGCTCGCGTGCCACCTAAATTTCATAATGCCAGAGCTCACCAGTAGTAAAAAAAAGAATTATCCGATTTGGTTCAGTCGTTCGGAAGTTATGAAGCACGTACCAACATTTCGAAGATTCATTTTTATTTATATAGATACTCGTAGATAGATATTAACTATGACGCCTGAAATAAAAATAAATAAATCAACATCGTTTGCAACGAATTGTTTTCTGACGTTAGCAATAACTCGCTTTTGTTAGCGACAGAAAACGTATAATAAATATAATATATTAATATTTATAATTTCATAACGCCAAAGCTTACCATTGTATACAGCTTATATTACTCGCATATAATGTAGCTTTCTATTGGTGAAAGAATTTTAAAAATCAGTTTATTGTTTTATGCGTGAAAGCGTAACAAACAAACACGCGGCTTCGCATTTATAATATTTGTATAGATTATTACTGTTGTTTGCCTTATCCACAGGCATACATTATATTTTGTGTTGGGGTTCTTCAAGAATAAATAGGTCCTTGTTATAATCAGGTTTATTATTGTATTTCTGTTTACAATATTTTATTTTTATTTATTTTAGGGAAAGTTGACAGCAAATCTTAGATTACACAATAATACAACAGTTTATTATGCTAATTATGAGGGTAGTTCTTCTTTCTAACATACATAAAGTTATCTCCACCAGTTATTGGAGGTTATCCACCACTTACCCGCCTTGGTATAAGTAACTGATGGTTACTCCTTCAAGGCTCTCGCAAGGACTCTAATTTTTTTCGAAAGAATGAAGCTACATTTAGTTTTGAACGAATCTAGACCTCCAATGTCCCTGCATACAGTGTTAGTAAGCAGTGTGCAAGTGCTTACATGATAAACTTGATACAATGGTGTTAGTAAAACATATAAAAAGGCATGGAAAGATGATAAAAAACAAGATGAAGGACGCTCGCGGGGGATTGTATCTTGCGTATGCTGCAAGCACCTGCAAGAAAGGGAAGATACAAACATGTTCTACATCTCCACCAGTTAGTGGAGAATAATTCAACAGAATTACCAATATTATTATTTTATAATCGCTTTAAAATCTATTGTACTAAAGGCGTAACGACTGCCGGCCGGCCGGCGTAGTCCAGCGGTAAGGCTTTTGACTAGCATTCCGAAGGTCGCGAGATTGAATCCCGGCGTGGCAAATAAATTTTATTTGATTAATTTGTGTTATTTCACAATTTAATCATTTAAAATAATATAAAGTTTATTTGCGGCACGTTCCAGAGTGGAAGATACTCTTAGTATCGCCCTGGTGTAAGACCACCATTCAGAATTGAAACGTCGCTTGAAATGGCTTTAGCCGTGTTTAGTGACCAGATCTGAATAGCCAGGTACTTCCCCACCTTCCTCTTCCCATCTCCTTCCCTTCCCCACTACCTTCAGCCTCACAAAATACCCCGATTGGGGATGCCATAGTCCCACTGGCTCCAGACGGGAGCAGTTGGGACTCTTGTGCGGTATTCATATAAAAAAATAAAAAAAAATAACGACTGAGCGCGTTTTAAAAAAAATATGCGTTTATATTATAACACAGGGACATCCCTAGCATGGCGGATGAATTAACACAATTTTTTTTGTTCATTGTATAAACTTCTTTTAATAAATAAATAAATAAATATTTTTGTAGTAAATATTACGTGATAGAATTGTATTACAAACAAATCACAGTCGTCTTCTACCACCTCGACTTGCGTGTATTCTATAATGTTACAAAAAAATGATATAGCGACATAACATATAAAGCTACTTTAAAACTCCGATCAAGGTTTAACTTATCAAGTAACAGCGATTATTATTTTTTATGATGTTTAATAAAAAAAAATTTAAAAATCTCAAAATCTCTTATAATTTTTATGTTACATTTGTCACGTGGGTTGTCATTCGAAATAGGTGCACACGCAGCTTGTGTTCGTCAGCCCCAATAAGCATTTTAGGCCTCGTTCCCCCCTTGCTACAATTTCCCCTCTGAGATCCAGAGAAATTCATTTATATTAAAAACCAAATGTGACAAAGTGGTGGAAATGTGACAGAGTAGTGGAATTGTGACAGAGTGGTAAAAGTTATGTAGGTTAAAAAGAAGAACAACCCATGAACTTTCCACTGATGATAGTGAATGATAAAGTGTAAAATTTTAAGGGTGTTTTCTTAAAAAGTTTATTTTTATACTTACAATATGTGAGGGGGTGAGGAGGAGGAACATAGGATAAGGTTTAAGAGGCTAAGGACGGTAATATATTGGGGGGGGGGGTAGATTAAACGTCCTAGTTTGAGTCGTATTGTATTTTGAGTTTTCGTTTTATGTCACGTAACATCGAGTTAAAAATGTCAATGTGGTAATAATTTAAGTTAAATGAATGTGTGGATCTGCAGATAAATCAGTTCTATTTGGAAATGGTTTTGCAAAGAGGGAGATTAAAAGTAAGCGACTGTCTGCTGTTGCGATTTGGAACATGGAATGATATGTGTTGAAGAAGATCAGGACTATCCATTAAGTTAAGTAATTTCGGTAATTTTAATTACCGAATATACTATAATTCTTCGGTAAATTAACGTCTGTTTATTGAATAACTTTGCAGTCTTCATAACTTACATGAGATCGAAAAGAGCGGATTTTTTAGTACCTTAAAAATCTATTCTGAACGCTTTCAATTCTATTTTTGTGTACTGCAGAGCCTGGATTCCACATTTGAGATGTGTATTCAAGGATACTACGTACATATAAGTAATATAGTTTTGAAAGTCGTAAGGTCTTTGAATTGTTTAGGAACGGATTATGAAACCAAGCAGAGAAGGTGCGTTGGTGACTATGTGGTCGATAGGTTTATTGAAAATCAGTTTACTATAAATAAAACATATAAATCAACATAAATAAATAGACAAACAGATGAAGTTTCTTCACAAAACACGGGCCGGGATTTTTTTTGCGTACCTTTTTAAATGAAAACTACTTTAGTACCGTTGTGATTTGAAACTCAATGAAACGGAAGCGAGTAACACTAATAAGAGACAAACAAATACATCTACATTATTTAGCCTGCGAGAGAATGAGATAGCAATAAATATTTATTCATTTCTCGGGTACTTGGTTCCAATATAATACGATAATTCCACAGTCCCACGCAAACCTCCTTTAGTCTAGATTTATAAAGCGCCTGACGAACTTTAGCGGCCAGACATTCAGTGGACCAAGGATCAAATCTTACGAAATAAAAAAAATAAAAATAAAAATTGTAAATCAAAATCCAATCTTCAAACCATTCCAAAATGAACAGGCAAAAGAAAACACAAAAAGAGACATCTAGCGTTGAAGAAACCAAATACTAATAAGAAAATGTATAGGAAAAGATGTACTGTAATTCGACGAAAAAAATTATGGAAAAAGTCATCCTTCACATTGATTAAAAAAAATGCTTCGTAATCTCTTCATTCTTATCTACTTTAGTTGTCTGAAGCTTTCCCTTCTACCGCTTGTGAATTGCATAAACTGATTTTTTTTTCTCAAAGGTCTCAAAACGCCGCTGCTGTTTCCAAATCGCTACAAATATAAACAATGTAAATGATAGAGACCCGATCTGTAAAAAGGGGAAGAGTAAGTGCTGCAGGCAAAACTTTAGCATTATATTTAATACCTACTATGAATGATGTGCCATCAGACCCCGGGCTGAGTGCTGCCACCATGTCCATGGGGTCCAGGTGATTCAGATGATCCGGGTGCTTGCTATGCCATTAAATAACCAAAACTAGTCATTGAATTCTACAATTATATTAAACTTTGTGAAAATAAAAGCTTTTTATTTTTATTTTTATAAAGAACAACTCTTTTTTATAACTTTTGAAGGTTATTCCCTATTATCAATGTAATAACATTGAAGAAGAAGATAACATCAATAATCTAAACGAAAATATGAAAGAGAACAAGACACAGAAAAATAGAAAAAGATAATGGTCGCAACTGGGATTCGAATCCTGAAGCTCTTTGCGAACCCAGTTGCACCATTATCTTTTTCTAGTGTTCCATGTTCTCTTTCATATTTTCGTGTTAAACAAGTGTTATCTTCTTCTTCAATGATATATTACATTTATAGGATTAACCTACAAAAGATATAAAAAGAGAGTTGTCGTTGCAAAAAATTGAATATTCATTTAGACTTTTAAAAAAATGTCAATAGTTCCATAAAAATAAAATCAGATATTTTTATCCGAGACGCTATCTAGGTTACAAACCAGTTCTTAGAACGACTGTTTCCAGTGAAAAAGGAAGTTGCCAAAAAATTAGTCGAAGATAATAGATAATATAGTGCATTCTAAAATTTGAAAATTTGAGATTGAAAATTGTGACGGTTTGATGGAAGGTTGCAATGGCTCAATTGGTGAAAGCTCACGTCCCGGTTAGAGAAAGGTTCTGGGTTTGAGTCCCAGTTGCGACCATTATCTTTTTCTATTTTTCTGTGTCTTGCTCTCTTTCATGTTTTTGTTTAGATTATTAGTGTTGTCTTCTTCTTCAATGATAAATTTATCTTGAATTTTTTTGTATTACTTTAACTCTACACAGGAGCTCCAGCATGGTGAAATTGATAACTTTAGAATATCGGATTAACAAGATTTTACATCGATTGTAAATGGTAGAATAGACAGTCCTGATTTAACTAAGCTATTTGAATTTTATGTCCCCATTCGTTCCAAAATCCTGTTTAAATGTAACAATAACAGGACTGAGTATACGAAACACTCGCTTGTACCTACGCAAATATATTTAACTGCACGGAAGGTAGGTACAAGAAGGCTATATATACCATCAAATATTTTCAATCAGTATTAATTTTGTTTGTACTGTAGAATTTTGTATATTGTATCTCTGGTGTCATTTCTCAAATGACACCAATTCTCATCAAATGCCACAATTAACTGTTGTACTATTTTTTTATTATTTCTTTTTTAAATTAAATTTTGTGATAGGTAACCCGTTTTTACGGTATATCTATATATACCGTTGATATTAAATCAATAAATAATTAGATATCCCTAGCACAGTTTCATTGTTCATAGCCAAACTGATATCGGCAGGGAATAAATGAGAACTCAATATACGCTGGCAACACTATAAGGAAACACTGATCTATCCACAAATTCGCATTCCGAAGCGTCAAACGCCAATCAATTACATACAAATATTAATAATATGACAATGTTGAATTGGAATACTAAACTAAATATGCATCGACGGTACGCATTTACTTTTTTATACTAAACGGGAGTTAATTAGTTCATGAGGTCTTTATTCACATTTCAACCATTTTCATTTTTCAAAGATCGAACGGAATAAATCGATTGCGTCTTAGATGCATTTTTTGTCTATGGATCGCGTATACGACTTCTTTCATCTCCAAAAGCTTCGTTGGTTCAAAACGTTCATTAACCACTGGAGCGCTTTTTGCCACAATATAGCGCCATTTAAAATACCTCGGATTGGTTTGCTGCCTGTTTTAGGCAAATTTTCCAAAGATGCATTAAAATTTTTTAAATATTTCCAAATAATCCCACGATCTGAGACTAAAATAATAATGGAGTTGATAGAATTCTTTAAAGCATTTTTTATATATATATATAGGATTTATTTCAGTGCAGAAATTCTGGGACTAACTACCATATGTATTCCTCTTTGCCCAGAATACTAATGGAGGGAAACAATTATACAAAGTCAATGGACATCTTCAATTTATCTTTGAATAAATATAAAATATTGTTATTGAGGCAGTTCAGTTATGTACAAGAAAATGTTTTTTCTATGCTATATATGTAAAAGCCCCGAAAAAGGGCGTTTATTTATAAATAAATAAATAAATGTTTTTATTCTTTTGCGTCTATGATTTACTAGAACGATCTAAATATGTTTATTCACTTCTTTGTCAAAAAATTCTCGTTCAAAACTTTCAGCCGTGTGTTTGCTTAGAATGAGGTAAAAGTGATTGTTTTAAGTGATTTTTATTACGTATTTATAAACGACAGTTACCGTAATTCAATTATCCATCTATATAACGTATTTTCAAGTCGTTTAAATAAAAAAAATGTGACTTTTTAAATGTCTCACGTGAGTAAAATGTGAATTTCAAATTTCATCCGATCATTGTGTTTATTTTTACAATTATCGATGTAATCACTTGACGTGTACATTTGAGGTGCAGTTTTTCAATTAGAAAGATTCATAACTAAGATAAAAATGTAAATTTCAATTAGTTGGTTAAACTCTTAACCCATTAAATGAAAATTTAACCAGCCGTCACATTGCCTTTTTATGAGAAAGAAAATGGCGAAGATTTATCAATATTTTCTGAAAGTTTAGTAAAATGATGTTTTTAATATGTATATTAATTGTTTCTGTGGTTATTAAACAGACCACAAACAATGTGTGAAAGTCGAAGAAAATATCCAATGTTGATGGAAAAAGTATCACTTAGGCAATTTCAAAAGAACTATCACGCAGGATTCGCGCAGTTTTAAAGTTTACATTTTTATAATATTTTTTTTATAAATCCTACAAATATGTGATCAACAAAAGATAGATGAATTCATTGGCTATATAGAACTATATTCAGTTTGTATGTCTCCATATTAAGATTCGGAGGTATGATTTTTTTTAAGATGGGCGGGAAATATTCAAAACGGTCACCAAAAAAATTCGAGCTATCGGAGAAAAAGGTTTCAAATTCCGCGGTCGTTCCAGGGGTTAAATAAACCTGTAAATTTGCGTAGCGTATGACTTAATTCGAAAAATCCGTACATCATAACTTATAAAATACAATGGAGTCCAGGATAAAATTTATGAATTGTCGGGAAATCTTTTTCCAATTGTTGACCGTGATCCCAAGTTTTGATAACGGACCATAGATGACGGATTTGGTCAATATCTTATGGATATATCGATTGACCTTTGTACCCAAGAGGAGCTAAAAATATGGGTTACACGTTTAATTCGTTTCGACGAGAGAGAAAAAAAAGTAGAGTTTAGGAAATTGCACCATAATTGTTCCATAAATTGTCCAGTTTAAAAATGTTTGTGTGATCCCAGTGGAAGCCAAGTTGATACAAATACCGTACTTATAAATAATTGTACATTGAATCACAGAACCCTTGAAAAAAGTTTACTCTATAAAACTTTTAATTTTCACAACCGCATTGCCTTGAGCTTTGCCATAATTTTCCGCGATTCGTGCAAACATGTTCTGCTATTGTAGTGAACTGGATTGCTGGAAGTATGTATTAAATTTCCTATGAAACTGGAGAACGAAGAAATGGTATAAATATACAAACTCTCGGGAATTCTCTGAGGGAGAGATTTCTCCTCGGGAATTCTAGAGAAATTCGTTAACGAGACTTCTCTAAGAAGAACACTGAAGAAGTAATTTGTTCACAAATGAAGGTGCAATTAGAAATGCTGTGTTGTGCGGCACCTGTGTAATAAGACGTCAGTTGAGGTCTTTGAAGACCGCACTGCAAAGCAGACGTAGTCCTTCATCCCACTTCAGGAGCTCTAGCATGGTGAAATCGATAACTTTACAATATCGGATGGTTAGGAGTAACTTCCAATGATTTTATATCGATATCCCTAGCACAGTTTCACTGTTGATAGCCGAACCGATATTGTGGGGAATATATATATGATTACTCGATATACGCTGGCAACACTGGCGGATCTGTCCATACATTTACATTCAGAAACGTCAAACGCAAGTCAAATACTTAAAAATATGAATAATTTGGCAATGTTGAATTGAAATACAAACCTAAATATGCATTGGCAGTCCGCATTTACTTTTTGACACTACACGAGAGTTGATTAGTTAATCATTTCTTTAGTCATAATTCATCCACTTTAGTTTATCACAATTCAAATGGAATAATTTGGTCGCGTCTTAGTTGAATTATAAAGTCTTTATATTGCGTATATGACTTCTTTCAATACAAAACATCTTCGTTAGTTCAATACGTTCATAAAATAAGCCAGTAATGTTGATTAACGAACGACATAATTGAAATAATTGCATTTATTGACAGCTAACCGAAATTTTTTTTCCGGTTCCGGTCGTTAAACTAATAAGACGTATGTCATCGATATCTGCTTTAATTTACGGAAATTCAGTGCAAAATAGTGTAATCAACTGTGTTTTATGCTCAAAATAGTAAAATAGTGTAATCAACTGTGTTTTCTGCTCAAAAGCGTAAAATAAAAACCAAAACAAAGAGAATCAAAACAAAACACAGTTAAATCAACGTTTTGTGATAAATTTACAACAATAAAAATTTATAGCATAACCAAAAATAGTGCAAATCATAGACTAAAGTGAAGTTCGCAATAATCAGTGATACCAATATCACAACAAAGTTTTGTGTTGCCATAACAATAAAAATATCCCCAAAAATGGAGAAAAAAGATATGGAATGGCTAATAACAATGTTAGATGAGAAACTGAATAACCAAACTCTTCTTATAACAAATTCTGTAACCAAAAATGTAATGGAAGCGCTTGATGAGAAACTGAGATGTATTTCAGAAGAAAATAATATCCTAAAAGTAAAAATATCTGAACTACAACAGGAAGTGAAATTCTTGAAAAATGATAAAAGGAAAAACAATCTGGTATTTTTCGGAGTTGAAGAAACAGGAAAAACCGAAGGTGAGCTTGTTGATTGCATAAAAGATGCCATAATTGAATCAGGAACATACTTTGAGAGCAACGAAATTAGCAATATATACAGAATTGGGAAACGGATCAACAACAAAAATCGCCCTGTAATAGTTTCTATCACCACTTTATGGAAAAAGCATATCATTCTACGAAATAAGTCCAAACTTCCCCAAGGAATATACATCAAGGAGGACTACTCTAAAGAAGTGTTAGAAAAAAGAAAGCAATTGCAATTACAAGTTGAAGAAGAAAAGAAAAAAGGAAACATAGCATTCATAAAACATGATAAATTAGTAGTGATGAAAAACAGAGACAACAACCCAGAAAAAAGGAAAAGAGAAGAGTCAGGTTCTCCAAACTCCTCAAATCAAAAGAAGACGACAACTGCCACCTCACACCGGCAAATTAATTCCTCAACCAAAACCCCAGGAAAAGACATTATAAGACCCAACATACTCTCCTACGTTGAACGAGGAAAGTCGGCTTCACTATCGGATATTCCAAAAAACATGTAAGCTGCATCGACACCAGGAACCATATTATCACAACATTAACAAAACCAACTTTTTGTAAAGACACCCCAATCCGGCCGGTCACCGTGGGGGAAGAAGACTACTACCCTCCAACTAGATTTATAAATAATCAACCACATACCCTTTCCAAGAAAACCTGTCAAAACAAAAATATAATACACATCGCAACATATAATACGCTCTCTTTAAGAACAAAGGAAAGCCTAGCGGAATTAATCTTAGCTTTAGAAAACATACATTGGTCGATATTAGGACTGAGTGAAGTACGACGCCTAGGAGAGAACATAGAGGACTATGGAGACTTTATGTTATACTACAAAGGAGAAACACCGGGCCAATACGGAACAGGATTTTTGATAAACAAAGAATTAAAACCATATATTGATGAATTTATTGGGATCTCAGAACGTATTGTAATGCTTAATGTAAAGCTACCGCCTAAAAATGAAAAGTGGTCAATTGTTCAAGTCTATTCTCCAACAGAAAAATCTAGTAAATCAGAAATCGAGTCCTTTTACTCTACACTGTCAGATGCAATAAAAACCCACTCGCACAATAATTTAATAGTAATGGGGGATTTTAATGCCAGAACAGGCGAAAGAAAAGACGGAGAGGAAATTGTGCTCGGTCCATATTCTTCAGGAATAAGAACAAGAAATGGGGAAATGCTGATACAATTGGCTTACGAAAACAACTTAAAAGTACTAAATAGTTTATACAAAAAGCGTAAGAACAATAGATGGACATGGATACATCCGAATGGCTACCATAAAAACGAGATAGACTACATCTTAACGAATAAAAGTCACAAGTTTCAAGATTGTAGAGTTATAAACAATATAAATTTTAACAGCAACCACAGAATGGTTAGAGCTAAATTACAAGTTCATACACTCAAGAAAAACCGACCCTTTATGGTGAAGAAAATCAATAACATAGCATTGGAAAGTACAGAAATATTAAGAGAAAAACTAGAAAACTTCATAGAAAACACAATAGATTCTGATATACAAAACAAATACAATAAGTTTGAAGAACTTCTGTACGCAAATAAAAGAACCAAACATGAGGGTGAAAATAGGACAACAAAATGGATAGGAAATCAAACTAAAAAACTCTTACAATCTAGAGCAGAACTAATATCAAACCCTAAGAAGTCAAAAACCACAAGAAAAGAAATAGCCCAAATTAGTAACAAAATCAAAACTCAAATGAGAAAGGACCATCAGAGATATAGATTGCAATTACTCGAAGAGTGCATACAAAGAACAGGAGGCAGCAAAAAAGCAACCAAACAACTATTAGAGAAACGAAACTGGATACCAAATTTAATAAATAAGAACCACAAATATGAAAAGCGTCGCCCAGAAATCATCTCTATAGCTACTAGCTTTTTCGCCGAACTGTATGAAAGGAAAAATACTATACAAGCAACAAGCCTAACGGGAGGAAGCGAAGTACCGGACATAATCTCTGCAGAAATAAATAAAGCTGTGAAATCTCAAAAGAAAGATAAAGCTCCAGGATCAGACGGCATTACCAATGAGTTCCTCATACTAAATAAAGACTACCTAATGCCAATTCTCAAACACCTTTTTAATGAAGTACTACATAGTGAAATTATACCCAACCAATGGACAATGTCGACTATAAAACTTTTGCACAAAAAAGGAGATAAAAATAACATAAATAATTATAGACCTATCAGCCTGTCGTCAAATATCTACAAAATCTTCGCTAAAATAATACTTGGCAGAATAACCAAGACTCTAGATGAAAGTCAGCCAAGAGAACAGGCAGGATTCAGAAGCGGATACTCGACTTTAGACCATATTTATGTTATCAAACAATTATTCGAAAAAAGTAAAGAATTCAACTTCACCTTTTATTGCTGCTTTGTGGACTACAGTAAAGCTTTCGACACAATAGAACATGAAAAGATCTGGCAGGCACTTAAGAATCAAGGTGTCGAAATCAAATACATAAGAATTCTAAAAAACATCTATGATAACAGCAAAGCTAAAATTAAACTAGATAAAGAAGGAAATGAAATCAAAATAGAAAGAGGTGTACGCCAGGGCGACCCCCTCTCACCTAAACTTTTTACGGCAGTCCTGGAGGAGATCTTTCGTCAATTAGATTGGGAACAATGTGGGCTGTCCATTAACGGTGAAAACATTTCACATTTAAGATTCGCGGATGATTTGATAATCCTCTCGCTGACGAGTGCAGGCCTGCAGATGATGTTGAATGAACTAGATAGAGAAAGCCGAAAGGTGGGACTAGTCATGAACACAGAAAAGACCAAAGCAATGACAAACGGGAAGCAAGAACCTATCAAGATCAATAACAATCTGATCGATTATGTGGATGAGTATGTATACCTAGGTCAAATCATTTCTCCTTTAGATTTAACCACAAAAGAAGTAGACAGACGTATTGGAAATGCTTGGAAACAATATTGGGGTTTGAAAGAAATAATGAAAAACAGTGAAATCAGGATAGCTATCAAACGGAAACTTTTTGACACCTGCATACTTCCTGCACTTACTTATGGTTGCCAAACTTGGGCACTCACAAAAACTCACAATAAGAAGCTCGAAACATGTCAAAACTCCATGGAAAGAAGTATGATGGGGAAAAGACTGTCCGATAGAATAAAAATTGCAACCATTAAGAAGCAAACAAGAACAAAAGATGCCATAAAAACAATAAAAAAGCTAAAGTGGAAGTGGTCAGGCCACACAATTAGAGGAAGTGAAAAATGGTCAAAATTAGTCATGAATTGGTTCACAAGTGACAAGAAGAGAAAACGAGGTAGACCATTTAGACGGTGGGTTGACGACATCAAAGCCGTGGCAGGTGGTACATGGACAAGAACAGCTAATGATAGAGAGAAATGGCGACAGTTGGAGGAGGCCTTTGTCAACTAGTGACATACAGACAGGGAGTCGATGCATGATAAGTGAAAAGTTTATTATAAATAATGTTATATAATTTACTGTCTGAATAAAGGCTATTATTATTATTATTATAACCGAAATTTATCTGATACTATGGAATCCGGGCTAAAATTTGTCAATCGTCGCGTCGCGTCTGTTGGAATTTCTCTTACCAATTGGTGACCGTGACCGCAAATATTGCTAACTGACCGTCGATATCGTATTGATATAGGATTATATCGATCGACCATACTAGGTACCCTGATATCAGTGAGATTGTGTCCTACAGTCGAGGGCACCCACCACTTTCCCGAACCGTTTTAAGGACCAGATTGGTCCCTCTATCGGTTCTTACATCAAGACTCTATATTTATTTTTTAAACGAAGCTACTTTGAAATGATTCTAAAAGCCCCCGACTGTCCCTACACGGCACAACATACAATTATACATACCAAAAAAATTTGTACCTAAAAATAAAAGTATGTAAAATTATACATACTAATAAAATCTGTACCCTGATATCAGTACCGATCGACAAAAACCAGAGACATTGCATAGAAAAATAACGTAAACTACGGTTTGCAGCGCAGCTATTGTTGATTTTTTCTGCGCAGTTAATCCGGTTTTTGTTGATCCGCTACTGATATCAAACCAGTAGGACGACTGGCGTAAACAAAAAAATACAGAAGCCGAGTAGACTGCCCTGTCTATCGGCAAATAGATTATTATCTTCCCACTTTAATTATTATTATTTTTTTAATTTAGCCCCACAGCAGATCCCGAGGTAAACAATTTCCCTCGGGGCCTATTTCATCTGTAGGAATGCTGTGCGGAGAGTCTTTTTAGGCAAAAGGATGGAGAAAGTTCTGGGAAATAAACAGGCAGTGGGTTCAGTAGGTCCAGGAGTGATGGACGTATAAACCCATTCCCACCACTGCGGTGCAAGGCGATGAATCAAGTGAGTTCGACTGGAGAGGTCAAAAGATTTCCCTTGACCAATATCTTGCGATCTGGTCCGACACGCAAAAGAGCAAATCACCGCCAAGACCTAGTCTTAGTGACCTAGTGACAAACGTCACCCTATGATCTCGAGCACCCCTATAAATCAACAAACGTAGCGGACCACTTGAGGTGACCTATGGCAAGGGTGCTATTATATTATATTAAGGACCTATGGTTAGTTATCCAAGAAGTGGTTTCCGGGGCGGCAGGACCAATACCCACCTCCCAGATTGTACACACATAAAACGCTATTTCGTTAATAATATTGGTCCTAAGCTTGTATGAAAACGAGAATCCGACAAAATAGTCTATTTGCTAATTTTTCAACTTCATCCCGATATTATTTACATAAAAAATGCATATTTCTGCTCCAAGGGCTCCATATTTTAGTGCCCTATCCCTTTGCTATAAATTTGAGTGAACTCAGAACATAAAAGAGGCGAACCTCCTTTACCTTGAAGAAAAAAGCTCAAAATCAAGGAGATTGAAGCTGTGGAGGGCGCTTTTTAAATATTTTACTAAGGAAACCTTAAACTTTTGGCAGAGCTGTAAGATGTTTGACTCTCAATTCAAGTCGCAAGGGTTGGCTAAGTCAAATGCGTTGGCTAAGAATTTTTTATGTTATTTATCCATGTATTTCCCATATTAAATGATCCAATGCAAAGTAATGCAAAATCATGCAAAATCACGTGTTTTGGATTTGAAAATATAATGCTTTAATTAAATACTGCAAGTAGAACACATCTTTGCCTTCGAAACCATCGAGTATTTTTTTGATACGTCTTTTAATAAGCCTAGAAAAATAAAATAGCCCATAGAAAATGTTTTGTAATTACAAACCCGTTATCGGATATGGTTTTATTAAATAATGTAGCTTATTAAATTTCTTAGAAAATAATCGGAAAATATTTTAATATTTGATATAAAATAAAACATGATTTTGGCGATGTTTTTTTTCAGTGAATTAAAAGAGGCACTACACACCGAATTCTTAAGGCGGCACTTCCCCGCTCAAAAATAAGAAGATTTGTAATTACGAATGTTGGACAGAGCGCGCTAATATTTTAAATGATAAAATTGAATCGAAAATTGTGAAAATGCTGAATAAAACATGACTTGTTTAAAAAAGAGCAAAAATCTCATAGAAGGCATCTAAAGTATCGTTTAAAGAAACATTGTGAATTTTTTCACAAATATAACTTGTAAAATAATAGAAATATACTTGTTTTTAATAATTTTCGGAGCACACTTTGCGATTTTTTTTCTATCGAGAAAATTTCATATAGTTTGCGTTTCGGCGTGGAACGTATCTAAATATTATCTTCAAAAATAACATATATTTTTTTAAGAGTTTAAAAACTTCAAATGTTTAAGGGAGAAATCGGTAGAAATTCGGGTAGCGGCGGCTTAACTGTGAATTTTATCTGCAGATGGCAGAAGGACCGATAGCGCGTCATTTAGTCGCCGCCTAGATTTCGAGGCGAATGAACGGGCCTTGTCGAAAATTTCCGAAACCTTTCTGATAAAATCGCCTTGTGAATTTGTGAGTGTTTAATTAAGTTAACACTGCACGTGTTTGCAATTAGTAGCAATTGTTTGCAACAGGAAGCATTCGTGCAAATCGCACATACAGTCTGATGTCGTATCGTCTTGAAATGTTATCGTGTATAACAATGAAGAGTTTAAGACTAACATTCATAATTTTATGATCATATTTGTCTAATGGTGCTAATTTATTAATGGGATTCTGATTAGATTGATGCATACTAAACACTTAAAGGGTCTTGATCTAACATCTGATTTCATATTGTTTCTTTTTGTAAAACTGTTTTATTTTTTTACTAAACTTACTATCGATATTTGAGAAATTACGCACATTAGAGAATGACTAAAATCTGTCGGAAATCGAAGGATCTGTGAAATGTAGAGGATTTTTGAATGACTGATGACGCGAACATTCACTGAAATCCTGGAACAAAATGCTGTACAGAAGATCCCTAATGTACCAATCATAAATTTATTTATTTATATATGCTGGTTTTTATTCACTTACGGTAAGACCACCCTAGTTATGGAGATTCAGATATATACAAATGGGTAAATAAATAAAACTACAAAATGTACTCAGTCAAAGGACAAATATATCTGCAAAAAAATACAAAATTATGGATTTACGTAAAAGCTCTAAGAAAGGCAAGAGACGCCGAGAGAGAGAGAGAGAGAGGGAAAGAGAGAGAGAGAGAGAGAGAGAGAGAAAGAGAAAGAGAGAAAATCGGTACGTAATACCGTTAGCTCAACATATTTTTGAGCGATTGCAGAACATCTTTTCTGAAACCCAGCATTCTCTACCTTTTTATATATCGGTACGTTTGAGTCAGTGGTCTATTATTTTTAAATGTGTTAAGGCGAAAAATTCTGTGGTGTCTTAAACAGTTAATTGGGAACATTTATTTAAATATTGCTGAGACATAATGTAGTGTCAAGATGGCCGTGGTTTTATTTAAATCAAATTTAATATTGTAATTATGTTCTACAAGTATTTTACTTTTTTGTTATTGGGACAGTTGTTTCAGCGTTCAAGACAAAAAAATGGATAATAGTGTAAATAGTAAAAAATTAGGATATCATAATTTATCGTTAATATTTGAAACTCGGATGTCTTTCAAGCTCTTCTTAGCAATATACCGTAGTGATTTCTAAATATGTAGAATTATGAAAAATGTTTTTTTTTTCATTAGTCTCACACAGGAGGCCTGTGGGATGGTGTGTGGGGTTGCTATGTGAGGTATTTTTAGGAAATGTCATCTTTGGGGATGCTGTGTGGAGGGTATTTGTAGGAAAAGAAGGAAAGGAAGTTCTGGGAAGGAAAAAAGTATGAAGGGTGGGTAGGAAATTGGGGGTCAGTGTGTTCATGAGTGATGGACATATGAATCCATCCCACTGCGGTGTAAGGCTATGTTTCGAGAGAGTACGGCTGGAGAAGTCAAAAGGACTCCTTCAACCATTCACTTCCGATCCGGCCTGCCACGCAGTCGGTGGTAAGGCGCATCCACCGCCAAGACTCGGACAAACCTCACCCCATTAACCCGCTAAGTCACCTGCTGCCAAGATCCGGGTAAACCTCATAAACCTGGGCACCCCAGTAAAGTTACCAAACGTAGCGAACCACTTGGGGTGACTTATGGCAGAGGTGTTGGTTATCCAATAAAATTGTCCCGGGGCGGCGGTTCCCATATCCACCTCCCAAACTGGGAGAAAATTTTAATATCAATAAAAATTATTTAAAAAAACTTTAATGAGTAAATTAATAACACCCCCCATACACACTAGGAGCGCTTTTAATGGGGTACACCTTTAAATTAAAATATAAATACAAAATTTCACAATTATAAGAATGAAATGTGACTGTACCTTATACTCTGTATCAATAAAAGTAAATAAATTTAATATGAAAAAAAAATTGCTTTTGCAATGGGTTTATTTCAAAGAATGAACAAAATGTGAAATTTTCCAAATTTTGCTCATGATGTCCAATGTCCATGTAATATTATGTGTGCGTCACAAAACAAACACAGATACGCCTCGGGGCATCCACCCTCCGCATACATCCGCGTTATGAAGCAGTCCCTACTCCCGACCCACATACACTTTAGGAAATTTCGTTATTTGCGCTGCGAACATGGCCAATGTACTTCTCTTCGCCCCATGAATTTCCACCTTATCTCATATCGCGCGGCGTCACACTTCCCATGACAGTCCTTTCCTTTCCGCGTCACACAGGAAGTGGCGCGAATACCTCACACATAATACGCCATAAAACACCCTGAAAATCCTCCATACTAAATCCTGGTGTCAAAAAATTCAGATTTTTCCACGCTCGTAAGTTTTAAGCCTTTGAGGCTGTATTCTTCCCTATGTTTAGAATCGCTGTCATCTCTGTAAAACATACAATCAACTGAGAGAGGTCTTTTCATCTGAAGCAGAAAGTCGTGTTTCCATAACACACTACAACAAAGCATTGAGTGCTCTTCCGCGGGATGTTGTTCGATTTACATTTTATTATTTCTTACTTACGTCACAGTTTTGCCATACAAATTTACATGTTTATTAATTACATAACTGTGTATGTGGAAAGTAAGGTTGTTAATAATAATGTGTATCTGCGCTCCATAAGCTATCGAAGTACATACTTGACTGTGCGTAGCGAAGTCCTGTTTTCACTTGATTTTGCATTTCGTCTATCTGTAAATTTGTTTGAGTGTCTGATCATTCCTTTTTTGGAGATGGTAGCCGTGTTAGGCAGTTTGTGAAGTGACGGTGTTTGAAGTCTACTATTTACAGAACTGCTAGCATTATTGTGTAAATACCACTGTGAGATTAAGGTGGTCAAAGGATTTTATGGTAAAAGGAACATCTAATGACCACTATCACCTCTGGGAGTCTAGCATAGTGAAATCGATAACTTTACGATATCGTTTCGATAGGCGTAACTACTGATGATTTTGTATCGATTTCCTGAGCAAGGTCACGCTGTCGATAACCAGACCGATATTGATAATGCTAAAAATAAGAAATTGATATACGCTGGCAATTGCAGCGGCGGATGCGTCTCCCCACCAATTTTATGGCAGGCCAGATGGGGGGGGATTAGTGACACTGAACGTAGTTATGCAGAAAGCAGCCAGGCCACAATTTTTGCAAAAATGAGATATTAATGTCATCCGACGGAGAAAGGTCAATTCTTTGTTCTATTAAAACCAGCCAGGCCGCTTTCATACAAAAATTCATAGTAATCACGTTCTCAAATATTTGCTGATCGCGAAAACACCGTTTAACAGTCTGCAGAAAGCGCCCACGCCACTCCAAACACTTTTGAGGCGGCTATTTCTCAAAACATATTCACCAGAAAACTGGTCGATTTTAGCCAGAGTCAACTAGTCGATTTTATCAATACATTTAACAAGCGAACAATGACATTTACGTAATCAGCAGAAAACGGTCACGGCGCTTGTCTATTTTCTACCTGACAGCGTTTGTAACCAAACTTTCAAGTGTCGAACTTGTTTTTTGAGAGAAATCAATAATTTTAAGTATTATCATTTATTAATAATGTTACATAATTACAATGAAGTCCCGACAGACTACTAATTAGCATTTGTTAGCCGGTTCTAATAACAATTTACTCATATTTTAAAATTTAGGAACCGAACGTATTATGTAACATTATTTTAAATTATTGAAATAAAATATTTATAGTATATGAAATAAAAATAAAAAAAAAACAACGAAGAATGAACAATCAAAAAAGTACAAAAGACTATACCGAAAATTAGAGAGAGAAAAAAATTAGTACACATTTTTTCAGCTTGCATCTCCTTCTGAAAATTACGAAATTATTAATATGATAAACTAAATGCACAAATGTTATAAGCACGACTACAAGCATTGTGATTCTAGTAGATAGTTATAAAAACCGTAAAGAATATACATATAATAAATAATATATATTTATTATGTTACACAAAATATTACGTATTTAAGTTTAAAAAATATAGGTTTACTTGAAGGTATTAAAAATTCCTCTGAACATAAAATTACTAACAAGATATAATAATAATATCTTTATAAATACCGATTTCTTGTTTAATATTAAAGCGTTATTTCATATATTAGTGTATTTAGTAGCTCTGGCTGTTTTCTACGAAATGCGTATTTCCGAAAGTGTGGTCGGACAGTTGATTGCTGAGCATACATTCGCAGTAATGCATTCTGCAAAAAACAGCCAGACCTTTTAAAACATCAATATCTTTAAAAATCTACACTTAAATCCACTTTAAAGTTATAAGAATTCGATATCTATATATTATTTATAATTTTTTGAAGTAAAGAACATCCTAGGTGTTATGTAGATTTGATTATTCAATTTTTAGACAAAAATGCTCGTATCTCAGTTTGAGTTTTTACGGCTGGCTGCTTTCTGCATAACAACTGTTGATCTTGTGTATTTGAATTCTCGAGCAGGGCTCCCTCGGAACATCGCCTTGGAACACCGCAGTGGAAGGGATAGAATCATTCGTCCGTCACTCCTCGACATACTGTCTCCCCGATTCTTACCCTGCCTTTTTCCTACCCACAACATCCTGTCCTTCCTTTCCCAAAAAGCACACGGCATCTTCAAAAATGACACACGGCCTGAGGAGAATTATTTTCTTCAGGGCCTCCTGTGGGGAGCTATTGTAAAAAAAAAACAAATCGAAATACGAAAAAAAGCCAAACAATTACGTAAAAATATTGATGAATTGGCAATGTAGAATATGCGTTGGCAGTCTGCATTTACCTTTTGATACTAAAAAGGGAGTTAATTATTAGTTAGGTCTTTATTCACAACTTCGGTTTCTCCAAGCATGAAAATTATGTAGCGTCATTGGCCCGAACGGATTCAACTCACCGCAAATACGGCTTCTTTCAATTCTAAGAGCTTCGTTTGTTCAACTCCGTTCATTAAAAAACCAGTAATTTTGCATAACGAACAAAATTTTTCAAAAATTGTGTAGATTGACAGTTAACTGAAGCTTATCTGATACTATGGAGGCCGCACTAAAATTTGTCGATCGCCGGTTGGAAAATTTCTTATCAATTGCTAACTGTGATCGCAAATACCGCCAACTGACCGCAGATGACAGATTCAGTCAATATCGTATTGATATAAGGTTTATCGATCGTATTTTTCAAAAGGTTCTTCTTCATTGTCGCAAAGGATTAAATTTTTTTTACAAATTCAAATATCGGGTGAAGCCGGATGTATAAATAAAGGTGACCCCACAGTTAATCTGCCGACAATTGGCCCCCCGAAATGATATTAACTATAAAATTATATTTTTTTAATTATATTTTTTTAAATACAAAGTGTTTTAATTCTTTTAAATATATTTTTTCGCATTATTTACCAATTTCAAATGAAAATCGACTTCAAAAATACTTACCCTTAAGATTAAGTTGCTATGAATTTATTTACATTGTCGATTTTTTTGTACTTAGGCGCTGGTACAGTATATATACAAGTATATTTTCCTTGATGCATTTGAACGAAAATATGTTTCATACTTTGTTATTCGGCGGTACATCCTCTCTGCACATGCCTTCGGGGTCCCTTAGTTATATTTTGTGTAATACTAATTAGATATACCGTATTTTCTCCAAACCGACTGCAAATTGTTATGCCGGGGGCCAATTGTCGGCGGATCAACTGTCATGGGACCAAAAGTAATACTCGCATAGGTAAAAATACCGTGACAACGTCGAAAGAAGTGAATTGTTTTACCCTACATTTAAGGCACTGATATTCAGATGGATAAGACATTCATTTTCAGCGTCTGATCAATTTCAGCAGTTCTGAAGGTTAAACCCGAAGTGTTCCTAAAAACACTTCAATTCGAGTAGTAATTCCAGATAAAGCATCGCTTCGGAGCAATCCATCATTGTTCCAGTCTTCACCTGGTAAGCCTCTCTTATCTCCATTCGCATAACTCAGCCGCTTGATTTGGTCCACGGGCGCATTAGTCACCAGCCACTCCAGCCAGTCGACTAGTGAGGAGAAAAGGAAGGGGTGAGTTCGAAAAGAATTAAAGCTCCGTTACTTCTTATCGATATTTTATTTCCAGCCCTTAAAAGGCACTCACAGGTGAGTTGAGTACTTTTATGCCCTCTCGGAGGCACAATGAAAGAAAATTGAAAAGGTTTCATTGTTGCGAAAGACATTAATACCGTGAATAAAAAATTTAAAAACCCACTTTTGTATTTTTTTCATAGTGTACCGGATAAGATCTGTTACGGTGGATGTTGTGCTAAATGAAATTAGTTAAATGAAAATAATGAATCATTGACGAAGAAGATAATGGTAATAAATGTAAATGAAATGTGAAATAGAATAAGATACTTTATTGTATTTATTTTTATTTAATTTTATTCGGAAAACCAACAGTTTTACAATTGTTTATAATGTATGACAAAATAAGTGTTAATTTTCAACCAATAATAGGTTTTCACTGACGTTTAATAAATTATTTAGTCAATAAAACGGATTTTATAAGATATTATAAGTAAGATATTTTAAGTGTTACAATAAGTAAGAAAAATTGTTAACATTTTTCATAACTAAAGGATTCTTCATCAGGATACAAAGTTTATAATTTAGGGTCAAATACCTCGGGTTTAAGATGAAGCCATGCGAATTATGCAAAAGCTTACAAAATCATGTATTTTTGTTTTGAAAATTTGATCGCTTAGAAGTATTATAGATGCTTCTATTAAATACTGCGTGTAGAACATATCTTGGCCCTTAAAAATGTCGGTCATTTTTTCAGTCTTTTAATAAGCCTAGAAAAAAATAAAGTATTTGGTCTATAAAAAAACACTTTCAAGTGCAAACTCTCCCTTTTTTAAATCCCCGGATATGGTTTTATTATTTAATGTAGCAAAATTAGTTTCTTTTATAAAAATCGCAAAAAAATATATATTTACCCTCGAACTTCACAAAATAAAATAAAATATTCATTTTCGCGTTGTTATTTCACGATACGGCCGGCTGTCGACGAATTTGGATTTTCAAAGTGAACCTTATGCCATCCACCCATGGATTACTGACTTGCCACACCCATTTTGTATCAGTTTGGCCCCGGCCGGAGCGGGAAAATAGACGTATCAGGTCCGCGTCGCTTGGTTCCGTGAAATTAATTTTAAATTTCCTTGTTATTACAATAAACAATGCGTATAGGAGTTAATGTTTTTTACAGGCCCTTACGAAATCAACCTCTAAAAAATATTCTCAAATATCTTTTCCAACCTTTCCAAAAGTTTATTCTCAAGTATTTTTAAACTCCTACCAAAAAGGGTCGTGAAATCCGATTTCGATTTCTTTCCTGTACTATTGGATCACCTTAAAAAAAAAATACAAACTGGGTTCTCCTGAAAAAACGAGCATCTCTCGCAGATGAAGCGATTATATTAGGTATATGAGCATAAAATGAACAGATAATTGTAAAAAGCAAAAAATTCGGGAGGTGGGTACGGGTACCACCGCCCAGGGAACCATTTATTGGATAACCAACACCCCTGCCGTAGGTCACCCCAAGTGGTTCGCTTCATTTGGTGACTTAGCAAAGATGCCCGGTTTCACGAGTGAGGTTTTGTCTAGGTCTTAGCGGCGGATGCATTTGCCGGACTCTTTCGATCCGTCGCCTTGCACCGCAGAGGAAGGACTAGATTCATACATCCGTCACTCCTGAACACATTGACCCCCAGTTTTCTTCCCACCCCTCATATTTTTTTCTTTCGAGAAACTTTCTCTCCTTCCTTTACCTAAAAATAAATAGTGCAAGAGTGGAACAAATACAGCAACTGTTATTTTGTATTACAACACATTTTATTTGATACTAGCTCTTACTCGCGGCTTCGCTCGCATGGGATTAGGGGAAAATTACTGTAGCGCTTGCACTTATCAATTATCCCCCCCCCCCTCCCTCCCCCTCCCCCCCTCCATCCCCTCCCACATCACCCCTCCCGCATTCCATACATTCATTCCCGGTACATTCAGTTTTCAAACAGCTCGCGTGCCACCTAAATTCCGTAATACTCAACACTAGTAAAAATAAAGAATTATCAAATTTGGTGCAGTCGTTCGGAAGTTATGCGCGTACAAACATTTCGGAGATTCATTTTTATTTATATAGATAGATAAATATTAACTACGACGCTTTAAATAAAATTATGACGACTTTACATGACGTCTTAAATAAAATTTCCCGCAAATATATCAACATCGTTTCCACGGCAACGATTGGTTTTCTGACGTTAGCAATAACTCGCTTTTGTTAGCGACAGAAAACGTATAATAAATATAATATATTAATATTTATAATTTCGTGACGCCAGAGCTTACCATTATTTACAGTCTGTAGCCCTCGCATATAATGTAGCTTTCTATTGGTGAAAGAATTTTAAAAATCTTTTTATTGGTTAATGCGTGAAAGCGTAACAAACAAACTCGAGCAGGTTCGCATTTATAATATTAGTATAGATAGCATAGATGACTTTTCTACAGTTCAAAGTTTCCTTTCTTTGGTCTTCGCAAACCTAATTTCATTATATCTTCTGATGCCTTTATCTTTTGAATTCATCCAAAGAAATCCTGTCTCCGTAGAAGAGAAGCTTCTTGTAAAACGCAGAGTCGTATTGTCGAGCAGAATAAAGCTTAGGTACACCGCATATCCTTTAGCAGATTTACATCATAAACCCGGAACCAGATATCTGCTAGAGATAGTAATGCGACCGCCGGAAGAAGACCGCTGAACCGAAGCAAATTTAATATGTTATTTGCATAAGTTATCGGAGGGAGAAATAACGTAATTCTGTGAATGTGGTTTGTTCCTGAGCGCAGTTGTATGAAGTCATGGGGATGCACGTATTAAGGGAGTTATAATATATGATTAAGAGTTTATTTGAAGAGTATTATGCAAAGACTAAGTCCATCCGCTCACGGGCCAACCAGTTGGCAACTCAACCTGCCCCTTGCCGTTCGTCCGCCGGCGTACCATCGGCGCAAGCCAAAATAATCACTAAAAGATAATTTTGTTATGCGATTTTAACCCTTATGTATAAAGAAAACGTGTGAAACAGAAGGTCGGAATCGCTTGGGGCATTCTTGTTCATAAGGTATAAGATACCGTGAACCCACCTAGAGCAGCGATATAATTTCTTTGAAATTGTTTATGACATGGCCTGGAACTTTTTCGCGCCGCTCGGCTGACAAAATGGCGGCTGTCAGGTCTCGCGTCGCGGGCGACGAAATGATCGTAAAACGTATAAATTAATCGAATAAACGCAAGTAATATTGTTCTTATGTATAGTTTAGTATTCAAGGAATGTGTTTCAGTAAAGATTACATAAGATAGCATAAAATTAACCTGCAAAATATTACGTAAAAGTCAAAACATCGCGAAATTTTTTCGTTTTTTCCGTGTTATTTGAAACGTAGTAAAAAGTATAAATTCATTGAATAAACGCAAGTAATATTGTTCTTATGTATAGTTTAGTATTCAAAGAATATGTTTCAGTAAAAATTACATTAGATAGCATAAAATTAACCTGCAAAATATTACGTTAAAGTTGACGTTTTTTCGTTTTTGCCTGGCACGTTAGGGGTCAAATCGCTATCCTGTGTATTTCAATAGCGGTCCGCACATTACGCAACTAATCGGAGACCAGTTTTCAACGCCGACGCGACCAGTCACTCGCAACTCGCTGTGCTTGTCGCCTGCGCGTTTTAATTGCCTGGTTGGCAGGTTGTCATGGTTGCTCCTCACACACAAACTGTCAGTTTTCGAATAATTTGCGATATGTCCGAGCAGGAAAATCTCGAGTTTGTTCAGGAGATTGATAATTACCTCGCATTTAGGCTTCCTAATTACGCACAAGAGACACAACAAAATGATTTTAGTAATTTGTAATTTTAAATATCTAATATAAGAATAATAAAAATAATTTACATTTTTTACATTAGCTTCAAACAGGAGAGATATTTTCCTCAAGGTCTATGTCATCTTTGGGAAGGCTGTGTGGAGCTTCTTATGGAAAGGAAGGAGAAGAGAAGTTCTGAGAAAGAACATGGTATGAGGTGTGGTTAGGAATCTGAGGTTCTTGAGAGAAGTAGTGACATAACAGATTATTATACCAGGTCTTACTGCAGTGACTCGAAACTAAACTTGAACCCAACTATGTGACGTCAGTCAATTTCGACGTCTTCAATACATCGTAATAATACATTAAATATAACAGTGCGTAAGGTAATTATTATTCATGAATGGGCGATAGTACTGAGTAGAAATTTCTCACAATTTGAAAACCCATCCACATAAAATTGTATTTAAAACCTGTTTAAAGTGCTGATAAATGTATCACGTTCAATGACGGACGTATGAATCCATCTCTCCCACTGCGGTGCAAGTGATAAGTCGAGTGGATCCGGCTGGAGAGATCAAAAGGTCTCCCTCAACCTGTCTCTCCCGATCCGGCCATCCACGCAAACACATTCCTCGCAAAGACCTAGACCTTTGAACCCGGGCGCCCCTGCAAAGTCATCAAACGTAGTGAACCACTTAGGGTGGCTTTGGAATTATCATTTGGAGGTGTGTACCTATCTACTGCAACAAAAACACATGCACATTTTGTGGATGGTTAGGTCGGGGCCACAACATGTTTGTTTTCCGTAGAGGATAAGTAATAATAGGATAATAATAATAGTACAGTAGGATAACTTGTAGCCCTGCCCCGATGTAGCATGTTTGAACAAAATGTTTGTGGTAATGTTTGAGGGTTTTTTTTGTGGAAACGGTTGCAGGAGACCAGCCTTTTTCTATTTGGTGGTATTACATGAGCTGTAATGCATTTTTTATCGTAGACCTTACCATAAGAAGGTTCAATGTACCTTTCGAAACATCGAGTTTTTATTCCAATAAAAAATATATACAGGTATCTTGTTTTTATGGTGTAAAGAAAGAAACGAGGATTTTATGGTTAAATCATCATATTATTATAATATTCAGAATGTCTATCGTTTTATAACACATGTCTCTTGAACACTTTAAATTTTTAAGTTTCTGAAAAAATTTTTTTTTTTTTTTTTAAGATAGCATCTATACATTTGCCACCACAAAGCGGTATTTATATGAAATTCGTTAAGTATAAATATATATTTTTTTAAATGGCAAAGTATGCTCCAAAAATTATTATAAACACATTTTTTTCCGTTATTTTACAACTTATATGTTTAAAAATATTCACAGTATTTATTTAAATACTGCTAATCATGATTTCAATACCTTAAAATAATGGTTCGACAAAAGTTATTAACATTAAACATCGAAAAAACCTATTATTTACTTTTTAAAATAAATAACTTAAAAATACCTTCTATCACCTTAAATATTAAAATTCATTCACAAAAATGCAACACTAAAATATTAACATGCCAAAATAATGACTGTCTGTGCATAGCAAATAAAAAAGAAATAAAATATTTGGGTGTAATAATAGATAGTAACCTTAAGTGGAAAACTCAAATTACCAATATTATAAATAGATTAAGAAAACTTATATATATATATATTTATTAACTTAAGAAATATACTTAACTTAAAAATTCTTCAAAATATATACTACGCTCTGGCCCATTCAATAATGCAATACGGTATCGTTGCATGGGGAGGAGCTTACAAAACCTCAATTTTGCCACTGGAAATTACTCAAAGATTAATAATCAAAATTATTACTAAGAAACCATCAGATTATTCAACCACTCAACTTCTTCAAGACTTTCAAGTCCCACCTCTAAAATCTATATACATAAAAAATACGCTACTCCAAATTCACAAAGATAATTCTAAGAAGTCACACCACGCCATGGTACGCGTGGAAAGCAATAGGCAAAACATGGTGGGTTGCTTATGTACGACATTGATGCTTACCAGTTTTGCTCAGCACTACTACGCGTACAATGGAGTGGTGTGGTTTAATAAACTGGAAAGAGAGCTGAGATTGGAACCAAACTATAATAAATTTAAAAATAAGTTGAATAGTAATGTCTTAAATAGTTTAGCCACCTGAAATAATATAAATAATAAATTAACAACTGGGTGAGATATGCGGTTGTGCAGAGTGGAATTGTTATGTCTGTGTTTTAAAAATGACTGGCGAAGGACCTTGATTGTGTTTACTATCACTGCTTGAAAAAAAGGTAAAAATAATGGCATGGAAAGGAAAGGACTCACCGAAGAAAGAATTTGTAGGCTGGCCCTCGTCTGCTTTCTCTCCATCCAATATGCACACACAGTGATAGGCGCGAATTATTTTATTTTATAAAACACAGCGGAATTAGTTTAAAGGCGGAGCGGAGCACAAATTGGCTAGTTGTTGCGGCGGGCGTTTTATTACAGACTACTGAAATAAGGATTGACGGGTAGGCAATGGATAGGTAGGAAAAAGGAATTCGCAACAATATTAGTACCAAATCCCAAGCAGCGACAGTATGTATGTGTGCTATGTAGGTATGTATAAGTGTCGGTGTGTGTATGGGCGTAACCAACAACTCTAAATAAACACATTTTTAAATTTTTTATTTATTTTATATATCTTTATTTTTTTTTGTTTAGGTATCTGATATATGTATGCACATATTATGCATAACTCGTAATTTTTAATTCTTAATTTTTTTCCCTTACACACGAGTGGTCACAATCTAGTAAAGGTTTATATATTATATACTAATAAAAAAATAAAATTAAAAAAATGCTTTTTAAAATATTTCCCGCGAGTTTTTGCCCTATTTTAAACGGGTCTTGTTTTATTAAACATTTTCACAATTTTCCCTTAAATGTTATTTATTTATTTATTTATCAAAAGTATACAATACAGAATATAGTAAATTATATAAAGCATTGTACTCCCAGGAGTTAATAAACTCATTGCGGGAATGATACGCATTACATGAAACATATAGCTGTATGTATTAAATGGACAAATGATGGGGACATACACAACATTATTATTTCAGATAGTCATTAATAAGATGAAGTTTGAGCATGTTAGTTTGGGTCTTTTTACATTGACTTGCACGTTTGATCTCGTTGGGTAGTTGATTATATTTTGTGTGAGCTATGTATTCTAGGGATCTTAGTCCATATTTTGTTGATTTGATTTTTGATATAAGAAGTTTGTTGTGATTTCTTGTGTTGTGTTGGTGTACGTCGCAATTGTAATAGAGTGTAGTAATAATTGTAATTATCGTTTTTAATATAAGCACGCTCTCTCTAACATTAATTTTTTTCAGAATAATCCATTCAGTTTTGTTGTTTATCGGCGCAGTTAAATCCTAGGCTATATTTGACGGTGTGAGTTTCATTTTTTGACAAATTGGTTTCCTGATTGCAAAAGTCATAAAAAACTAATATTTTTCCCAAAATTAAAGCATCTGAGTTTCTACTGGAAGAAATATTTCAAGCACACCCTGCGCAAATCAGTTACTATCTCCATTACATTCACGTTATCAATTACTGAGTTCTACATTGATTTTTTCTTTTTTTGGCGGATTTTTACGAAAATCGCATTCTTAGATCAATTGATTGATTACTGCAACTACTTATTCAGCATTAGGATGCGGTTACAAACTTTTGTATTTTTGAAGAGTTTTATTTCACATGTACCTACACACGTTACTTAATTCTCATTTATTTGCTACCGGTTTCGACACAAAAAAATATCCCGCATATTACTAGCACACTTTCACCAGCTTTATTACTAATTCCAAGTTTAAAAATTAATTAATATTGAGGGTGTTTCTAATAAATTCGAAAAAAACGGGGAGAATGTAATGAATGTGACGCATTAGATATGAATACTAGAAATTTTACAACTAGAATCAGGAAACACGAACTCTATGCACGAAATAATAACTATTCCGAGTTTGCCAATCTTTATATATAAAAATCTCGCGTCACGGCATTTGTTCGAGATAAACTCCGAAACTACTAAACCGATTTTGATGAAATTTTGCATACTGTGTGTAATTTGGTCCAACTTAAAAGAAAGGATGGTTTTTATCTCGATTATTGACCTCAATATTTATTATTGCTTTGTAATTATTTGTAAGTTCCATAAGTTTCTAAGAGATGGCGATGTGAGTTAATTTACCGATACTACACTTGGTTATCTAGGATGGGTAACCATCCGGTAGATGGCGTTGTGTTTCGATTTTACGTCACAGCAACGCGTGGCCGGGTCAGCTAATCATGTAATAAAGATGGGTCATAGCTTAAACAAAGAAAAAAACTAAGTTTTAATATTCTAATATTGATACATATTTTAATTTGTGCACCTTAGAAACCTTAGAAATAAACAAAAAAACTTAAATCAAAAATTAATTTAGTTTTCAAAATAACAGCACCCTGTAAATCACCATTATTGATAATGTTTCCTTGTTATGTTGACTCCTCCAACCGTTCTCTCCCTCTCCAAAATCAAAAGTCCCACTACCCCCACCAATAAAATCTAATCATTTCTGTACTTGTATAAGTTTTAAAATTGCTGGTGAATGTCACAGATGTATCGAAACTGGTAGCAGATAAATAAAATTAAGTAACAAATGTATATGTGAAACAAAACTGTTCAAAACAAAATGTCTAAATGTGTAATTTTTATAACCCTCAAATGTCCTTTAAATATTCCAAAAATATCAGTTTAAATATCACGTACTCTTAACTAATTTTAGGTAATTTTTCCCACAATTATTCTAGAATCTAAACTCTTTAATCATTCCTTATTTAACTGGCCCGAACGAGTTCGAAATCCTAATTTCGCAATTTACAACCAATTTCCACAGTAATTTCCCAAAATTTGTGACAAAATGGAAATGGTTTTAATATGACTTTAATAGGCCAAGCCTTTGCTTTGTTTACTTTACCATAATAATAATAAACAGTTTATAATCCAAGAGTCATGTCTTCACAATATGTAAATGTAGGAATACTGAAGTACTGTAGGAGTACTGAATTAAATTTGTTTCAAGTAAAATAAAGAATCAGCTTTCTTTTTGTGAAATACGTTTGCCATTTTGAATGAATTAAATAATATCTTTTTTAATGATATTGTAATTCGGTGACCGATATCAACTCTGATATTAACTGAACAGTGTTTTTTCCATATTTTTATTTTATTTTTATAATAGCTGAAAAAAAACCTTTCTCACTTATTATACCTATGTAATACTAACTTTTTATACTAACTTTATATTTTATATGTTTTTTAAGTCTATTTTATACTTTGGGTACTTGGAAATATAGTATTTTGTTTTAATATTACCCACACTCAGGCAGTGCCTTAGTGGGTTTTCATTTCTTGTTCATACTATTTGTTATTATATATTATGTTATTATATGTATACTATGTGCTATTATACATTATATGTACAAAGAAATGAGAATAAATAATTAAAGTTAAAAAATTAAAGTTAAACGTTGCTTGAAATGGCTTTAGCCGTGTTTGGTGACCAGATCTGAACAGCCAGGTACTTCCCACCTTCCTCTTCCCTATCTCCTTCCTCTCCCCACTACCTTCAGCCTCACTTGGGGATGCCTCACCCCCAATTGGGGATGCCATAGTCTCACTGGCTCCAGACGGGAGCAGTTGGGACTCTTGTGCGGTATTCATATAAAAAAAAAAAAACACGGCTAAAACCATTTCAATTCTGAATGGTGGTCCTACACCAGGGCGATACTGATAGTATCTTCCACTCTGGAACGTGCTGCAAATATACTATATATTATTTTAAATGAATAAATTGTGAAATAACACAAATTAATAAAATAAAATGTATTTGCCACGCCGGGATTCGATCCCGCGACCTTCGGATTGCAAGTCAAGAGCCTGACCGCTGGACTACGCCGGTCATTAAAGGTGATAAAAAATAAGTTACGTTAGGTTAGGTTATGGTTAGTTTAGGTTATTTTCAATCTATTTTTTAAAGCTATTAATGAGTTTTCAAACAGTGTTGAATTGAGCTGATTCTGAGTTGGCATGGTACCTGTAAATTCATTTGTAGCATCATTTAACATGAAAATAATTAACTTTGTTTGAAACACAATTTGGGAAGCGGGTATGGGTACCGCCGCCCCGGGAACCATTTATTGGATAATCAACACCCCCGCCATAGGTCACCCCAACTGGTTCGCTACTTTGGTGACTTAGCAGACTTTAGCAGGGGTGCCCGGGTTAATGGGGTGAGGTTTGTCCGGTTCTTGGCGGCGGATGCGTCTGCCCACCAGTCGCATGGCCCGGATCGGGTTAGAATGGTTGATGGAGTCCCATTGACTTCTCCAGCCGTATTCTCTCAGAATATCGCCTTGCACCGCAGTAGGAGGGATGGGCTCCATCATGAACACACTGGTCCCCGGATTCGTACCCACCCCAAATATCCTTTTCCTTCCCAAAACTTCCTTTCCTAAAAACACCCTCCCCACAGCATACCTAAATATGACAAAGGCCCTGAGAGATTTTTTTTCCTCGGGGCCTCCTGTGTGGAGTTAATATAAAAAAGACAATATTTTTTTTGAAAAAGCAAAATATACAGACATAGAGTATTTTTTTCTGATATGTAATGTAAGTAAAAAAAATTGAAATCGGTCGAAAAAATTGGGAATACAAAACTTCCATTTTGATGATTTTATTTAAGTTTTAACAGCCTGAAATGCAGTTTTCCATTTCGCTCAGTATTCGGAGAAGTAAGAGTGACCGTGGCAGCAACAGTTTGGCAAAATATAAATTTTTCAAATTTATCGGCTACGGGGTTCCCTTTCAAATTATGACAAAGCCGGGCATCATTTGAAAACTAATAAAGGTCGTGTACTCTTACATAGATGATCCAAATTATTTACTAGAGATATATCTGTCGATTGTTCGACGCAATATACATAAATCCCATTATCTTTTTATTTATCTATTCGACTCAACATTGTGTTCAAATAAACTCTAATAAATATAAATCTCCGTTTCTAAATCACGTGATCTGGCTAAAAAAACATTCTCTGGGATAAATTGGATTTAAGCGGCCCCGGATTGGCTGGCTCAATCGCAATATCAACCGGGAACCAATCGGGGATGTTCGCGCCGCTCCGTAAACCCCGAATGTGGCAATAAACGACTGCAGACGGTTTCATCTGGGGTTGCCAGACTGCATGTTGGTTTTCCCGTCGTAATAATGTCGCGGAAATAATAAGGGTACCTACGTATGTACCTACAGCTCTGTAAAGTTTTCTGTGCGGGCAACCAAAAAATGAACTCTACTCTCTAAGTAGACGTCATGTTCTTTTTTGCTATTTCGCTGTCAAACTTATTTTCAGTCATGTCATTCTTTTTGTTTTATGTTTTGCAGTGACGTAATGGTGAAAACCTTGAAACGGTGACGCGCTTAACGCTATTCTTAAAGTTAAGACATTCAGGGACGTTGTAAATTTTACAGAAAGAGACCAATAGTGTTAGAAGTCTGTTGAGGTTTTTGAACTGCCACCGGTATAGATGGGTGGTTATTGCCGATTCATGTTTTTTTAAGTGAAAATTTATTTAGCAATGTTGTAATTTAAAACTCGATGAAACGGACACGAGCGACACTAAAAAGGGACAAACACATAATCTACATCTATAGGAATTAGCCTGCAAGAGAATGAGATAGCAAAAAAATATTTTTTTATTTCACGGGTACTCAGTTCCAGTATAATACGATAATTCCGCAGTCCCACACAAGCCTCTTTTGGTGCAGTGGTAGTGGTAGTGGCCTAACGAATCCCAGCGGCCAGACATCTATCAGATGCCAAATATAGCCAGAGATCGAATCCTACGAAATCAAAAAAAAATATATATATATTTTTGTAAAATCAATTTATCCAATCTTCAAACCACTCCAAAATGAACAGACAAAAGAAAGCGAAATCTAGCGACTCTAAGGAAGAAAACACAAATACTATTTTCATAGGGTGCACTGGAATTCAACGACAAAAGTATGGACAAAATCATCCTTCACATTGTTAAAAAGGTGCTTTGTAGTCTCCCCACTTTTGTCTACTTTAGTTTTCTGAAAGTTTCATTTCTACCGCGTGTGAATCGGATTTTTTTAATAAACTTTAAATTTCAACGCATTTTAATGTTAAGTTGTAACTTAACCATGAAAAATTAAAAATGGTCTGAGTTATAAAAATATAATTATTCATTGTTACACTTACGGTCTAAATTCAGCGACGTTGTTTCCTCTACTAAGTAACCCCAACATCTACAGTAGCTACCTCACCAAATACACAATTAAATGAGTCGATCTGTAATGCAAAGGTGTCTATAATCTAGCAATGGATCCTGACCCTGATCTTCTTCAATACTTATCATTCCATATTCCAAATCGCAACAGCGGGACACTTACTTTCATCTACCTCTTTGCAAGACCTAATAATAATAATAATAGTAACAGTATTTATTATTGACGCGCAGTTTTGTGTTATTTCACTTCAAGTGCGTTTAGTTACAATAAACTTAAGAATAATCCTATAGTGTTCCTATATATGTGAGTCCTAACAAAAATTGATCAAAAAGTATGAAATAAAGAATACAAAAACTGTGCATTAATATACAGTATATACAAAGCAATGCCAAGAGAAAAAATTTAAAAACAACGGTGTTGTTTTTGGTACAGGACAAAAGATAATGATAAACAATAACCTTAACAATAATCATTAAAAGTAAATGTAACATAGAGGTAAAATATAACATAGAGGAGGCAGTTTACGTTTAGAAATAAGAGAAATTCGGAGTTAAATATAAAAGTACATTAAGGAGGTGACCGAAACCAAACAATTAACGGAGACCTACCTAAACAGAACTCTTACATTTACAGATCCACAGAATCATTTAAATTAAATTGTTACCATATTGACATTTTTAACTCGACTTTACGGGACATAAAACGAAAACTCACTAAATAACATGACTCGAAATAGATCTCTCAATCTACCCTCTCATATTTGAGAGTCCTTCGTCAATTTTACCTAATCCTATGTTCCTCCTCTCCATCCCCTCCCCCTCACAAATTATGGCTAAAAAATAAATTAATAAAAAATTTTTAAAAAAACAGAGTGTGCAATTCACATGCGGCAGAAGTGAAACTTTCAGAAAACTAAAGAAGACAAGAGTGGGGAGGCTACAAAGCACCGCACAAAGAGGAGATCGATTATACCATCTCATTATTTTGCTGGCTAAATCCTATAGTTGTATGTGTTTATCTCTTTTTAGTGTCGCTATTTTTCATTTCATCGAGTTTCAAATCGCAACGGTGCTAAAGAAGTTTTCACTTCAAAAACAAACTATCATACCTTTATCATTCACTATCATCAGTGGAAAGTTCAAAATTGGCATAAATAATTATTTTATTATTGTGTATGCATGATTTAAGATTTGATGTTAACTTTCTCAAAAATAAATAAATTCTTGAACAGCTGTTGTTGCGAAGGACGTACGTGGGTACCTTAACAGCTGAGAATATTAAAGAAGCAATGAAGAGTAATTTTCTCGATTTCCAGCGAAACGCATTAACGGAAAACTGTTTGCTAGACAAACAAGCGATCGGAGTGCTGAGTGATTTATTGATTTCAGCGAGGAAATTGAGCAATTTCAAGAAAATTATAATTTAAATAGCGCTGTGAAAGACAGCGTAAAAAAATTACTCATTTCTTACCTTCAATCATAATCTTTTCAAGCTCACAAATTTCACACTGTTTTTTTAGCGACTGAACGTTCATTAACACCAATAAATCTTTTTTCTTCTTCCTTGCACTGTCTCAACTCTTTGCCTAGGTAGGCTGTTGGGGTCGGCTCTATCGTCTTCAGGCTATATTGTCTTCGGTTCTGCGTATACCTCCCATCCAGGCTGTTTCTCTGTAATATTTTGGAGCATTGAGTCATCCAGAAGTTCTTTGGTCGTCCTCTGAATGACTGTTGATGAAGCTCCATAGACATTGCTTGTTTCACTGTGTGGTCTGGTGGCAGTGGCGTGCACAGAGTTTTTGATCAGGGTAGGCAGTAGGAAAACCTACGATAAAAGTTAAAGTTAAAATATGAATATATTGATCATAACATGAATATATTATGATTAAAGATATTACGATAAAAGATAACCGAGAAAACCATTGTTTTATAAATAGCTTAAAACACACATTATTTCCTTCACTACAACTAGTTTCACAAGTTAAAATTTCCATATTTTATCAGATAATTCACTATTAAAGTACGACAAACGATTTTTGAAGAGACAATTCGCATTTATGAAAGACACTGATTGCCATTATTTGGTAATTTGGTTCCAGAAAGCAATGCCTAATACTAACAAAAAAAACTCATAGAAGCAAATTCAAAACGACAGTTCTACTCTATGCTCTATGCATTTCGTAAACATTGATATTATATCTTGTACGATGTTAGCTTTACGCAGAAATAATTCCTGCTTAGGCAGTCGAATGGCGCGCGTGAAGTTTTTAGTTACAGTTTATGCCATGTTTGTAGTATGCCGTTTGATGTTGCGCTCGCGTTGTTTTAATTGCTCAGCTTCTTGAAAGTGTGTATTTATTTTTAGCAATAATTTAATAAATTTTAATATTATTTACATGCTTATGTTTTACAAATATGGTAGGGTAGGCAGTGCTTATGTGCCTATATGGAGTGCACGCCCCTGTCTGGTGGTCTCCGTCTTATGTGTCCATACCATACAATACCAATAAATATTTACGGGAATTATTACAAAATAACCTTTTCACCTCGAAGATCAGAAATTGAAATCTGAGGTTATAACATTGTTTTTTTGATAATTTGATAACTGTTTTATAATAAAGATGTGATTTTTATCTGACTAAAACCTCGTGGATATATGTTTTGAAAGTAAGTCAATATCGAAAACAGATACTTAATTTTAAATGGTTTAAGCAAATTTGTGTATTTTAAACTATACATATAAGTGGGTCAGTCAAAAAGCAGTGCCTCCTATTTTTTTCTCCTTTAATTATCGAGAAATAAAAAAATGCAATCATATTGGTCGAAAACCATACTATTGACGATTGATTTGTCACTTCAATGTAATCTCCGTCAATTTCTAAAGGTTTGGTTCATCTTTTAACAGGGGCATGAATCCCAGAGTGGTAAAAAGCACGGTCCTGCTTCCTCAGGCCATCCGCCATAGCTTTTGTTGGGCGAAAGACTCGCTTCATAGTTACAAAGTTTCATATGTGCAAAGTTTCATGGTAAATCGTCAAAATGTATTAATTTTATAATTATGATTACTGCCCGATGATAATTTTTTTCAATTAAAAACAATAAAAATATTTAGTAGTCGAGCATAGCCTAGCGGGTCGCGTAATAAGCACTCCGTTTCGTTCCAGCATCACGGTAATAAACGAAACAGGGCGCTTATCACGTGATCCCGTTGCCGGCGTGTAGGAATGTGAACAGCGGCGACATGTGCTTTAAAAATATATTTTTTGTTTCAATAGAAAAAAAATCGAATAGCGAAATAACATCAAATTTTCTTACCCCAAATATGCTCCTGAAATATCCTTATTGAAATCCTTCGGGTTTTTGCTGTTACACCCTGTATATATATTTTTTAAATATATGCTTTAGGGGGTATTCTAGTCTAGAAGCCCGAATTTCGGGCGTTTTTGACGGTCGATAAAAAAAATCATATTTTCAGCTTACATTTTTCATAATTATTTATTTATATTTTAAGAATTCACAAAAAAAATTAAAAATACATGTACGTATGTATATTTCACGAAGATGCTGTTGAAGTGGAGGAAGGAAAAAAGAGGGTGTCCATCTTGTCACGATTCCCACCCTTCTGGTCAACCGAAAAATAAAAAAATCAATTTATCAATCAAAATCAATTTATCAGGACAAATGTCATTATAATAGGAACCAAGAAAAATTAAAAAAAAAAAAATTATCGCAAAATGGAGGCCACTAAAAAAAATTAAAATATTTCAGTTATTTTTTTAACTATTCCGAATTTTTAAAAATAGTTAAAGTTAAACATTTTGATATTTTGTTAGTTCCTACCAAAGAGAGATATATAAAAAAAACATTCATTTAGAACTTGAGATTTTGTGACAAACGTTTCGAAAAAGTAGTTTCGAGAAAAAAGCGTTTACAATTTTGTTCTATTTACATTCTAGTTAGATTCCGACCACTGCCATGACACTAAAATGGCTATTACTTTAACATCCTGGAATAAAGACCTTATTATTATTTAAAAATAATTCAAATTTCAAAAAATCCTTTTAATGAGGTATTTTTGAATAAATAAACTATCGAAAAATGAAGAAAAAAAAAATTCCTGTTCCAGAATACCCTCTTAATTAAATTCAATCACGAGTCTCTGTATTCGTCTTGTTGTATCAGCGGAGGAAGGAAAACCGCCATTGAATAATTATAAATATTATTTTGGAAAACCGTAATGCCCTCTTTATCTTTAACACTTTGACTTTAAAATATAAGGGATTTAGTAATGAATAATAATTCTAGTGCCTAAAATTCTATTGAAATAATATCATTCTTTGTTTTTTTGATAAATTGACCTAATTCAAAGGGCCTTTGATTTCGTGCCGTAACTTTTTGAAAGTTACAAATTGAAATCTTCTCAAAGAGATCATAAAATTTATTTAGACTAATTAGTCTCTTTTGAAGAAATTGGACTTACGAGAAATTAAGGTCTCTGAAGTGTGTTATTAATCTATTATCCAAATTGAATGATTTGAGATTTGCAATGCCAAAATTATTATCGTAATTAGTTTTTGAGCTATTGCGCCGTGCTTCGCTTTCTTCTTCTTTAGCCAACGTTTCTGACAGCGTTACAATGTATATCATCAGAACAGATGTGTAATTTGTGGTGAAGTGTATTTTTTCGTCTGTAGAAGTGATACTTCATTAAATGATATTCCTATTATTTTTTATTCGACTCTGACGTCGCTGCGGTTCCAGTTACCGGAGACCGAGAGGAACAGGGTTTTTTTATCATTACTTTTGGAACTGTTTCTTCAAAAGAAAGAAAAAACATAGGAGGTGACTAGAGTAATTCTGCGAAAAATCGAACCGGTTCCTGAAAAATTATAATAAATGATCGTGTTTTTTTTTTTAATTTTTAATTTTTTTTTTTAATTTATAAAAATTTTCCAAGAACTGGTTCCAAAAATAACCAGTTCACTGAGAAAAATATCTTTAACGACATTGACAACAAAGGAACCGGTTCCGTGTGGGATTCATCGTGGATTCGTACACCGTGGATTCCATCCAGAGATTATTTCCAATTCAATCCGAATACTAGTTTTAATAAATAGTAACTAGTATAATTACCCATCTATCATTAAAAAAATCATTTGTAAACGCATTCAGTTGATTGAGGCCATTAACTTGTATTGCAGTATTCAAACTATGTCACAACTTTCTAACCAATCACCCCTTATACCTCTCGATTGTTAAATATATTTTCAACGAACCTTGGGCCACGGTGCAGTTTAGAAAGGCAACTCTACTCATATATTATGTCACCAGAAAAAACAAACTTCGCAGAACAAACAGAACAGTTCTATAAATAATAATAAGATTTTCCAAGTAAAGCTTTGAATACCAATCAGCAGGCGGCCGTAATGAATACCGTTCATCAGTGACGTGGCATTTAATACCCGTAGTAGATTCGGGAGAATAGCAGCCTTCAGTCTATTGTTTTAACATTCTGATAACCGAATCCATTTCAATTCTGAATTGCGTCGAGTCACAGCCACTCCCACCCAAATCATTTCACAGACAACGAAATGAATCAAATATTAATTCTATCAAGCCCCACACAATGATAAGAGCACGTTTATAGCAGTGGTTATATTTCTATTATACCCACTTTATTCAAAACAATAGGAGGCAGAGATTGTGAGCACATTATTTATTTATTTAACCCTTCAGGCCTCAGGTCAGAAGGTCAAAATATTTCCGCTTTGCAGTAATAGCGCCGACAGACTTAGCTACGAGTATAAAAGATCTTTTGGCTTGGCGTATTTCGGCACATCGCTCGCCGTACATTCCCAATGGGAAAATACATAAAGCCTCCTAAAACCAATATAAATGGAATATTTGTGAACATTGGAAAGGTGGTTAAATACGATTTCATATTTTATTTAACGAAGTAATCAGGTAATTTTTTAAATAATTACAATTTTTTTAATGCAAACTTTATAAAGTTTTAAAAATGGCTCACCTTACGTTTCATCTAACTAAAATTACTGGCAACGAAAAAAAATAAAACACCTACATTATTTATTAGACAAATGTATTGTTAACGTTGCCATTTCCCTCAGGGCCTTTGTCATCTTTGAGGATGCTGTGTGGAGGGTTTTTTTGAGGAAAGGAAGGGGAGGGAGAGTTCTGGGAAGGAAAAGGGTTTAAGGGGTGGGTAGGAATCTGGGGTTTAGTATGTCCTGGTCATCCGCCTAGAAAAACCTCCCCCCATGAACCCGGGCACCCCTGCTAAATCACCAAACGTAGCGAACCACTTGGGGTGACCTATGACAGAGGTGTTGGTTATCCAATAGAGGTTTCCGGGGCGGCGGTACCCATTCCCGCCTCCCAAATTGTTCACAAAGTATCAGTTTTTTTTTTAAATTGCGGTTGGAATCTTTGGATTCATAAAGATGTACATTTTAATTATTTTGCGGTTAACGTTTAGATGAATACAAAGCGTGGTATTTTCTCTTTCTAACATATTTCTAACCATGATAATAAGAGCGACACAACGATTTCTATGAGACCTATATGGTTTGTTCCGTTATTTATTAGACTAAATTAGACTGAGGGGTTAATTATTAAAGCCCTTTTCGTGAAAAGCATAGTAATTTTTACAGAATTATTCACAACTGAACTGCATCAATAATACCCTTATGTATTTATTTAGTGAAAAATTGAAGATGTCCACTGACAATGTCGACGTAATCGAAGGGAAATATTTATTGTATTTATATTTTTAACTTAATGAGTAAAACGTCAAATTGTAATATTTAATTAAAATAATGAATTTATCCAAGACACTATCTAGATTGCATTTAGTTCTGGTTTAATCTTGCAATCATACATAAAGATAGCAGCCAATAAAATATGCGTTAAAAAAGCGAACATAATGTTGATAGTTCTTAGTATATGTATGATGCAGTTAAAAATGACAGAATCGGATAGGGATACATTGGCTTAGTGGTCAGAGCTGCAGCCCGGAAATCCGAAGCCTTTTTCTGATTTTTTTGTTTCAGATTTTCGATTGAGTTTCGAAATAAGTATTGTTTCCCTCCATAAGTGTAATAAATCGTTTAAGCCTTTGATTAGTTCTTTCATTATTTTAGTTGTCTATGGGTTCTTTGGGTCACATGGTCTCGTTTCCGAGTTGTGCCGAAGGTAACCGAAGGTAGAAGTGCAGACCTATTACAATTCTAGAGCTCTTCAGACAAAACCTAGCTTTCAGCCAGGAAGGAAGTTAGTCCTCCGAACTATAATTATAAATTACTATTACTGTTAGACTTAGGTTCTTTAATAAACAGTCACTGTGAATTAAAGAACTTAAGTCTTTCAATAGGTACTTAACAAATAACGAATGTTTCTGGAGAGAATATTTGAGATTTTCCAATTAGTATTCATATTTATACATGCTTTATTTTGGCACAGGAGTGTTTGTTGTTGTAATCAAAAACCAGTTTCATCGTTGTAAGTTTGTATGTTTATTATGTAGAAGGTACCTCCACTACACAAGGCTTGGGTTGGATGAAGTAATTCCTTGCCCAAAATTAGATGGAAAGAAACTATTTTCTCCTACAAGGCTTGGGCTGGGTTTAATATTGTTCCCGGTCCGTACGGTAGTAAGTCTACTGTAATTTGGCATTCTCAGACTATAAAAATATTACCATTAGTTATTTCGGCTACTGGCATTATACCTAGCTCTCTCATTCAAAATTTAGGCTTATTAGATTTGTCAAAGAATTTATATATTAAAATGCAAAAATCAATCATTCTAAATACACGTAGGATTACGAAAGATTTTTTAAATATTTATTTTTCGAAGAAAACTTCTTCATTAAGGATATCACTTTGTGATGGCATTATTTATACTTTAACTCCTGATGAGGTGAACATCGTTCACGAAACATGTTGAGTTGTATTAAATAAAAGTGATGTGTACAAAGATATTTATCTATTAATAAAATTAAATATTTATATTGAGGGATCAGTAGGATTTATCGGTTCAATTAGGAGTTCTATTGAGCCGAACCCTCTGATATGAAAATATCTGGAGTCGGTGAATTATTTTCCTATTTGGTCTCTGGTAGGTTGACATGTTGTTATTGTATTGTTTTGTATTTATTATACTTATATAGTGCAATTGCATAACGTGGATTGACTAGATGATCATTTGTGGAAAAGTGTTTAGTTTTTCCTGTGGGGAAGATTTAATCCGGACATAAAATCAAAAATATTGTTTAAGAAATGTATAATCAGTAAATATGTACGAGCGCTTAAGACAAGGTATAATATATCTCTCTAGGAAAGTCATTTTAGGCGCAGGATCTAATTTTGATTGCTCAGAAATGATACTGATGTCGGAGTAGATAAGTGGGTGTATTCAATATTCCCAGGAAGGCAGACAGTCCCCTGACCGGGGCTGTCAGTACGCGTATAACATAATAAGAGAAAAGCAGCCCTTTGTGCTTTAATTGAGAGTGTTAGACAAGGAACAGAATGGAGATAGATATCACAAAGGTTGGCCATTAATATGTTGCCACCCACTACCCCACTAGCCCGGGGGCTTACAGCTAACAAAACTGCCTCAACGAAGGACTTACAGAGAAGATAGACAGACGCCAGAAATACGTACCCAATAGAATGGCCTGAATACAGCCAAAGACACGTCATATAGTATATTGTATACCTAACTTTTTCAGTAAGCAAACAAAGTACTTTTAGGTAGGTAACTAAATACTACAAATGGACGAAACGCTTTCTTATTAGACCGCAGGTAGTTCCAGTTTCATTAGAATAAGTTAATATTAGTAATACAATTTCCTGATCATCTTTTGCTGGCGTGTCCTTTAAATAAAATTTCAGTTTCACAAATCCTACAATAATTATAATATCTTGTAATTTAGCAACCAATAAATATTGTTGGAAAAGAAGATAACAATAATAATCTAAACGAAAATATGAAAGAAATCAAGACACAGAAAAATAGAAAAAGATAATGGTCGCAACTGGGATTCGAACCCAGAACCTCTCGTCTAACCTGGACGTGCGCGTTTACCAATTCCGCCATTGCCACCTTTTGTCAAACCGTAATATTTGTCAATCTCATATTTCAAATTTTAGAATTAAAAAAAAATTGTGGTGTAAACTAAGTTTATTATTAATTTTGAATATTATCTTCAACCATGTGTTCAAAATGGTATACCGCCCGACGCTCACTTACGGCCACCAGATATAGATGCTAAATGAACGAACACAATAACCAAGCTGCCGAAATGAGGCACTTGAGAAGAGGGGTAACGAAACGGCATCATATAAGAAACTCGACAATCCGAGAAGATCTGAACATTGAACCACTGGTACTCTTCATGGAAAAATCGCAACTGGGATGGCTTGGACGCGTACTAAGAATGTCTGA
Organism: Glyphotaelius pellucidus; assembly: GCA_936435175.1. NCBI lineage: Eukaryota > Metazoa > Arthropoda > Insecta > Trichoptera > Limnephilidae > Glyphotaelius > Glyphotaelius pellucidus. The sequence continues at coordinate 6,578,503 of OW386539.1, read as the reverse complement.
TGACCGAATTCCGAGGAAAATACTGAGTGCGATTCGAGAGGGTGGACGTCCAATGGGCCGCCCCAGACACAGTTGGGCGAGGCAACTCCAGAAACTATGTGAGGAGAGGATGGGACTGCCATGGACTTAGGCCGAACAATCAGCACGACAGGGACATATGTAAAAGCCTTGTCGATGCAATGGCATACAACAATCCCGCCGAATAGGATAAGGGGAAGAAGAAGAAGATCTTCAATTATTTTTTTTATTTGTCTTGTTCTCTTTCATATTTTTGTTTAGATTATTATTATCATATACTTCAGTGATATATATTACATTGATGGGAATAACCTTCAAAAGTTATAAAAAGATAGTTTTTCTTATAAAATATTGAATAAATATTGTGCTCAATAACACCGAATGATGCATAAGATTTGGAAACTTTTTTCTTAAAAAGAATCAATAGCTTACACAGTTATTTATTTCATCGTTGGCCAGCGCTAGCCTCACTGCTTTCTAATATGCCATCTATGATGGGCTTGAGATACCTATTATTTGTTGAATCGTGTTTTACCAAATTTATCTGCCAGAGGAAAATATGTAATAACTTTTTGTAATTAGCAACTCTCCGGGGAAATTCGCAGAGATTTATTTTGGGAAATATGCGTCGCGTCGCCGGCTTAATAAATGATCCTGTTATATCTAAAAATAATATTATCGTAGAGGTGATCTAAATTTATTTTTCTATTATGGTTGTTCTATTATTATTGAGGCTTTAGCTTATATTAATTCTCCCTTAATTTTTGTTAATTAGTGATTATTTAAAAAGGGTTTCATTTTACATAAGAAAATGTTTGCTTCTCGAAGATGGGAATCTATAATCATCTTTAATAAGTAGGTACGTCATTTAACTTTTAGAAAGAAATATTATGTTTGGAGATTAAAAATGTGTTGGCTTAAATACATAGTTCAAGTTGTTTTGAATATTATGCAGCAAATTCAATATTTTACCCGAGAAAGCTGCGTTTTATTAATAAATTCATGAAAATTACAAAAAATATGTTTAGGTCTCTTAAATTTTTATACTTGAAATTACTCTTTTCAAGTGTCAGAGGGATTTCTGGAATATTTTAGTAGGATAAAGCGTAAATTGAATTTTCAACATTGGTTAAATTTTTCATTCTAAAAAGAAGCTTCTCAGTGTTTCTGATATGTTTTTCAATATTGTTTATTACTCCGTGAATAAATTCTCATTATTATAAAATATCGGAGTCAGACACATCATTAATAATAAAAAATTCAAAAGAAATTTTCAGAGAAACAAAACAAAAATGTAATCTCGTGAACTTCGTGAATGGATACACGTCTTGGTTGACATTTATTAAGACTATTAGTAAAGTAGTAGAGTCGCATTAAGGGTCAATAGAGACAAGCAGCGGGGGAATAGAGACAGTGATTCCAGTAAAATGTATTACAAATAAATATTTTTAAATAAGAGAGACTGTGTTTTTTTGTTATTTTTTTTCCGGAACCTTTCATCCAATTATCGTGTGGTAGATGCCCCGTGTCTGTAAGCCAGTTAATCGGGGAAGAGGTACACAACACACAATGAAGAAACTCTACTGCAAGCGATTGACGAAATTATAGAAACTCACTCTTTACCCTACCTTTGTCTCTAATAACCCCTTTTGTCGTTTCTAATCATCCCGCTCTCCTCTCTATTCACCCCAAAGCTGGGTAAATAGAAACGAAATAAAAGTTATTTATTTATTTTAGTACCTCATCTCGTATTTCAGTATACCATTTTTTCACCAGAATCTCGTAGAAGAACTGTTTTTTAATTACTAACCAAGATTATATAAACACAAAATATTTTTTTTTTACAAAACAATATATACTTTATTTGGAATATACCACCTGATGACCGGACAACTCAGAATGAAACCAACTCAAAACCACCTCAGAAAAGTCACATTAAGATTGATGAAAAAAAATGGTTGAATTGGTTACGTTACGTTAGGGCTTTGGGCTATTTTAAAATTATTTTTAATAGCTTTTAATGACTTGCGAACGAGGTGTTGAGTCGACTTTATTCTCAGTTGGCATAGAACCATACTACCTCACTGGTTGAGCCCGTTCCGACGTGAAACAAAATATAATAAATGTTGATACTTACAGTAATCGTGTTAATTTAAAGCGCGTTGAAAAGTATCAAACCCGTTTCTACCCCCCCTCCCCCCCCCCTCCCCCCCCCCCTCCCCCCCCCCTCCCCAAACCACAAACCAAGATACTATGTTATATTGACACCGTTGCACGATAGTGCCCAGTGAACTCAGACTGAGAGTTACACATTGATTTACTTCGTAAGTGAAGTTTTGGATTGAGATTTTGTAGGTCAACATATAATAATGTGCTATTGGACTCTATATGTCATACGGTAATATGATGCTGATACTGCACTTATGTGCGACTACATTATCCCTTTTATAAAATAGAATGAAAAACACTTTTATGTGTAAATATGTTTGTCCCTCATGCGTTCCTATATCATTAATCCGATTGCAATGAAACTTTGGTGATTTGTTATGCGCAAATGTTAGCAACGCGTAAGTTGTTTGAAAGTGTGTGTATTTCATTTAGTTTAGTGACAGAAGGGAAGGCAAGAGGAGAAGGGGAATCCGGGAGTGGGGGAGGAGAACGAAGGAGAGAATGGGGTTCGCGAAAAGAAGGGGAAAATACGTAGAAGGTGGAGGAGAATGTGGTAGGAATGGTTCGTGGGAGAGGAGTAACGATCACAGGAGGCGAACGGGAGCGGGAAATGAGACGCATGGTAAACGACGTAGAGGAGCGGAATGGAGGGGTGGAGGTTGAGGGTTGGGCAGGGGGAGGGATTGCAAAGCAGATATAATAGCGGTAGGGGAGAACAGATTTAAAATGGAATTTTATGTTAGAATTATTGACGCTATGTTTAATCTTAATTTGATGATGTGAAATTTGTCGGAATTAACAATCGCGTATTTATTAAAAAATAATCCAAACGAAGAATATATTTTATATCGTTTGATTATAAATGTTTATTTTAAATGTATTAAATAATAAATGACCGAAGTGGATGGAGTCATATTTAGTAAAGTCATGAATAATTTGATTTACAGCCTCATCTATCGTCAATCTGATAAATCATATCAAAATACAAAGTGGTGTCAACTCAAAACGGAAAATTATGTTATTTAACGAAATTACAACTTGAGTACATTATTTTGCCTCTCCTCCAACGTTAATAATTATTTCATAAAGTAATTAAGCGAAGTGTTATTTCAATAATGTATGCGCAGCGCTGCGAGCAATAGCTGATTTGACATTCATACACAAAATTTTAAATAATAACATTGACTGTACCGAACTTCTTTCCCTAGTTAATTTTAACATACCCTTAAGACGTACACGGCATACAGAATTATTCCACACGCTTAATTATAAGACGAATGCAGCATCTAATTTGCCAATCAATCGTGCTCTTCATACTTTCAATACTATTTGTCTAAATTCTAACATCGACATTTTCTTCGATTCATTGCCCAAATTTAAAAAGAACATCATGTCAATGATGTAAATTGTTCAATGCGCATACATACATATATACATACATATTCACACATACATACATACTCACACATACACACACACACACACGCAGACCTACCCACTACGCACGTCACCCGGTAATTACTTAATATACCTAGGTACTACAAAGAAACATGTTATAGGTACCCATCTTGAAATATACTTAATATTTGTATTTTCACCACTGTAACTAATGTACTGTTTGTTTCTGTTAATAAATAAAAAATAAATAAAAAAAATGCTTATGATGCGGAATCGTATGATTTCACCATATTTTTAGATCATTTAAAAAGTCTAATTAAATGTTTCAAAGACCCAATCATATCTGACTACGTCTATAAGGGATTGAAATAAAAATTCATTGAAATAAAGTCTTCTTCAACGGAAGCAACCTTCTTAAAGTGTCTTCCATTGATATGCTTGGTCTAACTCTAAGTGATCAGCTAGAACGGGGGCTCCATCGAAGCCAGGGTCAATTTAGCCTCAAGAAGCTTGACGTACTGTACGTACTGTAGGGCCAACAGATACTTACTTGGAACACGCATAAATCGCAAGTGCGCCCCATTGTTGAATTTGCCAGCCACCTCTGGTCTGAAGCCCCAAAATACCTGAAAAAACCCTTGACAGAAACCGGCGGTCCGTTTGGTAGATTCCCTATCTTAACAAACGATTCGCAATTTTTAGGCACCGGTGCACAGTTGGGAAACACGCCATTTTGCGCAAACACGCCATTTGCGCACCCAACATCTCCAAGGAAGACACAGGCCCTGGGGGAATTTATTTTCCTGAGGACCTCCTGTATTGTTTAATCTAAAAGATGAAAAGTACTAAATGTAAAATCAAACTATTTTTTGTCGTAATCTACACAAACATCTTACCGCTGTTTACCAAAACGTTACCTATATGAAAAGTGACCTTTAATTGCCTGTATAAAAAATCAAAAAGATTAATCTTTTTCAGAATGACATTCATCATATCAATGGAGTAATCCTATGCTTTGCCTAGAGTAGATAGATGAAGCACTTGTCCGCAGCATCTTGGAATATAGCTCCATTATTTGGGCCCCCTCTGAACAATACCATATCCTAGAAATAGAAAGAGTTCAAAAAAGGAATATGCGTTACCTATATATGAGGGAATATACAATATACATACTACCCATTCCTGTATCCATCGTTGTTTTTAACAGGAATGCTCGATCTTAACACATTAGAAGCCCGCCGAAAAATATTTTTGGGTAAACACTTTTTTAAGCTAATCTCCGGCATTATACTGAATCCGCCCGTGTTGAAGGAGATTAATTTTTATATACCTAACGCGTACAGTTGTGGGAGAACTTCTTCGTATCAATATGCGCCATTAAACAGAGCAATTCAACTGCTAAATGAATCTGTTTTGAGCATCGACATCTTCAATGTCACCTACAGAGAGTTCTGTAACTATCTTCTGACATACGTCACAGGATAGTGAAACTGCCCCCCATACACTTTTTTCTCTAAATTTTGTAATCTTCTCCATTATATTCTGGTGTATAACTGTTTTATGGAGAACCTGATAAAATAAATAAATAAATAAGTAGGAACTTACTTACGATAAAAAAACGATTTTGGCAGTGGGTGGTCGGTGTTCGGTGAAAGTAATATATATTAAAAAATTTTATAACATGAACTTTTTTAGCAAAAAAAAAGGATATAATTATGATTTTCTTTTGCCTTGAATAATATAAAAGAGTTTTAAAAAACCAGTAATTTACTAAGCTCATAAAACCTTGTGGGCGATCTAAAAAAGTAATTTAAAAAATGTGTTTTTATTCCGTTCGCAATTTCTCATAAATATAGATTTTTCATTATCACTTTTCTTTCAGTTTAAATATTATTTTTCTTGTAATGGCATTGGTAACTGGAAAACGGCCACCTTCCTGTCAATCCAATTTGCTTTATTTAGGGCCGAAGCCTTTTAGTCTCATACTCGATTTATTTTTAAATCAATTTCTACTGTCAGTAAAAAAATACTGTCGAAAAACAACGAGGTTATTTTTATTTTGTGAATTTTTTTTTCTGCACTAGCGTACATCCCATTAACCTGATTAAACTGAACAAAACAATTGCAGTTTGATCAGATTAATAACTTACATGAATAACAGTTTACATTAACAGTTTTAAATGCATCCAATGCTCTGGATAATGCAGCGCAACTAATTGGATATAAGCGAACAGCCATAGTATTAAACTTTCCACTCTTTCAGCGGAAAATCTAAAAAGAACATATGTGGTAATTCCCAGACCAGCAAATTAATGTACAATGGATGTATTTTCGTAATACTTTTTATTGTTCGTTTGATTTTGACATTTGTTTTCTTTTTAAATTTGTTTTTAAAAGCGTCCCAATCTATACAGGGTAAACACAGGGGAACCATATCGTTCACCCGGTTGAGTAGAATTGTGAAGCGGATTATGGTGGTTGTAGGAAAAGATTTAATTATATGAAGAAGGAAAAACAGATGCCAAAACTCGTTCATATGCGAGTTGACTTACATAAAAACGATTCGAGAAAACAACCAATTCTCATGAATGCAGCATCAACCGTAAAGAGTGTTCCGCTCGTGCCAGTCGAGTTTCGCTTCGTGCACAGGTGCTCAGGAGATCAAAAGCTCATTCGGGCAGGCTCCATTGAAACACGTGTAAAAGAGATTTCCCTGAGGAAAATAACTTCCCTCAGGGCCTATGTCATCTGGGATGCTGTGTGGAGGGTCTTTTTGAGGAGAGGAAGGAATGACCATTGGTCTTGAAGAGACCCATGTTGTAGGAGGGAGGAAACACAAAAGCCGGCAAATCGTTCCGTAGCCGAGCTGTTGAACTCAAGAACGAGTCGAAAAAACGACCCGTTCTCATGTGACAAATGTCAACCGTGTACATACGTTGGGCGCTCGTTTGGCGTGTCTCCCGACTATGCACCGGTGCCGAAGGGATCAACGACGCTAGTTCCTCAGAGTACCTTCCATTGAAGTACCGGTAGAACATGGATAGCATTCCCACCCGACGCCTGTGCTCTAAAGATTGCAATCCGTTCGTTAAGGAGGGAGAATCTATCAAACTGACCGCCCGTTTCTGCACAGAGTCGAGGGTATTTTTCAAGTATTTTGGAGCTCCAGAGCAGAGGTGGCTGCCAATTTCAACCGTGGGGCACACTTGCGATTTGTACAGGGTTAGCAGTTGTATACTATTAAAGTATCTGCGGGCACTGTACAGTACGCCCAGTTCGCATGACTTCATTAGACATGGAAGTCGGTCTGTTAACAATTTTTTTTTTAATCAGACTAACCTTCCTTCTGTGCACAGAATCAATTATGTTTATTAGATATTTTGGAGCTCTAGTCCAGTGTTTTCCGGAGTTTAGTAAATGTATAGCGGATTTTCGTTCATAAGACTCGATATCAGTTAAATTTGAAAACCTTCTTATTCCAAATTAGATAAAAAGGTGAACGGCGCTATAACTTTGTTCCTGTCATATCTTTTCAAAATATTATTTAAAATAAATACGGTCAAGTGAAATAACATCAAAGCATTTTAAAGTTGGTGCTATGCCAATTAAATTCTATTCTATAAAAATTTCATATCAGAATATTATTTTAAAGGTGGCCTAAAGAGAGGACCTTGCGGTACGCCATTTTTTAATGTGTGGTTTTATTTATTTGTAGATATGTGAGCTGGACCGCCTACATCCTGCGGCACCACAAGAGCGCCCCCGCGGAGCCCCTCCCCTTGCCCGGAGTGCCCTTCTCGCACTACTATGCGCAGGAGACGTCGGACGAGGGGATCATCATGGAGACAGACGTCACCGTCAAGGAGGTAAACTATACTTTAGTTATTTTTTACAGACATACACTATTCTCTTCTGTATAGCTAGTTGGATACCTACTACACCTAGAAAAGTGGTACATTTTTTTATATTAGTTCCATAATATTTTTTTCCAAATAATTTCTCTCAGGGCCTGTTTCATCTCAGGGGGTGCTGTATGGAGTCTTTTTAAGGTCTTTAGAGAGGAAAGGAAGTTCTGGGAAGGAAAAATATATGAGGGGTGAGTAGGAATCTGCCCCGTAACGGACGTATTAATCCATCCCTCCAACTGCGGTGGAAGGGGATAGGTCGAGACAGTCCAGTTGGAAAGGTCAAAAGAATCCCCCGACTAGTCTCTTTTAATCCGGCCCGCCACACAGAAAATGGGCAGACCCATCCGCCACCAACGAGACAAACCTCACCCCATTAACTCGGGCACCCCTGCTAAGTCACCAAACGTAGCGATCCACTTAGGGTAACCTATGAAAGATCCAAAAAAGGATTCCTGGGACGGCGGTACCCATATCCGCCTCCCAACTTGTAATGGGGATTTGGGGATATAAATCACGATTGATGAGCTAATTTATGTAACAATCACAATACTCGAACCAAAATATTTAGGAAATATACTTTTACAGAAAATTTCACAAATTTTCGAAAGCACAAACTAGAGTCGGTATTTTGCCTTCACAGTCTTGAATACCATGCGACCCCACAATGTTTGTTAATTATTGTACCTATTATCTTTAAATAGGTTCCTATCAACCCGTATGCGAAAAGTTTTTAGAAATAGTTAGCTCGGTAGAGTTAGATTAAATCTTGCACGGGTATTCATTCACTAGAGCAACTCTTTTGACAAAGTTTGGCTTTTTTATCAGACCCGTATGAAAACTCTTTTAATTCTAAATAGTCTCTTTGAACAAATCTCAAACATATTCTTTTTACACCACGTGAACGTTTTTACTCATCAAATTATTAAGTTTGCGTCTGCGTGGTTGAATTTCAGAACCCAGCTTCGAGTGCATGTCTGACACCACGCCATACGCGCCGCGCCACAAATAACATCTGTGTACAAACAAAGCTACCGTTGTAATTTGGTTTTGAATTCAAGAATTCGTCACAAGATGTCGCCACTTCGTCGGCAGGATGCATAGGTATAAGTTCTACGAATTTGTGAATCTGGAGTATCTCTCCGGATATGGAAAGATTGACGGTAATAGTCAGTTGTATCAAGCGGCTGTATGTAATATACGATGCCATTGCCCGTTCCGGTTACTTTTTCCCGGTGACTATCCATCACTGGTTGACAGTGAATACGAGGAACGGGCTAATTTTGGAACCAGTTCCTGTTGGATTTATAAAATGGTCACCAACACTAAACGGGCGAAGCCGAACCAAAAGCCGCCCGCAGGGCCGTATAAGATGATTATTCTTACCGCCAAAACTTTTATTTTTCCTATTATAGAATTTCTTAAAAACATCTTGGTGAATGAGAGTCTTTTCAAAAGATTTTTATTTAAATGTATACAGCTGTTTGGCATCTTATCTTATTTTTTTTATAAATATCTTTTTTATTTGAAAGTTTCATTGCCTATTATGGAAATGACGTTGTGATCTGAAAAAATATTGCATCGATAAAGAAATTCCACGGAAAATCAAAAACCGTGTAAATAATATGTATATATTTCATGACATCAGAGCTCACCCTGAAATCATCAATGAAATTATAACTGTGTACAAAATACGTGTTCATTTTATGACGTCAGAGCTCACCCATTTAAAATTGTTGGTGAGTCAGACATTCAAATGTCTGCTTTATCCACGGTGTCCGGAAACTCATAGTACTAGCGGAAACTGGTAAATTTAAATCACATTTAGAGTCGATTTTGAGAAATACATTTTTTTTATTATTATTTTAGTTTTCGTGAAAATCAAGTTCTTCCTTACTTAAGTTTAAAGTTATAATTTTTTAAATCAAATTTAATTTTAAAAACGGTGGTTGGAGATTAACATCAGCTGTCAAATCTGTTTTAAAATGCTTAAAGCGTAGACTTGAATCTAAAAGTTTTGTAGTTGCCCCAAAAAAATATTAAAAAGTCTAAAAAAAAAGAAAATACTCAGAACAAAAAATAATTATTTTTGTACTATGAGACCTTTCCTTTTGGACTATGAGTTTCTGGACACCGTGTTTAGGAAAATCGGTCACACCACGGTTATGTATAATAGTCTCCACAAAATGGTTATTCACTAAAATATTACAGAGTTAATAAAAAATTAAGTGGGTGTATTTATATTTCATAATATCGTATATAATCATTTTGTTAAAAAAATATAGCGAAGGAAAATAAATAATTTGGTCTACTTTTTCAAAAATTATTAAAAATTTGGTGCTCATCAGGATTCTTCTAGAAATTCTATTAATAATAAAAACTTCACCGCGGAAATTGTGTTTTACGGAAATGAGATAAACTTCATTTAAAAAATGGGATTCGTCGAAAAACGTTCACATCATTTGGTTCACGTAACAAGCCTTTTTAGACAGAGATTATTTCAAAGGAAATATAAATTAGTTCAGCTCCAGATAAAATAATATTGATGAATGGGAAATATGTATTTCTATCATTCTTGGAAAAACAAGGGAGATTGGATTCGTTCAAATTGACGACAACTTCCGCAGAGTATAGATTTATTAAACCACATCTCAAAATGGAATCTTTTTTTATGTACGTAATATGAACGTAATACGAACGTAATATGAACAGGAGGGATGCTCTTTACTGCTTTGTAACTTTCAGAAACCATAAAGATTCTGAACTTCGAAGAATCTGATTTTTTTTATATGAATACCGCACAAGAGTCCCAACTGCTCCCGTCTGGAGCCAGTGAGATCCCCAATTGGGGTATGTTGTGAGGCTGAAGGCAGTGGAGAGGGGAAGGTGAAGGTGGGAAATACCTGGCTATTCAGATCTGGTCACTAAACACCTAAAGCCATTTCAAGCAACGTTTCAATTCTGAATGGTGGTCTTACACCAGGGCGATACTGAGAGTATCTTCCACTCTGGAACGTGCCTCAAATATACTATATATTATTTCAAAATAATAAATTGTGAAATAACACAAATTAATCATTTTTTTTTTTTGCCACGCCGGGATTCGATCCCGGGACCTTCGGAATGCTAGTCAAGGGCCCTACCACTGGACTACGCCGGCCGTCATGTTTGGGAACATTTTTCATTGTCAATTGTCCAGTTGATAGGTCAGACATCTAAAAATCAAAATTTTGAGTTTAGTTTATATGTAAAGGTGTGTCCCCTATTTTGTGAAATATCCACATAACTCATAAACATCACCAAATCAATTTTAATGCAGGAAAGCTTTTTTTTATTTATTGAAACATTTATTAAAGTTTTATTATATAACACAAATAATTAAATCAGTCTCCTAATAAACCAGCTGCTTGTGTTTAGGAGAAGAAAACTAAATATGTTTACTTTAATGAAAACAAATAACTTTGTGTACACCACTATTTAACTTATTATCCTGACGAAGAAAACATAGTTTTCGAAACATGTTGATATTGTTAATTAAATAGTGGTGTACACAAAGTTATTTGTTTTCATTAAATTAATAATGACGCCACAAAGTGAATTTGCGAATTTTGAAGAAATGTGTTTACATTTAATTAAATTAAAAATATTATTACAAAAACTGTTAGTAATTTTATGAGAAAATACGATAGTTAATAAATGATACAAAGGATTGATAAAGCAAAAACATAAATTTAACTATAAGTTATGAGGTGGTACCTGAGTATTCTAATTTAATTTTTTTTTAAATTGTCGTAGTTTTCTTCCGATCGTATATCTAGGGATAATTTATTGAATAATTGTATACCCTTGAATATGGTTTTAATGGCTAAATGGTTTTATATCGATACCAGATATTCTGGCTGAAATAGGATCCTATGTCCCGGATAATTTCACGCGAGGTCGCCATCACAGGCTTTTGATTCTTCCCAGGTGCAGAACTAACTTACCAATGGTGATGCCCCTGGGAAGACTTACTAGGTTAATTAACTGCCTTGCAGGAAATGTGGGTATTCTCCACATTTTCTGCAATGATTTTAAGCGTGAATTAGCACTTATTAAATAAATGTTTTAACTGTAAACGTAATGATTATGTATCTTGTGTAACCGCTTCAATTTACTGGTGTAATGCTGTTTTTGCTAATAAATAATAAATAAATATAGTGATGCTGTGCTGTTGTGGTTCGTACTAGTGGTAAGGTTAGTCCTCCAACAGATATAATATTTTTTTAATATTAAATTGTGGTATATTATTTTTATTAAAGAAATCTAAATGTAATTGTAGTAGTGCAATTTTGTCATAAATTTTTTAAGTCGGGGAACCGGGAAATCTTGGAAAACATTTATTGTTGGGTAGTAATAGGGCTTTTTTAAGATGATTTTTATTTATATTTTTTTAATTGTCTCCAGTGGAAGTAGGGTTGATTTAGCTTGTGGTGATTTAAACAAAATGTTGATGTTTTCTGGGTCACTAGTAGGATTTTTCCAAATGTCATACTAATTTAAACGACCGTTATGCTTCGCAGTGTTATTTTATAGCAATTTTAAAATGTAAAACACATACAGACACGTGTAAAGAATAATTGATTTATGGTGAGCATAAGAATATTACTTTACCCATTGTCTCAAAACTTAGTGTTTGGAGATGTCTGACTAATCAATTGGACGATCGATGTACACGTTTATTCCGTAAGAACTTTCCAATTGTACTGTCTCCTGGAGGTTTGGAGTCGGGTGAAAATCGAACAAAAATGTTGACTTCTTTCGTCTTCTTTCGTGTTATTGTTGGAGATTTTACTCAAATAATAACGCTCGAGTTGTATTTCTTGTAAATTGATCATACATACATAAAAATCGAAATAAGTTTGCTTGGGTATATATGAGTTCGGAAATGTCTATGTATTGCGATATTAAGCATATGAAATGTTTGAAACTTTCAAAATACCTTCTTTCCGTCCTCGCGAAAATTTTTGAATTATTACAACCACATGACAATACATCTGAAAAGTTTTTTTAATCATTACAAAAACTCTTACGAAACTGTCAAAAATGTTACAACTTGAGAATGACATTTCGCAAACCATCGATTGTTAATTCAAAATTCAATTTTCGAAACTCTTTTATGTGGTGAATTTATTTGAAGTATTCGCCTAATCCTTTGAATCGAATTAAGAATTACATATTTTAAATAGGTACCTTTGTTTTGTACCAAATTTAATTGATTGTTCTTATAAAGTACAAAAATGAATAGTTTTAATATATGAAAAATGAGAATTTGAATAAAACAATTGTAAAGGTGGCACGCTGGCTGTTTGAAAACTGAAACTACTGGGATTGAATATATGAAACGCAGGAGGGGGATTGGCGGGATTCGGGAGAGGGTGAGGGGAGAGGGAAGGCGGGGAAGGTGGAAGGGGAACGCTAGAGGAGAAGGGGACATGGAAGGGGAACGGGGACGCACGGGAAAGGACATGCAGGGAGAAAAAAATTATTTCTTTGAATATGGCATTGCAACGCATGCCGGGAACCAGCTAGTTCTTCTAAATATATGTTTTTACATAAGCTCCTCTATGTCATCTTAGAGGATGTCATGTGGAGAGTTTTTTTTTTGAGGAAAGGAAGGAAAGGAAGTTCTGGGAAGGAAATAGGTATGAGGGATAGGTAGGAATCTGGGGGTCAGTGTGTCCAGGAGTGTTAGACATATGAATCCATCCCTCTAACTGCGGTGCAAGGCAATAGGTCGATGGAACCTGGCTAGAGGTCAACCAATCTCTCTCGATCCGGCTCGCCAGATGGGCAGACGCATCAGCCACCAAAACCTGGATAAACCTCACCCCATGAACCCGCTAAGTCACCCAACGTAGCTCAACCACTTGGGGTGACCTATGATGAGAGGCGTTGCTTATCCAATAAATGGTTCCCATGGCGGTACCCATGCCCGCCTCCCAAATCAAAAGTTCATTTAAAGTAGTTCAAGTGAACTTACAATAAATAAATTTTAGCGAGGAATTGATGACAATACGCTTCATGACTTGGACAAAATTATACACAGACAATTTTGTTGTATAAAAATGAAGATAAAATGCGACACTGACGTGAAATTGAAAGTTAAAGAGTCCATAGACAAAATGAAACAAGATGAATTTGAATATAAAATTATTGGTAGAAAATGAAGTTAAATATTGCAAATAGGACGACACAACACTAAACACAAATCAAGCCCGACTTTGTCTGTTGTTAATTGGGAAGAAATCGATACAATCCTTGTCACTGTAAATATTAATTTTAAACACGATTTGAATGTATTTACTAGTTTGGTGTGTGACGACATTGCAGAATAAACCTCGTGCGTTAACTAATAACTTTTTTTTTGTAAGGCGGGTCTCTTCCGACCGTTAACTTAAACAAATGCTTTGACATTTGCTTTGACATTACTTTGAACATTTTTTGTTTTCTGTCTCCTCCGTTTGTTGAAACATAGTTGAAAGATTGGGGCGAAGTTCGCGCGGTCACACACAATTTGTCTACCGGTCTGTGGTGAGGACCTGTCTACACGTACGGTCTGAACACTTGACGTTTGACGTTTTGCGTTTACATGAATGTTAAAATGCGTTATCATGAAGAAGAGATGCTACATCATGAAGAAAACACAGATATTTTAATATATATTTATTTTCCAGGAAAGATTTCCCACTAATGTCGATTATTGCACGGTCTAAAGTTACTATTTAAGAATTTCGAGTGCGTAATTAATTATGTAGATGTCAAACGTCGAGTTCTGAAATTTAGCGATAAGATTGTAGACAAAGAATCAAGGAGAACACGCAGATTTCAAGTTAGACCTTACTACCTACCTCGAAGTTTTATTAGGAATTTATTTATCCGGAATTAAGAAAATAATACCGATTTTAATTGGTCAATTTCTTCCGTGTCTCTGAAAACAATTTAGAAAATAATAGCCCCCCCCCCCCCCCCCCCGCTTCACACGGGATGGGAATGTTGCCAATGGAAAGCTCGAAACACAACAAGAATTGTCAGTGTTTACATACAGTATGTGACAATGTCAATGGTGATGTTTAAGGGAATGTCAAAGCAAAAGTTAATGGCGGAGATTGTAAGAGACGGGCCTGTATGAGAACTAAAACATTCCGTTTACAATATTTTTCAAGGAATCCAATTTTTTTTTTCGAGGGCTTATTATGACAGTATGTTTTCTTATATTTTTCTCAGTGGTATTTATCTTTAATCTGAAAATCTTTTAATCTGAAAAGTATCCTTGCTGTGCGCCGCAGTCAACTTGAAATTATTTTTTTTAATATTAGTTTAATTTTGGCAAGTTTAAAGCTACTTATATTGACTTTTTAGCTAAGATTTATGTGGATACATTGTAAACATTATTAAAAATATGTAAAAATTACATTATTATTATTTCTCAAATTAGCTCCACACAGAAAGCCTTGAGGAAAAAAATCCCCTGGGGTCTATGTCTTCTTTTGGGATGCTGCATGGAGGGTGGTTTAAGGAAAGTAAGGAGAGGAAGTTTGGGTAATGAAAAAAGTATGATGAGAGGTAGAAATATGGAGGACTTATGAGTCCATCCCTCCCCCTGCAATGTATGAGGTTTTTACTAGCGCTCGGCACCTTTTGGCTCAGGACCGGCCCTCGGGGTCTAATACAGACGTTTAACAAAATCCTACATCATTGACATTGACTAAATCCGTCATCCACGGTCAGTTATCTATATTTGCGAGCACAGTCAACAATTGAGCACAGATATTCCGACCATTGTTTGATTAATTTTAGCGCCGCCTCCATAGTATCGGTTATGTTTCGATTGACTGTCAATATAAACATATTTTTTAATAATGTCGTTCCTTTTTTAAAATTACTGGCTTATTAATGAACGTATTTAACTAACGAAGCTTTTAGAATTTAAAAAGTCGTATAAGCTATCCGTAGACTTAAATAATGCATCTAATTCACGATCAATTTATTCCGTTCGATCTTTGCGAAACGAAAGTGGTTGAGATATGACTAAAACCAACATTAACTAATTAACTCCCGTTTAGTGTCAAAAAGTAACTGCAGGCTTCTAATGCATGTTTAGGTTAGTATTTCATTTCAACATTACCAATTTATTAATATTTTTCCGAAATAGTTTGGAAAGTGTATAAAGAAATATATGTCATTGAAAACGGTTCCATGCCAACTGAGAATAAAGTCAACTCAACACCTGATACGTTTTTAGATTTTCACGGCCAAAAGTATTTTCGTCATTTGTTTTTGGGTGTTATGCCATATTACGCTACCTCCTTCTTTAGCCAACGTTTCGGACAGCGTTACAGTGTTCATCAACACATTTGCCCTGATGATGGACACTGTAACGCTGTCCGAAACGTTGGCTAAAGAAGGAGGTAGCGCAACACGGCATAACACCCCAAAAACAAATAACGAAAACAACTCAACACCTCTTTGAAAAGTCATTAAAAGCTATGAAAAAAAATATTTTAAAAAGCCCATTACTCTAACCCAGAGGTAGGCAAAGTGCGGCTCCGGAGCCGCATGCGGCTCTTTGGCCCCTCAAGTGTGGCTCTGGCACAAACGTCCACGGACAGGCGTGCAAGCCGCCGAAAGGTAACACATTTTTTTCGATGTTAGAAGAATTCATTTCATTCGAAAACGAGTAGTCCTTTTCTGCTCAAAAATTTGAAAGGGACACATTTTTTCACTTTTCAAGTTTGATGAAGCATCGCCAAGAAAATAATATAACACTTTTTCTAAACAACCGTTTTAAAAATGATGGGAGCATTTTTCAGTAGGTTTCAGGAATTTAAAAACAACAAAGTAACCTTTGCATTTGTCAAACACCCTCTTTATTCTTCGATTTGAATTTTTCTCCTTTTGGCATTGACATTGGTAACTTTGAAATACAATTGCTGGATTTAAAATAAACAAGGGAATGTAGAGCTATAAATTTGAACATCTTTATGTTGATTTAGAAATATTGAAGAACAAATGTGAGCTTATTTCACAACACAAATAGTCCGCTTTGAAAAATCTGGAGAAGGAAGACACGACCATCTTCAACGCCTGGATTAGTATTTCTGACTCTTATGATCAGCTGAAAAAACTCGCGTTTGCTGTTCTTTCTATTTTCGTTTCTTCATATTCATGCGAACAATCTTTTTGAAGCACGAACTTTATCAAGAGTCAACTGAGAAGTAGTCTTATTGATGAGAATCTGGTATCGTGCCTAAAATTAAGAATAAAAACAAACAAATTCATTGGTTTCTTAATTACATATTATTTTACATCAATATTAATGAAATCTTTATTAATATGCAGATCTAGTACCAAACACGGCTACAGTATGAAATCAAGTTGTATTCAGCGGTTCCATGCCAAATGGGAATAATGTCAACTCAACACCCCCTTGAAAAGTCATTAAAATCTATGAAAAATTTAATTTTTAATTAGCCGATAACCCTAACCTAACATAACCTATTTAACCAATTTTTTATATATTTTTTTAATCACTCTAAATGACTTATCTGAGATGGTTCTGAGTTTGTTTCATTCCGAGTTGGCCGGTCACCGTATTCAGCATACCCGTAATTTAATGAAGTGCTAAAATTACAATAAATGTTTGCTAAATCAATAAAAAGATTCGGCTCTCAAATCTTTTTTTAATCGTTGTAATATACATTTTTGGCTCCTTGGCTAATAAGTTTGCCGACCACTGCCCTAACCTAACGTAACCTATTTAACGAATTTTTTTTCATCACTTTTAATGGCTTTTCTGAGGTGGTTCTGATTTGATTTCATTCTGAATTGTCCGTTCACCATAGAAAATACGTCGAGTGTATGTTGCCAGCTTGTATCGATTTCTTATTTATTCGCTGTCAATATCGGTTTGGCTGTCAGCAGTAAAACCGTGCTCACAATATCGATGTTAAATCGTCGAAAGTTACGCCTATCGCCCGATATTGTAAAGTTATCGATTTATCTGTGCTCCGTCCCTGGTAACATACATGTAAAGTTGGCATTTCATTTAACTCGTGAATTAAACCTGGACATGAAAAAACGAACGTTGAATATTTTTGCCACTGGGGCCGCGGCTATAAATTTTCACATTATTGGTGCATGTAAATTTTAATGTTTTAAGTGCATTGTTAAACCGCACCATTAATAATATATATACATATATGAATCAATTAGATAATCCATAAACGCGGGGCTTTGAAATTGGAACATATAGTTTATTTCCAGCAATTCGTATACGAAAGAGGGATATATATTATTATTTATTTAGTTTTCTGGGAAAAATGTCGGAACATTGGAGTAAATACAAGGGTTTCAGAGCTTTGACAAATTTAGATTGGATTTTTTTACTGGAACTGATTTGCATGCGCTGGTGAAAATCGCCGAAGCGCTGCAATATTGAACACTGATGGAGCACAAATAATAGTAAACTGTGTGCGTTTTGTATAGTTGTTTTTTTGTATATATATTTTTTAATGTTTTTCAACAGTGATTCATATCAAAGCGCTCACAAATACAATTACATTGAACACGGTTGATACTAATTAAAGACAAACACAACATCGATAACATAATGGAGCATAATTCGCTTCATAATACTTTTAATATAAATACCATCTCAATATTGTATTGTAGAAAATGATGCATATAATGAATACGTACAGATACGCATATACATATACACACATGCACACATACATTTTTTTTTTTTTTAAAGAAAGACAAACATTCCCGGGTTACGAATAACCCAATAATGTTTGAAAATCTCCTACTACCACCACAGTAAGCCGAAAATGTTGCTTGTGTTGTGATGGAGGACTTAGCCAGCCGAGGAATCGAACACGCGACGCCCGGATGGGACCCAAACGCGATGGCCACTCAACCACTGACATACATATATACACACACATGCACATACATACATATTCACACACTTAAATATGCATTACATTCATTAAATTAGAATTAATATTTTTTTTTGAAGAAGATAAAGTAATAATCTAAACGAAAATGTGAAAGAGAACAAGACAAAGAAAAAAAGAAAAAGACGATGGTCTTGCAATGCAATCAAGATGATAATAAAAAATTATCCAGACTCCAACTAGATTGCATTTAGTTCGGGTTGAAATCTTGCAATCATACATAAAGATGGCAGCCAATAAAAATATGCGTTAAGAAAATGAAGATAATATGGGTGGTTCTTAGTTGAAGTATGGTACAGTTAAAAGTGACCGAATTGGATATCGACACCTTAGCTCAGTGGTCAAGAGCACTTGCCCGGAAAGTAGAGAGGTCCTGGGTTCGAGACCCAGAGGTGCAAATATCTTTTTCTGATTTTTCTGTTTCCAGATTTTCGATTGAGTTTCGCTCATAGTGTCTTCATTTAATTAAAAATTATTTTCAACTATTTCTTCTTTCCATATTATTTCGGTTAGACGAGAGGTCTGGGTTCGAGTCCCAGTTGCGACCATTGTCTTTTTCTATTTTTCTGTATTTGTCCTCTTTCATATTTTGATGGGAATTGATGAGAATAACCTTCAAAAGTTATAAAAAAAGAATTTTTCTTATAAAAAATGTAATATTTTTCCCCGTAAACGGTGTACACCAACATATGGAGAAGATTACAAATTAGAAAGGCTTTGGGGCAACGTTACTATTTTGCTACATGCGGCAAAAGATTGTTTGCCGCATGTAGCAAAGTTGCTGAACTGTTTGTAAGTGACATTGAAAATATCGATGGTCAATGCAGAATCGTTAGGCAGTTGTGTCGGTCCGATTATTGGTGCGTTCTGATAAGCAGAAGTCCTAGCTTTTGGAGCATAAAAAAGTACAAGTTATTTCTTTAACCATAACTAATATATAACCATCTTTAACCTATAAACTATAACCTAACCTAACCTAATCACTTCAACATAGGCGGGTTGAGTACGGTTTCAGAGATTAATTTTCGGTGGGCTTCTAAGGTATTGAAATCGAGCATTAAGAACAAGGATGGATACAAATGGCACATACATAAGACAGTTTAGTCTAAGACACTCAGATCCTCAATGATCAGTCTGTTTTTTTCAGTATCGAATAGTATTATTAGGCCTGCGCCTGCATGGTTGAATTTCAGAACCCAGCTTCAAGTGCATGTCTGACGCCACGCCATACGCGCCGCGCCACAAATAACTAACATCCGTGTGCGTGGAATTTCAAACAAAACTACCGTTGTAATTCGGTTATGAACCCTTGTTCCACAGTTCGGCTGTGGAAAGATTTGCCGGCCTCTGTGTTTCCTCCCTCCTACAACATGGGTCTCTTCAAGACCCATGTTCACTCCTTCCTCTCGTCAAAAGCATCCTCCACACAGCATCATCAAAGATGACATAGGCCCTGAGGGAAATTATTTTCTGAGTGGAGTTAATGTAAAAAAAATAAAAAATAAAATCGTCACAAGATGTCGCCACTTCCGTCAGCAGGACGCATAGGGATGTGCCCACCTAGATACAAGTTCTACGATTTTGTGAATTTGGAGTATCTCTCCGAATATGGAAAGATTGACGGTAACATTCAGTTGTATCAAGCGGCTGTTTATTACATATGACGTCATTGCCCGTCTCGGTTACTTAGTCCCGGTGACTAGCCATCACTGGTTCACAGTGGATACGAGGAAAGGGCTAATTTTGGTTAAAATTCCTACTAGATTCACAAAATGATCACCAACAGTTACTGGGCGAGGCCGAAGCAAAAGCCGCCCGCAGGGCCTAGTTTGTATAATATTAGGTGACCGGACAACTCAGAATGAAACCAACTCAGAACCATCTCAGATAAGTCATTTAGAGTGATAAAAAAATATATATATATAAAAAATTGGTTAAATAGATTACGTTAGGTTAGGGTTATCGGCTAATTTAAAATATTTGTTTTCATAGCTTTTAATGACTTTTCAAGGAGGTGTTGAGTTGATTTTATTCTCAGTTGGCATGGAACCATAATATTATGCGAATTTTAAAAGAGGAAATACTTTGTAACACATAGGTGTACTCTTTCGACCCATTCATAAAATATCTATGTTCTGGCATTTTGATGTGGACAATTATTACAATTTGGGAAGCGGGTATGTGTACCGTCGCCCCAGGAACCATTTATTGGATAACCAACACCTCTGCCAAAGGTCACCCCAAGTGGTTTGATACGTTTGGTGACTAGCAGGAATGCCCGGCTTTGTTGTGAGTAAGGTTCGGGTGCACTAACAAATTTCAAATGTATGACCATCTAGTTGGATCACAGGAAAATGGAAAAGAAATTAAGAATAAATATGTTAAAACATTCTAAATTTGTTGATCGCTACGGTTACAAGATTATTGAGGTTGTTAAAAATGCACATAATATGGGAAAAGGTTAAAGTTGAACATTCTTGGGTTCCGGAAGAGTCAGGAAATATCAGGTAGGTAAAAGGTCAAAGGTTGGTAAACTTAAAACAGCGTTGGAATTTGAAACCCGTTAAACATACAAAAATGATGTAAAAGGGACATCGTGCTAACTGTCGTATAAATCAAAATGTTAACATAATATTATATTTTCATTTGTAATATGGAATAATATGATGGGGCTCGGCAACATCAAATCATGTAAAACGATCAAAGGTAACTCAGAATTGCATCGTAAAGACAAATTAAAGGTCACCATGAGGACGTCAATAAAAGATATTTTTGAACAGTTTGATGTTCTACGCCAAAAATATTCTGCGGTTCATCACCTTAGAATGGACACAGAGGCAAACATCTCAAACAATCGTCCGATCAGAGCCTGTGAGTGTAATGTTACCTTTGGACAATTTTTAGCACTAAAGTTATATACCAAGCTCCCACATATGATCAAAAAAATTAAAACAAAAAACAACTACATTAAATCTTGGCTTTTTTTTATTAGTATCTATAGCAAAATTTGTACAAAATGTATTTATAAATTGTATTATATTAAGGTATTGTAAACCTGTTCTGAGGCGGCCTGTAGTTTTTCCACATTTGTATTTAGTATCCAGTTGTCTTTACATGGTCTTCAGTATGTTTGATAGTTCATTTTCACTTTGTTCTCTCAACCATATTTTTACTTTTGTTTTAAATTTATTTATTTGTGATTTTTTTGTTTGAGTTGGTAGAGCGTTGTATAGTTTTGTCGCATTGAATTTCATATTTCTTTGTCCAAAAGATGTTTTCAAACTGGCTGTAGCTAGAATATTTTGGTTTATTGCCCTGGTTGTGTATCTATGTTGGACAGTGGAGTATTCTGATATGTTTTTTTTAATTTTAAATAAAATATTTTTTGCATAAAGTTTTTGTATGTTGTAGACTTGAATGTCGGAGTTCTAACCGGTAATTTCCAAATTGTCTTTAGTACTCCTTTTTGGGCTATATTGAGCCGGTCCATGTGAGTGCTCAAGGCAGATCCCCATCCAATTATCCCGTACTCTATTTGTGATTGACATAAAGCGTAGTACACTTTCTTAATGTCGTTTATGTTGAGGATGTTACGGATGGCTCTAAAGAAGTAAATGTACCTGGTGAGTTTTTTTGTGATTACTTCAATGTGTCCGTTCCATCGGAGATTATCATCAATTTCAATACCAAGATATTTGATACTTTTGGAGTGTGCTATGGTAGGACAGTGGCATGATAAGCCTTGATTTTGATAGTTTTCTTGGCATGTATGTAATTTGAAATTAAAGTCATCTTCTGGCTGTCCTCTGGCTGTTATAGAAAATGTCAGATAGAAATTAAGACGCCGTATCCTCGCTAGAAAAGAAGAAGATGGAAAGATATGTAATTACGAATGTTGAAGAGAGCGCGCTAATATTTAAAACGATAAAATTGAAGCGAAAATTGCTTGTTTAGTCAACATGACTAGTTTACTCGTTTTCGAGCAAAAATCTCGTGAGGGTTGTCTAAAACAACATTAAAAAAACAATATGAATTTTTTCACACATATAACAGAAATTGACATGAAAATAAAAATTTTCGGAGCATACTTTGCGATTTTTTTCTATCGAGGGAATTAAATATGTAATTAATAATTTAATTTGCGTTTTGGCGGCGTGGGGAATGTATAGATATTATCTTCAAAAATAACATTTATTTTTTTAATAGCTTAAAATTTTCAAATGTTTAAGGGAGATATGTTAGAAATTCGGGTAGAGGCAGGTCTGCGGCGGCAGCAGAAGGGAGTATCGGAAAAATAATTGACTAGTATATTAAAAAAACATCGTCACAGAAGTTACTGAAAAAACCTTACCCAAACCACCCTGAAAACTTATCTAAAACATAGTCCCCCTCAGCACAAGATCTTCTTGTGAGGACTACGGAAATAATGTACACCTCTTTTGTATTTATATTTCATACATTTCTTCTATACATGCAAAAATTATAATATAGTTATTTGAAAAAAACTATTTCCCTCTCGTGAAAAATCACATGGTAGTCTGAATTCTCGAAAAATAAGTTCTAATTTCGAAACAGACCAATTTGGGAGGCGGGAATGGGTATTGCCGCCCCAGAAACCTTTATTGGATAACCAACACCTCTGCCATAGGTCACCCCAAGTGGTTCGCTATGTTTGGTGATTTAGCAGGGGTGCCCGGGATCATGGGGTGAGGTTTGTCTAGGCGGATGACCAGGACACACTGAACCCCAGATTTCTACCCACCCTTTAAACCCTTTTCCTTCCCAGAACTCTCCTCCCTTTCCTTTTCTTAAAAAAAACCCTCCAGACAGCATTCCCAAAGATGACGTGGGCCCTGAGGGAAATTATTTTCCTCAGAGCCTCCCGTACGGAGTTCAATAATAATAAATAAAAAAAGAAGATTAAAATAATTTGCCTTTTAAATTTTTTTTCGTTATTTGTTTTTGGGGTGCTATGCCGTTTTGCGCTACCTCCTTCTTTAGCCAACGTTTCGGACAGCGTTACAGCGTCCATCACCCCAAAAACAAATAACGAAAATACTTTTGGACGTGAAAATCTACAAACTTATCTGCTTTTTAAATTTTATAAAGGATAGGTAGGTGAATATCGTGTTTGATTTCTTCACACAATAAGTTCCAATTTAAAAAACGACACTTAAATTTAAAGAAAATTTGATTTCGTTCAACCAGTGTTAAGCAGGACGCACGCAAAAAATTGAAATCATATTATTTTTATTTTAAATAAGTAATAAATAGCCTAAGAAGGATTTTCTCACTCTAAATTTGACATATTTGAAAGAAGGTGGGCGTATGCAATATATCCTCGCTTTGTTTATTTTTCCAAAAACAACAATAATATCAATTTTTTTGAACTTCCCACGTGTGTTTACCAACTTAAAATACAGTGCATCAGGCAATGCCTTTTATTGGCACACGAAATAAAAAGTATCACCAAATAAATGATAATATCTTGACTTTTCATTCTTCACATCTAAGGAGTCTCGGTGTATTTATAGAGTTCATCGGTTTTTTAAGTTGAATTCTGACACGTAGCTGATATTGTAAGACTCGTACTTTTCCATTCAAATATTTTTCAACCCACCGCCATCAAATAATCCCGCAGTTCTTGTATTTATTATTTCTTGAAATAGAGGCTATTTTTTAAGACGCAACGCTTTTCACAAACGGTACTGGATTTACCTTCGATAAAAGGAAATTTTTAAAATGAAGCCTTGCTGTTGCGGGGGACGTTTTTCTTCGGCAATAAAAAATAGAACACCAATTCCAAATATTTATTTTTGTACATTTATTTAAGTTTCCAGTTAATTCCTTGAAAATTTGTTAAAATGTGGTTAAGTCTGGTAATCTTGCTCGATTTTAATAATCAATTTATTAGAATGTTTTCAGAAAAGGTCATAAATTCTGTGGAAATGACTAAAGTGAAAGAAAAAAACAAAACAGTACATTATTATCATGAAACCTTTTAGAATATGAGGCTTTTTTTATATTGCGGCTTTTAAGAGTGCAATTCAGGTAATCTGATTAAACAGCTGTAGTGTAATTATTTTGTATGTAACCGAAATTTTAATTTTCAATTTTTGTGAGTAGGAAAGGTAAAAAATTTTAAAATTTTCTTACAACAATAACTTATTATTTTAGTATTTATGTGGGTTAAGGTGTCAAATCACTATCCGAATTGGGAATTGATTTTTTCAAAGTTTTTATTTTATTTTCTTTATTCAGTCTCAGCATAGTTAAAGCACCCAGTGAGGCCCACATTATCGAATAATGTTTTAATATGTAAAATGATTGTTATCAAAAAATAAAAAAAATAACAATATTCTAATTTTGTTCCGATGAAAGCTTTTTCCTCTAAAATAAATCTTTAATCTTCGAAACAGGAAAGTAGGCGATATGGGTATCAATCAACACATCCCGGATGGCAATGGTTAAAGATTGAGTAGTAAGCTCCTTGGCTCCTTTTTGCGAGAAAAGGCCCATACTGAACGCCTTCACCCGGACGATCGAAGTGGCTCAGTAGCAGGTGTACAAAATTGAGCGGTTAACTCCATGGGCCCTTCGTGTAGGCGAACACTCCTTGCTTCATCGACATTCAGTCATCGTTTTTTTTTCTTCAGATCATTAATTTAAAAAAAAAATGTAAGCAGATAATCCTTGCTTCAACCACATTCAAACATCAAATCGGTTAGTACTTTTACCAATTAGTTGCCTACAACGGGCAAAAGCTAGTAAATCTTAATTTCCTGGGATTTTTTTTATATGAATACCGCACAAGAGTCTCAACTGCTCCCGTCTGGAGCCAGTGAGACTATGGCATCCCCAATTGGGGTATGTTGTGAGGCTGAAGGTAGTGGGGAGGGGAAGGAGATGTGGAAGAGGAAGGTGGGAAGTACCTGGCTTTTCAGATCTGGTCACCAAACACGGCTAAAGCCATTCCAAGCAACGTTTCAATTCTAAATGTTTTAATGGTGTAATTTAATGCATTGAGTGAGTGTTTTTTTTTCTGCACGCAAAAATCCTTGAGGTTAGACAGAGTCAACGTAGATAGATTCTCAAAAAGAACGTAATGTTTTGAAGCCCTTATAATGACTACAGTTAAAAAATGAAATTTCTAGATATTATTTCAAGATTGATTAAGATAATAATTGTAAAGATTTTTCTTGGGTTTTTCTCTCTCGATTAAATTCTGGGGATCATTCTTTTTAATTACTTATTATCTCCCACAGCTCGGGGATAGATTTTTCCCTTTCTCCGAGCTTAATAACAAGCTTTGTTATTTTCAAAATTTTCCACGTCTCTACAGATTTTAATTGTCCCATTCCAAGTGAAATATAGCTTTCAAAGGCTTTAAGATTTAAAGTAATGACTGTTTAATTTGTAATGTTTATGCTAAGCGAGGTTATCACAGCTTAACTGATTAGTTTCATAAAACACCGAAGCAAACACTACAAATTTTCGAGAAAATCTACTAATTATGTATTATGTTAACGTTCAAATGTATAAGTGTAAGGAACAGCATAAATCATTAAAAAAATATTTGTTAACAGCACTGAAAACTGAAGATATTTTTGCAAAACTATTTTTTTAAGTAACACCTCACCAGTGGCGGACTAAAGGGGGGGGTGGAGGGAGCGGCCTGCCCCCGGGAGGGGGCTAAACGCTTTCATGTTCCCTTGATCAAATCCTAAACAAGGCTTTAAGGCACCAGGTCACTACAAAAAAAATTTATCATTTTTTATTTCATTTCCTAAAAGATGCGCTTGTTAAGAATGCTCTCGAAAAATTGACCGTGATACAACATTTTATGTGAAATCGTTTAAAACAGTTTATATGTTGAATTATCCTTCAGCAAAACTTTGAAAGCGTTTTTCTCGAAACTTTTTAAACACGTTTTTAACTCGGTTGACAACATGTTAAACAAACCATACATCCGAATTGCATGCACCAATTCTTAAACTGTTCGAAAATCCAGTGCCTATGGCACCATGTAGGGGAATTTCTATTTCTAAAAAAAGAAAAAATGGTGGTCCAGCGAATTTTATCATTGATTTTTTATGGAAAATTTTCATCGTTCATAAGAATAAAAAATATGAGGGGGCCCTTTATAAAGAAAATTCTAAGTGGTGCCAAAGTGACTGGATTTTCAAACAACTTGGTGCATGCAAATCGGATATATAGTTTTTCTTGTATGTTGTCAATCAGATTTAAAAACGTAGTTTCGAGAAAAACGCTTTCAAAGTTTTGCTGAAGGATAATTCAACATTCAAACTGTTTAAAACGGTTTCATATAAAATGCTGTATCTCCGTCAATTTTACGAACTTCCTTAAAACATTTGGTGAGAGCATTATTAACAAATGCATCTTTTAGAAAATGATTTTTTTTACTGTGTCTTAGTGCCTTAAAGCCTTGTTTAGGATTTGATCAAGAGACATGGAGGCGTTTGGAGGCCACTAAGACCAGAAGCTTGTGTGAACTGAATAAAAAGCTTATAAAATTACATCATCTTCTTAAACTAGGGGGGGGGACTCATTCGTCTTTGCCGCTCCGGGCCTCTTAACAATTTCACCGATAGTCCATTTCTCTTGGGATGCTATGATTTATATGTACCAGGAGTCGAAATCATGATTTACTCAAAATACCGAACGGCAGAACAGACCTTCTGGCAAAGCATAGCATGTCGAGGGAAGTGGTGCTGTTAAATGAACTTTGGATGTAAATGACTGTACCTACCTAAATGATGATAAGGTAACTAAAATGTACTGTAATTGGAATAATTCTGTTATACAATAATAATTTAAATAAATAAAAAATTGTAGGTTTATTACTACAAGCTTTTATATAATACCCGCCCGATAACAGTAGATTTTGACACCATGAGAACAAGACTTCCGGCTCTTCTTATCTTCAACAGCTAGAATGTATACAGAATTCACGACAATCGCTATACTCCAGTATCTCCAAGAATTGTTCGCATCTAAGTGGACTGGAGGTAGGCTCGGTAAAACTCAGTTGAAATTTCCAAGTCCGTACCAAGTACCTATCGTCTAGAGCTGAACAACCTTAAAACATTACCACAGTTTAATTTTACCGATTGGCACCAGCGAGAACCGCTCTCAGATCCAGTGCATGAGATTGCAAATTTTCCGGTTCCCGCGTCCGCTCAGTTCGGCTGTTTTACATTCCCTCTCGTGTCACTCTCTAGTTGTTACGATTTTAATTTTGTATCAAGTTTATTATAAAATATGGCGTTCTTGTAAATATATTTGACCCGCATAATCAATTTTCTTATTGGCAAAATTCCCCTTCACACGCATCTCAGTTTACATTGCTCGGAAAGACTGTAAGCTGCAAATCCAAATCAGGATAAAAATACATAATTCAGCACCTTTCCAAACGGCTTTAAAACACTTCAGAACAAGCTATACTAAAAGCGAAATTCGTAAAAGTGTACTGTAGGAACTTTTAAAAAATAATACCAACCTCAAAGAAGACCGGAAATGTTTGTATTAAATTCCCACGTAACACCGGTAAATACGCCAGAAAAAAAACGTGCCTGCGGCGCAAGATGCTGGATGTATGCAATATTTCGTTTAGTTTCATTTAAAATTAATATGTTTGTTTTTTTGAGCTTGATCCACACCGTGCCTCACGCGACAAGGCGCGCGGCGCGGGCGTTATCTCTTTTGCTTGAAAAGTGGCACGGCCGGGAATCACGTCGCTCCCAAACGGCATGATTTTCAAATAAATACGTCGATTAACTCCCCCCGGATCCCGCAGAGCAAACAAGGGTTACAGCGCAACTTGCGAGAACTGGGGAACTGGGGTGAAATAAGAACTACGTGGGGAGTTTGCCACCAAGACAAACTCGATTTCATATTGCACAATCCTTCCCAAAAGAATTCTTCTACACGAAACTAAGGTACAGGAACGTATGTGGTTGATGAGGGATAAAATGAACTAGATTCTGAAATTTTTTATACATAAAACTGAAGGTTCCTTCTTTGTTTGTCCCGTATGCGTTCCTATACCATTCATCCGATTGCGATGAAACTTTGGCGATTTTGTCCTTATACTGAACATATAACATAATATATGTACGCACACACTCATGCACATACATACACTTTTAGTGACATTTTGTACGGTATGTGAGATTTTGAAAAAAAAATTGGATGAAGGTGTCCGCTGTTGAAATTATAGTTATTTTTTTATACATTTCTTTAGTATTTCATTAAGAGAATTAGGAAGACTACCATTAATAATAATACATCATAATCAACCAAAATATGCAGTTTGGAAAGAATGACAAATGTCCGACTTTGATACTCGGTTCCTCACATATATTATAGAGCCAATGAAAAAGTAGGTATATGATGCAATAATTACAAAGTGGCTCTAAGTGAGGAGATCCCCGCAATTGCCCGCAAAGGTTTCTATGTTTAATCTGGCTCTGGCGTTATGAAATTTGTGTAAACATTTTACTATAGATACAGGGCGAGTGTTTGAAAAATGTGTGTATTTCATATAATTTAGCGGCTGTGAATGCGGGAGGGGAACGGGGGCGGGAATGGGGACGCATGGGAAAGGACAGGGGAGGAGTAGGGGACGAGGGAGAGGCGGAGGGAGGGATTGGAAAGAAGACGTAGTAGCGATAGGGATGCACTTCAATAAATCGAACTAAAACATACATAAACACTATCTTTCTTTTTCGCATGCCGGACCGCTAGTATTAAATAAAAATATCTCTCAATCACATACCTAATATTTTTGTATAATGATTATTAATTATAACAGTCGTAATATTTGTGAATTCGAAGACATGGCAAAATAAAATTCCATTAGTTTACAATAAATTGCTACCTGAAAATTTTTCTATTCTTTGATTATTTGTGGCACTATCAAAATAAATTTCTTAAAATACTTATATAAGTTTTTTTGTATATTAGGATTCCATTAATTTTTAGAAATTTCCGTTTAAATTAAATTAAACTCACAACCACTTAAAATAGCAACTTCCAAAATAAAATAATATATATTATGTACTTCGAATCTGCCACAAGAATCCAAAGCATGGTCTGGGAACATTGCACGCCGCAAATACTGTGATATTTTTCAATCTAACAAAGTAATAGATGGTGACGTTCCCTTCGGACTGCCGAGCTGAATGTTAAAAGTCCGTGTTTTATCAGGACTGTCTAGAATGGCATTAACATTAATTCTGAAAAGACAAGAACTAATTAGCTTTATTTTAAACAAGGAACGTAAAAGCATATTATTCTCAACACTGCCTCCGTGGTTCTTCCCCCAACAAGCGGTCGCGGCCGACACTAGTTTGGCCCACGGCACGTTTTATGTTTAGCAAACAGTTGGCCTGCACGCTCAATAAACAAGGCTGCGGGGATATTGTGCACAGGGTGAAAGGAAAACAACCGAAAATTCTCTGCCATTTCATAATATTGTGTTTCCAACAATGGCTGGCAGTTCAGTATGCATTGTGGTTTTTGTAGCAGAATTGAAATTCTGAGAACTTACAGAGTAGCTTTAACGAGAACTTAATATTTTACTTATTTGTACATTTTCTACTCGCATTTCCAACTTAAGTCTCACTTGATATAATTTCTATCTTTAAAATTACAAACAACATGAATGATTCATCTTTAATTAGTCAAATTAATCTTAATGCCAGGCCCAAATTTACCAGAAAACCTGAAACCCTTTGGTTCGATACTCATCGTTGTAATAAAGTTTTTACAAGCAACGCAACCGTCCAGAATGACTCGATTATATAACCAGCACTGTCGTCGTGAAGACTGATATATTTTCGAATTCAATCACTATTTGCTTATTACTTGATGATCTCCTCACTTAGAGCCACTTTGTAATTATTAATCTTACTTATTCATGTGTGTGTACTATATTCATACATATGTATATACGTTAATGTGTGTAGCTAAGTATTTACTAATATTTGATTTGATCCTCTTTGTTTTACGTACTTGTAATCTAATTTATTGTTACTTGTAGTAATTTATCTTTGCACAAAAAATGTTGTGATTGATAGTGTGCTCACCTATAATTGGAATCATCGCTATAACCATATTGAAAATGTTAATTGTAATGATAGATAGATCCTTGATAGATCTTCAGATTGAGGATGCGTGCCCAAATATGTGATGGATCCAGTCCTCCGATGGTGATCTCAGTACAGGGTGGTGGTGAGACAATAATAAGTCGCGGGTAGACTTAGTTACGTTTATTCCGAGATATTTACAAAGTGTGCTTCCAGGAATCCTATGTGCTAAGAGAGGACGAATGGACAACAATCATACTCTTTTATACCTTACTCATGTGGTCTCCCCCACACACGCATGTCTCTTTCATTCTCTAAGACATACGTTCACCACATTAATTACTGTAATCATTATGTGATATTTTCTGTTGTCGAGCCAATAAATAAATAAAATAAAAATTTCTGTCGGTAAGTGTGTACCCATGTTAAAATGATCATGTTCTTTCACATACCTAAGTGTTGAATTCCGTTAGACTATTCAACATTTCTTTCAATGGTAGGCGGGAATGGGTACCGCCGCCCCGGAAACCTTTATTGGATAACCAACACCTCTGCCACAGGTCACCCCAAGTGGTTCGCTACGTTTGGTGATTTAGCAGGGGTGCCCGGGTTCATGGGGTGAGGTTTGTCTAGGTCTTGGAGGCGGATGACCAGGACAGACTGAACCCCAGATTTCTACCCACCCGTTAAACCCTTTTCCTTCCCTGAACTCTCCTCTCCTTCCTTTCCTGAAAAAAACCCTCCACACAGCATCCCCAAAGACGACATAGGCCCTGAGGGAAATTGTTTTCCTCAGGGCCTCCTGTGTGGAGTTCATGTAAAAAAAAAAAATGCACAGTTTGCACCCGCGCTATACGTTCGTGTTCCCTACAGAGCATCGGACCGTCGCATCGCGTCGCGTTACGAGGACGGTCTATATCACCCCGTAGTATTTATTAAGTTGTCGTGCCTTTACTATATTCGGGACCGTTAAATAAAAAGAATAACTTGTATCGTATAATAACATGTCAGAGACATCTATTCAGTTTCCGGTATTCTTCCAATCACAGTCCTTCCTAAATATGAAATCACAAGCACCATCCTACAAATTACTCAACAATCAACTCACACTAATGTCAAGCCACTTTACAATCACGACATCCACCCTCACAAAACTCGAAATAGCAATAAAATCCGCGTACCTCAAACACATACTACAAAATGTGGGATAAAATCTCTGAACTACATTGCTTATACACTATATAATTCGCTTCCAGATGTACAAAGGAATCCAGCAAAATAAAAAGATTCAGAGTAATGCTTTAAAGGATATTTTTTAAGTACGTTTAAGGATGAAACTATGTAATTTTCTTGTCATATTCAATTATGTCTTGTTTCCCTTTCTCGTCTTTTCTTTTTAATTTTTTTGGAATCATCCATGATGTATAAACTTGTTCCTTTTTTCTTTAATTGTTTTCTATTGTTGTTTGTTCTACCTAACCTGTCTTTATTTTTCGTCTATATTTTAAGTGAAATTTATATTTTTTATATCTAAGTTCCTATATAAAATTGTTATTTCCTCCCACCTATGAATTGTATGTTCCTCCTGTCCTAAAATGAGTTCTGTAACTCATCGGGATTGCCCGGCAAGAAATAAAAACAATAAAAAAAAATAATAATATTAATACATTATATTTAATTAACGTTTATGGCGTGATGATCAACGGGTGAAGAGGGCTTTCGTACAACACATTTTCCTTTTATAGCTTTGATTCTTGTCCAAACAAAGAAACCCAAACATTATTCTTTTGTTCCTATTTAAACTTCGATCCACATTCATTACATTTATTTTAAACGTTTTTTATCTCAATCTGATGCCGAAGAAATTTTTTATTATTTTTTATTCACTCCTTGGAGGTTTTCTTATGAAGACACTTATTTTAGGTAAATTGTACAAAGAAGTATAATATATACATAACATAATAACTAGATAGTAGTTCTGTGAGCAGTAGACCTCGCATGTAAAAAATATGTTTGTAATTTTAGCTTATTTAATAAATCAAAATTAAATCATCATTTGAAATAATTCCTTAAATTTAAACTCCTACCTATATAATGATAAACCATGTATTATATTTAATGAAATATATATTTTTATTTCAATTAAGAAATTATACAGTCTGTTCAAAGAAATGTCACTACCTCAATGACAATTCTTTTTTTAATTCAGGCAGATGCGTACAAATAATGCGAATAAAAAAATTCAAATTAACACGTAGATTTAACATTTGAAAAAAATATCAAAATTTGTAACCGCTCTGTACCAAAGATATATTATGAGGATATGGCCATCGGATCACGACCTTGATTCGTGTTTATTGCCAATATTTTGGGTTATTTGGTTTCGGGAACAATATTCCCCGAAGAGAGGAAGCGGCACGTAGCGGCCTGCGATAGGCCACGCGGGCGGGGCTGTCCGTCGCTGCGCATAACTTAGCTTAGTGTGAAAAGGGCCCCTCAAATGCCAGGAAAAAACGTCAACTTTAACGTAATGCAGGTTAATTTTATGCTATCTTATGTAATTTTCACTGAAACACATTCCTTGAATACTAAACTATACATAAAAACAATATTACTTGCGTTTATTCAATGAATTTATACTTTTTACTACTTTTCAAATAACACGGAAAAACCGAAAAAAATTCGCGATGTTTTGACTTTTACGTAATATTTTGCAGGTTAATTTTATGCTATCTTATGTAATCTTTACTGAAACACATTCCTTGAATACTAAACTATACATAAGAACAATATTACTTGCGTTTATTCGATGAATTTATACGTTTTACGATCATTTCGTCGACCGCGACGCGAGACTTGACAGCCGCCATTTTGTCAGCCGAGCGGCGCGAAAAAGTTCCAGGCCGTGTCATAAACAATTTCAAAGAAAATATATCGCTGCTCTAGGTGGGTTCACGGTATCTTATACCTTATGAACAAGAATGCCCCAAGCGATTCTGACCTTCTTCTTCATACGTTTTCTTTATATATAAGGGTTAAAATTGCATAACAAAATTATTTTTTAGTGATTATTTTGGCTTGCGCCGATTGGCAAGGGGCAGGTTAAAAGAAGATGCTTCAATAGGAATCAAAATCAAACATCACACCGTAAGGAAAAAGCTATTTTTCAGACTTTGGACACAATAAAAGGGTTCTATTTAAATAGTGAATAATAAAAGTAATAATCTCTTGGTGAAGTTCGTGACTTTGAATGCGTTATTGCCTTACTTATCGTCCTACGGTGAAAACTGGTTTAAGAAAATAAATATTTATTTATTCAAAAAAAATAAAGGAGTAATACAATAAAAATCGGGGGGGTTCCGGGTGAAGATGACAGCTTTACAATTATTGTAAAAATTTAAAGAATAAAAATACATATAAACTTAAACTTAAGGCGGCGCTCCCCTGCTCAAAAATAAGAAGATGGAGAGATATGTAATTACGAATGTTGAACAGAGCGCGCTAATATTTTTAAATGATAAAATTGAAGCGAAAATTGTGAAAATATTTAATAAAACATGACTCGTTTAAAATAGAAGGCGTCTTAAGTATCATTTAAAGAAACACTGTGAATTTTTTCACAACTATAACTTGTAAAATAATAGAAACAGACGTGTTTTAAATAATTTTCTGAGCATACTTAGCGATTTTTTTTCTGTCGAGGGAATTTCAACTCGGTGCAAGGCGATGTGTCGAGAGAGTCCGGCTGGAAAGGTTAAAATGCCTCCCTCAACTAGTCTATATTCGATCCGACCCGCAAGGCAGCAGGTGAGCAGACGCATCCGCCGCCAAGACCAGGATAAAACTCACCCCATGTACCCGGGCACTCCTGCTAAGTCACCAAACGTAGCAAAACACTTGGGGTGACCTGTGGCAAAGGTGTTGGTTATTCAATAAATGGTTCCCGGGGCGGCGGCCTCCTAAATTGAAAAAATTGTGTACGGAATTGTATACATAAGTAAATTATACTGATAACATTAAGAGAACATTTATTTTTTAAGTTAATCATAAAATGAAAATTAAATAGATAATGACAATAAATTAATGTGGAAAATAGAAGAAGTCGGGGACGCCCGAATAAGACATGTGAATCAAATACTTGAGTCGGGCTATGTAAAGAGTCAAAATAGTAGAAGAGCATGTATGAGACGATGTATGAATGTGAATGAGGCAAGGAGTATGTGCCAAGATAGTTGTTTGGTGGTCCGTCCTCTCTGCCTACTCCTACGGGAAACGGCGTGATGGTTAGTTAGTCATAACAATAAATAAATTAAAGTGAAAATAGGTAGATAATAGTAAGTAATGAGTAATAATAATAAATAATAATCGTTTTTAGAAAATGAATTTTATAAAATATATTATGATAAAACTATACTAACAGACAGAACGATTCGTCATAATAGACCCGATATAGTTTTACATGACAAAATTAAAAAAAAAACTTATATCATTGATGTCGCTATTCCAAATTCCTGTAATATTCAAAAATCTGTTTCTGAAAAAATTAGAAAATATACAGATTTAGGAAATGAGATTAAAAGAATTTGGCATTCTCGGACTATAAAAATATTACCATTTGTTATTTCGGCTACTGGCATTATACCTAGCTCTCTAATTAAAAATTTAGGCTTATTAGATTTGTCAAAGAATCTTTATATAAAAATGCAAAAATCAGTCATATTAAATACATGTAGGATTACGAAAGATTTTTTAAATATTTATATTGAGGGATCAGTAGGATTTATCGGTTCAGTTAGGAGTTCTATCGAGCCGAACCCTCTGATATGAAAATATCTGGAGTCGGTGAAGTATTTTCCCATATGGTCTCTGGTAGGTTGACGTGTTGTTCTTGTATAGTTTTGTATTTAGTATACTTATACAATGCAATTACATCGCGTGAATTGACTAGATTAGCATTTGTGGAAAAGTGTGTGGAAGGATTAAGTTTTTCCTGTGAGGAAGATTTAACCCGGACATAAAATCTAGAGAACAAAAATTAAAAAATATCTTAATACTACATTATGTCTTAGCAGTATTCAAATAAATGTCCTCAATGCCCATTGTTTAAGACGCCATAACATTTTTCACATGAACACATTTAAAAATAATATCGCCTACTTTAGCCCTCTGACCCAGATGCGTTGACTATATAACAAGATATGGTGTGCTGAAGTAGATATTTTCGTCGATAATTTGTACGGATTCAAAAAAAAATCTCTCGCTGTTAAAAAATACTAACTAATTATATTGTGTCAATTGTCTCTCTATGCATGCCTCGCGTATTTTTTATGTCTCTTGCCGCTCATTGTAATGTGTTACTTGAGTGAGCTTGTATATAATTCTGTATTTTTATTTATGATGTTTTTGTTTTTCTATTGGAACTTATCTGTATTTAATTGTAAATTTTTTGTAATTGTGTAATAACTGAGTTTTTATAACTGGATTATTCTCACGTAAGTGCGAACATCTGTAAAATCCAGTACCTATAAATAAATAAATAAATTACTCAGTAAATAAATATATTTTATCATTGTGTAACAATGATAAGTGTAATCTCAAACCAACCTACCAAAACCACTTCTCTGCTCAGGCAGGAACCCTGATGAGCAATGATTTAATGGAGTCCCAGGATCGCCATCAATGTAAAGTAATCATGTAATTGCAACAATGGGAAGATTTGAAATTAACACTCGTATTTTTATGAACATTTCAATTTATTTACAAACTTTGTGGGCAATCCATCTATAAATTATTTCTCATTGTAAGAATTTATATTAGAGACAAGAGACTTCAAATAAATAATAAATTAAATTCAGGGGTGGCCTTCTAGAAAACATAGTTCTACAAGATGTTGCAATCTGCTGCGTCATAGTTTTAAAAGTTACATGAAACGACATATTTGAAATGCTAAATAAAATAAAACCTGGTTACGAGCGCCAGCCTCATGAGATCCATGAGACAATAATAGAAGCATGGTAATTCACTAACAAACATTCTATAAAATAACAAACAT
Organism: Glyphotaelius pellucidus; assembly: GCA_936435175.1. NCBI lineage: Eukaryota > Metazoa > Arthropoda > Insecta > Trichoptera > Limnephilidae > Glyphotaelius > Glyphotaelius pellucidus. The sequence continues at coordinate 6,541,851 of OW386539.1, read as the reverse complement.
GATCGACTAACAAGATACGAATTTTTCTCACGGTCTCCGATCCACCAAAACTGCAAGGCTCGAACACACTTCTGATTCACATGAGAGGCCAGCTGAAACTCCCTGAGTCGAAGGAGCAAGACCGTGCGTCTCCTCTCTCTCTCTCCAACGCGTAGTGTTGACAGCCGTTAAAATCGTAGCGTGCAGATACTGTTATCAAACCTGTTGCAATTGAAGAAGAATATAACACTTATAATCTAAATAAAAATATGAAAGAGAATAAGACACAGAAAAATAGAAAAAAACAATGGTTGCAACTGGGAATATATTTTATTATTAATTTTATATATTAATGAAAATATATTTTCATTAATATATAAAATTTCATTAATATGAAAATATATTTTCATTCATATCACGCAGAAGGCCTTGAGAAAAATAATTTCCCTCATGGCCTATGTCATATTTGTGGATGCTGTAAAGAGACGTAGAAAATACTACATAAATAACGACTTAGGCGGCACTCTTGAAACGCACGGCGCTGGAAAAGAAGAAGATGGAGAGATATGTAATTACGAATGTTGGACAGAGCGCGCTAATATGTTGAGCCGTAAAATAAGCAGCGAAAATTGCGAAAAAGCTTAATAAAACATGACTCGTTTAAAATAGAGCAAAAATCTTGTGGAACGTATCATAAGTATCATTTAAAGAAACATTGTGAATTGTTTCACAAATTTAACTTGTAAAATAAAAGAAATAGACTTGTTTAAAATAATTTTCCGAGCATACTTTGCATACTCAATCGAGGGAATTTCATATAATTTGCGTTTCGGCGTGGAACGTATCTAGATATTATCTTCGAAAATAACATATATTTTTTTAAGAGCTTAAAACCTTCAAATGTTTAAGGGAGATATGTAAGAAATCGGTCGAAATACGAATAGTAGACCCTTAAGAGACTTGTAACAAAGATATTATCAATTTCATTGAATTTTATCAGAGATTTGATATATTTTTTAAAAGAGTTGGTTGAGGATGAAATGGCGATGTACACGCGCCAAACGTTTTGATAATCATCTTGGGTCCTTAGACGAGACTTAATCTGTGAATAAAAATACTCATATTTACTAGAGAAATTTGTATAAGTAGATTAATCAAATTAAATAAAAAAAGTTCTGTCTTGTCTTTACGAACTCCGACCCGAGCGCTTCATGTTAACTAATTACTAATAATCTTCGGTGTAATTAATGTCGCCACTCAGTCTTCAGGGTGTTTGGGTTTAGTGAGCGATGTTCCGCCGCCAGGTGAAGGAAATATGCAACCCCCATCCCTCCCCCTCCCCCACACTCGCCCACCTAACCCTACTAATGAGAAGTTTAGTGTCATCATTGTTTTGTTGGGATATTATCAAAACATCTCCATTAAGTGTTACAACCCTTGTATTAACATGACGCTGCAAACCTTGGGTATGATATAGGATGAAGTGAAAACTTCTTTAGCACCGTCGTGATTTGAACTTCGATGAAACGAAAAATAGTGACACTAAAAAGGGGCAAACACGTACATCTATTGGATGAAGCCTGCGAGAGATTGAGATAGTATAATCGGCCTCCTCTTTGTGTGGTGCTTCGTAGCCTCCCCTCTCTTGTCTACCTCTGTTTTCTGAAGGTTTCACTTCTAAAGGTTAAAATAAAAAATAATAATAAGAAAACAAATCACTTTTTGAAACATCATTATTTATAACATTTATAACATTTGAAACATCATCATTATCATATAAAATAATGGTGATTTAAATTGATTCGTTTTCATTTAATTATACAATTTGTCAAAATAAACGTCTCTATCTCAATGACAATTCTTTTTTCAAACTTTCTCAGGCAGGTAGGTACCGTAACATTGAAAAATGCTAGTTGGAAAGTCAAAATATTTGTTTTGACTTTCCAACTAATATTTTCCAAATAAATATTTATTTATTATTGCCTGTAATTGTTATAAATAAATGTACAACTTATATATAAATAAATACATAAATAAAAATAAACACGAAGATTTCACATTTGATAAAATAATATTTACTAAATCATTAAAAGGGGGACCATGTTGAAAGGGAAACGGAACGTACAAACAAATTTACAGACAGACGATATTCAAGGCGATCGAATTAAAACTGGACTCCAACGACACTAGTTTTACGACTTTACACGAGCCGCAAAATAAAATTACCTCTGCCTTTCTCGTTGTATTTAAAGGATGACAATATGGATGGGTGTATATTTCCCAGAAGTTATGAAGAGCAAAAAAACATGTTTTTTTTAATAATGCATCTTCATTCTTATTACTTAATGATTAAACTTAATCTATTGGAATTATTTGATGCTGCCAGCTTCATCCTAGCGACATTGTGTTTTTTAAGTTTACAAACGAAAAATATCGTATCGTGTCTTTTATTTACATTTAGTTGAGTGGATAATCTAATGGTACGTCAAAATAGGCTGGTACCGTTTCAACTGCCTCTATTTTATAACCGAATTTCTCTAATTTATTATTTAAATTAAACCCAACATTTGAAAGTTCTGTTAGATTTATTTATTTGAAAGTGTGACAGCTGTTTCGCCTACCAAAGGCTCTGTCGAGCTGTTACAAACGAAACACCTGTCACATGTTAAAGTAAATATTTCTAGCGGAGCTACAAAAATGGTTATGATTTAAAAAATAAAATTGAATAAGAGAATATTATTGCCATGGCGTACAATAAAGCAAGCGCAAAAATACAAACGTATGTATTCAACATTATTATGTTCACAGATGTTACAATAGTTAGGCCCTCCACTCATGGAGAAACTGAAACTAAACCGACACTGGTTGGCAACCCGCAGCTTCTCTCATGCCGCAACTCAATTTTACGATTTCAGTAATTTTATCAGCTTGTAAGTATTTATATTATTATTACTAGCGTTCCCGGCGTGCGTTGCTATGCCACTTAATAAGAAATTGTTTCTCCCTGCGTGTCTTTTCCCATTCGTTCCGTTCTTCTTTCGCCTCCCCTGCCTCTCCCACGTCCCCTTCACCTCAAATCACTAATGTTTCATCGCAATTAGATAAATAGTTAGCAACGCACCATTTCATGACACCAGAGCTCACCATTATATATAGAAACCATCGCGGGCATGCTTAAATCAAATCCCCGAAGTTTCATCGCAATCGGATGAACGGTTATCAATGCTTAATTTCATGATGCCAGAACTCACTATTGTATATAAAAACCATCGCTGGCATGCACACACCAAATCCCCAAAGTTTTATTGCAATCGGATGAATGGTTTAGCAACGCATAGCATATAAACATATATATTTACATATCAAATATGCAAACCCAGAAACAAACATATTTTGATTTTTATATATAAAATTTTTATATATTTTGATTTTTATATATAAAAATATGTTTGTTTCTGGGTTTGTATATTTGATATGTAAATGTATATGTTTACATATCAAATAGATAACCATCAAACCCAGAAACAAACATATTTTGATTTTTATATAGATTATAATTTATTTACGTTTCTCTTGTATTAAGTATTTAAAATTATAAATTTAACTTTACAAATTACTAAAATCATAATGTTGTGACTCTCGTGCATAATTAGGAAGTCTATAGTCTTAAATGAAAGATAATAATTTATTAACCTCCTGAACAAAATCGATGGCATATCGCAAATTACTAATAAACTGACAGCTCGTGAGATTTCAACCTGACAACCTGGCACTGACGACTAGCACGAATAATTGCGAGTGATTGGTTGCGTAGGCGTTGAAAACTGATAATGTGCGTAGTCATTGCCATTGAAATACACAGGATGGTGACTTGAGTTGCCGACTGCTTTTTTTTTAGTTGCCTCGTGAGCGGATGGACTAAATCGTCTTGAAACTACAACTCGACTATTATTTTATTTTACAGATTTAAAAAAGGAACAATTTTTTACTCTTATTTTAATGCACTTTGAAAGTGTGTTCACAGCTTGGAGGAAATATTTACACACTGTCTTTGATTTTCTCTCTGGCAGTAAACAGTAGAGGGGCTTATTCAAATTAATGTTCTTCCCATTAAAGCACGTTTTGAATATACTTAAGGGTAATGTTGAATTTTAAATGGCTTTTCCTGTAGTTTTTATACCTACCAACTCTGCTTGTTGGCAATTACTTACGTTTGGTGACAAGAAGGTTTGCTTGGTGATCTAAATTCCTAAGACTTTTATCATTTCAACTTGGATTAAATGCCGTACTCATATCATACGAGGAACGACTCCAACAATTTCATTCTACAACCCTGGAAAAAAAAGACAATATGCAAATTTATTCATGATAAGCTTCGAACTACTCATTGTCTGAGCAATATTAATATAAAAGATCCTAATAGACGCAATTTAAGGAGTCATAATACATTCTCTCTTGAATTATTTAATAACAATATTGCATACTTCAATCCACTGTCTCGAATGTGTCGTCTATATAATACCATTGAATGTGATCATGTAGATATCTATGCAAATAGTTTCACATATTTCAAAAGGCAAATTACCAATCTTCTACCATGTTTATATTGTTTATGTGTTAACTCTATTATCATTTATTTAATTATCTTTTTTTTTCTTTTTCTGCATTTATGTTTTCTATTTGACACTACTATGTTTTATATTTCCTTTTGTAGTTACAACTAAACACTGATTACGCGTGCTGTGAACGTTTATAATTGGCGTGTAATACCTTTGTACATCCCAATGGCAATTTTATAACTATAATCATTGTTAACACTCTGTAAATGTTTCAAACAATAAATAAATAAAGATCTTTTAAGTGTTGTGATTATAACATTATTCAATTCATTAATGCATAGTTCAACTAAATTCAACCACAACCTAAATTAAAATTGATATTGGATGGATTCCAGCAATTGTAGTGTTATCTGAAAAATTTTTTCGCATAATTTCGAATTTATTATTTATTTACATTTTAAAAATATTTTTCAATTAAGTCCCATTAAACTGATTGATATTTTGTCAACGGGTTTCAATAACTAGTCTGCATATTCGTATTTGAATGGCAGCTTTTGTAATGCCCACGACATCGGCGAAGGGACGCGACATGTCATTTCTATAATACTTGTGGGGAGGTACTAGAAAATTATAACTTTTTTTTCTTTGGAGGAAATAGACGTACGAACATCTTTCGTTTCATCATTTGTCTCACTATTTATTTGTGAGCAAAAAAGAGCTGCATTTTTGTGATAAGGTACGCACGTTTATTGCCTTTTCATGCCGTTGCCGTACCGTAACCGCGGGAAATATAAAAGCGCCCAATCGTTTAATTAGTAATGAATCATTCATGGTTTTGTGTTTAATTCGTAGAACTCCATGTAATTCAATTTAAATTAAATTAAAGAATGTTATTATCAAGTTCCGCAAGTATTAAATTTTTGTTATAGCTGTGTCGGCTTACAATACCATTTTTAAACTTTGGTTCAACTACTTTGAGACGACTTATTTACAAGATTCTAAATGTCAATTTTTGAAGGTGTCTAAATTGATTTATTTATATTAATTTGATGGCCATGTAAGTAGGGATTGCAATCCCGCTGCTTTTATTAATATGCTGGATCCCGCACCTACAAAGTGCGGATCCGCGGATCCCACAAATTAAAAATTTGGCGCTAAAACTTTCGCGTAAATCGAGAGTAGCGCGACGCTACGCTAAAAGAAGAATTGGAAAAACAGCTTCAACAAGAAAAAAAATATTTAAGAAAAAGCCAGACAACAAACAAAAGAACTTAGAGAAAATTTTGAAGAAAGAAATTACTTTCTTTGAATCCGATGGTATCAGAGGAGAGTACCTGACGCTCGCCTATGAATATACTCGTATCCTGACGTACTACTAGAGTAGAAGCCGAGAGAGCGTTTTCAGCATCGGGATATATTTGCAGTTCACTCAGAAGCAGGCTCGGAGATGATACAATAAATGCCATTTGCTTCTTAAGAGTGTATTTTCAAAAGTTATCACCATAGGTTGATATTATAGTAATAGCATCTAAGAGAAAGTTGTGATTTGATTATTATATAATAAGACTGAATTAAAAATATAAAACTGTTGTTAGGAGTAAGGGTAAAATTAAACTAAACTATTAAACTATGCCAAATATTTAAAGATGAATCTAAGAAAACAGGTTACTAATTACTTATACTTAATTAATAGAAAAGAAATAATTTCTGTTGCTTAATGTAAGAAATGTTTAATAAAAGTTGATTTTTATAACATAATTTCAAAGATGCGGGATCCCGCGGGATTGAATGAGGTGCGGGATTGCAATCCCTACATGTAAGCTGAAACAGTTGTAACATAAATGAAAACTGAAGTACTTGCAGAATCTGATAATAATATTCTTTAACTTAATTTAAATTAAAAAAAAAACAACAACAACAAAAATTCTAATGAATCGCTTAAAAGTAAATTCTGGACCAAAGGCGTGGGTGTTTCACTCTCCAAGCACTCGTCTCATATTGCCTTTGGATACGAACGAAAACATCCTTCAAATTAACTTAAAACTATACGGAAAATGCACGTCTTTAACTCAAAGTGTGTAGGTACAAGGTAGTAAAATATGATGGTGGACCAACTATTAACTAGGTGATATTGTAAGGTTCCGGAGTCCTAGCGTATATTTTCTTGAGAAATCGATAAATTGAATTGTTAATTGACTAGAAATTACTAAGCTTACAATGGACGACGACCATTACAGTAGCCTAGACGAAGAAGTAGTAACCTAACCTAGCCTAGGGAAGCCTAGACGCACCTTGTAGGGGGGGGTTATAAAAAGATACTCAACTAGCAGTCGGACGGAACGCGTTTTTTGTTTTAACGAGTTTTTCTTTAGAAAGATTTATTTGTTGTTTCGCTCGATTATAGGTAAGATGAATGAAAATATTTTGAAGTAGTATTTTTTGATACATAACTACATAAACAACAATTTTTGCAACATGCAACATGTGCTAAATAATAATGTATTCTATCCCAATGAAAGCTGATCCTAGCCACTGGACCGATTATGGTCGAAAAATGGATAGCGGTCCAAAATTCGACCACATTTTTCCTACCATTTGTAAAACATTTATTGTAATTATTCAAAACATTTACATGGCCAGCATTTATTTTAAAGCAAAGCTATTGAAATGTTTTATCTATTATGACCATAGATGTCGCAAATCCGAACTTCGTAGACTATTTTATAACAATGTTAAAAATACATTTTTTAAATATTTTTTCAGGCAGAATTTCTGATCAGCTGTTCACGGTTAAAATTAAGTATTTTTCCATCTTTCATTATCAAGTAAACCACAGACAATATACAGAAATCGAAAATATTCTATATTGACTCGAATACGTACCTCTCACGGAGTTTCAAAGTAACAAACACGTAGGATTCGCGCCGTTATAAACTTAACGATTTTTTAAATATTTTTTTTAATAAATTCTACAAATATGAGATAAACGGTAAAATGCGTGTTAATTCATTGGCTGTATAGCACTTTACTAAGTTTTAATGTCTCCGTGTTAAAATTCGAAGGTATGATTTTTTTAATATTGGCATAAAATTTAAAAAATGATCTTCTAGAAATCTCAAGCAATCGAGGCAAATTTCCAAAAACTCCAGTGGCTAGGAAAGGAACGCTCATTAATATGAATAAATAATATCCAGTGAAAACAATTTTTTTTTAAATTGAAAAATATAAAAGGCTAAGTATTACGAAACAAGAGTAAATAAAGTATGTTTATGCTTTAATAAAATCGTCTCGTGTTTAATGCACTTAAAGATATTTCTTACATGTCAGTTATCACGGCTTCTCAGATCGTCCAATCGTAAATTCTACACCCTTTAAATCTCTTGAAGTTTATCTCTGACGCTCCAAGGCGTTACCTGCCCTACCCCCAATTCCTCCCCCCACCCCAATAACCCTTCACCCCCAGCGCACAGCCCCTTAAGGGCGGAAACATCTTCCAAATCATCCGGAGATAAAATTCCCGTTTGTGATAATGACCCTCCGCCTGATTTATAGTTACGATTATGTGTTTTACGTTGTTTACACATGTCTTATAAAAGAAATCCGATATCATCCCCGAGTTTATAGCATTTACGGAGACGGAATCTTAATTAAACTTACTAACAAGCCTTATATTATGTTCACCTTAAACGAATCTGTGTAATCTCAAGTTAATTAGTGAAAGATTACAATCTTCTCGGAATTATATTTTATTTATATGATTATCTTAGCGCTCGTTTTCATTAAAATAAAACGCGCGAATTGCTGCTGATATTTGCAAAAACTTAAACTCACGAAACACATAAAAAATTAACTCACCCTTTTATTTTTTGTATTTCTTGGCATTAAATATGCAACAATTTCTAGGAATTTTGTTTTAAAGAGTTTTTTCACAATGTACGTTTGTTACTTAATTACAAAACCGGAAGCAAATAAATAAAATTAATTAAGTCTTCAGAACAAAACATCTTCTTTTTAATTAATACTAGCTGACGCTACCCGAATTTTTACCGAGAAAAAATATATGTTATTTTTTAAGATAATATCTCTACATTCTCCACGCCAAAACGCAAATTATATGATATTCCCTCGATATAAAAAATCGCAAAGTATGCTCCGAAAATTTTTATTTTCACGTCTGTCTCTATTACAAGTTATATCTTTGAAAAAAATCACAGCGTTTCTTTGAATGTTGTTTTAGACAACCTGTTACCCTTAAAGTGTAATGACATATCGTTATGTGTTTGTGTTATAAGATTAAAGGGAGATGTAATAATGAGCCTTTGTCGGGCTCGGGTGTATTCTGCTAGTCAACTTTGATTTCCTCACAGGAAACCTTGGACGCCAAACCCAGTCTAATGTCTGGGTATGTCAACCAGCGGAGAACACGGTACTCAATTCTCAGAGTGTGGGCCATTGGTTTTCATAGCATTCCTGAAAAGGCTGTACAAGGAATCTACATAATAAAACAAAATGTAGAGTATAGAATCGGTTCACTGTATTGATTTCGTAAGACATAATAAAATAAATGGTATGGACTCACCCCCGGGACCAATATCGTAATTTTATGCTATTCCTAGCTACCCTAATTAAATTTACTGCCACCGGACTCCCGATGTCGGGAGAACCAACCCCACCTCCTGGTGGCAAGGGTGGTCCCAACCTCTGCGGCTCAGCTTGGCCCTGCGACCTCCTCAGCAGTCGCATGGAAGTGATGTTAGACCTGGACCCTCAGGAGAAGGAAGGAGTACCCAGACTCTACTCCAAGTTGTAAAGGAAGGCCCGTCAGCAATTCGAGGCGAAGAATCGTTCAACTCTGCGGAATCTCGGGTTTGTTCCATAAATAAACCCTCGGGGGGAATTCGATGGTTGGCCTGCATATAATCACGGGCGCAGCGAGTTATTATTTAATCCGATGACTCGGATAATGGGGGACAATAGTCTTTTCACTCGGACATTGCCAATTCACTCGTGGTCACTGGGACCCTCGCGAAACTCACATTTTACGTGAATAAATCTTCGGTTAGTTGCACCGCGCACCATTATAAGCGTGGCGGGTTATTATATTCACCGATGTCTCGGATAAAGAGGTACATTGAACGTAACACACGTACATCGCCATTAACTCGTGGTCACTTTTGGGACCCGCGCGAAAACTCGCATTTTACGCGAATAAATCTTTGATTTTTATATTTTAAAAAAACACAACGTGTTTCCGTCCCCCGAATGCAGATGCCCAAAACTTGGATTTCAATCACATCGTCTTAAAACTTAACATTAATTGACCGTTGTTTTCACGGCGTACCGCACATCTCGCCGTCAAAACCAGAGTCCGGATCCGGAAACCAAACCCAAAAAAAACCGCCGCCTACCGACACGTTGAACGAAACTCCCCTAGGTTTGCCAACCTAACCAATTAAAATGCATTTAAAAAAAATAGTACCTAACTTACGATAAATACAATCGCTTCATAACAAACCCCCACAAGATTTTTGCTCTATTCTAAACGAGTCGTGTTTTATTAAACATTTTCACAATTTTCGTTTCAATTTTGTCGTTTAAAATATTGGAGCGCTCTCTTCAACATTCCTAATTACATATCTCTCCATCTTCTTTTCGAGCTAGGATACGGCGCCTTAAATGTTAATTACAATTGTACGTACTATTACCATTTTCCTGGACTTAGGTTTAACACCACAAACCCAGTGTTTTACTATGATCTGAGGTCTGCGTGAGTTCAAATTGTACAAATTTAATACGCTCTTACCTAGTAAAAATTGATGATTTCGTGGACTATCGATAAAACCCGACATCAATACGATGCTTACCAAATCCATCAACTATGGTCAGTTATCAATATTTGCGATCACGGTCAACAATTGGTAAGAGATATTACAACCGACGATTGATACATTTTAGCCCGGACTGCACAGTATCAGATAAGTTTATGTAATTTTTTTTTTTAATTAGCCCCACAGGAGGCTCTGTGCTTTTCCCCTCGGGGCCTTTGTCATCTTTGGGGATCCTGTGTGGTGGCTATTTTTAGGAAAGGAAGTTCTGGGAAGGAAAAGGGTACTAGGAAAAGGGACTCCCCAAACCATTCTATCCCGGCCTGCCACCCAGAAGGTGGGAAGACGCGTCCACCGCCAAGACCCGGAAAAACTTCACCCCATGAGGCCAGGGCCTATGTCATCTTTGAGGATGCTGTGTGGTGGCTATTTTTAGGAAAGGAAGGAGAGGAAGTTCTGGGAAGGAAAAGGGTATTAGAGGTGGGTAGAAATCTGGGAGTTAGTGTGTGTAGGAGTGACGGACTTATGAATCCATCCCTCCCACTGCGGTGCAAGGCGATGTACCGAGAAAGTACATCTGGAGAAGTCAAAGGGACTCCACCACCACCTGAATTATTGAATTTTATTTTATTTTAACTTATTATTATTTTATTTCGACTGTACTGTAGTATACTTACATCGTGTTGTATAATATGGTATAGTTGTTAACAAACACATAAACCTATTTATGTTATCACATTAGACTTAAGTTCTAGTTGGGAGCTTGTACATGTAAATTTCAACTAATTGTCGTTTGGAGTTCCGTCGCATTGTTCCCTTGGTCATTGTCCCACACTATAATTATTGTCAACCTTCTTGTTATTTAAATCTACCCCAAATTAACATCCCTTAATGATCTTTACATCGGCCTTGTAGAAAGCTCACTAATTTTTTGTTGTTGTTTTTCATAATGTGAATACCTCACAAAAGTCCCAGCTGCTCCCGTCTGGAGCCATTGAGACTAGGCATTCCCAATTGGGGTTTGTTGTGAGGTTGAATCTAGTGGGGAGGGGAAAGAGATGGGGGAGGAAGGTGGGAAACTACCTGGCTTTTCAAATCTGGTCCCAAATACGGCTAAAGCCATTTCAAGCCACGTTTCAATTCTGAATTGTGGTCTTACACTAGGGCTATATTGAGAGTATCTTCCACTCTAGAACGTGCCGCAAATATACTTTATTATATTTTTTAATTAATTAATTGTGAAATAACACAAATTAATCACTTTTATCAGAGTCTCAAATTTTTTTCAGTGAGAGCAATTCTGTGGTACAAAATTATATTTCAGCACATAAATAATTCTTTTTATATAAACAGGCTGGAACACAACCATAATACTCGTTTTAACTTTAATGAAGGACTAATTGTACCTAAGCATACAAATAAATATGGACAAAAATCGTTAAATTACATGATTTCCACTCGATTAAATATGTTACCTGCTGAAATTAAAAACTGGGCCCAAAACCAACAATTGGTGAATTTACTGAAGACGTGGCTTACTGAAATGATTAATTTGTATTAGCTTACAATGACATATTATTCTAAAGACTTAAAAAATGTTATTTATGTTTTCCTACTTTCTCTTTTCTCTACATTTCTGTAAAATTTTTATTTTATGTAATTGTGAAAACGTAACTAATAACTCACTATAATAAGATTTTTAATGTAAAGAAACCGTTAGACAAACTGTTAAAAATAGTTTATCGGGACTTTTTTGTCTTAAATTTGTAAAGTGTGTAAAATAAATAAAAAAATAATCGAATAAAATTCATTTGCGCAAGCCGGGATTTGATCCTTCGGATTGCGAGTCAAGGGCTTTGCCTTCCGACCACGGAGGCCGTCAAACTGGAGGTATGCCGTCTGTTACGGGTGTTCAAACACTTGGGCCTTAATTAAGTAAAAAATGTTGACATTTGAAGCACAATATTATTCTAATGGGTATTAAGTGAAGCGAAAATTAATGTTGACTTAAAATTTTTCGTGCCCACGCGCTGGGCCCATTTCCCGCTTGATTAAATTAGATGTAAACACATCGCTGGCTCCATTTTAACTGTTTTTGTAAATTGCAATCAAGAAGAAGGCGGGTTACATTATTACATTCTCTCCTACACAAGCTGGAGTCACGCATCTTGTGAATGTGTGCCGTGTGGCAGTCGGGTGGGCGGGGGTTGTAGAGTGGGGGCGGAGAACCAGGACCCTCTGATAACCCACTTATTATTCAGGAGCTGCCGGCGGTTCAGTCGCTCAGCCGACTGGCTCCCTTTGTACCTCCATAGGCTAAAAAATACCCTAATTATTTCTCAGAAGGATGAAATAAGTGCTCGACAGCCTGATGAAAAATTACTTTTTTCTATGAAGAAAACAAAAAAACTTTGTTGAAGGTTAAAAACATTTTTTGTTTTGTTTGTGTAAGTCTTTTTAGGAATCAGATAGTAGAAGGGTAATCTCTTTGACTGGGAGTTCAAGATCAACGTTTCTTCAAAACCCAACAAAATACAATTAATATTTAAACTGATGTATTATTCATTTTTTAGGTGTTGTGCTGTGTTGCACTACCTCCTTCTTTAGCCAGCGTTTCATACAGCGTTGCAGTGTCCATCATCAGGGCAGATGGATAGAAAAGTATTTTATTTTAAAAATTCACAAAAGTCAGGAGTAAATTGACAACATCTCTTTTTCATTTATTCATTTATTTATTCATACACGCCTTGAAGGCTTTTACAGAATCACATTATTCAAGTTACACATGTTATTCAGGAGTATAATTGTAAGATTGAAGTATATAACATTATAAACTGTACTTTAAGGATACAAACAGGTTTAAAATGTACATAGGTATGTAGTTTCATTATCATTAAAATTGTACAAAGGAGTTAAAAAGTTTACATTGTGTAATAATGGTAAAACAGAAGAGTGCTTAAGATACTTAAAAGTAGTTATTGAGGAACGTGTAGGTATTTACTATGTTGATTTTATTATTAACTTGATCATGAATAAATTGTTCGAAAGCAAATTTTTCAAGAATTCAGCAAAATTAACGCAGCGATAAATAGTACCTACACATAGAAGAAAATAAATAAAAAATACATGAGTTGTAATATCTTGAAAAGTTATACAGATGAGTTCAACAAGTGTATAGTGTGATAGTAAAAAAGTAAAAAATAGTACAAATTATGGTACAAAAAGTACAAGATAATATTAATACAAAAGAGAGAGGATAAAAAGGTAAGTACTAAGGTAATCTTTGTATACATAAGTATTAAATTTTGTTTTTATTGTGAACATGAAGAGACCATCGATTTTAATTTAATCATTAATATATTATTATTGCTAGGGCACCAAGATTTAAATAGAAATTTAAGTCAATGTGAGTTAGTTATTATATTTATAACAATAAATACGAGAGGATTGTTGTTAATTGTGTATTATTAAAATGAAAAATATATATATATTTAAATGAAAAAAAAACCTTTGTGATACACCACTATTATTGAATTAATACATAACAGCCAACCACGTGTCGCTTATCTCAAGTTTCGTTATAATATATTAACTGAAAGAAAAAAAACTTTATATCATTAATTATTATTATTATTTTATATTACCGAAAAAATTAAAAAAAATGATAGCATCTTTTTCAAATCGCATTATAAAAAGTAAAATGTGTATATATTTATACATTTATTATAACATATTCATATATTTTAATTCCAGCGTGAAACCTGTTATGTTCGTAGAAAAGCAAGAAATCGGAGTGGAAGCTTTACTTTTGCATCTATATATCTGCATACAAACTTGTCGTGAAATCCAATTTTACCAAAAAACATTGTTTTTTATTTGTTTTAAATGGTAGAACCTACAGCCAAGCTAACATGTGGGAGCTTTGCATCACTACTTATTTTTGCTTTGTTGTAAAAATTATTGCAATATCTAAATTTTATAATAAAAATAATAAATAAATAAAGATCGGTTTTTCTATTTGTAATATTGACAATCCGCGGTTGAATCCCAAAATTTAAAAATTATTAGTATTTTAAATAGATAATAAAAATTTTCAGCAAGATATTAATGTCACATAGGAACTTAACAAATTAACATAACGCAATCACGAAACATTTTTAAGAATTCAAGAACGATACTCTTTTAAAACGAAAAAAATGTGAAAGGAAGACTCTTATAATCTTTTAATTCCGTGAGAAGAAAGACGAAACGAAATCTACGGAACATAAACACAATTAATTATTTCTTTTGAAATTAGATATTAGAAATCCAGATGTTATATTATAAAAAATAAGCCGCCAAAGAATTAAATATTTATCAGCAATTATAAAAAATTCTTAAATTATCTCTACTGAAACAAAGTAAAAAATGTATGCTTGTAAATGCCTTAACTTCTCAGGCCACTGGTCTATTTTGTCGGAATGTCAAATTATTTCCACTTTGAAAAAAAAATCTAAATGAGTGGAATATTTCGGAACGCTTCCGAACACTAAAAGCTCGTTTTTTTATTATTTCTGGCTTTCTCCCTTCAAGGGATGAAACGGAGTTCTACGCCATCATTTAAATTACAGAGAAAGGAATGGTGAATTTATACATTAATTTTATTTAAAAGTGCAAATTTCAGAATTACATGAAAGATTGGAGTGGAGTTCAGACTTAGAAGAGATGAGATGTTGAATGTAGGGGGGGCAATTTTAGGAACCTAACGCTTGATACAAGGAGGATATTTATTTATTTATTTAGAGAGGGAAAACCAAATAACATATGATCTAAAGTTCCCAGATTCTTTCTAAACCACAGAATGTACAATCTGGGGAGACATTAAAATTTTAAAAGGGTGGGAAGGAACGGAACAATGTCCGATTCTCATTCGAATAAGTGAGGAAATTTCTTTTTTGGGAAAATTGTGGATTTCTGAAACCACGGTTTTGATGGGTTAGTTATTTGTATTGAGGCGTAGGTGCCTCCTTTGGATTGACTAGCAATGTTCCAAAACTCTGTCCAAACATTGCGGGATCTATTTTTGATGATGGAAAAAATATCAGAAAGGGGAATATGGTTTACGAGGGTAACAAAAAACTGTTTTAAAGGTGATAAAATACGCTTTCAAATTTCATAATTCGAAATAAACATTTTTGTAGCATAAAACTAAATGCAACCTAAAAAAGTTTAAAACCTAAATTACTAATACCGAGAAAAAACACACGTATTTTATTAGGCTAATGTACAATGATCGTTATCGTCAACTCACTTTTTTGTCGTTTCATGTAAAAAATATAACTCTCAAAGTTTCACATTTTTTTACAAACTGCGATTGGAAACTTTGGTTTCGTAAAGGTGTTCAATCAATTATTTTCTTTTTAAATTTTAAAGCGTGGTGTTTTTTCTTTCTAACGCCGTTTTGATCATATTTCTAACCATGATAGTAAGGGAGGAGACACAACGATTTCTATGAGATCTGTGTGAGATGTTCTGAAAAGCGAACAAATTAGCCTGAAGGGTTACGGGTGAAATATTAGACCTGGGGGTAAAGTCATCCCTTGGGGTAAAATCATCCCTCGGGATAAAATCATCTCACGGGGTGTTTTAGCAATATTCTCCAACATTTCTACGCCAACGTTTCAAATGTCACATCCACTGCAAAGATATTGAAAACAAGGTACAACCCGAGGTAATAAATGGATTTATTTTTGTCATCTTAAGCCTCGGGTTTCACCGAGAACAAGATGGTGGGTATAAAATATCGGTTTATTGCGAGTACACGTGATGTATGACCAAAAGAGCTTACAGCCAGACATGCAATTTTAAAATAAACTTGTTTTTCTATTTCCATTTTCAATAAGCGTGAAGTTTAAATAACTGTCATAAAAATCAATAAACTGTAGGACGAGGGTTGAGATGTGCCGACCTAGGGGGCTGGTCATATTAACGGTATTATTTTACATCCGTATTTGTATATTTTCATTTTATTTTTTACTTACCCTTTTAGGCTATATATTGATTTATTTGCGCCATTTTCATACAAAATTTTAATTTGGATTTGAAGCCAAAATCCTCGATATAGCTAAATAAAAATTTTTTGTTCAAAGGGTGTAGCAAATATCTATTACGGGTGTACGTTTTTTTTATTTATTTGTGGTTCAAATTATAAAGTAAAGGCCATCAAATAAATGGATTGTTTTTTTTATATTTTCTCTACCTGCTATGTAAATAGAATGAAATAACTTTTTTTTATGAATTTATTATTAACCATTTTGATCAGCTTCGAACACAAAATTGTCCGCATAATTGTACGCAAATTTAAAATTCAGAACTACAAAACTTTTTTTTATTATATTTCACTATATTTGCAGAGCAGGTTGGGCAAAACTATTTTATTAAAAATTATTTTAATCACAACACAAGCAACATTTTCGGCTTTCTGTGGTGGTAGTAGGAGATTTTCAAACATTGTTGGGTTATTCGTAACCCTGGAATGTTTGTCTTTCTTTAAAAAAAAATAAGTAAAAAAATTAAATGAAAAAAAATAAAAATAAATTTTCAACTGACAAAAATTTTTCAAAGTTGCCTTAAAAATTTTGGAAAATTTTATTTTTTAATTTTATAATTTAAAACACAAATAAATACCAAAAAGTAGCACATACCCGTACTAGATATTTGCTACACCTTTTAATTAAAAAAATAATTATTCAGTTCAAATCAAAATTTAAATTTGTGTATGAAAAAGGCCGCGCAGCCGTTCTCTTAATTCAGTTGTCAAAACCAATAAATATCGCACTTCACATCATGTTAAAACAACAAAAATCAAACGCATCGCGAAATTTGTAACCTTATCTATCTGTGATAAAAACAAAAATATTGTTTCGTGAAAAATTAATTGGATTCACGGAATATCACCGATCCCGCAACAAAAATAAAAATTAGATATCGTGATCAATTTCAATGAACGTCATTCAATATTGGCATTGTTCTTTTAATAGAATTCTGGAAAAGTTGAATGGTTAAATGCAACTGCTCTCATAATGTGAAAAGTTATTTAATTAAAAGTTTGATAAGTTCTGATCAGTGAGCAGGTACTTTAAAATAACCAGTCAGGACTCAGGACTTTGAGGTCATCGCATCGTCAATCTAATTTTTTTATTTTTTTATTTTATTAATTTATTTTACACACTTTATAAATATAAGACAAAAAAGTCCCGATAAACTACTTTTTAACAGTTTGTCTAACGTACATTACATTAAAAATCTTCTTATTGTGAGTTGATAGTTACATTTTTACAATTATAAAAATAAAAATAAAAAAATTTACAGAAATATAGAGAAAAGAAAAATTATGAAAACTTTAGAAAAATGTGTCTTTGTAAGCTAATACAATTTAATTCTTTCAGTAAGCCAAGTTTTCAGTAAATCAACAATAATTTGTTTTGGGCACAGTTTTTAATTTCAGCCGGTAACATATTTAAACAACTGGGAACCATGTGATTTAACGTTCTTTGTCCATATTTATTTGTATGCTTAGAAACAATTGGTCCTTCAATAAAGTTTAAACGAGTATTATGGTTGTGTTCCAGCCTGTTTTTATATAAAGGGTTATTTATTTACGACCATCCAGTTGATTAGTCAGATATCTCCGAAAAATTTAAATTTATTTGAGTGTGCAGTTTTATGTAGTAGTGTATTCTCTATCTGGTACAACACTCAGATTACTCATAAACACCACCAAATCAATTATAATGCAGAAAAACTTTTAGTGAATTAAACATAAAGTCGATGTTTTCTGGGTCACTAGATTGATAAGCGAAATTAAACTAAATAGCTACTTTAATAAAAAAAACAAGAGTGTTCAATTCACATACGGTAGAAGTGAAGCCTTCAGAAAACTAAAGTAGACAAGGCATTGCTGAAAACCAGCTGCATTCCAGAAGAAATCCTGATTGTAGCTGAGCGGTGACGTTTTCATCAATATAATTATTGATAAATGAATAAAATGATATTTAAAAAATCTATTGATGAATAAACGTTTTTATTATTTAAAATAATTATTATTAATATTGGGAAGGCTACGAAGCACCGCACAAAGAGGAGACTGATTACACTATGCTCATGCTCTCGCAGGCTAAATCCTATAGATGTATGTGTTGTCTCTTTTTAGCGTCGCTGTTTTTCGTTTCATCGAGTTTCAAATCACAACGGTGCCAAAAAAGTTTTCTCTTCAATTACGGCTTTCCGTTATCGCAAAATTTGAACTAGAATAGTCGTCCATTTTAAAGACCTACAAGAAAAATCCTTTGTAAGATGTAGTGCAAATTCCCGTTGCAATAGTTCACAGGCTCGAAATACCCGGAACCCAGCTGCCGTGAGGGGCGCTTACCTGCATTAGCATCGTACCTGGATCCCCAATACACTATACTTGCTCTATACAGGCTTGGGAGACGCTGCAGCAGCGTACACAGATCTCGACACGAGAGAAATCCATACAATGGGACACCTCAATCACCATCTTAACCCCCCTTTCAATATGTACATAGTATATCGCGCAAATCTCGACTGAGATATTCATGGGATCCTTTGAATAAATACCTAACTTATTTATTCATTAAAAAAGGTAAAGAGAAGGTTTGGAGTTATGAAAATATTAATAAGCCCCGGCGGTCCCTGCCCAGTCAGCATAAGCCTGCCCCCGTGTATTCCTTTGATTTCGCGCGGAATAAAGGCATCATTTAAACCAGTGATGAGCAATCTTTTTTACTGGAGTGCCGATAAATTCATTTTCAATTTATTCGAGGGCCGCTGGGGA
The DNA here is from genome assembly GCA_936435175.1 of Glyphotaelius pellucidus. NCBI lineage: Eukaryota > Metazoa > Arthropoda > Insecta > Trichoptera > Limnephilidae > Glyphotaelius > Glyphotaelius pellucidus. The sequence goes on along the minus strand of OW386539.1, from coordinate 6,522,652 downwards.
CAAGGTCGGTACATTCAACTCAACATAGTTATCTTTGCAGTCGGTGGTGTAGCAAACTTATTTAAATATTATATTACGTTTCGTTTTTTCTAAAACCGACATATTTTTAAGAAAACAACTAAATAACGCAGAAACAAAGCGCCGCAGGCGAAGAAATGTGGTCTCCGGGGATAAAAGCAATGAATTTTGTCGATTTTATCATTCTGATACATTAAAAAAACATATTTAAAATACTTGCAATTTTGGCAGCTGATTCAAAATAGATTAACAAAATTTTGTCCCGAAACCCTTTCGTATTTTGTCGTATAGATTTTTTTTTCAAATGTTTTTGGCTTTTACATTCGAGGCCTTCGTTCTAGGCCATCATTTCATTTTCTTTTTTGTGTTTTCAAAAACATAATTTGGAAGCGTACAGCGAACCTGTAAACTGGAATCCTTACAAAATATCAAGAACAGAAACCGTTTAATATTTTTACTGCTAATTTTTTTATGTTTTATTTAGCCAAGACATAAGGACGTGCGAAAAGTCTCGCGGGCCGCGGGTTTCTCATCACCGATTCAAACAATATTAGCATTAAAAAAACCCACTTAGAATTTACTTTCTCCGGGAGCGATTGTCTTTATTGCTCAAGCCACAAAACTCTAAGAATCGTTAGGAACTAGATTTCTAAATATCTTCCTTTTCTTCTCATTCCCTTCTTTTATGTGCCTAATCTTTATCCCTCTGGAAAGCAAATATTTACATAATGCGGAAAAAGCTGTATCATTTTATTTCCACTATAAATCAAGGTTTCTTTGCTTCTCCATTTTCGGCACTTAAAACCCGTCCACCGACAGATGTTCCTTAGCCAAGAATACCTCCTACGTCCTACAATATCCCTTCGACTATTGTGTTTTTGGGTAAATCCACTCCGGCTTTCATGACCAATTTTAGAATGTAAAACTTGTTGCTTTGTAGAACGTGTCCTAAATGTTAGGCGATTATTTTATCCTTTTCCTGAAATATCTTTCTCTCTCCTTATTAAGTTCGTTAACTGCCTACCCGTTTATTACTGGCGATATTCATGGTACCTTAAGGTCCTTAAGTAATCTCCTATAAATAAACTTAAATTTCTACCCAAATATTCAAACCACCCCATCTACGACCTTCTTATAAGAGGGTGTAAATATCTACATAAGGATGGGTTCATTGTAAATTTAATAATATACATAAAGGGTCTTCCAATAGGGAGTTCCGAACTTTGACAGTTGATAGCGGCCATATTGTTGAAGCGACAGCTATCAAATTGGCTGTCATTTATTTAGTCTGTTTTTCAAAATCACCACGGAGGGGAGTAGCGTACAACAACATATGCAAGTGATAAAATTGTTTAAAATTGTTTAATGATAAAATCTCACGTGGAGGTGATGTGAACTGGCCACCGAGATCGTTCAGTTTGACCCCGTTAGACTTTTTCTTGTGGAGTTTTCTTAAGTGGCAGGTCTATTCAAATAAGCCACAAACCATAGCGGCCCTCAAAGTCAACACAACCCATGCCATCGGTCAAATTCAGCCTGATTTATGCGCCAGAGGCATGGAAAATTGGACATTTCGGATGTGCGCCACCCAGAGAATACGCGCGGACATTTGAACGATGTTAAATTCCATACATAATGGCCTTTCAAACGAATAAAAATTTCGATGATACTCAAACACACTTTGTTTTATTTACGTTTAAAGATAGGAAGCGCTTAATGAAAGACCCTTTACAATGCGTTACTTTGAGAAGGTTTCCTCTCAAGGAGAGAATAATCTAGTCGAATTTAATGTTTCAAATACCCAATCATCATTCATAAAGAGATCGACAATGACATGACAATCTAATCTCCGTCAGCGGAAGCAATCTTTTCGACATACCTTCCGTTGCTAATATTCGTGGTGTAACTCTAAGTGACCAGCTCAGGCATGGGGTTTCATCGACTCCAGAGTCAAGTTAGCCTATCAGAAGCTAGGTATTCTACACAGAGCCCACAGATTTTTTAATAGTACACAACTGCTGAACCTGCATACATCGCTAGTCGCTAATGCATCCTACTGTTTAATTTGGCAGCCATTTGTCTCAACCAATAGGAGCCTTTAAAAATTACATCATAATCAAATGGGCCAATGAGCGCAGTGTAGTGCTTCGCACATGCTTATGTGTAATTTTCGTTTCAACCAAATTCCGAATCACAAAAGTTTCCCTTCAAAAACTTTTGATTGTGCCAAAAACAAGCGGTCCGTTTGATAGATTCCCCAATCTCAAAAAACGGATTGCAAACTTTCTTTCAACATGGGTCTCTTCAAGTTCCGTATTCACTCCTTTTCTCCTCAAAAATACCCTCAACGCAGCGTCCCCAAATATCGCACAGAACCTGAGTGAAAATATTTTCTTGAGTGAAAGTTTTTTTTTTACATTACCTCCACAAAAAAATTTCCCTTGGGACCTACGTCATCTTTGGGGATGCTGTGCGAATATTTTTTAGGGAAAGGAAAGAGAGGAAGTTCTGAGAAGGAAAATGGTATGAGGAGTGGGTAGGAATCTGGGGGTCAATGTGTTCAAAAGTGAAGAGCGTATAAATGCACCCCTCCTACTGCGGACTGGAGAGGTCTCCCTCAACCAGTCTGTCCTGATTCGGTCTATCAAGCAGCAGGTTTGCAAAAGCATCCGCCGCTAAGACCTAAACCTCCATGAACCCGGACACCCCTGCTAAGTCACCAAACGTAGCGAACCACCGTAACGTGGCGTAACCTATGGCAGGTTGAGTTGATTATCCAACAAATTGCGGGATTAATGTAATTAAAAAATCAGCAAAATATCTATTGTGGGGGAGCATCACGATTGAGAAATCCGTATTAGCTATAAGCTAAAACAATGGGTACCTTTCTGTGCACCATAAAACTAGGTTCTTTCCCATATTTCCCTGCTATAAATAAGAAATTTCATCACATAATATTTTTTTATTTATTTATTTATTTATTGATATACGCCTATTTAGGCTTTTACATATATATATATATAACATATTTATGAAATTATACTTATAAATAGTGTTGAAAACAAGACAATTGCACAAAAATAATTATAAAGTAAAAACATTATTGAATTAGATCCACACAGTATGTAGGTACCAAATATTTAAAAAAAAAAATTAAAATATAAAAATCCAAAATAGCTTTTTTCTTTATGCAGACAAAATACAAATAAATAGCTTTATCAAGGTATTCCCATACTTGACAAAAAATACTTCAATAAAGTATGCTTACATATTGAAATTGATGTACTAAATATATCAACAACATCGGAGTATTTGTTTCCTAGCTGTTGAATCCGTCGCACAGGAGTGTAATATTGCGATGTTGAAGTAGAATTGTCACAATAATAAGGTAGGTACTGTCTTGTAACTGACCTGCCTGGAGTGTGAAAAGAGATTACATACAATAAATCAGGGGTATCAAACATTGAATTTACGATTTTATATAAACAGGTTAAATCTAAAATGATTCTACGGTCAGACAATTTTATTAAATTTAATTAACAAAGTACATTATCGTAATTTAGGCATTCTCTAGGAATGCCCATTTTAAAATTTACATATCTTAAAAATTTATTTTGGATTCTTTCAATCGCATATGAATGAACCTCATAATTTGGGGACCAAACCGTGGAATTATATTCTATTTGACTCCTTACTAGTGACATATATAATGTTTTTACAGTATTGACATTATTGAAATCACTAGATACCCTTAAAATAAATCCCAACATTTTCAAAGCTTTATTGGTTATTATTTCTATATGCTTGATAAAGTTGAGTTTCATGTCAAACCAAATACCTAAGTCATTAATTTCCGAGACAGATACTAACGACATATTGTTAATGGAATAGTCGAAAAATATTGGATTCTTTATTCGATAAAACCTCATAATTTGACATTTGCTTATGTTAAGTTGCAAGCGGTTATCATGACACCATATAATAAATCTCAACAAGTTATTCGACAATATATGGCAATCATCAATGTTTCTGATTGCTTTGAATAATTTCAGGTCGTCTGCAAACATTAATACTTGTGTAAGATAATTTGTTGCATATGTTAAGTCTTGTGTAAGATAATTTATTGCAAACTTTAAGATTTATTATTTAGGGTCGGTTCTAGACGGTTGCCCGACCAGAAAACGATTATATAATACGGACCAACGTCAGAGACGTGTGGTTCGGTAGTCGAACGTAATTTAAAACATCTCGTCCTTCAAGTTCCTGGGAAATATATTGCGCAGGTTTCAAGTTCCCGACAGTAGTAAATATTCATGATTCGTTTTCACAAGCGTATTATAATATAGACCTACGCAGGCGACATCTAGCGGGAGAGGGTACGGGCGCGTGTCGCGTGTCGCATGGTAATGGCGAAATTTCAAACACCAAAATCATCCGTCATACATTTGAGCAGTGGTGTCTCTATCCCTTTTCATGGTTAATAAATATAGCTTCTTTAATGCACACCCGTGAAATTGAACCTTTCGAATGAATACCGTTAGTAAACTTGGAAATTATGAAATCTATCAAAATTTAAACAAAATAAATACACATTAATTATTCATTAATTAATTAACTAGCGAGTTTGCGGCACGCGTTGCAATGCCATTTAAATAAATAAATTGTTTTTCCCTGCGTGTCCTTTCCCATCCGTCTCCGTTCTCCCTCATCCTCCCCTTCGCGTGTTCCCCTTCCACCTTCCCCGCCTTCCCCCTACTTCATTCCCCTTCCGGATTCCCCGCTCCCTCCCTCTTACCACCCTGCCCCTAAACCTTATGAAAAACACTAATAGAAACATTCGCGGGCGTGCGCACAACAACTCACCAAAGTTTCATCGCAATCAAATGAAAAGCATAGGAAATAATTTTATAAGCCCACTATTATAGATAAAAATCATTACCGGCATGTGCTCATCAAATCCCGAAAATTTCATCGCAATCGGATTAATGGTTTAGGAACGCACAAGGGATAACAAAGAGACATTCGTTTATATATATTAAGGTTAATTAAAATTAAATTATTTCGTTGCCTATCTTATCGCTTATCGGAATCGATTCCGATTTTCATAATCAAACAAATCCCTGTTCTAGAGTTCCTTTAACCCAAGTTACAGATGACTCACAGACACAGAGACTCGGAGACACGCAACCGAAATTTTTGTTTTATAATATGTCCCGCATATTACAGCTACCCAGAGTCAGATTTATCAATTGTACGCTGTGGATAACGGGAGATCACCTTCAGAAGAAATCATTTTCTCAGAAAAAGGAAAATAAATCTAATTCTAAGGAAAATAAATTTAATAACTCCTCAAGCCTCGAGCACATTTTTCAAAAGACCAGAATTTTTCCACTTAGCAGTAAAATCCAAAAAAATGGATTTATACTAAAAACTGTTTTCGAAATGTGATTAAATACGATCTCGAATTTTATTATTGGAAATAAACATATAATTTTTGAAATACAATTTTTTTTTTGTTCAAACAAAGTTTTAAAAATCACTCACTCACCTTTCGTTTTTTCTAAAAAAAAATTTGATAACAAAAAAAATAAAAACACACATATTTTATTTTGCAAATTTATCATAAACGTGAAAAAATATTCACCTCACTTTTTGTAAAAATAATTTATAAAATATTCACAAAGTTTCAATTTTTTTTTTAAATTGCGGTCGGAAACTTTGGTATCATAAAGATGTACATTTTAGTTATTTTGTGGTTAACTTTGAGATGTGAAATAAAGCGTGGTGTTTTCTCTGTCAACCCATTTTAGATCATATTTCTCACATGATAGTAAAAGAGACAACGATTTCTATGAGACCTATACGAGTTAAAAAAAATGTAACGATGCATTGTTCGGAAGTAGGTACCTAAATAATTATCTAAAATTTTATAAGAATGAAAAAAAGTTAGTATATACAAAACCTCAAAAAGAGTCTTAGTCATAGAGGGGTATTTTTTAAAAATTATTTCTTACAGAGCAAGTAGTTAGTCATGCAAAAACATTTTTTTGGTGGCTTACGCTTATATTTTTTGATATGTAAATAATAATTTTATTGTAATTCCAATACATAGAAAGGCTAGTAAGAGCTTCAATTTATCAGTAGCATATTTTTTTATGTTCATAATGTAAACCGATTCATCGTAAAGATTAATCTAAATATGATTTCACGTATAACTTCATCTTAAGACAATTTGAAGTACGTTTTATTGGTTCGTTAATGTAAACATCGATAATTTTACTGTGTCTTTCTAGCATGAATAAAAAAATCTTTAAATGACCGTAATATATTGTATTCCAATAATTGTATGAAAATGAAAATATTTTCCACAAATAAATCACTTCTCTGAACACCCACACCACGAGCCGTCTTTGCGGCGTGATAAATATTGTTCCAAATGGCGTAGTTTTCATTTAGAATTGTAAATTAGAACCAGCGCTGAGTTTTCTACGTGTATTGATGACTTTGGCAGTCACGTAGCAGACGGTATGTAGGAGGGATATGTTTCTGATTGATGTCCTGTTGTCATTCTTAAATGTTCGCCTTGTTCTATGGCCCCTACGACACTTCGCTATAACTGACACCAGCTCCGCTTTGAATAAATCATTAACATTTGCTGAAAAATGTCTAGCCAAGATTATTTTTTATTTATGGCGAACGTGTACCGCTGGAGAAATGTGTTTTACTGACACAAGAAGGATGGATTTTCTACAACATTATAAAAAAAATACAATGATAGTTTTTCTATGGTCTATGCTTTTCTTGCTCCTTCAAAAATCCAGTCACGCTTCTGGTCTCCTGACAATGTAAAGTCGTTGCTCACTGCTAACTGCGTTAGTGGTGGGGCCCGCAGATACTTTAATAGTACACAACTGCTAACCCTGTACAAATCGCAAGTGCGCCCCACGGTTGAATTTGGCAGCCACCTCTGGTCTGGAGTCCAAAAATACCTGAAAAAAACCCTCGACCCTGTGCAGAAACGGGCGGTCCGTTTGATAGATTCTCCTAACTTAACAAATGGACTGCAATCTTTAGAGCACAGGCGTCAGGTGGGAATGCTGTCCTTGTTCTACCGGTATTACAATGGAAGATGCTCCGAGGAACTAGCGTCACTAATCCCCTCGGCACCGGAGCATAGTCGGGTGCCAAACACGCGCTCAACATTTGTACACGGTTGACATTAGTCACATGAGAACGGGTCGTTTCTACGACTCGTTCTTGAGTTCAACAGCCCGGCTGTGGAACGATTTGCCGGCTTATGTGTTTCCTCCCTCCTACAATATGGGTCTCTTCAAGACCCATGTTCACTCCTTCCTCTCCTCAACAGCACCCTCCACACAGCATCTTCAAAGATGACATAGGCCCTGAGGGAAATTATTTCCCTCAGGGCCTCCTGTGTGGAGTTAATATAAAAAAAAAAAAAAAAAAAACGGTGTTTGATAACATTTCAAAGTATGGGTACACAAATTGTTTTTGTTTTAAGAGTTTTACTTTTCATGTACGTTTGTTACTTTTTTTCTGGTACCGGTTTTGACACATGCGTGTCATTCTCTGGCAAACTTAAAAGTTTTGTACAGAAATGATTAGATTTTATTAGGTGGGGATAGTCGGAGGGGTAATTTTTAAAGGGGTGAGAACGGTAGGAGAAGTCAACATGCCTAGAAATTTTTACGTAATTAATGCCCAAGAAATACAATAAATCGTTTTACTAACTTGCTTTTACGCCTCCAAAAAAATCAACAAAATAATTTGTATAATGATTTACGTGCATTTTTTAATGGGGGAAGGTTTTAAAGGCGCAAAAAAGGCATATTTTCATAATTTTTTTGGAGATATGAGTAATTTTGGTTTATTTATTTCATATACACGTTATAGTATAACATTTGAAGTATATTTGAAAAAAAATTCAATTAAAAAAATCAATAAATATGTTCGAAAAAAGTTGTTATACAGTGAACTTTGTAACTCGATATCGGACGATTTGAATAAAAAAAGTTGAAATTCGTTTAAAAGGTGATATGTTTTTCTAGGTAATCAAAAAGAGTTTTGTTTTCAATTTTTTTTATTTTTGCCAGCATTTTGGAGTGAAATACGCGATTTTCGCTAAAAAATTTGGGTGAATTTGTTATTGTAAAATGAAAAAATATGGTAAAAAAAGAAAATCGAAATTAAAAAATGCTTTCTCCGACTACCTGTTGATTTATGTGTAAAAATAGTGTACAAAATTTCTAAATGATCGGTCAAGTAAATTTTCAGTTATGATGTTCACGAACTTCAAAAATCGGTTTTAAGTTTTTTTATACTTGAAATATACTCAAATCGAGCACGAGGGCCGTTCGCTTGAAACGCTGTATCTTCGCTCCAATTTATTTGAAATTTTGACACAATATTCTCGGCATGTTATATGTACATTAAGAAAAAATAAAAAATGCAAAAAAAAGTTTTAAAACCTTACCCCCCCCCCTTGCGAATACCTCACAAGAATCCCAGCTGCTCCCGTCTGGAGCCGGTGAGATTATGGCATCCCCATAATCATGTTGTGAGGCTGAATAAGTGGAGAGGGGAACAAAGAAGAAAAGATAGGGGAAAAAATTTAAAAAAATGATGGTTAGGGGAAGGTTGGGAAGTTTCTGGCAATTCAGATCTGGTCACCAAACACGGCGAAAGCCATTTCAAGCAACGTTTCAATTCTAAGTGGTGGTCTTACACCAGGGCGATACCGAGAGTACAAACCTTACTGAAATTTCAAGCATTTAGATATTGTGACAATATTAGTCTACGTTAAATCCGAAATTCTTCATCTCTTCAAATCCAAACCCCATTTTCCCTTACAGTCCCTAACAACAATAATAACCAGATCTTCAACAAACTACACCCTAAATATCCCATTAAAGTATACAACCCACAGATAAAGACATTTTATGGTCAGACTTGTCAGACTACGCCAGTAGTACAGTCAGTATTGTCAGACTACTCCATAAAGTAGCAAGTGTTTTAGGCTTGGCCTATTCTCCGCTCATATCGCTGCCATATGGAATGGAAAGTGAGGGATGGGGGGCAATGGAGTGAGAGGGGAGGGTTAAAATTATTCAGAATGTTTTTAGGACTCCTACTCTTTCCACAATTAATTATTTACATTTTAATTTACATTCATTTATATTTTACACTTCGATAAAAGAGGAGGTGCATATGATTTTGCTGTATTTTTCAGGAATGTACTATTGAGTTCACTTTTTTATTTTCATTCTCTTCAATTCACTCTTCTCCTTTTTTCCTACGCAATATATGATTCGATGGGGAAGTTTGAACCCCATAACCCACTTTCCTCTTACATTCACCCCTGTACACGAATAATTGTAATATTATGTTAAAAAAAATTGTATTTTAATTAAATATGTATTTTTTTATTGAAAGATATACATTTCCGGTTTACGAATAACCTAACAAAATTTAAAAATCTCTTAATGCCAACACCTTTAGAGGAAAATTTAAATGTTTATGTCCTGGTGGAGGACTTAGCCTGCCGAGGAATTGAACATGCGGCGACTGTGTGGGACTAATCGCGATGCCAACTCGGCCACTGACCGTTGTTCAAGAATCACGGTTATCTATAAGATAATTACATTGTTAATTGAATATATTATGACAGAACAGTTAATTTCTATTAATTATCTACATACACAAACAAGTAATATTGTATAGGTGCTCATCAATATTTGGTCGATGTATGTACGTACATAAACAAAAACAAAAGAAACAATATACAATAATAACAGTGAAAAGTTTAACTATAATTTTACAAAATTTATGTAGATTCATTCTGTTTGTTTTTATGTTCTCAATCTACAGTTGAAAAACTGTACATCTCGGTTGTATATCTGTGTTGAATGTTTGGCAGATATGTCCCGTTAATTTTTTTTTTTTTTTTACATTAACTCCACACAGGAGGCCCTGAGGAAAAAATAATTTCCCTCAGGGCCTATGTCATCTTTGAGGATGCTGTGTGGAGGGTGTTTTTGAGGAGAGGAAGGAGTGAACATGGGTCTTGAAGAGACCCATATTGTAGGAGGGAGGAAACACAGAGGCCGGCAAATCGTTCCACAGCCGAGCTGTTGAACTCAAGAACGAGTCGTAGAAATGACCCGTTCTCATGTGACTAATGTCAACCGTGTACAAATGTTGAGCGCGCGTTTGGCGTGTTTCCCGACTATGCACCGGTGCCGAGGGGATCAATGACGCTAGTTCCTCGGAGCATCTTCCATTGTAATACCGGTAGAACAAGGACAGCATTCCCACCTGGCGCCTGTGCTCTAAAGATTGCAATCCGTTAGTTAAATTAGGAGAATCTATCAAACGGACCGCCCGTTTCTGCACAGAGTCAAGGGTTTTTTTCAGGTATTTTGGGGCTCCAGACCAGAGGTGGCTGCCAAATTCAACCGTGGGGCGCACTTGCGATTTGTACAGGGCTAGCAGTTGTGTACTATTAAAGTATCTGCGTGCCCTGTACAGTATGATAAATTTTGTTCATACTTAGATTAACATTGTGGCATACAGAATAAATCATTCGTATATAAAATATCAAAGTGGCCCTGTTCCCAAAGAATACTTTCATCACCATGCTCTTTTTAGCTCCCTAAACACTTTTTTGTGTATTTCGATACCTAGTGTGCAAAAAAAACGCATTAAGACAATTTCTCGGCAAAGTTTTTTTTTTAAATTAACAAATTCACCCTATTTCACGGAATTGCTCAAATTCCTGTAGAGATTGAGATGGAAAAATGTTGTATGCATCCCAAGAATTATATATGTATGTACGATGTGTTCCAGATAAGAGAGCCAGGCTGCCCCTACCTGACGGACAAGTCGCAACTGCGCGTGCAGATCGAGTGGGACGAGAGCTACCTACTGTTCCAGGCCACCTACCACAAATACGATGACGTGTGTCGCATCCACAATTTCCAGATGAGGTACACTCCAATAACCTATACTCTACCTGTGCAGTTCTCTTTAAACTTGTAAAACTATTAATACAAATAAAAAAAAGCACTTATGATTTTAGATTTTTACGGCAAAAAGGATTATCCTGATTTATTTTTGGAGTGTTATGCCGTGTTGCGCTATCTCCTTCTTTAGCCAAAGTTTCGAACAGCGTTACAGTGTCCATCATCAGGGCCGATGTGTAGACCTACTTCCACTGCTGTCAACTGCAATGACTGCTGTACACATCTACCCTGATGATGGATCCTGAAACGTTGGAAGGAGGTAGCGCCGAGTTGCTCTACCTCCTACTGATAATACCCCAAAGATAACTCACAAAGCAAATATTGTTAGAATACAGACAGCATTCCCACTTGGCGCCGCTCCAAAGATTTCAATTCGTCTGATAGAAGAATCTATTAAACGGGTGGATTCTTGTCAATTTTACTAAAGCTAAAGTCAGTTTTGCTGATAGCAAACTGTCGTAATGTGTCTAATGCCTGTATAACTATATATTTGATAAGGCTACCCTTACTTTAACATATTATCATATCATATATTCATAATTATTATTATGTTTATTTACCTACTTAATTTTGCATAAACAGTTACGACCAATTGAACCAATAGATCAATCGTTTTAAGGTTTACCGGTCACATGTAATGACAAAAAGTAGTGCATACTCGTACATAATATATATTATACTTTACACTCGTGCTTAAAGTTTTCAAAGGAAATATTGAAAATATACACATTTCCTATACCAACGTAAAAAAAAAATATTTAATATAATTTATTTTATCTGAATACCACAAGTCCCAACTGCTCCCAACCATCTGGAGCCAGTGGGACTATGAGACGATTTTTTGTATTCTTACGCTGGTGCATAGTGGATTGAAGGTATTAGACAAATAATTTCACCCATGATGCTTTTGAATAAAATACTATTTCAGAGTTTAATCTAGTAAGTCATCCCAGGTGCAACAATAATTGGTAAGTAAGTTCTGCACCCGAGGAGAAAAGAAGCCTGATAGGTTTATCAGTAGTTTTTTGTTGAAAAACCCAGCTCTATAAAACGTGATTTTGAAAAATATAAACTGTTCTTGGGGTGAAAGTTCGGTATACTGTTTGCACAAAACTTTCTAGAGAGATAGGTACATTATCATTCGGAGAATTGTGAAAAGAGACAATACTTCTTTTTCTTGTAACAAAAAATCTCAACCACGTCAGTGTTCTGCGAATCATCGGTTGAGAACCACTGGCTTAGATATTAGTTTCCACTTTTAACAGAAAAGGGCCGGAGGTACAAAGCTGTGCTGCATATACATTTGCGAATATAAACGTTAGCCGAGTCACGAAATATGGGAAAGGAGCGAGCAACCGCAAGCGGTTTTTCGCACGTTTTGCGGTTGCTTCGTTCCTTTCGAATAATTCGCGGTTTAGCTCGCATGTGTATACAAAGCCTAAGATGACCCGAGGTTCAACAGAACTGTACGCCGGGGAAACTTTTATGGAAATTACTACCTCTCTGGAGAGCCGTTTTGTTAAAAAGTTGTTTGTTTACATTCCTTATTACAAGGAGCTACAAAAAGATTTCTGTTAAACTGTTCCGAATTGATCTGAAATATAAATAATTGAAATTGTAACGCTTAGCGGAGTCCTATTTTAACTTAACCATTTGGCATTTCACCTAACTGTAAATTTACTTGTTAAATTCCGGTTCCGGTTCAAGATGGTGACCGTATTGGATACTACATTTGAATCTATTTATTTTTAATATATTTATAAACATTTAACATTTAAACAACACGCAGAAAAACTAAAAACAAAAATCATCCCATTAATTGGTGTATTTGGTAGAATTGCTCATCTTCTACCAACAGAGGTAAAGAGGGGCTTATACTTTAGCTTAATTCAGTCCCACCTAAATTATTTAATAGAAATATGGGGAAACACATACATTATGTACTTAAACGACTTACAAATAATACAGAACAAACGTAAGGAAAAAAAAAATACAGACATCCTGTAAAGACAATAAATTATTGTTCAAAAATAGTTATAAGAAAGAATTCAGCGTAGTGGAGATACATTTGTTTGTTTGGGTCTTTAGTGATTCCTTTCATCACCTCTGCTCCATTGGCCATTTGAGGAACTTTCCTGGGACTAACGAAACTGGTGACTTCAATGGATGACAAAGAAGAACAAAGTTATTAAAAAACACTATAACCCAGACACTCCCACAAAAAAACTATTCCAGGAAATGAACCTTTTGAAAATAAGAACATTGTACGAATATAACATATGTCTTTTAATCTACAAAATACAAAATGGACTTATACACACAAACACAACATTTATAAAAACATCACAAGTACACGAACATTATACTAGACAACACAATAAATTGTACACAAATACAGTCAAGACTGAAAGTGGCAAGAGAAGTAATCTCCTTCCAAATAACCTAAAAACGGAAAAGAATATAAAAACCTTTAAAAAAAAACTATTTAAACTTAAGATGTTTGAACAAAATTAAAAATATTACTTCTTACTACTATACTATATATGCTCTGTATTTAAATTAAGAAAGCGAAATATTATATTTCTTTTAACTTAATAATAATAATAAAAAAATAAAAAAAATCCCGCCAGATTCGCATGATGGTGGTTCTTAATGGTTATGATACAGTTAAAAATGACCGAATTGGATATCGACACCTTGGCGCAGTGGTTAGCGCTTTCGCCCGGAAAGCGAGAGGTCCTGGGTTCGAGTCCCAGAGGTGCCAGTATATTTTTCTGATTTTTCTGTTTCCAGATTTTTGATTGAGTTTTGCTTATATTGTCATTTAATTAAATGTTACAATTTGAGTTATTACCCAAAAAGTTAAAATAAAAATGACTTTTTTTTTCTTCGTAGTAACATTATTTTAGGTTAACATTTTTTATCACAATAATATTTTTTCGACAGTGCGCAACTCTGTTGCGACCAAGTATTGAGAAATCGTGATACGAGATGTCAGCCGTTTGTAGATGCAAATCTTCCCAAGAAGCCAGTTCACAGCACTACAAGTTAGAACGTCAGTTTAATAGTATGTTTCTAAATCCCAGCGCAGGTCACACTCTGGGCTGCAGGTTCTATGTAGTAGGTTGTACCTATTCACAAGTTGGTGTTGAAACTTGATATTGATTTTGGGAAATGTGTTGCGATCAGAAGAACATGTTGGATGTTCTGACGTCAACGATAGCAGAGATTATTCGATAACTAAACTTGTACAGCCAGGTATATTGTTTACAATGTATCCCTGTTCAGTTTCAGCAAAGTGGCAGTTAGTTTATGTAAATAATAACGTACATATTAAAGTACCTTTTGACGTGATAACGTCTTATAAATCGATAAACGCCGGCTATGCAGCGTTTGATGTAACGTTTAATGTTTAATGCATTAACGTTTAACGTTTAATGCAACGTGACAATGAGTCATGCTTTTTCGTGCGCATGCACGAAAAAGCATGACTCATTGTCACGTTCCACCTGAGCCGAGCGTGCGAACAAGCGATAGAGAGGCACGATCGGCCTAAGCTTTCGGCTTGTGACGCATCTATCTCTCTTCCAGTCCATCGTTATTATATGACGTTATCACGTAAATTAATCGTCCGTAAACCGACTTTACAGACAACCATTTTTTTTATATGAATACCGCCGCACAAGAGTCCCAACTGCTCCCGTCTGGAGACAGTGAAACTATGGCATCCCCGATTGGGGTATCTTGTGAGGCTGAAAATAGTGGGGAGGGGAAGGAGATGGGGAAGAGGAAGGTGGGAAGTACCTGGCTATTCAGATCTGGTCACCAAACACGGCTAAAGCCATTTCAAGCAAAGTTTCAATTCTGAACGGTGATCTTACGCCAGGGCGATACTGGCCACTCTTCTTTTCACTTTCCTTCCCAGAACTTTTTCTCCTTGCTTTCCTAAAAAGACCACCACACAGCACTCACAAAGATGACATGGACCCAAGGGGATTATTTTTTTCAGGGCCTCCTGTACAAAGCTAATGTAAAAAAAAAAATTGTCCGTCATCTAGGGATCAGAGCCCCAGTTTCCTACCCACCCCTCCCCAGAACTACCCTCTCCATTAATTCCTTAAAACGACCCTCCACAAAACATCCTCTAACATAATATAGACCCCGAGAGAAAAAATATTCCTCAGTGTCTCCTGTGTGGATCTAATGTAAAAAAAATCAGATTGTGTAATTCACACGTGGGAGAAGTGAAACCAAGAAAGTCGCTAGATGTCGCTTTCTTTTCTTTTGTCTGTTTATTTAAAGTGGTTTGAAGATTAGATATTGATTTCACAAAAATAAAAAATAAAAAATAAATTTATTTCGCAGGATTCGAACCTCCGTTCGCTTGATGTCCTTCTCCTGGCCGCTGAGACTTGTCAGGCATCTTGCCCATTGAGCTATCGAAGGCCCGCGCCGAAGCGCAAATTTACAGCATATTATTAGAACCGAGTATTTTTGTGTAGAACTGTGTTCGAAATTCATCCGAATCACTAACGGCGCTAAATAAGTTTCACTCAAAAATTCGAGTGCAATTAACACGCGGTAGAAGCAAAACTTTACCAAAACAATGAAGAACCAAAGAGCCTTGAAAAGTGAGGTCATAATTTAAACCAGCGTCATTTCCGTTTTTTTTTTTTGCATTAACTCCACACAGGAGGCCTTGAGGAAAATAATTCCCCTCAGGGCCTATTTCATCTGGGATGCTGTGTGGAGGGTCTTTTTGAGGAGAGGAAGGAATGAACATTGGTCTTGAAGAGACCCATGTTGTAGGAGGGAGGAAACACAGATGCCGGCAAATCGTTCCATAGCCGAGCTGTTATTATATCTCAACCAATAGGAACCTTGATAGGAGTTTAATGCTTCGCAGGTACTGTATGCGTCCGAATTTTCATCGGAAGTTTCATCCGAATTCCAAATCACAACGGGGAAATAGAAGTTTCACTTCAAAAACTTTTGCTAATTACTTGATTACTCAAATGATCCATTTTATGAAAGTATCTTCCAATTATAAATTTTCAACACGTCTTTAAACCATTCACGGGTGTGTTTCCAGTTGCCCTTTCAGACTCCTTTCCGCAGTTGGTCTAGCGGTCCTTGTAAAGCACGTCCCTGTTTCAGACGCGAGATCGCCACCCTCCAGGCGGAGAACTACAGCCTGGAGCGACAGCTGTTCAGCTACCAGCGCAGTATAGCCTGCGCGCACTCCCGGGGCACCTACTCAGACGACCTGCCCACCCCTGACGGTAAGGGTAATAATCATTTCTACTATTCAAATGCACATTTGGGGGATCCTTTATCTCATAAAGACACGATAGATTATATATTTGTGCACATCTTTCTTCCGCAAAACTATGTAGGTAAGTATTTGAACCTATTTAAGGTTTAAAGTATTTAAACCTATTTAAGGTTTAAAGTATTTAAACCTATTTAAGGTTTAAAGTATTTAAACCTATTGAAGGTTTAAAGTATTTAAACCTGTTTAAAGTATTTAAACCTATTTAAGGTAAGCATTTAAACGTATTCCTACCTAATCGGAAATTGATAAAAAATACTTTGGAACTAAATAAAATCCAATCTTAAATTCATTCAGTTGGATTTTATTTAGTTCCAAAGTATTTTTGATCAATTTCCGATTAGGTAGGAATACGTTTAAATACTTACCTTAAATAGGTTTAAATACTTTAAACCTTAAACCTGTTTAAAGCATTTAAACCTATTTAAGGTAAGCATTTAAACGTATTCCTACCTAATCGGAAATTGATAAAAACTACTTTGGAACTAAATAAAATCCAATCTTAAATTCATTCATCATTTCTCGATTTTTCGTACATTTATCCTGTTCATATTGTAAGCGAAAAGCTCCCGGCGTACTTTTCTAGTAAACAACATCTCATAGAGCAATCTGAGGCACCTTTTTCATGTTACAAAAAGATCAAGGGAACTTTTTGACTTACAATATGTGACAAGACATGGGCAACAGTAGTAGATGGTTTTCTATGGTAACCCTTAGAAAGAATATATTTTATAAAATAATTATACTAAAAAGGTGTTAGTATATATTATTTTCACTAAATGCTAAAAATAAAATGTTATTAAAATCAAAATAAAATCTTTCTTTTCGAGAATCAATCAAAACACTAAAGCAGGACTATTTAATGTCATTTTTTGTGTGTTATCCACTACAGACATTTCTTCAATTATTAGTTATTATAACATTATAATAAATACGTTTTTTAATGTCTCCTTTTGGAGAATTGTTTATTTTATGAAACATAAATAGTTACGCACTAAAATGTGGTACGAAGGATAAAACCTATTGGTAAGTACCGTAGGAAAACGCTCTTAGAGATTTTAACCTTAATTTAAAACACGAAAAGCACCTAAGTAGGTACTGACTCAAATTATTATAATATAATCGTGCACAAAAAAATAAAGGAATTACAAGATGGCGCAAAATTTATCACCCTAACAGAAGAGGCTCTCATTTTTGTTAATGGCGTCTTCTGTCATCATACCTTTGACATTTACGAAGTAAATAAGAGTCAATAAACCATTGATCGCTTCAAAAACGCAGAATAATTGTGTTATAATAATTCTTTCTATTTACGAACATATTTACTAACCCTAGTGAGTATTTTTGCGCCACCTTGTACGTAGCAATTTATTTTCAGTATTTTCGGACTTAACATTCACCTAAATAACCTACCCAAAAACTTTATAAATGAAGAACCCCTGTATTATCAAAACGCATTAGTTTCACGATGAGTTTAATAAGCAAATTAAGCCTGTGCATTTAAAAATGCAATCATTTGTGCACATTATTATTATGCATTATAGTCTTTCACAAATAGTGTATATTTGCTTCGTGAATGACAAACAATTGAACTAATATGAAAGCATGTCATCACATGAATAATACATAATACAAAAATTTTAGTTTTATGTCCCCGACAACTTCACAAGAGCGCGCAGACACAGAACTTTTGTTGTTCCGAGATGCAGAACTAGACTACAGAACTTACCATTAGTAATGCCGCTCGGAAAAATGATTCTGTTACTAAATTACCTGTCCCCTGATATCGATATTTTTCAACTAAATATAAAAAAAATTCAAAAACGCTCTTATTACTTTATAAAATAAAATGTATATTTGTTATTGGTTTATGTATAGCTGTACATGTACATTTAAAATCAAATAAATTAAATATTCCTTCAGTTTAAATATTCCTAAATAGTCCTTTATAAGTGAAGGACTCCTGTATTATCAAAACGCATTCGTTTCACGTTGAGTTTAATTAGCAAATTAAGCCTGTGCATTTAAAAATGCAATCATTTGTGCACATTATTATTATGTAATATAGTATTTCACAAATAGTATACATATTTCAAACAAAACAGTCATGGTGTTTGAAAGAGAAAGTACGAGAACAGTGTGTGATATAGTTGTAAACGATGAATACTTGGAGCAGGTGGATGAGTTTGTGTATCTGGGTAGTATGTTTACGAGAGATGGGAAGGCTGATAGAGATATCGAAAGAAGGGTAAATGCCGGTAACTCCGTTAATGGAGGACTGAATGCCGTTGGCGCTAATAAAAAACTGTCAAAACGAGCGAAACTAGCAGTCCACAATGGAGTCCTGGTACCTACCCTGATGTATGGCAGTGAGGCATGGAACTGGCAGAGGAAGGATGAAAGTAAACTGAATGCTGTAGAAATGAGATCCCTGAGGCGTATGTGTGGTAAAACCATGTATGATCGTGTGAGAAATGTGGAGATCCGCAAAGAATGTAAGGCTGATGTAAGCATAATGAGTAATATTAAGAAAGGGACCCTCAGATGGTTTGGACATGTAGAGCGAATGAACGAAGAAAGTAGTGTAAGAAGAATATATGACGCAAATGTGAATGGTAGAAGAAGTCGGGGACGCCCGAGGAAGACATGGCACGATCAAGTGAATCAGATACTTGAGTCGGGCCATGTCAAAAGCCAGAATAATAGAAGAGTATGTATGAAACGATGTATGAATGTGAGTGAAGCAAAGAGTGTGTGCCAGGACCGAGTTGTTTGGCGGTCTGTCTTCTCTGCCTACCCCTGCGGGGAAACGGCGTGATGGTTAGTTAGTTAGTTATTTAGTATACATATTTGCTTCGTGAATGACATAAACAATTGAACTAACATGGAGGCATGTCATCACAACATCAAACGGAAAACCAATTATCGTTTCTCAATTCATACCACTTTCACCCCTGTTTCACACTTTTATGTGATCGGGGACCCGAACACTTTGGACACGTTTGGCGGCCTACTTAACTGCCGACCCCCGCTCTTGGCGATTTTCCACTTCATGTTACCTATTCAAAACGTTCACAATTTTTTTGTTTTGTTTGCGTAACAATAATGAAGTCAGTTTAAATAAATTGATCATATTACTCTCTTTAATTTTTGTAATTAGTAGTGTAAAGTGTAATATATATCGCTAGTTTTGGATAAAATATCTCAAGGGCGCATCAAAGCGGTTAAATTTCACACCTGAAATAATTTTTTTATAGATTTTTTGATCTAACTTTTACCGAATTCTGTTGAGCTGCTAGTCCGAAAGCTTATTCAAGGTTGAAGTTCATTTAATAACCCGCGCTTATAAAACTTTGCGTATATTTTGAAATATAATTTTTATTTTTTTATTTCTTTTTATTGGGGAAACAAACAGTCATACAGAAAAATGATTATAACAATAAAATTCATATGTTGTAGACCAATTAAGTTCCATTATGTTAAAAAATATTGGTTTAGTATTTGCCTACTCAACTTATTAAATGAAAAAGAAAAAAAAATATAAACATAATAAAGAAAAACATAAAAAAGAAGAACATAAAACATAATAAAGAAAAACGTAAAATTATTAACAAACATGGTTATACTATTTACTATGGTTATGCATCTTTACACATATATAAGGGCAAATCATGTTCAAGAGTGCATGTTTAATGTACAAATAATACGCACAACGATAGTTTCAAAAGTTTTGGAACTAATTCGCAGTCCCCTAAAATTCCCAAAAATACTTGGCGCGTATAATTTCCGTTTAAATTTAGACTCGCAAATCAATTCGACAATATTCTAGAAGCATCCCAAAGATATTCAAATACAAGAGATATGCTATGGTATCCGCCCGACTGTTAGATTACGGATAGTTTTAATACGGAAAGTAGTTGATTTTTTTAAAGTGTGCAGTAGTTGGTTAAAAATATAGTATGAACACGTAAAGACATTTGGTTGATTTTTTAAGGTTTAGAGTAGTATTGGCTAACAATATCTGCGGCACCAGGAAGCACGGTCCCACGCAGTAAAAACTGCCGACAGCACTCTTATATTTCAATATCTTTGGAGCATCCTAACAAAAAATATATTATCCAAAAGGTACAAAACTATTGCACAAGCAAAAATCTCTTAAATATGATTTGCCTGTATTCTTATTAATACCAATATTACCTTACTTCACATTTAACTCATTATAGTCGTTATGTCAAAATTTGTAAATTATATAATAGTTAATCATCGGCTTTCTCAAAATTGTAAATTTTTGTATTGACAACTTTTTGGTTCAGCGATAAACTTTGTAACAATGATAATTGTTATTTTATATCAACCTACCAAAATCACTTCTCTGCTCAGGCTGGAACCCTAAAACAATGATCAAATGGTGTCCCAGGATCGCCATCAAGCAAATATTCAAGAGAAAAGGCAACTAAGGTAGATTTAAAATCAACACTCACATTGTTAAGAACAATTAATATTTATTCATAAAGTATGCGGGCAATTCATTTATAAAATTATTACTTAATTAGGAATTTCTAATAGAGAGATCAGACTATGAATAAATAAATTAAGATTAACTCAGGGGTGGCCTTCTAGAAAACTTGAATCTAAAAGATGTTAAATTCTGCTGCGTCATCGTTACATGTACCGACATATTTGAAAAGCTACAATATCAAACCTGGTTGTGAGTGCCATCCTCATGTGAAGCATGAGACACTAATATAAACATGGTAATTCACTAAACAAAATGCTATAAAATATTAAACATGATCGACTAACAAGAAACGAATAATTCTCACGGACTCCGTCACACCAAATCTGCAAGGCTCGAACACCGTGTCTTCCCCAAGAGAGCTCAGCTGAAACTGGCCGCGCCGAAAGAGACCGCTCCCACGTTCTCTCTCTTACACACCAACACGAAGTGTTGGCAGCAGTAAAAACGTCGCGTGTAGGTACTGTTATCAACCTGTTATATTACCCTCCCACGAAAAGCGAAATTTTCATCAGAAAATTTCGGACGCCTCCTGGCGGACGCCTCCTGGCGTTGAAACCCAGTATGGACATTCTGCAGATCATGCCTAATGTTGATCCAAACGGTGGAGAAAATGATTGAAGGATTCTTCTATGGAATGTAGTCCATGGAAACGCAGCGTGACCGATGAAGAGTGATGAGTCATGATGACAAACACCAAAACATCTCAGGTGGAATAATGCCTTCCGGTAGTGAGGTATAATTGTAGCGGACCTCTTCTACGCTCCACTCAGTAGCGGTAATTCCAAGAAGATAGGTGTCCAGATGAAAGTACCAAATTGTTCTGAGTATTTCAAAGGAAGCGTTGAATCGAACTCTTCCTTCACCAGGTGCTGCAAGTGGGTATGTTGATTGGCAATACTGGATCCAAGACACTAATCACCGACAGGTCCGAAGGAGTGATCAGAAGACATCCATCTCAGTCTTGAGCCAGAATTGAATAATACAGTCCAGCGACAACAGAAGCTTCTTCAGAAATGAAATTGGCAGACAATGTTTGTAACAGGAACCATCTTGAGCCTCTTGAAAAGCGCTAGCGTAACATACTCGCGGGGAGGAGGAGGTGTGATAACTAACCCAGAATACTCTGTATCTCTTGAAATCTTGAAAATCCACTGCATGGAGGTCCACATCTTCTTCTTGTGAGAACATTCGCTAAACTAATCTACTGCCTAGCTATAGAATTACCAATATAAAAACAAGTGATGCTAAGAATTTATAGTGCTGTTGTAAAATTGTAAAAATTACTGAACTACTGAAAATTAACAAAAAAATACTGAAACCTAAACTCAATATGACAGAATAATTGAAATATAATTAAAAATTAACAAACTTAAAATTGAGACATCTCTTGAAAAACTCTGAAAGCCTAACCACCCCAGACACAAACCAATAAGATTTATACTAAAAAAATCTAAGAACTTGCAATAACCGACTGAAGGTGTCAGTGAACTACATCAATAGAGATAAAAATCAATATTTAATATTTAATTAAATCAAATAGCGTAATCATGAAAAAAAATATAATTATCTTTTCCTTGCCACCTCTGACGATCACAAGGTAAAACAAAATAGAATTGAACAATATAAAGAAATCAAATAAGTCGAGAAAAATGTCCTCGAGCTCAAAAGACAAGATTCTCAAGTTAAATGATGTCACAATATTGATTATGAAACATGTCTATAGTCGAAAATGTTAATATATAATTATCCGGAATTGAAGAACATACGAAGATCCGCTCCCACCACATCAATCATGAAAATAACACCCGAAGGAGAGCAAGAGCTATGAAAACACCTTAATATAGTTAATATCCATAGTACTGAATTAATAAACATGCAATCTAATAAAATTTACTGTAAAATAGCACATTGTAAGAGAGCAAAAACCAGATTAATGACATTTAATATGAAAATTAACCAAGAGGGTGATTCCTAAATCGTAATAGGTATTTTACAGCTCCTGAGACTTTCTTGAAAACTCTTGGCTAAAATTCCAAGAAATTATACAACCAACATAAACCAACTTACATAAATGATACCAAACTAATTTTCAATTATCCGTAATGAAACTAGATCAAAACACCGTCACTTATCACATTAAAAAAACTCATTCCAATAAAATTTACACAAAACAACTATTAATCATCCTTCCCCGTTGAATATGACATAAATCAATTATACATTAATTCGCTACATAATACTATGACAAGACAAGACAACATGTAAGACGAACAATGACTAAACAAAATTATGCAACATGTGGTGGACATGTATGCACAAAAAACTACCCCCACAAAATGTCAGAAGTAGACACAAATCCTTCATCACATTTTGAAATGAAAACCCCCCTTTAAAACCAAGATTCATTGAAAACCTCTGAACGAGATGAAACCAAGAGTTTTCCCTACACATATAGGTACAAAACTAAATTTTAACTTCCCCAAAATGAAAAAAAAAACCCAAAATATGGAATTCAAAATTCTTAATAATATGCCAACAGAAACGAATCTACCCTCCTCTTAAGAACAAATCGATTAAGCAAAGGGTTCTTTCGTCTCCTGCGCTTGAAAGTAACTCGTCATCCGAGTTTACATACAACGGTCAATTCAGAAGAATTGTGTGTGCAACTCAGAGGCAGGAAAAGCACCGGCATGGAAACACACAAGAAAAGCGAACGAACTCAGAGGATTTTCCAGCAGGAAGAAATCATGGAACGTGCTCAAATACCGAAGACGCAGCAAGTAAGAAAATCTCGTGAAACCATACCACAGAGCATTAGAGCTAAAATTTAATGTTTAACCCGAGTTCCCTAATACAGATATTCTATAATAACTTGCGGACATTACATAATCCTGATAAAGAAATTCAAATATATCCCATTAAATTGTATTTCAATCAATAGAACACTAGCTAAGATTCCAACCAATTCTGAATAGAAACAATAAAAAGAACCATTTGTTAAGTTTACCGTAATGTGTAACTGTTAAAAAAAACAAAAGATGGCAATAATCAATGTTTATCCAAAATATAATTAAAAGAAGGTAATAATAAGCGAAGACTGGAACCAAAATATTTAGTTTTGAAAAATCCAATAGATGGCATTGACGTAAATAATTAATTTAAAAGATTTAGCAAATGATTAACTTTAAGATGAAAAATTAATGTTAAATACCCACTTAGATGAAAACTTTAAAAAAAAAACTACGAACCTGATAAAATTAAATAAAATAATATGTGCTATCTACGTTGTACCACTTTATAGCGAATAAAATAAATTGTAATATTTGAAAAATCCAGAACAAGGAAAATTAAAATTTGAAAACCCCAGCAACAATTACATATTAAATTTAATTAGGAGACCCCAAAATGTTCGATGGAAGTTATTCACCATAATGAAAACTTTTCAAGTCCTTGTTCATGAAACGCAATCAGAAATAGTTGAAAAATTCCATCAAAGGAGAAAAAAAATTGTATAAAATATTGTCCCAAAAGAAGATATTGACTTTAGCAAGGAACTTATCTTTCTTAATAAAAACATGCACAAGAAAAATTCATCGATAAACCCAAAACAACCCGGACAATGAATTATAGAATTTAAGAAAATTGAAAAACAAACTTTAGTTGCCTTGCATTATCAGGTCAGCTGGAAATCTGCAGAACCCAACCGTTCACGACGTCATGTGATCAGAAGAATACCCGAAGAATCCAAGAAGTCTGAAATGCACGTTTGGTTATATTTATTAAAGTTGAAAGATAAAATATGAATATAAATGAGAACCAAAAAATAAAGGGAAATAATTCATTATTAATGTAAAAGACCACCTTGTAAAATTTTTTTAAAAGTTGGGTAGACTGAAAAATTTTATTAGTTTAATCATTAGAATTGCAATGATAACCTAAAAGAAGGTAGGAAAAAAATTTTTATCACATGTGATCATATACTGAAATTTTTATGTAGGTTTTGATAACATTGTTAACAATCACAGTGAAATAATTACCACAAAATTGTTGAGGTAAATTAATAGATAAGATAAAATATTGCCGCCAAAATAATTGGAACCAAGATTTATGCCATCAAATCAAATATAAGGTTAAAAAAATTAGCTCAGCTATAGTTACATGAAATTAGCTTGTAAAATTAAAAATGAACTTACTAAGTTTCCATCAGAAAGTTGAAATGCTAGTTGATTGAATCTGCATAAAATGAACCCCGTCCTATCAGCTGATCGTACTATATGTACCATTTGTGAACCGGTGTAACCAATGGCGGTGAAGATGAACAATCCATTTTTAGAAGTCGATTGTTGTCGCATTGCTTCGCCATTGTTTCTTTAGCTTTCGCTTGGCTCCTTGTGACAACCGGTTCTTCCATCCCTAGCTAATAGGAAGGTAGAAAAAAAAATTAATACATGCAACTAAAAAAATTTTGTAACAAATTATTTCAGCCATGCAGTCCAATCCAGAATTCTATTCAAAAAAGAAAAATTTCTGAGTGATGCCAGCGAACTGGGCATCAAAACAATTATAAGAGACGATAAACGTCTTGAGCAACAGCTGAGATCATGTACAAATTATGAATTTAAATTAAACTGGAATTTACTAGAAGCAGCTGTGTTCGGGCCTTGCAGAAACGGAAACCGCGGGAATAAGCCGCCTTGAGAGTCGATCTAGTTTGTAAAATATTAACAATAACGTACATTATGATACTATGACACAGCAGAAAAGAACATTTCGAAAGCCGTTGGGCGCCATTTTGTAACAATGATAATAGTTATTTTTATATCAACCTACCAAAATCACTTCTCTGCTCAGGCTGGAACCCTAAAACAATGATCAAATGGTGTCCCAGGATCGCCATCAAGCAAATATTCAAGAGAAAAGGCAACTAAGGTAGATTTAAAATCAACACTCACATTGTTAAGAACAATTAATATTTATTCATAAAGTATGCGGGCAATTCATTTATAAAATTATTACTTAATTAGGAATTTCTAATAGAGAGATCAGACTATGAATAAATAAATTAAGATTAACTCAGGGGTGGCCTTCTAGAAAACTTGAATCTAAAAGATGTTAAATTCTGCTGCGTCATCGTTACATGTACCGACATATTTGAAAAGCTACAATATCAAACCTGGTTGTGAGTGCCATCCTCATGTGAAGCATGAGACACTAATATAAACATGGTAATTCACTAAACAAAATGCTATAAAATATTAAACATGATCGACTAACAAGAAACGAATAATTCTCACGGACTCCGTCACACCAAATCTGCAAGGCTCGAACACCGTGTCTTCCCCAAGAGAGCTCAGCTGAAACTGGCCGCGCCGAAAGAGACCGCTCCCACGTTCTCTCTCTTACACACCAACACGAAGTGTTGGCAGCAGTAAAAACGTCGCGTGTAGGTACTGTTATCAACCTGTTATAACTTTCCAAACACATATGCTGGACAAACGTTTTCACAAACCTTTCACTGCCTTACATTCACTTACCTTAGGGGTCGTCCATCAATCACGTGATGTTTTTTAGCAATTTTTAACCCCCCTCCCCCCCCTGGTGATATTTAGGTGAGGTTTTAGACTACCCCCCATACCCAAAACCACGTGTATTTTTTTAGTACAAAGTATATTGAAATTTTCAGAATACGGTCTTTACACGGATTTCCTAATTTAGACATTTTTTTAAGGCAAAACATACGCGGCAACGATTTACGCATGTATTCGGCGTCAAAATCACAGACTTACTGGCGACTGGTGAGCCGAGCGGTTGTCGCAACGCGCGGGAAAATCGTTGCCTGGCAACGGTGAATCAAGGCCACGCGCCGCTGTTTGGTTTAGAAATCGTGCGGTCAATGAAAAATATGTGATATCTCATTATATCCCCCCCCCCTCTTTGTGATATTTTGTGATTTTTTTCGGAACCCCTCCCCCCCCTTTCGAGCCTCTCGTGATTAATGGACGACCCCTTTGAGGATGGAAAAATCTCTTGTTATAACCCCAGAAAATTGTAAATTGAAACGACCAATGGAAATATCGTACGATCTGATCGTAATACTTTTTTTAAATATTCCAAAGCAATATTTCCATTTGTTTTCTTCTTTATCACCAATATTTGATTTTAAGGATTCATTTATCAGCCTCTGTAATATTTTCTAAGGTTTATACAATTATCTTCGCTTCGTTTTACGTGTTAGGCTTATTTAAATTTAAATTTATTTTCTCGTCCGTTTCTTTAGGAGTTCCAGTTTACATCTCTATTGATTAAAAACAATACTAAATTAAATTGATTACCCACCTTCATTTTGGTACTATCTAATACATCTATTATAGCCCTTGTCACACCCTTGAAGCACGCTTATAATAAATCATTTCCACAATACATTTACATAAATTCCGACCAACCACAAACCATTCCCGAAACCTGTTTTTCTCCAAAACTAATGCTTTCCCTTCAATAATTAATCTGCTAAATAAGGTATATTGCTTTTATTACTATTCTAAGGCTGGCTTTACACTCGTAAGTTTTTTTCCCGTAAATCGCTCACGAAAGCAATTTATGGCCAAATTACCAATGTAATCGACACGAAAAGTCACTTAACGTAATTTATACCAAGTTACAGAAGCTGTTCTTTCGCAAGTTTTTTGACAGTTCTAATCGCGTCTGCGCTAACTCCCAGGCTTCTTACAGCTTATAAAATCAGTTTGATAAGCTGAGAGAAATGCAAGAAATGGTACCAAAATGCGCCGTTTGCTAGATGTCAAAAATTAAAAGACCGTTGATCCGATTTACACTTATTTAAGTTTTCTGAGCATCCTTCTATTCAATTAGCGGTCCAATCTTTTCTATTCTCAATGTTTCTGTTTTTAACATTACGTGTTTGAATTCGAATTAGGTTGCTGTCAGATAGCTGTCATTCGGATAAAATGAAAGAACTCAATTAATATCTGCCTTTGACGGCACAAAAGCACGCGGATAATTGTTTAATCAAAGCCAAATTCCATTTCAACACTGTATTTGGGTCTTTTCGTCTTTATTATCGAAAAAATCGCGTAAATTTGATAGTAGCAGATCGTTGCTGACAGGAATCCATCTTACAGCAAATAAATTTACAGATGTAAACGGTCGCATGAGCATTTACACAGGTCGAACTTCCGTGAGCATTAATTACCACAATTTGGATGCATATGTTAATGCTCCTGTGAGTAACTTGTCAAAAACTTCCGTTAAGCCGTAAATTTTACAAGTGTAAACCTAACCTAACGCAAGCCCGTGAAAAATGGTGGGATGTTATAAATTGTAGGATTTATGAAGCTGAAAGCGTTGGTATATTGTACAATGCTATTCAAAAAAATAAATTTATCTAATGAATTTTTATTAAAAATTGCAATGTCTATCTAAGTCATCTAAGCATCTGTCAAGCATTACAAAAAAATGTGTACGCATTCCGAATAAAAAATACTAACTCCTAGTGTGCCAAAAAGCCATCGCGAATTTGCTAGTGGTTTACAGCACTTGTATCGATTTTATGGCATTTTGAACCTTAATAATAATTCTAGCATAATAAAATATATTTTGTTCACTTGACGACCGGAGTGGCCTAGGGGCAAGGCTCTTGACTCGCAATCCAAAGGTTGCCGGATCGAATCCCGGTGTGAGCAAATTAATTTTATTTGATTAATTTGTGTTATTTCACAATTAATTCATTTAAAATAATATATAGCGTATTTGCGGCACGTTCCAGAGTGGAAGATACTATCAGTATTGCCCTGGTGTAAGACTACCATTCAGAATTGAAAAGTTGCTTGAAATGTTTGTGACCAGATCTGAATAGCCAGATACTTACCCACCTTCATCTTCTTTATCTCCTTCCCCTCCCCACTACCTTCATACTCCAATCCTAATCGGGGATGCCATAGTCTCACTGGCTCCAGACGGGAGCAGCTGAGACTCTAATAAGGTATTCACGTAAAAAAAATTCACATAAAAAAAGGAAACAATGTATCTCAAAATTATTTCAGCTAGTTGTTTGTCACTTGCAAACATGTTTATTTTATCTCTGAAAAAGTGCGTTGCAAAATTCCATTATGTACCTTTACAAGAGATTCTCATATAACTTAATTTAGTTTGTTAAGAACGTTTATTAAGCTTAAAATTATAGAAAAACTCGAAAACATTATCATTTGTCTTTATCATTTAATTTTTTTTTTTATAACATTGGAGAGAAAAAAAAATTATCTGAGTATAAGTAGCTATCTTGGGGAAACTACAGGGGATGGATATGTAAAAGTATAAACACATTTTCTGGTAAGAACGTGCAATTTAAAAAACATAATTTTGCGAAAAGTTACAAGAATCAGTCAAAAAGTAATGCCTCCTATTTTTTTTCTCCTTTAATTGTCAAAAAATAAAAATTGCAATTACATTGATCGACAACCACACTATTGACGATTAATTTGTCACTTTTCAACATAATCTCCATCTATTTCCAAAGTTTTGGTTCATTTTTCAACAAGGCCATGTATCCCAAAGTTGTAAAAAGCACGGGCCTGCTTCATAAGGCCATCCGCCATAGCTTTTGTTGGGCAAAAGACGTGCTTTTAGGTTTTTAAGGGTTGTGACGTTTTGGACAGAATTTATTGTGCATCCCTACTCCAAAAAATCAATTATAATTAAACCCTCTGCATTCGTAAACACTGTCGCCATAACTTACCCTGCCGATCGCACGTTTTGAATTTTTTCATCCTCGGTGAGTTTGTGTGATGCCATTCTATTGACTGCCTCTTTGATTCAGGTTCCATGAAACCCATGTTTCGTCTCCGGTCACAATTTTTGTGCAATCTTTCATGAATGCGTATAGGAGTTTCACCATCTGCATTCAAGAATTCAATCATAGAACGCTGACTAATACGAACATCGATATCGGCCATTTTGCAAACGACTGCAGTGCTGCCACATGTTGACGCAGAAAGTTACTATTGCAGTAGATTGTAGATAAAGGTTTGAGGAAAAGCGCCAAATATTTTTTTTTCAAATAACTAACTTTACTTAATTAGAAAAAAATAGGAGGCATTATTTTTTGACTGACCCTAGTAATAAGTTATTACGAAAAAAATGTCGATTGACGTTTTACCATTAGTATTCCAAAGGATTGTCTGTTATGATGAGCCGATTCAATAATTAGTTCCAATTTTGAAAGGCAAAATATCATTGAATTTGAATAATGTTTCGCATTACGCAGGAATATCTTACATTACTTATTTACCCACGCACGTACAACCAAAATCAGCATGTTTAATTGTGAGTTAAAAACAGAAAACATTCCAACACGGATTAAAGTCTCATTATAATAAACCCAGTTCATTTTCATTAATTATTTGTGATTATCCTTGTAATATAACCGAAACCGCGTAGAGGTGGATGGAATTTATATCCACATATCACAGAGAAGTATTTGTGGGAGTTTGATATATAAATTCGTACATTTTCAGATAAAATATACATCTGCCTCCAATTCTCCATACCGCAGGAAATAATAATTGCATTTAACAAATGTTCCACTAAAGTATTTTTAATTACCTTGTTGTTATTTTGTATGGTTTCATAATTAACAAATTCCTGCAAACAACATCATAAAATTTGAAATGGAAAAAATACATAAAAATTTTGGGTATGTTTTTAGGTTTTCACGGCCAAAAAGTATTATTGTTATTGTTTTTGGGGTGTTATGCCGTGTTTCGCTACCTCCTTCTTTAGCCAACGTTTCGGACAGCGTTACATCATCAGGGCAGATGAGTGACTCATCTGCCCTGATGATGGACACTGTAACGCTGTCCGAAACGTTGGCTAAAGAAGGAGGTAGCGAAACACGGCATAACACCCCAAAAACAATAACAAACATAAAAATTTTGTTAGAAAAAATAAAAGTATTTTTTTTTTACTAAGTAAGTACTCAACTCTCCACTGCATGACTTTATAGTTTTAGGGAAAAAAATCAGTGCTTCTAATTGAAAACCGAGAAAAAAATAATTTAAAAAATATTTTTCCATAAATTACGTTTATTTTGAAAATAAACGTTATATTATACTTAATAGCATAATATTTCGGCAAATTCAGACAGTCAAAATACATAATACAAATTATATTTATATTTAAATCACATCAACGTATCGTATTCTCCATGAAATAGTGTAATTATCTTCCAACATGTCCATAAAACCCACTTTTTATTGGTGTAATATTAAACATCATAATGCATACAAAACTTAACCTCAAATATTCAAATGTTAAATGAAATTTTTATTTTGACATTAGCTACCTATTTGAATTCTTCGGCCCAATAATTATGCAGAGATAGTGTCAAAACCTTACTGTTTTACCTAAAATATCCTACAGATTTAAATGCCAGGGAGGAAACGACGTAAACTCGCGACGTTTTGACTTTGACGTAATATTTTGTGAGTTTATTTTGTGCTATCGTATATTATATTTACTGAAACACATTCCTCGAACAATAAACTATGCATAAAAACAACATTACTTGCGTTTCTTTGATGAATTTATATATTTTACGATCTTTTTTACGAGAACGGCGCTAGCCAATGTGACAGCCCAAATACCGGGAAAAATCTCAGCCGAACGCCGTAGAGAATTTAATATAAATTATTCGGAGTGGCTAGGTGTGTTCACAAGCTAGGTGTGTTCCCAAGCTATACTGACCTTGTTCTTCATACGTTTTCTTTATACATAAGGGTTAAAATCGCATTCTAAAATATTTTTTTTGAACATTTTGGCGTGTGCGCTGGCGCACGAGTGGCATTTGACCTGTTTAAGAAATAAATAAATGTTAATTATATCAGATATATTAAACTATGCAGTAAAGGTGAATGAAACTCATTCTATCTTTAATTAATGCACCCAAAATGACGTGTATAATCATCTAAGCTTGTAAAAATAAATTAAAATCTATTAAAAGATTAATAAAAAAAAAAATAATAAAAAAAATAAAAAAGGTGGTTTCAATCACACTAAAAAACATTTTATGGAGCAGATAGAGATGGGCAAAATCGAGATGTCAATTTCGAAATGATCGATTAAATGAGAATCGAAGTATATTTCAAATGTTGCAAGTTCATTCAAAAAAATATTTTACCTAGCTTTTTTTTATACATTAGCTCCGCCTAATATATAAAATCATATTTGAGGATGCTGTGTGGAGTGTCTATTTGGGAAAGGAAGGAGAGGAAGTTCTGGGAAGGAAAAGGGTACGAGGGATAGGTAGGAATCTGGGGGTCAGGGTGTCCAGGAGTGACGGGCGTACGAATCTATCCCTCCCACTGCGGTGCAAGAGAGTACGGCTGAAAGAGAATGACAGATAGTATACTCCGAGACAGTATTCCCTCAACCATTCTCTCCCGATCCGACCTGCCATGCAACTTGTGGGCAAACGCATCCGCCTCCAAGACCCGGACAAGCCTCACCCCATGAACCCGGGCACCCCTACTAAGTAACTAAACATAGCGAACCAGCTGAAATTATATAGTCTTCATCGATTTGCGGAAGGGAATAGGTACATTTTTTACTTCTATTTTTTAACTGCACACGTAAAAGCTTCTAGCAATATAAAAGTACAGTTTTATACAGCTATAAAAAATAAATTATTTTACCTTTTAATGATATTACGTCTGACCGATTAAACTAACGCATCCGATTATTAAACCGTTTCGATTATGCACATTACTAGAGACAGCACGACATTGTACATCCACACATGCATTAAACCTGTATGAATAATCACAATTTGTCGGTAGGTACATACATCAATTATTAGTTTTTAACGATCATTTTATTCCTTCATAACTAATTAGTACGCTACACCTTGTACCTATGTAATAAAAAGTGAACTAATCCAATTTCAGCCAAATTTAAAACACCTATAAATAAATAAAAAGCTTCCTTATAATCCACAATTATTCTAAATAGGTCCCTAGCTAATCTTAGATTAATTGGGATGGTAGAACTATTGTTGATAATTAAAAAATCCTGGTAATTCCGGGACTGCACAGGCATGATTTAGAAACAGCTAAATGAACAATTTGTAAATAATATAATATTTTGTACTGAAGAGGAACGTGTGCGCGGCCCATTTCGACCAGTTTCATACAAATCTTAAATTTGGATTTGAGATCAAATTACCCAACCAAACTGAAAAATTATTTTTGTAATCAAAAGGTATATCAAATATCTAGTACGGATGTGAGCTACTTTATATATTTTTGATTTAAAATATATGATGTAGGCCATTAAAGATTTTAGTGTTTCAAGATTTTAGAGGCAACTTGGGCAAATATTTTTGAGTAAATGAAAAACATTTTAAAAAATGTTGCTATGTTTATTTTACAAAAACAATGAAAAATAAAATAAAAAATAAAACATTGTTGAAAATGCATTTTTTTATACAATAAAAAATAAAACATTTTTTAATGTATAAACGAAAAAAATTTGTTCCGCCGTCAAAAGGTAATTTGTATTTTAAATTTACACCTATCAAAATGATTTTTTTTCTTATTTTATATTTCATTATATTTTTATGATAAATATTGTAAAATTATTTTTTTATTGTTTTTCATTAACTCACAAATAATTGCCCCAGTTGCCTTTAAAATCATGAAACACCAAAATCTTTAATGGCCTATATATCTTATAATTTAAAGCAAAAATAAATAAAGTAGCTCGCATTCGTACTAGATATTTGATACACCTTTTGATTACATAAATATTTTTTCATTTTGGTTGGGTATTTTGATCTCAAATCCAAATTTAAGATTTGTATGAAACGGGCCGAAAAGGGCCGCGCAAACGTTCCATTGAAGTCTGCACTTCTGATATCACGTAGAAAACTAGTTGACTTATAAACAGGTTTATTTTCATTTGTTCGCAGTTTTAAATACCGGAGTGATCGAGCCGAAGCCAGTTTAGTTAATAATTTGGAAACAAAGTGAGTTCTGACATCAGTTTTCGTTCTTGCTTATTCATTATCCACCACCTCTTCTTATACTTAACAATACATGCTAGCACCATACTTTCATTTTTCAGAAATTAGACCGCAAATATTACCACACATTTCAAATCATAATATATACATACCAACATAAGAACATAGTACGTAATATTTAAGAAATATAACACAAAACATGCTGAAGATGGAATATACATTTTGAATACAACCGAAAAATGTATTTTTCATGTTCCAAAAATAATCCCTATCCAGATTTTTAGAAAGGAAACTTTCTGAAAATCGGAAAATACAAAAACTTTTCTAGTATAAAAACCAGGAAAAGAAATCACTGCGCTCCAAGATTCGGGGGAAATCTCAAGGTTATTTCGTAAATTTATTGGTAGGTACTAAACTTGTAAGGCCTAGTATTAAATAACAACATGTTTCAATAATATCATTTAACTGAAACCATTATTTAACATATTAGACGTTTGGCTTACTGTTCAATTCACAATTTTATATTTTCTTCTTTCATTGGTGAGGGTTGTGAGTCGTACCCTTACGTTTCAATTTATTGTAAATCAAATTAAATATTGTTATTATTAAGTTAGATAAAACACTAGAATACGATGTCGAAACTCATCACTTCGCGACCGAGACTTCGTAGACTTCAAGAACGCGTATGATAGCATAAATAGTAACGCATTGTACAATGCAATGAGTGAGTTTAGAATACCGCGTAAGCTGATCAATCTGGTGAAACTTACTATATATAATATCCCCAGTAACGTGTAGAGTCAGGATTGGCAGTGATCTATCCGAGCCCTTTGAAGCGCTCCACGGGGGCGACAAGGAGATGGATTGGCCTGCCTCTTATTCAACATAGCCTTAGAAAAAGTTTTCCGTGACTCAGCCATTGAGATAAGAGCAACGATATTTGACAACTCTGTGCAACTATTGGCTTACGCTGATGATATCGACCTAATTGCGAAAACTCCCGATGCTTTACGTGACGCCTTTATAAATCTTGAAAGTTCTGCCAAAAACATGGGTCTCATAGTTAATCGGCAGAAGACCAAATACATGGCCGAAGGATGCACCCAACACCTTCAGCTTCCCCACCCCACTACCTTCAGCCTCACAACATACCCCTATTAGGGATGTCATAGTCTCACTGGCTCCAGACGGGAGAAGTTGGGATTCTTGTGCGAATAAATAAAAACTACCCATTTAATTGGAAACAATCGTTCTAAGAACTGGTTTGTAACCTAGTTAGCGTCTCGGATAAATATATCAGATTTTTATTTTGTATGGAATATTCTTCTTATTCAATAGCGCTACAGCCCATTTCGAGCCTTGGCCTCCTTCAAAATTAGCCTCCACCGCCCTCTGTCCTCGGCCGTCGTCTTCCAATCTGCAACATGAAGTGGTTCCCTTGCATCCTTCCAGTCATCATCCTCCCATCTCAGCCTAGGTCTGCCCGCCTTCCGTTTACCTCCCGGGTGTCCTATTAGAACCTCCTTCGGTACTCGTGTGCTTGGCATTCGGTGCACATGTCCGGCTCATCTTAATCTTAGGAGCCTTAAATGGGTAGAGGGAGACCCTCTGGGAGCTTGTTGAATATCATAAAGCCCATTATTGTGGCAGATTCTCCATGCCTCTCCCTCTCGCAGCTCCTAAGATTCTTCGAAGTACTTTCTTTCGAAGGTGTCCAGCTGTTCCGCAGACTTTGCTGTCAGTGTTCTCGCCTCACATCCAAAGGCCAAGACCATTCTAATGATTGTTTTGTATAAGGTTTTTTTTGGTTTTCCTATGAACGTTTCGTGATTTGAACACTGGCAGCAACGCGAAATAGGTGTTGTAAGCGGCTGTGATGCGCTTTCCTACTTCTACTGGGTCTTCATTGTCCTGCGTTATGATGGAGCCCAGATATAGGTAAATGGAAAATATTGACCTTTTATAATAGTCTTTTTGACTTTTTGAAATATTGGCATACAGAGCTCCGGGCCCAAAAGGCCCCTTTCTCTTTCATCATGAATTTATATTAGTGGTTGTTGGAAAATTGATTTTTTTAGTTGTTTGTTAAAATTTTTTTTGCAAAGGTACATGGCTGCAATATGGGAAGGTTAAACTTTACGGAGGATTTGTTTAGGTTTTTTATGTGTGGTACGTACGTTTTCGTCGTACCGGGCGAGGCAGTTTATGGACGCGTTTTCATGGGTGGGAATTCGAGAACGGGAACGCGAGACTTAAGATGTGATTTTTTAATAAGGGGATTTCAGAGTCTTTATGTAGTTGGGCTACCCTAATCCATTTGGGGGCGCTCAGGGCTATGCATATGGCTTTGTTCTGGAATGTTTGAAGTTTTTTAAAAGAGACTGTGAAGATTTTATAATAGTCTAAATTACTCTAAATAAATATTCAATTTTTTATAAGAAAAACTCTCTTTTTATTATTTTTGAAGTTATTCCCATTAATGTAATATTTGAAAAAGTATAACACTAATAATCTAAACGAAAATATGAAAGAGAACAAGACATAGAAAAATAGAAAAGGATAAAGGTCGCAAATGGACGCAAAATATGACGGTCTGACAGAAGGTGGCAATGGCGAAATAGGTAAACGCGCACGTCTCGGTTAGACGAGAGGTTCTGGGTTCGAGTCCCAGTTGCGACCATTATCTTTTTCTACTTTTCTGTGTCTTGTTCTCTTTCATTTTTTCGTTTAGATTATTAGTGTTATCTTCTTCAATGATATGTAACATTGATGGGAATAGCCTTCAAAAGTTATAAAAAGAAAGTTTTTCTTATAAAAAAATTGAATAAATATTTCATTACCTGCTTTATCAATTCGCATAATTAACTCTACTCATGCTAGTACCAGGTTGGTAGATATGTACCAGATACTATAATAATTTACGAATCCGTTATAAAATATTATATCCCTAGCAATAGGGAAACAAAAAATATCTTATTTTACATCTATGTCATTTAAAAATACTCTCGCACACGTGGTATAATAATTATCTTGTGGGGTCGGAAACACAAATAACAAAAAAAAATTATAAAATAAGCATTTTAAAAGTGTAACTTTTAAATACCTACCACATCGTTGTGGGGAGGCACGAGGAAGATATTTTAGCCACTCAAATAACTAAAATATTTGTGTTTATGCCTTCCCGGAAAAATATTTCCAATTACCAAATATGGGAAAAATGGAACTTAATTTATTAAAAAAATATTCTGAAGAAAAATCAACACTGTATTTATGGAAATCGCAAATATCAAAAAAGCGAAAAACTTTTTTAATAACGGATTTCCGTTCTTCCTAATGCGCCGAAGAGGGTGAAATAATAATATCACTACATAATATAAAAATTTTCAAAACCATTTGAATATTTGTAAAATACTGAACTTAACAAAAGTATAAAGAGTATTGCCACATTATGTTTTGAAAATGCAATGGATATTTTGAAGCTCATTCACGCAGTAATTCGAGACGGAAAAGACATCTGAGAGACATTCGAAACAACAATGATTTTACAGCTAACCAGCAACTCGAAGAACAGGCCATCTCTCAACCCAAACCTTTGCGAACTTCCTCAGGCACTCAAAATTCACTTTATTAGTACCGCGAGTTGAAACAGTTTGAGGATTTTATACCTGCATATTATATTCCACACATTATATATAAATATTATAAATAAATTATATTCTCCTTTTTAATGTTACTAGCCAGAAGGAAGTTCTTATACAATATAACAATTTTAGAACACGGGTGGAAAAATGATTTTAATGGATTAGCTGGATTTATAAGAAAGTATAGACATCTTTTAGCAAATGGATGGAAGAAATACTGGTCTTTGAAAGAAGTCTTGAAATCCAAGGAGCTTAGCATGCAAATAAAAAGGAAAATCTTCAACAAGTGTATACTACCAGTCATCACGTATGGATGTGACACTTGGGGACTCACCAAACGCCACAGAGAAAAGTTGGAACGCTGCCGGAGAGCTATGGAGAGAAGTTTGACAGGGACAAGGAAACAGGGCAGAGTGAGATGTAGCATAATAAGGGAGAAAACTAAAGTTGCCGATTTAGTTACCCGAATAGACCAACAAAAGTGGAGATGGACAGGTCACATGATCCGCGATCCACAAGAGAAATGGTGCAAAAATGTCACTGACTGGTATCCCAGAGATGGCAAGAGAAGTAGAGGACGTCAAAAAATAAGATGGGAAGACGACCTAAAACTCACGGCTGGACATCATTGGAGAAGAGTAGCGAGTGACAGGTCCCAGTAGAAAATGTTAGAGGAGGCCTATGCCAAGAGGCAAACTGAGCTTCGGGATATATTATAAAAAAATAAGAACATCTCAAGATTCATACCTAACAAAAGTTCAGAATAAAAAGGCTTTTTATTATTATTATTATAGACATCTTAAATGAACGAAATTAATCGTGGTATACAGATTTCTTTTAAATCATGAAACAAATCTTTATTGAATTCCTCATCTTCCACACCCCGTGTAAAGTATGAACTCCAAAATCAGAAAAGTTGAAGGTTGGGCGTAAATCACCGAATAAAGTGTGACAAACTCGGTATGAGAAAGTAGGGGACTCAGCTAAAACAACTCTGTGCCGTGCCTCTTTTATTATTGATCACGTTCTTATTTTATTCCTCTGCCGAAGCTTGCAATGATAAACAATAATAAACGCCTATGTCACCATCCCTTCCGGCGGGCTCAGAGCTCGGGGGGCGATGGCTGGTGGCTAGGGTTGGGGTGGGGGGCGGGTTTGGGGTGCGGTATACTGGTGACATCAATGTGGATTGTGTCAGTTACCGAACCAGGAAATAAGAAAAATTCCTAATCACGTTATTATTTTCCTGGGTAGATTTATTGCGAAAATTCAGTCATATTGCGAAAAGTTAATTGGACAGGATATAGGTACAGTTTTTCAAATAAGAGTAGAAATCATAAAAAATTAAAAAGGCATAAAAGTGATCTCAAAATTAGAATTGCATGTAGGTATATTATACCTTTGCAATTGTTTTTAACATAATGAAAAAAAAACGATATTGTAATAAAATACAAAGTACAGTTTATAAATTGCTTACATTTATTTAATATAAGCTTAAGTACGTAGCGTTGCCGGGCTTTAGATCATGTCTCTAATTTTAGATCTGAATATATTTGCCTCATATAGATCTAAAAAGAGTGTAATACACGTGTAACTCACCATCAGTGATTCTTCCTTTCTACCTACTTTTAAATTCAAATTTATGTTAAATAAAATTAAAGCAAATTACTTTGTAAAACACCATTTAATCAAATTTATGTCATTAAGTGGGTACCTTAACAATAGTGCAACTTGGATTTTAATTTTTTCATTAAGAACAAAAAAAATGTTTTTTAAATGTGATTTACAGTGTTCTATATTTTCAGTGTCATTGCGCTTTAAAATAATATTTGACCTGGACAAACCTCACCCCATGAACCCGGGCACCCCTACTAAGTCACCAAACGTAGCGAACCACTTGTGGAGACCTATGCAGAGGAGTTGGTTATACAATAAATGGTTCCCGGGACGACGGTACCAATACCCGCCTCCGAAATTTATCTAACCCTTTTAAAAATGATTTCACAAAGAATAATCATTTTTTATGATGAAATAGTAGGTATAAGCAAAATTATATTGATCCGATGGGTATTCGTGGGACCTAACAAACTAAACTATTTCAAATGTGATTGTTTGTAATGTTCGCTAAAATTAAATTTGGAAAAAGTATTTTAAACAAACCAGAAAAAGCCAAAACAGAGTTACAAACGCAGTTTTACAAACGCAGCTCAATTACTTGTTTGATGTTTTTGGCCAATCCCTATTTTTTTGGCAAAGATTACGTGAGATAGTGTGTACGTATCTTTTGATAGTAAAATTATCGTAATTTTCGCCAAGTTAAGAGGGAATAACCAGACAAAACCGAAAATATGTCATTTTTAAATCAAATTTTAGACGTATTGACTCTTTTCCACAAAAATTATAAATTGATTTCGAAAGACTGTTCTTTTATCTAGTAAAGCTTTTTTTTTAATTTTAAGAAAATATGTTTATTTTAGTACAATAAGGTTTTATCCTAGGTCGTTGGCAGATTTGTTAAAACTTCAAACAAAATTTTGTATTATACAACATACATTTCAAATCGTATAATCATGCAGTAAAATAAATCAATAAACCATTTTGAAAAGCTACTTTTCAGAATTTTAATTTTAGTTCAAATAAAATCATAAAAAAAGATCCGCGCCCTTGTTTTGTGACGAAAATACTCCAGTTTGTCTATTTATTTACGGCCTTACAAACTAATATATTTGAAAAAAATTACATTCTCATTTTGCTTTGACGTCATTTAAACATTATAAATACTTTTGATCAAAAAATAATTACATAAAGTACATAATTTTAATAGTTTTATCATCACGAGTTTGAGCATTTTTAATGTAGGTATTTATAAAGGCAAATTTTTAATGAAATAAAATCGATATTGAATTATTATGTTAAAATCCTGGTACGGAGAATAATTAATCTTTCTCATCGGAACCGCCCTGTACAGTTGCAAGGGTATGATCGCAAGACGAAGGTTAAATTCTCGGCCGCTGGTTTAATGGCTCTTAAGTTAAGCC
Organism: Glyphotaelius pellucidus; assembly: GCA_936435175.1. Classification (NCBI taxonomy): domain Eukaryota; kingdom Metazoa; phylum Arthropoda; class Insecta; order Trichoptera; family Limnephilidae; genus Glyphotaelius; species Glyphotaelius pellucidus. The sequence continues at coordinate 6,482,029 of OW386539.1, read as the reverse complement.
ACTGTTAAATATTTCAGCTAGAACGGGGTCCTTAAAATTATATTAATTTTGTATTTTTGTATTTTACTGACAGCCGCAAAATCCCATTGGCAATATCCATCAAACTTACACAAGCAGAGACTTTGACCATAATTTAATATGAAATGACAATCTCCCTTATATTCTCTGTACTTGCTAATGTAACACTTACTTGCTACTTATTACGTACGTACTTACACGCACCTCCTACGTAACACTAGAAGTCGGGATTTATTTCAGTGTAGAAATTCTGGGTTCTTCTTAGAAAAACTACCATCTGTGTTTCTCTTTGCCAGAATACTAAAGGATGGAAATAATTATACCAATTCATTCTTTAATTTGTCACTAAACAAAACAAAATGTTGTTACTGAAGCAGTTCAGTTATGCACAATAAATCTTACTAGTGGTCGCCCAATGGTCGAAATTCGACCATAATTGTAATGTTTTTTTAATGTATTTTTTAAGCATATTTAAAAAAAAAATTAGCATTCGGCACTCCTTCTCTATATAAACTATATGTGTGCGAAATTTCATACTCCTCCGTCCGCGTAATTTGCGCGGATAGGGTTAAAAAGGGGTAGGTACACAGTTTTCGCTTGACGTATTAATATACTGATTATAAAAATCAATTTATGTTTGTTTGTTTGTTCGTATGTTATGCGCTGCTATATCGTTCATCCGATTGCGATGAAACTTTGGTGATTTGTTGTGCGCCCGCCCGCTAAGGTTATAGGCTATAATGGTAAGCTCTGGCGTTATGAAATTTGTATAAATGAAAATGAGTGTATTTTATATATTTTAGCGGCAGGGAGGGAAGGCATCAGAGGAAGGGTAATGAAGGAGGTGGGGTTAGCGGGAGGGATGACGAGGGAGGGGAAGCGTGGAAGGCGGGAGGGGAACGCGGGGGGAACGAGGACGCATGGGAAAGGATGTGCGGGGAGAAAAAATGTATTCCTTTGCATTGCTACGCATGCCGGGTACCAGCTAGTACTGTATATTTTTTACTATACATTTGTAAAAACCTCTTAAAAGTAAGTACTCTTCGTGAGTACTTACAAAAATAATAGTTTATTATATCGGTTTTTATATTAAACAATATTTTATTGAATAAATACGATTTAATGTCTGAAAAATAGAGTGCTGAAAAATGCTCTTTAGAACTTTTGAGTGTTATTTTTATTACGTTTTGAGGGTTGCAAAAAAGGAAAAGCTCTTGGGCCCAAATAAGCGTGCTACGTGCTCAGAATTTGTTATTTGGGGGGCAGAGAAGCGGTCGTATTCTTTCTTCAAATAAGCTCATTGCAGGATGAAAGATAGTTGTGTATCTTGTATCACCCTGTATCACCCTGCATCACCTTGTATCACCCTGGTGACAGACCATTTAGAGTGGAACCACTGCAAGAAAAATGACTATAAAAATGTCTAGTTACCAAATATGAAGAGCTGGATACTTCTCAATGTGGCTCTCTATTTTCCTTTCCCAGTTTATTTCAACGATCTTATTGTTAATATATTATTAACTTATCGAGTAGATGAGGCTTTAATTTTTTTTTATATTTATTTATTTGTTAATATTTACAAGGCAAGTTTTTACAATAATATAATAATAAAATGTTTCAGATAATAAATAAAACATTTACCTTTAAGAGAGTGTAACCACTCGTGTGTAAAGGCGAAATAAAAATTATAACTTAATATACATGAATGTATTTTTTTTTTAATTTTAAAAATATGTGTATATCCGCAAATAATGTAAGGCTGATGTAAGCATAATGAGTTAGATTAAGAAAGTGACCCTTAGATGGTTTGGGCATGTAGAGCGAATGAACGAAGAAAGTAGTGTAAGAAGAACGTATTACACAAATGTGAATGATAGATGAATTCGGGGACGCCCGGGGACGCACGATCAAGTGAATCAGATACTTGAGTCGGGCCATGTCAAAAGTCAGAATAATAGGAGAGTATGTATTAGACGATGTATGAATGTGAGTGAGGCAAAGAGTGTGTGCCAAGCCCGAGTTGTTTGGCGGTCCGTTCTCTCTGCCTACTCCTGCGGGGAAACGGCGTGATGGTTAGTTAGTTATTACCTTTTTCCTTGGAAACAAGAGTTCGAAGACCTGATTTGTAACCTAGATAGTGCCTCGGATAAATATATCCGATTTTGAATGTGGAACCCCTTTTGACCTTTTTGTAAAAGTCTAAATAAATATTCAATTTTTAATAAAACAACTCTCTATTTATAACTTTTGAAGGAAATTCCCAACAATGTAAAGTATTATTGAAGAAGAAGATAACACTACTAATCTAAACTATAATATGAAAGAGAACAAGACATAGCAAAATGAAAAAATAACGTTCGCAACGGGGACTGAACCCAGAACATCTCGTCTTATCGGGGTTAACTCCTCTACCAATTCGACTACTGAGACCTCTTATGATCTTACCTGTGTCGCTAGTTGATTAAACTGCAGTGCACGTGTATTAATATTGTGCAAAATTAGTATGCGTTATTGGAGTGCATAAGCGGACGGCCCACTGTGTTTTGCTTACTGCTCTCAATGCGTACCGTGGCATGGTGCGACTTCTTTCAAATATATTTGTGTGAATATCTTTGAAGAAGGGATTGTTTAGCGGTGGGACTCGAATGCCTTGAAAAAGTTGTGAGGTTGAATAATATAATTTTTTTTTAATTTTACTGTTCTCTAGACTTTATGTCCGGGTTAAATCTTCCCCATAGAAAAATTTAACCCTTCCACACACTTTTCCACAAATGATCATCTAGTCAATCCACGCGATGTAATTGCATTGTATAAGTATAATAAATTCAAAACTATACAAGAACAACACGTCAACCTACCAGAGACCATATGGGAAAATACTTCACCGACTCCAGATATTTTCATATCAGAGGGTTCGGCTCAATAGAACTCCTAACTGAACCGATAAATCCTACTGATCCCTCAATATAAATATTTAAAAACTCTTTCGTAATCCTACATGTGTTTAATATGACTGATTTTTAAGCCTAAATTTTTAATTAGAGAGCTAGGTATAATGCCAGTAGCCGAAATAACAAATGGTAATATTTTTATAGTCCGAGAATGCCAAATTCTTTTAATCTCATTTCCTAAATCTGTATATTTTCTAATTTTTTCAGAAACAGATTTTTGAATATTACAGGAATTTGGAATAGCGACATCAATGATATAAGTTATTTTTTTAATTTTGTCATGTAAAACTATATCGGGTCTATTATGACGAATCGTTCTGTCTGTTAGTATAGTTTTATCATAATATATTTTATAAAATTCATTTTCTAAAAACGAATTTGGTTCGTATTCATAATATGGTACTACATTACGGCAGTCAATCAATTTATGTTTAATTACCAAACTTTGATGAATTATTTTGATTATTAGTTTTTGAACAATTTTCAGCAGCAAAATTGAGGTTTTGTATGCTCCCTTCCATAAAATGAACCCTGATTTCTGTTTTGGCTGCAATAATTTCAGGTTGATGAAAAGGTGACCGGACAACTCAGAATGAAATCAACTCAGAACCTCCTTTGAAAAGTCATTAAAAGTGATAAAAAAAATATATAAAAATTGGTTAAATAGGATTACGTTAGATTAGGGTTATGGGCTATTTTAAAATAATTTTTTTCATAGCTTTTAATAACTTTTCAAAGAGGTGTTGAGTTGACAAGTTTCCGAGTTGGCATGGAACCGATGAAACATTATAAAAAAAATTTAATATAATATTTTTATTTAAATATCACATCCGAAAGGAGGTTTATTAGTAGGAGATTTCGCACAACAAAGCAATTTTTATAGGCTTGATTTTTTTTTTCTAGGCTTAAGAAAAACCTATAAAAAAATGCTCGATTATGGCCAAGTTGTGTTCTTCTCACAGTATTTAGTTAAAGCTTCTATAATATTTCTAAGCGATCAAATTTTCAAACCCAAAAGTATTTTTTAGATCATATTTCTTTTACCTGCCCACGACCTCACTGAGCCGACTCAACATCCCCTAATTTTTTTTGGGTCTTCTAATTTTAGGTCTTTAAATCAGTTCGATGACAACTCAGGACAGTGGCAATGAATTGGCAGTGCCAGTGGCAAAAAATATTGAAACGTACTTTTGAAGAGTAATTTAAAGTCATTGAATTTTAGGAAACAAAAATAAAACCTAACGTTACGTAATCTATTTAACCTAGTCTTTTGCATCACTTTTACACGAATTTATGTCACTTTTCAAACGTGTGTTGAATATTGTCTCAAATTTATGTCACTTTTCAAACGTATGTTGAATTGTGTCACAAATTTATGTCACTTTTCTAACGTGTGTTGAATCGTGTCACAAATTTATGTCACCTTTCAAATGTGTGTTGAATTGTGTCACAAATTAATGTAACTTTTCAAACGTGTGCTGAATTGTGTCACAAATTTATGTCACTTTTCAAACGTGTGTTGAATTGTGTCACAAATTTATGTCACTTTTCAAACGTGTGTTGAATTGTGTCACAAATTTATGTCACTTTTCAAACGTGTGTTGAATCGTGTCACAAATTTATGTCACCTTTCAAATGTGTGTTGAATTGTGTCACAAATTAATGTAACTTTTCAAACGTGTGTTGAATTGTGTCACAAATTTATGTCACTTTTCAAACGTGTGTTGAATTGTGTCACAAATTTATGTCACTTTTCAAACGTGTTCTGAGTTGTTCGGTTATCCTTTAGAACAAAACAACCCAATGCCGAACAAGATAAATCCGCTACACAACAAAACTTCGTACAATTTTTTTTTTACATTAACTCCACACAAAAAAATTCCCTTTAGAAGTTCTTGGTTGGAGAAAGGTACGAGGGTTGGGTCCGTTAGTCATCTGGAGGTCAATGGGTCCAGAAGTGACAGACGTATGAATCCAACCCTCCCACTGCGGTGCAAGGCGATGGGTCGAGAGAGACCGGCTGGAGAGGTCTAAGTTAGGTTTCTCTCGAGCACTCTCTCCCGATCCGGCCCGCCACGTAGGTGGACCAACGCATTGGCCGCCAAGACCTAGGCAAATCACACCCCATGAACCCGGACACCCCTGCTAAGCCACCAAACGTAGTGAATCACTTGGGGTGACCTATGGCAGAGGTGTTAGTAATCAAATAAATTGTTCACGCGGCGGTGGTACCCATACCCGCCTCCCAAATTGAAAAATGTAAATTAGTGCCACAGCCGAGAGATTTTCCTCAGTGAAATCAGGAACACGTATATGCAGCAATACACGTGCTGCGAAAAAAAGCGCGAGCCGAACCACGATTTCTGGAAAAAGGACGAACCAATCACAAATGGAACGAAACCCCACTTCCCTTCGTTCCTTTTTTTTTGGATCAGTTCACGCCTCTTTTTATCACGTGTATACGCAGCATAAAAAATATCTCTATAATTTATTTTCCAAAATACCTGCAGTTCCTGATTTGCCGCAGTCAATCTACCGACTTCATCCACATCTGCTATGTCCATATGAACTTGTGCTGTGCATTGCGTAGGCCACCCAGACGAGGAGCACTGCTGCGGCGAGGAGCGCTGCTCCCTGGGCGAGCGCAGCCTCTCCACCGAGACGGACTACGCCTGAGGCTCGGCCCCGCGGCGCGCCCCGCCCGCCCCCGCCCTGCCGCGCGCCCCCGCCCCGCGCGCCTCCGTGCTGCCGCCCCCGCCCCCGCCGCGGGCCCGTCCTTCGCTGTGGGAGCTGCTGCAGGGCCTGGTCTGCGCGCTCGGCAACATGCTGCACCTCGACAGGGTGCGCAAGCCGCCATGACACTCACACTTCAACTATGACACCTTACTCTGGTCTCACTCACTCACAGCCTGTTTATTACCGTTAAATATCAAATGCTAGTATAGTCAAACCTTTTCACTTTTTTTACAATTCACTCCACACAGAAGGAACTGAGGAAAACATTTTCCCTCAGTGCCTTTGTTACCTTTGGAGGTGATCTGTGGAGAGTCTTTTTAGGTAAAGACAAAAATGTAAGAGGGGTGGGTAGTGTACCCAGAAGTGACGTATGACCCCATCTCTCCCACTGTACAAGGCGGTGGGAGAGCGTTGGGTCGAGAGAGTCCGGCTGGAGAGGTCAAAAGGTCAAAAGGTGTTCGTCAACCAACCTCTCTCGATCCGGACCGCCATGCTGCTGGCGGGCAGATGCATCCGTCACTAAGACATGGACAAACTTCACCCCATTAACCCCGGCACCCTTTTAAGTTATCAAACGTAGCGAACCACTTGGGGTGACCTACGGCAGAGGTGTTGGTTGTTCAATTAATGATTCCCGGGACGATACCCATACCCACCTCCCAAATTGATGACTTTTGCCAATAATAAAGCATTCAAAATTGTATCAAAGATTACCTTACCCATTTGAGAAATGTATGCTCAAAAATTAAGTAAATAGGTATAACTTTGACACATTTAAAGGTTTCTGAACCAAGATTCGAAATGAGACCGTTCTCTGATGCTTGGTTGGTTTAATGCCACCGTTCTGAGACTCTAATGCAGATCTCTTTGTATAAAAGTAGTATTATTTTTTATTAAAAAATAAACATTATTTATGCATCAACGAGAAAAGAAAATAACCCAAAAACACATTCAAAATTCATATCTCTATTTTGTATCACCTAAATATACTTACAAACATTCAGGCTGTTCCATCAGTGAGACAGAATGGTTTTTGTAGCACAGACAACAATATTATATCCGATAATCTCAAAAGCTGTCTTTGGGACATTTTTGGGGCGACTTCTGTTAAAAAGACACCTTTTCAGAATACCGAGATATTTCAGTATTATTTAATTAATGATATTATTTATATTGTACATCTAAAAAAACAATGCAAATTGCATTTCAGGAAAATGTTAATTCTAATTCCTTTTTCATATATAAATTTTAAGAAATAATATCAATTTATTCTGAACACACCATTTTAAAACATATCAAAGTAGAAAAATTACTCAAAAACATAAAACTTTCAAAGGGAATTAAATTAATTAAAAGGGTGATTCTAATCTCAAATAAATCCCAAGTAAATCAAATATTATTATATTAAAGGAGCATTGATTCAGTATCTAATAATGTGTTCGTTACGTGTATTGTAATAATTGCAAATACTAATATTTTGCATTTACGCTCAATCTAACTCAAAGCATGAAAAGACACAAACAATAATAAATAATTGTTTGTTTCTTCTGTTACAATTATTACCTATTATGTAAGATAATAATTTAATGAACTGGTCGGGCTTAAGTAATAATATTTGATTTATGAAGCAAAAGCTCTAAATATCTAAACTGGAGTTGACATTTTCTGCTTATTTAAATATCAAAGTTTCATTCCTCTACACTTGGTCCAAAGTACCTATTACCTACTCTAACTTACCTGAATTTTATATATTATTTTAAGCATCAAATTAACTTTCTACCCATCTGAACCTATAAAACCTACAAATATTTCAAAACAAACATTATAATAAAAAAGGTTTTCATGTTGTATTCAAAAACATTATTTCAATAACTTGCTTTACCAAACGGTGATTTCTTAGTATTATCAAAATGACTGTGTAACTTTTAAATTACTTAAATAATACTTAATTGAATAAAGTATTAAAAAAACGTAGTGAAATCTCTATTTTCTTACTGGGACCAACTAATCTAACCTTGTTTCGTTTCATTTTGGTCTTGTGATTTTTCATCTAAAACTTATGATTAAAGTATGAAATAAAAAATAGTAAAAATTACAATAAGAATTCATTCATAAAATACTGTATTTCATATTCAATCACATCACTTGAACACTTGTATAACCATTATTATTTTTTAAGCTCAGATCTCTCAATTTTAAAAGCTAGATATTTTTGTTGACTATATTATGTATACATGATAATATCTCTGTAAAATATTAAACTCTCTTTTACATAATACTTAATATAACTATTACTTAACATTATTACACGGTTCGTATATTCATATTACATAGAACTAAATACTTTCGTACTAAATAATAATATTACAATTTAGGTTTTAGATGATAAATATTATTATAAAAACAACTAATATGTTAAATGAATTATATTATTAAAAATGTACCGCTTCGTTATAATTAATATAGTGTTAATCAATGCTTGATAAAGTCAATGTTTTACTAGAATGCAAAATACATTTAATAAGGTACTTAAATAGGTAATTGACGTACTTCATAGTTACTTACTAGTTTTAAATTCAAAAAGTCTTTTGAGCATATTGAAATGCTTAGTATGGTTCAACTATCTGCTGTTTATAATTTATGGATAGAAATAATTTATGCAGTAGGTAAACACATTTGGACCAACTATAAAGTCTGCTTTGAAATATTTTCTTTTTACCCTCTTTTCTTATTGCAAATATTCTGCATGTTTTCAAAGACCATCATAAAATTATTTATCTTACGTTGAAAAATGTTCAGCGTGCAAATTAAATACAATTTATGTCGTCATTCAAATAAATCCTTCTCTTTAAAAAATTTATGAAGAATGAAGCGAAATATATTTTTTTAATTCTGTAAATATGATACTGCCGTCCTTTGTATATATATTTATATAATACTCGCTTCTCAATTTATTGCTGGCTCAAATGTGTAAAAATGTTTTAAATTTGTGTATTTATTCTGTACTTACCTACTTTATTAACCCTAGAAGACTAATTTGTTTATTAACTAACATTGTGTACATTTTATGCCGATCTCTCTAATGAATGCCCCGATCACGGTAGTTTTCCTTGACAACTCGGTCAATGACAAGGGCTTGCAGAGAGTGAACGCGCTAACAGGTAGGTTTTGTCATTTTCTGTATGCTCAACACTCTTTCTAGTCCAATCTGCAGGAAACACAATGTACATTAACGAGTCAATTTTACAAAGAATTCATAATTTTTATGTTTTATAAGAGAATTAACATTTTTAAGTGAATTATAGAGAACAAGAAACAAAAACTTTTATTTTTGAAATTTATGTCACTGCTAATTTTTATCTCCAAAGATATTGAAATATAAGAGACGTGCTATCCGCAGTTTTTACTGGGTGGGACTGTGTTTCCTGGTGGCACCGACATTGTTAACCAATACTACTGCACACCTTCAGAAAAAAAACAACTAAATGAATGAATTCTTTCCGTATTCAAACTATATTGTTAACCAATACTACTGCACACCTTCAAAAAATCAACTAATGAACAAATTCTTTCCATTTTCAAACTATATCATTAACCGATTCTACTTCACACCTTCAAAAAATCAACCAAATGAACAAATTCTTTCCGTATTCAAACTATATTATTAACCAATACTACTGCAGACCTTCAAAAAATCAACTAAATGAACAAATTCTTTCCGTATTCAAACTATGCCCATTAGGTGGTAATCTACCAAGGTCGGGCGGCCATCATAGCATATCTTTGGTTTGAGCCACGATTAATAACTTTTTTTTTAAATAAATACTAACTGCAAATGAAATATTTCCCTTTTTTATCCTTTTTAAGAGTTGTTTTATAAAATTAAGTTCACATTTAAAACCTTTGATAACAAAAAATGCATTTTGGAAGGTTTGATAGTACCTACATAGTGTTAGTCAAATTGACAAACGATTAGTCTTCACGTGCCTATAAAAAACATTATTAGTCTTCCAGGGTTAATTTTTGGTTTGTTTAGAAGCTTCCTCAATTTTACTGCAAATTATTGATGTCACCAGTACTTCAAAAATAATGTCAATTTGTGCACTGTTTTACAATTTGAAGCACTTCAGATAATATACTTCACTTCAAAAAATATATTATGATGACACCAACAACAATGTTTTGCAAAAATGGCACCTAAATAAATTAGTTATATGTGTTATTGTCATCCAAAATAAAAAATATATCAAATTTATCTTAACGAGTCTCTCAGCGAATTTCTGGTTGGTACCAGTATACTGCCGTGGTAAGTAAAAACAGTCTCTTTTCTGAGACTCTCAAGGAAGAAAGTGTGTGTTTTACTTACCACAGCGGTGTACATTATATTGTAGGTATTATATTGAAAGATGTATAATTGAAGGAAACATATCAGTGGAATCTGATCCCGTTTATATCCTAGACGAAGTTAATTGGAGTGAAATATTAAAAGTATGAACAATTCAAAAAATATTGCATCTATAAAAGTGAACTTTTCTTGTAATGGCTTATTATTTGTTTCCAATAAATAAACTTCACAACTAATTTCTGGTGCACAGCATTCGTAGTAAGATGTGGAGTACGCACTAATAAATCACTTTCTGTACACAAAAATTAAAAACCAAATAATTTTGTAACTGGCCACCCTAATTCTCTCTGCTTTCAAATATGAAAAATCATAATGACAACTTTTACAAGTGAATACCTACTGAATACATTTTAATCTCTCTGAACCGAGAAAAAATCAATTTCAAAAATGAACCGTCAAATTAGATACAAAGTTCCTTACAACTACACCTTTACAGAATACCACATTAGACATATTTCATTTCATCCTGCAAGAATAAAACTCACTTCGAGATGAATGTACCATTTCATATTTGCAAGTACGATTATCAATTGTAAAATTAATAATATTAAACAACAAAAATTAAAATGAGCATTTTGTATGGAAATTTCTATTTTCTGCGAAAAGGTAAAGAAAGTTTCTTTTCAAAATGATTCCTTATCGCTCAACAAAATAATTTGAAAAAAATTGTAGCGATATTACAAGTATTGATTATGAAAGGATTTTTAATTTTTTCTCATGTAGCAAACACTTTGTGGTTATACATAATAATTAGAATAAAATAACTTGAATACCACTTTATTATATACATATCCTTAATATATTAAAGCAAGCCGTTTCGGTTCAACCTGAACCTCCGTCAGGCCCCCTAGCACAATTGATCGAAAAAGATTGATAGAATAACTTTTGGTAACTTCTCATCGTTCCCTAGGACAACTGCAAATCGCTAACGTACAAACAACAGTTAACGTTGAATATATTAAGAACACTTAGTCATTGTGAACTGTTACTTATTCGTTGGCGATCCAGTCATGCTAGGGAACGATGAAAAGTTACCTAAAGTTGTCCTGTCAATCCTTATCGATCGACCATGCTAGGGGCCAGGAGAATATAAAAACACTAATTTATTTAATGTTTTAATGTACCTCTGATGATGGTTCAGGTTGGACCAAAACCGGTTGCTTTAATAAATGATACATAATAAAGTGGTATTGAAATTAAGTTATTTTATTGTAATTATTTTAAAAAAATTAACATTCACTGTAGGAACTTGATAGTGATTGCTGTGCATCAGAAACTATTATTAAATATACAATATTTATTTTGGTTCATGCAAAGTTTACAACATAAGATTTGTAAAAGTAGATTACTGCGGTAATTCCCTTAACACCAACATTATACTAATAATTACTTACATATAAATAGCTAATCCAGTGCTGCCTCAAAGGATACTTCTAAATGCAGGCATATACCTAACTCTCATTTAAAAGGGATAATGCCAGTCATATGAACACCCGTTGTGCCCCTTTCTTCCCCCGTACGCAGCACTTTTTCAATTATATATGTTCGCAAGACAACTACTATTGTGACAACCACTCACGGGGCACGGCCACTCGCAATCCAACTGCTGTGACGCCAGCGTACAACGGGTTAAACAATGATATGCACTCTGCAAAATTAATACTCTTTGGAGCAAACGTTAGAGAAACAATTTTTCAAAATTAATTTTATTTTGGGTTCTATAAAGTAACAGATTTGCAGGTTGCAGATTGTGGGGCAAGTTAGTCGCTATATTTTATTCTTTTAACGAAATATAAAATTTCTCTCATTTCTAGAACTGGAAAGTTTCTGCCAAATGTTGTTTGAGAATTCAAAAGACCTCAGTGCTTATTTCATCTTATTATGCAAACAAATTCTCACATTATTTGTATTATTCATTTACATTGAGCATATTTGACTTATTCATGTAAATTCAGAAGATGATGTGAAGAACGACTTCAAATATTCTTACTTCATACCATAATATATTGTAAAAAATTAATCCTGCTTGCTCCGTGAGTTTAAACATTGTTAATAAGTACCAAATAATAAGCTCTTTTCCATTGTAGAAAATACGTACCTAAGTTGAAATATTTTTAATGCTGTCACCAATTTGTGTTGCTTGTATGATGGTTATGTAAAATGGCGCAATGGGACTAATAACCTGTAGTACTTTGACCTGATATAAAGTATGCATTTATAGGTAACTAATATAATATTTGAATAAATTCTTGTTAATAGATCAATTAGTCAAATACATTTTGCTCGGTGTTAGATACATTTATCTCATTTTATTCTTGCTATTTCAAGCCAATATAATTATGTGGATAAGTAGAATTCTTAGTAACTTTGAATAATTTAAAATAACTATTCATGATATTCCAACTACACATAAAATAAGTTTGAATTGTGGTTTTAAAAGAATTTGGTTTATTTTATATGTATATATTTACTGTTGGATTGAAGGGAATTATTGTGAGATGTATTCAAATATGCAATGTATTGTTATAAAGCATCCCAGAGATTGATTGCTTTGAAAGATTCAAGAGGGATATTTTCAAAGTAAAGTTGTAAGCTTTTAGACCTTTGTTATTAGGCGTAGTTGAAAAATTGTATCGACGTTTTGCTTGAAGCGAACTATAGTGTATTTTATATCACTCGTTAATAGTATTTAACTGAATTTGTAATTAGAAAAAATGTCAAGTATTTATTTGCTATAAAAATGCTTACATTTGTTGTGATATTCTATTTAAAAATACTTGTATCTAATGTTGTATTAAATTCAGTACTTATAACATAATACTTACATATTTATATCCTTCACTTATATCAATATCGCACTTAAGTTAACCAATAATATGTGTATATATATTAATGTGTATATATTCGTATAATGAACATTGCATAGTACTCGTATCTTCTTGCATCACATACATAATACAGGTTTACGGTACATGAAGCCAGATATATTTATTTTCAAATATGTACAAGCAAAAAAGGTCATGTGAACATTATTTCAATTCTTAACTTTATGCAAAAAATATATCATGTAAAAATATTTAAAATACATCCAAACTAGAATAGATAGTTAAATATTCATGCACATTAGCGGTGAGATTTGACAAGCAGACCTGCAACCACTTTTTCAGTGCGCTTCGCCACAGTTGGTGTACTGTCGGGAGGCAAAGTTCTTCTATAAGAGTCCCTGCAGACTACAGACTAAATGATCGGCCCATAGTCCAGACAGATCGGACTGCATCCAACACTCTACGCCAGTTGTGTACTGTCGAGAGGCACAGTTCTTCTATAAGAGTTTCTGCAGTTTAGTCTGCAGACTACAGACTAAACGATCGGCCCATAGTCCAGACAAATCGGGCTGTATCCAAGCGCACTACCCCAGTCGTGTACTGTCAGGAGGCACAGTTCTTCTATAAGAGTCCCCGCAGACTATAGACTAAATGATCGGCCCATAGTCCAGACAGATTGGGCTGCGTCCAACACACTACCCCCGTTGTGTACTGTCGGGAGGCACAGTTCTTCTAGAAGAGTCCTCGCAGACTACAGACTAAATGATTGGCCCGTAGGCCAGACGGATCAGGCTGCATTCAAGCACACTACCCCAGTTGTGTACTGTCGGGAGACACAGTTCTTCTATAAGAGTCCCCACATACTAAGGACTAGAGATCGGCCCAGAGTCCAGACAGGACACTACCCCAGTTGTCGGGAGGCACAGTTCTTCTATAAGAGTCCCTGCAGACTATAGACTAAACGATCAACCCATCCTCCAGATCGGGCTGCTTCCAAGCACATCACTCCACAGCTGGTGAACTGGCAGGAAGCCCTCCTTCACCTACAGACCAATGGTCCAATAATCGGCCAATAGCCGCGCAGGTATAAGCTACCCTTGGATTGAATCGTTGCACCACTGCGTTGGCAGCAACTTAGTACTAAGGGACCGAGAACTGTTGAAAGATGTGGTCCGGTGATTCATGAACATAAATAAACTAGATATTATAAATTGAACATAAAACAAATAACAACGTTTTTCTAAATTAGGGTTATCATATTTTATTTCTTATTTGTTAAGTTAAAAAATCCATCTTGAATATCCAACAAATTTAAACGCTCCGCTCTGACTTTATAGTTGCCGCTTTGAATTTTGTATGTTGACCTTGCGCCGAAGTTCAGAGTGAATCAGGAACTGAACAATCGGTGCGTACTAGTACCACTGAGTACTCGCTCGCATAGCATGCAATACCTATTAGCCCTTAGCGGAACTTTTGTCTTTTTATTTAATTCCATTTTTTTTGTCATATTTAGGTTCATTTGGATGTAAATAAATGAGAAAAAATAATTTTAAAAATATTTATTATTATTCAATGTGATTTGCTCAAAAAATTGACAAAGTTATTCCAGGTAACACTGCTCCAGTAGCAATTTTTTTAAATAAAAATCATAGTTAAAAATAATTAAAAACAATGTGAAACCAGTAACTTATACATGGAAATTTTTTTTTTTTGTAATTTGTGGAAGCAGTTTCACAGTTGAGCATTCCCAATTATTTCAGTTCAGGCAATTATTTCCTCTTACATCCAACTGTCCAAAAATCTAACTAAATGACAAAAATGTTGGTATACAGGTAGTCGTCGACTTACGACTGTTCGAATTTACGACCACAATCCACGATCTGTTGTTTGCTTGAAAAGCCTTTTTGTTGTATCCAATGCAACAATTTTTTTTCGCGAAATGTAAATTTAAAAGACCACATGCTTACTCACACCAGAAAAAAACCTTTTACGTGTTCACATTTATTAACACACAGTGGCAAAAAACCTTCTTCATGTCCCTACTGCAGCTATCCGAGTTCTCAAAAAGGACTTTTAAAAAGTCATATGCTAACTCACAGTGAAGACAAACCTTATTCTTGTTCAGTCTGCAACTCTTCTTTTCCAAAAACAATATTGCCATCATACGTTAACTCACAATGGAAACAAATCTTTTTCATGTTCTGACTGCAACTCTGCTTTTGGACTTAAACATCCAACTAATAACCAGATCCGACTTACAACCTATTTGCCGGAACCGGTCGCGGTCTTAAGTCGACGACTACCTGAACATGATGTTATTCAAACTTTGAATGAAGTTTTTGGCAGCGGCCAATAGATGGCAGTATTAGTTACTTCAATATTATATGTGATTCTAGGAAATAATTGTTTGTGTGTGCTCACACTGCTCACTAAGAAGCCCCAATCTGCAAGAGTTAAGCAGTCACCCAATTGTTGGCAGACTTTTTAATTGAAAGCGAATCTGGCAGCCCATCAATTATTTTTATCACTGGGTGTGCACTCACATATTACATCTTAATTACCAATTAAACTGTCAACCGATCAAAAGTCTGTGGTCTACGGCGGTTCTAAATGAATATATCCAATAACAAACTGTTGAGGGTAGATATGTAGATAGAATGTTGCCATGAACCTTTTGCTTGTAAATGTCTCCTTTATTATTTCCTTCAACATTCCACGTAGGTAATAGACAACACAAACATGTCATGTATTACACAAACATGTTTGAGAACTTCGTTACAGAAGGCATCTTTACTTTATAAAGATTGTTATGGTTGAACACAAAATGATTCACACATATCCAAACTACCTAAATAAATTTAAGCTACAACTAAAAGAACAAATTTAGACCTTTATTATTTAAATGTTCAATTCATATTTACAATATTAGAGTAAAGTGTTCGCACACAAAATAAATAAATAAAATAAAACATTTTACTTTCATAAAATAAACCGTGGTCTTACCAAATTTAATTCATCCATATAAAGTCAATTACAAAATCTCTCATGGCCAATGTAAATTGTTTAGTTTGGGACTTAGATGTGGAGTGATATCATTATCTGATAACAATTGCGGTGGAGGATAAAAACTAACATATTTTTATGAAATTTTTGAGCCACCTTCTGAATTGAGAATGTCATACACATATTTGTGTGCCTTCAATATCTGTGTTCCGACTGACGAAATTATACTATCGCTTTCTAAGCATAAAATATTACACTCTCCCGAATTTTATGAAAAACAATGACCGCAATGAATATGCTACCCTTTCATTTTATTTTTGATAAATGTGCTGTTGGTTTGATACAAAAATGAACTCTATTTACAATCAATTATGTACATTGAAATACTACTTGTTAATCTGACTTTATGCTTTTTCTATGAAAATCGATGTGTTTAAATTGTAATTTTAAATAAAGTGTGCATATAATCATGTTTACTTATTTACATACCTTGACTAGCACCCTAAAGCCTAAAATAAACATCGCGTGCGACGAACAGTTGTCTAGTTATCTAGTCTAGTTTCAGTTATCTAGTATCTTGGACTGTGAACCACCGCTATGACCACCGCTACGGCAGAAACCGACAAATGTAATCGAATACTTCTGCTTCAAGCGCAGGGAGACCTTCGCGTTGCAGTGATGAAACTCCGCCAGGGATACAAAACGTTCACAGGTATTTTTATATCAATAGAATTAATAGAAATTTACTTGCGTAAACAAAATCAATCACAATTCATTAACATTGATCATTTGACAGCTCTGTGATTGTCTGTGATTCTGACATTGACAGCCATAAATGGCCATAAATAAACCAATACCTAGATGATGACAGCCTCAGATTTGACAGCAGATGGCTGACAGCCGGGCATAGATAATCGATATACCACGTGTACCGCTCGTCGCTCGATGTCTTCATACTTTTGGTATGAAGTAAATCGACCGCTGACTTTTCTAGCCAATGACAGTCACTTTAGACCACCATCATTGATAGAGAGCGCTGCTATTGGTCAGGAGCGGCAACCATTAACGTTAAAATAAATAGTACGCGAAGTGTGAATGTGACAAACGAACGATTAGCCGCAAATACACGTTTCGGAGCGACGTTGCCGCGCGCCCAGTGTTGCTATTTTCATGGTGTTTACCATGTTTTCATGTTTTTTGGGTCATTTGTAGAAAAACTTTTTTCAAAACGAGCGAACGAATTTTTCATGTCGAACAAGACATGATTTTTTACCGGCGAACAAAAGTATTTACTTTTGAATGGGATATGTTTTTTATCATGCTTTCATGATCTCCCCATGCTTTCCCCATAATATGCTTTCAGGATTTCCCTATGCGACATAATTTCCCTATGGGAAAATCTTGAAATCAGGAAAGTTATTCTTGAACACGGGTTAACAATGTATTTTATCAAATGTAATTTGTAAATTAATTACATCAACACATTTATAAAAATAAATTAATAAACATGTCATTTAGGTAAATTTTATAGGGTACCTATTAAATAAAATAGAAAACACCTACACTAGCTACTGTAAAATCTAGAAAAAATAAAAATTGGATTTTTGCGGAATTTTTTCTCCCTCATCTCATCGATAAACTTATTTTTGAAAAAGTTGTTTATGTTCTAATAAGTAGGTTCTACAAATTAAACTTGACAACTATTAGGGTAAAAAAAAACTCTTTATAAGTAAATTTTTCTTCGTAAGAAGCAATTACTTTGTGGTTAGACATTATATTTAAAAGAATTAAAACACTTTGTATTTAAACCACGAATTTATTATGTTGTATTTCTACCGGTTTCGCTTCGACCAAGCTTCATCAGGATATAATATAATAATAACTAACTACTAAGGCAGAGATATCGGTTATATATAAGTGGAATGACAGAGGGAGAAAGAAAATCACAAAAGAAAATAATTAGACAGAGACAAAATTAATATGCAAGGGATACAAAGGGTAAACAATTAGTGGGAGGGAGACAACAATGTACATTATACAGAAAAAGATAAATTATAATACAAAAGAACATAATTAGACGGGAGCAAATTAATTTAACAGAGGTACGATGAATATCAATTAGGGGGAAGGAGACAACAGTGTATATATGAGCATAAGTAAATGGGCAACAGTATTCAATAATATAATAAAAAGTCTGATGCATCTTACATTTTAACATAAAGAACAATATTTAGATATGGATGAAATAAATAATTAAGGGACTCAGAATAACAATATAACACAAACATAATATCATGGGGTGGGATGGATGGCCGGAAACAAGTTAAAGATAGGACTATAGGGTGTATTTTTTTGATTTGATAGATTAACTTGGTTATTGAGTAGGAATTCTGACTTATTTGTATTTAACGTTTTTCTAATCTCTAGAGCTTCTAAATTGTCTAATTTAAGACCTATACTGTTTTTATGTAGCATTCGAGTTCCTGATATTTTATTAAAATTATGGTCTGTTGCGATTAAATGGTTTGCAAGTTCAGAGAAACCTTTACCGTTTAGACAGCGTAGATGTTCTTTGACTCTAATATTGACGTTTAAAAAACATTACAACATTACAACAACATTACAAAACAACAGTATTAAAACAGCACGAAACGTCAATATTAGAGTCAAAGAACATCTACGCTGTCTAAACGGTAAAGGTTTCTCTGAACTTGCAAACCATTTAATCGCAACAGACCATAATTTTAATAAAATATCAGGAACTCGAATGCTACATAAAAACAGTATAGGTCTTAAATTAGACAATTTAGAAGCTCTAGAGATTAGAAAAACGTTAAATACAAATAAGTCAGAATTCCTACTCAATAACCAAGTTAATCTATCAAATCAAAAAAATACACCCTATAGTCCTATCTTTAACTTGTTTCCGGCCATCCATCCCACCCCATGATATTATGTTTGTGTTATATTGTTATTCTGAGTCCCTTAATTATTTATTTCATCCATATCTAAATATTGTTCTTTATGTTAAAATGTAAGATGCATCAGACTTTTTATTATATTATTGAATACTGTTGCCCATTTACTTATGCTCATATATACACTGTTGTCTCCTTCCCCCTAATTGATATTCATCGTACCTCTGTTAAATTAATTTGCTCCCGTCTAATTATGTTCTTTTGTATTATAATTTATCTTTTTCTGTATAATGTACATTGTTGTCTCCCTCCCACTAATTGTTTACCCTTTGTATCCCTTGCATATTAATTTTGTCTCTGTCTAATTATTTTCTTTTGTGATTTTCTTTCTCCCTCTGTCATTCCACTTATATATAACCGATATCTCTGCCTTAGTAGTTAGTTATTATTATATTATATCCTGATGAAGCTTGGTCGAAGCGAAACCGGTAGATATACAACATAATAAATTCGTGGTTTAAATACAAAGTGTTTTAATTCTTTTAAAGTAAATTTTTCATTAAAAAATATTTGTTTGTAAGGTGTTCTTTTCTCAAAGATATTATTTCATCCTATTATTCAGGGGAAAATAATAAAATTGTTGTTGTTTTTTTTATCAAGTATTTCTTTACTTAGATACCGTTATTTTCCAATTTATGTTATAAAAAAATGCTTGTGAAGAACATGTTTTTTTTTATCCTTCAAAACTTGGTTTTTCATATTTGGGACAAGGCAACACTGCGCGCACTGCTGCTGCCGCGCGGAAAAGTAAAGCTCGAAAGTAAGGTAACGGCTTACAGTTTTACAGCGCAGTTCATTTAGGGACACGATATCGAATAGAAAGTATCGATACTGTACTCATGAGTAGTATCGGAAAAAAAGTATCGTACTCGTAAAAGTATTGAAACAAAAGTGAAAAACATGAAATGACTCGATACTTCAAGTATCAAGTCATTTCATGGGGCTTGATTTACCGAGTACTCATTAGCCTCCCCCCCACGTAGAGTTCGGAGCGGGACGTGCCCCGCGCCACTTCAGGCCGCCGCGCAGAAAAGTCTCACAGTGAACTGCGCTGTAAGCCGTTATCTTACTTTCGGTCTTTACTTTTCTGCGTGGCGGCCTGAAGTGGCGCGGGGCACGTCCCGCTCCGAACTCTGCGTGTAAAGGGTACTATTGAGTAAAAGTATCGTTTACAAAGTGTCGAGTACAAAAGTATCGGTACCGAAAGAAAAGTACTCGATGCCATAAAGTCGATACTTTTCTCGTGTCCCTAAGTTCATTGCGTTACTTTTTTCCGCGGTGTTCTGAAGCGGCGCGTGGTGCCGTCATTGTGCGTGTACACTTCTTTCAACACCAAAAAAACAATTAAATTGTTGGATATATGGTTAAAGATGCATTAAAATTTAATTTCTATTCAATCGATTTTCAAAATTTCCCATAAAAAACGATTCTTTTGCACCATTTTTTCGTATGCATTGATATTTGCCTGAGTTTGGTGTCAATCAAAAAAGCATGAATTACTTAATTTACCCAAACTAATAACCTGTTTTCTGGATGTAAATATTTGTTTCTTGAATAATTGTTAAATCGAAGTTCTCCATCTAAATTCTGTAATCTGTGCCTAAAGTGCGGCGGTTTTTTTACTCCCCCCCCCCCCCCCTTACCCCCGAAATCTGAGGAAATCTAGGGAAATTTCGCCTAGAAATCTAGGGCAATAATTTTTTTGGACATACCAACCCTAGCCGGGATTGGCAAACTTTGAATTTCTATGGAAAAACTGACAGCTGAGCTTAGGTAGCTAATATTTCTTATCAGGATTCAATGTCAGGTTATCGGCGATGTTGTGTGTTCAGTTCTAATTAGGTTCGTCGCGTATTTACAGGTGCTTTCAGTTGTCGCGCAATTCGAGTGCACTTTTGGCAATATTTTAATAATATTCCCCAAACCAACAGTTGACCATTTATTAAATTAAATAGCCATCTAAATGGTCAGTCTGCATTAGAATTTTTGGCGTTTTACAAGAGTGCACAATTTTAATAATAATATTTTGATGAAAGTTTTGCTGAAATAATTAGTTGATACACACTTCGATCGCTGGATCCGTCGAGTTGAGGTACTTCATTCATTCATTTTTATTCGATAATAATTATAATAGTGTGCTCACGTTTTCTTGGTTTGATAAATGACGTAATTTAGTATTCTTTCGTCAAATCAATCTTACTTATACTTAAATTTTCTCATCTATTATATTTTGTTAATGTCCATGTCCTAATGAAAAACAAAACCTGTTTGTGAACCAGTACCATTTTCCACGGATTTTTTTTTTCTCTTTTTTTATATATTTGTTGTGTTAAAAATCGGCAAACTTTCGAAATCATTGGACACCCTAACACAATTTTTTTTTTAGAAAACGGAACGGGGCGATGGAAAATACTACATAAAAAATTTTGGCCGCGATCTCAAACGACTAAAGCAAATTTTGATTGCAGTAATTTCGAGAACTATTGCAAAAAGTTATCTTTTTCGTCATTGTCAAGAAAGTTGTCGAGAAAGTTGTCGAGAAAGTTGTCAAGAAAAGTTGTCGAGAAAGAATGCAAGAAATTGGTGATTCAAAAGTTTTTTTCAAAAAAAATATTTATATTATTAAGCATGTCCGGTGATTTCGAAAGTTAACCTATAAATCTTTAAAATGATATCATAAAATACCTCTTTGTAAAACCCTTGTACATATTGTGTTCAAAAGTGCCTACCTAAATCCAATAATTATCTAATGCATAACACTTGAAAGCTGAATATTGAAAAATCAACTTATACTCGTCATTATCTTTATAAGTATTGGAAGATTTATTGGTAAATATAAAGCCACCGTACTTTAAATAAGCACAGATTTTGTAAATTACACCACGTTTCAACTTAATAACTACAAGAAACAACTAATTACATTCAAATAGATGGTAAAAAGTGCATTAAAATTCCATTTTTATTCAAAGTTCAAATTTCCCATACGAAACGATCCCTTTACCGCCATTTAGAATTTGTTTGTCTTTTTTTTTGTAATTACGTATGAATTACTTAATTAACCCAAATTAAGAACCTAATAATCTATTTTGTGCACGTAAATAGTTGTTTCTTGTAGTAATTGTTGAAACCAAGTGTAAAATCCATCATCTGTACCTAAAAGTGCAGCGGTTAGGGGAATAATTACCATTATTTTTTCTAATTCTTATTATTTACATATTGTTTGCTGGAAACGCTTAAATGCATATTTTTAATACTGTTAGTAGAGTGGGAGACGCCTAAAAGTGATTTACATACTATTGGTAGATGGCGGGTAATGCAAAGACGTGTTGTTATTCGGTGAAGTAAAAATTAGGCGCGAACTCTGGTGAGACATGCACTGGGTACCGGGCAATTGGTAGAATTATTGACAGCTGGCAGAGAGTGTGCATGTCTGAACAGCACTTGAAATACGAAGGAGATGTCGTGTATGCTCGGCTAAAGTACGTACCGAAACACAATAAATGTGTAAATTCTGTGATGTACCATTACATAAAGAGAACTGTTTCCAACGATATCATATTTTGAAACAATATTAGTTTTAATCTTTTTATATTTTACAAAATTTATGTTATCTTGAACTTGCATAAAATCGAACGGTATTAATACAGTAACGTCTGCGTGGTCGAATTTCAGAACCCAGTTTTGAGTGCATGTTGGAATTCCACTTACACAAATAACATTTGTGTACATGGAATTCCAAACAAAGCTTCCGTTGTAATTGGTTTTGAATTCAAGAATTCGTCATAAGATGTCGCCACTTTCGTCAGCAAGTTGGACGGGTACGTCCCCTCCTAGGTATAACTGCCACGAATTTGTTATATGCTGTTACTGCCGGATATGGAAAGATTGACAGTAATACATTGTTTTATCAAACGGCTATATATTACATATGACGTCATTGCCTCTCTCGGTTACTTTGTACCGGTGGCTACACTCAATAACAGTGGATCCGAGTAAAAGGCTATTTTTGAAACCAGTTCCTATTGGAATAAAATGGTCAAACACTAACTGGGCGAAGCCGAACCAAAAGCCGCCTGCAGGGCCGAGCAGCAAAAACCTGCGGAGCGGGATTTTAACTGCTAGTGACTAATTATTAGACAATATCTGAAAAATGTAGGTTTTTGAAAAATTAAAAATTTTACCTTGAATATCATAATTTTGTATACAATATGTAAATATGTAAAAGTCATACTTAAAGATTTCATTTAAATTTGATCCATTCTTCAGAAGTTAAGGCTATTTTACGTGAAACGTAATTTTTTGCACGAATCAGAAAAAATTGGCCGCTTTTTAGAGGGGATTGATTAAAAAATCAGCCGCATACATTGTGTTAATATTGTTTCATAATAATTTCGAGTGTAAGTTCTAAAAAATTATTGTCCTTATTTTATCAAAAAAAATATTAACACTCAGCAGGCCGCTAAAATTCGTCAATCGTGGTCGGAATATCTCTTATTAATTGTTGACCGTGCTCACAAATATTGTTAACTCATCATAGATGACGGGTTTATTCAATATCGTATTGATTTAGGGTTTTCTCGATTATGGGTGAAAAAAGCTATGAATCACTATCTTAGGTCTAGGGTCTCAAAAACTAGAAGGACTGCAAGACAGGTAGGTGTATTGAGTATCTTTTTGACCTAAATTTCATCACGTCTCCAAATACCAGAAACAATCATGCTGGTTTTCCACAACACAGACGTACACCATTTCCCTTTACAATGCCGACTCACTGCTTATCTGAAGGTTCATTTTCACTATCTCTTCATTCAAGTGCTTCCCACTTCAATCCACAATTTATACGATACGTTTTTAGATTTTCATGGCCAAAAGTATTTTTGTTATTTGTTTTTGGGGTGTTATGCCGTGTTGCGCTACCTCCTTCTTTAGCCGACGTTTCGGACAGCGTTACAGTGACATCAGGGCAGGGCAAAGAAGGAGGCAGCACGACACGGCGTAACATCCCAAAAACAAATAACGAGAAAACACAATTTATACATATTTACAATTTATACATATTTACAATTTATATATATTTACATTCACACTACGCAAAAAAAAGCACCATGTTGTAATGTTATTCCCATTATAAATTTTTGCCGGTTGGGAGAATGGCCAAAAAACCTTGTTAAACATTTCTGGAACCCTCCATTTTAGCAACTTTGTATTGTACAATGTAAGCCTAAATGAAAGTAATTTATTAATATATGATAACATTTCTAATGATTAGCAAAACAATACAATTCATTTAGATTAGGTAGATTCAATTACCTCTTATTTAAGCTGTTATATTATTCTTTGTAGCAAAATAATCTCTGATAAATCCGAGACGTAATAAGTTTTGAAGTTCATTTTAAGGTTGTATGTATTTAATTATAATAATAATTATTAATTTATAATTATTATATTTATAATAATTATGAACAGTGCATTTGCATTATTACTAATGCATTTATTTAATATTGTGCACGCGTACATCTAATGTTTACATTTAATAAGAAATTTAAGTGCATTTTATTTATTTTTTTAATTATATCCGCATTCCAACTTTTCAATGCTGGTAATTTTTTTTTAATATCAAGATTTTATACTAAAATTAATTTTTAACATTAGAATTTGTTAATCCACCGAAACAGGCCCTACACTTTGAGGTCTACACGGTGTTATCGACATACCAACGTAGCTGACAATCTGACACATTGCGGCAATACGACGTGTACTCGCCAGCGGGATTAAATCATTGCATATTTAAATTTGAAAAGAGTTCCAACTCATTCATTTTTTCAAAAGTGTTAATTTTGGGATGTGGGTGGTGATTTTGATCGCGGTCGAGCTTGGTGTGCTATCATTTGAGTTGCATTATTTTGCCATTTTGCAGCTTCAATTTTGCCGCTTTGAATTTAACAAAAGCTTCTAAAATGTCAGCAGATATTAGGAATTATTATTACATACCGATATGTAAAAAAATGCAAATGTTATGAATCAATTTATACTTAACCGTTCCAAGAAATTTTTATTCATTAAAAGGTAATTAAATTTGCTTACAAATTGTATTATTAAAAATAAATATTAAAATTTGTAAGTATTAAAATTTAGAATGCAAACATAAAAAAATTGAAAAAATGACTCCCATGATGTTTTTATGTGAAAACAGTATTAAAATCACGAATTATGTAAAAAAAAAACACTTATTCTATTGAATAAATGTATAATAAACAATTTAGTCACCTCACTTTTTTATCATTTCATACAAAAATATTTAATAAAAAATTGACACTGTCTAACTGTTATGGTATGCGATTTGGCGTGTGAAAACTAATTCTACAAAATAAGTATTTTTTATCTATTTATATGGACAACGTTCAATAAAAATATGTAGCGTGTTTTATAATAGATTTTCTACTTTTTGTTTTATGGTTGTAACTAGAACAGAAACGGAGTTATAACGATTTCTGTGGGAACACATGCGTTAACTTGAAAACAAACTTATTGTATTTGACTGCTATCGTTATACTGTTGTGTAAACAAGCTTAGGGGTTCAAGTGGTTAATGGACGCTATGAAGATCACAGTCATCTAATTAAAGATAAAACTATCGATAAAATAAAAAAGACAACCACAAATCATCTCAGAACCTCAGATCAGCAAACAGAACTACACATCAAAAAACTGTATGGCAACCCCTCTCCCTTATTTGCAAAATATGCAACAGAAAGAGTTGCACAAAGATGTTTAGTTATTACATACAAGTATAAACTTAATGGTACTGACATGAGCATGCTTACCAACTGTACACATTTGCCCATAAATGAGCGTGCTGGTTTGAGCATACTCTTGAATGAGCATGCCAAAGCCATCAATTGACCACACATGCTCTTTATGAGCAAGCTCTTGTCAAATAAATGTCAACAGAGTCAGTTCCATTATCCCAGAACTGTACAAAATAATCATATTGCTTGCAATGCAATTATTTATAAATCTCTTGATGGAAGAAAATAAAGCGATTGATTTGGGTCTAAGATGTCAACAAATCCAAAAATAACAAGATAATAAAAAATAAACGATAATTTCAAATGAATTTGGTCTCATTTTGGAGGTAATGGTATTTGAACATCTACTGTGGGTATTTTAGTGACCCTGTGTTCCAAATACATTTGTGATTTCTATAATAAATCGCAAAAAGCAAAGTTTTTTCGTCTCCCCAATGGGCTATTTTAAATATTTTTGCAATGGCGTGAACTGAGATCGGGTTGAAATGAGCATGCTCATTAGCAATCCTGCTCACACAAGCTTGGAGCACTTTCCCTTCCACCCGCGAATCAATGAGCATGCTCGTAAGCAATCCTGTTCACACATGCTTAGAGCACTTTCCCTTCCTCCCGCGAATCAATGAGCATGCTCAATACAAGCAACGTCACTGAAGGTGACCGGAGGACAGCTTAGAATGAAACCATCTTAGAATGAAATCATTAAAATTGATGAAAAAATAAATAAAAAAATTTGTTTAAATAGGTTACGTTAGGTTAGGGTTATAGGCTATTTTAAAATTATTTTTTCATAGCTTTTAATGACCTTTCAAAGAGGTGTTGAGTTGACTTTATTCTCAGTTGGCATGGAACCTTCACTGACACACATACTACTATGTAGCATTTGCTCATTAGTAGCATGCTCTCTTGCTACTAATGAGCATGTCTGACAGTGCCATAACACATAGCACATTTGACGTAAGATTTCGTTCGGCCAATCATGGAGCATTTATACAGTATAACTTATAAATCATTTTCAAGAATGATTTACTTATTCTGAGAGTAAAAATATAGAAATATGTATTATGTACATTCATAATTGGTGTTCTTTGATCCACTCTACATGAACATATTTTTTTTAAAGTAATTTTTTTTTACTCAAATTCTTTATTATCTCATGTTACTTACATTATTACAGCTGGTCAGTAGTTTGATAAGAGGTATTAAATAATGTTTTATTTTTTTCTTGTGTATCATTTGTGCTGACGTCTGGTGATAATTTGCATGCACATGATATCTTGAAATGAAAACACATGTGGATTAGATAGTATAATAATTCTATAATTAGCCTCTTAATCTACATAAATATAATATTTATAACTATCTCGCACCTCTGAAAAATCACAACACAACCATAAAAGCCTCTGAATGAAAACATATGTGGTTTATGGGTAAACTTGCAGATAAATAATAATGAATATCGCTTATATTATAATCAAGTTGCATTAACTGAAAAAAATGTATGCGAATTAAAAAAATGTTCTCAAATTACAAGATTTAATTCTCAATATTTGTCACAAAAATCTATTCCTGAAATTTTGTAAAACTTTAACTTTATACCAAAGTTTGAATTTAGAAACATTTAAGGCCAGCTGTTTCGAAGTAAGTACTTTAACAATTCATTAAATTTCAAAGTTCTATTCACGTTCTGTTATTATTCCACTAGCTGGGGTACCCGGCTTCGCTCAGGGAGTTGATGTGAGATTGAACTGACGTTTGAATCCACGACGGATCTTGCTTTATATAACCCTACCAATGGGTAGCCCCAATCATACATACAAGGTTTCGAATGGTCCACAATGTTCCTGAACATTCCACGACATTCGAGCCTGTTCTGAAACGTTCCACAATGATCTGGGATGTTCCGGGATGTTCTCGAATGTTCCAGACTATTTCCGAACATTCCACAACATTTCGGGATGTTCTGGAATGTTGAAGAATGCTCTAGAATGCTCTGGATGTTCTAGAAATTTCTAGAAGACGAAACTTATCTTCAAAAGCACGCCCTTCAGGTAAAAACGGGAACCTTCTTCATGGATGGGGGATAGAGGGCTACCACACTATATAATTCCCTTGATCGTACCGGGACTCGTTTCTAAGTTTTAGCAGGACGCACACTTTTGAACACTTTCTTTTATAATATATATGTATTAATTTAGGATCAATTGTCACTAAACTTGAATAATAACGGAACTGGAATAAAACGTTTACAGAACTTAAATTTACTATTTTGAAATTTGATGAATTGTTCAAGTTCTGTGAAACAACTGGTGAATATTTTTACAATGCTTCATAGTTGACTGCATCACAGGTAATTAATTGTGTTACCACAACATTTTAATTTTTCATCGTAGAAATTGAGATAAATAACAGCTTTCTGTGGTATACGATTTGTAAATAAATGAAACAATATAACTTTGTTAGAACCACTTATATATTTTATCTACGCTGACCGGTTTTGGAACGACCGTTCCTTCCTCAGGGCAAACGTATGTTTGGTTTTTGAGGAAGGAACGGTCGTTCCGAAACCGGTCGGCGAAAATAAAGTATATAAGTGGTTCAACAAAGTTATATTGTTTC
Organism: Glyphotaelius pellucidus; assembly: GCA_936435175.1. Taxonomy (NCBI): domain Eukaryota; kingdom Metazoa; phylum Arthropoda; class Insecta; order Trichoptera; family Limnephilidae; genus Glyphotaelius; species Glyphotaelius pellucidus. The sequence continues at coordinate 6,453,689 of OW386539.1, read as the reverse complement.
ATTTATTTGTAATGGATAACCACAAAGTTATAGCTACATTCAAAAGTATATAGAATTTGTGTTTATTTTCGTTTGTGTTACTGTTTTCAGTTATGTTTATTGTGCCTAGGATACAATAATAATTATTGACTATGTTTTACCTGTTGAATTATCTACAAACCTTGAAACTATAATCAGTTTAGTTAAAGAGAGAAAAAAAAACAGAGAAAATAAATCCACATAATATTAGTAGGTTTACCTTTTATTTGCACATTTCTAGGAATATTACGGTTGTCAGGTTTATTATGAAATTTCTGAAATTAATTACTATCTTATGCATAATCCTATGTCCATTTTATTTTACAAGATCAGAGCTCTTCAAAGGTGTTAGGGAATAGTTTTTCTCATTTCTCATCGACCACTCTACTACAAACAATATTGTTGAAGTTATCGGTGAATTCTAGGATGAATTATAATATTGATTATGTCGAATGAAGTTAATTCAATATTTATGATTATATTATGAAAACACTTGCTTTTTGCTGTCTCTTGCGGTGTGATGAAAGTTCCGATGAGAAATTCTTCATCTCGGCACACTAAAAACTGTGGAAGTTTCAACATCAATTTATGTATGTATAATATTATTATCAGAAATGTTTTGTTTCATCGTATGTATAAATATTTTTCTTTTTCCAGATGTTTGTCTAATGAAAAACGATAGTACATCGGAAGGTGTTCAACATAAAAGCAAAATGAGGAACTTTATTAAACAATGGCGGCAGCGTATGGAGGGCCGGAGGATAGTGGTGGACATATTGGCCATCCTGTTTGGAATAGGAACATGGGTGGGAATCAACGGAATGTTTGTGCAGCTCCCTCTGCTGGTGAAGACGGCTCCTGAGGGATGGAACTTGCCCTCGTACATGTCGGTAGCCGTTCAAATAGCCAATCTCGGGCCACTCCTGTACGCCATCCTACGCAAAATCTGGCCTCAAAAACTCAACGACGCATATTGCATCTACGTTGTACTATTCATTGGACTCGTATCCGCCACCTTGGTTCCATTTCTATACGATTATACGACTGACATTAGCGGAGAGCCTCGCAGTACTATATTCCTTATCCTGGTTTTCTCTGTTTCCATAGTGGGATGCACAAGCTCGGTGTTGTTTTTCCCGTTCATGCGCCACTTTAAAGAGATCTACCTCATAAGTTATCTCATAGGAGAGGGGCTCAGTGGATTTCTGCCCAGCATCGTAGCCCTCATACAGGGCATCGGAGGAAATCCCGAGTGCGAAGTGACCCTCCTTCCTGATGGAAACACCACTGTGAACCTCATTTACAAGGAACCTCTCTTCGGCACCAGTTATTTCTTTGGATTCATCGCAATCGCCATGTTGCTCAGTTTCTGCGCCTTTTTTCTACTAAACAATCTGAAAGTGTGCCAATACGAGAGGGTTCCGATTGAAAGTAAACCCAATGCTACGGAAACAGTTGATCAGAAGTATTCTCTTACCACAATAAGCAAGGCGGAGGAATCCAAAGAAGGGACATACGACACTATAAGTATTGTTTCCGAAGAACATAAATTGGCCACTTTGTCAGTTGTGAGATCGACATCCCTGTTGATCTTAATGTCTGCCATTTGTGCCTTGAGCAACGGGGTGTTCCCCAGTATCCAGTCCTATTCGTGTTTGCCTTATGGCAACACAGCTTACCATTTAGCAATAACACTAAGTAGTATGGCAAATCCCATAGCTTGTTTCTTGGCGGTATTTTTGCCCCACACAACGAACCGTTGGATATCTGTTCTAACGTCTGTGTGTGCCGTGTGTGTATCATACGTCATGGCCACGAGTATATTGAGCCCCACGCCACCCTTGGTTGACTCTGTAGGAGGAGTAGTTCTTGTGGTAAGTCCATCTTATTTATTTATTTATATAATTATAACACTTTGAACTTTCTTTTAATCAATACATTCTTATATTACTCATTTTCATTCACATTCATACATCGTCTCATATATACTGTTCTATTATTCTGACTCCAGACATGGCCCAACTCAAGTATCATATTCACTTGATTGTGTCATGTCTTCCTCGGGCGTCCCCAACTTTTTTTACCATTCACATTTGCGTCATACATTCTCCTTACACTCCTTTCTTCGTTCATTCACTCTACATGCCCAATCCACCCGAGTGTCCCTTTCTTATTCTCACTCATTACACTTACATTATTGCATTCTTTACGGATCTCCCAATTTCTCACATGGTAATACATGGTTTTACCACACATACGCCTCAGGGATCTCATTTCTACAGCATTCAGTCAATTTTCATCCTTCCTCTGCCAGTTTCATGACTCTCCGCCATACATACCTACACCAGCACTCCATTGTGGACTGCTAGCTTTGCTTCTTTGGACAGTTTTTTTGTCAGCCCCATATTTACAACATCATTAATTACATATTTAGAAAACTATTTAATATTTTTTTCTGTGATAGCATTTTTTATAATAATATCGACTAATATAAAGAACAATGTCGGATCTGCTAAAAATTGAAAATCATTTTATTGGCTTATTTTACTTTCTTTTCATTGATTTAAAAGCCTGAATTTTCGGAATTATGGATGAAATAAAATTAAATATATATATTTTTCTTAAATGCTATATTTTTTGATCTCAAAAACAGTAAAAATGCAGAAACGAAACATAAAATAGCTCTACTGCAAAATTCGACGTTGTTCTTCGGGACCGTCCATTTTTATATTATGTTTTTACGTAATAGTCAACGACCATAATAATTCCGCCTCTGTTGCACTTTTTTCAGAGCATTCTTAAAAAATATTAATGATTTCACCTTAAAACACTCTTTACATAATTTATTGAAAATTTACACAGAAGCCACAATTTTGTCCATAAATTATCAAATTAACCTACATAAACAATATGTATAGGAACCTAATACAAACACACATCTGTGTAAATAATTCTCGCACATTTTCATAATATACCAGAAAATGAGTCAAAATAATCAATGTTGCTTAGCATTGAAGGGGAGGTTGATATAGTGCCTCCAAGATCTGACGTAGGCTGCTGAATATGTAGAATGGAGATTAAAATTCAAAGTGCCTTGCAGGCGTGTTTCATGATTCAATTATTTGTCCAATTTGGGCCCGTATTTAGTAATGCCTTAAAGGGGGGGGGGGGGGGGGGGGGGTAAGGTTTTAAAACTCGTTTTTAAAAATATTTTTTTAATGTACAACATGTCGAGAGTATTGTGTCACAATTTCAAGTAAATCGTAGCAAAACTAACGAAGATACAGCTTTTCAAGCGACCGGCCCTCTTGCTCTATTCAAGTATATTTCGAGTATAAAAAAACTTTAAATCGATTTTCCCGCAAATAAATTTTTAAAGTTCGTGAACATCGTAACTCAAAGTTTACCTGACCGATGTTTTTGAAACTTTGTACACTATTTTTACACATAAATCTACAGGTTGTGACGTTTTTTTTTACCTTTTTTTTCCATTTTACAATAAAAAATTCATTGAAAATTTTTGCAAAAATCGCATTTTTGCATGCTGCAAAAAAAAATAACAAAAAAACGCTCTGTCACCTGGGAAACCATCACCTTTTAAACTCATTTCGTTTTTTTGGTTTCAAATGATTTGTTAATAAGTTATGATGTTCACCGCATGACACCTTTTTTTCGAGGCACCTCCGGAGATTCGCTCTCACGGACTTATTTATTAATATTTTTAATAAAAAAGTTTTCAAAGATACTTCAGATGTTATACTATAAGGTGTTTATTAAATAAATAAGCCAAAATTATTCATATCTCCAAAAAAAAAATCAAAAATATGCTCTTTTTTCGCTTTTAAAACCTTACCCCTCCCCCACTCTCCCTTAATTGCTATAACTGCGTTTCATCATGATTACGAAATTCAAATAGATTTAGCTGTATACAATTTCGGACAAGTGTAGGAGTGATAGACTGCATGCTAAATAGTCTAGAACCAAAAGGTTTTCAAAGTCTAAGGCCCTCCGTTCATGGAGATACTTACAAACTACGTGATTGTGATACAACCACAAGTATCCTGCAGATGTACTACTTTTTAATGCTGGTTTCCGTACACGGCGCTACCCGAATTATACTGAACTTGATCATTTTTCACGTGCAGCCGTGGAGTTAACACGATGTCAAACGATGTCAAATGACTTTTTTCCAACATTAATCTATGCCTTCTCCACTAAATCCTTTCTTGCGTATTCTGGTAATGTAAAGTTATACAAACACAGTATGGCGGGTACGCACAAGCGGTGCGTGTGCTACACGCATCAGGCTCGAATAGCTTGTAAGTAGCTCCATGTACGGAGGCGCTAAGTCAAAAAAAACTCAACACTACGAATTTCTTTTCTCTATGGTTATGGATATGTCAGTTTTTTGTGTTTTGTTATCAGTGGATTAATTAGTGAATTAACTTTAATCAAATCAATACGTAGATCTGATGTGATATATCTACAGATATGATGTTATAGAATAGTGTGTGTGTTTGTGTGTTCGTGCCCGATATCGGTGGAAGTTTGATATTGCTATTTATTATCGTTCCTCACAATGCTTTCGCTGACCACTTTTGGACAAGACGCGATGTGAGTAAATTTCAATTAATCCGTGCCCCGTTTCAACGAAATGCCCCCGCACTGTCCATCATCTTCTCCCGTCGTCCCATCACCCACCGTCATAATAATGGTAAATTGTGAAAGAGCCGCCGCATGCCGCTACACTTTTAATAGGCGTAGATTTTGAAAAGTAAACTCCTTTTAAACTTAATTACCAAATGAAACATCGGTTTCAATTCAAAAAATTCGATTTTCATTCAATCAAAGTCAAAAATTTCGGTTGCCGCCATTTTTTTTTTTTGTAGGTATGGATTTGACATTTGCAAAGTTTTGTTTCAAACTAAATATGCCTCAATTACTTAGATTACCCAAACTAAGAACCTAATAACCTATTTTGTGTACGTAAATAGTTGTTTTTTGTGTTAGTTGTTGAAATGAAGTGCGGTTTCCATAATCCGTGCTTAAAAATGCGGCGGCTCTTTCACAATTTAATCAAACCTCGTGTTTCGCTTTTCGCTTCCGCAAGATCTCGCTTTTTATTTCATTTCTTTTCTTTTCTTTCACCCACACGACTCCTCTCCGTCACACTTTTCTTTTCCGTGCTCTTTCACGCGACTCTCGAACACCTGAATCGGAGCCATGCCGAAGGTAGGTCACAACCGACGGCCATCGAAGGCACTTAGACACTAGTGTTATATTATTTTTTATTCTATAGCTGAACAGGACAAGGGGAAGAAAATGATTTGTCGAAATAGTGACAGTCTGGACCGTAAACATAATCGACATCTCGTAGGCTGAGTACTTGATTATTGTTCTAACACATTCGAAGATATGATTTGAGATTTTCCAAAAGTATTATCATGGTTTATTTTTGGGGTATTATGTCGTGTTGCGCTACCTCCTCCTTTAGCCAACGTTTCGGACAGCGTTACAAAATCCACGATCTTCGACTGCACATCTGCCCTGTTGATGGACACTGTAATGCTGTTCGAAGCGTTGGCTAAAGGTAGTGCAATAGTGAAGGAGGTAGGGCATAATAACCCAAAAATAAATCACCACAACACTTTCCCAATTTACAACACAGAGTTTTAAAAAATCAGTTCATTATATCTTTTGGAGGGAATTGTTATAATTTAATCTTTGCTCTCTAAAATGGTGACATATCTACCTCGGAGCTTCTAAACTGGAGAGAGCTGGCACAAAATCTAGATGAGTGGAGGAAGACTCTTGAGGAGGCCAAGACCCACAGGGGTTGTAGAGCCAAGAGTGATGATGATGATCGCTTTCTAAAAAAATCCCCAAATCTTATGTATATTTTAAGTTGAGAAAGTCCTTTTACCTAAAATCTGCTACTAGAACAAGAAATGAAGTTCTCAGCCGATGATCTTATACGCAGGCATTTAGTTAATATAGAATTCATTATTTGCAGGTTTTGATGTGGATTTTAGTGGTGGGCCTGGTAAGCTACATAAAGCTGTGCATCTCCACCATCTTCCGGTCGGCCGGGGGCTCCTGGATGTTCTACTGCGGCTGCGCATCCCAAACCGGCTCCGCCATCGGCTCCCTCGTAGCCTTCTTCGTCATCAACTACACCGACGTGTTTGTCGCCAGCGATCCATGCCGTTAATACACACTCCTTTAGTGATGATTTAGTGAATTTGAAATGGAAGCATATTTTGCTAAAGAAATATGATCTTAGGCTGCCAAATTATGCTATTATTAGTCATATTATTCCAATTTAGTAAAATTTTTTTATTAATATATTACTTTAGCATACACCTTGACACGTCCTACGTAAAGTACATCTGCTTGTATACAGGAATTAACTTATAAGTTGCTTTTAATTTTGCCATAAGTATCATGTAAAATTTGTATTTATTTTTGAAGAATTTGTAAGAGCTCATTCACACAGCTATAAAATATAAAAGATCATCGCATGCCAAATAACGCTCTCCATACAATCCCTTCAGACCGTTCACACCTAAGCGGTTTAAGCGCAGATCAACCATAGACAATACACATCTTACGACGGAAACGCTCCTGAGGCGAAATGCGAAAAGTTAAGCACCCCCTCTCCGACGAAAACAGGAGAGGGGGTTATTTTAATTACGGAGCTGCCTAGACCGGTGGATGACAGATGTCAAGTTGACAGATTTCAGTACAAAAAATGTGCATTCTGTTGCCGCTCTCTAGTTCATTAGACCCCTCTCCTACCATAGGAAGAAATATTTGATAGCGTCTTGTGAAGGTACAAAAGATAAACGCTTGCAGTTCAACAGATATCTGCTCGCTGTTTTATAGCTGTGTGTGAACGAGCTTTAAAAGTAGTTATAAATATCAATTTTTCAGTATTATTTGTGACAAATATGTAAAAAAAATACTTAAAAGTTTACTATGCAAAGCTAGAGATGAGCACTTTGTGTGGAGCGCCTTGGAAACATTTTGTGTATGGATGTAGTTTACTTACGTTTTGGATAATTTGTGATAATTGTGTTATTTAAGGTTTGTTATGTTTATTGTTAAAAGTTTTACTCTGAAAGACACTTTGTGCTAATCACTAACCCCATGGTTACGGTTAACGAGTATATACAGCCGAAAGGCAACTGCATATAACCACTGCGGGTCCCGAGGATAGTCTATTTGGATATTTTCTCTCATGTATTGGTAGTAACCTAGTCCCTTTAATTTTTTTTTAAACATTTGGACATCATAAATAAATGTTAGATTTTACATGTTTCATATCGAATGTTAATTCTAAAATAAATCTGCTCAGTTACCTAACATTCACACTGCTTATACTGTAATCATTGGGTTAATAACACTATTCTTTCTTCTGCGAAATATCGTCGCTGTGAATCAGTCAACGCATAATTCATTTGATGAACATTTGACAAAGGCTGTAGTCTTAGGCCAAGTTGTTTTCCAAATATTCAGATGTAACATTATCATCGAATGGTTTTTCGGTGCCATTTTCTTTTTTGATATTTGAAAAGTCTCCGTCAAACGCTTAACAACATGATAGTTGTTCTCTTCTGCTGATCAAAATTTGTTCAAAAGCTGAGACTTACTTAGAATCTGCTTTTAACCTGTTGAATGTCGGGCGTATTTCGAAAAACCGCACAGATTTTACCTTGTTGCTTTCTGGTCAAATATCCATATAAAAACAAATGAATTGCTTTTTTGTGATTGTTTTCTGTTTACCAGATAATATTACTTACTATTCATGTATATTACGTGATAATATCGTAAGAGGTTTTTCCAGAATAGCTAATTAACTAAAAAAAAAAATTAAAAAATCTCCCATTTTGGAAATAATTGTCAAAAAATATAATCACACAAACATAAACTGATTTTATTATTTCTACACAAATCTGAATACATACATACCCAATATGAAAAAACACAATTCAAAGGAGTTTGCAAATAAATAAAGACGTTTATACGCATTTGAAAATGTAAAACTTCGATTTTTTCGCCTTTGACGGTTGCAAAAATTGACCCGCAAAGTCATAGAAAATTCACTTAAAAATATTCTAAAGTAGCTAAAATAATGAAACCATCGGTTAAGTCAAGAATAATATTGGCGCAAGCGATTCTGACCGTGTCCTTCATACAGTTTCTTTATACATAGGGGTTAAAATCGAATTTAAAAAAAAAAGCGAAAATTGTTTCCGAGCCCGCGGGCAGGCTTCCGTCAAATGGCCGGTTAACAGGGAATTTTCAACTGTCAAAAAAACAAAATGGCTCTGAATTTCAAAACTAAAGGTCAGTAAAAATAATATTTTTCCAGTATAAAGGAAAGATCCTACAGTGATACCTCAAATACCAAATCCATATCCCAAATTTCTTATTTGTAATGTGTCAAATTGCCTTCTGTTTTTGGTCTCCTGGAAAATGGTTTAATATGACTTTCAGAGAGATTGACTTGCATTGACGACACAATATTGTTATTAAATAGATTTAATAATAATAATAATAAATGGTCTTAATGCATGAAATACGTAAATAATATAGGAGGTTTTAAGTTGCAGTAAATTAATGTTTTAACCCATTGCACCACAATGCCGGTCAATCGACGGGCTGCTTAATTTTGGCCGGTGGCGTCCAGTTCCTAAAGGCTGAAAAGCCGTGCCTTTCCTAAGAAAAAAGAACCATTAGAAGACAATATAAAAATATTTTAAAAGACCACAAATTTCTGATCAAAGTGTATTTTTTTCATGAATTTGGTAAGGAATGTTTGCTCATTCATTTGTTTGGCTATACAAATCAGCGGAAGATAATAAAATTACCATTTTCAAATATTAACGGCACGATTCGTATCCGAACCTGAAAAGCTACGCACAGCCTACCTTTGGTCATAGAACAAAGCACGCCACCGATTTTGGCCTTATCACAAAGCCTGCCAATCGCCAGTTAGACTTTCGGTACTTAAATTATTAGCAGAAATATTTTATTTTTTATCAAGTCATTTATTGAAAAATTCAAAAAGTCCTTTTTTTACGTTAACTCCACACAGGAGGCCCTGATGAAAATAATTTCCCTCGGAGCCTATGTCATCTTAGGAGATGCTGTGTGGAGGGTTTTTAAGGAAAGAGGAGGAAGTTCTGAGAAGGAAATACGTATGAGGGGTGGGTAGGAATCTGGGGGTCAATGTGTTGAGGAGTGACGGATGTACGAATCCTTCCCTTCAACTGATGCAAGGCAATGGGTCGAGGGATTTTGTCTGGAGAGGTCAAAAGACCTCCTCAACCAGTCTCTTTCGATCCGGCCCGCCACGTAGCAGGTGGGTGGACACACTGCCGCCAAGACCTTGACAAACCTTACCCCATGAACACAGCGAACCACTTGGGGTAACCTATGGAAGAGGTGTTGGTTATCCAATAAATGGTTCCCGGGGTGGCGGTACCCATACCTGCCTCCCAAAACGAAATGGTCCTGATTACTTATTTATGTCGTTTTATTGTTTTGTATCAATTTTTCAGCTTTTGCTGTCCGGTTAGTAAAATTCTTCTAACAACTAAATGGTCTGTTTAACGTGCAAAAAATGTGTTTTAACTCTCATTGCAATGGATTAATCATTGATTTTTTAATGGAAACGTGGGAATCAATTTCTTTGTTTAGTTTTTAATATTTATTACTCTTAATTTTTCTATTTGAATTGAACTTTATAATTATTTCTGAATGCCCACCCTTATTGCAATTTAAATATCATTTTAAAACTTAAATTCTCATTTACTTAGGTATGACATATTTATTAGTATTTTTTATGTATTATAATCATATTAAATTAATTATTATCTATGTAGGTAACCTATCTATATTATATTGTTATATTAGTTTTAATGGTTGGATAGTCAGGGTAGTTACAATATTTTTAATTGTATGGAACACTATGTTAAATACATAATGTTCAAACAGACATTACGTGATTTATGGTAAAATGGTTGGCGTTTTAAAATAATTAGATGATCTAGAATTATGAACGTCAACACAATTCATGTAAGTGATTGAATAAGCTATTTGACTATCATCAAGAATATTATACCAATGAATAAATGGAAGTAATTAAGGATTCATCGTCTTGATGTTTTGTCGAGATGTGGTTAATCTGCTACAAGTCTGCAATTAACCAGTGTTTAGATTTCATGTTTAAATTATGTTAAATAATAGACCTGTACCAAACTACAGTTGACTCGCAGTAATCCGACACACATTTTGCAAGGCGGTGTCGGATGATCAAATTTGTCAGACTCTAGTACTGGGCCTGCTATGGGGTTTGCGAAGCCATTGCGATAATTGTAGATATGCATTGTATGATGCGACAGCAATATATGATCGCCTGCAATCACATCACATCACAATCAAACTGAGACAGTACGCATCGAGCAAAAGTTACAGTGCCGCAAACAAGTCACAACATGTTTAAGCATGCGTTGATGAAGATTTGCCGTAATAAATACACTTGTATGTACATACTGTTACAGGCATTATAGGGATGTCGGATTATAGAGGTGCCAGATTAGACAAGGGTCAGTTACCACGAGTCAACTGTATTGATAATCTCGCACCCGGGGGATAACAATAGCACAACTCAAAAAATTACTTTTTTCAGGAGAGCAGTTTGAATATTACATTTGAGTTTATTGAATCAGTTTTTTAACCAATAAAAATACATTATTTCACAAAATTTTAAAAGCAGTATATTAACATTTATCAGGTTTAATATTATAATAGTGTTACAATGATCGTTGTGCCACTATTTTTGCTTGAATTCGAGTAAAACATTATTATATAAAAACGGCATATTCGCTTTTAAGGTCACAATGACATTTTTTTAAAATTGTGCCTTTTTTATCGAAGATAGAATAGATATCCAGGAACATTTCTGCATACTTAACTCAAAAATGCATTTTTTTGACTTGTGCCACTTTTATCCCTCGAGTGCGATCTAAAGCACATTGTAAAAATATGTAACTTAACATATCTTAAGAATGATATCCTGATCTTAAGAACTTTAGGAGTCTTAATAAATTGTGTTCTGGGAGTAGCATATTGCACAAAAAATTGTATTTAGTTAGCATTTCAACATAAATACATACTTAAATTAGCAATTTGAGGAAAAGCGGAATATGCAAATTAAAATGTAATGTTTGCAAAAGCTCTTGCATGAGTTAGGCATTGCGAAATGCAAATAATTTACACAGAAATGCATACTAAAATTATTTCAATTAGCACTCCAACTTGTCGTACGGCAAATGAAGAGGTGCTCCAATTGCATCACACTTTAATTAGGAAAATGAGAAACTTAATCGTAATAGTCTTAACATTAACACATCAAGTCTATTTGTTCAGTTTTCGAAACAACTCATACAGGTCTCATAGAAACTGTTGTGTCTCCCTTACTATCATAGTGAGAAATGTGATATAAACGGTGTTAGAAAGAGAAAACACCCCGCTTTATATTCAAATATAAAAGTTAACCACAAAAGAAGTAAAATGTAGACCTTTATGAAATCAAAGTTTTGGATTGCAATTTGAAATAGATTTATGAAATTTTTTATTAATTATTTTTAAATGGAATGACAAATAAGTAAGGTGACAATAAAGCTTCTAATACATTTGTCTAATAAAATGTTTGTGTTTTTTTTCATTATCAGTAATTTTAGTTAGAAAAAACGTAAGGGAAGCCATTTTTAAAACTTTTTTATGTTTGCATGCAAAATTTTTATATTTTAAAAATTGTATTTCGATTTATAAAATTTGAAAGCATATTTTATTACCTTTCTTTTTTATTAACAGTTTTTAGTTTTCGAAATATTCCCTAAAGCGAAAATATTTTGACCCTCCGACAAAATATCGTTGAGGCCCAAGGGGTAGGGGATGTTGTACAGAAAATGTAATAAATCCATGACCTCAAAGTGAAAATGCACTTGAATTATATTTTATTATCAGTACAGAGCCCAGTCAGCTGTTGATTTTTCCAGATGGTAGATAAAAATTGACAAGAGTTTAAGAAATCTCAGATAATCTTCATCAAAAGAATCTAAAAGCAATTTAAAATTAAAGCAATCAAAAGAATTAAAATTAGTTTTATTTGTTATCGAGAAATACTATTTTAAATTTATACAATACTAGCGAGTACCCGGCATGCGTTGCAATACCTATCAAAGAAACTGTTTGTGTTTTAATTCTGTTTATTGAAGTCCTTCCGGACACACAATATTTTTTGTTTTTCCGTCTGGTGCGTACACAAATATATCAGTAGGTTTTCCAACCTGTGAGCAGCCACATACAGCTGTCAGTGTGAGAAGCATGGTTTTACCAAATTTACCCCCTGCTTTCCCCTACCGTTCTATGTCTCCTTTGCAATCCCTTCCTCTCCCTCACCAAGTACCCCTCCGTCAACCATGCGTGTCCTTTCCCATGCGGCCCCGTTTTCGCCCCTGTTCCACTCCCACGTCCCTTTTCCTGCCCGCGTTCCCATCTTCGACGACTCAACCTCATCCTTTCGACATTCCCATCTCTCCCTCCTGCGTTCCCCTTACGCCTTCCCTTTCCCTCATCCTTATTGGATTCTCCTCCCCTCTACTTCTCTCCCTGACGTTAAATAGATATAAAATAAGCACACTTCTCACAGCTGCGTGTGATGCATGGATTTCCCAAATTTACCACCTGTTAACCTCAACCGCTACTATGTCTCTTTTGCAATCCTTCCCTCTTCTTCTCCGTCAACCTCCACCCCTCCGACACCTCCCACCGGCATGTCCTTTCCCATGTGCCCTGTTCCCCTCCCGTGTCCCCTTCGACTCTCGCGTTCCTCTTTCACCTTCCCTGCCTTCCCTCCTCTCCCGCATCCCCCTCTCCCGCGACCACACCTCTTGCGTTTATCTCCCATTCCTGCATTCCCCTTCCATCTTCTCCCCTCCCTCGACCACTCCCGTGATTCACTCTCCTTCATTCCCCTCCCCCCTCCCGTATTTTCCCTCCTTCCCTCCCTGCCAAAAACTATACACAAAACGAACTAACGAAATACATACATTTTTCAAACTCGGGCATGTGCACGACAAATCACCAAAGTTTCGTCGCAATCGGATGAATGTTTTAGGTACCGCAAAAGGGACAAACAGAGAAACTTTAATTTTTATGTATTAAGATGGTCTCGAGAGATTTAAAAAAAATATAACAATGCACGTCATTCCCTCATTTACTTTTTGTATCTCTATTGGAAATTGACATTGCGACATCCAACAAAATTAACTATTTGTTTTAGAAATGAAATCCAAAATTGTGACGGAGAGAAACCAAGATTGTAATACAGATTGTTAATACATCAAGATTTATCTACAACAATTAATTACATACTTAAAGGATCAACTGGCCCACACTTTTATATTCACAGCTTATAGTAAATAAATGTGGGTTACTATGACAATAAATAATGCATAAGATGATATAATAATTATTTGTTAGTTTCTCTCTTCTCTGCCTGCACGGATAGGTTTAAATCCGTACAGTGAGATTGTATTTGGTAGAGCGATTCAGTATTCCGATAAACAAAATATTTCTATTTTGATGGTGGTCTTACATAATGCCTATATCAATAAATATTATATTTATATCTCTTCAAGCCAAAAAATGCCAGGCCAAAACATTGTCCCTGTAAATCACAAATGTTGTGGTACTTGTAGTTTGTCGTGCAATTGATCAACTCTAAAGCAGATTAATCTAAAATTAGGCGCTCAAATTCAGAGAAGAATGAAATGTTGAATAGAGTCATGTACAATCGAATCACTTGTACTTACAGAATACACAAACCTAAGGTTTTATTTCTTAACACTGAATAATGCTGAACTCCAAGCCAGAAAACTAGCATAGGTTTAAAATATGAAAGTTACTATTTGAATACAATAAAAATTATGAGTGTGGTGATAAAAGTGTTACCTCTGTTGTTTGGTAATCCAGTGTAATGTCAGTATGTTTGAATTAATATTACTTAGAGAATTATAACGTAACGTAAAATACATACATTTATTTGAGTTTGAAACCAATGTCTACAATGAAAGTCACTGCTATAAAAATTGTTGCTATTTGCAAAAGATTTAAGTAAGTAAGTAAGATTTAAATAACTAAACATGAATCAGTGTTCTCAAAATTTACAAAAGAAATGTAGTATTTATAAAATAACCTTTAACTCGTTACTTGCCGTTCGTCCACCGGTGTGCAATCGGCGCAAGCCAAAATAATCACTAAAAAATAATTTTGTTATGCGATTATAACCCTTATGTATAAAGAAAACGTGTGAAGAAGAAGGTCAGAATCGCTTGGGGCATTCTTGTTCATAAGGTATAAGATACCATGAACCCACCTAGAGCAGCGATATAATTTCTTTGAGATTGTTTATGACACGGCCTGCGAGGCTGCGCGTCGCCCGGCTGGACAAAATGGCGGCTGTGAAGTCTCGCGTCGCGGGCGACGAAATGATCGTAAAACGTATAAATTCATCGAATAAACGCAAGTAATATTGTTCTTATGTATAGTTTAGTATTCAAGGAATGTGTTTCAGTAAAGATTACATAAGATAGCATAAAAATTAACCTGCAAAATATTACGTAAAAGTCAAAACATCGCGAAATTTTTTCGTTTTTTCCGTGTTATTTGAAACGTAGTAAAAAGTATAAATTCATTGAATAAACGCAAGTAATATTGTTCTTATGTATAGTTTAGTATTCAAGGAATGTGTTTCAGTAAAAATTACATTAGATGGCATAAAATTAACCTGCAAAATAATACGTTAAAGTTGACGTTTTTTCGTTTTTTCCTGGCTCGTCAGGGGTTAATGTAAATAGTAAGCGATAGTAGAAAAATTATAAAGCGGTTATCTTGATAATTATGTATGTAAAGTTCCGCATTAAAATTTGAATTTGTCTTATTTATGAGGTGTGTTTATGATGATACTAAAACGCATAATTTAAATTGCACATTATGGTCCATTATCTTTGTAACGTTCTTCATTTATTTGCAACTAAGGCATAAAATGACAATGTAGCGAATGTGTATTTGTTTGTTGAATTTATACAAGTCTGCTAACTCCACATTTAGTTGAAATTGACTTAACAATGTCATCCGTTTCATCATTCTCTATAACCTGGATAAATTACACAATACTTTCCACTTTTTTTTTTTTTTTTACATGAGCTCCACACAGGAGGCCTTGAGGAAAATAATTTCCCTCAGGGCCTATGTCATCTTTAGGGATGCTGTGTGGAGGGGTTTTTTAAGGAAAGGAAGGAGAGAAGAGTTCTGGGAAGGAAAAGGGTATAAGGGGTGGGTAGGAATCTGGGGTACAGTGTGTTCCGGTCATCCACCTCGAAGACCTAGACAAACCTCACCCCATGAACCCGGGCACCCCTGCTAAGTCCCAAACGTAGCGAACCACTTGGGGTGACCTATAGCAGAGGTGTTGGTTATCCAATAAAGGTTCCCAGGGTGGCGGTACCCATTCCCGTATCCCGAATCGAACATTTTTTGAAAATTGTATCAAAAAAATGTTCACAATTCTAGTGAATTCTGAACACCTAAGATAGGGGTCGGCAGTTTGTCATGTGAGAAGAGCGAATTTGTCAAGAAACAGGATAACAAATATATCAGATAGCCATATTATAACGGGGGGGTGGGGGTTATAATCGTACTGTGGTAAAAATGTGGTGGAACGATAATAACGATTTGCTTTGTGTTATCTACATTCTTACTGTAATATCACACTTCCACCCGTTTAAATGTTTCTATAAACAGACTCGCGCATAGATTCCTTATTAAATTAAAACCAGTTTTGTGTTCGGAATGCAAAAAAATAATCATTCGGCGGCTCCATCTCATAAGGCTGGTTGAGTAGAGGTAAAATTGCAATTGATGTCTGAAGAGCCAAAGAACCGCAGACTCCTATGCAAAGAGCCGCAAATTCCGACCCCTACTGCTAAACACGTATTACCATGTCATTTTATTCATGAGTCTGTCAAAAATGGATTGATTGTCAAGAGGTCTTCAAAAAATTTGTTTAATTTGCGGTTTATATTGATTTTTTTTCTCTTTTATTTTTATACTAGCTTTTCCCCGCGGCTTCGCTCGCATGGTATTACGGGAAATTACTGTAGCGGTTGAACTTATCAATTATCCCCCCTCCTCCCCACCCCACCCCCTCCCGCATTCCATACATTCATTCCCTTACATTCAGTTTTCAAACATCTAGCCTGCCACCTAAATTTCACAAAGAAAAAAAGAATTATCCAATTTTGTTCATTCGTTCGGAATTTATGCGCTTACAAACATTTCAGATGTTTATTTTTAATTAAATATTTGGAAGTTTGTTAATATAATACAAAATTACACTTTTTTTTTTTAATTAAATGAAGACATTATGAGCGAAACTCAATCGAAAATCTGGAAACAGAAAAATCAGAAAAAGATATTGGCACCTCTGGGACACCTTAGCTCAGTGGATAAGAGCGCCCGACCCGGAAAGTAGGGAGGTCCTGGGCTCGAGTCCCAGAGGTGCCAATATCTTTTTCTGATTTTTCTGTTTCCAGATTTTCGATTGAGTTTCGCTCATAATGTCTTCATTTAATTAAATATTACAGTTTGAGGTTTTACTCATAAAGTTAAAATAATAAATAATAATATTCATCCCAGACTTGCAGAAGAGTCAATAGATGTCGCACATTAAATAAAATGGATAATAATTTATCCAGACACCATCTAGATTGCATTTAGTTCGAGTTGAATCTTGCAATCATTCATAAAGATGGCAGCCAATAAAAATATGCGTTAAGAAAAATGAAGATAATATGGGTGGTTCTTAGTCGAAGTATGGTACAGTTAAAAGTGACCGAATTGGATATCGACACCTTAGCTCAGTGGATAAGAGCGCCCGACCCGGAAAGTAGGGAGGTCCTGGGTTCGAGTCCCAGAGGTGCCAATATCTTTTTCTGATTTTTCTGTTTCCAGATTTTCGATTGAGTTTCGCTCATAATGTCTTCATTTAATTAAATATTACAGTTTGAGGTTTTACTCATAAAGTTAAAATAATAAATAATAACAAAATTACACTATTTATTATTCAGTCTTTATAATCGTTACGAATTATATTTTTAATGTAGGAACTCTTATCTGACATTTATTTCAGCTTGTCCAAAAAAAACAAAACATATTCTAATATTTGAATTTTCTGGGGCAGTAGCTGACCAGGGGGCTCAGTACCTACCAGCTTAGAGCCCACAAATATATCAATATCGTTTCCATGGGAATGATTTTTTTCTGACATTTGCAATTAACTCGCTTTTGTTAGCGACAGAAAACGTATAACAAATATAATATATTAATATTTATAATTTCATAACGCCAGAGCTTACCATCATATACAACATATAGTCTGCGCATATAATTTAGCTTTCTATTTTTATTCTGTTGGGGATGCCATAGTCTCACTGGCTCCAGAGGGGAGCAGTTGGGACTCTTGTGCGGTATTTCATATAAAAAAAAAAAAAAAGTCTTCAAGAGTGAAAACGACTCTGAGGCGTATTGAAACTAGTTACCATTTTCTTTAAAAAAATATTTTGTATTTGTTTTGGCGTTTGTATTGTAATCTCTCTGAAGTAAGTGTTTTCTAGTTATTTAATAGGTAATAAGAAGATTAAATCAGCATTCCCTATAATTGTAGTACAAAAATTAGGGAATCACACTGGTAGTCAGTATTATAGAAATAACTATAAATTTTATTTTGTAAATTTACATAGATTTGTACATAAATTACATAAAAATTCATAATCCATCACATTGAAATTTTTTATGCAATAAGTAAAGTTGTATGTGATGTTTTGTAAGTTTTCAAGAGAGATGAGGTTTTTAAAATGTTTACAGAGGGTAGTTTTTTCTAATTGTTGTTTGGGTTTTATAAAGTTAAAGTCTTTATTATATATTTTTTTAAATTGTGATTGAATTTGTGTAAATTTGCTTGTATTTATAATAAAATTTTGATTTGTAGTGCTATTTTTGTGAAAAATCACTATTGCAGTACCTACTAATTTGTAAAAAAAAAGACTCAATAAGCACTTTTACTTACTGATCATTACCTCAAACTTAATACATTTATTTTCATAAATATCTGATGAAATTATTTGCATAATATAAGGCTAGCTTTACACTCATAAGTTTTTTCCCATAAATCTTTCACGTAAGCGATTTATGGCCTAATTACGAATGTAAACGACACAAAAAGTCAATTTAATTAATTATAGTAAGTCACGGAAGTTGTTCTTTCGCAAATTTTTTGACAGGTCTAATCGCGTCTGCGCTAACTTCCAGGCTTCTTACAGCTTATAAAATCAGTTTGATAAGCTGAGAGAAATGCAATAAACAGTACCAAAATTCGCCGTTTGACAGATGTCAAAAATTAAAAGACAGTTATTATTTTTTTTATTTAACTTTCGTTGGCAGAAAGCCATCTTGCCGCAAATAAATTTATAGATGTAAACGGTTGCACAAGCATTTATACAGGTTGAACTTCCGAACATCTTCCGTGAGCGTTTATTACCACAAGTCAGATGCATATGTTAACCCCCTGTGAGTAACTTATCAAAAACTTACGTCGTAAATTTTACTTATGAGTATAAAGCTAGCCTATATATAATACAGATAACTTGAAAAATTAAATAACTGCTAGATTGTGGTGGTAAGATTGGATTTAATTTATGAATACTTTATTATCTGTAAACACAACAGCAAAACGACATAGAATAGGCGCTTTTGCAATTCCTATAGCAACGCCACAAATAAAACAAAAAACGTACATTCTTTATGACAATAATGTTGCAGCCCTTTCTTAAACACTGCATTATTATGCGTGTAAGAACTGTTGAAAATGAGACATAAATGAACAATGTCCGTTTCCTCCAAAGGAAAAATGTAATCATTATCATACATCTCCCTCACACTACCTTTGCCGTCGACGTGGGTATTATAAAAGTGCCCATATATTTTTATTATGTAAAAATTAATATTTTTCAGCTATCATAAAACTTTTTTTTACAGATATTCAAATAGAATACAAATTATGTAAATGCAATCTAGCAGCTTGCAATTTTAGCACAATGGCGACAAAATACACAATTTTTATTTATTCACTGTTACCCACAGCAATTTTATAAAGAGAGCTATTAATAATAATTTTAATTCATTTACCAGTGCCAATGTCTGCAATTCACAGTCCACAATCTGAAGCTGAGAAGGCTATTGCCCTGTTTGATGAGTTTTTTGACGTGATAACGTCTTATAAATCGATGAAAGCCGGCTGCACTCACGAAAAAGCATGACTCATTGTCACGTTCTGCTTGACTGCTGAGTGCAGAACAAGCATTCGGATTGTGACGCATCTATCTCTCTTCCACTCATCGTTATTATATGACGTTATCATGTAAAATTATCATCCGTAAACCGACTTTACAGACAACCAATTTTTTAAAATTATTATTAAATGTTGGTAGAATAATTTCGTAGCTGGCCTTTTTTTTTGTTTTTAAGAGGAAATTAATAATAATTGTGAATGAAATATTAAGTGCAATAATTGACCAGATTGCATCAGTATTTCTGATCTTTGAGGTGCTGTATGTATGAATGCCTACGCCTTATAAATGAATAATCATGTAAGATTGCATGATTTGTGGTATAAATAAATAAAAAAATATAATATAATATAATATATAAATATAATATAAATATCCTAAAATAAAATAAATAAATAATAAAACAAAGTTGATTACATTAAATGCTTTCATTTATTACAGAAATCTTGCACCAGCAATATCTTAAGTGGACCGATTTCAAAATATAATTTCTGCCTTTTGAACACCAACACTAAATTTAAATTGCCATTTTAGTTGGCAAAATAATTTTTTTTATAAGTAGGTGACATTATTACTATTAATCAATGACTAAATAAAATACTGTTATTCTATATTCAATACCATTAACAGTAGTTACATAACATTAAACCAAACTACTCTGTTCCTTCTTAAAATACATTCTTCAAAATAGTAGCTTATCTTATGTATGCCATAATAATTTATTTACTTAACTTTTTGCTTCCTTTCTTACATTTACACAAATTATACTAAACACAAATACAAGAGTTGCAGATAGAAAGTCAATTTAAAATATGTAGTCTCTGAAAGTATGTAAATCTAAAGAGAAAATAAATATTGATATATAATATGAGTAAATAGTTATATGTACCAATATTGTTTGACTTTTGGGGTGTTAAGCTGTGTGCGTTTCCTTCTTATCTGCCCTGATGAAGGACACTGCAAAGCTGTCCAAAACGGCTCAAGGAGAAATAGAATTTCAGGCTAAATACTTCAAAGTCAAATAAAATAATCCTATATAACTTAACTTATATCCAGTTAACAATACGTTCGTACCAAAAAATATATCCTTACAAAAAAAATTACAAGTATAGAAAAATATGGCTGTTTTCATGAACACATTTTAGAAAAATATAAAAATATGGCACTGAGTATAAAGATTTAATTTACAAATCTACATACTAAAAAGGTATGGCTGATTCTTGAACACATTTTATGAACATAAAAAAATATAACACTGTATAAAGATTTAATTGCAGATCTACATTATTATAAAGGTGTAGCCGTTTTCACGAACAAATCTTATGATAGAAAAATATAAAACTAGATATTTTTAATTTTTTTTTCACAAAATCTATATATTAAAAGGTACAGCGTTATTCATTGAACACATTTTACAAGGATATTAAAATACAAAACTATGTATTTGTAGACTTCCTAATTTTATAGTTCTCTTTCAATATTGCCAATGAAATGTTGGTAGTAAGGATGCCTTTCGATTTTAATGATTTGATATCGCTAAGTAGTGATGGCTGGATTTTTCCAAATTTAGCCACAATTTTTGGCCTGTCTGATTCTGCAACATGCGGAAGAATTAGTGAGGCCATATCGTAAGCACTTAATTTAAGGCAGTTGTACCATACCGGAGTCAGATCAACTTGTAAAGTAACCGGACAAGAGGGCAAGAGTTTCAAAGTGTTGTAGCATTCTTCTTTCTGATTTCCCGCTAGCGGGGGATCCAACTGTTTGAAAGGATTTATTAGAACATTACTCCACGCTTCGATGTAAGATTTGCTGTAAAATGATTTTGTGGAAAACAGGAATTCTTTCAAATCCGATATCATTCCAAACTTGATCATCTCTTTTGTTATTTCATCCAACAGATCGTCTTCGAGTTGTAAATGATAGACAAAGATCACTTTGATCACGAGGGAGATGGTGGCCTGATTGTGTTCCCGAGCATTCCAAATCTGTTGCAAGGCTTGGAGTTTGTTTTCTAAGAATGTAGCAGTCAGGAATTCCAATCCTATATTGCACAAGCGGTTGATGAAGTACAGCTCCCAAAGCTTGGACCACAGACCAGTGACTGTGAAGTTAGTCACTTTTTCAACCACATCGCAATCCGCTAGACTCAGAAGGCATTGCAGAGCTCTTATCCTGTTATTATAATTTTCCAAGGATTCTGATTCATCGAGACCGATGCGCGATAAGTAACATGCTGCCATCATAGGATTGGTTCCTTTGAGAATGTAGCACGCTTTCATCAACGTCTCTTTACTCAAAGTACCGTCATCTATTGATTTGGTCTTGCCGTGCATACTGCCGTTATGGGAATGTTGTATCTTGGATTGATTCAAAATTCTTTCTATAATATTAATTCTGATTGTAGAAGAATTGAGCCCGTTGCTTTCTGCAATCTCATCGACGGCGGCGTGAATATTGGGGCACTCTGTGTATGTCAGAATAGACTGGTGATTGTACAACGCCTCGATGAGTCTCTGAGGGTTGTCACACAGTGAAAGGAGCTGTTTCTCGGCCAGACCAATTTTGTGAAGTATATGCGCCGTTAACGTAAGCAAGTGTTTAGATTGCATTTTCTTCAAAACATTATTAGGTTGAATTTTGGACCAATGCTCCGCAAACTGATAACACATATTGGCTGCTGCCACCTGATCGGCTCCAACGATACTCCCTTGGTAGACGTAGTAAAAGCAGGCTCCGGCCCATTCCAAGTTGGTAATGTGTTGAATACATTTATGGGCTTGCTTTAAAAGCAGACCATTTTGTAAATTCAGAGACCACTTCAATCCGATAGATTCATTCAGAGACTTTCTCTGAGTCATACTTTCTCTGACTGCACTGCTGCATATCATATCATAACGCACCTGCAGTTCCACATCTAGAGGCAGCAGCCCCGCCACGGGCAACCAATACTCGTATGTTCCCAGGGTGAGTTCGGATTTCAGGTTGGTCCAACAATCGGCGGAGATTAGAGATTGGAATGGCAGTCTGTAATATCCTATTTTAGGAAAGGTTTCTTTCACGCTGTAAACATCCAACTCCGATTGTTTCGGCTTACTGACCCTTTGATATGTCTGCAAAAACTTCAGCAAAACAAACTCTTTCAAAAACACCTGATCGCCGCGCACACGCTTCAAAAGCTCGATGATCAGTAAGAACACTTCGTAAGAGTATTGGCAGAGAGTGATGGTAGTTAAATTCTGGAAATTTATTTCCCCGTTGTTTAATAGTGTTGTGAGATTAACAATCAAATCATCCTTCCGTTCAATTCTTTCAATAATAGCGAGACATTTTTGCAACAAATCTGCTTCCATGGGTTCCACATAAACACACTTATCTCCAAAATTATCAGTAACAATTTCATGGTTCGTATTCCAAGATTTAAGAAGTGAGAATAGATAAAACATCAAAGCCTGATCTAGACTTATTCCAGTGACCATGCAGAATTCTTCCAAAGTGAGGAAATTGAATGAATCGACATTCACCAAAGACTCTAGCAAAGCATTGATATTACAAATGGTGTTGTCCTGCGTGTATTCTGTAGAAGAAATTCCATACTTCTCCAATTTGGAAGCGATGTTGTTTTGTGAGTAAACATTGAAGGCCTGTTTATATGGAATGTTAACGTGTTGAAACATTTCTTTGCATTGTAGTATATATAGAGCGACATTCATTTTTCTGTGGGTGTCTACAAATCCAGTCAACAACTCACTCAACCATTCTTCCAAAGAAGAGTGGCAGAACAACAATATTGAAATATTCAAGTGGTCAGGTTGCTCGAAGGCCATCATCTTACTGACAAGAACTTTAATAAAGTCATCGTTGAGTCTTGAAAACCAAGCTGGACAGCTATCACTGTTTTGCAGAATATACATGGTAAAGTAGGCCATTATTCTAGAGAAGTGTATATCATTCTGTTGAGACTGGAGCTTTATTAATGTTTGCTTCAAACAAACAGACCCATCATTGCAAGCATCTGATTTACAAACGCAGATTGACAGTCGGTCATTAGAGCCGATGGAGACATTTTTAGACATCAATTCACTCCACAAGGGAATAATGGAGCTGATTTTGTGAGGATTATAAAATGAACAAATCTTCCACGTACTTAACAGTTCCTTACAGTTATTGTGAGAATAGTAAATAGCCATGAGCCAGCTGCAAACATGAATTAAATTGGATGATAAATACATGTAGTTACATTTCTGTAAAATTTTCAAAACGAGCTTTAGAGCATTTCCCACAAAGTTGAGGTTATTACAATCTATGTGACGGATTATTTCTGCTACAACATTCACAGATTTCAGATCTTCATCTAACATGCAAATTTTACTGTCAAATATGAGATTTGTTAATGCTCTTTGTGCATTGGGATCCACTTGGCGAATAAGATTAAGAATGCTTTCAGCTTTCCCAAGTTTTAAATAGGAGCCTATCCGAATGGACATTATTAAAATCTCTCTTACATTATCTCCTTTGCTGTCAATTTTTTGGGAAACATCTTTACACCATTTTTTAAAGAAGTGAATGCGGTAGTCACCAATGCTGTAATCACACAGTGAAATTTTGAAATTGAGTTTGTTTTTCAAAATATAGATACTATACAAGTGGTCTAACACGACATTCTCTTCATTTATGTAAACAGATTTCAGGAAATCAATGTGATTGATTTCATTCTTTTCGTTAATTGTATTGGAGTAAAGCAATTTCTCCAGTTTCAGCTGGACAGAATTGACGCACACTATTTTAAAAGTATCCTCCATTTGTTTATAAAGTTTAATGGCCAAATTGATCTGGGAAGATTGCAAATACTTGTGTATGCACATTACATAAGCATCTCCTTGTAGTGAGGGGTAGACGCTGGTTATTCTCTGAATATCCGCCAACATTCCCGGTTCGCCTTTCTTTATAATAAGTCTAATGAGAATTTCATAATCTTCACATGCCAACTCGTGGCATTTATGTTTCATCAAGATACTCTTGACTTCGGCTTGCACGATCTCCATGCAGATGGCCTTAGATAGCTGGTGGTCAGTTTCCTTGGCGCTCAGGGCGATCTTATTGACTTTGGGAGACCAAGGTATGGGAGCAGATTTTAGAAAGAGAAGCACGCACTGCAGCATTTCTTCATCATTATTCATGTATTGTAATAGTATCTCCATCTTGTTTTCATCCACTATGGGGGAAACGTTGATGAGCTCTTCGATGTGTTCTTTGATCAGATTATCACGGTTAATATTGTTCTGCATTTCGTAGGCTTCAAAATAATCTGAAAGCAACAAACCCAGATCTTCCGCAAAGGCTTTGCGCAAAATGAGCTTCGCAAGTTCCTTCTTATCCAGAGTCATAAAGTCCTTCAAGGACACTATTATATTGTAAGATTTTTTCAAGGTCTGAATGTTCTTTAAGCAATGCAATAGAAAGTAAAATTTCTCCGCTTCGACTGACGTATAAGTCACAGTGGCGTTTGAATCAAATATCAAAGGAGATAATTTCTCCGCCAACTGAACTCCTATTTCGGGCCAATGTTTAGATTTCTCCAGTGAAACTATTCTCTCTTGAGCCCATGTAATAATCACGTCCGTGCTGAAAGGTCTTAGGTTAATTACGTTAGGGATAAAATATTCTAACCATCTTAAAAGCGTGTTAAGTTTGGTGTCAGGTTGTACTGAATAAAGAAGTTCGGTAACATTTAGCTGTGTGAGTTGGTGGATGAGATAAGGGTAGCATTTGACCCACACGAGACAGGCCAGATCCAGTTGGTCATCACAAAGCAGCTTTAGAAGGAGAGCCAACGCACTTTGCTTTGTCAAATCACTCCATTCCAAAAGATTTTCCACATCTTCAAATTGTATAAGCTTGAACACATCTGATTTCCAAATCAATTCGTTGAATTTCTCTTTCAAAGCATGATCATTTACAGATTTAAAATATTTCTTCCCAAATTCAAGTAATACAGATAAGTGTATGTCGGCTTCGGCTCCTTCCAGACAACAATTCAAAATAAAATCCACGCTATCGCAACTTGACAATATTTCTTTTAATTCCTGGAGATGTTCCAAAGCAAAAGATTTCTTCAGATTAGAGAGAAGGCATTTAGCTTTCAATTGGAGTACAGCGGCTGGAGACAAGTTGTTCAGCTTTGCAAAGGCTTCAGCTCCTTCATAATTCCTCGCAGCAATCAGAATTTCTAGTTGTGATAGTGGAGAATTCTCTTGGATTTGGTAAACATAGATCTTGTTGTCTTTAATATCCAAATATACGGCAGAATCTTCCAATCCTCCAATTATATAACAGTGCTCACTGACGGGAATATTAAATTCTAGGCTGAAAGTAAAGAAATCTGCAACGCACAGTTCTTGTTCGTTAGGTGACTTCTTAAGAAGTAGAAATTTATCAGTATTTTTGAATGGTACAATACATTTTGCTTGAATAGACTCCGTCAGCAATATTTCTTGGTTAGTTATCGGACAAACGGCGAGGATGCCATTCTCAGCGGTAGACTTTACACAAACTGTTGACGCATTAATAGGATTAATATTCTTGGCAGCTAATTCAATTTCCAATACTATTTCTTCATTCAATTCACTGTATTTCATGCGGTTTAGTTTAAATTGGATTTCATTACTTCCATCTTTACTTGGGAGAATAGTGAGACAATGATACATCAAACTGTTGCTGGCCAAGATGAAAGAGCCATTTTCCTGTTCATAAACGGAGACCTTTGAAAACTTTTCGTGAGTTATACAACCAGGAGAACATGCAGCCTTAGAGGTCAGCAGATCAATAGTATGGAGTACTCCGCTCTCCAAGATGACCACTAACACATCTGCATTCTTCTGTAAAATCAGTCCACTGATGGGTGAATCAAATGTCTTGTGGAGTTTGACTGTTTCGCATTTCGCATCAGAGAAAACTAAAACATTGTTATCGAAGTAGACACATACATATGGATATCGGAGCGCAGAGTAGAACTTTGGAACGCCGTTGAATGCATTGTTCTGTAGAATGTTAGAGATCTTTACAGAGAAGTTGCTAACTCCTTCATTATGATGTACAATGCCCGCAAACTCTTCGGGTGAAGACGATTTATCCATGATTTCCCAACAAATCATTTTGGCCTGAAATATAGAAAAAAATGTTTTAAAGTCTTGATATGATTAGGCTTCTCATACTTCTGAGATTTCCTGAGGCTGCAAGATTTCAAAAGATACTCAGGGCTGGAAAATGTTACGAATATCTAAATCAAACAAAGAAATGGCCAATTGGACTGCACCATACAAAAATCTATATGAAGAACAAAAGAGGAGGTAAGTTCACCTATAAAAGGATTTATTAACATAATAATGAGCGGTAACAACGTGGGGTTTGAGAGTATTTAACTTTTATAAATGATTGTGATATTTCAACACCCCAATATTATAATATTTATATTTTTCGTACTGAGATTTTGACGTTCGAGGTCTCATTTAGAAAAATATTTACCAATATTACTTACGTGAAGTGCAATGTGCACTACATCCGCAAGTAGGTATTAAATTCAAAAAGTTATCACCACTTCATTAAACACTGGACACAAAACACAAAACAGCTTGGAGAAAAATACGAGAAATATAAAACTACATAACTGACGGGTACATTTTAAAGTTTTAAATTTGAATTTGTTGCCATTTTTCAGAAAGAATATTGTCTTTGGAAATTTTTTGCAAAATTTGCAGGAATGGTTATTTTTCTTTTCCAAAATGATTTAAACACCTTTGTGAACTACTTTAACAGCAAATTAATTTATAAAATTTTCTTACAGCCATTTTTTTTTTAATTCTCGACCCCATCCAGAAACTTTTATTTTGACTGCAGTAAACACTGATCACTAGCTGACAAATATTTTTGACATTTCTTATCATCTTCAGCTATAGTATACATAACCGTGAAAAGGAGAAAGTTTTAAAAATCGTATTTATTAACTAATGGACAATAATTAAATATTATTATATTAAAATGTTAGCCAGAAACAAGGGATTGTTATACAGTGTCTTGGTAAATGCTTGCAAGTTATAAAATCTTCTAGAAATTAAGATATGTAAGATTTTTACATGTCAGTTGACTGACTTTGTTTTTTTTTTTCTTTTTAGAATTTTAGTAAGACCAGCAAAAAATGCATCCACTCTTCCATAATAAGGAGTGGTGTTATTCCTATAGTGATTGAACAGACTGGCCGAGGAGAGAGGGCCTATGACATTTATTCCCGCTTGCTAAAGGAAAGAATAATATGCATGATGGGCCCTATCCATGACGAAATGAGCTCCCTTGTAGTGGCTCAACTCCTTTTCCTGCAATCTGGTAACAGCCCATATGCCTATTTTAAATTTCTGTCCCTGTTTTGCAAAATTCTCACCTAATTTCATTGCCCTGCGTCCAAATTTTAATCAATTTTCAATCGCTCAGATGTCACTAATGGACATTTACATAATAATCTGTTATAGCTTACAATGAACAAACACTTCTAAATGAACCATTCATTTATGATTAGCTCTAGTGTTCTAGTGACCAAATTTTGTGTTATTTGTGATAGTACGCAGCAGTACCTGTGGAGTTCGGCTTTTTGTATTAATTTAGTAGAGAATTAGCTGTCAGTGGTTTATCATGTGACTAGTAATTATCTTAAAAATGTTTGCATGTCATTATTATAGTTTGTTATTATTGTTTTATTATATCATTGTTATAGTGGGTAAGGTAAGTTGGGGTAAGACCGTGTGTTTTTTTGATGAAATGAACTTTTTTGATTATTGGTCCGCTTTGGAATTTTTAAATGAAGAATTCATGGTGTCACCGCAAAGGTTTTAAGTTTATGTTATATTTAGCTCTTAATTATGTGAGTAAATTTTTATTTATCGAGTTATCCACAGTAAAACACCCAAAAACTGCCAATCAAAACTTCCTGTAAATTATTTTTCAATGTGCGGTAGCATCGAAAATTTGTGGGGCAAGACCGGAATTCATTCTAGAATTGCAATTCAATAAATTAGCCATAAAATTTACTAATAAACGTCATTATTTCTTACCCCTTTTGCCAAATAAGTGTGGTAATGTTTTAATTGTTTATTTATACAACAAAAACAGGCCAATTATAATTTTAGTATACCGGTCTTCCTCCTAACGGGGAAAGATTGGCAAAATGTTTTGGAAATAAGGTTTGAAGAATATTTATTTTTAAATGCCCACTTTGTAAAGCATTATGAATCACTCCATTTTAAATTTTTTGGAGTATGTTAAAGGAACAAAAAAAAAAAAACTGATTAGTGTGGTTTTTATTTATATTTACATATATACGTGGTGTTTATACTTGCATCGTATTCATGTTGTATAGACTCTTTTTTTGTCAGAATAAAAGAAATAAATTGGTCCTCCAAGGGTATCAGTCTTTATAGCCATATTCCTTTCAACATGACCACGAACAGTAGAAACTAACTAGTTAGATCTTCTTTATTTGTGTCTTCAATAACAGATAAAATATTGTCCTGTGTGTAACATGTACCTCGCAGTGTTTTTCTGTAAGCATGAAAGCTTTTTTGAAACTTTAAGTAACACATTTTTGAAATTTTATACTATTAAATCATTTATAGCAAATAGTCTAATATGGATGATTTTACATTGCCACTTGCCCTTCTTGCTCAACTGCTTTGCTTTGTAATCGATACTCGCATTTATCACATACGGGAAAAGCGGTGTCCGCCCGGCACAACGCAGCGACTTTAGCCGGTCCTGCGCTAACACCACCACCATCGCAAATACGCCCTTGTACACCTCTAAAAGTTTGAAAATATACGGCTCTTTGTATGGAAACCGAAAAAAGGGTAAGATTGAAAGGGTCATATTCCTATCTTCCCCCGGAAACATGTCAAGGCGGAAGATCGAAAAGAAAGCTACAGCCGAAACCAAAGCAAATTAGGCACTCCTTAACTACATTTAATGTAAATAAAATACACAATGAATTTGAAATCCATTCAATAACGTACCAAGATCTGTAGATTTTTTGATGGAGTAAGATCGATTATCTCACAATTTCATGCGAAATTTCACCTGTGAAATCATGAAATAGCGCTCCTCTAGAGGCATTGGCACAAGTTGTAGGTTTCCAGGGTGCCACAAAAATCGCAGTTTTCGACCTGTCTCCAAATCCGGATTTACCCCAACTCACATTACACATAATACTTACTTTAAAAACTGTTGGTGCCTCCCCACTTTTCAAGCCTGCAAACCGCAACTGACTAAGAACTATGTAAGCAGTAATTTTGTCTTTTTGTTCTTTCAGAATCCAGTAAAAAGCCCGTTCACATGTACATCAACTCCCCCGGAGGCAGCGTGACAGCTGGACTTGGAATCTACGACACAATGCAGTACATTCTGCCGCCAATCGCTACATGGTTTGTTGTTTGATGTTCACTAATGAGTAGTAGAATTATAAAACCCGCTCTGAAAGCTGCTTCTGATACATTCACACAAAAGTATTTATTATTCATTAAAATTCAATATTATAATATAGGTATATATTTTTCCCTGTCAAAAGAATATTGTAGGTACGATTATTTAAATATTTATCATGAAATATATTTTCTTTTTTTCAAGGTGTTAGAAACAATTTTCTTTATCTCTAGATTTCCAAAAAATTTTTGGGTTTTGCAAATATTTGATATCATTAAAAGATCAACTTCGCGTGAACATAATTTTTTATACAGCGTTAGGTAATGTTAATTTAATTAAAACATTTATAATCATTTCCTACCTCCATTAGGATAGAATATATTAAGCCTATCCATTCATTTACGGACATGTTCGGTCGTGCATGATGTCACCGGAGTATTTCTGTACGTGTTTATTACTAAGTACCCACACCCGTTCATGTTCGATGGTTTGGCTCTATCAAACATGTTGACTTGGAACTATGCTCGTTGCTTCCACATGCTCGAGCGGCTTGTGTCTCGTATTGAGCAACTCCAAAAATCCATTTTGTTCTTCAATGATAAGGACAGCAAGCGCATCGGATTCAAGACGGATGACTAATATGTTTGATGCGTTGTCTATGGTTCCATGCCAACTGGGAATAATGTCAACTCAACACCTCCTTGAAAAGTCATTAAAATCTATGAAAAAAATCATTTTAAATTAGCTGATAACCCTAACCTAACATAACCTATTTAACCAATTTTTAAAATATATTTTTTTATCACTCTAAATGACTTATCTGAGATGGTTCTGAGTTGGTTTCATTCCGAGTTGGCCGGTCACCGTTGTCTATACGTTGAGACAGGCTCGACCAAATTTCTGTTGAACATCAACAAGATTTACAGACCTTGAATCTTTTTCTCATCGAACAGAAAGCATTGAGCGAAATGATACACATGTTAAGACATGTTGGAATGAGCGTAAAACCATCAAACAGTAACAACTGTGGGTACTTAGATTATAATCTCTCCGGAAGATATGCATATATAAATTCTCATCACTTGATACCATGTTGCCAGCTCCAACCTTCTAAGAACTGGTATAATAGTATAATTAAAAATGGTTTTCTGCATTTAGTTTTGGTATATCCGTCAATAACCGGATACCAAGAACTATTGAGCTTAGTCCCACTGTTTTTATTAATATTAATTGAAATTTTGTGACCTTTAATTGTCTCCATAATTAGGCGTGCTCTAGGCGTTTTGGATCTTCCAGGAACTCCAGGAACAAAGCCAAAGTATGGCTGGTCTCAAATAAATGCTCGGCAGTTGCCAATTTATCAGGATGGCCGAGTTTACATGCTCGAAAATGTTCTGATATCTTGTCACATCCAGAACAGCTCAGTATATAAATTCCATCTGTCTCAAGAGGAAACTTGGTTTTTGTAGGCCACAGTAGGTCTTGATTTTTGTCATTGTTCCAAAGAGAGTCTTAATGCTTTCTTTTCTTAGTATCCTGGCAATGTTGTCTGTCACATTGCGAACACTAGGCAATAAAGCGCAGCCTTTTGACTTTTGTTCAATTCAGTCTTCATTTGGGTTGGATTTGCTTTATCTGTCTTGCGAGGTAACCGTTTCGCTCTAATGCATCAGCTTTATAAGTTCCGATCCGATTTTTTGTTCTTCCCATCATATTCTTGATGCTCAAATCACGAAAGTTTGGTCAAGTCCTTTCTACTGCGCTGGTGGTGATGCGATTCACCTTGTAGATACTGATTTGCATGAGTTGGTTTTCTATGCACGGAGTGTCGTAGACTACCACCTTCTTTTTCATCACCACATCTAGAAAAGGCAAGATTTTATCTTGGTTTTCCAGCTCCATTGTGAACTTAATTTTGATGGTCCAGGAATTTGTTCAGATTCTCTATTCCGTGAGGCCAAATAACAAAGATGTCATCGACGTAACGGCACCGTGCTTTAGAAAGAGCTGATCTAGAAAAGGCAAGATTTTATCTTGGTTTTCCAGCTCCATTGTGAACTTAATTTTGATGGTCCAGGAATTTGTTCAGATTCTCTATTCCGTGAGGCCAAATAACAAAGATGTCATCGACGTAACGGCACCGTGCTTTAGAAAGAGCTGATGCTGTATCGAATGCTACTTCTTCAAACTTCTCCATAGTTAGCTAGTACTGGCGATAACAGACTGCCCTTGCTCAAAAAGTTTATCCTGAAATGCAAAGTAACCCGTTTTGAAGCAGTGTTCAATAAGTTTACAAATGAGCTCCTCATGTCATGGAGTCTTATAGAGGCACATTAGCGAAAAAGGATACTAAGTCAAAACTGACAAGAATACTTCCTTCCGCAGTTTTAACCTTAAGTTTAATGGAATCCTTAATTGAATTAAAATCTCAAATCATATCAAACAGAAGAGTATGTATGAGACGATAAAAGAATATAAATGTTGGTGGGAAATGGGTTGATAGTTAGTTGTATGCTATATTAAAGATATTGTGCTTTTGGACAGGTGTGTAGGTCAGGCCTGCAGCATGGCTTCTCTGATCCTGGCTTCGGGAGCCCCCGGGATGAGACACTCTCTGCCTAACGCTCGCATCATGATCCATCAACCTTCCGGTGGTGTTCAGGTAATGTTGTCCTTACATAAGATATAGTTATTAGTAGTGTCCGATCGAAACTGGAGTTTATACCGAAACCGAATCTTCGGTGTCTGTCTCAGTTTCGGCCGAAAACGAAACCGAAACTTTTTTAAGCATGTTAAAAATCTATTGTTTACTGAAATTTGGCTTATTTTTTACACTTCTCCCGCTCCCACTTCGCCCTACACACACTAACGATTTCCAATGGATTTTTCTTTTTTGTCTTAATTCTCTCGGAACGCTAACTTATCGCAAAAGATAACACAAAATCGATGCAGAATCACGCTAAAACATGTACAATTAAAAACTGCCCGGAAATAGGATTACTGTATCCCATAGTACGGAATATTGTGCAACTATTATCTATTCCTAATTCTAACTGTGTCTTCTACAAACCTTTCCCCACAGGGTCAAGCGACAGACATTCAAATCCAAGCAGAAGAGATCATGAAGCTTAAACATCAGATAAACCAGCTCTACGTCAAACACACCGGCCTGACCCTCGAGCGGATCCAGTCTTCCATGGAAAGAGACAAGTTCATGAACCCCAAAGAGGCTCTGGAGTTCGGCCTCATTGACAAGATATTGGAGCACCCTCCGGAGGTGCCAGAGAAGGGCGAACCTCCCAAGAGTACTTGAACAATTAATACTGAATTATAGTAACTAAGCTAATTTTTTTTTATATAAATGGTAGTAAATTGTATAGTATATAAGTTTTTCAATAAAATTAATGTACATGGAAAATTGAATGGTTTTATACTGTGTCACATAATTTTTTTAGACTTGTATGAGTTTTTCCGAAAACCGAACAAATACAACCGAAATATTGAAGAGAAATTTTAGTATAGGTATTGTTTTTTTTTATAAGAATAGTTTTTAGGTACTATGGAAGTTTACACTAAATATAACTTATTCTAAAAGAAAGTTAGTCATTACTCGCTATGAGAATCAATCTCAAACAAGAACACCCAGAGTGGAAGATACTTTCAGTATCGCCCTGGTGTAAGACCACCATTCAGAATTGAAACGGCTTTAATGGCTTTAGATTAAAATGGCTTTAGCCACATTTGGTGACTAGGTCTGAATAACCAGGTACTTCCCCGCCTTCCTCTTCCCCATCTCCTTCCCCTCCCCACTACCTTCAGCCTCTCAACATTCACAAATTGGGGATACCATTGTCTCACTGGCCCCAGGAGGTTGGGAGCAGTTGGGACTCTGTTGCTGAACTCACATAAAAAAGCATGGTGCCCACCAAGGAAGCCTATTAGGAACAATTAAATTTGTCAACAAAATGATTACATATATGTTATGTTTAACATACTCGACTCTGGCGAAAACAAGGGTCCCGTTCGAGAAGATGGATTTTGTTGTAAACCGCTGTATCTTTGAAAATAATATATTTTTTAATGAAATTTTTTTACCTACACACACCCCAATTATAAAAGTTTTGTCTGAAATAGCCTGCTTTGTAATAGAACTCCATAAACTAAAGGTAAAGTCAGTGTTCGGCCATTTTGTGATGTTTAAAATGTAAAAAATGTAAGTATTTGATTAAAATACAAAATAATTGGCTTTTCACTTGGTTTTAATTTCACTTTGGCACAAATCATTACTAAAACACCAATTTGCGCACAATAAGTGTAAGCAGTTCAAGGATTTAATACCCATTCTACTGGTTTATAGTTTTCATGGGAAAGAACACATGACAGGGGGTGGGTGATGACTGAGGGATTGCAAAGGAGACATAGTAACGATAGGGGAAAGCAGATGGTTAATTTGGAAAATCCTCGCTTCTCATACTGGCAGCTGTATGTGGTCTGCTCGTGGGTTGGAAAACCTTCTGACTTATTTTTTTATGCACCAGACGAAAAAAGAAAAAAATATTGTGGATCCGAAAGGACTTTAATAAACGGAATTAAAACACAAACACTTTCTTTGAATGGCATTGCAACGCATGCCAGGTACTCACTGTGTTATATTAAATCCTTGTCAGACTCTAACTAGAGTAAAACTCCACATTATGGTCTCCCTTTTTAAATATTTATTCGACAACATTGAAAAGATTCCATGTAAATTCCTGAGGTGTATTTTTTTTTTTTTTACAGTTAATACCGCACAAGAGTCCCAACTGCTCCCGTCTGGAGCCAGTGAGACTATGGCATCCCCAATCGGGGTATGTTGTGAGGCTGAAGGTAGTGGGGAGGGGAATAAGATAGGGAAGAGGAAGGTGGGGAAGTACCTGGCTATTCAGATCTGGTCACTAAACACGGCTAAAGCCATTTCAAGCAACGTTTCAATTCTGAATGGTGGTCTTACACCAGGGCGATACTGTTAGTATCTTCCACTCTGGAACGTGCCGCAAATATACTATTTATTCTTTTAAATGAATTAATCGTGAAATAACACAAATTAATCAAATAAAATTTATTTGCGCACGCCGGGTTCGAACCCGCGACCTTCGGATTGTGAGTCGAGAGTCTTGCCTCGGGACCACGGAGGCCGTCAAACATTGTATGAACTATAAATTGCATATTCCTGTTCATTGATTACAATAGAGAACTCCAGTCCATTTTTTTTAATGAAAAATATTACTTAAATAACTGCATTTTTATTTTTATAGTTAGTTTTAATAGTTAAATAAATGTCAAAGTTTTAATTTTTCAAGATCCCCCGAAAACCACCGTGACGTCATCTGGCCCTGTGACGTCATCTGGCCAAAAGTTTTAGTTATTTTCAACAGATGTTGTCATTTTGTATGGAAGAAGTGATGAAACTATTCAATAAGTAAAACGTTATTTAGGTGTAATTATTTATTTATTATATTATTATATTTTTCAATATTATTACGGGAGATTGGTATAAAAATTGTTTGAAATTATTATTTTTTTAGCTTTACGAATCGAAATCAATATTAACCGTTTGAGTGCCAAAAAATGCATACAATTTCTTGTAAAATGCCACCAAAAAAACATCATTTTTTATGAAACTATATATTTTTTTAAAACCCCATAAATTCTTTGGATTTTCATGAATTTTGATGATTTTTTCGGTGTTTTATTAAAGAATGTCGAAATATTTGAAATAAAACGCTGTATAAATGAATACAGTATTTTATTCAGAAAAAAAGAAAGACAAAAATGAAAAACAAAAGAAAATCAACAACTGTGCTTTCCTGCACACGCCGTGTGGACACCCTTCTTACAATACGCACAAATAGTCGTTGATCTACGCAGCCCAGCACCATCTTTATTACTACAGACCACACAGCGACGTAAATTCTTTCCTGGAAGCTTCTGCAGTTTGGATTTATGGAATGAAATTGTTGAAGAAATTTCAGCTTTTTTTTTTGTAGGTAACCATTCCCTTTCAATCGATTCAATTATTTTTGATGTGAACTCGTGTCTTGAAATTTTTTTGCCTTCATTATTGATTGAATATATTATATATGCGTTTAAAACCATTCTTCCAAAAATGTTAAATGTTACCTTTTTCCAATATTTCAATGTTCTTCTTTCATCTAAATATACATACAACATTTTATCAGACTCATCTATTCCGCCCATGTATTTATTGTACTCATGAATCATCTGTGGTTTTTCTGTTTGCGTTTCGTATGAACCCCTATATTTTTTCACTGTGACGCCACTCGTATTACTATTTGTAGAAATTAGGATGACCGGGTGTTTTTTGGTTTTTTTATCTCGATATGAACAGAGAAGAATGTCGTCACTTTTATAATAATTGGGTTTTCCAACTTGAGACACTTGTGCCTCACGTGGTATATATTTCCTGTTTCGACGGATGGTTCCTGTAATATACGTAATTCTTTCCAATAAAGTCTTAGCCAGTTGAATGCTTGTAAAAAAATTTTCAACAAAAATATGATAACCTTTGTCCAGGTAGTTACCAATTTTTAGCAGATTCATTACTACAACATGGCCAAGGCCAAATTTTTTTGTATCATCCTTGTCTTGCTCTAATTTTGCTCCTCGGTAACAAAAAAATGCCAAGCAATAATGGGTTATGGAGTCGCATAACATCCAAAATTTTATTCCCCATCTGTGGTGTTTTTTGTTGGGGAGATATTGTTTGATTTTTGAGTGGCAATGAGTCCCTACCAATGACTCATCAATAGAGAGCTGGCGATTAGGGATATAATGGCGTCGGAAAACTTCATTGGCATGGACAACTATCATATTGAATTTTGCACAGGGGTCGTAGTCTGGATGATTGGATGGAGCCAAGGTGGAATTATCAATTAGATGAAAAAATTTCAAAATTATCTGAAATCGGTTTCTTGAGAACATTTGTTTGAACCATGGTATGCCCCTCGAATCTGTACTCCAGTAGGAAACAATTGACGGTCGTCGTGTAATACCCATTTCAAGTATGACCGCTATGAAAGCCTTCAATTCCAATACAGACACCGGTTTCCAAGCCTTTGCACGTGATTTGTTTCGTAAAGTTTCAGAAGACTTTTCAAGAAATTGTTGGGCATATTTGTTGGTTTCATTTTTTATCGTTGTTAACAGAATGACATTAAAAAATAAATCAAAATATGATATTGGTTTGGAATCACGCGGAGGAGGATCCCGAAGTCCAGGCGTTTCGAAAAAATTAGAATTTTCGGTAGAAAAATTGGTTCCGGGAGGTAAATTTGTAAATGAGTAATTTCTGGTGTTACTCTCCATTTCTTGGTCACGATCCGAAGAATTACTGGAAATTCGCATCCTGCGGTTGGGAAACACAGGTATGACATCACTGACATCACTCTCACCAGAGCTACTCTTACTCGAACTTGAATTAGAGGAGTGGAAATCGTCGCTCCCGCTGTCAGACATTTCAGAGGACGCGCTCGACATTATGTTTTTTCAATTAACTAAAATAAAAAAAATAATAAATGAATCTGAAATTTAAACGGTTTACTACGATCTTACAACTATTAATATAATATTAGAATAATATTTACCAACGCCGCAGCACAACACCCGACGTACGCGCGAATCAGAGCACGACTGACGCAATCGACGGAAATCGACGATCGGCAATCTTCGTTAAAACACGAATCGACGAAAGTCGACGATCGGCAATCAAACGGTTAAGGAAGCCGAAGCATGAATTTCGTATGGAACTGGAATCAGCTGTTCGACCGTCGCCATTTTGAATTTCAGCATTGGAGCGTTTTATGGAAGCGGTGACGTCATGCCTCACAAATTCAATAATACCAACTTGACAGGGTGTTTTAATGAACTGTTTTAAAATGGACTTTTTAATATATATTTTTTTAAACTCTATGTTAAATATTATTTAATAAAACTTATATATTCAGAATCAGCGTTTATTGGTCTATATGAACATATTTTTTTAAAGCCATAATATTTTTCACTGGAGTTCCTTATTACCTCCTGGATAAAATGTCCCTATTGAAACTTTTCAGAAAGAAGAATAAGCACAAGTTTAATACTATTACATAAAATACTGCATTACAAAATTGGCTGTCCTGAATTGCTTCGATTAGTCAACATCCATATACCCAAAAGATCCTGCCAACATTTATTACCCCCTTACTCTAAGGCTGGCTTTACATTCGTAAGGCTGGCTTTACATTCGTAATTTTTTTCCCGTAATTCGCTCGTGTAAGTGAATTATGGCCAAATTACCAATGTAAACGACACCAAAAGTCACTTAACGTAATTTAAAGCATGTTACAGAACTTCTTCTCCCGGAAGTTTTTTGACAGGTCTAATCGCGTCCGCGCGAAATTACAGCCTTCTCACAGCTTATAAAATCAATTTGATAAGCTGAGGGACCTTTTGTAAGAAATAGTACCAAAATGCGCCGTTGCGAAATGTCAAAAACCAAAAGACATTTGTTTTTATTAGATTTTTTTCCTATAAAACTAGTATTTATTTCCACTTATTTGAATTTTCTGAAAATGAGCATCCTTCTATTCAATTATCGGTCCAAACCTTTCTAATCTCAATGTTTCTGTTTTTTAAATTACGTATTTGAATACGAAGTCGGTTGCAGTCGGCAGCTGTCAGGTAGCTGTCATTCGAATAAAATGAAAGAAATCCATTAATTTTCGCCATTGACGGCACAAAAGTGCGTGGAGAATTGTTTAATTAAAGCCAAAATCTATTTCAGCACTTTATTTGGTCCTTTTCGTCTTTATTGACAAAATCGCGTAAATTTGACAGTAGCATGTCGTTGTTGAAAGGAAGCCATCTTACCGCAAATACATTTACAGATGTAAACGGTCGCATGAGCAGTTACACAGGTCGAACTTCCGAAAAACTTCCGTGATCATTAATTGCCACAAGTCAGATTCATATGTAAACGCTCCTGGGAGTGACCTGTCAAAATATTACGTAATCCGTAATTTTTAATTACGAGTGTAAAGCTAGCCTAAGTTTTTTCCCGTAATTCGCTCGTGTAAGCAAATTATGGCCAAATTACCAATGTAAACGACACCAAAAGTCACAACGTAATTTAAAGCATGTTACAGAATTTCTTCTTCCGGAAGTTTTTTGACAGGTCTAATCGCGTCCGCGCGAAATTACAGCCTTCTCACAGCTTATAAAATCAGTTTGATAAGCCGAGGGACTTTTTGTAAGAAATAGTACCAAAATGCGCCGTTGCGAAATGTCAAAAATCAAAAGACATTTGTTTTTATTGGATTTTTTTCCTATAAAACTAGTATTTATTTCCACTTAATACATTTTTCTGAAAATGAGCATCCTTCTATTCAATTATCGGTCCAAACCTTTATAATCTCAATATTTCTGTTTTTAAAATTACGTATTTGAATACGAAGTCGGTTGCTGTCGGCAGCTGTCAGGTAGCTGTCATTCGAATAAAATGAAAGAAATCCATTAATTTTCGCCTTTGACGGCAAAAAAGTGCGTGGAGAATTGTTTAATTAAAGCCAATTCTATTTCAGCACTTTATTTGGTCTTTTTCGACTTTATTGACAAAATCGCGTAAATTTGACAGTAGCACGTCGTTGTTGACAGGAAGCCATCTTACCGCAAATAAATTTACAGATGTAAACGGTCGCATGAGCAGTTACACAGGTCGAACTTCCGAAACACTTCCGTGATCATTAATTACCACAAGTCAGATGCATATGCATTGCATATGTAAACGCTCCTGGGAGTAACCTGTCAAAATCTTACGTAATCCGTAATTTTTAATTACGAGTGTAAAGCTAGCCTTACAACAGCAGGACACCGGCTTATCAAAATTCACCGATAATTCATCCGGAAATAAATATTCTGAGCTGTGAGATATTTCATCGTAAAAATAATCAATACAAATGTTGTTCATTCCAATACTTTTATTTATCTAGACACAAATAGAATTGTATACTTTCTACTACTTTTGTTATATTGAATATCCAATTATGTGATGATTCTTGGTCTCTGTTCACATTTTTACCTATTTATTTTATTTTGTGCTTTTTTACATTATATTATATTTTCTTTGTTGTTTTAATATTTAAGTATTTACAATAACAGTAATACAAACAACTTATAAAATAGAATGTAAAAGCCCATTGGGCGTGTAATAAATAAATAAAATAAAACTTAGCAGGTATGCGCACAACAAATCACCAAAGTTTCATCGCAATCGAATGAATGGTATATGAAATAATTTCATAGCACCAGAGCTCATCATTGTATACAGAAAACTTCGCGGGGGTGCGCAAAAGAAATCACCAGACTTAACACCTTAACAGTCCCCACTTACATGCGCCCTTGCGTATTATGCGTGGAAACTCGTAGTCCAGCATATTTAAGGTAAAATTTGAAATAATCAAAACTTAGGAGTTAATGTCAGCTGTGTAATGTCTTTTAATATGCGTTGAAACATAGGCCCGGCGCCAAGGGTTTTTTAATCCTTTAGTGGCCAAAAAAGAGTTTAACTAGATATAATATTTTTTCAAAATTTTGTTTCAGTGTTATATATTTTTTTTTTACATGAGCTCCACACAGGAGGCCCTGAGGAAAATAATCTCCCCCCAGGGCCTATTTCATCTTTGGGGATGCTACGTGGAGGGTTTTTTTAAGGAAAGGAAATGTAGGGGAATTCTGGGAAGGAAAAGGGCTTAAGGTGGGTAGGAATCTGGGGTTCAGTGTGTCCTGGTCATCCGCCTCCAAGACCTAGACAAACCTTACCCCATGAACCCGGGCACCCCTGCTAAATCACCAAACGTGGCGAACCACTTGGAGTGACCTACGGCAGAGGTGTTGGTTATCCAATAAAGGCTCCCGGGGTGGCGGTACCCATTTCCGCCTCCCAAATTGTAAATGGAAAGACACACATTCCCGGGTTACGAATAACCTGACAATAATTGAAAATCTCCTACTACCACTACAGTAAGCGGAAGATGTTGCTTGTGTCGTGATGGAGGACTTAGCTAGTTGGGGAATTGAACTCACGCCGTCTGAGTGAGATCCAGACACGATGCCAACTCAGCCATTAACAGGTCTGTATAAGATATGCACAACATAATACGAAATTTTATATTTGAAGCATGGATGGATGAGATGGATGATACTCTCATTACCTCTCTTTTTTTACATTAGCTCCACACAGGAGGCCCTGAGGAAAATAATTCCCTCCAGGGCCTGTCATCTTTGGGGATGCTGTGTGGAGGGTCTTTTTAGGAAAGGAATAGAGGAAGCTCTGGGAAGGAAAAGGATATTAGGGGTGTGTAGGAATCTGGGGGTCAGTGTGTCCAGGAGTGACGGACGTATGAATCCATTCCTCCCATTGCGGTGCAAGGCGATGTTCCGAGAGAGTACAGCTGGAGAATTGAAAGGGACTCCCTCAAACATTCTCTCCCGAACCGGTCTGCCATGCAGTTAGTGAGCAGACGCATCCACCGCCAAGACCCGAACAACCCTAACCCCATGAACCCGGGCACCCCTGCTAAGTCACCAAATGTAGCGAACCACTTGGGGTGACCCATGGCAGAGGTGTCAATACATGGTTCTCGGGGTGGCGGTACCCATACCCGCCTCCCAAATTGATCTCCCTGTTAAGGAACAAACATCAAGATTGAACAGTGCTTAACATGGCTTCAACTATGCTTAGAGACCAAAAAATTTCATTGGATAGCCAAAACTTCTGCCATAGGTCACCCCAAGTGGTTCGCTACGTTTGATGACTTAGCAGTGTTTCCCGGGTTCATGAAACTGGTTGAGTGAGTTGACTATTGACTTCTCCAGCAGGTCCATCCTATCCTTAAAAAGACCTTCCACACAGCATCCCCCTAAGATGACGTAGGCCCTGATGGAAATTATTTTCCTCAGGGCCTCCTCTGTGGAGGTAATATATAATAGAGTCTTCCTAGTCCCCTTTTCCCTTCCCCACTTCCTTCAGCCTTACGACACTCCCCGAAATTGGGGATACCATATTCCCCCTGGCCCGGGGCAGTCAGGATTCATGCGGTATCAAATAAAAAGGAACAACGTAAATCCTTTCTGTTATTTTACGTTGGCGTAGGTACTTTCAAATATCCCCAAAGCTATGCAAGGCCCAAAGAGAAAGCCTGGCTAGAACACATTATTAATAGTAGAAAACATTCAAGTGGAACAGAATCCGTTAGGTCCTTCTCGGAACCTGATTCCACTTCGATTCCATTATTACTACATAACACCA
This sequence comes from Glyphotaelius pellucidus, assembly GCA_936435175.1. Classification (NCBI taxonomy): domain Eukaryota; kingdom Metazoa; phylum Arthropoda; class Insecta; order Trichoptera; family Limnephilidae; genus Glyphotaelius; species Glyphotaelius pellucidus. The sequence goes on along the minus strand of OW386539.1, from coordinate 6,411,389 downwards.
TTATTTGTTTGCTGGCTTGTTGTTTGTAGAACCACCACCCTGACGCAAAAGGTAAGTGCCCCCATACACACAGCACACCTAGTGGCAGTGGGGTACCCGGTACCTACCCGCCTGGCCGCCTCTTATCTCGCCGCTACGGCGGGCCTCCTGTGTGCGCACCACTTATGAAAAACCTTCTAACTCTTCCCATAAATAATAACAAGTTTAAATTTGGAATAAGCACGATGATTTTTTCGTAATAAATTTTGGAGATTTCTTTTCTTGTTTGACAGTGATATATCAAACCTACTAATTTCAATTGTAATAATCAATGACGTTTTGTATAAGGTTTCTCAAAAAGAGCGCAAGATATCAAGGTTCAATAAAACATAGTTTTCTGTGGCAAATTATTGAAATATTTATTGATTTATAATGTATACATTTGGGAATTATGTATGAAACAACACATCTTGTAAATGGCCGCCACGGCTTCGCTGGCACATGCGTACTCTTTTGGCAAAATTTGCAATAACATCTGGTGAGACTGATTGAGGAAGACCTAACCTAGACCTAGGGGGAATGAATTCACACGTCCATCACTCCTGAAAACAATGCCCCCTGATTCGCACCCACCACTCATATATTTTTCATTCCCAGAACTTCCCATCTTTCCTTTCCTAAAAAGACCCTCCACACAGCATTCCCAAAGATGACACAGGCCACAAAGGATTTTTTCCCTCAGGGCTTCCAGTGTGAAGCCAATGTAAAAAAAGTATATTTGATTATATAACAACATTCTTGAAAAATGGGCAATAGACTCAAAAAGGTTAGGTTAGGTTAGGTTTCAATTTTGCGAAAGACAATAATTTTTTTTATATATTATAAGTAGGTGCTTACCGCTTGTATGTATGGCAAGCAGAGTTTGTCTAACAGGTATGTGTAATTATTCTAATACCTTTATTTCCATGTTCTTCTGTTATAAATAGAAGTTCAAATTTGTCTATAATGCTTTCACTTCATAACATGAATAAATTATTGTTTTATATGGCAATAATTTTTCTATGATTGGCAGCATCGATTATTTATGAAATGTAATATAAATATGAATATGGCGGAGCGAAGTTCGTATTTCACGTAAGTGAATTAATTTGAACAAAATTAAAATGTATATGTTTGAATATGAAATATTCCGTATTAACCCAGAAGCGGAGTAAGACATAAATCTTTACTTTATAAATAAAAATCTCGCGTCACCATGTTTGTTCGAGATAAACTCCGCAACTAATTAACCGATTTTGATGAAATTTGGCTTACTGTGTGTAATTTGGTCCAACTTATAGGATAGTTTTTATCTCGATTATTGACCTCAATATTTATTATTGCGAATTAAATGTTTGTTATGCTTTGTAATTATTTGTGAGTTCCATAAGTTTTTAATAGATGGCGGTGTGAGTTGATTTATCGTCACAACACTCGGTTGTCTAGGTTGGGTAACCATCCAGTAGATGGCGTTGTGTTTCGATTACACGTCAGTCTATTCCATTCCACAGCAACGTGTGGCCGAGTCAGCTAGTAATTTAATAAGTTTTGCGAATTTGTAAATATTCGCTTATTATCGTCTCTCGTAAAGTTTTGTTTGTGTCTTGAAAGGTTTCATCAAACCACAGTTAATATTATACAAATAAAAATTAAGAGGAATATAAACGCTAGAAATATTTCGATTCTCATGCCTTCAAAATTTAAAAGCGGGCGTCTTATTTCCACGAAGCAAGTAAGCGAAAAAGTGGTTTTTATTTATTTTGTGCATAATTTTATAAGAATGAAAAACAGTTAGAACATACAAAACCTCAAAAAAGTCTTAGCCATAAAGAGGTATTTTTTTAAAATTGTTTATTATATTACTTCATAGTTAAGTCATGCAAAAACATTTTTTTATTGGTTTATGCTTATATTTTTTGTTATGTAAATAATAATTTTACTATAAGCGAAACTCAATCGAAAATCTGGACACAGAAAAATCATAAAAAGATATTGGCACCTCTGGGACTCGAACCCAGGACCTCTCGCTTTCCGGGCGAACTCGCTAACCACTGCGCCATGGTGTCAATTTGAGGTTCTACTCATAAAGTTAAAATAAAAAATTTATAATTTTATTGTAATACCAATACATAGAAAATCCTTTATCCGTAGCATATTTTTTGATGTTCATAAAGTAAACCGATTCGTCGTAAAGATTAATCTAAATAGGATTTCACGTATAGCTTCATCTTAAGCAATTAAAGGGTTAGGAACCTCTAATCAATTTATTCCTTCAAATGAGTAGGTATTTATTATTCATTCTCCATCCATTCACTCCAAAAATTCGCCGTTCTTGCACAACAACCAAAATCACACATTCATTTGGGTGGGTATTTAAATAAAGAATTTAATGAGGTAACGTTATCATTCACGATGCAATTTATTTACTTTTGTGCGTAGGTACCTATAATATTATTTTAATATTACGTACAAGATCAACTTACCAACCAATCACAATTTGTTTTACCTTAATACACAACTTCTTGAGTGCATTATGAAGTAACAGGGCCGGCACTAGGCTGATTCAACACCAGACAATATTTATGGGCGCCATATCTGATTAGCATCAACAACGGCCTGAAAAGAAGGAAAATTATTGCAACAATATAATGTCTTACTATGCTCCTATCCTGTCTAAATCAAAATCATTTTCACACATTATTTTTGATTTTTGAACTAGTCACGTCCCTCCACGGGTATCTCTCTAAAACATGTATAAATTGCATACAAAATAAATCAAAATTTAATTACAAAAAGGGAAACCTTGAGCGCTTTTTTTCATCGTTTTTTCCAAGCGCAAAAAAACCTTGTCCCGGCCCTTACAATAATGATTTGATATGAATGCTTTATTGAATTGCTTTGAAAACCATCAAATTTTACGATGTTTTCTGAGTAATTCTGTCAAAAAATATAAGTTATTAACACTGATAATCAAATATTTTTCATTAAATTTTACACTTTTTAGCAAAATGGTTATTGCAATGTCCGCAATTCGATTACTGGTACCTTTCGCTAATTGGGTGACGGTTTTTTTTACCAAAATGCATCCTACAGATACAAAACCTTCCTTAAGAGGAACGTATGCGCGGCCCATTTCGTCCAGTTTCATACAAATCTCAAATTTGGATTTGAGATCAAAATACCCAACCAAACTGAAAAATTATTTTTGAAACCAAAAGGTTTATTAAACATCTACTACGGATGTGAGCTACTTTATTTATTTATGGTTTAAATTATAAGATATAGGCCATTAAAGTTTCATGGTTTAAGAAGCAACTTGGGCAATTATTTCTGAGTAAATGAAAAACAACAAAAAAATAATTTTACCATGTATATAAGGATGAAATTGTTTTTAGAATTATACATAATTACAAAACCAGAAATATAAATAGAGTTAGATCCTCTCTGCCTACCCCTGCGGCCTGCGGGGAAACTGCGTGATGGTTAGTAAGTTAGTTAGTTATTCGTATACAAAGTTTTAAAAAGAATACACTCTGATTCATGCTGTTTACTAGAACGAACCTTGAAATCAGAATTTAGGTGAGTTTTTGAAAGAAGTAAGAAAACCTAATGCAATGTTTTATTATTATTTAAAGGGGCTTTTACATAATATGAAAAGTAAAAGATACACAGTATTCATTGTATATATGTGCTGTATGAACGGCTTCAGTAATAATATTTTGTATGTGTTTAGTGATGAATTTATGATGTCCACTGAATCGGTAAAATTATTTCCCTCCATTAGTATTCATTCCAGGCAAAGAGGAATTCACACGGTAGTCATAGAATTTCTACTGAAATAAATCTCAACTTCTAGTATTACGTAGTTGAATTCGGAAGCTTATCAATGATAGAAATTCCGGACTATCAACTATATCATTTATAGAAATATAAAAATACCAAGTGAGTAAAAATCTTTCTGTCTGACAATTTAAGCATCTTCCTATCATTTAAAAGAGAGTTGTTGTTCAATATAATTGTTGGAATACTCATTTTAAAATATGTAAGAATTAATTTTGAATTTTTTCAATAGCATGTTCATGAATATTAAAATGTGGGTTCCAGAATGTAGAATTATATTCAAGTTGACTTCTAACAAAGGCAAAATATAATAGTTAAATATATGTATTTAATATTGTTGAAATTTCTTGTTAGCCTAATTATAAATCCCAACATTTGTAAACCCTTATTAGAGATTTCCATTATTGGTTAACAAATGAAAGATTTGCCTAAGTAAGAAAAGTGATGCCTAAGTCTGTAATTTGTGTTACTCTCTCAATAGCATTGTTATCAATGTTGTAATTGAAGATCACTGGAATCTTTTTGAAAATTTCATTTTCTTTTATTTTAAAGAAAAGAGATTAAAACGAATTTAAAAATACTGCTACGATAAATATAGGTAATGTGTATCTATTTAGGTACGGTATGTGTGTATTGTCAGTAGTTGTCAGTTGCCAGGTGTCAAGTGAGGTGCCACCACCCTCGATCGGCTTCCTAGTAAAGCTGGGGGGCACACTCAGGAACCACGTAAATAATAACATGACCGGCCTAAGGTGGCAACAAGCCATTCATAGATCACTTTGGTACAGCGGGTACCTACTTATAGTAGTGGAGGTAAAGTCAATATTATGTTACGTGTTGACCGAATAACAAACTTCCTCGAAGGCCAAACTCGGAAATTAGGAAAATAGTTGAAATCAAAGATACCTATATAATTTAAATGTGTGAACTTAACTGTGCAATCGGGGGGTACAAAAGATAGTGCGTTCCTTCGTTGGTCCTATTTTGTTCACCTGCACATATTTATTTGAAAATGACTGTAGATACGCGCCATCTATGTTTGGTTGTATTGTTGAATTCACCTACGTGACACTGAAATGCAGAGTTCGTGCAGTTTCCTACCTTTGTGAGGCAGGCAATGCTTCCGACGTGAGTGTCAGTGAAATGGCCGATAGATGGCACTCCTAGTCGGATCGTATTCAAGTATTTGTTGTCGTGTTTGATTCTGATTGATTTGTAATTTGCAAATTTATATTTTATTGTTCGAAATTTCTTCCTGTGATACACATGTTTACATTGCAATTACCGCCTTGGCAAAGAATCATTAAGTTTGAATGCAAACTAGTGTCGTGTGTGCTGGACATCGTGCCTGAAGCTGCATTTTCTGATTAAGTATTGTTTGTTTTCGCTTGGGATTTGGAATTGTATGCAAACTGTTTTTTTGTGTCACGTAGGGAAGAATTTCAACCTTCATTAATTTACATATGGAACATACCCTCGTGTCTGGGCTATTTACACGCCCCGACAGACTGTTTGCTTACCGGAAGGTCAGATGTCGATTTAACACACATTTCAAAGAAAAAATGGTGATACGATATTACAACACAAATTATTTTCAGCTTGCAAATTTGGAATACAATATGTAGAACCTTAGATACAATTATATCGTTGTTCCAATTATTTTGCAGCCTTTAAATAAAAATATCCTCTTCAAGAAACTGGTGGATTCTTAGTGTGGAGATTATTAAAAAATAAAAAATGGGTGCATAAATTTATTTCTTTCGTGATGATAACAGTTTTCAGTAGTAGACACTTACCGTTTTAAGTTATTAATTAATGTCTAAAATAATTTACGAGAAACCAGTATCGTTTTAATTTTGATTTTATGTCCGGGTTAAATCTTCCCCACAGGAAAAACTAAACCCTTCCACACACTTTTCCACAAATGATCATCTATCTATTCAATCCACGCTATGCAATTGCGCTATATAAGTATAATAAATACAAAACAATACAAGAACAACATGTCAACCTACCAGAGGTCAAACGGGAAAATAATTCACCGACTCCAGATATTTTCATATCAGAGGGTTCGGCTCGATAAAACTCCTAACTGGACAGATAAATTCTACTGATTACTCAATATAAATATTTAAAAAATCTTTCGTAATCCTACATGTGTTTAATATGACCGATTTTTGCATCTTTATATAAAGATTCTTTGACAAATCTAATAAGCCTAAATTTTGAATTAGAGAGCTAGGTATAATGCCAGTAGCCGAAATAACAAATGGTAATATTTTTATAGTCCGAGAATGCCAAATTCAATCTCATTTCCTAAATCTGTATGTTTTCTAATTTTTTCAGAAACAGATTTTTGAATATTACAGGAATTTGGAAAAGCGACGTCAATGATATAAATTAATTTTTTTAAATTTTGTCATGTAAAACTATATCGGGTATGACTAATTGTTATATCTGTTAGTATAGTTTTATCATAATATATTTTATAAAATTCATTTTCTGAAAATGAATTTGGTTCGTATTCATAATATGGTACCTACTACATTACAGCAGTCAATCAAGTTATGTTTAAATACCAAACTTTGGTGAATTATTTTTAAAACATGAATGTGCCTAAATGTATACTCGGACGGCGCTAAAACAGAACATCCCGATACAATATGTTCTATAGTTTCCGGAAAAGCCAAACATTTTATTATCTTATTTTATTATCAAATATGTAATAATTATGTAATAATACTATATAGTTTTGCACATGCTCAAGCAACCTTCGGCAAGAGATCGACCTATTCGTATTGGATGTAATAAACCACAATAAATAAACAAATAACTTCTGTTCTTAGCTCGTAATGGTTTCCCGTACGAAATATGATGTCGGACAAGTGAGGATTATTAAATAGTTAATTAAATTTCCAAACACACGCTTTCGCCATTATTCATAGAAGATGTATATGGTTGGTTGTGGAATAGTGTTGTGTATTGTATGGAGAGACTGGAGACTGAGAGACTGACTGCAGCGACCAGACGCGATTACTGATAACTGGGTTAGAGAATACCGTTGAACGGTGGTCCCATAATTTAAATCGCCGAAAGAAAAAATGAGCCATGGCTTTTCGACCGCTAGAAAAAAGCGGACGTCGTAAAGCATCGATACCAGAGCACAGGGCAGTTAATGTCACAGGAATGATTATTTTATGCCATATCTTGCTCGGGCCATTCAAGCGGTCATGCACACCCGTGGGCTACACTAGGTTGGTCTGTCTGCTTAGTATTTGACAATATCCACAGGGGGAATTATGGGCTAGTTAAAGTCATAGAATTGCCAAAACATGTCGATGCTTTACTAGATTTTATAATAACTCCGTGATAAAAAATATTCTATCTGAGACGACCCTCAGTAGCGCTGGTGGGACTCCGTAATTCAGACTCGAATCGTTGCCGTTTTAGCAGGTTTAGTAACCAAATCTGAATACCTAGGTACTTCCCAACATTTTTCTTCCCCTTTACCACTTCTCTCAACCTTAATAATTCTACTCCGGGAACCAATTCTACCCCGGGAACCAACCTTTATTGGATAACCAACACCTCTGCCACAGGTCACTCCAAGTGGTTGGCTGCGTTTGGTGAGGTTTGTCTAGGTCGTGGAGGCGGATGGCCAGGACGCACTGAACCCCAGTTTCCTACCCTCAAACCCTTTTCCTTCCCAGAACTCTCCTTCCCTTCATTTCTTAAAAAACCCTCCACACAGCATCCCCAAAGATGACATAGGGCCTGAGGGAAATTATTTTCCTCAGGGCCTCCTGTGTGGAGCTCATGTAAAAAATAAAATAACCACGGCGTAAAAAACACTGGTTTGAAAAAAAATCGGAGTGTGCAATTCACACGCGGTAGAAGTGAACCATTCAGAAAACCTAGGTAGACAAGAGTGGGGAGACGAAGCAATTTTTATCAATGTGAAGAATGATTTTTTTCATATTTTTGTCGTCGAATTCCAGTGCACCTTTCCCTGTGCATTTAGTCATCTTTTTAGTATTTGGTTTTCTTCTTCGGATTTGCTAAATGTCGCTTTCTTTTGTGTTTTATTTTCCTGTTCATTTTGGAGTGGTTTGAAGATTGGATATTGATTTAAAAAAAATAAAAATGTTTTTTTTTTTGATATAATAGGATTCGATCTCGGTCCTCTGAATGCCTGGCCGCTAAGATTCGTCAGGCATTTTATACCACTGGACTAAAGGAGACTCGCGTGGGACCGTGGATTTAACGTATTATATTGAAATCGAGTACTCGTGCAATAAATAAATATTTTATTGCTATCTCATTCTCTCGCAGGCTAAATCCAATAGATGTATGTGTTTGCCTCTTTTTAGTGTCGCTCGCTTCCGTTTCATGAATCATGCGGGTTATGAATCCGCGACTTCTGCTTTGAAAGCCGAGGAGCTTTCCGCGCTGCCATGGATTTCGTAATAAATATTGTTTTTGTTGTTCAATCTGAGATTATAAAATAGCGTGCAACTCAACGTGCTTTCACACAAACGAAGTACTAACTTATAATATACTATTAATTCAATTATAGTACTAAGTATTTATATTCCGTAAAAATAATAATAATAATTGGATTATTTGTAGAACAATTTTTTATGAGAAAAACTCTCTTTTTTTTATAACTTTTGAAGGTTATTCCCATCAACGTAATATATCATTGAAGAAGAAGATAACACTTATAATCTAAATGAAAATATGAAAGAAAACAAGACACAGAAAAACAGAAAAAAATAATGGTCGCAACTGGGACTCGAACCCAGACCTCTCGTCTAACCGGGACGTGCGCGTTTTCCAATTTCGCTATTGCCACCTTCTGTCAAACCGTCATATTTGTCAATCTCATATTTCAAATATTTAGAATCATTAATATTTGAAATATGAGATTGACAAATATGACGGTTTGACAGAAGGTGGCAATAGCGAAATTGGAAAACGCGCACGTCCCGGTTAGACGAGAGGTCTGGGTTCGAGTCCCAGTTGCGACCATTGTTTTTTTCTGTTTTTCTGTGTCTTGTTTTCTTTCATATTTTCATTTAGATTATAAGTGTTATCTTCTTCTTCAATGATATTTGTAGAACGCCGTTTTTATGTAAAAAAATAACCTCAAGGGCGCTGTACAATTTAAAATGAGTTCCTAGGCTTTATCTGATTTTATCATTTACAAACAAATCATATTTACCTGTCAAGTCACTTCCGATAAACAAACTTTTATTAGAAAGTTTATGCTTGGAGAAGATAGGTCTTTGCACACAGAGGTAACTATATTAAAAACACTAGGCATTGCATGATTTTAAATTTTCAACCCCCCAGTACTATTGATAATTAAATTATGAGAATATTAATTAATAATTACATTTATAAGAATCCAGTCATTAATTCAATATGGAATTATTGGATGGGGGGGGGGGGGGGGGGGGTCATACAACAATATTCTAACCCCGATCAAAGTGATCCAGAAGCTAATCATTAAAGTAATCCTAAAGAAACCCTCCACATAGCCAAGAAACGCTATTCGCAGATTTCACGGTGCCTCGAGTAGAGAATATCTTCAAGAAAAATGCAATTATCCAAATTTACAAAGATAATATCATCAAAAAATTTGAAGCTCACCAATCAAAAAGATATCAAGACAACATCAAAATACCAAACTAATGCAAAACAATTACATCTATTTAGGAATAAAGTATTTCAACAACCTTCCGATTGAAATAAAAAAAAAATCAAAGACATCAATACAATCAACTGAAACTCAACCTGAAGCTACACTTCATTAGGAATAATTACCTAAATAATTACCTGCTTTTCTCTTTCTTTCTATTTATTATCAATCTATATGCATCTCTATTTTATTTAGATTTTTCGAATTTCTCTTAAGTGTACAATATTTTAGTATGGAACCGTATCCAATGTATGTACACCTACACAAATAGATGATACAATTGAAAGTTTCAATTGTTCCTACTATATACTTACCTATTGCATAATGTTATTTTATTTCTGTAATAATTAGTGTAACTCGCTCATCAAGCACAAGAACTAGCTTCTTCTTTGGTGAGATTGCAATTTTAAATAATTTCTGTACCGATATGTAATTTATATAACACCACTGTACACTTATATATCTATATTAAATAAATAATAAAAAATAAATAAAAATTAGTTGCAAAAGTAAAGTTGATATTTATTTTGAAAGACTGGAGAATTTAGGACTCAAGGAGTGGAGAATTTTTTATGGAATTACTTCAAAAAGCTTTCACTCATTTGGTTGTTTACTATGTCGCAGGCCGTGAAGGTGAAAGGTTTTTGACTTTATAAATACGACTGTCTGAAAAAGTGAGTTTTTAGATTCTCTAAATTCTGCCAAGTCTAAACGTTATCTTTAGTCCGTACCTTTTCTTCATAAATTATTACATAATTATATACACACTCGTACATTTTTAAACAGATTCACACATGATGAATTTCTTAGACAACAGCTTGACGGTAGGTCAATCCGTATGCTGTGAAAAAACGATTACAAACATAATAATATGTCCGTATTACCAAGCTGATTTTTATGTCCGTTTGTGTGTCGCATAGACCGCCCCCGTGTATTATATTTCCAAGGTTACTGAGGCATCTTAGTTTTATGAAGCATTTGCTTACATTTTGCGTAACGGAGTGTAAAAATATATGAAATAGTAGGCTTTATAATCTCTATGAATGTTTAAAATGTATGTCGATTTTAATGAGAAATTGATTGCTTTACGCTTTAAAGGAAAACATTATTTATTAGACTATTTCACACATTTGCATAATATGTTTTAGTTATGGAGGAGGATTTAGTCACGTTATAGATGCCAGATTATTATCCAAAGTTTCACGAGGTACTCTGGACAAAGGCAGACAACCACCTAGATATTTAGTTTATTATCCCTCACCATGTTTCACATTCTTGCAACGTGCTACATGCATATCTAAATAAATCATATACACGAAGTATTACATTAAGGCAGTATTCTAGTCTAGAAAAAAAAATTTTTTTTTCTTCATATTTCCAAAGTTTAAATATTCCTAAATATCTCCTTAAAAGGATTTTTTCGAAATTCGCATTATTTTAAAAGTTATAACCATTTTAATTTCGCGATTTAGACGGAATCTAAACAAAATTTTCAACGCATTTTTCTCAAAACTACTTTTTTCGAGACGGTTGACACGATATCTCAAGTTCTACTACACCAATTTACTTGAAATTTGGTGTGAGCCTTCTCTATACATTACTTTATCGCATGAAACATAACAAAATTTTCATTTTTATTATTACAAACAAATTTATTATTACAAACAAAATTTTCATTTTTATTATTAAAAAAAAAATTCTGAAAAGTCAAAAAAACTGGTAAAAAATGTCTTTTTATTTCAGACAGCCGCCATTTTGCGAAAAAAAATTTGTATGACTTCTCCGAGGTTCATGCCATATGATTGTTTGGATTAAAAATTAATTTGTTTTTTTTTTTTCGGATTACTAGGAGGGTTGCAATCGTCAACCAGGGCGCGCCATATTTTTGAGAGACCCCACTTCAATGCCCTGTAAAATTAAATTTTTTTATTTTTTAGTTTGATTTTTTTTTATGTATTCTTTAATGTTTAATTAATATTTGGTAAAATAATGGTTACAAAAATATTATTGGTTTTTTTATTGCACCAGAAAAAACACCTGCAATTCACGCTTCTAGACTAGAATACCCCCTTAAGTCTTCTGTCTGTTATTTAATAAACATTATTGAACGTCTGATATTACCAACGTCTTTCGAACAAAATCTCTGTGAAGCTCTGACGTAAATTTTCTTTTCTACGTGTTTTTTTCAATTATTTCTGATTTTCACTCTTCAAGGGTGACAGGCTAGTGACTAGGCCAACATTTAAAATTACGGAGAAACAAAAGGTGAATTTATAAATTAATTTTATTTAAATGTGAAAATTTCAGAATTAAATGGAAGATTGGAGTCGAGCTCACACTCAGAAGAGATGAAATGTTGATTGAAGGGGATACAATTTTAGATAACGCTTGATAGAAGAAAGGATATTTATTTAGAGAGGGACAACCAAAAAATATGTGATCCAAAGTTCCCACATCTAGACCACAGAATTACGCGAATTTCGAAAAGGTGAGAAGGAACAGAACAATGTCCGACACATTCGAATAAGTAAGGAAATTTCTTTTTTGGAAAAATGGGGGAATTTTCGAAGCCACGGTTTTGATGGGATAGTCCTTTGTATTTAGGCGTAGCAGGCTCCCTTGGATAGATTAGCAATGTTCCAATACTCCGTCAAAACATTGCGGATCTATCGTTGATGATGCAAAAAATATCAGATAGGAGAATATTGTTTACAAGGGTAACAATAGGGTTGGACGCTCCTTGTTTTGCCAAGGATTTTTTACGCGGTTTTCTGTCTGAAATATCTAGGTATTATTTTATCTCAGAGTATGGAATAAGGGGTTTCTTGATAAAACAGAACTTTGACAAAAGTGAGCAAAAAGTGAGAAATAAGAAACATAACCTCACCTTTAAATTTACCTATTTACTTTATTTATAGGGTTCCATGACAAAACAGAACATTGAAGAAAAAAACATAACCTTAACTTAACCTATTTACTTTATTTAGATATGGTATAGAATATAGAGTTCCGTGATAAAACAGAAAATTGAAATAAAGTGAACAAAGAAACAAGAAATTGAAATAAAGTGAACAAAGAAAACCTCACCTTTAACTTTATCTATTTAATTAAATGAAGACATTATGAGCGAAACTCAATCGAGAATCTGGAAACAGAGAAATCAGAAAAAGATATTGGCACCTCTGGGACTCGAACCCAGGACCTCTCTCTTTCCGGCGAGTGCTCTGACCACTGAGCTAAGGTGTCGATATCCAATTCGGTCACTTTTAACTGTACCATACTTCGACTAAGAACCACCCATATTATCTTCATTTTCTTAACGCATATTTTTATTGGCTGTCATATTTATGTATGATTGCAAGAGTCAAACCCGAACTAAATGCAATCTAGATGGTGTCTAGATAAATTTTTATCCATTTTATTTAATGTGCGACATCTATTGACTTTTTTGCAAGTCTAGGATGAATATTATTATTTTTTATTTAACTTTTATGAGTAAAACCTCATTCTATACTCTGAGATAGATACGCGCGGGACAGGAAGGCTGTGGTTTCGGTTAGCTTTTGCGTCAATATTCCCCCAATAATATTTATGGATCCAATCGACCCGGAGATACGTGGAAGTCTACTAACAAGTAGCGAGTACACATTTACTTGGCAAAGCATGGAACCAAATAATGTGGTTTTCTTTTCCTGATAATAACTGCGGTCAGGGGGCTGGCGCGGTATGGGGTCTAGTCAGGGCCGGATTTATACTTTTCATAAGTGTAGGCCACTTCATTTACGCCGCCCCCTCCTCCTTAGAAGTTGCCACCTATCATAATCACTCACTTGTAGGCATTTATTAGGTGACACACAATTCTAAATATTCAAATGTAGGCTAGGTAGGTATTACAAAATTAAATAAATTAGTGAATTAGTCATGAAGTAAAAGTGTAACATGAAACAAGAATACAATTTTTACGGGATTTTTTATTGACAAAATCATCTAGCTTCATAGTTTACAATATTCATAAAGTCTGCTTTTAAGCATAGAAGAGCCAAAAAGTTAAGTTTTTCTTGCGACAATGAAGACCTTTGGTCATTCTCCACCCGATTTAAACAGGAAAAACCCTTTCTCTGCCATCTTATTAGAGGAAATTTGACCATGAAAGTGTACACATTCCTGAACTAAATCATTTTCTAAATCATTGTATAATATTGCACAAGAGACTGAGCTTTTTTGAGTCTCTTTGTGTTGAAAGTTCACCCATTTTTGTTAAAAATGAAAAATATTTGAAGTTTATATAAGCATTATGCCTTCTCTCTAATTCAGCTCTCAATCTATTCAGGTTGACCAAAAAGATGTTTACTCTGAAAGAACCTCCGGAGGCTGTTTCATTTTCCTTATTTATTGTTTCGTAAATAAAGTTTTTTCTCTTAGGGTTCCTCTTAATTGGAATGTCGCCTTGATATTGCTTAAGTACACTCATTTCAAATGCACTTTCTTCGAAAAAAATCAAATTTTTCTCGCTCTGCTATAATAAACTCAAGAAGAGATCCATAAAGATCAGATACCATCAGTACGTCTACAGATGAGCTCTGAATCTAAGCACTCACTTCAGTGGCTGACTTGTTAGTAATGCTCTCACTAAATGTTTTAAGGAAATACGTAATATTGAGCAATTTATATGAAACCGTTTTAAACAGTTTGTACATAGAATTATTCTTTAGCCAAACTTTGAACGCGTTTTTCTCGAAACTACGTTTTTAAACCCGGTTGACAACATATTAGAAAAACTATACATCTGATTTGCAAGCACTATGTCTTAAACTGTTCGAAAATCCAGTCACTACGGCGCCACGTAGAGATTTTTTTTATGAACGATGAAAATTTTCCATAAAAAATCGAAAATAAATGTCGCTTTTAAATTTTTTTAGATATCAAAATTTTCCTTTGTGTTGCCATAGACACTGGATTTTCGAACAGTTTAAGACTTGGTGCATGCAAATCGGATGTATAGTTTTTTTTTAATAATATGTTGTCAACAAGGTTGAAAAACGTGTTAAAAAAGTTTCGAGAAAAACGCATTCAAAGTTTTGCTGAGGGATAATTCAACATACAAACTGTTTCAAACAGTTTCACATAAAATGCTGTGTCTCCATCAATTTTTCGAATTTCTTAAAAAAAATGGTGAGAGCATTTTTCAGCTTTCAGAAAAAGATATTTAAAAAAATTACAGTTTTCTGGTGCCTTAAAGCCTTGTTCATGATTTGATCAAGGGAACGTGGAGGCGTTTGGAGGCCCCCAGGACCAGAGGCCCGGGGCGAGTCGCCCTTTCCGTTAGTCTGCCGCTGACTCACTTTATTTAGGATTTCCAAAATAGCATTCCAAAATACGAGTATTAACCAAATAAAGGTTGCCCAAGCATTTTTTTGTGAAATATTCGCACCACAATCACCGGTCCCGTATGGAACCGTTGGGCATTGAACGACGCAAATCCGCGGTCCCGTATGGGACCACTGGGCGTCTAAAGTTAATAGATAGAAAACCCTATCTGCCCACAGTGACTTGTTTTTGATTTATAATCGTACACAAACTTCGGCTTACCAAAGCGAGCGAGCGCCGCCCCTGAACTCTGCCGCCCCTAGGCCGCGGCCTATAGGGCCTATTGACAAATCCAGGACTGGGTCTAGTCATTCTGGTAGACCTTACTGCAATCTTTAGACATTTCTAAAATAAATTATATATATTTATTTTTATTTTTTACTTAAATAGTAAAACCTCAATTTTTAATATTTAATTAAATGAAGGCAATATTAGCGAAACTCAATTTAAAATCAGAAAAATATACGGTCACATCTTGGATTCGATTGCGCTCCGGCAAGGCGAAGGTCCTTGATTCGAGTTCCAGATGTGACCGAATCTTTTTCACTTTTTCTGATTTCATATTTTCGATTGAGTTTCGCTAATATTGTCTTCATTTAATTAATTAAATATTACACTCTAAAGCTTGTTGAATAATAATTTTTCTGTGTTATTTAACAGTTTTTGGAAGGCGGATATGGGTACCGCCACCTCAGGAACTATTTGTTTATAACTAACACCCCTGCCATAGTTAACCCCAAGTGGTTTGTCACCTTTCGTGACTCAGCAGGGGTACCCGGGTTCATGGGGTGGGGTTTGCGGTGGACGCATCTGCTCATCAGCCACCTCTCCAATAAATATATTAAATTATACTAATATAATAGTGAACTGGTCAATGGTCATCATAGAAATTATGAATATCAACATGATTTGAATCACACATCACAAATCAAAACGGTCATTTTGACTGGAATCTCACTCGCACGGCGCATGTGTCAGATGCGATGTTGCCAATTCTCTCGCAACCAAAAATGCAATGTTGCCAATTCTCTTGCAACACAGCTAAAGACATTTTTATTAGAACTAATAAGAATCTGAGCTTGTTCACATGTACAGTTTTTATTGAATGCGTAACTAAAATACCATTTAACGGGTGGGAAGTATTAATTTATTAGTAAGACTGTAAAAATGCACAAAACAACAATGCGCGTTGGTACCTACTTACCCACAAGCCACCAGTACCTACATACAAAACATGTCCTAAATAACGCATCAACGAAATAAAATGCAAAACGTAATGACTTAATCTGGCTCGGGTCACTTGTCAGTCAGGATGAAGCTTCAGGAAACGGAAATATTTTCAGTACTCTGCCAGAACCGGACCGGGAGGACCCGATTCCGATGGGCCCAAATATTTACGAGACCAATATCATTTTATAGGTTTTTTTAATGATTATTTTTTAAATTTAGTGATTTTCGATGCAGGAATTTAAACTGGTGACGTCTAGACTCAGATCCAGTTAGGGTTCTGTTGTCATCTCCATAAAATGTAAACAAATAATCTAAAATATAACAAAAACTTTGTAAACACTACTTTTATTTTTTATACTTAATGCCGACCGTGTTTCGCTACAGCCGTAACTTCTTCAGGGCAGTATAATACTCTACTAAAGTTAAGTTACATGTGTTACTAATAATATATGGTTTAAAACAAAATGGGCTCCTCTGGTGAAGAAAGAAATGGACGCAAGTGAAGATGGAGAATTGGGAGTGGAAAGGGAATGTTCTTTGTCAAAAGGGGACAACCTAAATATTGGACTTTTATTTAAATTCATTTGATTGTTAATTATTTTACTATTAATGTTTTTGGCTTTCCTTAGTTCTAGTGCTTCTAAGATATCCAATCTGATACCTATCTGGTTTTTATTCATTAGGGTGACGCCTATAACCATATATTATTTATAACACATGTAACTTAACCTTTTGTTGTGTATTATACTGCCCTGAAGAAGCTACACTGTAGCGAAACCCGGTCGGCATTAAGTATAAAAAAATAAAAGTGGTTTTTACAAAGGTATTGTTTTATTTTAAATTCACAAAAAATATCTGCTTCATACGAACAAAAAATAAATAGTCGCTATCCATTACTCAAGATGTCATTAATAATCGTGGAAACCCCATCAAGTTTTCAGTTCTCCGATTGATAAAAATCTGCTATATTAGTTAATTAACACTTTTTTGTGTCGATATTGAACTTTCACCCGTTGAGAGCTCAACTTTCAGAATCTGTTGTAAATTCTACCAACCTTTCAATTTTTTCCTGGATAAGATATCATAATCGTTCGTAATATTGGCGCGGGTTACCAAAAATAGACCCCCTTCTCAAATATTCTGAAACATCTCTCCCAACAGCATCCAGAAAGGTGACATAGGCCGTGGAATTAATGTTTTAATAATGTGCGGGCCCGCTAGTCCACCACTGATCCTGACCACAGTCCTTGACCACGTGACAGTGACAGGTCGCGTCACGCGTCACCCGAATCTCCAATAGAATTGTTCGCTTCTGACATCACAATATCACTTCTGCAATTGCTTTTAAAGAAACTCCGTTATTTAAAAAAATATTATTATTATAACGGGATCCGTCGTGTATAACGAATACGTTGTTATTTCTGCGACAGTTAAACAGAAAGAAGAAAGCTTTTCCCACATACGAACAGCTGTCCCTTGAAGCTATCATTATTTTTATTCTTTCGAATTGTGTTTTTGATTTTAATATATGTATTTTCGAAGATTCCAATCACAAGTGCTCCCCACAGTTGAATTTGGCAGCCACCTCTGGTCTGGAGCCCCAAAATACCTGAAAAAAACCCTCGACTCTGTACAGAAACGGGCGGTCCGTTTGATAGATTCTCCTAACTTAACAAACGGATTGCAATATTTAGAGCACAGGCGTCAGGTGAGAATGTTATCCTTGTTCTACCGGTATTACAATGGAAGATGCTCCGAGGAACTAGCGTCATTGATCCCCTCAGCACCGGTGCATAATCGGGAAACACACCAAACACGCGCCCAACATTTGTACACGGTTGACATCAGTCACATGAGAACGGGTCGTTTCTACGACTCGTTCTTAAGTTCAACAGCTCGACTGTGGAACGATTTGCCGGCCTTTGTATTTCCTCCCTCCTACAACATAAGTCTCTTCAAGACCCATGTTCACTCCTTCCTCTCCTCAAAAAAACCCTCCACACAGCATCTTCAAAGATGACATAGGCTCTGAGGGAAATTATTTTCCTTGAGGCCTCCTGCGTGGAGTTAATTAAAAAAATATATGACGGACAGTTGGACTTAAAAGCAAAAGTCGGTTTAGGGATAATATGATATAGGTACTATACTCAGATAACTATGTGTCCCCGAAGGGGTGTGCAGAGAGGATGTACCACCGAATAACAAAAGTATACCTACGAGTACTTTTATTCAAATGCATCAAGGAAAAAACTACTTGTCTAAATGCTGTATATACCAGCGTATATGTACAAAAAAATCAACACTATAAATAAATTCGTTTGATATCCATACCATATTATTATTAGGTATTTATGATTGAAATTGGTAAACAATGCACAAAAAATCAGAGTGTGCAATGCGCATGCGGTAGAAGTGAAACCTTCAGAAAAGTAAAGTAGACAAGAGTGGGGAGACTACGAAGCATTTTTTTTTATCAATGTGTAGGATGATTTTTTCCATATTTTTGTCGTCGAATTCCAGTGCACCTTTTTCCGTGCATTTGGTCATCTAATTACCCCTAACGTGCCAGGAAAAAACGAAAAAACGTCAACTTTAACGTAATATTTTGCAGGTTAATTTGATGCTATCTAATGTAATTTTTACTGAAACACATTCCTTGAATACTAAACTATACATAAGAACAATATTACTTGCGTTTATTCAATGAATTTATACTTTTTACTACGTTTCAAATAACATGGAAAAAACGAAAAAATTTCGCGATGTTTTGACTTTTACGTAATATTTTGCAGGTTAATTTTAGGCTATCTTATGTAATCTTTACTGAAACACATTCCTTGAATACTAAACTATACATAAGAACAATATTACTTGCGTTTATTCGATGAATTTATACATTTTACGATCATTTCGTCGACCGCGACACGAGACTTGACAGCCGCCATTTTGTCAGCCGAGCGGCGCGAAAAAGTTCCAGGCCGTGTCATAAACAATTTCAAAGAAAATATACCGCTGCTCTAGGTGGGTTCACGGTATCTTATACCTTATGAACAAGAATGCCCCAAGCGATTCTGACCTTCTTCTTCACACGTTTTCTTTATACATAAGGGTTAAAATCGCATAACAAAATTATTTTTTAGTGATTATTTTGGCTTGCGTCGATGGTACGCCGGCGGACGAATGGCAAGTTAAGCTAATAAATGTGTTTTCCTCTTTGGAGTCGCTAGATGTCGCTTTCTTTTTTGTTTTCTTTTGCCTATTCATTTTGAAGTTTGAAAATTGGATTGATTTTTTAAATTTTTTTTTATATGAAATACCGCACAAGAGTCCCAACTGCTCCCGTCTGGAGCCAGTGAGACTATAGCATCCCCAAATTGAGGTATGTTGTAAGGCTGAAGGTAGTGGGGAGGGGAAGGAGATAGGGAAGAAGAAGGTGGGGAAGTGCCTGGCTATTCAGATCTGGTCACTAAACACGGCTAAAGCCATTTCAAGCAACGTTTCAATTCTGAATGGTGGTCTTACACCAGGGCGATACTGATAGTATCTTCCACTCTGGAACGTGCCGCAAATATACTATATATTATTTTAAATGAATAAATTGTGAAATAACACAAATTAATCAAATAAAATTTATTTGCGCACGCCGGGTTCGAACCCGCGACCTTCGGATTGTGAGTCGAGAGTCTTGCCTCGGGACTACGGAGGCCGTCAAATGATTGATTGTCAAATGATGATTGTTTTAAAAAAAAAATATATCGATATTTTCGTTATTTGTTTAGAATCTATCAAACGGACCCCGGTTTCTGCATAGAGTCAAGGGTTTTTTTAAGGTATTTTGGAGCTCCAGACCAGAGGTGGCTGCCAAATTCAACCGTGGGGCGCACTTGCAATTTGTACAGGGTTAGCAGTTGTGTACTATTAAAGTATCTGCGGACCCAGTACAGTACGCCCAGTTACTGAGAGGCTAACTTGTCATGGAAGCATCTATTTAGTTCTAAAATGAGAATTACATCTATTTTCTGTTACATAAATGTGCACGAATTTTAAAAATTACTACGTGGTGTTCCACAGTCAAAATCACAAGAAAAATGCCCCAGCATATGAATTGTACAAAAGCGGTGGTATTCAAAGCGCTCCGATGAAGTTTTCTTACAAGGCCGTCAGTCGGAGTGTAATCATAAATATATATTTAGCGGATAACGCATAACGGTTTGGTGAAAAATGGCGAGTGTTGCCCTCTGACCGGAACGCCTTCAGCTCTGTAAGTAAATAATCATATCACAGCGCGTCCTTCAGCGGTAAGTAGCGATTCACACTCCCCCTTCGGTCTCCGGTCTTCAAGTCAGTCCTCAGGTAGGCCCGGAATGTACCGTACCGCTGACTGACGGATTTAAATTGGACTTATAACAGTTAAATGAAAAGTAAGGAATACCTTTCAAGCATTGCGAATTCTTTATTTTTCCTCTTAATGTGTTTTGCTAGGTATATGCCTTGATTTCGACTTGATTTAACTTATACCTTCAACGCCCTTGAGGTGATTTTTCACAAAAACGGCGCCGAACAAATCATTCAATGTTTTTAGGGGTGACCGGACATCTCAGAATGATATCAACTCAACTTCTCCGTTTGAAAGTCATAAGAAGTGATGAAAAAAAAGTTTAAAAATTAGTTAAATGGACTACGTTAGGTTGGGTTATGGGCTATTTTTTTCATGCTTTTAATGGCTTTTCAAAGAGCTGTTGAGTTGACTTGATTCTGAGTTTGGCGTGGGTAATAAACCTACCTAATACTGTTCCTAAATGCTGGAGTCGGGAACACTAGGAAAACAAGGTATGTTGGCAGTGGCGTAACTATACCATCTAACCTATCTATTTTGTTATGTTTCTTTTTCCCCATCTGGGGGTGCGCTAGACCTTGTCTCTGCATCGACAGGAGTCGTTCGACGACGGCACGAAGCCCTCTAAAATCATTTGCGCCACCTCCAGCAACATGTGCAGGCTTGAGGTTTGGTTGGGCGACCTCGGCTCTCCTTCGCCTTGCCTCCGGCTACTCGACGCTGAATTCCCTAGGGTCGTCGGGCATTTTCCCCCAATCTCCCATTTACTTTTCTTTGAGGCATCACCGAGGAACCGGCTAAGGGGCGCGGAAGCTGAGTGTGGTTTACGGCTAGACCGAACGTCTTGTGCATTCTTGCTGGAACTGCCAATCGATTGGAGAGGACTCTTATTCGTTTGCCATGCCCTTATTATTTGTGTACTGTGTCTTCCTCTCACACAGGTGCTTGTAGGATTTGCTGGATGCAATCACCCAGCGCTTGCCGCCTCGTGGACTGTCACCAACCTGTCCCATTGTCTTGTCTATATCTTATCATACTAACACATATTGTATCTTGTATTTCCCGCTAAGCACTTGCATACTGCTTACTAACAACGTATGCAGGGACACTGGAGGTCTAGATTCGTTCTAAATTAAATGTAGCTTCGTTCTTTAAAAAAAAAATAGAGTCCTTGCGAGAGCCCTGAAGGAGTAACCATCTGTTACTTATACCAGGGCGGGTATGTGGTGGATAACCTCCAATATACCATCTGAGGCCCGTGGAAAATTCATTGGATGGGGCCCCCCCGGTAAAAATCGTCAGGTTGTGATTGAATTTTAATAAATCACCTAAGAAGTTAGCCAACAGTATTACTAATATTGTGTGCATTTTTGTTCAATATCTAATAAATTTTATTTTCTAAAGCATAGGTATTACATGTTTATAATAAAATAATAATCTAATCTTTACAAGATATTTATTAATAAAATTCTTTTCTCCGAGCTTTCTGTTCCGCCAAAGTATCAATAATGTCATAAAAGTTTAAAGATCGAACCATGGAATTTTCAAAAGACAGATTTTTTTTATATTAACTCCACACAGGAGGCCCTGAGGAAAAATATACGTAAATAGTTACGTAGCCTGTCTTGTCCCGTTGAGTTTCTTAAATAGATTTTTATTAATTTTAGTTTGGAAAATGTTCTTTCAGCACTAGCTGTAATCACAGGAATTGTAACAAATAACATTAATGCAGTACATACTTCAGGAAAGCTGCACGATATAAAATGATTCTTTATTATTAATAAATCACCAAATTTATAATTTTTACTAAATTTTGTTATAAACGTTAGGTTACTTCTAAGCTCGCGGCCTCTCGAGTCGGGGCCCGTGGCATTTTGCCAGCCCTGCCACCCTATAGTTACGCCACTTTGTGTTGGGCATTAGCGGATTAGTTAGAAGGTGTTAATTGATCGAGCGTAGCGAAGTTCTTTTAACCCGATCATTTGACATTTCATCTGTCTGTAAATGTATTGTTCCGATTTCAGTTCAAGATTCAAGTCGTGGTGTATAATCCTTTTTATTTATTTTTTATTTTTTTATTTATCAATTTTCAACGGCCTGATGGGCTTTTACATTATAAGTGTTTAATACAAAAACACAGTTTTTAAATAAAAAAGATAAACTTGAAGAAATAAACATCATACGAACGGTATGCTTTTAGATTTTCACGGCCAAAAGTATTTACGTTATTTGTTTTTGGGGTGTTATGCCGTGTTGCGCTATCTCCTTCTTTAGCCAACGTCTCGGACAGCGTTACAGTGTCCATCATCAGGGCAGATGTATAATTGTTAGTGGTAAAAATTACGGGATATCATAATTGTACAATTTGTGCAAAAATTTGTGTTTATCCAAAAATTTGAGCCTCAGGGTCATTACCTTTCAAAAAATTTTTTTGTCAATTTTTCATTAGATTTGATCAGAAATCTTCCTTTCAAGGATCCTTTCGGAGCGTTAGTAAATTTAAGAATCAGGAAATCTGTCAAAAACTTTACAAAAGAAATACACAGTTTACAAAAGGATTATTAATTATTAAAAATAAAATTTCAATGTTCTGATTAAATCCTGTGCCTACGTAGCGCTTGTCTGAATTCACCAACTTCGGAAATTTAAAAATAAATTTGATTTCATTGAACATGAATAATCTCACGCATGAATATTTCACTTCACCCACCGACAACTGAAATTAGTAAGTCGATGAAAACAATATTAATTATCAAATAATTGCCACTAAAAGTTATTTGTATACAGAAGTGTAGTCATAGAATAAAGAATAACACAAGAAGTTTCTTGTGGGCGTGTTTCGTGATCCAATTATAAGCCCAATTTGTGCCTATTTTTTTATGAGGGGTATAAAGTGTGGGTAGGAATCGGGGGTTACGGAAGTATGAATCCATCCCTCTTGCATGCAAGCTGATGGTCTGGAGAGGTCAAGGTTAGGTTTGCCTCAACCAATCTCTTCCAAGGCTGTCCGCCACGTGGGCAAACACATTTGCCGCCAACAACTAGACAAACCCTGTAAACCCAGACACCCCTGACATTTGGAAACGTTCTTATCTAACACCTTTTTTAAAAAAGGGTAATAAAAGTGACATCACGAACTATAGACCAATATGTAAGCTATCTGTAATTCCGAAACTCTTTGAAAAACTATTACTTGATCAAATTCCCCCATGTATTAACCATCTCATTGTTCTAAATCAACATGGATTTTTGTCGGGCAGATCAACTCTAACAAATCTCTCGTTATATGAAAACTATATATCAAACGCATTAGCTAACAGAACTCAAGTCGATTCCATATATACGGATTTTATCAAGGCCTTTGACAAAATATGCCATAAAATTCTACTGATAAAGCTACGTAAGCTCGATGGTTTATGTATACCGTTTATCCCATGGCAGGGGTGTTGGTTACACAATAAATGGTTCCTAGGGCAGCGGTACCCATATCCGCCTCCCAAATTGAAAAGTCTATATTTCCATACAAAAATGTGATTCACCGTGGTCACGAAATTCAAATAGGAATGTACATATACAATTTCAGGCATGTGTAAGAGAGATAGACCGCATGCTAAATGGTCTAGAACCAAAACATATTAAGTCAGGGGCATATTTGTTTTCATTTAAATTTGAACCAACGTCACATCTACTGTTAAATTCTTTATTCTACGACTATAGTATAGCGCGTCATCCGCTCCTTATGACTGTTACGAGCAAAAGCTCGCATTCGATGCACTTTCGTCATAGTATTTAATCAACCGCGGGGTAACTTCGCAACATCAATATAGCTTTTAAATCCGTGGGAAAATGCAAAACTTTCAATCCTTGTCGGATTGGGAATAAGGTTTTCAATTCAAAGCGAGGCTGTAAAATAGTTTACGAGCTTTTTACTGCGCATGTATTATTAAGTTCAATACATGTGTGTCACGTTTTGCAAAAGCACTCATTTTATGGATGTACCTACTCGTGTGATTTAAATTGTTTCTGTTACCAAATCGATGGCTTATAATTCAAATTGTTTTCATGACGATGACTGCACAAATCCATGTTGTTTAGAATAAAACTGAGCTGATTTCATATAGCATTATTCATTTATTTATTACGCCTGTCAAAAAGGCTTTTACATATTAATTTACACAATTTCAACATTATGTACTCCTTAACAACGCAATAGACGTATTATATTATTCATTCTCCGTAATGGCAGACACTATCAAAATAATTTTACATTAAAAATCTTATGTTCTTCTCTTGTTCGAAGTCAGGTCGAATACAACTCGTCTATTTGGTCCCCTCACATTAATTCCATTGAAAATTTTCAACATTAATTCCTAAGGTTTATTAACTACAAACTCGGTCTACCTATAGAATTAATAAATTACAAACACTTGACGAAAGAATTAAAAATATTAAGACTCAAAAGAAGACTTATTTCCGACTTCCTCGATCTAAAATTATTTTTAATTGTAACAACAATATCAGGACTTAATCATTTAGTTACTCGCTTTGTATCTAGATTTCATGCTGTAGGAAATGCTTTCTCAGAAGAAGTGATGTGTTCAACTGCACGGAGTATAGTTAAAAACAGACTGTAATAACGTGCCTCAAAAAATCAATGTTAGCATAGTACTTACCATTCTTCTGTTATGTATATCACGAGTTTTGTAAATGCCTGTATATTAATGTTAATAAATAAAATAAATACTTGTATCAGGAAGAAATTTAATATAAACGTATCAATTCAATCCGACAACTTCGGAGTTTGAACTAACACTCTTTTGCACATCAAGCGTTAAATAGTTTCACAAAATAATCAGCTCTACTAGATGAAAAAATAAGGTATTTAAGTCAGCTTCTACTGTAATTATACGATTGTACTTCTGCTCAAAATAAATATATCGTATTGTGTTAACAGAAGACAATTGGTTCAGAATAATTATTGATAAAATCAGGTAGCATAATATATTCTGTTCTCAAATCACACTGCACTTTCATAGGACGCACATTACATTCTCAAAAAATATTAGGAGAGATGAAATCAGCTCTCAGTTTCTTTTTCTTACTAATGACAATTACCATCGAAATAATTATTATCTACACTTTTTAAGCTTTGGTTGGGAAAAGACAGAGCGAAATTTTTCACTTGAGTACTAAAACCATGTAACAGGATATCATTCATCTTTCGGTTTACTATTAGTTCCACAAAGGAGGCCCTGAGGAAAATACCTCCACTCAGGGCTTATGTCATCTTTGGGGATGCTATTTTGATGTGGATTTATTTTGGATGTTGATTTTAGAAAAGTAATGAGATGAAGTTTTGGGAAGGAAAAGGTGTAAAGGGTGGGTAGGAAACTGGGGGCAGTACGTTCAGGAGTGACGTATGAATCCAACTCTCCCACTGCAGTGCAAAGCGATGTTCTGAGGGATGTTCATGCTGGAGAGGTCAAAAAGTCCCCTTAAACCTTTCTCTTCCGATTCGACTTGCTACGCAGTTGATGGGCAGACGCACTGTAAGATGGACCTGTAATTGTTAAATAACACAAACTAATCAAATAAAATTTATTTGCTCACGCCTGGATTCGATCCTGCGATCTTCGTATTACGAATCAAGAGCCTAACCCTTCGACCACGGAGGCCGTCTATAGTCTTAAGTTTAAGTTTAGACTTACGGAATTCAATACTTCGTTTGTGTGAAAGCACTATGAAACCATACCTAATTACCTTAAAGCTTTTGTCACCATTATTATCGTTTTTTCATAACATTCGTACCACGTTCGTAGATTTCGAAGCCATGAGATAGTAATCCCAATATAATCATGACAATAATTTATAATCAGCATCATGTTTACAGTCAAACACTCTCTTGTTAAGAGGAATAAAAACGCTAGAAATATTACAATTCTCACGCTTACAGAATTAAAAATCGCGCGTCGTATTTGCACGAAGCAGGTAAGCGAAAAAGTGGTTTTTATTTATTTT
Source organism: Glyphotaelius pellucidus (assembly GCA_936435175.1). Classification (NCBI taxonomy): domain Eukaryota; kingdom Metazoa; phylum Arthropoda; class Insecta; order Trichoptera; family Limnephilidae; genus Glyphotaelius; species Glyphotaelius pellucidus. The sequence continues at coordinate 6,384,876 of OW386539.1, read as the reverse complement.
GTGCATAATTTTATAAGAATGATAAAAGTTAGAACATACAAAACCTCAAAAATAGTCTTAGCCATAAAGGGGAATTTAAAAAAAATTGTTTCTGATATTATACTTCATAGTTAAGTCGTGAAAACACTTTTTTTTTGAGGTTTACGCTTAAATTTTTTGTTATGTAAATAAATTTTTTATTGTAATTCCAATACACACAAAGGCTAGTAAAAGCTTCAATTTATCCGTAGCATATTTTTTGATGTTCATAATGTAAACCGATTCGTCGTAAAAATTAATATAAATAGGATTTCAAGGTAAAGCTTCATCTTAATAACGCAATCACACATAAAAATGAATGCATGTTTGCTTGTTTTTTTTGTCCTTTATATATTGCTACATTATAGAGAACATTTGAAACTTTCAAAATATCTTTTTTCCATCCTCGCGAAGGTTTCTGGATTATTACAACTACATGACAATACATTTGAAAAGTTTAACTATTACGAAAACTCTAATAAAAATGCCGCATTTTGAGTTTGACATTTCGCAAACCATAGATTGTTCTTAATCTAAATTTAATTTAAAAAAATAAACTCTTTGATGATTCTCTAATCAAGAATTATAGATATTTTAAACAGGTACCTGTGTAAGGTAACAAATTTGTTTAGTTGTTCTTATAGTATATAAAAATGAATGTTTGTAAAATATGAGAAATGAAAATTTGTACAAAAAATGGCAATAGGTTGCATGCGAGCTTTTTGAAAACTGAATGTACCGGCACTGAATATATGAACGTGAGAGTGGGGAAGGAAACGCTGGCGGGTGATGGCGGGACGGGGAGCGGGAGAGGGGACAGGGAAGACGGGGTAGGTGAAGGGAGCACACGTGAGGGGAAGGGGCCAGAAGGGGAACGTTACGAAAGGGAAAGGTCACGTAGTGGCATTGCAACGCATCCCGGGAACTCGCTAATAACAAAATGTAAAAAATAAATTCAGTAAGATTCTGGTTGAGCATTATTTCAAACAATTTGCTGATTTAGGTCAATTTACTCTATGACTTAGGCACTTAAAGATATAATTGCATTGAGTAAATTTTGCGCAAAGTTATGCGGAGTTATATAGTGACCCCACTTACCGGGTGCTCAATATCTGAGATAAGGGTGAACTCAGGCTCACTCTGACTCATACTTAAAACGTTTCAAGTGCCTACCAGCACCTACACCTTTTTGCATTCATTGCAATGTTTGCTCAATTATTGGCAACTCGGACCTCTTGTTAAAGAATTTCGAGCTTTCAATATAAAATGATTAACACTCTTAAGAGTTCCCTTGCCATTAAAACTTTAATATGCACTTTGACGAGCCTACGTGATTTTACGACTATTCGTTGAAATATGACCTTGATTAAAGTACGACCTCTATGAGAGGGCGGTATTTTTTTTTAAAGTTGCGCCCTGAAAACCCGGTGACTTACCTGTTATCATTTTCAAATCTTTAACTGTGCAGTTTATCTACATAATGTGGTTTTATCTGATTTTACATTTTGTAACAGAGTTATTTGTTTTATATAAGATCTTAGACTGTATATCGCCCGACGCTCACCTACGGCCACCAGATATGGATGCTAAGCAAACGAACGCGTTCTAGAGTACAAGCTGCCGAAATTAGGTACTTGAGAGGAGTGGCAGGGGTTACGAAATGGGATCAAATAAGAAACTCGACGATCCGAGAAGATCTAAACATTGAACCACTGCTACTCTTCATAGAAAAATCGCAACTGAGGTGGCTTGGGCATGTACTAAGAATGCCTGATGACCGAATTCCGAGGAAGATACTATGTGCGATTCCAGAGGGTAGACGTCCAGTGGGCCGCCCCAGACACAATTGGGCGAGGCAACTCCAGAAACTGTGTGAGGAGAGGATGGGACTGCAGCTCAAGACAGGGACGTATGGAGGAGCCTTGTCGATGCAATGGGTCCCCGACCCGAATAGGATAAGGGGACGAAGATGATGATGATGATGATGATGATGAAGATCTTAGTTAGGTACCTATCCCATATATGTCGTAATACTATGCACATATATCCAGATGAATGGAAAAAATAATACATAAATATTATGATGAAAATAATTTAGACGGCCTCCGTGGTCGAAGGGTAAGGCTCTCGCCTAGCGGGTTCAAATCTCGGTGTGCGCCAGTCATTTTTATTTTTTAATTGTGTTATCTCGCAATTTAATCCTTTAAAATAATATTAGGTATATTTGCGGCACGTTTCAGAGTGTAAAATACTCTCAGTGTCGCCCTGGTGTGAGATCACCATTCAGAATTGAAACGCTGCTTGAAATGGCTTAAGCCTTGTTTTTCGCCACTTCGCCACCTGCCTCTTCCCAATCTCCTACCCCTCCTCATTACCTTCAGCCTCACAATGTACTCCGTTTGGGGAAGCCATAATACCACTGGCCCCAGGCAGGTTGGGAGTTATCGAAACTCTTTTGCGGTATTCACAGTTAGAAAGTTAAAAATAAAAGCTATCAATTTTTTTGGAATAAAGTTTTTAATAACTTTTAAAGATTATATTGTCTTTGAAACTGTCAAAAATATCACATTTTGAAAATGACATTTTGCAAAAGAATTATTGTTCAATCAAAATTCAATTTTCGAAACACTTTAAATTAATGGATCTATTTGAAGTACTCACCTACGGTACAAACCAAAATCGAATACTTTGAATCTAACCAAAAACTATATTTATTTTAAATAGATACCTATGTTAGGTACCAAATTTGATTGATTGTTCTTATAATATTCAAAAATAAATGTTTGTAAAAAAATTGCAACAGGTGACAAGCGAGCTGTTTGAAAATCTGAATGTACCGGGACTGAATATATTGAACGCGGGAGAGAGAATGGGATCGCGGGAGGCGGGTTCGCGGGGGAGGGGAGAGGGAAGGCGCGAAAGGTGGAGGGGGGACGCGTGAGGGGAAGGGAAAAGGAACGAAAAAGAAAAGACACGCAAGGAGAAACTATTTCTTTATCAGTGGCATTGCAACGCATGCCGGGAACTCGCTAGTTAGATATAAATGATTGAATTTAAAATTTTATTTAATACAATTACATACCTATTTGTGCAAGTGGAAAGACATTCATTTTTGTGTTCTTCAACTTGTACAAACATTTTCTTAGAAACTCACTGAAAAGGCTTATTTCTTTGTCTAACGATTCCTGTAATCCTGTGAAACATTTCAAAATGCCACAGGATAAACATCGTCTGTTGGAACAGTTGTCCGCCGGCAAACAGCCTTTTTATTTAGAAATACAAGAATCACCCGACTTTAACGTCTCGTTTATTTATTTATTCAGTTGGACCAACTTTGAGGTCCTGTCTCCGTCCCTTAGCGGGATGGAAAGGGTTCGATGAACTGGTGTATTATTTTAAACTTTTTATCACAGAAGTTGTGGTAAATATTACTTCTATGGGAACAGTCATGAAGGTTGTAATAAAAGAATGTCTTTGTCCTGATATTGTTAATTTATTATGAGGGATACCTATCAAACCTACTGATAAAACTATGATTTACCGGCCTTAGATGTAATTATAAATTCTTAGCAAACAAAATACTTCTTAGTTTTATTATACAAAATTCAGTAGAAGAAAATTGCAGTGATTAGTATTTTTATGGGTGAACGGTTTGAATGCTGCTTCATTGTATGGCGGAGACATCAACGCATGGTTAACAACAAAACCCTTCAGACTTCGATATTAATCGTCAACTTAGGTTTGCAAAACTCACGCTGTCCAATATCGAAATAATGTCACTTTGTTTGTAATGTCTTCTTATGAAAATATGCGCGTCGATGAGAAAGCAATGACCCGGCATTCCGTTAAAACTGATAGGTTAGCAACCGCCTCGAAAGCTTCTGATAAAATAAGTTCTGCTAAATATTTTGTCTTCGGGGGATCCATTATATCAGCATATTATTTTAATTAATCGTCCGCAAATGCAGTTGATCAAAAAAATGGTTCGATTTTGGAATTTCCTCTTTGGGCCGGTAGCGGGCACAGGGGGGGAAGCGGGCACGGGGGCACAGGGGGCCCGGCCGGGCGAGGCAGGCAGCAGGCATCAGGCAACACCGACACCAGCAGTGCGCCGGAGGCTGGCTGCGCGGACGGACGTCACACAGATCGCGCTCGCTGCATTCTCTCCCCGCGCCCTGTCCCCTGTAGCCTGGACGCCTGTCGCCAGTCGCCTGTCGCCTGGACTTCTCGCGAAGTGCAACGCGGCCGACCCGATAAAGGACCTATACGACTCCGGCATTGTGCCGAGCGGTTGCGGTTCGCGCTAGATCGCAGATCGCATGTGACAGCTCCGAGGCTGGGAATTTGCTCCGTCGCGCCTTTCTTCGGATTTACACTCGTCTGTTTTTGTTTATTTTTCATTTGCTCTTTTGACGTCTCTGTGTATATTGCATGTTTGTATTGTGTCATGGCAAAAGCTGCGAGTTTGTGGCGGAAAGTACTAAAGCGAGCGCAGAAGTTGCTTCCTTTGAAGCTACGTCCACAGGTTATAAGTTCATTGAAGTATGCGGTGAGAACATTTATATATTTAATTATCTAAATACCTCTTTTTATTTGTCACCATTTTTACATTATTTTCGCAGCTAATTCAATAATTCTCATAATTGTCTCATTAATTCCATTAATCAATGCACACAATTTAATTCTTCAATTTTTGATTTCTTAATTCAGTCAAACCGACATCGTCAGCTACAATTTGTATATTGATAATGAATCTGAACGATTTTTTTAACCATTTAAATGTTTTAATATTTGCACTATGTTAGTTTGCAAAACTAGCTATAAGGACTTCTTAATTATTTTTTAAGGATTAGTTGCATACCTATTTTAAAATATATTTCAATTACATCATTTAAAATAATGTACATACATGCATAGGTATACTAATTTCAAAAATATAAATTAATATTTTTGATCACCAACATCGTATTAAATTGAGGAAAATACATGCGATGAGTAATGAAACAGAGAATTCCTTTCATTTCTGTATAAAATTATAATGTGAACACAGGTCTACTGCATCGTTGAAAGCATCAGTCTGGATATTTGTGTTTGTAGTGTCAATAAGATACCACTGTGATTTGGTCCAGCGTCTAACAGCTTCGAAAAAACGCACCGGCTGTAAAAAATAGTTGTAAAATGAACGGAGAAATCATAATATAACAGTTTTTTTAGATGGAGTTATACTTCACTTGAACCTGTACTGTGTATTGTACCAGGCCAGCCATGTGCACATAACTTTATTTTTTATATTACGATACTGTTAAAAAATAATTTTCATCATTAAAAATTGTTAAATTTACTGATTAATTTATTTACTAAAGCCTCTTTTAGGGGCTTTTACACACGAAATCTAAGAAATTATACAGTTCATATTATAGATAACTGAACTTTCTCGGTAACAATCTTTTGTATAAATTGAAGATGTCCACTGACTTGGCATAATTATTTCCCCCCATTAGTATTCTGGGCAATGAGGAATACATTATTATGGTAGTTAGTTCCAGAACTGCACTGAAATAAATCCCGACTTCTAATATTACGCAAAGGAATCCGAAAGGTTAGCATGCAATTCTGGATTATCAAATGAATCATTTAGAATTATATACAGATATACAAAGTCAGTGAAAATGCTTCAGTCCAACAATTTTAACATGTTCATTCGTATCAGATATTTCGTTAGATTCCGGCTATAAAACTAACAAAATTGCCAGTAAAATATTTTAGCATTTTTCTATCTGTTGAAATTTAGAAAAATGTCAAGTTCTTATTTTCACATTGGTGTATTTTAAATTAATATTTGAAAGTAATTGAAAGTAATTGTGTGAATTTTTGGTTCGTTTATTTGATCATTACCACCTTTTTTACATCAACTTTACACAGGAGGCCCCGAGAAAAACAATTTCATTCAGGACCTAGGTAATCTTTTGGGATACTGTACGAAGGGTCTTTTTAAGGGAAACAAAGAGAGGAAGTTCTGAAAAACAAAAATATATGAAGGGTGGGAAGGAATTTAGTTAACAGATACGTTATATTCGTATGAATCCATTCTTCCCTCTGCGGTGCAAGACGGTAGGTCGATAAAGACCAGCTGGAGACATCAAAGGGCCTCCCCAACGCGGTCTATCCCAATCCAGGGCGTCACGCAGCTAGCGGGTAAGCGCATCCGCCTCCAAAACCTGAACACGACCCAGCCCACCCGATGAACCCGGGCACGCTTGATAACTCACCAAACGTTTTTTAATAATTTTTTATATGAATACCGCACAAGAGTCCCAAATGTTCCCGTCAGGAGCCAGTGAGACTATGGCATCCCCAATTGGGGTATGTTGTGAGGCTGTGGTGGTGGGAGGGTGAAAGAGGTAGGGAAGATGGCGAAGAGGAATGTGGGAAGTGCCTGGCTATTCAGATATGGTCACCAAACACGGCTAAAGCCATTTCAAACAACGTTTCAATTCTGAATGACGGTCATACACCAGGGCGATACTGAGAGTTTCTTCCACTCGGGAACGTGCCGCAAATATACTATATATTATTTTAAATAAATAAATTGTGAAATAACACAAATTAATCAAATAAAATTTATTTGCCACGCCGGGATTCAATCCCGCGACCTTCAGAATGCGAGTCAAGATCCTTACCGCTAGACCATGCCGGCCGGCCATCACCAAACGTGCGAACCACTTGGGATGAAAGGTTCCAAATATTCAATAAGAGCTTTTCAGGGTGGCAGTACCCATCCCCGCCTTCTAAATTTGTTATATAATGTTAAATAAATAATTATTATTCATAGATTATCAAGTTTTCATTACATACTGAACCTGGATTTAATTTACAATATTGATATTCGTTTAGGCCTATTACGAGGTAGAAGTTCGTAGGTGTTTAATCAATATGGTAAAACAAGTTAATTGTTATGCTTATAAAAGTTGTTTATTAGCCAACTTGTAATACTAAACAATATTATTATAATCAACACATTTTTGTAATTTTATAGAACGGTTTTCAGTAACATCGGTGTAAACAATTCATCAACTCATTCAAGACTCCTGAGATTTATTGGTACTTTCTTAACAAAGGTTTAAAACCGTTGAATTATCCATCCATCCCTCAAGTTTATTTATTTATTAATTTATTAACGCTCTTTTTGGGGGCTTTTACAACGAACAATTAGAAATATGCAGAATTTATTGTACATAATTGAATTGCCTCGGTAACGATATTTTATATTTGTTTAAAGATAAATTGAAGATTCCACTGACTTGGTATAATTCTTTCCCTCTATTAGTATTCTGGGCAAAGATTTATACATATTAAGTAAGTCCCAGAATTTGTGCACTGAAAACATCCTGACTTCTGGTATTACGTTGTGGTATCCGGAAGGTTATCAATTCAATCAATACCGGACTATCAAATAAATCATTTAGAAATTTATATAAAAATACCAAGTCAGTGAAAATTCTTCTGTCTGATAATTTGAGCATATTCATATCATTTAACAAGAGTGTTATAGTTCAATATAATTGCTGGAATACCCATTTTAAAATTTATAAAATGTAAGAATTTGTTTTTTATTGTTTCAACAGCTTGTATATGAGTATTATAATGTGGATTCCAGGCGGGAGAATTGTACTCCAGCTGACTTCTAACATAAGCAAAATATAACAGTTTAATACACTTTATATTGTTAAAATTTCTAGTTAGCCCAGTTATAAATCCCAACATTTTTAAGCCCTTATTACAGATTTCTGTTAACAAACGAAAGATTTGATTGAAAAGTGATGCCCAGGTCTTTAATTTGTAGGTCCCAAAGTGATGCCCAGGTCTTTGTTTGTATTAATGTCTCAAAAAGAGTTGAAAATGAAAATCATTTCAGCTTCATATGAGTTCTTTTAAAGAAAGACAAATGATTTGTTTGCTCAGGAGCTTTTTTCTATGTTTTCAAATGCATAAATAAACAATTTGGAAAACATTAACCACAATAATTGTCCCTCCAGACAATAACTAAATAACCTTTCCCTCGTTAGAATGAGAATACAAATAAACTTCAATTCCTTCTGATTGAATGCTGTAGAAATGAGACCCCTGAGGCATATGTGTGTAAAACCATGTACAATCGTTTGAGAAGCGTGGAAATCCACAAAAAATGCGAGGCTGATGTAAGCGTAATGAGTAAGATTAAGAAAGGGACGCTCAGATCGTTTGGGCATGTAGAGCGAATGAACGAGGAAAGTAGTGTAAGGAGAATATATGGCGCAAATGTGAATGGTAAAAGAAGTCAGGGACGCCCGAAGAAGACATAGCACGACCAACTGAATCAGATACTTGAGTCGGGCCATGTCAAGAGTTAGAATAAAAGAAGAGCAAGTATGAGACGATGTATGAATGTTAACGAGGCAAGGAGTGTATGTCAAGATCGAGTTGTTTGACGGTCCGTCCTCCCTGCCTACCCCTGCGGGGAAACAGCGTGATGATTAGTGAGTTAATTATAATTATTTAAAAAATATCTTGCCTTACCTACTGTGATATCATCATGAAAAATTAAATAAAACATTCTTAAAAATGCGGTTTTTTGTAGTTATTTTAATTTATATACTACAAAAACTGTGTTCTGACTTAAATAGGTAATTTGTAATTTAAAATTACACCTTTTAAAATGCTTTTTTTAAATAATTTTTATTCTAAATTTCATAATAAATATAGTAAAATTATTGCAAATAGTTGCCCATACTGCCACTAAAATCATGAAATAGTAAAATCTTTAATCTCATATTTTATAATTTAAAACACAAATAAATACAGTAGCAACAAATCTGTATTCGGTATTTGTGATACCTTTTGTTTACAAAAATTAATTTTAGTTTGGTTTAGAATTTTGGCTTGAAATGGCCTTATCAATCAATCCTACAATATACTATCCCTTGATTTTTCACCAGACTGCGCTGGGGTAGTAGTAATAGGTAATGATGAAAAAGTTACAGGAAATGAAAATGATATTTTGAATTCATCTTTACACTGTATCTTGTTGATTCTAAACGGTTTGATGGACCTTGCATAAATGGCTTTATATAATTCTAAATGCACATCGATAAATAAAATATTTGTAATTGTGTTTTTATTAAGATGTTGGTTTTATAAATAGAAGTTAACTACCCATAAAAACGGCATTAAAAATAAAGCTTTAGATAGTAACGGCTTTAATGCCTGTTTTAACATCTCTGTTAAGTGGCTGCTTTATTGTATTTTTGTTATTTAAATGGCACTATTTGAAGGAATTAGTCGCACAATAGTTTTTTTTAACTTAAAATATTCAGTTTTTATTACATGACGCATAAATCATTACTTTAACCATAAAGTTTTTTTCACTGAAAGATTTCTCGATAGAGTTTGTGGGTGAATCCGTATTATCCGTATTACCGTAGCAAGAAGGTTATTAATTTAATATTTGACAGAAGGAAAATATTCGGAAAGGCGATTTAGCTACTGATAGCCAAAAGAAAATGATGTGCTTATAATGTTGAACTCGACCGCAAGACCGGGAGACAAATAATTAAATAAAATCTGTTTTACAAATCATCAATTTGTTTTACGCCAACTTGTTTCACACTTTTTTAAATGGCGGTTAGTTTTATAATGTCACTTTTATAATGTTTATTATCTTTTTATTTTCAGGGTAAATTTATATTAAATATTGGCCTGACTAAGACACGGTTGTATGTACTTCTTATAAACATAAAACCTATACTATCGCGCCAGATTTGTGCGCAATGTTGTTGATTTACGTATTTTTATCATATAGGGCAGCGAATTTTAGCAGCTTATTAACGTGTTTTAATCGTGGAAGTATCTAATGGTATCAATAAATACACCTTTTCATTGAAACTTTCAGTAGAAATATTTATTTTCGGTTGGGTTTTTTTACTTTGGAGATCTGTCTTTTATGTTCATATTTGCCGCACCAATTATCCATTAATTTATCTTTTTTACATTAACTCCAGGGACAAGAAATCTTTGGGGATATGTGGAAGGTTTTTTTTAGGAAAAAGAAGGAGAGGAAGTTCTGTAAAGGAAAAAAAGAGGTTGGTAGAAATCTAGGGGAATCTATGTGTAGGAATGACGAACATATGAATAAATCCCTCTCACTGCGGTATAAGGCAATGGGTTGAAATAATCCGAATAGAAAGGTCTAGGTTAGGTCTCCCTCGACCAGTCTCTCCCAATCCGGCCCGCCATGCAGGAGGCGAGCAAATGCATTCGCCGCCAAAACCTAGACAAATCTCAACCCATTAACTCGGGCACTCCTGCTAAGTCTTGGAGTGGTCTACGGCAGGGGTATTGGTTATCAGATAAATGGTTCCCTGGGCGGCGGTACCCGTATACGCCTCCCAAACTGAATTATAACAATCTTTATTATGTTTGTTACCTGTAATATTCAGTGGATGCAAACAGATCTAAAATATTCATAAATTTTTATTGCGTACCACTTTGAAAGGTTTGGGATATAAGAAAACGAAAGCCTCCGTAGCAGAGTATATAATTTGACTTGAGTGGTAAACAGTAAAACAATTCTTATACATTGATAAAACGTTCAATTTGATTTTGGTCCATGGTGTGAAATTGAAAGAAAAAATACAATAAAATAAGAACAATTGAGTACCCATTTAAATATTAATTACTATTTTGAAAAGTAAAAATTAATTGAAGCTGTTAAAAATGAGTCAACGATGGAGGCAGCATTCGCAGTCATAAAGAACATTGTTCCTTGGATAAATGCTTCAGAACCTATGATTATGAAATTAAGCAATGTATTACGGAGACGGATTGGTTGTACGTTGACCCGCCAACTACGGTACGGTGATCTCATTCTAATCATTTATCTTATAAATTGGTGGCCTCATATCATATAGATTATGGCATCAAGTGCCCACTGGACGGAGATTGGCGATGCAATCGGAAATCACGGGTTCAGCACCGGGCGCTTTTACCAATATGCCGCATTTTTGCTTTAATTACCAATCTGTGCAGATTTGGTTCAATTATTTATTTACCGCGGATTATTACTATCGAATCAAAATGCGAGATATCTACAAATTTATAAAATATTGATCTTTAGAATTTTTGACGGAGGTAAGTTTAGTCCATATTAATAAAAAAATCAGAGTGTGCGATTCACAAGTACACAGCATCCATACTAGTCACATAAGTTAATAAATATATCCGGCAGACAGTTGACATGCCATTAGTTGACGCTACGGAAATAAAATTATGTTGGGTCTTTTGAATCCACCTTTGGTTTTTTCTTTTGAATTCAGCTTCCGGCCGGCTCAAGGTCCATGTGCAACCGCATACCAAACAGATTTTTTTTCTTTCACGTTGACTCCGATCAGGAGGGCCTGAGGAAAAATCTCTCGGCCTATCTTAGGAGATGCTGTGTGGGATCTTTTTATGGAAAGGAAGTTTTGGGAAGGAAAGAGGTATGAATGTAGAAATTTAGGGCTGAATCCACCCTTCAGAGGTCAAAAGGTCTACCTCAATCAGTCCCTTCCGATCTGGCCCGACACGTAATAGGTGTGCAAACGCATCCACTACCAACATCTAGAAAAACCTCACCCCGTGAACCCGGGCACCCCCGTGAAGACAAGGGTCTTTTTAACCTACATAAATTTGTTTCCACCAGTTAGTGGAGAAAAATTCAACAGAATTACCAATATTATTATTTTATAATTACTTTAAAATCTACTGTACTAAAAACCTAACGACTGTGTGCGTTTTAAAAAAAATTGTGTTTTTATTTTTGTAGTAAAAATTACGTTACAGAGTTGTAACTACTCGTGATAGTGGTGTATTTCATACAAATCACCTCGAAAAAATGATATGACGATATAAAATATAAAACTATTTTTAAACTCCCAAAGGTATAACCTATCAAGTAACATCGATTATTTCCTTTAATGATGTTTAATAAAATATTTTTAAAAATATCAAAAACTTGTCTCCTACAACTTTTATGCTGTACGTTAATTCTTTCACGTGGGTTGTCATTCAAAATAGTTACACACGCAGCTCATGTTTGTCACCTCCAATAGGCATTTTAGGCCCCCTTCCCCCCTTGCTACAATTTCCCCTCTGAGATCCAGAGAGAATTCATTTAAAGTTAAAACAAAATGTGACAGAGTGGTGGAAATGTGACAGAGTGGTGGAAATGTGACAGAGTGGTGGAAATGTGACAGAGTGGTGGAAATGTGACAGAGTGGTAAAAGTTATGTAGGTTAAAAAGAAGAACAAACTTTGTGAACCACTTGGGGCGATCTATGGCAGGGATTTTGGTTGTCCAATAAATGGTTCCCGGAGCGGCGGTACCCACACTAGCCTCCCAAATTGAGTATCTTTTCCCACCTCACAAAAGCCTTACAACCCTACTTTTCTTTTAACTTTCATAGGTAGCAATCACTTTGAAGTTATACATAATTAAAATTACAACAAAATATCTTTGTTCAGCCATAGTTATTTTATTTAATTTACAAAATTGACTTTGTTTCCGAGGCCATTTTCTTCATTAAAAATTTGTAGATGGTAAAATCTTATACTTGTGTTCGTGGTTTGGGTTTACTAAAGGAGATCACCACAAGATAATCAATTAGTTTGTTTGCCTTTGTTTTCATCATTTTTACGACGTTATCACAATACACAATACGTGCTTAAAAACCTTAATGATGTGTATAACATACAATTAATTTTCTCACGCTATTGTAAATAACTTTATTCTTGGTATTATTGTCTTGCTAAAATTACTCTGCAATTAAATTTTCATTCATTTGTGAAAAACCTCTTTTCTAGTATTTTCTGTACTATAATTTTTGTACTGAAAACTACTATTAGAATGAATACTTTTCGATTGAGTTAATTTGCAATAAAAATATTTCGGACTGTAAGGCAATATTTATTGAATAGATAAAAAAGATCAGAGTGTGCAATTCACACGCGGTAGAAGTGAAACTAGAAAGACGCTCTAGTGACATCTATGTCGCTATCTTTTCTTTTGACTGTTTATTTTAAAGTGGTTTGAAGATTGGATATTGATTTTACAAAATTAAAAGTGTTTTCTTTCTTGGATTTTGTAGGATTCTAACCTCCTCTCACTGGATGTCTCTGGCCGCTGAGATATCCAGCGAACGCGTTTTACGCCGGTGCGCTATCGGAGGCTACAGATCATAAAATAATAATAATGTTAACGCAGAGATAAAAAAAATTTAAAAAATTTAAATATCAACCATGAGGAGGTCAACATTGAGAGTATCTTACAAAAATAAAACTATGTATAAATGCATAGTATAAGAGGTACATCTTAAAGAGATGTAACATAATATATGAACTATAAAAAATGCAGTCAGAAATTAGATTTTGAAAATATTGTCTTTTTGATTTTTTAAATGCATATTGAATGCTTCATATAAAAAGCATCAATTAACAGCCTTTGCAAAAAGAAAGTTCGTTCTTTCGTTAGTTCTAGTCACCTGCAAAGATAAGTATGTCAAACTTTTTTTTTAAATTTTGTATGGTTGACTGGGTGTCTATTTACAATACACATGTGACACAAATAATAAAAAAAGGTAAATAGTAGCGTGAGATACATACATACATATTATATCGGATAATTTGTGGCACTTACATGCCTCTTAAATTCTTCAAGGCTACTGTTAAATATGTCTACAGTTTTGGAAGCGTTATTTAACAGGGCCATACCTCGTGTCATGCTGTGCCGAGCCAGTACGTCCGTTCTGCTGCGTGGGATACATAGAAGATCGTGGTACCGTCCCTGTCTGTAGTTGTTCGGCACAAACCACAACACGGGCATGTGCCTAGCATGGTGGTCGAAAAATCATAAAATTCATGTAACAAACATTGTAATGAACAAAGAAAACTAAAAAAAAAGAAAAAAAAAACAACTTATAGCATTCCAGGAGGCATGGGCTATCTTTTAAATTATTTGTGATTTTGTTTGCCGTTACTGCAAGGGCCCCACTCCTCCTGGACTGGAGACTTTGGCAACACTTTTCTGTGAGCAGATCTTCATGATGCATGAATTTACGGGTACTCTCCATGCATTCTCATATACAGATATCTAAGAAACTTTTTTTTTAATCTGTTCCAATTTCTCAATGTATTTTTTCTGGTATGGGATCCATACAGCAGAGCCGTACTCAATTTTAGACTTTATAATGCAGTTATATACAGCCATAATTGCTTCAGGATTTGAAAACTGTTTGCACGACCTTATGACAAACCATAGAAGCTTGTAGCTTGATGTAGTCAACTGCAATATAAGGTGTGAAAATATAAGTTTGGGGTCAAAGACTACCCTTAGGTCCTTAATGGATTTTACTAGCGACAATATATCTTTTTTGATACTGTAATCAAATTTGGTGGGGTTTTATTATTACAAAAAAAATATATTTTCATCAGCCCGCGATGAAATTGAATCTAAATCGATTTGTAATGTAACACAATGTGGCCGTCACAAATTTTCGTAAGTAATTTCAGATCATCAGCAAAAAGCAGGAAAGTGGAATTTTTGATGTATTCTACAATCTGTGGCCATGTGTATAAAATTACCCACCCTCCTCCGAAATTGAGCTTTATCTCCCGGTGTCGTTTGTCCGGACTTACGGTTTCTGTCCGTGAGAATTATTTATTTATTTTTCCTCGGCGTGAAGGATGGCGATTTTGAAGATTTGTGAGCTGTGACCTTTTCAGCGTCAACTCCCCCCACCCACTGTAGCTGACCCCCCTCCACCCCACCTCTCCGCGGGAGCCGAGGAAGATAAATCCAGAACGGGGCTTCTTATCCGACATCATTGCATAAATAATTTACGCAGTAAATTTTGGGTGGTACCGCAATTCTCGACGATGAGATTACAATCATGGAACTTTTAAAAGGTAGTCGCAGAATCACTGTTAGTCAGCTCCTGTTAACCGGGCTACGAATATAGACACTCACATATTCAAAGTATTCAATTAAAGAATTGAAAAAATATTGAACCTTTACATAAAAAAAGTGTGATCTGTGTAAAGCATAATTTAAGCAAACACTAATTACCATAAAAATAGGTTCCAAAAAGTCCACCAAATATATATAAAAACGAGGTCCCAAAAAGTTCATTAAATATATAAATATAAAAAATAGATCCTAAAAAATTATACTAAATATATAGATATACAAATTAGGTCCCAAAAAAGTTCGCTAAATATATATTCTGTAGATATAAAAATTAGGTCCCAAAAAATTGACTAAATATTTATGTACACATAAAAACTAGGTCCCAAAAAGTTCACTAAATATATAGATATAAAAATTAGGTCCCAAAAAGTTCACTAAATTTATATGTAGATATAAAAATTAGGTCCCAAAAAAGTGTGAGAGATATGAATTTTCAAATTTACCCCCGTTAATATGTCTCGTTTGCAATTCCTCCACCCCCCAACCTCGTCCCCAAATCTCCCCTGCGTGTCCTTTCCCATGCGTCCCCGCTCACGGCCCCGTTCCTCTTCCGCGTCCACTTCCCCTTCCGAGATCCTCTTTCACCTACTGCGTTCTCCCTTTCCTCGTCCCCCCTTCCCCGAAACCCCCTTCTTTTGTTCCCTCCCACCGCTCGGATTCCCCTCCCTCCCTCTCCATCTATCCCTATCGCCAAACTATACGAAATACACTCATTTTTCAAACAACTCGCGCGTATTGTAATTTTTTTTTTACAAATTTTGTAACGTCACAGCAATCAAAACTGAGTGAAAGCTAAGCACCATCCAAAATTGAAACATGGCGAAGGACACGGAAATCTTTAGAAAATCACACCAAAACATGGTTATTAATTACCGCGATTGCCATGAACCTCCAGTTTCCAGTAATCCTCCCCAAACTCGTGTATAGACTTAAATAAATATAATGCAAGTGTTCTTCCCTTTTTGAAGCAAGTCAGTACGAGGGCAACTCTGAATTACATCTTGGTATGTCGAGTAATATTTTAGATTAAGATATTTAAAAAAAGAATGTTGTAAAATTTCTTAACATAATTTCTTACTCGCAATTGTGCTTACAATTAAAAAAAACTGCGAGAGCCAAGAATTTCTAATAATCATTATTCTAGGTTCTCGAATCAACCAAGAGTTATTATTTAATTTATCTCCTAGAACTGGCACAAAACAGGTAGCATGGAGCAAGAAGGTTTTCAGCGCGGGTGCTGTTGGAACTGACCGCCTCCACTACAGTCCCTAGTCACTTCCACATGCTTCTCTATAAACGACGTTGCACCTTTCCTCGATGATTAATATTCTGTCAGAATATAATTAATCCCGCTATTAAACATTGCTGTTTGTCAGCAAATTACACAGTCCTTACCAAAACAGTACCGGTCTATATTCTCTGCAGGCCTTTTGAGATCACCCCGTTGATAGACGAGCTTCATCACGTCGGGTAACATGCTGACAAGCTTTCATTTTCACAAAATAAAGTAAATCTTGAATTCAATTAATGGGGGACTGATTGCACTAGTCGCTAGTAAAATAAGAATGTCCACAATGGTATAATATGTTAGTTTTATTACTAAACCTGATAACATAATGCTACATTTGTGGTAATGAGGCATGGAATTATCAAAAAAATATTTAGAAGATTATTAAGCCCTAGCCGGAATGATGTTGAATCGAACAAAACTATTAATGTTGCGTTATTGGTGAAATAATGTTGGGCTTATTAATATGCATCTTTTAAGGTGGGGATCACGGTAAAGAATTTTTTTTCTGTGGCAGCATGTTAAAATTTGGTTTGTGGAAGAATGTTGCGTAATGCCGTTTATAGAAATCCCGGAGCATGGTATAATTCATGGGAATAAATGGAGAAAACGTATTTCTTGTGGCTTCAACTACTTCAAAGCCAAGAAGCTGAAGAATGCAGGATAGTAGAATTTGTTCAAAAAAAAATCAGAGTGTGCAGTTCACACGAAACTTTCAGAAAACTAAAATAGACAAGAAGCATCGCACAAAGAGGAGACCGATTATTCTATCTCATATAGACGTATGTTTCATCGAGCAATCACAACGGTGCACAAAGAAGTTTTCACTTCAAAAAACGAAGATTATTATTAGGCTAAACAATTTCAAATCTAGTCCACCGTCTGATATTTTTTATTCTACTTTGAAATATTCACATCGCTGGTGTCAGCCTATTCATAGAATAATTCTTCACACGAGTGGTCGATGCCGTTCGGTCTCTTAAAATAACAATATTTTTAAAATACAGCGATGAATCAGCGAGGCGATAACCGATTACGTACCGTATTATTTATGTAACGCGCTCCTCAGTTGGTTCACCTTTGACATTTGCAGACGAAAAGGAGCTGTTGGGCGGAACCGACCTGCCTCGGGGAGATTCACCATCACTATTCTCAACACAACGCATTGCCAATTCTTTCTTCTACTCAACCGAGTTTCTTATCTCTGTCGTTGAGGCTTTATCTACTTACCGCACGGATTCTATGAGTATTTGCCATGCTGGTTTGTTGATACACTTCTTCTTCTTGTTTCGTATCTGGTCTGCGAGCCAGTCAGGACATCAGGTGTTACACCGTGGACCTCATCAATTCCGCATGGGAAATAATGGAGCGGATGTTCGTCGACCACATATTCGGTGGTGTGTACCGCGCCTCTTTCAACGTCACCGAATCTTTAAGATCCGACCTGTACACCATGTGGGCTAAACGGCTGTAGGAGCATCTTATTCTATTGATGGAAGACCAGAGTTTACGAGGCAATTAGAATCAAGGCTGTCTCTTAGTGGGGTCGTTTATGAGATGAGCATTTCTCCGTCAGTCGATTGCCTTTTACACATACTTCTGGAGTAAGGATTATCCGGAGTCTTCTCTTCTAACATCCAGAAGGATTTTCGAAACGTTAAGCGGCATGCAGCACGAGAGACGATATCATCGTTCAAAGATATTGTGTTATTTTGCAATACCTTCTTGTATTCCTTCAGTATTACAATCTCTATTTCGATATTTGGTGGGGTTATATTTGCAAGTACGGGGAGCCAGTGGAGAGGAGTAGAGTCCTGCTGATGATGACGGTCTGAATTCTGGCATTAAACTGAACGTCGATCAACTTCTAGTCCACACGGGAGCGCAGTATTGAGATATGCTGAAAAATATATATTTTCGGAACTATTATCATATTGATGTTTTTTTGATTGGGGTTTTTCACACTCCATTACCCCAAAGCGTTTTCGATCAGCGCCAAATTGATTTATTTAAAATTTGAACTGTCCCCATTGATAGTCAATTCTCGATTTGTATTAGCCATTGATAAAATTGTCATCAGCTGCCAATCATAACGTCATCTTAAGTGATATTAAAATGGTAGTATTTTTCAATTTACAATAAAATTAATCGACATCCTAAATCTACGTTTTATAAACCTTTTAAAGTTGTCAGCTGAACATGGGATCAAATTTTTCCTCGAATTCTGTTTTTTAACCGTCAAATTTATAAATTAACGATCTACATATTTCATGAGATATTGAATTTTATTAGATTTCTGGCGTATTTTTGGATGTTAAATATTGTTTGCTTAGCGTACAATATCCTTTAAATTACTGCAGTATTTGGTGCAGATTTACCCTATTAAATAACTAACACTATAGATAATAGAGAATACGTAGATGTACCTAAGCAAAACCTTACGTTATGAAAAGTGGTAAAACTTTCTCAGGTGAATATACAATTTTGAAGTAATTCTATGAATGGACGTACATATTTCTAGCCTCGCACTGAGTAAAGTTAGTGAATCGCCTCGCTCCCGTGTGATGAATCACTCTTTAGGACAAATAGATTTATCATTAGAGAAATATGATCAAGCGAAACAAATGGCTGGAATGCGGCTAGACACAGCTAGAACCATGATTATTCATGTCCGTGATGTATTACATCAAGTGGCCAACAAACAACTGGCTGAACTTGCTTGGACATGAGGCGTGAGGCGTGAGGCGAAAGGAATAACTTCCACTTCTCTTCTACGCCTCTCTCACGAATGGTAGATCGCAGTTGATGTAAGGGCTTCAAAGGAAGCCAATTTCTGATGATTGCAAATGCATAATTATTTTTTTCAAAATCTTCTTATTCTACATCTAAAAATGTTTCAGATTTTGTTGTGATTTTATTTAGAAGCCAATTTATATTACACAAATATATTTTTTTTAAATATTATTTTTGATATAACATTAACATTTTAATCAAGTACTTTTTAAAATATATAATTTTTAATGATATAATATAATTCATTTAGGGAGGTGGGTTTGGGTACCGCTGCCCTGGGAACCATTTATTGTATAACCAACACCTCTGCCTAGGGTCACCTCAAGTGGTTCGCTACATTTGGTGACTTAGCAGAGGTGCCCGGGTTCAAGAGTGAGATCTGTGAGGTCTCGGCGGCAGAAGCGTTTTCGCCTAAAATCGTCATAACTTATCGGAGGGTAGCCATCAACATCTAATAACACTAACATCTCTTAACGTCTATAATCGGTTAACATTTTATTATTTATTAATTATAATTTTTTTTACCACTTAACTCATAAATAAATACTTTGGTATTATAGACTAAACATTTCATACGTATTTAATTGGCGTAACGTTGCTCTTATTTTCGTATACCTTTGACAATTTCAACAAATAAATCCGTTTTATTTAAAAAATATATACTTACTCATCAAATTCGTCATACTGGTGGATATTACGTCATCATTGCGACATTAAGTGTTATTAAAATGGTAGTATTTTTTAATTTATAATAAAATAAATTGATATCCTAAATCTACGTTTTATAAATCTACTCTTTCTGTTGTATATTTCTTAAATACTTCCCTTTTTTCAATCTAGAACACACTTTCTTGCTATTGTCGCGAACATGGCGTGCGAGTGACTTTTTAGTTGGAAGACTTTTTTGGAATTTGGAATAGTTTTCCAACTGTCTCCGCAACTAAAGTCGCTCCTCTGCTAGCCTAAATCTGATACTGACAGCCTAAATCTAATTGCACTCATTATCGCTCATGTATTTCAAAAGAACCAAAATGCGCTAAAATCGAGATTTTGAATAAAAAATATAGAAATATCCTTGAATTCATCAACTTTGTTGTGTAAAAATACCACATCTGCTATTTATCTGGCATAATCATAATAATAATAATAATTGGATAATTTGTAGAGCGCCGTTTTTGTGAAAAATCACCTCAAGGGCATACAATAATTCTTATCGCCATCTATTCTGTCCACTGAGATACTGCAATGCCACATAAATTTTCCTGTAGGGACGAGTGGCGCAGGCTAATCGAATAAAACAAACATCACTGTCTTGGTTGCTAGGATGGAGGCCTGATGGCCATCTGGGGACAGTCAAATATTCTCAATAAACGGCTGCGTGCATTCATTTTTTTGTTTAACATTTTTAAGAAGCTGCTTGGTGGGAAATTGCAACTAATATGAAATGTATTCCTGAGGAAGATAAAAAGTTTTTGTATTGGCCACTTTCTTCTTGTCGTTGTATATGTCATCTGTCATGGTATCTCCTACATTATCTAGCTTTTAAGTAACTTCGTCACCCACCCACGTCTCTTCCTTCTTTTCTTTTTAGATAAATTAGTCATAATGATGAATGCAGCCCTTGTTATTGTATTCTTGCAACTCGCGTCGACTTGTTTGTACTAATTATGGATTGGAGTAATGAAAAATGTTTACAAATGATAGAAGCGTACCAACACTTCAGATATCTGTGAGATCCAATTTATGGAAAATGAATAATCATAATAACTTATGAAAAATAAAATAAAAATTAGTTTCTTCCTTCTCTTCTTTTTTGATAATTGAGTCAACGATAAATGCAGCTCTTGAAGTCACAATATCGCTCTCACTGTCAGACATGGTGTGCAGTGAATATTACCATATTACCGTCTGATCTAAAAACCCCTAGATCATTTGCAATAATTCTGATTCTTGATATTCTCGTTCTTGTTCGTTGGTATTCTGTTGGTGTAAATGATGAAAACGAATTACCATTTTAACTAAAAATCAAAAAAGAATGCTCTCCTTCCAGCTCTAGCTCTATGCTCGTTTGGTCAAATCCCACTTTTAGACGAAGCAACAAAGCTGTAAGATATACATGGGTCCATTATAGCGATGACTCGACGTCATGAGTAGATCGAATCAACTATATTTTCATTCTAAATAATATATACGTACACCCACATAAAATTCAAATGCTTACATAAACGTTAAAGGTTCTCACAGTGTGAGTTACTCTACGAAAATGATATTTCTCTTGACAATGATTCACCAGCTCTAAATCATTGATTTTATCAGCAAATAAATGTATATATTTAAGAGCTTAATTTTGCAAGATGATAGCCTTACACCTACTACCGATTATATTTATTATACATTTCAGCATATCTGCTTAGCAGAGGCGTGCGGTCAGAAAAAAATATGCAAACATGAAAATTTACAATTTCTTTATTTACTTATTTATTCAACGTGTGCATTTTTATAACCCTACAGATTTATGGTCTAAGTTAGGGTCGCCCAACATTTTGTTGATTTTGACTTAATGATTGATTTCTATATTCCACTCTCCATACTATACAATCTTCAAACTAAAACAAAAACGCCCCTAAGCCATTAATTCAAAAACGACTTTAAAATGATGGTCAAATGCAAAACTACCTCTCTTCGACTTTTGGTGAAGTTCTAAAGCGCCACTCTCGAAATGCACCAATCACGAGTCAGAAAACATACCTATAAATTCTTCGCAAATCCAGTGTATGGCCGCCGCGCCGTGCAGGTTGAAGTGCAAAATAGCCATTCTAACAAATTTTTAGGTTCACAAACGTCAGTGAGCCGAGTTGAACTATTCAAAATACATATGTTTTAAGAGTTATCTAAATCAAAAAAATTAGGGCTATCTAGATCTAAAATAGAGCGTATCGAAAAACGATTGATACGAAAATGCGGATCCTAGAAAATACGCCCAAGCTTGCCAATTCGAAAAAAAATCACCAAAAAGATTTAAATAAAATAACAAAACGTTTTTTCGTTTAAGTTTTAAATTACTAGCGGCTTTGCTTGTACATCTCTCAGTTACAATCACTCACAGAAGAACCCACAATCGAAATTAGTATGTTTAATAACATTATATTTTAGATTATAAACTAACGTTATTGGTCTACTCAATCGAATGTACGCCACTGCCGCATAGGTATTATCAACAATGGGATGGAGTGCTTTTGGACACTTAAGCGTGATCTTTAAAAGTGACCAGCCACTGAATCTAAAGAGCAAAGTATTTGATTAATGCATACTACCAAAAGAAAAAAACTTAAATTGACACAACATGAACAGAGAGACACGATGGGAACCACTAAAATAATTCGGCAGCGAAACACACAAAGAATAAAATACAGTTGCTGATAACGATAATATCCTATAAAAAGAAAATTGACTGTGAAATTTATTATATATAGAGAAAACAGCTTATTGTCAAGATTCGTGCATCGTATGTTCAAATCCTAAAAGTCTTTTGTGGTATCCATAAGCTCTGCTTAATTTAGACAACCTAATTAATGAAAGACAGGTGTACCAAAGCTCTCAGAGCAAATTAATATAGCCTATGATTCACCTGGCAAGAATTTGAGATAAAAACGGCTCTTGAAACGGCTGTGTACTCTATACCTACCTGTAGCCTGTACCAATACCCGTACTTACCTACTAGCTTTGAGATAACTGATTAATAAATTGACACGAGTAAGCAGACACTAGATAGATACCTATTTAGTTTGTATAGTATTATAAGTATTCGCAGCGACTGCGACGTGTTAAACCCATTCATAACCAATTCTGGAATAGGTTTTGATTTACGCGTAGAAAGCACCTACGGAAAAAGAACTGATTTTGCCACTTAACAGATAACTTCGCTCCTTTAATAAAATAATATTTTTGTACCAATTTTCATAAACTGGTTCGGGAATGATAAGGTTGTTATGGTAATTATTCATGAATATTTTGCCGATCAAATAAAAAAAAATGTTAATAATCTCGTATTTTCTTAGGAAACTTGATTTTTAGGAATCTGAATTTTTTTATCCAAAGGAGAGGAGGGAAATATGTTTAAGAACGAAGGTTTTCCTCTAAAATTTTATTGGCAGTGCATATTTTGACATTGATACTGCATATTTTGGAATTGATAGTGCACATTTTGGCATTAATATTGCATATTTAGGCATTTTAGTGAATATTTTGGAATTGATATTGCATATTTTGGCATCGATAGTGCATATTTAGGCATTTTATTGAATATTTTGGAATTTATATTGCATATTTTTGCATTGATATTACATATTTTAGCTTTGATATTGCATATTTTGGCATTGATATTGCATATTTTGGCATCGATAGTGCACATTTTGGCATTAATATTGCACGTTTTGACATTAAAAGTGCATATTTTGACATCAATAGTGCATATTTTGGCATTGATGGTTCGTATTTTGACATCGATAGTGCATATTTAGGCATTTTAGTGGCTATTTTGGAATTGATATTGCGTATTTTAGCATTGATATTGCATATTTTGGAATTGATAGTGCATATTTTGACATTGAAATAGCATATTTTGGCATTGAAATTGCATATTTTGGCACTGAAATTGCATATTTCCCTCTTTTGATAGTGCGTGTATTGCGATGTCTAATAATAAAATAATAACAAAAAATAAAAATGTTACAAAATTGTCATAATTTATTTTTGGGTAGCAATTCGGTTAGCGTTACAGACTTCATCATCAGTGCAGACTAAAGTTTCGGTTAGCGTTACAGACTCCATCATCAGTGCAGATATGTAATGTTAACACTTCTGCCCTGATGATGGACATTATTGTATTGCTGTCCAAAACGTTGGCTAAAGAAGGAGGTAGCAAAACATGACATAATACACCAAAAATAAATAAACCACAATAATAATTTTGGCGTTGAATCTCAAATCATATATTTTGATATAATATTTTTGAATTTACCACGACATCCAGCGGGTCAACGCCAAATCAACCGGATTTTTATTCCCCACGATATTCACCCACACAATTTATTTTTTTGTTTGTCTAAGCTTTAATTTGACAATTAAATTATTCCGTGTTCTGTAACACCAAATTAATTTGCATGGCTGAGTACCTTCACTTGAGTTTTTTGCGGCTCAGATTGTCTGTTGTGACGGCTTGATGGATGCGTTGCCTTTAAACGTAGGAGGCTTTACAGATACCGAGTACTAACACAATCATGGCAACCTTCTTTAGCTAGGATTGCTTTTCTCAAGAGAAATGTTACTGTTATTAAAAAAGCAGGACCAGGATGAAATACCAAATATTGTTTCTCGTAAATGACTTTATAATTTAGAGAAGCTAATAATTAGAAATTTGGTTATTATTGAATCGATGTACGACGGTTTGCGGATTTATTTTGGGTTTTTATTAAATTATAGTTCGCGACAAACTTTCCCGGGTTACGAATAATCTGGCGATAGTTTAAAAATCTCCTATTACCAACACAGTAATTGGAAAATGTTGCTTGTATCGTGATATTGTCGTGGACTTAGCCAGCCGAGGAATTGAATTCACGACACCTGAGTGGGACCCAGAAGCAATTCAAACTCAGTTACTGACCGGTCATTATATTGATATCAAGGTATATTTCATTATGTCTTTTGATGTAATGCCGTATTGGTCCTCGAGACCAGAAAATCCTTACTCTACGTATTTACGTTCAATTTTTAAAGATTCTCTAGGTTTTTGTTACGGGGAAAATAACCTTTTTATGTAGTTTTGACGAACATCGGGGATATTAAATTCTTTGAAGAGCTTATCGCTGGAGAATCTATGAATCTAAGGCGTTTAAGCCTTCACAAGATGATCTAAATGTTTTTCCGAGGTTCCCAAGTAAAAAAGAGTTGCACAGTTTCAAATATTTTTTTATTCATTCTGTTTTCTAATTTTGTTGCGTAATACTAAAAAAATATGGGTCCAAGTCAATTTGGTGGAGTTATTTGAACGTGAGAAAAATGTACAACCAGATAAAACCGGAAATATACAATTTTTCAATCAAATTCTAGACGTGTCGACTCTTTTCGAAAGATTGTTATTTTATTTAATAAAGTTATGTTCTAACTTTTGAAAAAAAAAGTTTTTTTTTATGATTCCACCGTTGGTCGTTGGTAGATTTATTGAATTTTTAAACGAATTTTTTTATTATTCAACACACATATCAAATCGCATAATCGTACATTAACACAAATCAATAATTTATCTAGGAAATCTACTTTTCAGAATTTTAATTTCAGATCTAAAACATCATAAAAAAAATCCGAGTATGTGTTTTTTTTTACGAAAATACCTCAGTTTGTTAATTTATTTACGTCTCACAAACTAATATATTTCAGATTTTTTAACACACTTATTTTGCTTAGACGTTATTGGAAAATCATAAATAGGTAGATCAAAAAATAATTAAAATTAGAACATTATTTTAAAACTATTGTGATTACTCGTTTGATCATTTTTATTGCTAACTTGAAAGTAGGTATATATTAAGGCCCCGCTTCCCGCATTTCTACCGATTTATTACATATTTTCCTTAAACACTTTAAGTTTTAAAGTTCTTTAAAAATGTATGTTATTTTTGAAGATAATATCTATACGCCAAAACGGCAACAATATGAAATTCCCTCGAAAATTATTATAAACACGATTTTTTCATTTATTTTACAAGTTGTATGGATGAAAAAATTCACAGTGTTTCTTTAAATGCTGTTTTAGACGATCCCTATGAGATTTTTGTTCTAATATAAACGAGTCGGGTTTTATTAAACATTTTAAAATTAGCGAGCTCTCTCTAACATTCATTTACATATCTCTCCATCTACTTCTTTTTGAGAGGGTATACCACGCCTTAAAGAAACGTTGAATGAAATAAAATCGACCTTTAGTTATTATTTGAAAGAGCTGGAACGGAGAATAATCAATCTTTCTCATCGGAACCGCCCTGTAAAGTTGCAAGGGTACGATCGGGCAAGTTTGAAACATAATTCTCGGCTGCTGGTCAATGGGCCTTGTGTTAATGTGTATCAATAAAATGTTTTATTTTTTGGAAAATCAAGTATTCAAGTGTAATTTGAGAGCATCACTACTTATTGAGTTGGTGCCCGAGATTACATTTTGAAACTAACTCACGACTGTATTTATTTAGAGTTTACGAGATCTCTTACAATCGGTGTAAAAACTACACGTTACTTTAGTTGGACAAGGTTCTAACTGACATTTCTTTAAAAAATGACCTTTGAATGCAAAACCATTTCTTTTGCTCATTTCTATACCCAAAATAATTTTCAGAACCATGTGTAGTATTTCCGTAAAAACCTGTATGAAGAAATTATATAATCAAGCTCCAATTATTTTACAAGGTTCTAACTAACACTCTCTATTTTGTTTGTATCTGACAGTTGATCGTTGTTGGACAGTGTTTTAACTTCGCCTTATCATGTTTTGAGGTTTCAATGTTTGCAAAGACGAATTTTCGTAATGTATTTAACAATTTTTGATTTTGAGGTTCAACCTTGACTAAAGTATTTTAGTTGATTATATTTTAATGGAAAATATTTAAATAGGACGTCTTAGCTTGGAATTGCATTAAGGAAATGTAATTAGAAACTTATGCAATGAATTATTATGCCCAAGCCTGTTGCATATATTTCTACCTGCATATTTAAGTATGTTCTAGAATGGTAGGTTTACATCCTTTTTAAATATTTGCCTTAAAAAATGTTCAATTAAAATACTATACCAAGATTCAACTTCGAAATCAGAAATTGATAAATACGAGTAGATTATGTTCAATTAAAATACTTTACCAAGATTCAACTTCGAAATCAGAAATTGATAAATACGAGTAGATTATGTTCAATTAAAATACTTTACCAAGATTCAACTTCGAAATCAGAAATTGATAAATACGAGTAGATTATGTTCAATTAAAATACTTTACCAAGATTCAACTTCGAAATCAGAAATTGATAAATACGAGTAGATTATGTTCAATTAAAATACTTTACCAAGATTCAACTTCGAAATCAGAAATTGATAAATACGAGTAGATTATGTTCAATTAAAATACTTTACCAAGATTCAACTTCGAAATCAGAAATTGATAAATACGAGTAGATTATGTTCAATTAAAATACTTTACCAAGATTCAACTTCGAAATCAGAAATTGATAAATACGAGTAGATTATGTTCAATTAAAATACTTTACCAAGATTCAACTTCGAAATCAGAAATTGATAAATACGAGTAGATTATGTTCAATTAAAATACTTTACCAAGATTCAACTTCGAAATCAGAAATTGATAAATACGAGTAGATTATGTTCAATTAAAATACTTTACCAAAATTCAACTTCGAAATCAGAAATTGATAAATACGAGTAGATTATGTTCAATTAAAATACTTTACCAAGATTCAACTTTGAAATCAGAAATTGATAAATACGAGTAGATTATGTTCAATTAAAATACTTTACCAAGATTCAACTTCGAAATCAGAAATTGATAAATACGAGTAGATTATGTTCAATTGAAATACTTTACCAAGATTCAACTTCGAAATCAGAAATTGATAAATACGAGTAGATTATGTTCAATTAAAATACTTTACCAAGATTCAACTTCGAAATCAGAAATTGATAAGTACGAGTAGATTATGTTCAATTAAAATACTTTACCAAGATTCAACTTCGAAATCAGAAATTGATAAGTACGAGTAGATTATGTTCAATTAAAATACTTTACCAAGATTCAACTTCGAAATCAGAAATTGATAAGTACGAGTAGATTATGTTCAATTAAAATACTTTACCAAGATTCAACTTCGAAATCAGAAATTGATAAGTACGAGTAGATTATGTTCAATTAAAATACTTTACCAAGATTCAACTTCGAAATCAGAAATTGATAAATACGAGTAGATTATCAGAAGGCGCACACATCATATCTCAGAACAAAGTAAGTGAAGTTAGAATCTTATCCAAATGAAGACGTACGGTCAACTAATATGACCGATTTCTGGTGAAATACAATTGAAATGCAACAAAGTATTCTTTAATAAAATATTATGAACAAAGCGTTGGCGGGAAATATAAACCGTGGGCAGTATTCGCAATGAAAAACAAATAAGAGTTTTTGTTGCATAATAAAGACGTTACTTGTAATATTCTGCAAGTTTGTAAGATTGGGGAGTAAGTATGAATGGGTACAGGATGAATCATTAGTATCCAAAATATTATTCTGAAAGTTGAGGAGGTAAATAATCTGCGATTTTGGAATCTTAATAACTTTTTAATTCCCCGCTCCCGCATTCAGCATTTCTACCGATTTATAACATATTTATTTATTTATATTTATTTACGCCCAAGTGGGCTTTTACAAGAAGAGAAGAAAATTAATACGTGTTACATAATCAATATAACAGAATAAATGTTGATAACTTTCAGTTTTTAAGTTCCTAAAAAAATATATGTTATTTTTGAAGATAGTACATTATTTGTAGAGCCGAAACAGTAATTGTAAGAAATATAGAAAAAAAAACGCAAAGTATACTCCGAAAATGATTAAAAACGCATTTTATTTTGTTTCTTAACAAGTTTTAGCTGTGAAAAAATTACAGTGTATCTTTAGATGCAACTTAAGCATTTGTCGAGAAATTTTTCCCTATTTTAAACGAGTTGTGTTTTATTAAACATTTTCACTATTTTCGCTCAATTTTAATCGTTTTTTTTTAATATTAGCGTGCTCCCTCTTACATTCGCATTTACATATCTCCCTTTCTTCTTCTTTTTGAACGCTTTCTAACAGGCCTTAAACCAACATATTATCCGTGTCCGTGAGAATCGTAAGTCATGACTGCATAGAAATAAGAGTGTTGATTTTTATGGGTAAGGTTAGGTATTCGATTGAAGCCGATTAATACCGCACAAGAGTCCCAGATGCTCTCATCCGTTTGGAGCCAATTGGACTATGGCATCCCCAATTGTGGTATGTTGTGAGGCTGAAGTTAATGAGGCTCGAAGGATACGGGAAAGAGGAGGAAGGGAAGTACCTGGCTAATCAGATCTGGTAAACAAACACAGCTAAAGCCATTTCAAGCAACGTTACAATTCTGAATGATGTTCTTACACCAGGGCGATACTGAAAGCATGTAAAGTAAATAATAGCACCTAAATACCACACCACAAAGATATAAACTACATTTGAAATCCCCCTGTAAGTTCTTGCGACAACCATTTCTTGCCAATATTTGTAGCCTCTTCGTCACCTAACCTTCCATTTAGTCGGTTTACACTAAATTGCTTTACGGTTATTTTAATGCCAATATAATAAAATGATAATTGTATAGGCACAACGATTTCCGTTCATCCCAATACATTTTTATTGCTCTGTATTGATTTGAATGTAAAATTGTGTCAAGAGGAACAGTTTATAATATTTTGGTGAATATCCATTTTATCCAGATTGAAATAAACAATAATAATTGACTTATACCTGTATCTCCGTAGGTTTATCTGCTTGAGTAAACAATTAATAATTTGTAAAAATTGGCATTAATTTGCAAAAAAAAAAAATAAACAAGAAATCGAGAATGTATAAAACATTAACATTTATAAAATAACACATTTTTTAGGTTGGCCCACCATTTATTTATTTATTAAACGCCATACTAAACCACATAATATATGTCATACTTTTTTCTTTTCATTTTTATTTAATGTTATCAACGTTTCAATTTTGAATGGTGGTCTTACACCAGGGCGTTACTGAGAGTATCTTCCACTCTGGATCGTGCCGCAAATTTACCTACTATATATTATTTTTAATGAATTAATTGTGAAATAATACAAATTATTCAAAAAAAAATTATTTGTGCACGGTAGGATTCGATCCCGCGACCTTTGAATTGCGAGTCTAGAACGTTACTCCTCGTCCACGGAGGCCGTCGTTTAAAACATTATACAGAAAAACATATCAGTATAATAAATACTTACCATATTACTTATCATAAGCTTTACTTATAACAACACTTCCCAACCTTTGTATTTTAGTCCATTTTGAATTAAGACTGCATATTTTCTATTTTGAATTATTACTGATAACAAATGTCTTTAACTGTGCCGCGAAAGAACTGGTAACATTACATTTTGGTATATCTGCTCATGCGCCATGCGCGTGGTTTTCCCAGTAAAAAGACAGTTTGGTTTGTGATTATGACGTCTGATTCAATGTGTTTACTAATATTTGTGTAATTTTTTGTCAGTTTCAATATTGGTAAGGTTTTCACGTACACGGTTATATATATGTCAATCGTATATTGTATTTACGACGTTTTTTAGTAACGCTGAATAGTGTACGTAACCCGAGAAGTGTACGGATGCAAATCCCAATTTTTAAGAAATGAGTTTGTTGGAAAAAATACTGTCAACAACCATATTCATTAGTGGCAGAGGGCAGAGGCTAGTCCACCTTAAAAGGTTTACAAGATTTCAATTTAAAAAAGGATTCAACAATCAAACCATCTTATAAGCTAAGGATGTACAAGGACCTGCACACTTGCGGCGGTTCTATGAACAAACGCTTCTACCTGATAATTTTGAAAAACTGAATTTTAGGATTTTATTGTCAAATATAACGTTGGTAACTCAATATTGCACATACTCCTTGCTTCACAATTACTCTATTGAAAATTGTTATCATAAGTTTTGTTCAATGTGCATAATATAATATGTGTCTGCCGAAGCTATACAGTAGCTATGCCGATTATAACCGGTCCTGTGCGACTGGAAACTATAAACTTCAAACCAACTGGTTAAAAAGTATTGAATTAGTAAATACCATATTGATTTGAGCGTGTTCCTAGTATCAACTAGTTGGTACCTTATAACCCATAATAACTTGTCTAATAAAGCTCCCACCTAATTTAATTCAAATTGTGTCTGTTTTTCTTATTATTCGTCCTAATCTTCTAATAACTTATAATTTTATAACTTAATGCAGGTGTGTTATTGACTTTAGCCGCATATGGCTAATTTTAATTGCCTCTTCCCAATTAATTCGTCATCAGCTTATTATAAAGATCTTTCAAATGTTATTTTAAGAGTTGTTTAATTTACAAATGTGAAAAATGCTCATTTCGTTTCGTTGGCGTAATTAATATGCCGGCTCATACCAACAACTGTCATGCATAAGTTATAAGTAGTATTTAGTTTTCTTATAATAAAAATGAGATATATTAATATAGTTTTAAAAATCAGCTTGCATTTGTTATGTAATCTCGTACATAAATTTTAATCGCCATAAAAATTGTACCGTAATTATTATCAAAAAGTTATTAATTATTTTTATCCAATCAGGCTTTAGCGGGCCACTATAAATAATGCAACGTTTCTCATTCATGGCAAACCTTTTTTAATTGATCGCCAACGCAATAATATTATTAAGTGCATTGCTGGCTGTCGAAATTGGAAGGTTTAAGTAGGAATTAAATACAAGAAAATAAAATTACAAATTTTTATTCACGAATTTAATCAGTTCCATTATGAATTTCATGTTTTCGGACCATTTTGTTTGCGGGGCCATTGCTTCGCCCCTATGGTGATTTTTCACAAAAACACATCAAAATACTATTATTAACATCCCGGTCGAGTGATGTTGTGAGTTGTGAAGCCGATTTAGTGAAGTAGATAATATTCGGTTCTACGTAATAACGATTCTTTCTCATACTGCCGTCATCAATGTTCAGTATTTCTAATATGTCAACAAATAACATATGTTTTTCTTGAGAGTCTCGAGAAAGACACTGTGTTTTTCTTGAGAGTCTCGAGGACCACACTGTGTTTTTTTGAGAGTCTCGAGGAAGTCACTGTATTTTTCTTGAGAGTCTCGAGGAAGACACCATGTTTTTATTGATGGTCACGAGGAAGACACTGTATTTTTCTTGAGAGTCGCGAGGAAGTCACTATGTTTTTATTGAGGGTCTCGAGAAAGACATTATGTTTTTTGAAAGCCTCGGGCACGACACTGTGTTTTTACTTACAACCGCATTACAGCACAGTCAACACAGCCTTATGCTTTTTATCAGTTGAATTGATATTTCAGAGCTCCACAAAAATCATACGATGCGAAAATAGTTGCTTTGAACTATAAATGCACAAAGAAAAAATCTGTAAAAATTTCATGTTGCCCCCATTTGTGAAATTTTTGCTTCATTAACAGATTTGTTCTGTTTTATAGTAAAGATTATAAACTTAGTATTTGGAGTAAGTTTTTAGATTTTCACGGCCAAAAGTATTTTCGTTATTTGTTTTTGGAGTGTTATGCCGTTTTGCGCTACCTCCTTCTTTGGCCAACGTTTCGGACAGCGTTACAGTGTCCATCTTCAATTACACATCTGCCCTGATGATGGACACTGCAACGCTGTCCGAAACGTTGGCCAAAGAAAGAGGTAGCGCAACATGGCATAACACCCCAAAAACAAAAAATGAAAATTAGTATTTGGGATCTCAGGTCACTGGTTTTGCGGCCCTGGTTCCGACCGATCCGCCCGGGGCACTTCTCCCCGACATGTTTCTTCATTTGCGCGCCGCACAGCCCCGCCGCTGCGCCAATCAACAAAAGCAAACCTTTCCCGTAAAAAAGAACGCATCAATTAAACCAAATAAAAAAACCTCACCAAATTCTACGGAATTTTTTTACTCGAAGCCCCCGTTTTGCGTGCCGTCTTTGTTGGGAGAAGATGGCTATTTTCCAATTTACTAATTATTAGAACAGTTTGGCACTTAATGTATTGATTTGTATTATAATTATTTGATTGAATGTGAGTGCGGCAGAAAAAGTATCACTTATTGAGTTTGTCCGGTGCTTTAAATTCAATATCCCAACACTTGACACTCTTAAGACGCCGTATGCCCGCTCAAAAAGAAGAAGGTGGAGCGATATGTATTTACGAATGTTGGAGAGAGCGCGCGCTAATATTTAAAACGATAAAATTGAAGCGAAAATTGAGAAAATGTTTAATAAAATAAAAGATCTCGTAAGGAACATCTAAAATAGTATTTAAAGAAACACTGTGAATTTTTTCACACATATAACCTTAAATAAGTGAAATGAACATGTTTATAATAATTTTCGGAGCAAACTTTGCGATTTTTTTATATCGAGGGAATTTTATATAATTTGCGTTTTGGCGTGGGGAACGTCAAGATATTATAAAAAATAACATATTTTTTAAGAGCTTAAAATCTTCAAATGTTTAACAGAGATATATAAGAAATCGGTAGAAATTCGGATAGCGGCGGCTTATGAAGCCAAAATGTGTGTCTTCTTAGGGTGCCTCATATCATCAAAAATATAGGTAAAAGGCATAAAAATTGCTTGGCAAACCGAGTCTAGAGGTCACGATTTCAAACGAAAGGGAGATTTTTTTATTTATTTTGTGAATAATTTTGCAAAAAAGAAAAAAGTTAATCAACGGAAACTGCCATGGATAATTGTAGACATAATACAGATTTTTTTTATTTGTTTCTTTTACGCGTTCATACATTACTAATGAAAAAATATTTTTTTTGTAGTTTACGGGGTGGTTTGATTTCACAAAAGGTGTTAAGCAAGGCTGCGTAATGACACCGTGGTTATTTAATCTATGTAGACATGGATAATTGTAGGCAAGAATTGAAGGAGATGGGATTGGGCGCGAAATTGAGTAATCTGAATGTATATTGCCTGTTGTATGCTGATGATGCGGTGCTGATTTCTAACAGTATGGAAGATCTACAGTCTCTCGTGTCTAGGATGAACGATGTACGATGAATTAATCATGAATGTAAGTAAGTCTAATGTCATGGTATTTGAAAGAGGCTGTAAGAAAACAATGTGCAACATGGTTGTGAATGATGAATATTTGGAGCAGGTGGATGAATTTGTGTACTTAGGAAGTATGTTAACGAGAGACGGTAAGGATAGAGATATTGAAAGAAGGGTAAATGCAGATTACTCCATTAATGAAGGACCGAACGCCGTTGGCACCAACAAAAAACTGTCCAAAGAAGCGAAGCTAGCCGTCCATGATGGAATGCTGGTACCTACCCAGATGTATGGCAGTGAGGCATGGAACTGGCAGAGGAAGGATGAAATTAGACTAAGTGCTGTAGAAATGAGATCCCTGAGGTGTATGTGTGGTAAAACCGTGGACGATCAAAAAATGCAGAAGGCTGATGTAAGAGTAATGAGTAAAATTAAGAAAGGGACGCTCAGATGGTTTGGGCATGCAGAGCAAATGAACGAGGAAAGGAGTGTAAGGAGAATATATGACACACATGTGAATGGTAGAAGAAGTCGAGGACGCCCGAGGAAGACATGGCACTCCCAAGTGAATCAGATACTTGAGTCAGAATAATAGAAGAGCAAGTATGAGACGACGTATTTATTTTTTTTTTTTTTACATTAACTCCACACAGGAGACCCTGAGGAAAAAATAATTTCCCTCAGGGCCTATGTCATCTTTGAGGATGCTGTGTGGAGGGTGTTTTTGAGGAGAGGAAGGAGTGAACATGGGTCTTGAAGAGACCCATATTGTAGGAGGGAGGAAACACAGAGGCCGGCAAATCGTTCCACAGCCGAGCTGTTGAACTCAAGAACGAGTCGTAGAAACGACCCGTTCTCATGTGACTAATGTCAACCGTGTACAAATGTTGAGCGCGCGTTTGGCGTGTTTCCCGACTATGCACCGGTGCCGAGGGGATCAATGACGCTAGTTCCTCGGAGCATCTTCCATTGTAATACCGGTAGAACAAGGACAGCATTCCCACCTGGCGCCTGTGCTCTAAAAATTGCAATCCGTTAGTTAAATTAGGAGAATCTATCAAACGGACCGCCCGTTTCTGCACAGAGTCAAGGGTTGAACAAGGATGTGATATGAATGTGAACAAGGCAAGGAGTGTGTGCCAAGATAGAGTTGTTTGGCGATCCACCCTCTCTGCCTACCCCTGCGGGGAAACGGGGTGATGGTTAGTTTGTTAGTTATATTGTTAACCGATTAATCGACTTTGCAGGCGGCCAATGGAGGATCCCTTTTTTATGTATTCCCTAAATTTACTCTGGTGACGCCCTCGACTGCAAAGTTAAATGTGTCAGACGATACGTCGTATGGTTTTTCATCTAGTTCCCATCACCAATTAATCCAGCCTCACAACGTACCTCGATTGGGGATGCTGTAGTCTCACTGGTTACAGAACGAAAACTCACATTAAAAAAAGTACAATTAAAATGTAGTAAGTACTTACGTTTAACACGATCAAAGATACTGAAATATAAGAAATGTGCTAAAGGCAGTTTTTACTGGGTGGGACTGTGTTTCCTGGCGTCGCCGATATTGTTAATCAATACTACTGTACACCTTTGAAAAAATCGGTTCCATGCCAACTGAGAATAAAGTCAACTCAACACCTCCTTAAAAAGTCATTAGAAAAGCTATGAAAAAAATCTTTTTAAAATAGCCCATGACCCTAACCTAACGTAACCTAACGTAACTTATTTAACCATTTTTTTATGATTTTTTCCATCATTTCTTATGACTTTTCTGAGGTGGTTCTGAGTTGGTTTCATTCTGACTTATCTGGTCACCAAAAAAATCAACTAAATGAACGAATTCTTTCCGTATTCAAACTATATTGTTAACCAATGCTACTGCACACCTTAAAAAATCAACAAAATGAACGAATTCTTATTCAAACTACGCTCATTAGGTAGTAGTCCTCCGACGGTCGGGCGACCACCACAGCATAGCTTTTGTATTTCAATATCTTTGGACACGATCGACGTAATATTGTGAATTAATTAATGAGTAATTTCTAGTACAGGGAGTGTGTAGCATTAAATCCGTTCTGCCTACATCTGCCTCTTGGTCAGATATTTAACTTTTAAGTTAATTGTAGTACTGAACAAGTACTTATATTATTTTTAAGACGGTATCTATCTACCCTAGAAGAGCTGTTTTCAGTAGTTTTATTATTTATTAATGGAAAATATGCATTTCTGAAAGGGTGACTCATTCTGAATTGTTTAATTTGTACGAACATAAAATGATTAATGCAAACACGAATGTATTAAACTGTTCGTAATTTAGCACTAGGAAAACTTAATACGTATCTCTGTAATTAAAACAAACACGTCATAAATTGACTATACAACTTGCATATCGCCATTATTTTGTTCACATGCTCAATGAGCGATCTCGGAACACTGTGTTGTGATAATCTGCACAAACCTATGATGATAAAGCTTAGTTCGTTTTTCTAAAGCTTCTGTAAGCTTACAAAAAGATTAATAACTTCCTGAATTTTTATGACTGCAAGAGGCTTGAAGTCCATTAAATCTAACGTTATTGAAACAGTTAACAAACTGAAACATTATTTTTGTTGAACAATTTTAAGAAGATAACACTTATAATCTAAATGAAAATATGAAAGAAAACAAGACACAGAAAAATAGAAAAAGACAATGGTCGCAACTGGGACACGAGTTGTTTGGCAGACCTCTCATCTAACCGGGACGAGATGTCTGCCAAACAACTCGTCAACAACAATCAACCAAAAAAACACATTTTTATCATGTTTTATTATTTAATTTATTTTTCATTATATTGGGAGGCGGGTGTGGAACTATTAATTGGATAGCCAACACCTCTGCCGTAGGTCACCCCAAGTGGTTCGCTACGTTTGGTGACTTAGCAGGGGTGTCCGGGTTCATGGAGTGAGGTTTGTCCGGGTTTTGGCGGCGGAGGGAGTCCCTTTGACTTCTCCAACCGTACTCTTCCGGAACATCGCCTTGCAAAGCAGTGGGAGGAATGGATTCATACGCCCGTCACTCCTGGACAAACTGACCCCCAGATTCCTACCCACCACTAATACCCTTTTCTTTCCCGGTTCGAGACGGCTCTGCGCTAGTATTGCCGGTAGTTGCAATGCCATTCAAAGAAAGAAAGTGTTTTAATATTAAGTGTTTTAATTGTTTATTGAAGTGCTTTTGGATAACTCCTGCCATCCCCTACCGCTACTACATATCCTTTGCAATCTCTACCTCTGCCCTTCGTTCCCGCCCCCATTCCCCTCTCGCGTCCTTCCCCTCTTACATTCCCCTCCCTTTCCCGCGTTCTTCTTTCACCATCCCGGCCTTACCCCCCCGCCTATCTATATATATATTAAGGGGGCAGCCTTCGCAGGCGTGCGCACAACTCAACTCAAAAGTTTCGTCGCAATCGAATGAATGGTAGAGGAAATAATTTCATAACGCTAGTGCTCACCATTATATATAGAAACCTTCGCAGGCATGCACACGACAAATCGCCAAAGGTTTACGTACCGCATAAGGGACAAACAAAGATACACTCATTTTATATATTAAGATTATTAAAAGCTGTCATTTTCGTTAAAAGTATGATAGTATGCAAACCCAAATCACGAGAACCCCACTAAAATCACCCTTTCCCACTTACACACAACTGATTTTTCATATTTTAAAGTATTTTGATCAAAGGTGCAATCAATCCATTCAGTTACGATTAATAATACAGTACTGGTGTTTTCCATTTTTGATGGTTTGTGTTTTTTGTATTTATTTAAATTTATATATCAAGTTTCCGAATATAATGCTGGACGCTGGACGAAGGAGTAATTTATTCGTCTATTGAACCGATACGTCCGATCCGTAGGCGGAATCCGCAGACCTTGGTGCCTGGTGAAAATATCGATTGAAAAAGAGAAAAATTAGCCAAAAATTGCGTTTTGTGCGCATTCCGCAGAATTATCAATGCTTATTTGTTTCAGATTGCGTTGGCTGCAAATAAATGAACGATTTTTGAGGGTCCAAATGCCATACGTTATCTAGTGACTGATAAATATTAAAATAGGGACACGCTTAATATGCACATTTTATTTCAAAACACTTTAAATCAGTTAGATAATAATGGGAAGTAAGTATTTCAGTTTACGGAATTGGAAAATAATTAATTTTAATAGTTATTTCTTTGAAGTTGAAATCGATTATTCATTTGGCGGCCATTGTCATTGAAATCAAAGTTTTAAGGTAAGTTTTTCCTTTCTCTTAATTAATCCAAAATATTAACCTATGACCCAAAAATAGGTTCCCAGGTTTGGGTTCAATTAAAATAAAATAAAAATTAGCCTGAAAAACTATTTTAATATTATTATCTCAAAACCGTAAAGAAAAGATGTCAAATTGCCTGTTTTTTTTATGAAATTTAGTATTTTTGAAATTAAAATTGGGCGTTAAGCGTGTTCCTATTTTGTATTATTTACGGTAAGTCAAATATAAATGTTTTTATGTAACATATTTTATTCAGCGAAAACGCTCTAACACCTCTGGCGTAATATAATAGCTTTTTCCGATCTGGAATTTCACCTATTTTTACTATTTTCATCTGTTAAAATAAATTTTCATCATGTGACTATGCCGTTTTGAATATCGATTTAAACGTCGTTGTTTTTTTCACATTTTTCATCAAGAAAAAAATTGAGCTGAGACTGACGAAACAGAGTAGGAAGAAGTTATTTATAAAAGTTTCAAGAGATAAAGTGCGAACAGTTGTTACAAAGATAGAGACATATTTTAGAAGCTGTTCTTTATCATCGTATATGCGTATATTTTTATTTTATTTCTTCTTCTTCGTGTGCCCCATCAGGTCCCCCCCGACGTTGGCGATCACTCTGGAAAATGTCTCTCTATGTTGTGCTGCCCGGAATAGTTCCTCCGCACTTCTAATGCCGCTTCACTCTCGTATATTTCGCAGCCAAGACATTTGTCTCCTACCAGGCCCTATTTGCCTTTCAATATTAATTGGAGCAAGTGATACTTTTCCCCTCGAAGTATGTGACCCAGATTTGAAATTTTCCTGACTTTTATTAATGTGAGCACACATTGGAGGACCCACCACTTACCCGCCCTGGTATAGGTAACAGATGGTTACCCCTTCAAGGCTCTTGCAAGGACTCTAATTTTTTTTTATAAAAACGAATCTACATTTAATAAACGAAACTAGACCTCCATTGTGCCCGCATACGTTGTTAGGCAGCAGTATGCAAGTGCTTGCTATGAACAATGTTAGTATCAAAGAAAAGTATAAAATATTACCTGAACCTCTTTTGGGTAAGGAAAAAATAAAAACAAAAGTAGGCATTATGCCTACCCTGCCTGACCTTTATGCACATATTAGCACAAGACATAAAACAAGATAAAAATAACCAAAAAAAAAAAGATGGATGATAGATCCAGAAAACGGAGGCGGCCATCACAGATCGCCTGGCAGTCCTGTTGAGTGTGTCGGAGATCGGGCAGGCCGGATACAAGTTTCGGATTCCGCGCCCTTAAGCCGACTTCCCGGTGGTGCCTCGACGAGAAGTAATTGGGAAGTGGGGGGATTAGACGCCCGAAGACCCAGAGGATGTCAGCGTCGGGTTGTCGGAGGCAGGGCGGAAGGTCCCCTAGCTCGCACGGACGTCCCTCAGACCAACAACGTTCCCCAGGGGTGGCGCAGGCGGTCTGAGAGGCAGCACTCCGGGTTCGCTTCACTGGTTCCGTATGCGGAGACGAGGTCATACCCCCCCCCCCCTAATGGGGCTATGGGACAGAACAGAACGGAGTTCAGTGTTGTCACATGGACGCTCGCACAGTTTTACAAGGATCTCACATTAATGTGAGCAGTTCTCTATCTGCTCTAGCCCGCCTGAGAATTTCTATGTTGGTGATCATGTCGGACCATGGAACCTTGAGCATTCTCCGGTGAAGCCACATTTCGAAAGCCTATTTTATTTAAATATATTTTTATGCGCTGCATAAAAATATTATTTTCGTGAACACTTTGCCGTGATATATTTCTGTTCGTCAGTTTGTCTTCCACTCCGACATATTTGTCCGTCTCTCCAATTCCCGGAATGACATAACCCATTCCACGAATTCGTCAACTCGAAATCAGCATTTTTCCCACGAGCCGCCAGAGGAGGACTGATGGTGACGTAGTGGAAAAAAAGTGTGCATCCACTTTGATGTAATATGTGCTCCACTGTGAGAACAGCCACGGGCGTGCGCTATCATTTTTTTACAGCCATATATAATATTTTTATAGCCTTATATTGTATGGAATTATTCGCCTTATGGTGTGCGTTGGATTGTAGCGCTGTACAGGATGCATCATTGTGATGAAATCGCCGAAAAATAATACTGCTTTCCGCGTGTTAATTTTATGAGCAATTGCTCTGAGCAATCTCCCTTTCAGATATGATATGAGATTTCGGGATCAAAAGTTGGTACTATTGTGATTTAATTAATTTTTATTGTAATGTGAAGAAAGAAAAATTATAAATCTGGTATGGATGTTAAAAGTGTCGACGAGTGATACAAATTATGAGGTGTAGATTGTAATTAGCTCATATTTGTTTTATTGTGTCCTCTTAACGATCTGGGTTTAAAGGGCGTGAATTAGACGTCAAATAAATTTTATATTTGTTTAATATATTTTTATCATTTATTACTTTTGGGATTTATATTTGAAAAATACTCTCAGCGTCGCGTGTCGCTTTGACCGGATTCCGCCGAGTCGAAAACGTTGTAAGATTTGGCTGTAGTTTGTTTTCAATATTCAAGTATATCAAAGTAATTTGGGAGGCGGGTATGGAACCTTTTAATGAATAACCAACACCCATGCCATAGGTCACCCAAGTGGTTCGCTACGTTTGGTGATTTAGCAGGGATGCCCGGATTCCTGGGGTGAGGTTTGTCTGGATCTTGGTGGCGAATGCGTATGCTCACCTGCTGCGTGACGGGCCGGATTGGGAGAGACTGGTTGAAGGGACCTAACCTAGACTTCTCCAGCCGGACTCTCTTGACCGTTCACCTTGCACTGCAGGGAGGGATTGATTCCTTCACATTGACCACCAGATTCCTACCCACCCCTTATACCCTTTTAGGTCTTGGTGGCAAATGCATTTGCTCACCTGCTGCGTGGCGGGTCGGATCGGGAGAGACTGCTTGAGGCAGACATAATCCAATTATCTTCAGTCAAGCTATCACGATCCACTGCAGTGGGAGGGATGGATTAATACGTTTTTTTGATACATCGACCCCCAGATTCCTACTTGCCCCTCATTCCAGAACTTCCTCTCCTTCCTTTCCATAAAAAGACCCTTCACACAGTATCCCCAAATAATACATAGGCCCTGAAGGATTTTTTTTCCTTAGGGCCAACTAAGGGAAACTATTGTAAAATAAAAAATCTACTTCTCAAAGCAATCGGTACTTTGTTCGCTTCAGACTCTGAGGTGTGTGGTTTTAATGACATTTACAATACTTTATAGTAGAAGTGAAACCTTTAGAAAACTAAAGTAGAAAAGAGTGGGGAGGCTACGAGGCACCGCACAAAGAGGAGACCGATAGGCTACGAAGCACCGCACGAAGATAAGATCGATTATACTATCTCATTCTTTCACACACTAAATCCTATAGATGTATGTGTTTGTCTCTTTTCAGTGTTGCTATTTTTCGTTTGATCGAGTTTCAACAACGGTGCTAAAAAGTACTCTTCGATAATGAAAAAAAATGTTTCTGTGGAGTTCGCCCCACCAAACATTTTACCCAAACACCGCCTGAAGGTTATGTTACTTTTATTATCTAGTTCTTTCGTCACTTGTGTATGCGGTGAATAAATTAAAACGGCCACGCTTACAGTAGTCTCCCAACGATCGCCTCATGGGATATAATTATTATCTTCTATACTAGATATTATGATATTATTTAGAGTTATAATCACGACGCGCGACGCACGGAAACTACATACAAAACAGAGGATTCAGCCAGGAAGGATTATTAAAAAAAAACATACCTATAATTATATATTTTCTTAACCATTTATATTATCGTCCATAAAATCGATCATGATATTGTTTTAAAAAGCATGGTAGGTCAGTTACCCTCCTTTTATTCCGGTTTGGTGATTTTCTATGCCAAAATTTTTTGTTTCGTAATATTAATTTTGAAGGAATTGAATAATACTCAATTTGGGACTCTGGTGTAGGTACCGCCACCCTGGGAAACATTTATTGGATAACCAACATCTCTGCTGGTTCGCTACGTTTGGTGACTTATCAGGGGTGCCTTGATCTTGAGGGTCAGGTTTGTCCGGATCATGGCGGCGGATGCGTCGCTCATCAACTGCGTGGCAGGCCGGGTCGGGAGAGACCGGTTGAGGGAGATCTTTTGACCTCTCCAGCAGGATTCTCAGCAGGATTTGGACCGCAGTTGAAGGGATGAATTCATTCGTGCGGCACTTCTGGACACACTGACACCCAGATTCCTACCCATCCCTCATACCTTTTTCCTACCCAAAACTTCCTCTCCTTCCTTTCCCTAAAAATACCCTCCGCACAGCATTCCCAAAGATGACATAGGCATTGAGGGGAATTATTTTCCTCAGGGCTTCCCGTGTGAAGCTAATGTTAAAAAAAATTCAATATTTATTAGCTTTTTTAGAAAGCTAGGTTTGCCTATTTGCTCTTTAGAAAGCTAGCTTTGCCTATTTGCTCTTTAGAAAGGTAGGTTTGCCTATTTGCTCTTTAGAAAGCTAGGTTTGCCTATTTGCTCTTTAGAAAGCTAGGTTTGCCTATTTGCTCTTTAGAAAGCTAGGTTTGCCTATTTGCTCTTTCGAGAGAGAGATCAATTTTTGGAACGTTGTTTTTTTTTACATTAACTCCACACATTCATCTGAGATGCTATGTGGAGGGTCTTTTTAAGGAGAGGAAGGAATGAACATTGGTCCTGAAGAGACCCATGTTGTGGGAAGGCGGAAACACAGAGGCCTTATTACTTTCACGTCGACCATGCCAAGCAACGTGCTACAATAATGTGTTTATAGCGACGTTGAAATTGCTGACCTAATGATCTCTTTCATTAAACAGATTTTGAAAAGAATTTGTTTTTTTTTTTTGCTATAACATTTTTGTCGGTGTTGAAAACCAGTGAAAAATGTACGGCACTGACACCCATCTTCCTATATGCCTTTCTGTAATTCCACCACAACATTAAAGACGGTTGTTTCACAGAAGTTCAAATTAAGCCTTTTCTTCAAGTGAAAGGTCTAGGTTTTTATCAAATTTTAAAAACCGGACTAGAATGGTAATTGTCCTCTTTTGCTGATCACAATTTGTTCAACCACTGAAACGGACTCTGAATCGGAATTTAAGTTTTAACTTTCAACTGTCGAAAAACAAAATGGCGCTGAATTGGCATTTGAGGACTTGGTCACACGCGAATTCCTGCAAAACAACAGGGTCCCCTAAGAGGAAAGTGAGCGGCATTTTTTCCATACAAACGTATTCCCCGATTTCCTCTCTGGATTTTGATACCATTGCAAATATTTTAAAAAAAAATATAGATATTGACCACTAGCGTGTCGTCCCGATTTGCTTTTTTTGATAAGTTACTTGTTGTAGGAGTTAGGACCCTCCAAAATTGTTAAAATTGCCTGGTTTGAAAGACACCAACACACGTTCAGTATACAATAAGGTGGGTCATTTAACAAAAAAATGATATTTTTAAATTCTAAGAGCGATAAAAAGGTGTCAAATGGGTTCAAAACGACGTGTTTAAAATTTTTCAAATTACCTCCGGATTCACAAAAAAAATATTTTGTTTTTTTACAAAACCGTATTTTTTGTAATCTTCCACAGC
Source organism: Glyphotaelius pellucidus (assembly GCA_936435175.1). Lineage (NCBI taxonomy): Eukaryota > Metazoa > Arthropoda > Insecta > Trichoptera > Limnephilidae > Glyphotaelius > Glyphotaelius pellucidus. Next base: position 6,340,910 of record OW386539.1, on the reverse strand, counting down.
AAATGCATATATTTTGATGACATCATTAACAAAAAGTCCCGAAATAGAGTCTCGCAAAATAATGCCGAAATTTGAGGGTAAGAACGATTTTAAGAAAAATAGTTCATTTTTAATGGTTTATCTAACATTTTTTTAAGATTTATCAAGAGTGGGTTTTTCTCTATTATGTGAAATTTCAAAGTCTATCCGGAGGAAGAAGATGATATCCAAATGTTATTAAAAAATTACGTGATTTTATATCTCCATTTAAAACCCTTTTATCATTATTAGATAAATCAAAACAAGATTTTTTTCACATACAGTCGTGACCCACCCTAGTATACAAACTAGACAATGTTTTAAAAACGTACAGACAAATAGTATCTTTTTCTTATACAGTTAGAAAAAAAATCTTTTAATTCGGTCCAATTTCGGAAGATAAAAATGGGGAGTACAAAACCTCGATTCTGATCATTTTATTTAGGTATTATCAGCCTGAGGTGCAGTTGTCCCTTTTATTCAGAATTTGGATGAGTAAGAGCGACAGTGACAGCAATTGTTAAGCCGCCGCTACCCGAATTTCAACCGATTTCTTACATATCTCCCTTAAACATTTGAAGTTTTTAAGATCTTAAAAAATATATGTTATTTTTAAGATAATACCTCGACGCGTTCCACACCGAAACGCAAATTATTTGAAATTCCCCCGATAGAAAAAAATCGCAAAGTATGCTCCGAAAATTATTAAAAACACGTCTGTTTCTACTATTTTACAAGTGATAAAATTCACAATGTTTCTTTAAATGATACTTAAGATGCCTTCCACGAGATTTTCGCTCTATTTTAAACGAGTCACGTTTTATTAAACATTTTCACAATTTTCGCTTCAATTTTATCATTTAAAATGTTAGCGCGCTCTGTCCAACATTCGCAATTATATATCTCTTCATCTTCTTCTTTTTGAGCGGGGAAGCGGCCTTAAAATACCTTTTGCTCAAATTCCTCGACGACCAGATTTGCCCTCAATGCAACAATTCTGTTTCTTCTATGCTTCTATACACATTACACATAATATTATTTAAAATTTTCTGCTAATCCTTCATCGCAATATCAACAACAATTAGTATAAGATAATGAATAAGATAATTACGAAAAACTTGTCAATCATTACCTTATTTTGTCACATTCGCAACACGGTATAATTTGCGGTATACTAAAAGCACTATTGTTATTTCTATTCATTTGGAATGTGAGCATAATTACTTCATACTGTACGTATCTGCTTTAACATTTATTTACAAAAGCTGACAGAGAATGCTCCTCCTTCGCTTGCAGAATACAAATTAGCAAATATTGTAAGTTATTTATGCTGGAACAAAACTATTAAATTAACCATATGTTAAAATAATAACAATTCGTTTTGACTTCTTTGAGTACGACTGCATACCTGCGGAGTGCATATTGCCCGCTGTAATTGCAAACTACTACAAGTGCTTTCACATTACAGAGAATACTTCAAACCTAGAACCGAGTTTATATCCATAGCGATAACCTTCTTAGTGGAATGTTTGCAGTTTCTAAGAAATTCTCGCATCAAAATTAATTGGAAGCAAAAGCTTTCAAATATATCACCGTATTTATTATCAAAATAACTGAAATTTCTGGACAAGATGTGGATGGCAAAATAACGTAAATATTTCTTGTAATGCACATTATAAATTTTGACGAATCTGTGGGTGTATATATCTACCACAAATAATTACTAAGGCGTTAAAACCAAAAGGTGACATCAATTCTGTTAATATTTCTAAGAACATTGTTATTACACTCCATTGTTATTGACTTTATGTGGCATTCATATTCCTGCTTACTAACTATTTTACTAACTAGCCAAATGTTCCGTCAGTATAGCTACTCATTCCTCAATCATATACGTAGTAATCGTACGTTATTAATAGCCTTGTGTCTGTACGGTTGAAATTTAAGAACCCGCTTTGAAATATATCTCCGACGCCGCGCGTTTTCCACAACCATCTTCGTACTTGAAGTTTGTTAAAAAGCTACTTTTGTAATAGAACCTAATTCAAGCAAGTAGCCAATAATGCCGAAGGATGGCGCCACTTACGTTAACAGCTAGCGTGAGGAGCGTAGGCTGGAAGGCGTAAGAACTATTGGATTTGTACTTTCGTCGACCTCTTCTGGTATGGCGAGGTGAATGGTGTGGTTATTATTGTAACTGGCAGTTGTGATTTCCACCACGCTTCTATATATTATATATGACGTCATTGCTTATCGCGGTTACTTTGTCCCGGTGACTAGCTGTCACTAGTAGTCTTGGTAGCTGTATAACATAACCAACTATATAACGGTTATTTAAAAATACCCACAACTACGCTAGCGGCAGCTCGGGTATTTGGTTATTAGGTTGTGGCGGTTGTGGGGGTTAGCTCGGGTATTTGGTTATTAGGTTGTGGGGGTTGTTGGTTGTTGGCGGTTATGAATATTTGACTAGCTAATAGAACTGAGTTGTTCTAAACCGTTAAGACCATGACAAAAAGAGACAGCGCTATATAGGCTGCATGTTCATCTTTCTTTATTTCTTTAGTGCGGTGAAACGAGATAGACGTTTGTAGGTAGTGGGTAGTAGGTATAGCGCTATCCCTTCTGTTGGTCAAAAACTACCCCATACCCAATACCCATTCCCACCACTGAAAAACCAAAACCTACACAACCATGATAACTACTGATAACTAGAAAACTAGATAACTATCACAACTTCATAACTATCACAACTTCACTCGTCACACATAACCAGTAGTTGGCAACTGGCACCCTAAGCCATCAGTTGTAGCTACACGAGCCGGCGCGGCGTGCGGAGCTATATTTTTGTAATATTATACTGAATTTCTTTCGAAAAATTTTACGATTGCGGAATTTTTTAGAAGTAAAAAATAGTGTTTAATTATTTTAGTTTATTGCTTCGCTTAGAATATTATTAGTATATTTAGACATTTTTGCGTAAGTGTAAAAGTTTAATACATTTTGTTTATAATTTGTGAAAGTTTTGTTAAAAAATTGTGACATTGTAAATATTGCAGGCAATATTTGGGCCGATTTGACAAACATAACGTGGATAAAAAAAGCGCCGTGTAAATTGTGTAAACTTGTTCTGAGTTATAAAAATTCTACGGGAAATTAAACTTCCCATCTAAAAACAACACATATTTCTGCATTTGCTGAATTAAATGCGTTCTCACTACCTGAAATCAAAAGTGCTACAGTGCCGAACGCCATTATTAAAGCGCCTGAACAAAGCGTTTCACTTTATGATGCTCCATCTACTTCACCAGGGCCACCAAAACCCAAAGGCAAATGGATGCATGTAAACCAAAAAAGGTGAACGCACAGCAAAAGGGAAAAATCGACGTGGGTTTGTTCATCGATAGTTTCCAGCCTTTTTGCTTGGTGGAAGAAAGTGTGTTTATTGTCGGAATTTCCCGTCCTAATTGCTAAGGTATTTTAACTCCTCGATTTCCAGTAATTTGGTAATTACTCGGTTCATAATAATAACTTTTTGCCAAAATATTAACGATTTATGTACTAGTTGCGCTTGGGAAATAACGTACATAAATATTATATTGTTATGTAAAAATATTTGTAGACATATACAGGTTTGTTTCACATTGAAAGATAAAATAATGGTCCGTTATAATAATAGAGTCATGCCGTAAATAAAATATTTCTGAAAGTAATAACTATGTAATAATGGCAACAAGCTATCTACCTTCATTTACATGTATTTCTTTCGAGAAATTTTCAGTTCTTATTTATTGTAATCTTTGTTGTGTGAAATTTCACTGCAAAGTCGATTTATCAAGGTATTGCAAAAAAATTACATTTTAAACTTATAATATATTTTCCATTGGAGGTATTTATTTAAAATTTAATTTAACTTATTTTATTCCTGTCTAAGATTTCTGATTGCTGCCCTGCTTGTAACTGGTAATTATATTCGTTAAAAATCGACAGCGCTATACGGGTCACATGTTTTGTCTTTATTTTTCTTTGGTGAGGTGGAACGGTAACACTAGATAGTTCGCACAGCGTTGTCCCTTTTCGTGGGTCAAAAACTCATCCGATACCCAATACCCACGGACAAAACCAAATACCTCCATAACTCCATTACCGTGATAACTACTGATAACTAATACCTAGACAACCAGCGAGCATCAACTGTAACCGGCAATAACTGAAATAACCAAATAACCGTTTTATAACCAGTTATCTACATACTAATAACCAGTTGGTTATGTTATTGAATTTCTGGCCAGTTACCCAAGACTAGTCACTAGATCCGAGGAATCGGCTATTTTTGGAACCAGTTCCAATAGAATTTATTAAATGGTCACCAAACTCACTCTTCCTTATGTTCCTTCCCGCGAGCCCCCCTCCCTCCTTTGTTCCCCTTCCTCCTCCATGATACCCTTCCCCCTCACGCCTTGTCTCTCTGCCACTAACTACATGAAATACACATTTTTTTCAAACAACTCCTCGTCTATTGTAATTTTTTATACAAATTTCATAATGCTGGAGATCACCTTAATATATAGCAACCTTCGCGGACGTGCGCACAACAAATCACCAAAGTTTCCTCGTAATCGGATGAATGGTGTAGGAACGCAAGGGGACAAACAAAGCAACATTCATTTTTACATATAAAGCATATCGACGGCCTCCGTGGTCCCGAGGCAAGACTCTCGACTCACAATCCGAAGGTCGCGGGTTCGAACCCGGCGTGCGCAAATAAATTTTATTTGATTAATTTGTGTTATTTCACAATTTATTCATTTAAAATAATATATAGTATATTTGCGGCACGTTCCAGAGTGGAAGATACTATCAGTATCGCCCTGGTGTAAGACCACCATTCAGAATTGAAACGTTGCTTGAAATGGCTTTAGCCGTGTTTAGTGACCAGATCTGAATAGCCAGGTACTTCCCCACCTTCCTCTTCCCTATCTCCTTCCCCTCCCCACTACCTCACAACATACCCCGACTGGGGATGCCATAGTCTCACTGGCTCCAGACGGGAGCAGTTGGGACTCTTGTGCGGTATTTAACTGTAAAAAAAAAAAAAAATATAAGCAAATTTTTCGTTTTTTGCGAGCTGCTCCATTGCATATTTTTTTCTTCGGAGAATGATAATGTTTTAACATTAAATTATATGTATTATTAATATTTTCTAATGCCGTCCATTAAAAATCTTGCCGGTGCCAAGATTGTAATTATTTATCTTCTAATTTTTACCGCATTATTTTCAAATTCTGCATTTTAGCCATCTAGAGGTCATTTTACTCAAACGGCGCTAAATTGATTATCCATAATATATGCAAATAATGCTATAAATTGGTAAAAATATATTTTTTTAAATTCCGGTAGCTAAAATACTGTTTGGCTTTTGAGGTCTTGAACCGTACGGAGTCACCTCCTCTTATTTAAGGAAAAGTTTATAAAACATGAAATTTTACTTCTCAAATCTTAAGTTTTTGGTTAAAAATATTAATTTGTTTATACATTTGATCAACGAATGCCCGCTCCATTCGTTCCTCGGCGGGATTGATGAGGTCCATAGGGCAACGTCCGAGGCCCTAGACTGGCTCGCAGACCTAGATGTCCCCCTCTGATCCCCCACTATACGAAAGAAGAAGGAATTTGTTTATGTACATATTCTTATTGCTGTATATTGCCTGTTATAAACAACATTGTTTTAATTGAGGAAGAAGATAATCCTTATAAATCTAAACGAATACATGAAAAAGAACAAGACACAGAAAAAATAAAAAGGTCTATAATAAAAATACCAATGAAAAATGATCTTTGTTTAAAACCACTTTATTTTCGCTTTTCGGGCAAATGCGCTAACCACTGCGCATCGAGATGGTATTTAGTTCGGGTTTGAATCTTGCAATCATACATAAAGATATCAGCCAATAAAATATGCGTTAATAAAATGAAGATAGTGTGGGTGGTTCTTAGTCGAAGATACAGTTAAAAATGACCACTTTATTTTGTTTATAAACGTCTATAAATAAAATAAAGCGGTTTTAAACAATCACGTTTTCCATTTGTGTAATTTTAAGCCACGAAGTGTTTGCTTTCTTTCATAATTTAATAATAATAATTGGATGATTTTCAGAGCACCGTTTTTGTAAGAAATCACCTATCAGTAATCAGTTTTCCATGTTTATAAATAAAATAAAGTGGTTTTAAACAAATAACGTTTTTCGTTTGTATAATTTCAAGCCACAAAGTGTTTGCTTTCTTCGATAATGTAATAATTATAATTGAATGACTTGTATAGCGCCGTTTTTGTACGAAATCACCTAGGGCGCTATAAAGTGAGTATATAAGCGGTCGCAACTGGAACAGGAACCCAGGACACTTTGTCTTATTATTTTGTATCAACTCGGCCGTTGAGACTTCTTATTTTGAAGTAATTTTTGCCGATTTTGTATTTCAAATTTAGAATTAACAATATTATCTTCTACTAATTTTTCCCATATTATTGGCTCCTACATTTTTAAATCATTACAAAGTTCTAAAGAATTGGGATATACAGGATCTCATATAAACATAATTTCCGATACTTTTTCTGAAAGTTAATCACAGGTTCTCAACCTTATTTTGCCGACCGCCCACTTAAAGAATTTTTTTTTCAGGGCCCCCCTTTTTTTACAAATGGGAGGGGGGGAGGGGGGGGAGGGGGAGGGGCTCAACTGTCACGGAATCAATAATTCAATTAAAAATGTATTAAACTATTTGATATACCTTTTTGTTTAGGAAGTTAAAAAGCAATTATTTTGTGTTTAGTTGCTACCACCTTCCTTCTTGTATTCATGATAGAGTGTCAATTCTTAATAATAATAATAGTACATGTAAGATGAAAGTATTGTATTTAAAAAAATTAAAAATTGCACATAATTCAATTTAATGTAGATCTGAATGTAATGGAATCTTTCAGTTCAATTTTCATCCACTCCCCAAACTACCGAAATATGTGATTTTTCGCACACGTGATAAAAATGATGAAAATACGTACAATAAAAAAATTAACCAATATTAAAGTTAAATTTGCTTTATTAGTACGTGATAAGCGTTTTTTGTCTTTTTTATATAATATTCTTTTTACCTGACCACGCCCTTACTGTGCCACCACAACACCCCCTAATTTTATCTGGGTCTTCTACTGCTATCCTGAAAGTCTCAAACGCTCATAAGAGAGCGTTATCACCGTTGAGAACCTATAGTCTAAATCAGTGATTCTCAAAGTGGTCCAGGTGAACCCCTAGGGGTACGGGGGTCCAGTTAGGCGTAATAAAGATGGGGGTTCACAAGTTGTAAGTGGGGGTCCACGAACTGGTTTCGATTGAGACCCATCCCGTGCCCCATATCCATATCCCAACCCACCCCCGTCTCATATCCCATTACGCCCCCTCCATAACAGAGCGACTGGCGTACAGCGCACGTTGTTGTACTGGTTATGCACGAGATCTTAACACATTGTGATCGGGCAGTTTTCGGCCGCGTATCGTGCTGGTAACGGGTGATTTTTCGCGTAATTTCGCGCTAACGTAGACCTCTAGAAAAATTGCGATAACTTCAAAAATATTTGTTTGATTTCAATAATTCTTTTTGCAAATTATTTATTTTATTTCATTTTATTTTATTATATTTAGAAATGTATTCTTTATCGTTAAACTAGTGCAGAATTTCACATAAAGCAGGAAAGTTATGAAAAAAATAATATTTACACTACCTCGGTACCTACCGTACACCCCATCTATTGTTCTCAAAAGGTTTTTACCTGCATGGCTACAACCCTACAGAGGCTATATAGCGAAAACTCAAGTATATTGGAACCCGCATTTTAACGTGACCCGCGCTCCACTAACAATCTATCAAAAACGTATAAATACGTGTTCCGCTCTCTAGCATTAATTTGCTAAACACGTATTAATACGTGATCAGATTACAATGTGTTAAACGCCCAGCTAGGCAAGGGATGGGGGGGGGCGTAATGGGATATGGGTGTACTGTACTAGGATGGGAACATACCCCCGCCCCCCCCGCCCCCCCCGTCCCACATCCCATTACGCTCCCTCCATCGTGGCAAATATAATCTCGAATACTGGTCCATTTTGCCCCCGTTTGAAAAAGTCGTAGATCCGGTACTGCTCCGTTATGACAGACCACATCTCGCCATTCAATATTCAGTACAACGCATGTCGAATTTTGGGAATATGGTAGAAATGTACCAGCGGGGGGTCCACCGTGATCAATAAAATTTTGAAAGTGGTCTAAGAGAAAAAAAGTTTGGGAACCTCTGGTCTAAATGAATATTTTGTTTTATTTAAATTTCAATGTCTTGTTCTTTTCATATTTTCGTTTCGATTTAATAGTATTATCATATTCTTAAATATTATATTACATCGATGGGTATAACCTGCAAAAGTTATTCCAATTAAAAAATTAACATTGTTTTCTGCTGAAATATTAAATGTTCCAATCCCATCGGATTTATACAAAATACACGTTTTTTAATGTCAGGCCAATCGTGATATTCCCAATGCAGTATATTCGTAATGAGTCACCAGATCATCGATGTTGGTATTTTAATGTCAGGTCAGTTTGATATTCCCAATGAAATGCAGCCGTAATGACTCGGCAGACCATTCAAATTATTTTTAATGATAATCAGCCTGGTATTTAGTTATTTGTTTTCTTGTATTTGTAGACAAATATTCATTTGGAATGGGTGAAGTCGGTAGGATTGTAGATGTTATAGGCAAATGCCAGCGATATCTGTAATTCTGTAAATTTATTTATTTATTGCTTAATACATTGATTCAATTGCAATTGGAATGTGCATAGATATTAACACTTCAATTTAAAATGTTCTCAGCAAACGTAAATTAAGACTTTGTTGTTACTAGGTGCTACTAGTAAAATAATAAGAAGAAAAATGATTTGATCTCGAATCTGGAGATGGACTGGATTACCAAGTAAAATTCTAATTCGGGGTAGTCGAGTAGGTAGTAGATTATTAGTGTTTATTAACGCAATTAGTACAAGTTACTATCAGGAAGGTAATGATAAGGAAGACAAAAGACAAAGCAGACACGCCCTGTTGTACTTTATATCATCTCTTTCATACACGAATGTATCTTTCTTAGACACACGTTTGCCATACAAAATAAAATATACGTACAAAGTACACAGAAAGAGAAAAAAAGAAGCATAACTCCCTCCAAACACAATTTTTGATCAAATCCTATTGTTTAAATTTCTAAATAATGGCCTGGACTCACCAGACCTTACCAACTTAATACATTTTCATATTCCGTCAAGATCAACCCGACAATCTGATTTATTTTATTTGCCCCCATGTAGAACAAATATTAGAAAAAAATCCCCAATTCCTCGTGCATGTACACAATATAATACAAAATTCACAGCAGACATTTTTAGTAATAACCTAAAGAAATAATATCGATATGAAGTAAAGCGTACGATCGATTATTAATATGAGAGTGTGGAATGTATCGGAAGCGTCTCCTATCCTTTTCCTGCTTTTTTCTTCCTCTCCCTTCCTATAACCCAAAATTAATTTTAAGATATTAAAACTTAATTTCCAACGAACTTTAGCATAAGAAATTTTTGTGGCTTGACTTCAATTCACTTGTATATTTATCACTGTATATTTATGTAAAAGATGTTTGTTTCTTACTGGCAATAAATAATAAACAATTAAATAATTTTTAGTTTAAATACTTCTATTTTTTGACAAATATTCATTTGGAGTAGGTAAAGACGGTAGGATAGTAGATATTATCATACATGACATTATAGCCAAATGCCAACGATTCTGTCGTACTGTAACCGTTTTCCAAACGGATGCAAGACACGGGTGTAACCGCTGAATACAGAAGACCACATGAACTGAAATGTGAAGGTGTTTCGCGATCCGAAAGTATGACCATTCTTTTGAAGTGAAACTTCTTTAACGGCGTTAGTGTTTCGGAATTTGTATGAAACGGAAATTACGCATTAGCACCTGCAAAGCATCACATTGCCCTCATTGGCCGATTTGATTATGATCTCACTTTTAAAGGCATTGGTTGAGATATAAAACGGAAATGACGCTAGGTCCTAGGTCTGCGCTCATTGGCTGCTTTGATTATGACCTCACTTTGCAAGGCTTGAGATTGTTTTGGTAAAGTTTCGCTTCAGCCGTGTGTGAACTGCACTCGTATTTTTTTCTTAAATTTCAAATGCAGAAATTCATCATCTTAATTTCGATTGAATGGAATGGCGATATACTCAGTCAGGCAGTGTAAGAGAGACGGAGCTTGTGCGAAATATTAATTTTCATTGGCTACAATTGGTTACTTTCAAAAAGAATATGGAAGGCATTTCTATCTCGTATTATCTAATTAGTGGACCTTAAGAGTTGCATACAAATTAAAAATGTTCAATTTTATTGGAATAACTTTTGAAGGTTAAACCCGTCGTAAATGTGAGATCGACAAAAATGACGTTGAAAGGTTAAAGGCGTTGTCCCGATAAGACAGAGACCAAGAGTTCGATTCTCACTTGCGACAGTTATCTTTTTTTTTCTTCTCTGTTTCATGTTTCATTTAGATATGTTAGTATTTGTTAGTATCTTCTTCTTCAATGATTATATAAATATTGTTATATTATAACTATTAGAAACTTTTGAAATGTGGCTTCACCGGAGAATGCTCAAAGTCCCATGGACCGACGCGATCACCAACACAGAAATTCTCAGAAGCAGATAGAGAACTGCTCACATTAGTAAAAGTTAGGAAAATTTCATATCTGTGTCACACACTTCGAGGGGAGAAATATCACTTAGTCCAATTAATATTAAAATGCAAGATAGAGAGTCGCTGAGGGCCTGGTAGGAGACAAAGGTCTTGGCTGCAAAATGTACCAGAGTGGACCGGTATTAGAAGTGTGGAGGAGCTATTCCAGGAAGCGCAAGATAGAGATTCATTTTCCAGAATGATCGCCAACGTCGGAAGTACCTAATATGGCACACGAAGAAGAAGAATAACCATTGAGGCACGATATTGTGTAAATAACCGTGGGAAACATTTATCTTAGTTTTAATAATGTTATTCATTATTTAATCTGTAATCTTTTCGTTAGTATTTTTTCTTTTCTGGTCAATTTTTAAATGCTCTTTTTTAAGCTAATGGTCATGATTATTGTCGTTTTTAGATTGGTAGACGGATCTAGACACCAGTAATTCTACTGTGACATACATTACCATCTGCAATATCACGACTTGTATGAATAGATAGCTTCACGATATGAAAAACGAACACTGCACCAATCTCGCTAAACATGGACTCCACAAACTTTGTAATCGAACGACCTACTTTTGAAAACTAAACCTAAAGTTTAGCGATCCACCTAACTATTTAAAAACGTGCTAGAGTGGGGTCATCAGTAATGTATTTAATAATCTAGATAACAATCATGTACCTACATATTTGTTTTATTATTATATCGATAGATCAAATTATTTTGGGTTCAGATTTTTAATTTAACCTAACCTTTCCTCTAATTTTTAACATAATCTAACCAAACCTAACGGTATTTTTTACCTAACCTAACCAAAGTTAATGCTTCTTACTAACCATTTTAAATTTAAAAAATCCTAAATACTAAGTATTTATGTTTTTCCTTTTCGTTGTTATAGTTTTAATGCACACCCATGAAAAATCACGGGATATTATAATTGAAGAATTGATAATAAATTGCATGCTAACTTTAAAGCAAAGACCATTGAAAACACATGACTTTATTTTTTAAACAAAATAAAATCTCTTTTTAAATATAGAGTTGAAAAATTTCTCTAGTGTGGATATCGCCATCCCGGAAACCATTTAATGGATAACCAACACCTCTGCTAAAGATCATTCCAAGTGGTTCGCTACGTTTGGTGACTTAGCTGGTGTGTCCGGGTTTGTGGGGTGAGGTTTGTCCGGATGCATCTGCCCACCAGCTCGTGGTAGGCTGAATCGAGAGAGAATTAGTAGAGATAATCGAGAGACCTTTTGAACATCTCCAGTGGAGGGATGGATTCACGTCCGTCACTCCTGGAGGCACTTACCCACAGATTCTTACAAACATTTTTCAAAATCAATAACTGTTTGAATCTCAGTTCTAACCCGTGTTGCTGATTAGTATTTTACAACATTATCAGTGAATTAGTTTAATTTCTCGGGATTTTACTAGTGTTGCTTATTATACTATATATTATAAGTAAAATATATCTGTATCATGCTCTCTTGTTAGAATCCAGTGCATTCGTTACTCGTTAGTCTACTTTCGAATGCGAACAAGCTTCTCATGGATCTAGAAACTGGCTGCTTTTTATTTAGTATCGCGCATTGGATCCGAAGAACGCCCCACAAACCTATAACTTAGTTGCGATCTAAATTTCCATTTACCGGACAGCTCTTCCTTTTGATGCCTCGTTTCCCAGAGCAATGTGCAAAAAAGCATTTAATTAATTGTAATATTTTATTAATGAAGACAATATTAGCGATGCAATCGAAAATTTAAAACAGAAAAATCAGAAAAGGATATGGTCTCCTCTAGAAATCGAACCCAGGATCTTACTTAGCCTTGCCGGGGTGGTGCTCTACCATTGAGCTAAAGGGACACTATCCGATTCGGTCACATTTAACTGGTTCTACGACAACTCAGAATCAACTCAACTCAACACCTCTTCGAAATGTCATTAAAAGCTGTGATTTTTTTAAAAAAAATAACCCATAACTTTACGTAACGTAACCTATTTAACCAATATTTTATATAATTTCTTTATCAATTTTCTATGGAGGTGTTGAGTTGATTCTGAGTTGTTTGGTCACCATTTAACTGTGTCATATTTTGGTTCCATGCCAACTGGGAATAAAGTCAACTCAACACCTCTATGAAAAGTCACTAAAGGTATGCAAAAAAATAATTTTAAAATGGCCCATAACGCCAACCTAAATTAACCTATTTGACCAATTTTTCATATATTTTTCCATCACTCTGACTTTTCTGAGGTGGTTCTGAGTTGGTTTCATTCCGAGTGGTCCGGTCACCCATATTTTGACTCAGAACTACTAACATTGTCTTCATTTTCTTAAAGCATATTTTTATTGGCTGCTTTATTTATGTTTGATTGCAAGTTTCATGTCGAACTAAATAAAAATAAATATTCATCTTAGACTTGCACAAAAGCCGGTAGATGTCGCAAATGAAAATAATAATGGATAAATTTATCCAAGACACTATTTAGATAGCATTTAGTTCGTGATGAATCTTTTAATCATACATAAAGGTAGCCGCCAATAAAATTGTGCGTTAGAAAATGAAGATAATGTTGGTAGTTCTTAGTCGAAGTATGATAGTTAAAGGGAGAGACCAGTCAGTGGCTGAGTTGGCATCGCGTTTGGGTCCAAAAAAGGCGTTGCGTGTTCGATTCTTCGGCTGACTAAGTCCCCCATCACAACACAAACCAAATTTTCCGTTTGCTGTGGTGTTAGTAAGATATTTGAAAAAATTGTCGTATTATTCGTAATCCGGAAATGTTTTTCTTTCTTTAAGAAAAAAAATGACCGAATCGGATAGGGTCCCATTAACTCAATGGTAGAGCACCTCCCCGGCAAGCCTAAGGTCCTAGGTTCGATTCCTAGGTGAGACAGTTTTTTTTTCTTATTTTCCTTTTTCATATTTTCGATTGTGTCGCTAATATTTCATTAATTAAATATTGCAATTTGAAGTTTTACTCATTAAGTAAAAAATAAAAATAAATTTAATTAATTATTTATCCATGTGCTTAGTGCTGTGCTGGTGATGGCGGTGCACGCGATGATAACATATATACATAATGCGATCTCTGGGGAACGGGGATTGGCTAGCACCCGTTGTGAAACGCATGTCGGCGCAGTTGGATTTTTGTAACGAGTATTTTATCGGGAGTCTTAAAATTACGGGGGGAAGATTTTGATCCGAAAGAAATCGTTCAGAACGCTATAGCAGGAAACTGACGTGCAATCTTAAGACATATATAGACACGTGTGCTGTTCATTATCATTATATCTTACCGATGTAATTTATTAGTGATGGGATAATTATTTTATTTTGTGACAGCTTACAAATTTTCCAATTTAGTTAACTTTCTAATATTTTAAACATAAAAAAAAAACTGAGAAAGATACATGAAAACATAATCTTTTTAAAAAATTTATTTTTCATCTTTTTAATTTTTTAAATTAATAGCATAATACATTTCATATTTTCTTTGTCTCTCTTCTTATCATTGTCATTTTTAAATTAGTAACATGATTGGGCGGCACAATACCCAAATAATGCGAGTTTGCTCAAGGCTCACATTTTAATTAATTTAGAGGAATTCGTAGCTATAAAACTTTTTTTTGAATAGAATATGTTTACGGTAAGCTGTTTTCGTGTTTGAAACTTAAAAAACTGCAATTTTTAAATGCTGAAAAATTTCAGTTTTTTTTATTTCAGATACAAACATTTAAAAGGTTTTTTAGCTAGTTTCTAAAATGGTACTTGTTTCTTCAAAAATAAGAAATATACAAGACATTTAAAATACTTAGGAAAAATACCAAAATTCGTTCAGAAATTATCAATACAACAGATGAACTATCCCTTCTGACTGTGTAAGCAGTGTATATGTCTTTCCATGGACAATTTTTTAATTAGTAATGTTTTCATATCCGCGGTCGTTTATCAATTGCATAAAATTTTCACGAGGTTTTTTAGTAAGGCTGATAGATTATCAACATCAACACAGGCTTGGTGCTGGTGAGGTTCAAATACCATCTAAATTCAAATACCATCTAAAGAAACAAGAAACAATTTACGTTAATGCTAATATATTTTATTTTAATTTATCCATTCAGATAAAAGAAAAATCAGTACGCAGACACGCAAGAGAAAATTATAAATCTGAAATAATTACAACGTTAAATCGTTTACGAAGATGAGTAAAGTTATTCAACCACGTAAAATAAAGAACAAGTCTTTTTTACACACGATTAAGATTTTCGATTGATGTTAACGCCTGGTAGATCACGCGTTCAATTTTCTCTTGCTATGTAAACAGCTTATCGTTTTTATTGTTAAGCTTAGTGTATGTGTACAATGCACGATCTTCCAGTTGATTAGTCAGACATCTCCAAATATCAAGTTTTGAGATAATGGAGAAAGCAATATTCGAATACTTACCATAAACGAAATATTATTTACACGCAGTAGCGTAGCGTGGGTGTCAGCCGCCCGGGGCGGAGGAAAATTTTGCCGCCCCCCCTATATAGGTATTTCGAATTTTGCCGCTCCCCTATATAGGTATTTCAAACGTAGATTTCCCTTTTTTTATAACGACAGCATTTTTTATACGACGGTTTTTATATCACATGAATCGATTTTCTTCCAAAAAAAATCATGTTTTAAATTCTGCTACAAATTTATAACTGCTCTCGAAAATCGATAATGGTATCCATGTAATAGGATTTCGCATGTCGAATTTTTACAATGTGTTTATAGGACACAAGGCAGGTTTCAACTTAAGATTGATTTTGCGTTAGAGAATCAAAATAATAGTGACACATGGAACAGTCAATTTTCAAAATTTTTCAGCAACTGCGTGTAAAACTTGACTAGGTCCTCTATGAATCTGCAACTTGTTTTTTAATTTATCGTTATATTCTGAACATAAAACTGGTTTTATATAAATCTCTATGGAGTGAATTAAGACTACACTCAGTACATGAAAATGGTTTTTCTTTTATTTTGGCAGCACATTCATATTAGTCTGCAATTGGAATTTATTACTGAACTTCAAATAAGAGAAAGTTTTCCTTCAAAATGTGTTGGGAGATGATTCCACAACTGAAATTTTACATTCTGAATACAAAACTGGTTTAAAATAAATCTAAATGCGGTGAATTGAAACTACACTCACAGGGCAGATGTGTGACGATGATGATGGACACTGTAACGCTCTCCGAAACGTCGGCTAAAGAAGAAGGTAGCGCAACACAGCACAACACTCCAAAAACAAATAACGAAAATATTTTTGGCCTTGAAACCTAAAATCATACCTGACATAATTATTGTTATGTCCTTTATATTCTCTCCAGAGAATATCTTAATAAAAACTTGATTAAAAGACTTATGTTCTTGAATAACGCAGTGGTTATTGCTGTATTGTAATTACAATAATGCTTCTGAGGATCAACATCCTTCAAAACTAAAGACTAGTTTTGATCTAAAGAGCTCATGAAAACCTAAAGACTTTCTTTAATTTGCCTTCAACACAACTCGGCAACTTTGGAACTTTCTTAGAAGGTGGGAAATTAGGAAGGCGCAAAACTCACTGAATTGTTGTAGCGGGCTGGTTGATTTGATGATGTCCATATAAGATTCACATTTCACAATAATGTTCAAAATGCACAGATTGTAGAAGGTGTTGAACCAACAGCATAAATTTGATATTAGTAATAAACTGGTAATTATTACTTGCATTCGAGAACACAACGTAGAAACTTAATCATAACAATACACTACTTGCTTGTTGAAAGTTATCACTGCACTGATTTACAATCTCACATGGTAAAGAATGTACTAAATCATTGACTATTATGATTCATTAAAATTATGAAGTTCATTTTGTGTTCGTTCATCTCTCAATCAGCTGTAAAAGTGTGTTATTTGAATTTGATTATGATTGATTTTTAAAAAACACCTTTTCTTTGTTTTCAGATTCGTGGATGATTTACCAAAGATTTCGGGAAAATCCGACCTTCACAAAGTTTCATACAGCACTATTCAATCGATATCTTGAAAGTCACTAGTGAATATTATTTAATTTATCATATTAACAATACATTAATCCGTAGAAACATTTTATCAGTGGAACTTTAACATGTTTGTCAGCAAAGAAATAGTTCAAATAAAAATATAAAAGACTGACAATTATATATACCAAAAAGGCTTTGGAGAATAAGAAAAAAATAACAAAGCTTAGTTGTTAATTTAAAACATACAATTGCTAAAAGTGACTTACAAATAGCTGATTTTAACATTTCGGTATTTTATTGTTTTTTAAAAAAACTCGTGAAAATCTACCTGAATGGTGAAGTACTAAAATGGTAGCCAGGACATGAGTCGGCGCAGGTAGTTTGTGTAGGTAGTGCGGTAGGGAGATAGCACCTGCTATAGGAGATAGGATGCAAGGTATAGTGATGAACAAACCCAAGGCAGCGGCGCTCGGAGGCAGCGCGGGGAGCGCGGGCGTCGCGACGGCGGTGGCGGGCAATCCCAGCGCCGCGGCGGCCCCCGACGCGCGCGCCAAGCAGGTGCTCAAGGAGGCGGTGGACGCCGTCGTTAACAGCTTTGCCAAACACACACAGGGGTATGGAAGGGGTGAGTACCTACCTAATATATACATTGTTTTATTTTTGTACAGTTTATTTTTTTGACTGCATTTGTTTACTTTGCTGTTAGGCTGTTATTTTTTTCATTTGCGAAGTATAAAATGATAGCTAGTTTCGGTTTATGGTATATGGGGATGACAAATAAGGCATTCCCCCAGAATATGCGCGACAACCTACAAATCTACAACAAAATCACGCATGCCTTATTATTTTGATATTTTATAAAAATGTGTTGGAAACAACAATTCGATGAATAAATGATCAGTGAAACGGTCACCCGTAAACAAAACTAACCCAATGATCACTTAGTTAGTTCATGAACTTGGCAATCATTTAACATTGTAATTAACCTCCAATAAAACAACATGTTCATGTTAAAACAAACACTTCAAGTTCTTCAAATTATACAAAAAAAACATTAACAATGTAAACAACTGCTGCATAAATGGTCTGTGATTTAAAGTTTAAAGACTCTGATGTCCCTATAATAATTATTTATTGATATCACACATATATTTATATAATTGCGGATTACAATCATGTGTAATTATTATCGTATCATTTGGTTATCTGTCTGTTAACCAAAATCCTATAAGTGTCTTCTAAATGGTCTGTGGTTTAAAGTTTAAAGACTCTGATGTCCTGATAATAATTATTTATTGATATTCAATATATTATTACCGATTATAATCATTGTTATTATGGTTTCACTTGGTCATCTATCTGTTAACGAAAATCCCATAAGTATCTTCTAAATTACAAAACACCTTGTTCAACATTAAATGGCGTTGTTGATTCGATAATCGATAAAAATAATAACAATAAACAAGCTTATTATCGTAACCAGTTTCGGAATGTCCCCGCTATGTTTACTTCTCTAACTGTATCAATTTCACTTCCCACGCTTTACCAAAATACAGAAAAATGCTAATATTGTGAATATTTAATATGGAAAATCACTAAAATGTATCGTATTTTAACCAAAATTAGAGTAATAAATGTTACGCTCCACGGGTGGTCACTTATTACTAGATGGTATTTATGTGTTAACTGTATTTATTATGCGAGAATTCAATCTCATTAACAGTTCGATGATTTGATAACAATAACAGCAAAGATAAATCGTAATAAAACATATTTTTTTATTATTGCGACCAGGTAATCGAATATCTCTGGGAGATTTGATATTGTCTTTTGGACCAGTGAACTACAGTTGGACAAGGTTGAACTAATATTTTTTACAAAAATTACCTTTTTTTATTCTTCATTTTATTTTAAGCACCCGCTAAACTGCCAAAGCAGTTTGTCAGCAGGTCAATTTAACAATATTAATAAAACACTAAAGCACAAAATATTACAAGAAACCACAATAATAAAATAAGATACAGAAGAATAACTTTTAAGTAACTATAAAGGCATAAAATATACAGACAGATATAACACAGGCAAATTACTGAAAGTCATATTTATACAAACATTACAAACAATATCAATATAAAAAGTTTTGATCCATTAGCCATTTTTTAACTTTTTTTGAGATCGGCGGTGCAATTGGATTCGATTTTTGTGTTCATTGACATCTTATTAAATATGGTGGGGACAAGATAAGAGAATGTCCGTTGCCGGTATTTATTTATAATTTTCGGAACGGACCAACTCTCATTTTTACTAAATCTAGTGCCATGTTCATGATCTACCTTTTCTTTGTATATTGAATCCGACAATAGCATACAATTTTAAACCATAATATTCCTCAAACAGGTAATATATTAACTGACTCATATAATAATTTTATGTCTCTTCTTTATGTGTAAACACTTTTGCTTACCAAGGGATTAGTCAAACAGTTTTGAATTGTTTGAATGTAACCTATATTTGTCTTGCACGAGTTTCCCCAAGACGTTATTCCGTATCTGATAGTTGATTTGAATGCAAAATCATCTATTTTGCTCATTTCCATAACCAAAATAATTTTCAGAACCATGTGAATTGTATTTCCATAGACACTCTTGTACGAAGAAATTCTAAAATCAAGGTACATTTCTTTTACAAGGTTCTGACATCACTTAACTCTCTATTTTGTTTGTATCTGACAGTCAATCGTTGAAACGAGGCGCACTATAGTTTTGTCACTTTAGTTGGATATAACTTCGCCTTACCATGTTCTAAAATTTCAAAGTTTGCAAAGAAGATTTTTTGTAACCTATTCAACCATTTTTGATTTTGAGGTTCAACCTTGTGTAAAGTATTTTAGTTTATCATATTTAATGGAAAATAATTAAATAATGGCAAATAAGGGAAAATACTTAAATGGCCCTAGCTTGGAATTGCATTGGGTAAATTTAATTAGAACCTTCTGCAATGAATTATTACGGCCCCAGCTGGTTGCTTATGGTTCTATTTGATGTTTAGGTATGTTCTACAATGGTATACGTCATATTTAAATGTAGGCAGTGACATTTCTTCTATTTCTTCTATTTCGAAGTTCAAGTCTGCAAAATCTTATCAATCTCGGAATAAAAATGAAGATTTATATAAAAATCAATCCAAGCCACCCACCCGCCACAGACACTTCTCTTTAAATCTTAACATACCTATATAAAAAAATCTGGCGTCACGATGTTTGTTCGAGATAAACTCCAAAACTACTTAACGGATTTTGATGAAATTTGACTTAATGTGCGTAATTTGATACAACTTAAAAGATTAAATATTCATTAAATGTCTGTTATAGGACAATGCTTTTTAATTACTTGTAAGTTCCTTAAGTTTCTAACAGATGGCGGTGTGAGTTAATTTATCGACACAACACTTGGTTATCCAGGTTGGGTAACCATCTAGTAGATGGCGTTGTGTTTCAATTTCACGGCACAGCAACGTGTGGCCGGGTCAGCTAGTGTATATAAAGAGATGAATTTCGGTCTATTATGAAGGAGTTTTATCTTAGCCAGAATCATAACAAAACTGATAATTTTGTTATTTATAAGGTTTGATTTTACATTTAAATTATCTGAAAAATCGATTAATATGATAATGGATAATGAACATTGAGAATTAATTTACTTTAATATTATGTTTTTGGATTCATTACCATCACGTCACGGAGCGTGGATTATCACCCATTCATTCTGCTGACTACTGGAAACTGTGTGAACTGCTTTATATGCCTCCTCCCCATTGCATTGTGAGCCGAGGAGCACTTCCCATGACGACGTGTCTTCGAACTGACTAGGAACTCCCTCTGCCGAGTAGCTCGGTTTTCTCTACCGGACCATTTCAATCGACTGATTAAAGAAACCTGCATGATATTGTATTACCTGCATGAGAACGTATTTTATGTCAATACTGCGTGAAAGTCATATTTTCTCAGCTTACGTTTAATCGAACTTTCTAGATCAAATCGAGCCGTTTACTATGATCTTTTCGTGTAAACTTCCCTCAGCTCTTACTAATATCCAGAACATGGCTGAATTTAAACGTGCCATTCATGAATCTTAAATCCTTTTTAAAATACGTTTTACCAAAATACAAGAAAAAAATATTGTGAATAAATTAATTAATTATTAAATAATATGGAAAATCACTAAAACATAAATCGTAAGCCATGTTCCTCAAGTTTCCGGTACTTAATTGTTTGGTTTCCGTTACCTCCTTACTGTAATTTTATGTTTAATGTGCACTCCGAATTTTTCTTATTTCTAAATGTAAACGACCTTCTGTTCTATATTTAATATTTAGTTTTAATGATTCTTGTTTAATGGCACCGTTATTATTTATCATTATCCATTTTGCTGTGACAATACAGCACTATTGTTGTTAATTTTGTTCTCTTGGCATTGCTTTGTATATATTGTATGTTCTTTGTTTCATATTATTTGATTAATTTTCGTAAGGACTCGTAAGGAACACTATAAGTTTACTTTTAAGTTTATTATTGTTAAAGCACTTGAGTGAAATAGCACAAAACTGCGCTATATAAATACTAAGTTATTATTATTATGGAAGAGACAAATTGAATAACAACCTGTTTATGGAAACTGGAAGAAAAAAACATCTCTTCGTATGTCCCACCCCATTTGCCTATTTTAAATCAATAGTGCAGATAGACAAGAGCGTAGTTATAGCATTCTTCAAATGGGGAGGATTCTGCCCTAAGAAGTGGGGTTCGATCCTTGAGGAGTGCAAAGGCAAGGGAGAAAGCGGGGGGGGGGGGGGGGGGGTGTAAGAAAGTTTTTTGGGACCTCTACTTAATAATTATAATAATAGCCTTTAATCTTACAGTAAATTACATAACATTATTTGTAATAAACTTTTCACATATATATTTACTTATCATGCATTGATTCTCTGTCTGTATGTCACTAGTTGACAAAGGCCTCCTCCAACTGTCGCCATTTCTCTCTATCATTAGCAATTCTTGTCCATGTACCACCTGCTATGGCTTTGATGTCAACCTACCGTCTAAATGGTCTACCTCGTTTTCTCTTCTTGTCACTTGTGAACCAATTCACCCAAAAGAATTGCTGCAAATAATGTGGTTGTTTTTCCAGGAATGAAATCTATGAGTACTATTTTCTTTTTTCCTACATAATACTGAGATCGATGAGAGAAACCCCTTCTTATAGACACCCTTGTAGAAAGTTATGGCACTCAGCGTAGATACCTGATTAATTAATCATTGAATACAATATTAGCGTCTCTCAAACGAAAAATTGAAGCAGAAAAATCAGATAAGATACGGTCGCATCTAGGAATTGAACCCAGGACCTTAGCCATGCCGGGGCTCGGGAAAAATCTTTTTTTCAATGCGATTTTAATCCTTATGTATGAAGAAACTGATTGAAAGATGAGCTCAAAATCGCTTGCGCCAATATCAATCGGGGGAACTGCGTTTTATTTGATCATTGCAGCATTAATTTGAAAGCGTTCAGAGAAGAACGCTTTCAAATTAATGTTCTATGACATTTGTGGGTTACTTTTGCAGCTGTCAATGACGAAAATAATAAGGTTTTACTTTTTCAAAAGAGTATCAAGGTCATTATTTCTTTGAAAACTCCTTTGAATTGTTTTTTTCATGTTTGGTACGAACTCGGTTTGTGAAGAAACAATAAAATCAGTTAACTTTCGTACGAATACATTTTTTAACAATTATTTCCAAAATGGGGGGTGTTTTTTAGGTTTTAAGCTAAACTTCGTACGATATTATCAGTTAATATATACGACTAATAAGATATATTATCTAGTAAACAGAAAACAATCGCAAAAAAACTGTTGCTTTGTTTTTATACCGATCTTTGACCAGAACTCGTCAAGGTAATTTTTACGCCGTTTCCGAAATGTCATCCCACGTTCAACAGGAAATTATTACAAAAAAATTATAAATAAAAGCCTAATTATTTCATAGTTTTGCTAGTTCCAAATGGTTCTATAATCCGAGATTTCAAGCATTCCAAGATTTCATGTTTACCAGGTTTTTAATTGTGCCATGAATAAAAATTATGCATGCAAAAAGAGCAGCTAACCGCGCGTAACAAAGGGGAGAGTTTCGCGTGATATAATTATTCTTACACCTTCTCGTGGGAACTTTTTTGTTAATTTTTTTGTTTATTACTGACATAACAATTTTTGAACAACGAGAAATTCTAGCGGCTATTACAAAAATTGTTTCGTATCATATATCAAAAGTACCTACATAATAACTTTAATTTAATTTTAATTTGGAAAGGAAGGAGAGAACATTCTGGGAAAAAAAATGTACGAGAGGTTGGTAGGAATTTGGGGATCAGTGTGTCCAGGAGTGAAGGATATATGAATCCATCCTTCCCATTGTGTTCCACGACAATGGGTCGAGATTGTCCTGCTGGAGACGTCAAAAGATGTCGTCCTCAACCAGTTTCTAATGTTGATGGAGCGGCCAAGACCTAAACAAATCTCACCCTGTGAACCCAAGACCACTTGGGGTGAACCAAGAGGTCTTGGTTATCCAATAAATGGATCCCAAGGCAACGGTACTAACACCCACCACCCAAATTGAAACTGTCTAGAGTTTTGTCATTGTCTTCGACATTTTTTGATTTCACTATGGTACATTCGTTATCTGTGTGTTATATTATGTTCTGCATAACGTGCAGAAGGTTTTATCTAAAATATTGATTTTAGCAGTAATGAATATTTTTAAGTATACGTGCCAAAATCAAAATTTCAATTTTTTTTACTGAATGTCATTTTATTTACAGAAAAAGAAAAATATTTACTAAAGTCACACGTAATAAATATTTTGCCACAGCTCGTAAACAAGCATTAAGTCTTACCAGCCTTCTGTAACGTTTTAATAGACGTAAAGGATATGTTTTATGCTTTATTGCCAATCTAAGCCGTACATTATACAAGATGTCTACAATTAATTTGTCTACGCTGCTGACGCATAATTTTCTCGTTAACTTTGATGTTACTTTAAAGTTAAAAATTGAGTGTAACACGGCGCCGGAAGGTTAATCACTTCTTCCATTCATTAAACATCGGTCGTTTCCTGTTCTGTTCTTTAATTTTTATTTTAGAGGAATTCGTCTTATAAAGTACTATGTCTACCATAAAAATGAATTAACGATGATGCAACATTACGAGGGTACAACCAGACACAAGCGAAAATATACCACTTTTAAATCAAATTCTAGACGTATCGACTCTTTTCTAAAAAAAAAAATATAAATAAATTGATTTCCAAAGATTTTTATTTATCTTGTACAGTAGTTATGATTTATTTTTTTTTTTAAATATTTTTATTTTTATTTTAATAATGTTTTACAGTTGGTGGTAATTTTTTATTTTTTATATTTTTTTATTATTATAATGTTACGCCATTGGTCGTTGGCAGATTTGTTTAATTTAAAAAAATATATTGTATTATACATCACACATTTCAAGTCATGTAACTACACAATAAAATAAATTATCTAGGAAAATAAATTTTCAGAATTTTAATTTTAGTTCTAATAAAATAATACGAGTACTTTTTGTGACGAAAATCCTTCAGTTCGTCTTTTTATTAACGGTCCTACAAACTAATATATTTGTGATTTTTTTACACACTTATCTTGCTTAGGGATTATTGAAAAATTATACATACATAATATGATCAAAAAGTTATTACAAAAATTACGTAATATTAAATATTTTGTCGTTGCGCGTTTGAGTATTTTTATTGTTAACTTGAATATAGGTATATATTAAAGCAAATTTTGAATGAAATAAAATCGACGATGAGTTTATAGTTAAAAATGCAGATATGGAGAATAATCTATCTTTCTCATCGGAACCGCCCTGTAAAGTTGCAAGTGTTCGATCGCAAGACCATCTTTCGACGAAATTTGAATTCTCGGCCTTAATGGGCCTTAGTTATTGAGTTCAAAATTAATCTACCTCCAAAACCAGTTTAAAAATAAAATAAATTCTATCAATTCTCATATTTCACATTTTGTTAATATTATTACTATCTCGAAGCCTTAAAATGGATATTGTCACCCTAGGTTATTTTGAAAAATTTTTTTTTTTTTTTTTAATCAATTATTGGTAGCTTGAGTGTTCCAAAAATATATAAAGCTTAAGTAGATGAAATCGATGTCGTCTCCTGAGACTTCATTTTTCAATGAAACAAATTCATGAGGCAGGAAAAAATATAAGACAAGAAAGATGTATACGTATGCTTGTGAATGTAAATAAAAATGTGGATACAGGTTTCATTAAATTTAAAAAAAAATTATACCTAAACCCCGATGGGTCAAAACAAAACACAAGCAGCGGTGTTGGGTTAACAGACCCACCTAAAATATCGAATTTAAATGCATTTCGTGCAATTTTTATTCATATCTTTAATTTTAGATGTAATATTAGGCAATTTTTTTTTATATTTTCCATATTCTGCGTGTAAGCAATTGGTAAAAGAAATATACCGATTGCATTAGAGCGAGCGAGACTCTGTTTTGATTGCTGTCCAAATTCAATTGGCAATAGTGCGCGTTTTAGCTCATTTTTATATTATACTAGCATTATAGCATTTTGCAATGCCATTCAAAGAAATAAATTGATTCTCCCTACATGTCCTTTTCCGTGCGTCTCCGTTCACTTCCCGAGTCCCCTTCCCCTTCAGCGTTCCCCTTGCACCTTCCCCGCCTTCCCCCTCCCTCGTCAACCCTCCCGCGAACCCCACCTCCCCCGTTCCCCTCCCCCTTCTGATTTTCACCCCTGCAGCTAAAGTTTATAAAATACACTGATTTTAATTTATACAAATTTTATAACGCCAGAGCTGCCATTATAATAGCCTATAACCTTCGCGGGCGTGCGCACAACAAATCACCAAAGTTTCATCGCAATCGGATAACGATACGGCAGCTTATAAAATGCAAACAAACAAACAAATATTTATTTTTATATACAAGATTAATTATTGCTTCAAATTGTGGAGAAATATTTGATAAAAAAATTGGACTAAGAGAAATTAGCCTCAACGAAATATCTGTGGAGTTATAATTATGTTTACTAACACTGGGTCATTCGTGAACCAAGTCGAAGACGTGTTAATGACTATTTTTTTCTGTTTAAAAAAACAAACTTTTTTTTTTGTAATAGTGAATCGTGTAATGAAGTTAATGTGGTAGCAGTTTATCTTTCTGGAGTTCAAATCGCGTTAACATACGTATATGCTTTTAAGTAATGAAATCCTTCTTACTTTTCCATTAAATTTATTTATTCCAAGGACCTTTGCCTTGACCAATGCAGAGCTTCTCTGGTCCTGGTGCCACTGCCTAGAGTGCCTAGTGCCTACCCAATCAGCCGTCACCTGCTAAAAACAAGTATCTCCTTAGCGGTCCAGCGGTCCCACTGTCCCCTGGCTGCAGATTCCACTACCTACTGCCCAGCCTTCTGCATCCTGCTGCTCGTTTATCTCCCTCACAGCCTCACATCCTCTGCATTCTTTCTGTCGCGACGATTTACCTCTCTAAACCATTTACTTGCAGATCTAATGGATTTCTTGGTAATATGCTTGCATATATCAGATATATAACTATTTTTCTTCCGTTGTACAGTTATAAAGACCTCTGTATGGCTGAAACCATTAAGCCAATGGTGGATAATTATTTTAAAATGCCTATTTAACATTCGTATCCAGTAAATCCTACAAACGGTTTTACACTTGCGTTACACTTAACTCCAACTGAGGGTTTTTTCGTGATACCAATTGAACTAATCATTAATACGATCAAGAAGCAATTAAAATTACCACAGAGTTATATGTACATCTCTCTATAATATTTGTTTTTTATCCCTTCAGGCTAATTTGATGGCTTTTGGAAACAACTCACACAGATCTATTAAAAATCGTTGTGTCTCCCTTACTATCACAGTGAAAAGTGTGATCTAAACGGTGCCAGAGTGAGAAAACACCACGCTTTAAATTCAAATCTAAAAGTTAACTACGCAAGAACTTTTGTGAAACCAAAATTTCGAAACCTTGGGAATTTTTCACAAATTATTTTTACAATAATTAACTTTTATAATACATTTGCCTAAAAAAATATGTGTGCTTTTAATTTTTTTTTTCGTCTTCAGTAATTTTAATTAGAAAAAGCGAATTGTTAAAACTTTTTAAATTTGCATTAAAAATTTTTACATTTCAAATATCACGTGTTTATTTAGAATTATAAATTTTTGAAGCGTATTTCGTTAACTTTCAAAAACAGTTTTTAGTTTTCGGATACATTAATAAATATTACATTTATTTGAATTTTATTGCAAAGCGAAAATATT
Source organism: Glyphotaelius pellucidus (assembly GCA_936435175.1). Lineage (NCBI taxonomy): Eukaryota > Metazoa > Arthropoda > Insecta > Trichoptera > Limnephilidae > Glyphotaelius > Glyphotaelius pellucidus. Next base: position 6,313,575 of record OW386539.1, on the reverse strand, counting down.
TTGACCTTCTAACAAAATATGGCCGAGGACTGGGAGTTAAGTAGATAACTCAAATAATATAGTTTTTTGAAAAGCAAACTTAACCTACCTAAAAAAGAACACCTGGAATCAAGCTTTAATAAGATTTTTGTAAGATTAACTTTAGACTCTCTTTATAAAGCTAGGTATGTAATTCTTACAACTTTTTTATAGTCGTTATTGTGCGCAAAAGATAAAATTACTTTCCTTAATTAGCTTTTGGTCAATTATTGAATCAAAGTGGTCGTTGAATCGCTAAACCTCCTGGCCACTGTGTTGACTATCCAAGAGACGCTACAGTTTTTTTTCATTTCCGAAGCCTCATCCCCTTAATCAGGTTATAATTGCGACTTACGTATGCGCACTGCACAGTACACAGTACGCATTACGCACTACATTGGACGCAGTAAGTACTCAGCTCACAGCACACAGCATCACGCTAATTAATTGCTTTCAGAATCAGACACAGATGATAGTGCACCGCAAATATCTATATACTCTTTTGCGGTATTTGTAGAGTTCTAACTGAAAAGAAAGATTTAGCCCCCGCTTGTACTCCTGGATTTCCACTTATTCCAATGCCAACTTGCGCTAAGCTGCCAAATATTTTTACTGTAATGGTGAGAAATATGATCTAAAAGGTGTTAGAAAGAGAAAACCCCACGCTTTATATTAAAATCTAAAAGTAAACCACCGAACAATAAAACCAAAGTTTCCGACCCCAATTTGAAAAAAAAAATGGAAATTTGTGATTTTTTATTAATTATTTTTAAATGAAACGAACAAAAGGTGATGTGACGAAAAAATTTGTGTAATAAAATATTCAGGTTGTTTTTTCGTTATCAGTAGTTTTTAGTTAAAAAGTAAGGTTCAAAATTTTAATGATATCATTTGAAATCATATTTTATCACCTTCCAAAAACAGTCTTTAGTTTTCGGATACATTCAGAAATACTCCCTTCATTTGAATTTTGTCGCAAGTCATTGTCTGACTTATGACAGAATTTGCCCGAGTTTGACAGTAGTTTAAAAAAAAGTAATTTTACCGATAAAATTGTGTATTTTCGTCTCCCCACACAATCCCACGAACAGTGATACAATAAGAACAGTGTACTAAGGACATAATAACAGAGATAAATTACGAAATATTCAAGAAAAAACTTTAAATATTTTTTGAAACCGATTGCACTTAAGCCTTGTTCAATTTATTAGCAAATTTTGTTTTATATTTTCTTATAAACAAACTTTTTAATGCATATTTGTTGAAATATTGAATAAACTATTTTTGTCTAGTCCGTATATCCGTTGAATTAACTTTAACTCGTGTACGACATATACGAGTACATATATATCTATTCTTATTAGATTTCTTTTACCACCTTATGACTATCTGTATAATAATAGTACACAACTGCTAACCCTGTACAAATCACAAGTGCGCCCACGGTTGAATTTGGCAGCCACCTCTGGTCTGGAGCTCCAAAATACCTGAAAAATAACCTCGACTCTGTGCAGAAACGGGCGGTCCGTTTGAAAGATTCTCCCTTCTTAACAGACGGATTGCAATCTTTAGAGCACAGGCGTCGGGTGAGAATATACTACCGGTATTTCAACGGAAGATGCTCCGAGGAACTAGCGTCATTGATCCCTTCGGCATCGTTGCATAGTCAGGAAACACGCCAATCGCGTGTATACAGTTGACATTTGTCACATGAGAACGGGTCGCTTCTTCGACTCGTTCTTGTGTTCAACTGCTCGGCTGTGGAACGATTTGCCGGCCTCTGTGTTTCCTCCTTCATACAATATGGGTCTCTTCAAGACCAATGTTCATTCCTTCCTCTCCTCAAAAAGACCCTCCACACAGCATCTCAGGGCCTCTTGTTTGGAGTTAGTGTTAAAAAAAACATTAATTATTATACCATCGTGTGTTTACACTTATCTTTCCTCTGTTGAAACATTTTATATTTCTCATTCTTAAATGTTATTCATTATACAATTCTTTATAAGTGTTATTAACGAGCACTCCATTTACAATCCAAGAACCTGCTTACATTGGGAAATAATATAAATTGCACAAAATTTTATATTGCACAAATCTGTTGTTCATATAGAATACTTTGTAAGAAATACCTACTATCTAATAAAAAAATAAAAAAACGTACCTTTTCGTACTTAATTCAAATGAATCCATTGGTTTTATCCGACCGACTCGAACAATGATGGTAGGCACATCTTGTACCTGACTAGCACTCGTTCGATGATGTCACTTTCGCTTGTAGAAGGGATAACCGCGATGAACACTCAAGATAAGCATGTTAAACAATACGGATTTTAATGTAACTTGAGGTCTTCCAACTCCCACTGAAGAAGTAAAGCAACTCGCCCACCACACTGCAGAAGAAGCCATTTGTCGCTTTTCATTACACTGTGTTTTGCCCAGTTTATTGAAATTGAAACAACTCGGGTCACTTCGCTTAATAATCAAATATGGTCGCAAGGACAACAGCAACGCATTACGTGAATGCATTTATCAAGGTTAATGCTTTAGTAAAACAGTTACTACAAGACAAATAACTTCAATGATATTGATAACAACATGATAAGCATTATTAAACACTCACTTTGTTATTAATATTCTTGTAGTCTTGTAGTGTAGTTATTATCCGGCTTCACCTGAATTTCATAAAAACTTTAAGTTTATTTTTTATCAATTTTTTTTTTTCTGTGTTTATTATTCATCTTTATTAATTCTGTTACAATTAATTATGTGCTATGCCTGTCTCATTAGGAACTCCTGTGTTGAGAGCAGGCGCAGTTTAAAACATGAGCAGTTCATAAAAAAATGCAAATAACAATACAATATTACTTTTAAAATAAAAGACAATCTGCATCGTACTATCAGAAATGCATACTTGCAGTTTACAACAAAATCAGTTTATAACGAAATTACAAAAAACAAAACAATATTACGTTTAAAATAAAAGACAATCAGTATCGTACCGTTGGTAATGCATACTTATAAATTTAAAATAATTGATTTTGATAAAATCTTTGATGTTAGATCTGTCTTCTGTGGTGATCCAAGACTTGATGTCTGATTTATATTTAAAACTAGCTTTTCCCCGCGGCTTCGCTCGCATGGTATTACGGGAAATTACTGTAGCGCTTGCACTTATCAATTATCTCCCCCCCCCCCCACCCCACCCCCATCCCCTCCCGCATTCCATATATTCATTCCCTTACATTCAGTTTTCAAACATCGCGCCTACCACCTAAATTTCATAATGCTATTGCTCAAAGAAAAAAAGAATTGCTTATCCAATTTTGTTCATTCGTTCGGAATTTATGCGCTTACAAACATTTCGGATGTTTATTTTTAATTAAATACTTGAATAAAAAATTACACTTTTTATTCAGTGCATTTATTCAGTCTTTATAATCGTTACGAATTATATTTTTAATGTAGGAACTGACATTTATTCCAAAACAGAAGCTTGTCCAAAAAAATAAAACATATTCTAATATTTGAATTTTCTGAAGCAGTAGCAATCGTTTCCATGGAAACGATTTTTTTCTGACGTTAGCAAAAATTTGCTTTAGTTAGCGACAGAAAACGTATAACAAATATAATATATTAATATTTATAATTTCATTACGCCAGAGCTTACCATCATATACAAAATATAGTCTGCGCATATAATTTAGCTTTCTATTGGTGAATGAATTTTTAAAGTCTTTATATTGTGTTATGCGTGAAAAGGTCATAAACAAACTCGAGCAGTTTCGTATTTATAATATTAGTATGGATAAGATGTGTTCTGTCCAAAAGCCAGTGGAAGTGCATTGTATAACTTTATTGAAAAGTATGTAAAATTTCTTGAGCCAAAAGTTGAGTTGTAGATATTTTCAAAAGTAGTGTTTGAAGAGATATGCTAGTGTTTTTTTGGCATAAAGTTGGCAAAACACAGATTCTTCTAAAGATTTCATCCAAACTGCTAGTGAACGGTGGTATATCATGTAAAATGTTGATAAATATGGAACAAATAATGCAACTGGCAATCTGTCCTGTTTTTACAATCTGCATCCTTACAACATTTGATTAATAATAACTTAATCAATATTGAGACCTTACATTTTAATAAACTTTTGTTGTTGTAGTTCCTTTATAATTCAGCATATATTTACCCCGCAGCATAAAGAGAAACTAGATCATAAATATAGCACTAGATTCACGCGTAACGACGGGTTAATAGTTCCAAAATTTAATAATAAGTACCGACAGAGAACGTTTGAATACAACATACCGAAGATATTTAATTTATTACCTGACAATATAAAGCAACATAATTCTATGAATAAGGTTAAATATATGGTGAAAAATTGGTTATTGGAAAAAGAATATTTATTTTGATACTTGATACTAGATAAAATTTATGAAAAAATGTTTAAACTGTAGATAAAAGATGTAAATTATAACTTTAAATATATTTGTAAGTAATTATAAGCACCTGCTGTCAAGCCAATTGCAATTGGCTTAGCGGGACTGGATTGTTGATTTATAAAATAAATAAAAAAAAAAAAAATAATAAAAAAAAAAAAAAAAACTTATTAATACAATAGGGAAAAATGTTAGCTTGATTTACCATATTCTTAACTTCTATTCTACTATCTAAATTGTGTTTTAATTAGATATTTACCAATATTCTAACAACAGCAATGACACAGCAGTGCCCACGAGCCCTGCAATAATGACATAGCAGTGCCCACGAGCCCTGCAATAATGACATAGCAGTGCCCACGAGCCCTGCAATAATGACATAGCAGTGCCCACGAGCCCTGCAATAATGAGTTGCAATGTATTCTTTGGGAATGTTATATAGTTATTTAAAACACAGTTTTCAGAAAGTACATTCTAACCGTTCTCGTCACACTATATTATCACCTACAACTACGGGACGGTGCTTACGTATCTATATTTTATTATCAATATTTGCGATTATGGTCAACAATCGCAAATAGTAGACTGAATGCTGTAGAAATGAGATCCCTGAGACGTATGTGTGGTAAAACCATGTATGATCGTGTGAGAAATGTGGAGATCCGCAAAGAATGCAAGGCTGATGTAAGCGTAATGAATAAGATTAAGAAAGGGACGCTCAGATGGTTTGGGCATGTAGAGCGAATGAATGAGGAAAGGAGTGTAAGGAGAATATATGACGCAAATGTGAATGGTAGACGAAGTCGGGGACGCCCGAGGAAGACATGGCACGACCAAGTGAATCAGATACTTGAGTCGGGCGATGTCAAGAGTCAGAATAACAGAAGAGCATGTATGAGACGATGTATGAATGTGAACGAAGCAAGGAGTGTGTGCCAAGATCGAGTTGTTTGGCGGTCCGTCCTCTCTGCCTACCCCTGCGGGGAAACGGCGTGATGGTTAGTTAGTTAGTTAGTTAATGGTCAACAATAATTGGTAAGAGATATTCCAACCGACGCCACGATTGATAAATTTTAACCCAGCCTCCATAGTATCATATAAGTTTCAGTTAACTGTCAACATACGCATTTATTTCGATAATGACGTATGTTATCCAAAATTATTGGCTTATTAATGAACGGAGTTCAACTAACGAAGCTCTTAGAATCGAAGGAAATCTTAAACGCGGTCCATAGATAAAATAATGCATCTAAGACGCAATAATCAATTTATTCCATTCGATATTTATGAAACGAAAATGGTTGAAATATGAACAAAGATGTCAATAAAAATTAACTCCCGTTTAGTATCAACAAGGAAATGCGAACTGCCAATTCATTTTTAGGTTAGTATTTCAATTCAACATTCCGAATTTATTAATATTTTTAAGTGGTTTGTTTCGGAGTGTCAATTCGTAGAAAATACCTTCAGCTTTGCCAGCGTACATCGATTTCTTATTTGTTCCCTGTCAATATCGGTTTGGCTATCAACGGTGCACCCGTGCTCGGGACATCGATATAAAATCATCGGAAGTTACCTGTCGATCCGATATTGATTTCACTGTGATAGAGCTCTAGGTGTGTTACGTTCGAGCCTTTCTATATCAATACGTGCTAAAGATAACGCTAAAGCTTATTGTATCCTGGGTGGAAATTATGATGCGTTCTGACCGTAAACGTTGCAGCTTGAAACACTGTTTTGAGCCTTCTCCAAAATGATGTTTATGATGAAATAAACCGGACATTATTTTGATTTTTAATGTTGTTTGCCGTCTGCTTCAGGATGTTTAATTATATATTGCCAGTAATGTGATCGCGTGTTCCTTTTCCCCTCCTCCCCAGTTCTCCCAGTTCTTCTCAGTTCTGCAGAGATGCCATCTCGTCTCAGTTTACGTACAATATTTTACGACTTTATGTTGTGAAGCCCGCATTATAAAAACGGATACCGAGATATAAAAATGCAGTATTGTTGTGGCGGTATGACGCGAAATGACAAAAGAAATGCAATAAACAACGTCGGTGACATTTGGTGCCTTTTGTTTGAACGTTATTTAATAACCAGACACGAAAATAAATTACGTTTCGTATGGGGTGGCATGAAAGTCCATTTGTTTTATCTACCCATGAAACCACAGAGTCAGGGTAAATTTAAACCTGATAATTTTTACATAATAGAGCAGGGTACCAAGTAGGTATCTGTAAAATTTAAGAACCGTTAAGATATAAACGCTAGAAGTATTTCGATTCTCATGCCTTCAAAATTTGAAATCGAACGTCTTATTTGCACGAGGCAAGTAAGCAAAAAAGTGATTTTTATTTATTTTGCGCATAATTTTATAAGAACGAAAAAAAATAAGAACATACAAAACCTCAAAAATAGTTTTAGCCATAAAGGGGTATTTAAAAAAAATATGTTTCTTATATTACTTCGTAGTTAAGTCATGCAAAAACATTTTTTTACTGGTTTACGCTCACATTTTTTTGTTATTCAAATAATAATTTTATTGTAATTCCAATACACAAAAAAGCTAGTAAAAGCTTCAATTTATCCGTAGCATATTTTTTCATGTTTATAATGTAAACCAATTCGTCGTAAATAGTATTTAAATAGGATTTCAATACTTCATCTTAGAAAAGAAGTCTGAAACAGTCGTATAACGATTTTTTCTTTGTAATTTCATAATTTATTTTCGAGACAAATCGATAAAACATCGCGAAATTAATATTTTATTAAAAAGGCGTGTAATTTTTTCGTGAAGGCCAAAGGCCTGTGGTCTAGGGGTAAGTTTCTCGACTCGCAATCCGGAGATTGCAACTTCAAACCCTGGCGTGCGCAAACAAATTTTGTTTGATTAATTTGTATTATTTCACTATTCATTCATTTACAATATTATGTAGTATATTTGTGGCACATTCCAGAGTAGATATACTATCAGTATCGCCCTGGTGTAAGACCACCATTCAAAATTGAAACGTTGCTTGAAATGGGCTCAGCCGTGTTTTGAAACCAAATTTTAATAGTTATACTCCCCACCTTCATTTTTCCCATATCCTTACCTCACAATATATCCCAATTGGAAATGACATAATCTTACTGGCTTCAGACTAGGTTGGGAGCATTTGAGACACTTGTGCGATATTCACATAAATAAAAAAGTAGTGCAAATTAATACACGCGGCTACTAAATTAAAAACGGTCGGTTTTATTATGCATGGTGAGTTCTCACTTTTCACTAGGCGATGCTGTGAGAGCCATCCTTCACATCAACCACTTAAAATATGAATATCTGGATTCCCATCTGTTCCTATTACACTATCATTCCTTTGTTAAGATAATCTTTGAAGATAAAGGTTTTTTCATCTTCGTACTGAAAAGAACTAAAAACGTGCATTGAATAAATTGCCACGAACACCTGTCACATTTACTTTATGACGCTACTGGAAGGCGTTACGACCATTCACATCTTGAGCGACTATATTAATCTTTCCTAAAATTTATAATTTGGAGACACTTTTGTTTTTACCTTAGCTCAAATAAAATAATATTCCTCAGGACCTGTTTTATTTTTGGGCAGCAACCCCAGTCTCGGTGGAGTCTTTTTAAGAAAGTAAGAAATGTTCTGGAAGGAAAAAGATTTGAGGAGCCTGAGGGTTAGTGAGTCCAGGGGTGACGAACATATGAATCCATCCCTTCCACTACAGCGTAAGTCGATGGATCAAGAGTTGGAAAGGTCAAATGGTCTCTCTCGATCCAGCCCACCAGACAGTAAGTGGGCAGACGCATAGATAAGCCTCACTTCATGAACCCGTGCACTCTTTTCAGGTCACCAAACGTAGCGAACCACTTGGGGTGACCTACGGCAGAGGTGTTGGTTATTCAATAAATGGTTACCGTGCAGCGAACCCGTACCCACCCCCCAAATTGAAAGCGGTTCACACATATTTATAAAAATATATTCGAATGCGTTAGCCTCCGATAAGTTCTGCGCAATTAAAGTGACGTCCACGACAAATGCACTCAAGTAGACGCTCTTTATACTGACTTTTCCAAAGCATTTGATAAAATCAATCAAAAATTATTAACGAAAAAACTTTAGTCTATTGGTATACATGCTAACTTGTTTCGTTGGGTAACTTCATAGATACTCAATAGATTACAAGCGGTAGCAATAAAGGGATTTAAATCAGATTTCAAAGAAATTTGCTCAGGCATCCAGCAAGGGTCGCAACTTAGTCTGTTATTTTTTTATTTTATATATTAATGACATAGTGAATGTCGTAAAATACTCCAAATTAGATTTATTTGCCGATGACGCCAAACTGTACAAACCCATAAATGACCGTATTTTGCGGATGTATTTCATTGCAATGACACCTAAAATTGAAACTCTGTACTATATTGTATTAAGGTTCATTGAATAATATCCACAGACATTGAGAGATATTAATAAATACTTCAAAAACCTTGAAATGAATTTGGCTTAAGAGGAAACAATACAGAAATCATACAAAACAAAAATTTGAGATCAAAATACTTAACCAGACCGAATCATTCTGTTTTTAATCGAAAGGTGTAACAAATAATAGCACGGATATGTGCTCTTTTATTTATTTTTAAATTATGTAATAAAAACCATCAAAAATCAATTTCGCTTAATTTTAGAGGCAACTTTGTCATTTTTCGTAAGTTAATCATAATTATAAAAAAAACTTGCTATACCTACCGTTGTGTGTGTTAATATAATATTTATGTACTTATAAGTTGTTTGTCTCTCTCTTACAAAAAAAAAATAATGAAAAATAATATAAAAATTAAAACATCTTAAATAAATGTTTTTTTTAAGTATAAATTTTAGTTTAAATACAGAATCAGTCAACTTAAATTTAAGCCAGCGAAATAATATTTGTTTTCAATTTTCTGTTTTCATTTGTTGTTTTCATTGTTTTTTGTTTTGTTTGTTATTTTCATTGTTTATTGTTTAGTTTGTTGTTTTCATTTTATATTTCTTCATATTTGCACTGTAAATGGAGAAAAATTATACTGTCCCAGATGTGCCAATATCTTTTTATGGTTTTCCTGTTTCCAGATTTTTGATTGAGTTTCGCTAAAATATTGTCTTCATTTAATTAAATATTATAATTTGAGATTTCACTCATTAAGACGAAAATAAATAACTTTTCTTCTTTAAGCCTAAAAATGAGTCAAATCGATTTACGATATAATGACGTGAATCTTATTAATTTGTACATATTTAATATGTATATATATATATATATATATAAAGTATATTTGCAGCACCTTCCAGAGTGGAAGATACTCTCTGACCACCGCTCAGAATTGAAATGTTGCTTAAAATGGCTTTGGCCATGTTTGGCGCCGGATTCTTCCCCATCTCCTTGCCCTCACGCCTACCTTCGGCCTCACAACATACCCCAATTGGGGATGCCATAGTCTCACTGACTCCGTTGGGAGCAGATGGAACTATTGTACGGTTTGACATTAAATAATAACATCTGTGTACAGTGTAATCCCAGCCAAGGGAGCGACAGAAGAAGAGAACAGGAGTGCAGAAGTGAAGGAGAGCTGGTGGGATTGGTTCACTCCTGTAGAGTGGTCGCTTGTAGAGGAGTCAGTAGCATGTCTGCGGCCAATATTTCATGCAGGAACTGGTTATAAAAAGATGTAATCATGACCTGATATTTTGAATAAAACGCCGGATTTGCGCGACGGAGATTGTTAAACGTTTTACGCAATCAAGCCACGCCAACGAAATTTCGCCAAATTTGCATGTAAATGTTTTTACAGTTATTTAATATATAATCGATATAAATTTGCCTTCGAAGCTAAGGACTCTTCATAATTCACTAATACCTTGAGGTTGAAGAACGGTTTGCATAAATTTTACCGCGAACAAGCGCTGCCTGGCTCGCATCAAAATCACATTGAGCGCAATGCGCAGGGCCTCCAAATATCGATATGAAAAAACAACCGCGTTTATAAAATGCTTTTGGATTGAAAGAAATTTTCCAAATTAATGTTTATTCTATAGATATTGATTTCGTGTTTTTCAGAGCAACCTTTTTTTAAAATTTTATCACGTTTTCTTACTCATTGTAAATATAGTTATGTTGAAATACCTGTACCTATGGTATGGGTGTATTTAATTTATTTGTGTTAAAATGCTTGTAAATTTGAAAAGTGGATTTACCGGAGAATGTTCAAGGTCCCATTGATTGACACGATCACCATCACAGAAATTCTCAGGCGGGCTAGAGCAGATAGAGAATTGCTCACAGTAAAATTTCATTTCTGGGTCACATACTTCGAGAGGAGAAGTATCACTTGCTCCGATTAATATTGAAAGGCAATATAGAGGGTCGCCGAGGGCCTGATAGAAGACAAATGTCTTGGCTGCGAAATATACGAGAGTGGAGCGGTATTAGAAGTGTGGAGGAGCTATTCCTGGCAGCGCAAGATAGAGATACATTTTCCAAAGTAATCGCCAACGTCGGGGGGACCTGATAAGGCACACGAAGAAGAAGTGTTAATAATGAAACATTAACTTGTTTCGTAAGTGGAGAGTTTCGAGAAAAACACACTTAAATTCTCTTATCTTCTAATTTGGCGGCTTTGTGAGAAAAGGCATGATCTGAAACTATCGTGCAGCGGTGTTTAGAAAGATATTTCGATTCTTGCATTTAATCGATTATTTCCATGTGGATATCTCGGTTAACTCCTCCCTTCATGAGGACGATATACTAATTTGCTAATAAATATAATGTCAAAGGTCGACAAAGCTTACCCTTAAAATGTACAATATACTACTTTTACCCCATGAAATTTAGAAATTTATTGAATTGTGTACCTTGAATCTTTGTTAAGGAAAACACGACGGTCCTCTTTATATTACACAGCCCAATAAACGGTATATTTATTTCAAGTCTGATAGAAAATCGGTGAAATCACGTAACATGAAAACAAAATAATAATTAAAAATCAAAATAACAATTAAACAACAAAATAGCAATTAAATAACCAAACAACAATTGTACAAGAAAATAACCCCAAGTGGTTCGCTACTTACGGTGACTTAGCAGGGGTGACCGAGTTCTTGGAATGAGGTTTGTCTAGGTTCGCGAATGCGTTTCGTCGCCTACTGCGTGGCGGTCCGGATCAGGAGAGACTGCTTGAGGCAGACATAATCTAGACTTCTCGAGCCGGACTCTCTCGACCTTGCATCACAGTGAGAGGGTGGATTCATTCGTCTCACACTCCTGGACACATTAACCCCTTGATTCCTACCCAACCCTCATACCTTTTTCCTTCCCAGAACTTCCTCTCCTTCCAATCCTTAAAAATACCCTCCACATAGCATCCCCAAAGATGACATAGGCCCTGAGGGATTTTTTTCCTAAGGGCTCTTGTGTGGAGCTACTGTAAAAAAAATCTCTGCAGAAGTATTGCGACCGCCTCAAATACATCAACATTTATACTATAATCTCCTTACTAATAAACGTATTCAAAATTTTACACAATGAACAACCATCAGCTGTGTAAAATTTAAAACACGTTTATTAGTAAGGCCGTAGAAGTTTATTTCGAAATAATCGGCGATTAGTCAACTTTCGTTAGAATCCCAGCAATCTTCAATACTTCCACACACCGCGCTCCTAGCGTCGAGATAGTACCCAACATACAAAAAAATTACAGTCGGAAGGGCAAACGAAATTAAATATGACCGTAATAATATTTCAGGCCTTTGCATTAATGTTCAACCATCTCTTGATACTTGCTCGCACTTGTGTTCGAGCATCGCACGCTCCTGTCATCGTCAGGATGTATCAGATGATGATTAGTGAGTTTTAGTCAACTAATTTTCGAGTTACATCAATTTATCAAAAAAAAATAGAAAGTTGGTTTTCTTGGTTTCTTTGCAATGCTACATAAAGAAGGAAATTGTTTCTCCCTGCGTGTCCTTTCCCATGCTCCCCCGTTCCCCCATTTTCAACTTCCCCATCTTCCACCCTCCCGCGTCCCCTCGTCCTGCGAACCCCCCCTCCTCCCCGCTTTTCCTTCTACCTTCCCAGCCTTCCCCCTCCATCGCCTCCTCTCCCGCAAACCCCCTCCTTTGTTCCCCTTCCCCTATTCCTGCCGCTAAATTAAATGAAATGCACACAACTCGCGCGCCACCTATTGTAATTTTTTATGCAAATTTCATAAAGCCAGAGCTCACCAGTATCCATAGAAACCTTCGCGGGCGTGCGCACAATAATTCACCAAAGTTTCATCGCAATCGGACGAATGAGATAGGAAATAATTTTATAACTCCAGAGCTCACCATTATAAATAAAAACCCGGGCATGCGTACAACAAATCACCAAAGTTTCATTGCAATTGGCTTAAAGGTTTAGGAATACATAAGGGACAAACAAAGAAACATTAATATTTATGTATGTACTAGCTTTTACCCGCGGCTTCGCTCACATGGCATTAAGGGGAAATTAATGTAGTGCTTGCACTTATCAATTATCCCCCCACCCCCCACTCGTCCCCCCTCCCGCACTCCATACATTCATTCCCGGTACATTCAGTTTTCAAACAGCTTGCGTTCCACCTAAATTGCATAATGCCAGAGCTCACAAGTAGTAAGAAAAAGAATTATCCAATTTGGTGCAGTCGTTCGGAAGTTATGCGCGAACAAACATTTCGTAGATTAATTTTATTTGATAATAGATTTCCCGCAAATATATCAACATCGTTTCCACGGCAACAATTTGTTTTCTGACGTTAGCAATAACTCGCTTTTGTGCAATAATTAGCGACAGAAAACGTATAATAAATATAATTTATTTATAATTTCATAACGCCAGAGCTTACCATTATATACAGCCTATATTACTCGCATGCAATGTCGCTTTCTATTTGTGAAAGAACTTTTAAAATCGGTTTATTGGTTTATGCGTGAAAGCGTAACAAACAAACACATGCAGTTTCGCATTTATAATATTAGTATAGATTAAGATAATATTAGAAAAACAATGAAAACGACAGATTACTACTGTCGCATCTTACGAAATTATTTCGAATTCAGTAAAATGACACTTCAGAAGTCAATGATATGTACTTTTAATTTTGCTGTCGCAAACATTGACCTAGTATACCCTTGGTCGAAGGTCGCAAATCTCCGCGTAAAGTTGGCATTTTTTTCTAATCGTTGAGTGGGGTTTATTCGTGCTAAAAAGCTTAAGATATTTAAAAAGAAACATCTCACAAACATCAAATAATGTTCAAAACAAGTCACGAGCCAAAGCCACTAGGACTAGATTAATACTGAAACTAAGCTTGTAATTTCGTGAATACAAAAACAGCAGTGTCATGCGTTTTGGTGTCAATGAACGTCATTGGCTCCGTTATGACATGGTTACCGAATTGCCCCCGGTACCATTTTCGATAGTTGTCTCGATTCTCCAAACTAGATTGGGGCAAGAGGGGCAAATTAATCATCGCCGTTGCCGGCTTCACGCGGTGCCACGTCACGCCACCACGTGACCAAGCGCCATCGCTTGTCACGTGGTACACGTCACATAATATATTGACAATAGGGCTAAAAGTGCAGTGCTTTTAGAACCAATTCAGTTTTATTAGATATTTTTATCAAAAATACCTACGAAAATAATTTCCGTCAGGGCTTACGTCATCTTTGGGGATGCTGCGTGGAGGGTTTTTTGAGGAAAGGAAGAAGATGAAGTTCTGGAAATGGAAAAGGTCTGAAAGGGTGCCTAGGAAACTAGGGGTCAGTGTCTCCAAAAGTGACGAACGTATGAATCCAACCTTCCCACTGCGATGCAAGGCGACGTTCCGAGAGAATCCTGCTGGAGAGGTCAACATGTCTCCCTCAACCAGTCTCTCCCGATCCGGCCTACCTCGCAGTTTGTAGACATATGCAGTATCGCCCTGGTGTAAGACCATCACACCGAATCGAAACGTTGCTTGAAATGACTTTAGCCGTGTTTGATGGCCAAAATCTGAATAGCCAGGTACTTCCCCACCTTCCTCTTCCCTATCTACTTTCCCCTCCCCACTTCCATCAGCCTCACAACATACCCCAATTGGGGATGCCATAGTCTCATTGGCTCCAGACGGGAGCAGTTAGGACTCTTGTGCGGTATTCATATAAAAAATCTACAGCTAAGACCCCGACAAACCTCACCCGATGAACCCTGGCACCCCTGCTAAGTCACCAAACGTAGCGAATCACTTGAGGTGACCTATGGCAGGGGTGTAGGGTATCCAATTAATGATTCCTGGGCGGCGGTACCCATAAAAGCCTCCCAAATTTAATATAATCAATGCTCAATATAATTATTTTGCCTTGATTATGCTTCTATGCTTCATCCTTCATAAGTGTCCCAATCATCCCACTCATCCTCACGATGCAAGAAGGACACCCTAATAAGAAGTGAAATGTAAAATAGCTCAACTTTTACTATTCTGATAGTATTAATACGCTAGCATCTGTACGGTTGAAATTTAAGAACCAAACTTCGATTACATCTCTGACGCTGCACCTTATGCAAAACTATCTTCGTACGTGAAGTTTGTTACAAAGCTTCTATCGCAGAGCGGGGTTTTAAGGGTCCACTATTCGAATTTCGACCGATTTCTTACATATCTCCCTTAAACATTTGAAGTTTTTAAGCTCTTAAAAAAATATATGCTATTTTTGAAGATAATATCTAGATACGTTCCACGCCGAAACGCAAATTATTTGAAATTCCTTCGATAGAAAAAATCGCAAAGTATGCTCCGAAAATTATTTTAAACAAGTCTATTTCTTTTATTTTACAAGTTATATTTGTGAAAAAATTCACAATGTTTCTTTAAATGATACTTAAGATACGTTCCACGAGATTTTTGCTCTATTTTAAACGAGTCATGTTTTATTAAGCTTTTTCACAATTTTCGCTGCTATTTTATACTTAAAATATTAGCGCGCTCTGTCCAACATTCGTAATTACATATCTCTCCATCTTATTTTTTTTCAGCCGAAGAGTGCCGCCTTAGCTACTAGTTTTTGTTTTGATGTGACTACAGCACAAGAGTCCAAACTGCTCCCAGCCATCTGGAGCCAGTGATACTATGGCATCCCCAAATGGAGTATGTTGTGAAGCTGAAAGAAGAAGATAAGAAAGCTCCTGGCTTTTGGCATAGATTTTTCATGTTGTTCATTCTCTTTCACCTAAAGCCAACGTTTTGACAACATTACATTATTCAATAAACGTATTTCAATATGACATTCCTGCATTAGTTTTGCGCGTGCCGAATTTACGTAGGTTGATTGGACTTCGGTCGGTTTATACACAGCGCAAAATGCACTCAAAGACCTTGGAGTTAAATTTATTCTCTGATGTAATAATGTGTTCCTTAGATTTTAACGCGTCTTGAATATTCATTAAAAAACAATGCCACTACAAAACAGTTAGTTCTGCACCTGGGAAGAATCGAAAGCCTGTGTTGGCGACCTCACGTGAAATTATCCGTCAATTAGACCCTCAACACAGCATCGACAAAAATGACAAAGGCTTCGAGAGAAATTATTCTCTAAGGGTTCTCCTGTGTGAAGCGAATGTAAAAAAATACATTTAACTAAGATCTATATATATATATATATATATATAAATCAAAATATGTTTGCTTGGGAGTATATGAGTTAAGAATCGTCTTTGTATTGCTATATTAAGCGTAGGAAATGTTTAAACATTCAAAATACCTTATCTCCGTCCTCGCGATTTCTGGATTATTACAATCACATGACAATACATCTGAAAAGTTTTTTAATCATTACAAAAAATTAACAATTTAAATCTTACAAAACTGTCAAAAATGTCACAATTTGAGAACGACATTTTGCAAAACATCGATTGTTAAATCAAAGTTCAATTTTCGAAGCTCTTTAAATTTATGAATTCATTTAAAGTACCTACTCACCCATGGTACTAATCAAAACCAAATGCTTTGAATCTAATCAAAAATTATATTTATTTTAAATTATAATATACAAAAATGAATGTTTTTAATAGAAATTTAAAAAAAAAATTGCAATAGGTGGCACGCAAACTGTTCGAAAATCTGAATATACCGGGACCGAATACCTGAGGGGAAGGCGACGTGGGAGGGGAAAGGGAGCGGGACGAATGGGAAAAGACACGCAGGGAGAAACAATTTCTTTGTTAGTGGCATTGCAGTGCATAGTTCAAGTATAAATTTGTGAATTAATATTATAGATATGAATATAATTAAAATTCAATGGAAAGTGTCAATGATATACCGCCAACCAAGTCTTGGGTCAGTGGCTCATCTGTTCAATTTCCAGTATCCAGCAAGGCGGGTTATTCAACAACCTATCTGCCCAGGCCGGGTTGCGCACACGCACTGCGCCCAAACCATCTCTGACATGGACCACTAGTTGATAGTTTTTAGATTCATCTCAACACCTTACAACTCCCATGGCAGCTGAATGAACGCTAAACCGTTATTCAACTTCTGCCTTCAGAGGCCCACAAAAAAACCATGTCTAGACGTAACCGCAAGTTTTTACCAATACAGATTAACTTACACCATCTACATCTGTGTTGAATCGACGGTCCGGGTTTGTTTTGTTCGCGGACGCATGATTCGGGAGCTGCGCCCAAACGCTGTGATGATTTTGTTGTTCCGCTCGTAGTATCTGTAGCAATTTGCCTCTTGTTCCCGCCGTAATTCTTGGACCTTCGGTTAATTGAGCCCCTCGGGCGCGCTCTCTCCGGACTCCTGGCTCTTCCGAACTTCACTCACTAAACTCTCCTCATCTTGAAAGGATAAAAATTATCCCCTTTTCTTGGCGTCTGTTTTGCTTGTCATATAAATATGTCTTGCTGCCTAACCCTTCACTAGCTTTAAAAATAGTTTTCTTTTTATGAATGGCTTCCGGCACTATCTAATTTTATTATTTACAAACAGAGGCAGTAAGCATACTTACCTGGCGGGTCACTTCCGATAAATGCACTTTTATTTTTACTGGACATTGCATGATTTTACATTTGCTACCCTCCAATAATGATGATATTACATTTATGAGAAGATATTTGGATAGCCCTGAGCTAGTTAATATGATAAATTAACAAGTACCCAATAATTACAACACTAGACTCCATGCTCCATTTAAATATAGTTGCTTCTCGCACTGATTTTATGTTCAACTCTTGTCTTCAGAGATTACATCGTGTGGGGAATGAAACTTGCTCTGTTGACATATATTTTTTTATAGAAGCATCGCTTCCTTGTGTACAGATATTATGCAACAATCCTTGAATATCAAATAGTTAACAGAAACAAATTCACTAAACACTGCTCTGTAACTAATTTATATGTAATTGTTGTGTACCTTTTATTTTTTGCTGTATGTTGTAAGATCATCCTCCTCCTGTATAACCAATGTCACATGCAAAAGTTATCAAGGCGTAAGTAAATAAATTAAATAAAAGATTAGTGGCAAAAGTATAGTTGATATTTCTTTTGGAAGACTGTAGAATATGGGGCTTTTTAGGACTGAAGAATTTTTATGAAATGATCGAAAAAATCTCTCCAACAAAACAAATCGTGCCATTTTAATCGTAATTGGAGAAGGAATTTAACCCCTTTTCTAGTTTCAAATTTACGTTCCTATTATTAGGTAATTTGTTATATTTTAGAAAAGTAAGGATCCACTTAGGAACCATCTAAATATGTAAACTATTGTAAAAATACATTTAAAATTTTTAAAAAGGGTGTTATAGAAACGGTACGTACGTAACTCAGGGTACAACAAGCAATAAAGGTCACGGGTTAAATAGTGTGTACCTTTCTATAAAACAGCTTTGCATTACTTTCCTTTCGTGTCTAACTGTCCGTACTTGAATTTATCACCGCGCAGCATGACGCATTCAAATTTTTACATCAGCATCGTAGCGCCGAGTAGCAAGGTACCAATCCAAAGCTACAAACATTTCGCGCAGGTTATTGATTGTTGCGACACTTGTTGCGCGTGTTCTCGGATTGTTGCGGGGTTTTGGACGGTCGCTACGGGAGCTGGAAGCTTTTGTTACGTGGCTGAGATGTTTATGTAACATTGTGGTATGGATTTATTAGTCGTTCGGGGTTCGGGGATCGAGCCGCTGGGCGCTGCGCGTGGGCGACTAACCACTCCGCCATAAAGCATGCGTCGGACAGGGCCGCCCCACAGAAGATATTGCTCCCCCCCCCCCCTCTCCCGTCAGGCCTACACCGCCCGCCATCATCAACTTTTTTAATTATAAACATGCTTTCTATACGAATTCCACTTATAGATATTGAAAACCTGTCGATGCACACTGAATATCAAGTCCGAAGCCAAAACCCCTTTTCAAAGAAGCATTTGGAAATGACATCCAAACATCTACAACGAGTGTGTGCTAAATATTTATAAAGATGATTAGTTGCGCGGATTATGGTACCTACCGACGCGGCGACGTTTTGAATTAGATAATTCGATGGATTCATTCTATTCCTTTCCCTGACATTGGTCATAGACAACTGTCATTTCTTCGTTCGTCGTTCGTCGTTTGTTTTATCGGTTGTCAAGTATTTTATAATCCCTCTCAAAAAAGGCGGGCCCCTCCGATTTCGAATTTTCAAGGAGTAGTGGATCGCCTAAACTGCACCGAGAGTCCGAACCGCTTGGAGCCACCGCCAGGTGTGGGAAAGAAGTGGGGGGTGGAAGGAGATTTAAAAATACATACATATTTTAATTGTCTATACATTTAAGCTAACAAATTACCAGCTTACGTGGTTCTTACATTCTATTTTGAATGAAGTAATTGGTGAAGTTTTTATGGTTTCCGGCAACGAGTTTAATATTTCGTCCCTTTGAAGATTATTATGAGTTATACCTGTTAATTTTCTTCTGGAATATAATTTTTGAAGTGAAACTTCTTCAGCCCCGTTGTGTTTTAAAATTCGGATGAAACGGAAATGACGATTTGCAGTACCTACGAAGCGTCAAACTGCGCTCGTTGGCCGCTTTGATTATGATCTCACTTTTTAAGGCTCCTATTGGTTGAGATATGAACTGGAAATGACGCATTACAGTACCTACGAAGCGTCAAACTGCGCTCATTGGCCGCTTTGATTATGACCTTACTTTTTAAGGCTCCTATTGGTTGAGAATGTGTGGGTGAAAGTTTCACTTCAACGCGTGTGAACTGCACATTTTTTTTTTTTTTTTAATATTTTTAAAATAGAATGTTTATTATTTTACGTACAAATATCATCACATTCAATGTCGGCATCTGTTCCACCGCTAGCCAATTTGGCTCATTTAATATTTTAGTTATTTTAAGATATGGGAAATAGGAAGGATTTATTGTGCGTAAGCTTTATGGTATCTTTTCGTTAGCTTCACATTGGCACATTGACATTCAAAAAATCAACCAACACAATCTCTGGCAGTTGGAAAATTCATTTACGTAAGATGTAGTGCCTACTTGTAATTGTTGTAAAAGAGGGTGTAACACAGAGATCAAGAAAAGTAAGGAAAAAGTAAAAAAGTGGGTGTAATGGAAAGGATGTTAAGTATGGGTTGAATTGAATATTTGTTTTCAAAATATATTAGTTTGACTCTGTCCAAGGTGGCAGTGTAGATGCTGTTAGCAGACCTCCGTAACTGTCCAGAAGTGTTTAATAAAAAGCCACCAGCGAAACTTTGACCCCTGTAGCACCTCACCGAGTACAAAGTACAGGTAGAGAGAGGTTGAAGTACAGTGTGTCCCGCACGTGACTTACACTTCGGCCGGGTAACGAGATATGGCAGATCCTAGATTGTGACGTGATACTTTATATGACGGGCCTTTACTCTATCTCGGCACCAGCACTGTAAGGAGACCAGCGTCTTCTTCTTCCTATTCCATTCTTCTTCCTATTCCATTATCATTCTAATAAGTTAGTAAACACAAACATTTTTCAAACAGCTCGCGCGCCACCTTTTGTAAAATTTTAATACCAATTTCATAACGCCAGAGCTCACCGGCACATATAAAAACCTTCGCGGGCGTGCGCAAAACATCACCAAAGTTTCATCGCTATCAGATGAATAGTGTTGGAAATAATTTCATAAAGCCAGAGCTTACTATTATAGATAGAAACCATCAATATTGGCACATCAAATCACCAAAGTTTCATCGCAATCTGATTAATGGTTTAGGAACGCATACGGGACAAACAAAGAAACATTCGATGCTTTTAGATTTTCACGGCCAAAGGTATTTTCGTTATTTGTTTTTGGAGTGTTATGCCGTGTTGCGCTACCTCCTTCTTTAGCCAACGTTTCGGACAGCGTTATAGTGTCCATCATCATTGCAGATGTGTAATTGTTAGTGTTGAAATGTGTGCTTATGTAATTGATTATACACAATTACAAATCTGCCCTGATGATGGACACTGTAACGCTGTCCGAAACGTTGGCTAAAGAAGGAGGTAGCGCCACACGGCATAACACCCCAAAACAAATAACGAAAAGAAACATTCATTTTTTATATATTAAGATAATGATCGTGACAAAAATGACGTCTTCTTTCTTTTCAAAATACAAATAACCACGTCGAATCTTCCCTCTTGACCACAAAAAAATCAATGTCGAAACTCCGAAACTTTCCATATTCCTTTTCAAAGAACCAACTTCCTTCTTCCAACCTCTTGTGGGAGTTACTTACTTGGTTGACTACATAACATTCACTCTAGTGGCAATATTCTGGACATATTTATCATTAGCCCATTAGCCCCCAGAACTTTATTAGATTTGTCGAATTCCTTATTTTCAATCGTCTTCACTTGACTCAAATTTTATTTGACTCAAATTTTATTGTCTCTTGTTTTTGTTGTTGTTTTATTCTCACATATTTCGAATACCATTATTGGACCCAGAACTTTATTAAATTTGTCGAATCCCTTATTTTCATTTGTCTTCACTTGTTTGACTAAAATTTTGTTGTCTCCTGTTTTTGTTGTTGTTTTATTCTAACATATTGCTGAATACCATCATTGTACCCAGAACTTTATTAAATTTGTTGAATCCCTTATTTTCATTTGTCTTCACGTTTGACTAAAATTTTGTTGTCTCCTGTTTTTGTTGTTGTTTTATTCTAACATATTGCTGAATACCATCATTGTACCCAGAACTTTATTAAATTTGTTGAATCCCTTATTTTCATTTGTCTTCACTTGTTTGACTCAAATTTTATTGTCTCTTGTTTTTGTTGCTGTTTTATTCTCACACATTTGAAATATCATTATTGGACAGTTGGTATTTATTCCTTGTTTTTTTTATTGTTTTATGTTAACCCTTTGTCTGTAAATTAACCATCACGCCGTTTCCTGCAAGTGGTAGTTAGAGGTTATAAACCGTACAAATCTGTCTTAGCACACGCCATTCGTTTCACTCGTATCCATGCATCGTTTTAGATAAGTGGTATTTTTATTACATTCTTGCGAGTTCCCGGCATGCGTTGCAATGCCACTTAATAAAGAAATTGTTTCGTCCCGTTCCCCTTCCGCCTACCCTTCCTCCCCCGCGTTCTCTTCCCCTCACCCGTTCTCATTCCGTGTTCAAGTTTCATTGTAATCGGATGAATGGTTTAGCAACGCATAATTTCATGATGGCCCAGGACAGCGGGCTCATCTTGAAGGAGGCCAAGGCTTGAAATAGGCTGTAGCGTCATTGAAGAAGAAAATGAAATTCATGACGCCAGAACACACTATTATATATAGAAACCATCGCGGGCATGCGCACATCAAATCCCCAAAGTTTCATCGTAATCGGATGAATGGTTTAGCGACGCATAAGGAACAAACAAACATATATACATACATTCAAGCAAGCAAATATACATTAATTTTTATATATATTTAGATTTTACATCAATTAAAATTTTCAATGTATAATTTAGTACAATATTATTCTTTCCTAATGTAAGCTGGTGCTTACGCATACACTTCTGTTGACTCGACTAATAAAGCAAACACAAAATCGTGAATCAACACATTTTTTAAATGAGAAAACCATCTGAGATTTTTTTCTTGGCCCTGTTCAGATTAGGAGTAAACAAGCAAGCACTTTCATTTTTTAGTCTGTGACGACCACTCAAGTAAAGGTAGGAAAAAAGGTGACGCATGGTGGGATGATGATATCAAAATACTGGTCTCGGAGAACAAGAAAGCATGGTTATGTATGATAGTGACAAGCAGTGCTTCTAGCGCAGAGAGAGATCGAGTGAAAGAAGTATATTATAAGGGAAGCAAGAAGTATTGGAGTAAGTATATTATAAGGGAAGCAAGAAGTATTGGAGCATGTAAGT
Source organism: Glyphotaelius pellucidus (assembly GCA_936435175.1). Lineage (NCBI taxonomy): Eukaryota > Metazoa > Arthropoda > Insecta > Trichoptera > Limnephilidae > Glyphotaelius > Glyphotaelius pellucidus. Next base: position 6,290,677 of record OW386539.1, on the reverse strand, counting down.
GTTGGAGTGAAAAAACGAAAAAAATTCCTGGAAAAGGAAGCACTTCCAAGAAAACATGAAACTGTTTAGGAAGGAGATCAAAAGGTCCCCGAATGGTCCAGAAAACGGAAGCATGAAATTCTTAAAATCGAAAGATGGAAAAATGTTGCCGACTGAGGAAGAAATTAAAGACAGATAGTCTTTGAAAGCAACCAGGGTGACATGTGCGTTGAATTGGGTATGAACGATGAAGGAGAGAATGTTACCATAATTAGCATGAATGAAATAAATAGATTGATTAAATGTATGAAGAATGGTAAGGCTGTTGATTTCGGTAATATTGCTGCCGAATACTTTAAATGGGGTAGCCGCATTATTCTCACTTGGTTGTGCAAACTTTTAAGGCAATGTTTAGAGGAGGGTTACACGCAAGATTTGAGAAGGGCTGTGATCATGCCGTTATACAAAGGTAAAGGGTCACGTATGGAATGCAAGTAAATCAGATACTTGAGTCAGGTCACGTCAAGTGTCAGAATAATAGAAGAATATGTATGAGAAGATGTACGAATGTGAATAAAGCAAGGTGTGTGTGCCAAGATCGAGTTGTTCTGCGATGAAACGGCGTGATGATTAGTTAGTTAATTAGACGACCGCTCAAAACAGCAAGTAAACCAAAGTTTTTATTAGGAAAACGATTTTCTTAAAGGCATGCCTATCTGCCTGCTCCAAATGAGATAGTATTACTACCTTTGCGAAAAGGTGCATCTCGTCTCAATCAAGAAGAGAACAACAACTGTACCTGCAAAGTACAGTTTCCATTAGATCTCTTTCTTGATGAGTATGAAGTGGATTGCCCACATCCTGCAAATAACAGGAAAAGTCCCTTCTGGCGCTTCGAGCATCCTCTTTAACTCTGTGACTGTTTTATAATACATATGGATATGGTTGCTTATCATCGTATCATCTCTTAGATTTCCGCATATCACTACACTTATACGTGCGTAATTACTTGTTGGTTAATTTTTTTTTAGAATTATCAATTTAGATATTGCTTACAATGTTTTTTTTTTCAAAAGCTTTAATCCACGTCAATATATTATTGCGCTGTCTGCAGAAACGAGCCCCCAACAGCCCAACTCAAGTTCACTCTCGTTATGAATATCGATGTATTTTCAATATTGCCCCATTAATAAGCTATATCTTCTGCAGCGTCCTTTTATTTCATTAACAGATTTTCCACGTTCCATGCGCACTGACTTATTAGGATTTGACTTAATTTTCTTTGTTTTCCCACATTGGATTTTAAGACTATATAATAAAGAATACTACTACCGTGAGAAACAGTTTATAGGTCTACACTGGTCACTGGATCTTTGACTGGTCAGTGGTTGAGTGGGCATCGCGTTTGGGTCCCACCCGGGCGTCCCGTGTTCGATTCCTCGGCTGGCAAGTCCTCCATCACAACACAAGCAACATTTTCGGCTTTCTGTGGTGGTAGTAGGAGATTTTCAAACATTGTTGGGTTATTCGTAACCCGGGGATGTTTGTCTTTCTTTTAAAAAAAAAATTTAAAAAAAACACGCTTCCAATCCATCTCTTTCATGTATGTATCCTGATTAGATCCGTATTTCAACACAGAAGAATTAGGCTTACCAAATCAAGAAGAGGAGGTTTCACAATATCTGTCACCGAATCTATAATTTCGTCCAGACTAAAATTCAAACACAAAAACATTGAACAACTTTACGTTCTACTCCAGACAAACTTAGGAAAAATAACTCTTGGATGTGTTTATATTCCACCTGGATCAGTTACACAAATGTACGAAAACCGCATCGAAGATTTCTGACTACAGTATTCCAAATATAGACTGGATTATCCAATGTAATAACCCTACAATCCATTTTGATATGTCTGCTAATGCTCGTGAAATTATTAATATGTCACATTTTCCAGATATTAAGACAAATACATAACGTTTTTAATTCTAATCACCACCTGTTGGACCGCGCTCTTCTCATTAACCTTTCAAATATCAATGTAAAATTAACAATGTAAATGTCTTAATTACATAACATGAATCATATAAATAAATAAATGTTTCATTCACTTCTGTCAATGAAATTGATAATTTTGGTATTTTGTTCGATTCCAAATTCAATTTTCTTTCACACATTAATACAGTTACTAAAAAAGAATTACAGATACTTGATATCATTCTCCGTGATGGTAGAGGCTTTCAAAATAGTTCAACATTAAAAATCTTATATTCTTCTCTAGTTCGAAGTCAAGTCGAATCCAATTCTTCAATATGGTCCCTTCACTTTACCCCTCACACGGGAAAGGAAATGCAGGGAGAATCAATTTATTTCTTTGAATGGCATTGCAACGCATGCCAGGGACCAGATGTAAATGATAAGTGATAAGTGCAAGCGCTACAGTGATTTCCCCCTAATATCATGCGAGCGAAGCCGCGGGTAAAAGCTAGTAATAATATAAATAAATAAGTATTTAATATCCCCCTAGAGTGCAGTAGCAACCTTTGCCCATTAACTATAACAAATTTAGCATAATATCACACAAGGTTGAAGCTATTCGTATGATTCATATGTACCAAGTATCGCTTAAGTAAAAGTATTCCATAATAACTATGTTTAGAGAGTAAATTGCCGGTGTGGGCTGCGAGCTATGAGCGTGAGCAGTATCCGCTAGGAGATATGACCTTGCACCACGACGCTAATACGACTTTAAATAATATGAAATAAGCAATGAAAAATAAAACAACATTCTGCTTGAATGGAGCTGAAACTATGATAATATAAGACTATTTTCAACAAGGGAAAACTTTTATTCATTATAAGTTGATAAATAACCATTTCAGCTATTTCGTACAAGTTTATTAGATACTAGTTGGTTCCCGGCATGCGTTGCATCGCCATTTTCAAAGAAATAAATTGTTTCTCCCTGTATGTCCTTTCCCGTGCATCTCCGTTCCCCTCCCTCTCATGCTCCCCCGTCCCGCCAATCCCCCTTCCGCATTCCGTATATTCAGTCCCAGTACATTCAGTTTTCAAACAGTTCACCTATTATAATTTTTTTAATTAAAATTTTCATATTTCATATGTTACAAATATGCATTTTTGTATATTATAAGAACAATCAAATATTATAAGAACAACTAATCAAATTTGGTACTTAACATAGGTACCTATTTAAAATATATATAATTCTTGATTCGATTCAAATTTTTATGTAAATAAGTACTTTAAATTATTTCATTAATTTAAAGAGTTTTGAAAATTGAATTTTGACTTAGCAATCGTCGTTTTGCAAAACGTCATTCATTCAACTGTCAAAATTTTTGACAGTTTCGCAAGAATTTTTGTGATGATCAAAACACCTTTCAGATGTATTGTAATGTGGTTGTAATAATCCAGAAACCTTTGCGGGGGTTTAAAGAAGGTATTTTGAAAGTTTCAAATATTTCCTAAGCTTAATATAATAACAGACATCTCACTTATCCCTAAACACATTTTTATTTTTATATATATGTCATAATAGATATTATTCACTCCTTGCCTTATGAACGTAGATTTAATTCAAATTTATATTTTTCTTCAATCATTGTAATTGATTTGTGGCATTTGTGGATTCCTTCGTCGGTTTAAAAAGTGTAAATTGCGACGTGCTCTGTTCGTCTACAGGAGAGAGCTTTGAAAAACATACTAGCATACCTGTTCAAACACAGAACTGCTTTTGAAAATGTTCAAACTGCTTGAGATACTAGAACCGTAGATCATAATTTTTTACTTATTCCTTTCGCTAAAACAGCTTTTGACCAAAGAAATATTAGATAATTTTATGAAAAACAAATACCTTTGTATAACACCACTATTTTATTAACAATATCAACATGTTTCGAAAACTATGTTTTCTTCGTCAGGATAATAAGTCAATAATAAATAACAAAAGACAAACAAGTATAGACTAATTAGAACATAGACAAAATATTAGAAAGGAGAGGTGATTAATTACCTAAAATATATCATAAAAAACAATTATATAAAATAAAATATAAAAATTATTTTAGAATGGGTAAAAAATTACATTAACATAATAAAAAATCTTTTAAAAGGAAAACAAGAAGTCTAAATAACAAAATAAATTATTATAAGTATAAGTATTAATACGAAAATAAATTTAAAAGATGGCTATTTTTAAAAAACGTTTGGTTATTTATAATATTTAATTTACTATTAACACTTTTTCTAATTTCTAAAATTTCTAAATTATCTAATTGTATACCCGTTGTGTTAGTGTGTAAAATTTTTAAACCTTTATTAATATCAAAAGAATGACCTCTTTCCAAAATGTGGTTTGCAAATTCTGAATAATTATTATTATTTAAACATCTAAGATGTTCCTTAACTCTAATGTTAAAATTTCTAGAAGTCTTCCCAATATAAAAAAAGTTACAATCATTACAAATTAATTTATAAACCCCAGATTTGTTCAAAAACACACCTTTGTCCTTGTTATTTAATATATAATTTTTTAATTTGTTATTGGCGTAAAAAGCTGGTTGGATATTATCTGGCATGTTTTTAATTATCAAATTTGAAGTGTTATTATTTAAAAATACAATTTTTCTCCAATTATTATTCTTGTCAACTACGTGTGGATAAACAAAAGATCTAAAAAACTTTTTCTTATATTTTTTGTTTAACATATTATCTATTAATTGTGTAGAATAACCGTTATTTATTGCAATTTGTTTAATTGTATTTAATTCTGTTTTAAAATTTCTTAAAGATAGGGGAACATTAATTAGTCTACTTAGTAAGGTATGAAACGCTGCTAATTTTTGTGAAAATGGATGATTAGAAGTTTCATGTATAATGATATCTGTATATGTGTCTTTACGAAAAATGTTAAATTCAAATTTATTTTTGACAATAGAAATACTTAAATCCAAAAAATTTAAATTAATTTAATTGAAATTTAATTTCGTTTTAATACTTATACTTATAATAATTTATTTTGTTATTTAGACTTCTTGTTTTCCTTTTAAAAGATTTTTTATTATGTTAATGTAATTTTTTACCCATTCTAAAATAATTTTTATATTTTATTTTATATAATTGTTTTTTATGATATATTTTAGGTAATTAATCACCTCTCCTTTCTAATATTTTGTCTATGTTCTAATTAGTCTATACTTGTTTGTCTTTTGTTATTTATTATTGACTTATTATCCTGACGAAGAAAACATAGTTTTCGAAACATGTTGATATTGTTAATAAAATAGTGGTGTTATACAAAGGTATTTGTTTTTCATAAAATTAATGATGACACCCCAAAGTAAATATGCCTATTTCGAAGAAATATTAGATACTTTGCAACAAAGCCAGATAATGCAATCTTATTTTAAAACAGAACACAACTAATATAAATCAGACATCAAGTCTTAGATCGTCATCCGAGAGAGATCCAACATCAAAAATTTTATCAAAAACAAATTATAAATATGCATTTCCAATGGCACGATCCTAATTGTCTTTTACAAGTAACAACATGTTGTTATTTGTATTTATAAATAAACTGATTTTGCTATAAACTGCGCCTCTACTTGTAATAATAATAAAACTAACAATGTTTTATTCCAGGATGTGGGGGGGGATAGTGCAATCCCACACGTCCCATATGTTACACATATTTACATAACAGATTTTAAGAAAAGAAACAAACACAAAGAATAGAAAAAAAATCGTAATAAAAATAAAAATAAATAATCAATTATTATGTAGGAGTCTGGGGTGAACTCGGGCCCAGCGCTCACTCAGGAGTGGCGCATGGTGCTGAAAGGCTGTGTAGGCCATTAGACGCATCCTGGCTCCAGTGACCCTCAGTCTCATCAGACCGGCAAATCCATGCAGTCCTAGCTTCGTAAACATTGTCGATGCTGCTGTACCTTCTGTATCCAAATATAATTCTGCATGCATTATTATATTGGACCCGGAGTCGTTCCATCGAGCTGATTCGGTAGTGACACCGTGTTTCACACGTATACAGGCTAATGTAAAACGCATTGAACAATGTTTTTTTTAAACATTATTGCTGCATTGAAAGAACCTTGGGGGATCAAATTGGACAGTAAACTGATAGTTCTCCTCTGTCGTTCAATATCACCATCATCTGAGAGGTCTGCAATGATGATGTTCCCCAAATATTTTACATTCTTGGACGTGTTTATATTTTCCTCATTAAGTTGTACGGGGAGCATCTTCTCCGGATTTTTTCCGTCTTCTTGTGTTTGTACATCATGCTGTGGTCATTTGCGTAATCTTCACAGTTTTTTTTATTAGTGTGCATTTCCAACGGTACGATGCTGATTGTCTTATTTTAAACGTAATGTTGTATTGTTAACCCTTCGAATAATGAGAAAATAATATCTTTGAACTTTTGCCTGTCAAGATTTGCGTGCAAAATTCCCGATTCTTGCCATGCATTTTAAATGTTCTTTTTTATTAGTTATTTTGTAACTTTTTTGCAAAACAAAAATTGTTCTAAAATTAAGATAAGATAATCTTTCCGATGTGTTTATTAGAAATCAAATTTTTTGTTTATAAACATTGAAATTTTTATATTGAAAATGTAAATTGGCTTAAAAATACGTACCTGGGGATTCCTCAAAAAAATACGTTAAATTAAATAAACTTAAAATTTTAAATACAGATTCATTTTCATAGGAAAATTTGTAATGAAACTGTCACCTCACTTTTTACAACTTTCATACAATTTTATTTTTAAATTTAGTGTTTGTTACATCACAAATTGGCGCAAAATAAAATCGTCACTTATGATCGGGTTTGTAAAATATCTAATCAATACAGCTTGTATATTTCTAAAACAATAAGAAGCATCATTTCTTTCGCTCTCTAACATAAAAGATCACAAATTTTTACATGAAAGGAAGAGAGATATCTAACTTTTAATAATGCACGGTCGCTTTGGGACAATCTGGGTCTCCTGTTATTATAACGGCATATGATGTTTTGGGACAACTTGGGTCTCCTGTGATTAGACGGGTTAATAGTATTTTTGTTATTAACTGTTTATATTTTAAACTGCGCCTACTTTCAACACATAATTCAATATGTTATAGTTTTGTGAAATATTTTTGGTAGAACTTGATAGAATATTTTACCGATGGGGTGCACAATGCACCATGCACTTTGGCGGCTCGATGAACTGTCTGACGGTGGTCGGTTGGCGGTGCAGTTCCCAGTTCCGTCAATATCCGATGGATCGATTCAACTTAAAATTAGCATACATTATACCCCCGCAGTCAGACTGTATGTTAAATTAACTTTTCATTGCGCTTAATCGACATTTACGCAAAAATCTCCAGTGAAAAAATTATAAAATCACTTCGTCAGCGAGCATTAGTTTGTTAACCTTTCTAGCGCGGACATCGATGTTTTAAGCGACGTACTACGCCTTACTCGCGATGTTTCGTTGCTTTAATACGACGCAACGTGGCATTTAATATTCCTTCCGATGTTTCGTTTTTTTTTTTACAATAGCTCCACACACTTCTAAGGGGATCTACGTGGATCTACGTGGATCATGGGGATCATGGGGATCATGGGGATCATCGGAGGGTCTTCTTAAGAAGAGGAAGTTTTGTGAAGGAAAAGGGTATGACGGGTGGGTAGAATTCTGGAGGTCATGTGTCCAGGAGTAACGGACGTGTGAATCCATCCCTCTCACTAGGGCAAGGCAATGGGTCAAGAGCTGTTGAGGTCTAGGTCTAGGTCTCTCAAAATGAGCAAAAATACACATTTGTTTTAAGCAAACAAAAAACACAAAGTTGAAAAAAACTGTCAATTTCCAAGAAAGAAACTTTTCTTGTTTTTTCAAACATTTAAAAATTTTGTCCTTCTCCTTGTTATTTTTCAATGAACCCCGTGCAGGAGGCTCTGAATAAATTAATAATTATCAGTGCATTTGTCATATTTCGGCATTACTAATTTTCCATTATTTTGTTACTTAATATATGTATATTCATCGTTTTTATTACCGTAAAAGATAGAATAATAATAAGCCTTTTTATTCTGGACTTCTGTTAGGTATACATGACATGACATACTAGACATGTTCCTGTTTGTAATAATATATCCCAGAGCTCAGTTTGCCTCTTGGCATAGGCCTCATTTAACATTTTCCACTGGGACCTGTGATGATGTCCTTGATGATGATTTTCTTCAATGATGTGCAGCCGTGAGTTTTAGGTCGTCATCCCATCTTATTTGTTGACGTCCTATACTTCTCTTGCCATCTCTGGGATACCAGTCAGTGACATTTTTGCACCATTTCTCTTGTGGATCGCGGATCATGTGACCTGTACATCACTTTTGTTGGTCTATTCGAGTTCTGTAAGAGTTGCTTTTCTAAAAAAAAATGGATTCGTTGTTACCCTGCCAAATAAGAAGCTTTTTAAATCATGGCGTTCCTTTTAACGTGATATGTTTTTGTAACCTAAAATTCACAATGACGACCGAATCTCTTGTTTCGCAAGTCCTCAAAGAGTTGAGCAATTTTCCCCGGACGGCTATCGTAAAATTTGCATAGCAGATTATCGTCATTACATCCGCAAGCGTTATAAAGTCCTTTATCGCCCCGTCCACCGGACAGCGGGTCCCGGCAGCATAGGCGAGCATGCATCGGTGTCCAGCGCCGATTGAAATGTAGCCAATGTCGATTAAAATATCGGTTTTGCAAACAACAACACTATACACTGCTATGCAAGCGGCAAGAAAAATACGTGGGTGTTTGAATAATCGTTTGATAGGATTGAAAAAAGATATTGATGAGCAGGATTTACATTTAATCAGGAGTTTGGTATCATACATGGACGACCACTTTTAATTTAATCATCTATTGTGAACAAAATGTCACCACCCATTTTCTAAATATTCGGCGTACTTCAAGGCCCGGATTGGTGCCAGTTTTATTACGTTTTATTGTTTTACCATTGAGTGCTACCCACGTTTTCTTATGTGACACGTGAAGAATGGTTCTTGGTGGTGGATCTTTCCGAATGTCCTGATTTTTAACTTCTTTGTTTATTGTCGCATACACAAAAGCATTGAGTACATCTCTGAAGCATTTTTTTTTTGTTGGTTCGCCAACAGAATATTTAATTAATATCACATATAATTATATAATATCACATATAACTTGTTGTATTAAAATTAAGTACCTACACGAGCTCCTAGAGCTCAACTTATGGGGTAGTAGAATAATAATGAATAATTGTGTAACTTTGTGTAATGAAATCATTTGTAATTTTCTTGTAAATAAATACAATTTTTACATTAATTAACAATTTTAATATGGTAACAGTGATAATTCCAATTAAAGGTGATCACACATTTTATCTCAACATTCTTAATTTATCGTATTACATAATAATAAATTATATACGAAACAAGGGGGATCAAAAATTACAAAATTCGTACATACACACTTACATGTATATGTACACACATATATACATACTTACACGCACATACACACACGCACGTACATATTTATACACAAATTATAGCTCTAGGTGAGGAGATCATCAAGGATATGTAAGTGTAATTTCCTTCTGAAGGTAGCAATTGAGTTTGAAAATACATCTAAGTCTTCATGTTCGCAATATTTATTTATAACCGAGTCATTCTTGGGGTTGGTTTGAAGAAATTTCTATTAATATGGTAAGTATCGATCAAAAGGGTTTCAAGGTTTCTCGTGAATTTCGGCCTTATATTAAAATTAATTTGATTAATTGAAAATGAATCGTGCATGTTGCTTATGACTTTAAACAGAGAGAGCATGCTTAACGTATGGCCCTTTTCACCAAAGTTTGTACATTTTCGACTCTCTTACCACCAATACTAGATTACTAGATGTGGATATTTTTTTCAGTACAGAAATTCTGTGACCGTACTTTGTACACAGCAAAAAGATGGCGTCACTTTTCCTAACAAAATGCGATTTTTCGATCATCTTACTGCTGTGCCATGGAAGTCAAGTCGTTGTCAAGTTTGATGGACCTCATAATAATGGTTTACTGCTGTCGTGAGGAGCTTTTAGAAATGAATATCGAGATCTTCTATACAGCTTTCTCCGCGGTTCCCAGGTCATGTCTGGTACCTGGTACCTTCCTACCTGAAGTGGTCGTCCGTGTACTTATGAGAACTTCCAAGCTTTATAAATAGCCGACATCTGAGATGGCTTATCCGCTATCCACCGCGAGCCACAGTCATATTGATGCAATATTTACCATCGGAGGTGTCGCAGTCATCTTAAGTGTCACTGTCCTTAACCCTGCAACTTCTGGTACCAGTATTAAGTCTTCATTAGCCAAATTAATAAGATTAATATTTTATTGTCAAATCATCATCAAATCATTTTAAGTCAACAGGTTTACCACTAAATGCTAGATCATGGAGATACCCAACTTTTTGTCCTTTTTTGACACCTTAGTCGTGGTCGTTCCTAAAACTCGTGTTTGATTTTAATAACTCTTCTTCTGGTACCAGTATTAAGTCTTCAATAGCCAAATCAATTAGATTTTTTTTTTATTTTCATATGATCATCAAGTCATCATGATATCAAGTCACCAGGTTTACCACTAAACGCTAGATTTCCTTTTTTGACACCTTAGTCGTGGTCGTTCCTAAAACTCGTGTTTGATTTTAATAACTTGGCTGTGGAATGATTTTCCGGCATCCGATCTCTTCAAGAACCATGTTCACTTCTTCATATTTTCAAAAAAATCCTCCACACAGCATCCCCAAAGATGATAAGTACATTATTTTCCTCAGAATCTCCTGTGAGGAGAAATTGTAAGTTTAAAAAAAAACCGTTACAAGTTTTCCCCTAGCCTTATTACGTGGCTCGTGAAGATGTCCGGATTAAATGATGGAAATAAAATTAAAGATTAATTACAAAATGAAAATCACTAATGAATTTCAATATAACATATATACTGTGATACCTATTTACAAAAGAGAGACAAACATTCCCGGGTTACTAATAACCCGACAATATTTGAGAATCTCTACTACCACCACAGTAAGCAGAAAAGTTGCTTGTGTCGTGTTGGAGAACTTAACCAGCTGAGGAATTGAACTCACAATGGTGGGACCCAAACGCAATGCCACCTCAGCCACTGACCGTTCAATAAATTAAATCAAGACTAACGCATCAACCCAATAAGAAAAATATGCAATTTAAATGATCATTGATCAAATGTATTGATCAGGTCTTCAGAGGGTTAGAAATACGTATTAGATTTCAAGTCCTCGGCGAAGCTTTGCGCTTCATTTGAGTCACGCAAACACCAAATGTAAATGCCGGGAAGTTGAAGACTGCGGTGATGCTGATGATGAACTGCTTTCGTTTTGTTTCGTTTATCCAAGAGAAGATTTAAGATATACATAGGTGATACACAAAGAGTGACTATATTTTGTGATTTACTTTAGAGAATGGGTATGTTTTATCGCTACGTGTCATTAATCCTTCAGATTTTTGGCATATTTTTCTGATGGTCTAAATATTTCCGCTTTACAATAAATGTATATAAATGGAATATTTCTGAACATATCCCAAAACTAAAAACCGTTTTTGAAAGATGTTGAAATACGCTTTCAAATTTAATAATTCAAAATTAACGTATAATTTTTGAAATATAAAAATTTTGCATGCAAACATAAAAAAAAATTTAAAATGGCTCACCTCACGTTTTTTTCTAACTAAAAAATTACTAACAACGAAAAAATAAAAACACACATATTTTATTATACAAATGTATTAGAAAAGCTATCGTTATCTCACTATTTTATCTTTTCATATGAAAATAATTAATAAAAAATTCTCAAAGTTTCAATTTTTTTTTTTTAAATTGCGATTAAAAACTTTGGTGTCATAAAGGTGTACATTTTACTTTTTTGTGGTTATTTTTTAGATTTGACTATAAAACGTGGTGTTTTGCCTTTCTAACACTATTTAACATATTTCTCACTCTGATAGTATGGGAGTTATAGCGATTTATATGAGATATGTGAGCTGGGACAAATATGGTCTCCTGCCCCTGCCATTCAACAGGTTGAATAATTTATAATCTGATAACCCTCGCCGAAAGTATGAATAACGCAAGCTTCGTTGAAACCAGTGCTTGGAGATGAGACCGCAAACATTTCTAAGTTTCCTAGCGTCATTAAAAAGAACATGTACGCAATTCACACGCGCTAGAAGTAAAATCTTCAGAAAACTAAATTTCAAGAGAATGAGACGAATGCAGATTATAAGGAGTAAGAAAATTATAAGGTTTATTTATTATAATATTCTTACCAAGTTTAACAAGAGAGGAGAGGCTACGAAGCACTGCAAAAAGAGGAGACCGAGATAATAGGAAACACCATAATGTATTCTATCTCATTCTCTCTTAGGCTAAATCATTTAGATGTATGTGTTTGTCTCTTTTTAGTGTCGCTTTTTCGTTTCATTAAGTTTCAAATCATAACGGTGCTAAAGAAGTTTTCACTGCAAAAAATCAAGCCGCAATTTAAAAAGGTTTTTTAAGAGTAATTCAACTATTTTGAAGTGTTTTTTAAAACAAACTAAAAAAAATGATTCAACTGAGGATTGAACCTTCCTACGCAGTGATCGAATCAACTGAATCAAGTGAATTGAATCAAGCGCTACCAATCGGGCCAATTCCTTGATAATTCATTGATAAAATCGACATTTATTTTGTATATTAAGTGATTTAATTTCTTTGAATTTCAGAAAAATGCTTATATATCCGCGTGTGTTTGGGTGATTGCTTCAAAAAGTTCATCGGATGTCGAGATGTGGGTTAAATACCATTTCCAAGATACCTCTCCTTGAAACAAACAATAGGAAAATCAGCATAAAGTTGCCCAAATATAAACATGTTGCTAGCAGCTATTCAAAAAATACCTTTAAAGAATCAAAAAAACTCTGAGAATTGAAAGCTTCGAAAGATCGAAAGCTTAGAAAGAAGAGATTGTTCACAGAATCAGATTTAATTCCCAATTAACACTCTCCCAATACATTTTTTCTGAATCTTCTCAGTGTTATTCAGTGATTAAAAATGAACACATTTATTTTACCTTGAAGAAGTTTATTGAACACTTTCACAAGTCTTTTTTTGCATGAAATGCACTTACCGCACCAACAAATATCCCAATTCACCAGTGCATTATTTAGTCCGTGCAAAAGGTGCTATTCCTATATTGCTATATTGTGTGTTAACCCACATATTATTATTTACGAAGTGAGCACGACTGGCCCCGCAACAGCAGGCTGTATTATGTACACAGGTATGATGTACCTACGTGAGTCAGCCTGAGAAAGCTGGCATACGGAAATGCTATAGATTCTGACTGCAGTTCGCGTTGACTGAAAAATATTAACAATAATTGTGTTCATATTTAAAAGCTTGTCAGGAAGAGAAATTTAAAACACTTCATTGCAAATTGAACTGCCCGAAGTGAGGCACGGACGTCGATACACGAGCTGTTATTTATAAACATTACAATTATTTTACTCCTTCAAAACAAACATTTTGTAAGAGCTTTTCATTTGTTTTTTTTTTACTTTTCGTTAAGGTCCCGTAGCCGCTCTCGAAAAGAAGAAGATGGAGAGATATGTAATTACGAATGTTGGAGAGAGCGCGCTAATATTTAAATCGATGAAATTGAAGCGAAAATTACGAAAAAGCTTAATAAAACATGACTCGTTTAAAATAGAGTAAAAATCTCGTGGAACGTATTTAAGTATCATTTAAAGAAACATTGTGAATTTTTTCACAAATATAACTTGTAAAATAATATAAATAGACTTGTTTTAAATAATTTTCGGAGCATATTTTGCGATTTTTTTTTTATCGAAGGAATTTCATATAATTTGCGTTTCGGTGTGGAACATATCTAGATATTATCTTCAAAAATAACATATATTTTTTTTAAGAGCTTAAAAACTTCAAATGTTTGAGGGAGATATGTAAGAAATCGGTCGAAATTCGAATAGCGGCGGCTTGAGACAGTTACCGTTGCCCAGAATCTGTAGGACTACATCACACATAAATATTAGTGTACCTACAAAGGGAGAGGAGAAGAGGGAGAAATTGTGTGGTAGACTTTTGAGAATCCGTTCTTTAAACCAGTGATTCCTGATATTATTAAGAGTAAAAAAAGGAATAAAATTTTCGTCCAGGTGACATTTTCATTGTTGTTTTTTTTCATTTACTTTCCTTTCTATGTCGTCACTGGTCACTTAGCCGAGTAATCACCCAACCCTCCACCCCGACTGCAATTGTCCCTTACCTACAAATGTTTATGTTTTTATTTTTCTTCAAGTCATTGAGATCAAAATATCGGCTGTTTTTAAAGTGAATACCTCACAAGAGTCCCAGAAGGTAGTGAGGAGGGGAAGGAGATAGGGAAGAGGAAGGTGGAGAAGTACCTGGCTATCCAGATCTGGTCACCAAACATGGCTTAAGCCATTTCAAGCAACGTTTCAATTCTGAATCGTGATCTTACACCAAGGCGGGAGACCTTACACTGAGAGTATCTTTCATCTAGATACACTTTTTACTCCAAATAATCTCAGAAATTACTAGTTACAATAAGCCAGGTACATCTCTGTATATGTAACTAAATCCATTTTATGCACGGTTTTAACTATGAAATGATAAATTTTGGTTTTTTGAAAGAATCTTTCGGTGTGTTTTCGACGAGCATGCCAAATTGCTATCCATGCCATCTTGGAACAATTTTTCTTCGTGAATGTACATTGTTATTATTACTACTTTTACGTTAACTCGGTATGTTGTAACTCGCTTGATCGATTAGCTAGTTAGTATTGTTACAATTTCGTTGTACAATAAATCAAATCATAGAAGTTTGGAATTGAGAAAGGAAGGAGTGTTGTGAACTGGACGAAACCTTTAAAGATAAAGAGTAAATTAAGACGAATCCAGAGTAAAATTCATCTTAGCGAAGTGGCCTTTGCATTTTGTGTTTATTTGGGATCTAAATCTTTCATAACATTGAAATAAATTTGTGAGGAATATTTTAAAATGTTGAAACATGGTTTGCCATTTTATTTTCAAAAGGCGAAATACAGAACATGCATTTGTATCAATTTTAACAATCAATCGACGCCATGAATCTCGGTTCGCTAAAATCTAATTCATCTTTTTTATTCTAATCATCTAATTCGGTTTTGGCGGCGGATACGTGTGCCCGAACGTTTGACCTAACCTAACCTAGACCTCTCCAAAAAGACCCTCTCAACCCATCGCCTTGCACCGCAGTGGAAAGGATCATCTTACACTTTTACCTCATACCTTTTTTCTTCCCAGTATTTCCTATCCTTCCCTTCCCTTAAAAGACCTCCACACAGCATCCCAAAAGATGACATAGGCCTTGAGGGATTTTTTTCCTGAGCTCATATTGTGTAGGTGTATAACTAATGTAAAAAAAAAAAAAACAGAAAATCTATAACAAATAAGTAGAGAAGAGTGAGTATTGGTTACTTTTTCTTTCCGATATTTTTAGTTCAATGCAACCAAATACTTTTAGCCCCTCCATTTCCTTGATACGAAATATTGAAAAATCTACAAAGCAACATGAATAAAACTATATTGTGTCGTTGGGTAAAATTTTGACAGGCTGAAAATGCTTACGGATGGTGACAAATGCCGCCTAAAAATAATGATTCCATGCCTAGCAGAGGTTTAAATATTAATATGTGTTTTAAATGTTTTATTAAAAACAAAACGATATGCATTGACCATTAAAATCAGTGACTGCCATTAATCAGTCTGTGTCCAGTAGGGCTGGCGGATTCAGTCGCTTCCGCAATATTCCCGCCCTAGCCCGGGTAAGGCCGGGCCATGGCGTGCCAAGTGCTAATATCGCAGCTTTATCGTCACCCAAAATGTTATGTGGAATTCAGGACAGGGCGAGACCAAAACGCGACTTCAGGAATCAGACGTGGACTTGTTTCACAAAAACCTTCCTTCATTGGCATATTTAAATTCCGGCATACTTACTAGTAGTTTAATATCATTGTTTTGTTCACACCCGGGAAATAATCAGCAAAAAATCAATTGATCGTTGGCAGCCTACTTAGGCTCCAAATACATTTTTTTACATTAGCTCCACACAGGAGGCCCTGAGGAAAATAATTTCCCCCAGGGCCTATGTCATCTTTGGGGATGCTGTGTGGAGGTTTTTTTAAGGATAGGAAGTTCTGGGAAGGGAATAGGTATAAGGGTGTGTAGTAATCTGGGGGTCAGTGTGTCCAGAAGCGACGGACGTATGAATCCATCCCTTCAACTGCGGCGCAAGGCGATAGGTCGAGGGATTCTGGCTGGAGAGGTCAAAACCAGTCAACCAGTCTCTCTCGATCCGACTCGCCACGCAGCAGGTGGGCAGACACGTCGGCTGACCTTGACAAACCTTAACAAACCTCACCCCATGAACCCGGGCACCCCTGCTAAGTCACTAAATGTAGCGAACTATTACGAGTGACTTATAGCAGAGTTGTTGGTTATCCAATAAATGGTTCCCATACCCGCCTCACAAAATATTCACGGGCAGGCTTGAAATTGACAGTTTGAATAGTTTGTTCCCAAAAGTTATTTGGCAGAAGTTGACGTGACGCCCGCCCCTAGTAGAAGTCGGGGTAAATTGAGAGTTTGAATAGTTTGTTCCCTAAAGTTATTCGGCAGAAGTTGACGTGACGCCCGCATCTGGTAGAAGTCGAGGTAAATTGAATAGTTTGTTCCCTATTCGGCAGAAGTTGACGTGACGCCCGCATCTGGTAGAAGTCGAAGTAAATTGAATAGTTTGTTCCCTATAGTTATTCGGCAGAAGTTGACGTGACGCCCGCCCCTGGTAGAAGTCGGTGTAAATTGAGAGTTTGAATAATCAAAGTGCGCCCAACAAAAGTCGTTATATTCCGGGTAATAATGAATGACCGGCTGTGTAAAGCTCTCGCAGCGATCATTTCGCCAGATTCCTGAGAGTTATAACGCCGTGCCCAGACAAGACAGGTTTTACCCGGCTCTTTCTGCGGCTCTTTGGTTTGTGTGTATTTTATTTATAGCGAATTTTTAAAGTCATCCACCTAGTAGAGAGTAGATACCAACTAACGGACCTCTTCCGTTTTGCAGACTGACTCTAAGGAAACTTGCTGCAGAAGCTGGGATCTCGTGCTCCGCGGTGGGCACTGAAACTACACACTGCTAATAGCAGACTATTACACTCTGTGCTGTGCACACACACGCAGGCAGTCCACTCTTTACGACACTGCAGAGTTATAAAACCACGATTATCCTATTTAATCCTTGTTCACATTGGAAACACGTCATATATCTAAAATGCAAGTCTCATGATCATAACTTTACTAATAACATTCTTCGCGATCATAAATCTTCCTATTACGTTCCGAGCACAGCACGAAATGCTATTAATAATCTGCAATTTTGCAACTAACCGTTATAGCTTTAGCACGTCATAAATTATGTGACACAAGAATATCGTATAATAAATTGGGAGGAACGAGGAAAAAATTCTAATAATTTTTTCTTTTTTTTTTTTAGAAGAAGTAGGCACTTTATCTTCTAGATTGTTAATCTCTGGATGTCTTCCGGACAAGTTCTATTATCGTGTTGAATGAGTCACAAATGATAATTTGATAATGTGTGTGGGTGCATAAATATGTATTGTATAACCACGGGAAGGTGTGGCATAGATTAGAAGGCAGTTTTGAAACGACTTAGTTCAGATTTCTCACACCTTATCTAAGTCAACCTGCTATACAAACGTGTCGCAAAATTACGTGTTTAATTTATTTCTATCTTAGGGTTTCTCATGGTCGGTGGGCTCCATGGTCGAGGGGTAAGGCTCTCGACTAGCAATCCGAATCCATTTTTAACAACAATGTATTTATTTAAAATGGTAGACATTTTTGCTATCGCCCTAGTGAAAGACCATCGTGTTGCTAAAAATGGCTTTAGCAGTTTTTGGTGGCCAGATCTGAATAACCAGATATTTCGCCTCCTTGTCTCCTTCCTCCCCCCAGTAGCTTCAATCTCACAATATGCCCCAATTAGGGATGTCATACTTAATTAGGAAAGTAGGGTATGATCGGTAATGTAGTTATTTTACCACCGAAATGTTGCTAGAAATGGCTTTTGCAATTTTTTGGTGACCAGATCTGAATATCCAGATAATTTTCCACCTTCCTTTTCCCCGTCTCTTTCCCCCCTACTACCATCAATCTCACAAGATGCCCCAAATAGGGATGCCATACTTAATTAGGGAAGTAGGCGATGATTGGTAATGTAGTTATTTAACCACAAAAATAATGCTAGAAATGGCTTTAGCAGTTTTTGGTGACTAGATCTGAATAGCCAGATACTTCGCCACCTTCCTCTTCCCCATCTCATTCCCCTCTTCACTACTTTCAACCTCACTAAATGCCCCAATTAGGGATGCCATACTTAATTAGAGAAGCAGGGGATGATCGGTAAAGTAGTTATTTAACCACAAAAATAATGCTAGAAATGGCTTTAGCAGTTTTTGGTGACCAGATTTGAATAACCAGATACTTTACCACCTTCCTCTTTCCCATCTCATTCCCCTCCTCACTAACATCAACCTCATAATATGCCCCAATTAGGGATGCCATACTTAATTAGGGAAGTAGGGGATGATCGGTAATGTAGTTATTTAACCACAAAAATAATGCTAGAAATGGTTTTAGCAATTTTTTGGTGATCAGATCTGAATGACCAGATACGTTGCTTCCTTCGTTTTCCCCACCTCTTTCTCCCCTACTACCATCAGTCTCGCAACGTGCCCCAATTAGGGATGCCATACTTAATTAGGGAAACAGGGAATGATCGGTAATGTAGCTATTTAATGCACCAGGTGCAGAAAATTAATAAATAAATAACTTTAGATTTTTTTTACACATTATTATTTTACATATATTAAAGAATAACCTCAAATAAAGGTCGATATTTTAGCATGATTTAAAAAAAAAGGTATATTATTTGTAGACTGCAGATAAGGTCTTAATAATTTATTATAAAATATAAAAGTACGCGTCGCGGGAAAGAATGAGTGAGCAGAGTGAGTGAGTAGAGTGAGTGAGTAGAGCGATCCCGGCAAAGTAAACCAGTTTATTTTAAATATCGGTTAACCATAACCCGGCACCATAAACATTAGCTTACTTCTTCAGTCAAAACACGCTGTACGAGAACAGTGAGCTGCTTTACCGGCTGACCGTCGACTACCAATCATCTCGAAACTAAAACTATTTAACTACGGAACGTACAGTTTCTTTAAAATTTTAACAATTCGCCTTTTGTGTGAAAGCAGTGATTGGTTTGAATGTAGATTTATTTTAAAGCAAATTTTCTAAGAAATGAAATCGACATTGATTTATTAGTTAAAAATTCTGATACGTAAAATAATCAGTCTTTCTCATCGGAACCACCCAGCACAGTTGCAAGTGTGAATAAATTTATAAACCATATTCGAATCCCCTCATTCTTTTTTCGTTCATTAAATTTTCGGACGTAAAATTGATCAGATTTCTTCTGCATTCACACTGGTTTTGTCCAATTTTAAAATACATTTACCTACACGTATTCATAAAAAGGTTTCAATTTGTGACTTATCGTGAAATTACAATAAAAACACATTATATTACCTACATTTGTTTGAATCCGCTAATTTAACGTATTGATCGAATTACGTTTCAAAATCAGGACAATATCAAAACCAACAACAGAATCAAAATTCTGACAGATATACTTATTACTTATTTACATAAACATAAAGGTGGAGGAAGAGGTCAACAAAGGTGAAAACACAAATAATAATTGTAGTGTATTTTATAACCAAGTAAATTATTCTTATATCCCATTCTAGACATTTTTCCAGTAAACCCCCCAGAATTATCCCTTCACCTTTGCTCACCTCCCACTGCAATACCTTTGTAAAAATGTATGTATATCTGCCAGTATTTTACGTTAGTTTTAACATTTGATAGATCAATCAATATGTTAAAATAAAGTGGTTTATAGCAAATGGTTATATCGTAAAAATATTCATAGAAATATGCTTGTGTTATGTGAAATTCAAAGTGTTTTCCAATATTGAATGCATTTGGTGGTTTTTGTACTGTAATATATCATTTATGTTCTCTTTTAAAATGCAATAAATGAAATTTCAACAGTAATATTTAAGGGTGGCAATGAGTATGGTAATAGTTGGTGTGCTAGATTAGTTTGCTTATTAATAATCAGGAGAAAAAGGCTCTTACCACGAATAATGAAATATTTTCTTTATATTAATTTATATTCTCAATCATTTTACAGAATGTTTAGTGGTCACCTGCGAGTGAAGACTACTGTGTACAAGCAAGAAGTCAACAAACACATAAAAATTAATTGTTTATAAGTTTACACGATCAACATTCAACCAAGATTCAGATATCTTAGCGTTGTATAGCTCAAAATAATAAAACATTTGAGAATTTAAATAACACATGAATATTATAATAATAGCCTAATGGTAGTCAACTTTTCCAGTGTACATACCTACCTACATACGCGTACAGCTATAATTATTGTATAAACTTGGAATCAAATATTCTCCATCTTCCATTACGTAAGATATTCTCTGATCTGTCTCTGTTCATAATCTTTGGAGCATTTAAAAATGCTGATCAAATCAAAATCATTTTTGTGAGCTTTAAAATTAACGACTTTTTCGCTGTCATTCGCGAGAACTTGAATCGCAGTTAACGAAAAAATTATTAACTTTAAGGTTAAGGATAATTCTGCTGTCATACGAGATAGCTGGAATCGCAGTTAACTTAAACGTCGTTAATAATTTTAAGGATAAAGACAATTCCTTGTCCTTGTAGAACCGCAATCTCTACCCAGATCTCATATCACTATGATTACCTACCATTATATAACATATTGGTAACCCTTATAACAAAGGCTGATTTTGACAGCTACGTGTTTATTGCAATATGGTGACAATGAAACTAATCATTAATCATTGACAAAGACAATATCAACAACTCTTAATGAAAATATAAAGCAGACAGGCACAGAAAATAAAAAAGGGTTGCAAATGGGACTCGAACCCAGATTCTTGGGACTGGAATTCTAGAAATTGAGCTACTACCATAACATAACATTCCGTCATTTTTAACAAATTCTATAACTTTATGTCCGGGTTAAATCTTCCCCACAGGAAAAACTAAACACTTCCACACACTTTTCCATAAATGATCATCTAGTCAATCCACGCTATGCAATTGCACTATATAAGTATAATAAATACAAAACAATACGAGAACAACATGTCAACCTACCAGAGACCAAATGGGAAAATAATTCACCGACTCCAGATATTTTCATATCAGAGGGTTCGGCTCGGTAGAATTCCAAACTGAACCGATAAATCCTAATGATCCCTCAATATAAATATTTGAAAAATCTTTCGTAATCCTACATGTATATAAAATGGCTGATTTTTGAAAATTTATATATAAATTCTTTGACAAATCTAATAAGCCTAAATTTTGAATGAGAGAGCTAGGGAGGTATAATGCCAATAGCCGAAATAACAAATGGTGATATTTTTATAGTCTGAAAATGCCAAATTCTTTTAATCTCATTTCCTAAATCTGTATATTTTTTTGGAAACAATTTTTTTGAATATTACAGGGATTTGGAATAGCGACATCAACGATATAGTTCAGTTTTTTTTAATTTTGTCATGTAAAACTATATCGGGTATATTATGACTAATTGTTCTGTCTGTTAGTATAGTTTTATCATAATATATTTCATTATTCATATAAAATTCGTTTTCTAAAAATGAATTTGGTTCGTATTCATAATATGGTACTATATTACGGCAGTCAATCAAGTTATGTTATACTAATAATTACAAAAATAATCTACTATTATTCTAATATTATAATTATCTACACAGTTGCAATTTTAAAAAGAAATTACTAAATTCAGTTCTTAATTTGAATTGATTCCTCTTGCCGCCACGTGGTTTCGATATCGTAAATTTAATGCCAATACTGCTCCCATCGCTTCAGCCCACAACTGGCGGCCTTTCTTTCTCTCGGGAGTAATTTGTGTTCGCCTCATTAGGGAGGTAGAAGTGGAAGGTACTGGGTACAGTGCTTCACTCTGCGCCGGTCCGGAAGCTGTGATCGTGAGTGCCACAAGAGATAAATGGGATTTAACCTTTCTTCTCTCCCGACTGCTTGAAATCATTCGCTCTCTCGATGAAATGAGGCTGAGCCCAATTTATTTAGAATGGAATCTACTCCTTATAAGATAATGAATGTTGTTTTAATGCATTCATGCACTTACTTATTCAGACACTTTTGTGTAATAATTTCACATCAAGGACGTTTTTCAAGCTTTTTCTGACGCCACATTTAATTTTATTGTTATCATTTTGATGGTTTATTATTTTTTAGTTCTGACATAAACGTACGAACAATGATTATTCCTGGCCTAAAATAGTTTAAGGGGGTATTCAAGTTTAGAAGCATGAATTGTAGGTGTTTTTTCAGGTGCAATAAAAAAAACACTAGCGCGATTCAGTAATGTATAGAGAAGGCTCCCACCAAATTTCAAGTAAATTGGTTTAGTAACATGAGATATCTTGTCAACCGTCTCGCAAAAAGGAGTTTTGAGAAAAATGCGTTTTTTTTTTATTCCGTCTAAACGGCGATATTAAAATGGTTATAACTTTTAAAATAATACGAATTTCGAAAAATCCTTTAAAGATTATATTTTTGAATATGTGAACTTTGGAAATATGAAGATATAAAAATTGTTTTGTTTTTCTAGACTAGAATACTGCCTTAAAAAACGAACATACAAATGATATCAACATTTTTAATATAACTAATTCGAAGTTTAATCACTCCTAAACAAAATTTTCATATCAAAATTATGTTTCGGATAGTTTTAGATTTGAAAAAAAAAATCTAATTTTAAACCACTGTAATTGTTGTAACCATTATTTATTGTATGAAATTTGTAACCTTTTTATGTATCCAATATAAAAGCCTCACGGGCGAGTAAAAAGTTAAAATATACATTTATTTTTTAAAAAGAAATACAAACATTCCCGGGTTATGAATAACCTGACAATATTTTAAAATCTCCTACTACCACCACAGTAAGCGGAAAATGTTGCTTGTGTTGTGATTCAGGACTTAGCCAGCTGAGGAATCGAACATGAGACGCCTGAGTGGAACCCAAACGCGATGCCAACTCAGCCACCGACCGGCCAAAATGAAAACAAATTAAATCCTAGAATGTTAGTTGCACTATTTTTAGTTACGACAATAGAATAAAATGAACAAGTACAAAACAAATTTTAGCAAGCTTTAAAATGGGTATTCCAGCAATTTTGTTGACTAACAAAACTCTTTTAAATGATAGGAATGTCCTGATATTTCCATATAAACTTCTAAATTATGCATTTGATAGTCCAAAATTGCTTGCATTGATCAGGTTTTGGATTCAAGTACGTAATACTAGAAGTCAGGATTTATTCCAGTGCGGAAATTTTAAGACTAACTACCATATAGATTCCCCATTGCCCATAATACTTCATGAAGGAAAATAATTTATTTTATTTTTTTATATATTTGCATTTTTTATAACATCGTTTAATAATGTAGGCCCCACTGTGGACATCTTCAATTTATCACTAAACAAATACAAAAGATTGTTACTGAGGCAGTTATAGTTTTTAATATTTCTAGGGTATTAAAAGGGTACATAAAAGCCGCTAAAATAAATAAATCCTAAACAATCTGAACAAAATTAAACTTAAAATTGTTACTAAAAGATGAAAACAAATTTATTAGTTTCAAACTCCTTTGAACACAGTGTTCTAAGTTATACGCCAGTGGACGCTTTAATATTTACGGTGAAAATTCACGGTAAAGGTACCATGACGGCAAAAAAGGCAATAAACATACGTTCCTTATCGCTATAATGCTGCAGCTATTTCTTACACATTAAATAATGGTGAGACACACAAAATACGCGTCACTGTTCCCTCCAAAGTGCTACTGTTGTTCGAAAATTGCGTTTCATTTTCTTTGTAAGTGTGAGGAAGATGTATGAAAATGATTGCATATTTCTTTTGGGGGGGTGCAGACAAACGTTCACCGTTTGTCTCATTTTCGACTGTTGTCGTTTAGTGTGTCAAAAAGAGCGGCAGCATTACATGTTTAAGATTAAAAGCAAAACCATCAACGCATTGACATTTGACGTTTTTGAATTTTTTGGAATTCACTCACACTTCAATATTATCCTTGTAATTATGTATATTCCATATTTTCAAAATTATCGTCACGCAAGTAGTATTGGTAGGGATCTACAGAGACATCACGGTGGGTGTGTGAGAGAGATACAAGAAAATACGACTTTTTTTCCTTTGGAGGGAACAGAACTACGTACATTGTGTATCTCATCTTTTGAAAGAGCTACAACAGAGGTTCCCAATTTTTTTTTCTCGTAGACCACTTTCAAAATTTTACTGGTCACGGTGGACCCCCTGCTAGTACATTTCTATCATATTCCCAAAACTCGACACGCGTTGTAATGAATATTGAATGGCAAGGTGTGGTCTGTCACTGGAGCAGTACCGGATCTACGACTTTTTCAAACGGGGGCAAAACGGACCAGCATTTGAGATTATTTATCACGACGGAGGGGGCGTAATGGGATACGGGTATGTTCCCATCCCAATACAGTACACCCATATCCCATTTCGTCCCACCCCCCCTTTGCTAAACTGGGCGTTTTAAAATATCATGTATAACCGGTACAACAATGTGCGCTGTACGCCAGTCACTCTGTTGTGGAGGGGGCATAATGGGATATGAGACGGGGGTGGGATGGGATACGATGGGATGGGCATCGCGTTTGAATCCCACCCGGGAGTCGCGTGTTCGATTCCTCGCCTGGCTAAGTCCTCCATCACGATTCACGCAACATTTTCGGCTTACTGTATAGTGGTAGTAGGAGATTTTCAAACATTTTTGGGCTATTTGTAACCCGGGAATGTTTGTCTTTCTTTTAAAAAAAAAATAAAAAATTTCTCAGTAACACAATTTTATTATTTTTAATGAATCATAATTTGTTCTACTCATCGAAACATGCCCGTATTAAATATCGATTGGGCCTATCTACGTTGGGCAGAGCCATCCCTATCGTGATAAGTGGCAAGTGGGGCGGGGCCGGTAACCGGGGCGGCACCCCTGACCTGGCCACGTGCCCTGATGGGCGTAAAAGGAAACACTTCACTGCAACCCTTCCACATTGTAAAAAAGGGCTCAACTCACAGTATGGAGGCTGTGGTAACAAATGATGCGGTTAGAACCTTTTTACTCAAGAGTTGGGTCAGATTTGTGGGTGGGGTGCGTACCCTCGGAATGGGCAGTAATAAGGATGCTTTACTCTCTGGATGAAGGCATCTAAAAAAAAACAAATCTTATTTTACGACGTTTTGGAAAAAAATTATAATAATATTTTTTCATTTTCATTTTTCCGATCATTGCAATTCTTTGTGTTCATTAGTATGAGTATGAGTGAATTCTGACTTATTTCGTGACACCTTTACAACTTTCTTCTTTGAGTGATTTTATTCTTTATATTCTCATAATGGTGAAAAATCACAGTTAGTCTAAATGCTCTCCAAATCAGTTCTAATTTTGAGATTGACCATTAAAAAAATTTTCTGTCAAAATATTATATTATTCAGGAAAATAATTTAAAATAACTGAAATTCAAAGCAAATCGATTTCAATTTGGGATGCGTTACCGCCGCCCCATAAACAGTTTGTTGGATAACCAACCCCTCTGCCATAAGTCACCCCAAGTGGTTCGCTACATTTGATGACTTAGCAGGGATACCGGCTGCATGGGGTGAGGTTTGTCCGGCTACCCACCCGCTGCGTGGTGGGCAGACGTATCCGACGCATCGTGTGGGAGGCCTTTTGACCTCTCCATCCGGACTCTCGACCCATATCCTTGCGCCGCAGTTGGAGGATTGAATTCATAGGTCCGTCACTCCTGGAAACCCAGCTTCCTACCCACCCCTCATTCCTTTATCCTTCCCAGAACTGTCTCTCTTCCGTTTCCTTAAAAATACCCTCCAAATCAGTTCTAATTTTGAGATTGACCATTAAAAAAATTTTCTGTCAAAATATTATATTATTCAGGAAAATAATTTAAAATAACTGAAATTCAAAGCAAATCGATTTCAATTTGGGATGCGTTACCGCCGCCCCATAAACAGTTTGTTGGATAACCAACCCCTCTGCCATAAGTCACCCCAAGTGGTTCGCTACATTTGATGACTTAGCAGGGATACCGGCTGCATGGGGTGAGGTTTGTCCGGCTACCCACCCGCTGCGTGGTGGGCAGACGTATCCGACGCATCGTGTGGGAGGCCTTTTGACCTCTCCATCCGGACTCTCGACCCATATCCTTGCGCCGCAGTTGGAGGATTGAATTCATAGGTCCGTCACTCCTGGAAACCCAGCTTCCTACCCACCCCTCATTCCTTTATCCTTCCCAGAACTGTCTCTCTTCCGTTTCCTTAAAAATACCCTCCACACAGCAACCCCTAAGATGAAATAGGCCCTGATGGAAATTTTTTCCTTAGCTACTAAATGTAGAAAAACTAGTTCTAGAGTTCATTGAAATAGAGTTGCAGACAGACACATAACCGAAAATAGCATTTTTGTAAAAACTACTTTCTATATTTGTTAGACTTATCTGATGTCGTCTGGTTGATTAAGTCGTTCGAGTCGGATCGAGGATCTATTATTTAGTTGTCTGATTAGTGTAAACGACTTCTGGTTGTTGAACACAACTTTCTTCTCTTGGGTTTCTCATTTCAATTATGTAATGAAGCGCACACAGTTGATGGGCAGTGCAAGACTAATAATATTAAGAGCCATTAACCAGCGGCAGAGAATTTAAATTTCGTCGAACGATGATCTTGCGATCGTACCCTTGCAACGGTACAGGGCGGTTCCGATGAGAAAGATTAATTATTCTCCATACCAGCATTTTAACATAATAACTCAACATCGACTATATTTAATTCCAAATTTGCTTTGATAAGTACCCACATTGAAAAATGCTCAAACTCGTGATAATAAAACAATTAAAATTATGTACATTTTTGTAATTATTTTTTGATCACAAGTATTTATAATTTTTCTACAATGTCTAAGCAAAATAAGAATGTAATTTTTTTTAAACATTTTAGTTTGTAAGACCGTAAATAAATAGAGAAACTGAAGAATTTTCGTCACAAAACAAGGACGCGCATCTTTTTTATGATTTTATTTGAACAATTAAAATTCTGAAAAGTAGCTTTCCTAAATAATTTATTGATTTATTTTACTGCATGATTGTATGATTTGAAATGTTTGTTGTATAACACAAAATTTTGTTCGAAAATTTAACAAATCTGCCAACGATCTACGGTAAAACCTATTGTACTAAAATAAACACATTTTCTCAAAATTAAAAAATAGCTTTGCTGGATAAAAGAACGGTCTTTTGAAATCATTTTATAATTTTTTTGTGGAAAAGAGTAAATACGTCTAAAATATGATTTAAAAATGATATATTTATGGTTTTGTCTAGTTATTCCCTCTAAAACTTATTTTACGTTGTTTTCCACCGTTTGCGATGGTCAGTCGACTAAAGCAAAGACTACATCCAGCGAACCCAGCGGCCGCGCGGTAATGACGGAGCCCGGTCACGCTCAACTGCCGCCGGGCAATTGGCGATAATTTTTTGAACAACCAATTGGGCATTTTGCAGAATTATGCCGGCAGAGGTCAGGGGTCGCGCTGAGCGGACGAGGCCGTAATGAATGGCTATATTACCGAATAAATTATGGGTTCCGGCCAGAATTCAATTTCGCAGACGGTAAGTGAAAAAACATGAAGGCGTTCCGACAGCCCGACTCCGTTGCCTACTGTTGTTCCTTTACGACTTTTTTTGAACGGCGTGATTTACTAAGGTAGTGATTTCTTCTTTTTAACATTTTTTTGCTCATTATTCCTGAAGAACAGAGTTTTTATTGTTTTCATTAAAGAAACACATTCGATGACACTTTAATTTTGCCTTTTTCAAACATCTCAAACTTCTCAAAAATCAAAAATCTCAACTTCGACCCACATTGACGTCCAATTTCTAAATTTAAAAGCATTTAACCCTTTCCTCAAATCGTCTGGTAAAATTGTATAAGTCCGCTTCACGGATAGTAAGGAATGTGTCGAAGTTCGATACACGGATAATGCGAAATATAATTTTTTTAATTATTAGGCAATCAATATGACATTTGTCGTAACCTTATAAATTTAAATTGGAATTATTCCCACTACTACTGGTATTGTATTGAAGTTCAAGCTGCTGAAGCTTCGTGTCATCATCATATGGAATACTGCTAACTTTTGAGAGGCTCTTTAGATATGCATTCCAGTATTTTAATGGTTTATAAGGCAAGCAGGGTTTATCTAACGGGTATGCGTAATTATTCTTATACCTTTCTTTCCATATTCTCCTGTTACAAATACAGGTTCAAACTTCTCAATACTAAATTTACTTCATAACATGAATACATTATTGTTTTATTTTGACACTAATAATATAATTTTTCTACGATTGGCAGCATTGATTGTCTATGAAATGTAATATAAATATGAATATGGCGTAATACAGTTCATATATATGTAAAATAATTTTCTCGGTTTATCAATTCTTATTGATAAGCACTCACTTAGGAATTAGAATTAGGAAATAGAATGGATTAGCACTCACTTAGGTCTTGATTTCTGGACCAAGCAGACATGCAAAAGCGATCAGTTTGAGACAAAACTCAAGAAATAAGGCCTCTGAAGATGGACAGTAAGATCTGTCCGAAACATCAGGAGTTAAAAAGTCCTTTTAAGGACTACGTTGGGCGGGTAAACCGAGAACATGATTCTACATCTTACACCCGTGAAAACCTTAACCATAACATATTAAATAAATATATATCATAACTCTATTTGACTTTTGTTCAAGTATTACCTATGGTATGTATTATAAATACTAAAATTGATTTTTAGATGTAGAAAAGAGAATAGAAGTTCCATTACAGTTGAACTTCGTGTTCTTGCCTACTTTCTGACCAGAGTAAACAATCTATCGACCTCCGCAGTATCTTATCTCCGTGAAGACTCAATACAAGTGACATTTAAAGTACAATATTATCGCGCAATGGATTCAGACTTCCAGAGCATTTTCCCTCGACAGGAATCTTATCAGAAACGTCAGTTTGATGAATATGCTATGCCAACTGGTAAATGGTAGCACTATCTTCTAAAATATTTTATTTTATAGCTCCTTTAACTGAGCAGCTCTGCGCGACTTGCGAATAGAGAACTAATATCTCCGTACCTAATCCACATAGAAGAATTATGATGTTAAACTACACTAAATCATTTTGTAGCTAAAATGAGTTAAGCTGCTGATACACATGCTCATTAAGGTGATCCAATAATCCAGGGAAAAATCGAAATCGGAATTCACGCCCTTTGTGGGAGGAGTTTAAAAATACTTGAGAAAAAGCTTTTGGAAAGGTTGAAAAGGGTATTTGAGAATTTTTCTTTACATGTTGATTTCGTTAAGGCCTAAAAAAACAACTCCTTTTTTACACATTGTTTATTGTGATAACAAGGAAATTAAAAATTGATTTCACGGAACCAAGCGACGTGGAGCCACACGCCTATTCCCCGCTCCGGTCGGGGCAGTACTAAAAGGAAATGGGGGGTGGCGAGCTGGTAGTCCTTCGGTGGACGACATAAGGTTTATTTTTAAAATCCAAATTCGTCGACTGCCGGCCGTATTGTGAAATAACAACGCAAAAAATCATATTTTATTTTATTTTGTGAATATCGGGCGTAAATATCATTTTTTTGCGATTATCATATAAGAAACTAAATTTGCTACAATAAACAATAAAACCATATCCGGAAAGGTGTTTATAAGTAGGAGAGTTTGCACTTGAAAGTTTTTTTTATAGACCTAATACTTTATTTTTTTCTAAGCTTATTAAAAGACTTCTGAAATGACCGATATTTTTAAGGGCTAAGATATGTTCTACACGCAGTATTTAATTGAAGCATCTATAATATTTCTAAGCAATCGAATTTTCAAAACAAAAATACATGATTTTGCGTTATTACGCATGGCTTCATCTTAATAAGCCGGCTTATGAGCATGCTCATCGACTATACACACTTGCTCATAAATGAGCAGGCTTGGTTTGAGCTTTCTCACGAATGAGCATGCTCAAAGCCATCAGTTGAACACATGCTCATGTACCTTGCCCTTGCTCATGTCAAATAAATGTCAAATGGAGTCATTTCCCCTTGCTTATCTTATTGTTTGCAATGCAATTATTTAAGAATCTAATGAAAGAAAATAAAACGTTTGATTTGGGTCCAAGATGTCAACAAATCTGAAAATGATTAAATAATAAAAAATAAATGCTGATTTCAATAAAAGATTTGACGGCCTCCGTGGTCCCGAGGCAAGACTCTCGACTCACAATCCGAAGGTCGCGGGTTCGAACCCGGCGTGCGCAAATAAATTTTATTTGATTAATTTGTGTTATTTCACAATTTATTCATTTAAAATAATATATAGTATATTTGCGGCACGTTCCAGAGTGGAAGATACTTTCAGTATCGCCCTGGTGTAAGACCACCATTCAGAATTGAAACGTTGCTTGAAATGGCTTTAGCCGTGTTTAGTGACCAGATCTGAATAGCCAGGTACTTCCCCACCTTCCTCTTCCCTATCTCCTTCCCCTCCCCACTACCTTCAGCCTCACAACATACCCCAATTGGGGATGCCATAGTCTCACTGGCTCCAGACGGGAGCAGTTGGGACTCTTGTGCGGTATTTCATATAAAAAAAAAAAAATAAATAAATAAAAGAATGTGGTTTCATTTTGTAGGTAAAGGAACTTTTGGGGAATTTGGAAATCTATTGTGGAAATCTATTTGGAAATCTATTATTTTAGTGACCTTGTGTAACACAAGGTCACTAAAACACAAATAAAAATACCCATAATAGATTAACGGAAATACATTTTTTTTTTCATTAACTCTACACAGGAGGCCATAAGGAAAATAATTTCCTTCAGGGCCTGTGTCATCTGGGATGCTGTGTGGAGGGTCTTTTAGAGGAGAGGAAGGAATGAACATTGGTCTTAAAGAGGGTGACCGTATAACTCAGAATGGAACCATCTCAGATAAGTCATTTGGAGTGATAAAAAAATATGTATAAAAAAATTGTTAATTAGGTTACGTTAGGTTACGGTTATCGGCTAATTTAAAAATATTTTTTTCATAGCTTTTAATGACTTTTCAAGGAGGTGTTTAGTTGACTTTATTCTCAGTTGGCATGGAACCCTTAAAGAGACCCATGTTGTAGGAGGGAGGAAACACAGAGGCCGGCAAATCATTCCATAGCCGAGCTTTTGAACTCAAGAACGATCGAAAAACCGACTCGTTCTCGTGTGAGAAATGTCGACCGTGTACATATGTCGGGCGCGTGTTTGGCGTGTCTCCCGACTATGCATCGGTGCCGAAGGGATCAATGACGCTAGTTCCTCAGAGCATCTTCCATTGAAATGCATAGCATTCCCACCCGTCGCCTGTGCTCTAAAGATTGCAATCCGTTCGTTAAGGTGGGAGAATCTATCAAACGGACCGCCCGTTTCTGCACATTGTCGAGGGTATTTTTCAAGTATCTTGGAGCTCCAGACCAGAGGTGGCTGCCAAATTCAACCGTGGGGCGCACTTGCGATTTTTACAAGGAAGAATTAATATGGAAAGAATTCGTTCATTTAGTTGATTTTTTTAAGGTGTGCAATAATATTGGTTAAAAATATCGGCGACCCCAAGAAGCCCAGTCCCACACAGTAAAAACTGCCGGTAGCCCATCTCTTATATTTCAATATCTTTGCTATAAACCCAAAGTTCAAGTGCTTGTAATACCAAAATACATTGCTGATCCTCTTACATTACCATAGTGCATGAATAATTTTATTATGAATTTTAATTTGATAAATAACGCTGTAACTATACGCAGTTAAAAGTAATGTCTTTCTGTCGTGAATTTGACCGATCCTTTTTTTCGTCAAAAATGCACCAAAAAAGTCGGGCGTTGAGTTCAATTTTTTTGTAAATCCGAATTTGAATAAATTAAGTGAGCTAAAATTTGTAAAGTTTGAATATATTATTACAGACGAACATCGACATTGCGTATCGAGATAAACTGCTAATTAGTCAATAAATAGACAGGCGATGAATGCATTGATAATAATATTATATATACCTACTTGTCTGCTCGTACGAGTAGGTAGCGCAGACTCTTGTCGGGGTCAATGAACTCAACCAACTTGTTCAAACAAAATTCTAGAATTTATTTAAAAAAATATTTATGAAATTATTTAATGTTTTTATTATCACAATAGCTCTAACTGTGTAATATTTGTGTTTTGCCGAACATCGTAATAAATTCTTATTGAATTAGGAATTGCAAGCAATCTTTACTTTACCGCCCGGCTTGGCCCAAGTTTCAGAATATTTTTTTTGCAAGCAAAATTAAAATAGGCTTTTTGAAGTAAAACTTCTTTACGCACGCTTGACTTGGGGAGTAAGCTGGTGAACGCGTGACGAGAGCGTTACGAAAAGAAGCTGAGAGATTGAGAGGGAGATGTAAGTTAGTGAAAATAGAAAGAGAGAGAGTTACGTTTCGTATATTACTGTAGGGGCAAGAGAGAGAGGTGCAAGCACACATTTTCTTTCTCTCTTTCTCTTATAGCCAGTTACGTTTCATATGTCTAAGACACAGTGCAGGCCTATTGTCTTTATCACACTGTAGGAGCAAGAGAGATCAGTGCGCGTGCACGTTTTCTTACTCTCTTCCTCCCATAGAAGTTTTACTTCAGTCGTGTGGTCTAAAGCACACTTGTATTTTTTTTAATTTGGGAGGCGGCTACGGGTATCGCCGCCCCGTGTACCAGTTATTGGATAATAACTATAATAAATATAACCAACACCTCTGCCATAGGTCACCCTAAGTGGCTCGCTACGATTGGTGACTTAGTTCACGGGTTCATGGGGTGACGTCTTTCCGGCTCTCGGCGGTAGATGCATCTGCCCATCAGCTGCGTGGCAGGCCGGATCGGTGGAGACTAGTTGAGGGAGATCTCTCCAGCAGGACTCTCTCGGAACATCACCCTGCACCGCATTGAGAGGGATGGATTCATACGTCACTCCTGGAGACACTTACCCAGATTCCCACCCACCCTTCATACCTTTTTCCTTCCCAGAACTCCTTCTCTTTCCCAGTATCCCCAAAGATGACATAGACCGGAGGGGAATTATTTTCCTAATGTTTATGTAAAAAAAAAAAACTGTATGCCCCTGTTTTTTTTTTACGAATACCGCACAAGAGCTCCCGTCTGGAGCCAGTGAGACTATGGCAACATTTAAATGGGGGCCTCAGCATGGGTAAGGTAAGCCACCCAGTGAGGCCAACATTACTGGATTTTACTTTGAAATGTAAAATATTAGATTAAAATAAATAAACAAATACCCCAATTGAGGTATGTTGTGAGGCTGAAGGTAGTGGGGATGGAAAGGAGATAGGGGAGAGGAAGGTGGGGAAGTACCTGGCTATTCAGATCTGGTCACTAAACAGGGCGAAAGCCATTTCAAGCAACGTTTCAATTCTGAATGGTGGTCTTACACCAAGGAGAATATCTTCCATTCTGGAAGGTGCAATTCAAAGCTGTGTTCCTCATACGATGGAAATTAAATTGCAGGAAATAATTCAGAACACAGAAATATGCAGATCAGATAAAGATTTTCAGATTGCATATCTCCAGCATAAAGATTTAACAGAAAAATAATTGTATTTTCTTTATTAATAATTATATTTATTAAACATGAAAAGATGACATTGAAGATCTTTCGGTTTGCCGTTTGGCATAATTTGACAATTTGTGTGCATCTAATATTTATTTGTATAATCTATAACGAATCTTGGAATTTAGAAATTGTTAGTGGTAATATGTAAAAACTAAAATAGGGAGGTTCACAGGAAGTAGTTCTCCTGTATTTTCAAAATTAATGTAATCTTTTATATTAAAATCAATATTTGTTTGTTTGTTTGTTCGTATTTTATGCGCCTCCATACCGTTCAACCGATTGCGATGAAATTTTGGTGATTTGTCGTGCGCACGCCCGCGAAGGAATAGGCCATGTATAATGGTAAGCTCCGGCGTTATGAAATTTGTATAAATGAAAATGTGTGTATTTCATATACTTTAGCGGCAGGGAGGAATTGCAGGAGGGGAAGGGAACGGGGGAGGTGGGATTCGCCGGGGGGGTGAGGAGGGAGAGGGAAAGGTGGAAGGGGAACGCTGGAGGGAAAGGACTTGCAGCGAGAATCAATTTATTTCTTTGAATGGCATTGCTACGCATGACGAGTACCAGCTAGTTTATAAATAAAAAAAATGTGTCCATAAATATATTAGGTTTCTTTTATCGGTTGATTTTTAGTTATTATTTTTAAGTGGTTATTTCCAAACATTAAGTAAATTTATTTTTCAAGAAACCAAACAAATTAGTAAGTCTGGTCTCACGATTTTCAATAATTAAATTAATTAATCAATATAGCGCCGTCTCATCACAACGCTACCAATAAAAAGAGTCGAAATGTGTATTGTTTATTACCTTGCATTTTCCGTGAATAGTTTATTCGGGCGACGACCCGCGACATCCGCGAACAAATCGATTTCGAACAAACTGTCCAAATTGATTGAAATATTAATCCATTACTAATTTTTTTCAAATTCTGTAATTGCCTCTTTAATGTTTTTCAGTAGCTCGTTACATTTGTGTACATTTTTTTATTAATCGTTTTCTGGAAACCAAGTCTATGTTAATATTATTTGTGAATGGATTTTAATGTGTTTTAGACACAATTAAGCTTTTTAATGTTTGGCGTATACAGTGGTGCAAACCTCGAGATACGAGTTTAATTCGTTCCGTAATCTTGCTCGTATGTCAATTTGTTCGTTTCTCAAAGCAATTTTCCCCATTGAAATTTATTGAAATGCCATTAATCCGTTCCAGCCCTCAAAATGCCACCCCAGTTTTCTTGTTATGCGTTTTTGAATAAGAAAAATGTATTTATAAATGACAAATATTTTATAAAAACATAATAAAAGAGAATGTTAAGAATAAACTGGTTTTATAAAGTGTGTTTGTATTTTGGTCACTTAAATGCAACTTACATACAACGTAAATGCTACTGTATGCTTAATTTAGTCACTACTCTTCTTTTCACCGGTCTTTGCCTTTTTCACCGGATTAAAATAAAACCTGTCCAAGGAGGATTGTTTCTTCCTCCCTTTCAGAATATTACGGAAATAAGTTAGACGTGTCATAAAATAGCTCTGATGCGCGACCAGTTGCAACTTTTTCGGGTTGTTTCTTTTCCACGAGTTGTGAAACTCTCTCCCACATTGCAAAATTTTTCCTTCCCAGCATCACGAAGTATCTGCTTTATATTTAAATATTTTGCTTCTTCAAAGGAAGCAATCTTATTTTGAGGCATCATTAGACTGCTAATCCTGTACACAAATCGCAAGTGTGCCCCACGCTTGAATTTGGCAGCCTCTGGTCTGAAGCTCCAAAATACCTGAAAAATACCCTCCACTCTGTGCAGAAACGGGCGGTCCGTTTGATAGATTCTCCCATCTTAAAAAACGGGTGGGGATGCTATCCTTGTTCT
Source organism: Glyphotaelius pellucidus (assembly GCA_936435175.1). NCBI lineage: Eukaryota > Metazoa > Arthropoda > Insecta > Trichoptera > Limnephilidae > Glyphotaelius > Glyphotaelius pellucidus. The sequence continues at coordinate 6,254,637 of OW386539.1, read as the reverse complement.
ACCGGTATTTCAATGGAAGATGTTTCGAGGAACTTGCGTCATTGATCCCTTCGGCATCGGCGCGTAGTCGGGAAACACGCCAAATGCGTGTTCAAAATACGTGCACGGTTGACATTTGTCACATAGGAACGAGTCGCTTCTTCGACTCGTTCTTGTGTTCAACTGCTCGGCTGTGGACGATTTGCCGGCTTCTGTGTTTCCTTCTTTCTAAAACATGAGTCTCTCAATGTTAATTCCTTCCTCTCCTCAAAAAGACCCTCCACACAGCATCTCAGATGACATAGACCCTGAGGGAAATTGTTTTCCTCAGGACCTTCTCTGTGGAGTTAATGTAAAAATAAAAATAAAACTTTTGCTGTAAGGCAAAGGTTTGGTGAAGGGAAAGGTGAAGGGAAAGGAATGCTAGGAAGTCCCGTGGTGTTCATATTATATTATCATTATAGCTAAAACCTTTTCAAACAAACGATCGATTTTGAATGGCCCAACTGCGGAAAGAACTTGGTTTATATTTCATATACTTTACTCTTGAAATGGTGTACTGATGTGTTCAAAAGCCTCGATGACATTGAGCGAGTTTACAAGCTACTATCTGAGAAATTCACTATCTGTTGGTATACTTTTTTTTTAACTGCTCTCGTCTGGAGCCAGTGTGACTATGACATCCCCAATTGGGGTATGCTGTGAGGCTGAAGGTAGTGGGGAGGGGAAGGAGATGGTGAAGTGGAAGGTGAGTAGAACCTGGCTATTCAGAAAAATTGAAAGGTGGTCAACTTTACTCGCTACTCGCTCAAGATGGGGTCCTACCAACAGCTGATTTCGTAACTGACAGAATTAGTTCACGCGGGAGCCGTAATTCTCGCTACTGGCTAGCGTATGACGCTAGCTGCGAGCTCAAGTTTTTTTTACAAAATTTCGACCGAATTGGTTCGCGCGAGAGTCGTTATTTTTTCTGCTACTGTCGCTAATGAGCGAGTAGACAGTTTTGCGTGTCATCATGACAATCTCACTCGCCGATTCACCCACATTTAAACTTATCGGCTAGTAGCTTGTAAACTCGCTCTATGTAATCGAGGCTTTATGTAAATGTCCATGCATGTGTGCACTCAGTGGCGCGTCTCCCCCCGCGCTTGCCGCAGTCGCCTGTCCCGGGCGAGTGGAACGCCTCCCAGTTTCAGTGAGGGAATCGATTTTTTACGATGCTCTGCATTGGTTTATTATCGGCCCGCGATCGCTCACTTGTTTTTATTACCGAAAAGAATTTCTCATTTATATATGACGGAGTGTTTCGTAACTCCCTCTCGCCGTATTTCCCGAGCGCTGAATGCGATTTTTTCGCATGCGTTAGCATTTAATTAGGCATCGTCTGATCGACGATACGCCCGCCATCGGGATTTATCAATAGACCAACAGGATTCGTGCAATTATACGCCACTGCCGGCCGCGTGTATTGGAAACGTCAATTTATTATTTATATCCTTATTCAAATTATTTATTATTTGTAAATTGCAGGCTGAACTTAACCACTGCCAAATCCGCCGGGATTTGGATAATAGAACCGCCTCCAGAACGACAAAAAACGCTATTTATGACTGAGAGATCTATGGAAACAAGAAACAAGACTTGTAAATTTATTCCTTGACTTCCGTGGTTTAGCGCGATGACTGGACGCAGAATTAACGGATTTATAATTCTACGAAATGCATATTATAAATTTCACATTCACATTTAACCAAATTTTGTTAGATGAATACATCTTCAATTTTTTGTAGCAGATTGGTAGCTAGGTACTTATAACTCTGTTTGTTATTAATTACTTATTACATGTTGGCAGACGAATATTTAACAATTGATCTGGTGCTCATATTATTCAATCTACCAAAATTTAGATGAATCTGTTCAAAAAAACCTTCACCAAGACAAGGTCCAGTAAAGCCGGGACAAGCAAAACTCCACATACCTGCAATGAAAGATGAAATACTGCCATCTTAAAAGTCTAACTAATAGGCGTAAAATAAAACATTTATTTTTCTAATATAAAAAAAAAGGAAGATCAAATCTTTGTACTACTGTACCGCCCACTATAAAATGTTGCTTTTGATTTCCAAAATACACTCATTAAAGAATGTATTATATACTAATACTAAAATATATTTCAGGATTAAATACATGTAACAAGTGTTCACAGTAATGTCCTCTGCGTGCGAACTCTGTCTAAATTTCTTAATAGACAATGAACAGTGTTAATTTCGGGCGACCTCCCAGGTAATTATGTATACATTTTTAGGAAGCATCGCGTTCATTGGTCGAGACATTGTACATACATTTTCGTATGAACCGGTGGATGCAATTTTTAGCCATAAGTTTTTTTTAATTGTTTGTCTAGTTTGTAGTTTTTCTAGATTTTAGAAATATATTGTAAGCTTGTACAGCGCCCTTGAGGTGATTTTTCACAAAAACGGCGCTATATAAATCATCCAAATATTATTATTATTAACTAAACAATATGAATGAATCAGAACTAATTTCTAAAATAAATTTTAATATAAGAACCAGAAAACAAATAAAATATGAAACATTTAATAGCAAAAGAGCATTTCATCCCTCTCTTTCTCGCACGTGTCATATTTATTTAACAAAAATGGTATTATGATTAATAAATTTGATTTTTTTCTCCAGCTAATAAAAAATTCGGTTTTACTGAGGTTTGAACCTTCCTACCCAGTGATAGGAATAAACTGCGCTACCGATCGATCCACATCGGAAGTTTTAAGATCAAAATTGATTTATGGTGAGAACATTTTATAAATGGAAAGATGACCGTAATTTTTTTTTTTACTTCCATCAATGTGTATTATTTGTTTTTACTCTGTTAAATATTCTTAATGAACAATTGAAGATTTATTATTGATTGAACAACAACGAACATGAAGTTGAAAGATACCTACCAGCTTATAACTATCTATAGATAACTTGTGTGAAACCATCCCGGTCGAAAACAAATAAACTGTATTACAGTTAAAATAAATTATTGTTTGAAAATTATTTTTTGTAATAATTGCATGCAAACAAGATAAACTGTTTGGTCGCTGTTATCTATTTATAAAACATTTCCGAGAAGTTCTTTTTCCTCAATCTATAAATCACAAAGTCGCACAGTTAGTTGGTATTCTTGGAATCTAATTGGACCGCGCTAACCACAACTATTAAAAAGTCTTGTGTTCCCTATTTTATCGATCCCTTTTCAACCTTTAGATTTAGAGAAATCAATTTCAACAAGCCATTATTTTCAGATGTTTCTACTGTAGCATTTATTTTTTTGAAAATGTGTTGTTAACCTATCAGGCTAATTTGTTCGCTTTTCGGATTAACTCATGCAGGTCGCATAAAAATCGTTGTGTCTCCCTTACTATCGTTGTGAAAAATATGATAAAAACGAAAGAGAAAACATCAAGCTTTATATTCAAACATAAAAAAAGTTTCGGATCGCAATTTGAAGAAAAATTATGAAACTTTGTGAATTTTTTGATAATTATTTTTACATGGAACGATAAAGAGTGAGGTGACGATAATGTTTGTAATTTATTTTTCTAATAAAACAAACATGTGTTTTTATCAGTAATTATAGTTAGTGAGCCATTTTTTTAAACTTTTTTATGTTTTTATGCAAAATTTTAATATTTCAAAAATTATATGTTTATTTTGACTTATAAAATTTGAAAGCTCAATTTATCACCTTTCGAAAACAGCTTTTAGTTTACGGATATGTTCAAAGATATTCCATTTATCTGGATTTTATTGTACAGTGGAAATATTTGAACTCTGACAAAATATAGTTGAGGCCTGAGAGGTCAAGGATCGTTCGATATAATACATAATCTAGTAATTATATATAAAGATACACACAATTTTCAGTTTAGAGAGCATTGATAATAGCGCACTTTCAAATTATACTGTCTGACTTTTCTGACTTTGCACTCCGATCCACGAACTGTTCTGAGAAACAGGTTATATTATCCATTCTTTAAAATAGAAAAAAAAACTACTGTTAAACAAAGAAATAATTATATCAAAGACATTACGTTTTGATCTAACAAAGTTGAACAATGCAGAAGGAATATTATTATTTATGATTGTTCCTCAAATAATTAAGTAGGTAGGAACTTATCTGTGATAAATCAAACATTGCCTTTTACTTTCCCATAGATGACCGGCAGTTTTAGGCGGACCTGAAACTAGGACATGCAACGGTCTAGACATGTACTTACTAGATCTGAACATGAATTATTATTTAAAACTTTGCTATATTCAAATTAATAAAAGTTTGATGCAGTATATTTTGTTTTCTCTATTCTGAAGATGGAGGGTCTCGAAATATGTATTTCCGTGCGCATCTTAAATATTTTACGTCAAAGTTATAAGGTCATCAAGTAAACGTCAACAACAAATTTCAAAAATTCACTCAACATGGAAAAAAGCAAAATGCAATTAATTACTTGTTATAATGGGCACCAAATGTAGGGTCATACAACACTTTAGTAGAACGTTCGCGCGGCCTGTTTCTGCCCGTTTTATTCAAATCTTAATTTTGGATTTGAGATCAAAATACCCAACCAAACAGAAAAATTATTTTTGTAATCAAATGGTGTATCAAATATCTAGTACGGATGTGAACTACTTTATTTATTTTTGCTTTAAATTATAAGATAAAGCCAAGTCAGCTGGAGTACAATTCTCCCGTCTGGAAACCACATTATAATACTCATGTCGAGTACAAGCTGTTGAAAGAATACAAAACAAATTCTTAGGTTTTCTCAATTTTAAAATGGGTTTACCAATAATTGTGTTAAACTATAACACTCTGTTAAATTATATGATTATGCTCAAATTGCCAGACAGAAAAATTTTCACTAACTTAGTATTTTTATATAAAATTCTAAATGATTTAGTTGATAGTCCGGTATTGCTTGAACTGATACCGCTACGTAATAACAGAAGTCAGGATTTATTTCAGTGCAAAAATTCTGGGACTAACTACCGTATGTATTACTCTTTGCCCACAATACTAATGAAGGGAAACAATTATACCAAATCAGTGGAGGCAATTCAATTATGTAAAATAAATATTGTATATTTCTTATTATTCATGTGTAAAAGCCCCCAAAAATGGCATTAATAAACACATAAATAAACCAATAGTGAATGTTTTTCTAATCTACCAGGAAAACAGAAACATCCACCGGTCCCAGGACGTAACGCATGTGAGCTTATTGCTTTCTGGTCATTGAAATATTTCAGCACTTGTTCCTGACATCGAGCTTTGTTTGAGAAATCGACCACAGGCGCTTTAAGCTTGGCCCTTCTCCCCTCACGGCTTAAAGCAATAACAGATCTTAATGAACAATCGCATACCACCACTTACAAATGTATCTGCAATAACTAACTCCACCGCGCACCTCGCACTGCGCAATGCGTCGCCGTCTCGTCCCGATGATTCATTAGCGGTCACGGAAAGCTTTGCAATTTTCCTTAAGTTCAATTAAAGAAAATTAACAAAATACCACAATAGCGTTAAGACACACGTTTCAAATCCAAAGTAATAGATTAGGATTGGATATTCAAATAACAGTGTATTTTTACAAAAACAAAAAACAAACATTTTGTTTATTCCCATCCTGTGAATAATTGACCCGTTCAGTTGCAATTTTGAAAATAACACTGAAATTCAGTTCATTTAACCAGTTAAGTTACAATCAGACAGACCCACAAAAGTTGTTATTTTAAAATATTTTTACATACAGACCAAAAAAAAAACAAAAAAGCAGTTACGAATTTGATACATTTGCTCTTTTTAAATATTGTCTTATCGTCTTGTTGTTTGGATTTGGTGATTAAGATGCTTTACTTAAAGTTCTCTTAAAAGTATGTTAAAAAAATATTTCTTTGAAATTCAGGCTACTATTAATTTTATCCAACTTATAAATTTGATTGCACGTAAATTCTTTTAGATCTTTGTGAACATACAAAAAGACAGCAACCAAAAAATACTCGAAAAAATAGTTGAGCATCATACAGTTAATTTTAAGGTTTAAATATGAGGACGACAAAAATGATGTAAAAAAAAGTCAGGTGGCCGAGTGGTTAGGTTAGGTTAGGTTAGTGGTTAGGGTCATTGTCCCGGTAAGACAAAAGTCCTGTGTTCGATTCCCATTTGTAATCGTTATTTGTGTCTTTTTTGTTTCATGGAGATATATAAGTTTTATCTTCGTGATAATCATTCAATAAATATATATCACTTAAAAATTACCCCCTCGAGCCTCGACCATATCTTGTCAGAGAGTTGAAATAATTCTGCTTTGCAAATAAATGAAATACATCTAAATTTTTTTCTTCAAAATTCGCAAATTCACTTTGTGGCATCATTATTTAATTTAATGAAAATAAATAACTTTGTGTACACCACTATTTAATTAACAATTTTTTTTTTATATGAATACCACACAAGAGTCTCAACTGCTCCCGTCTGGAGCTAGTGAGACTCTGGCATCCCCAATTGATTTGTTGTGAGGCCGAAGGTAGTGGGGAGGGGAAGGAGATGGGGTAGCGGAAGGTTGGAAGTACCTGGCTATTCAGATCTGGTCACCAAACACGGCTAAAGCCATTTCAAGCAACGTTTCAATTCTGAACGGTGGTCTTACATCAGGGCGATACTGTTAGTATCTTCCACTCTGGAACGTGCCGCAAATATACTATATATTATTTTAAATGAATAAATTGTGAAATAACACAAATTAATCAAACAAAACTTATTTGCCACGCCGGGATTCGATCCCGCGACCTTCGGAATGCATATATATACGAAATATCAACATGTTTCGAAAACTATGTTTTCTTCGTCTGGATAATAAGTTAACTTATGAAAAACGGCGAAGAAAACAAAACTATAAAAAAGTGGTGTACACAAAGTTATTTGTTTTCATTAAATTACAACTAAATTTATCCAAAAACTAAAAAATACACTATAAAACGATAAAATACGCTTAATAATTCGAAATAAACATACAATTTTTGAAATATAAGAATTTTGCGCGCAAACATTAAAAAAAATTAAAAAATGGCTCACCTTACGTTTTCTAACTAAAATTGCAGATAACAAAATAAAATTAAAACGCATAATAATTTTATTCGAAAAATGTTTTATTGACGTTATTATTACCTCCCTTTTTTCATTTCATGTAAAAATAATTAATAAAAAATTCTCAAAGTTTAATTTTTTTTTCAAACTTTGGTTCCATAAAGGGGGCATACATTTTACTTCCTTTGGGGTTAATTTTTAGATTAGAATATAAAACGTGGCATTTTTTCCTTTCTAACACCGTTTGGATTATATTTCTCACTATGATAGTAAGGCAGATACAACGAATTCTGTGAGACCTGTATGAGACCTCTAAGGGGTTAATCCAACTCCAATAAAATATAGAAATCGTATATGCTTTAATAAGATACACAACTAATAGGTAAGTAAGGAAATTGGTTTAACAAACTGGCTGTATTGTAAGCTCCTGCCTCCTGCCTAGTACCAACAAGCTGGACTGTGTCCGATGTCCGCGATTCAAGATGCAAATTGTCCTCCCTTTAAAATGTTACAAATCGTGAGGTGGGCGGTTTGTTCCCCGAGCACCTACAGATTATTTAGCTGTACTACACGAAAAACACCACGTAATTTTGTAGGTCTTGTTTTGGGTGCGGGACACAAGCTTTCCGGTACAACAGGATGCTTGTACCTAACTTGTAAGGCTTTAAATTCAGCAAAAAAAGAAAAAAGGTGTGGTAAAAGGGGGAATTCGTTGATTTGATATTTGAATCAAAGATACATTGGAAGCATGATATTATCTGTATTAGGGTCGTTACATTATTGGGTTAAATTCACCAAAACGATAGCGAAATGGCGTTCAGTAACGCAAGCGTTGGTAAAATATATCAACGCGTGGTTCTAAAAAAAATCGCAACCTTTTTTTAATATTGAAAACTGTAAATAATATACAACTGCCGATATATTTTTATTTTTTTCTAAATCTGATAAAAAAATTATGCATATTATTAATTTCTAAGAATATAAGATATTTTTAAAGTTAGCAAAAGATATCAACACATTTTTTCAAGGTTTAATTTATTTATTATAAGTACAAAGTAATACAATATGACAGCAAAAAAATAAAATAATATACAGAAAAAAGAAAAGTCCCAATAAACTACTTTTTAGCAGTTTGTCGATGGGTACTTTTACTTTGGAGATATAAATAAACTTATTTAACATAATTAAAAGCATTTAGAATCTTGTGTTAGTCTAATACAAATTATTTCTTTCGGCAAGCCAATTTCTCAACAAAACATTTGTTTTACCATTTGTACATTTTTTAATTTCGGCAGGTAACATATTTAAGCAATTGGTAATCATATAGTCCAGCGTTCCTTGTCCATATTTGTTTAAATGCTTAGGTACAATTAGTCTTTCATTTAACGTAAAACGAGTATTGTAAGTTTGGCCCAGTTTATTTATGTATATGGGGCTATACGTATGCGGAAATATAATTTTATACCACAGAATTGTTCTTACAGAGAGAATTTAGAGATTTTGGTAAAAGTACGGAACATTATGCCTTTGTTCATATAAACTTTTATGAGCTAATAATTTAACTGATGAATTTTGAACTGATTGAACACGATTTACATTTGTTTTACAGGAAAGTCCCCTAGCTGTAATTCCATATCTTATGATAGATTCAGCTAATGATAAATAAATTATTCGAAGTGTGCAAATTGGAACATAAAATTTTAATTTATATTATCTGCTAACAGATCTGAGTCGTTCACAGACTTTATTTATTTGTAAATCCCATTTGAAAAAAAAATCAATAATTTCACCTAAATAAACATACTCTTTGACTAGTTCAATATTTTCACATGTACACAAAGCAGAGATACCGACGTGTAAGCAATCTGATGTATGTGTTTTTATTTCAGGTGTAATAATATTTGCCTTGGCATTGGGTGATCTTATGTGTAACAATTTAGTTTTTTTGCATTTATGAGTAAACCAGAGTCATGAGACCATTTCAAAAGTTCAATGTAATCTTTCTGTAAGAGTTCAATACATAATTGCAAATCACTGCGTGAAATTACCAATGCAGTATCATCCGCGTATTGGTAGTATTTTACATGTTTAAAAATTTACTTAATAAAAGATACATAAATGATATATAGAGTAGGACCTAATATGGAACCTTGAGGAACGCCTGCTAAAATTCTTCTTTTTTTACTTAAGGTGTTTAATAGCTTTATTTTCATGCACCTATTGCTCAAGTAATTTTCAAAGAGTTTTAGAAGGCTTCCTCTTATTCCTATGATTTCTAGTATTTGTAATAATTTTCTATGATTAATAGTATCAAATGCCTTAGAATAATCTATAAATAAAACTAATACATGATTTTTACTATTAAATTCATTGTTTATAAAGCTGGAAAATTTTTGAAGTAGCATTTCGGTACCTTTTTTTGGAAGCCATGTTGATTGGTATCAATAATAGAAAAATCTTTTAAATATTTTATTAATTTCAGCTGAATGTATTATTTTTAAAATAATCGCAACCTGTTTTCGCAAATGAACACATGATAATGTGTCAATAGTACACAACTGCTAACTCAGCTAAATTTGCAGCCACCTCTGGTCTGGAGCCCCAAAAAATCTAGAAAAACCCTCGACTCTGTGCAGAAACTGGCAGTCCGTTCGATAGATTCTCTTACCTTAATTAATGCTGTCCTTTTTCTATCGGTATTTTAATGGAAGATGCTCCGAGGAACTAGCATCATTGATCCCCTTGGCACCGTTGCGTAGTCGAAAAATACCCCAAACACGCTAAGCATGCGCCCTACATATGTATACGGTTGAAATTGAGAACGGATCGTTTTTACTACTACATTACTATACAGTTTTATTAAGGGGACATTTACGAGTTTTATTTGGGGGGCATTTACGACAAAAATAAGCATATTTAATAATTTTATGCCCATGTAAAAACCTGCTGCTATATTAATAAAATATATTTTTAAACAAAGGCAAACATTCCCGGGTGACAAATAACCTGACAATATTTGAAAATCTCCTACGACCACCACAGTGAACAGAAAATGTTGCTTGTGTCGTGATGGAGGACTTCGCCAGCAGAAGAATTTAACACGCGACGCCTGGGTTGGACCCAAATGCGATACCAACTCAGTCACGACCGGTCCAAAATTTATTTATTCCAGAAGGTACGCGGGGGCAGTGCAATATATTACATTTCATATTTTAGAGTAGCGAAATAGACAAAACAATCAAAATGAGAATAATTAAATAAAAACAGAAAAGGTGGGTGAAAATATTAAATTTAACTAACTAACTAACAGTCACGCCGTTTTCCGCAAGGGTAGGCAGAGAGGACGGACCGCCATACAACTCGGTCTTGGCACACACTCCTTGCCTCACTCACATTCACGCATCTTCTTTCTTAATCTTACTCATAATGCTTACATCAGCCAAACATCATTTCGTGCAAAACAAAAATCAAATAAGATGTTCGGTTTTAAATCCAGTACAGCCTTTGAAGTCCTCAATAATTCAGTGTAATCTAGTGCTGCCTTCACCTGGTGGTGGGTACCTACCTGCAACATGAATAAAACATGAAGTAGGTACCTTCCGAGTAAGATGTGGTTCTAGGCAAATCCCGGCGAGTCGTGTGAGCGCTGCATAATGGGGGCTTTGTGCCAACTTTTTTTGCACACTTTCACAATTATCTTTAAAGAGGTCGATAAATGTGATTATATTATTATTAAAATAATGTCGATCACTGTTGAGAGATCTATAATTAGACTCCATAAAAATGGTGATTTGACGAAATTAGAGCTAGGACTTGTTTAGTCAATATTTTTTGTTTTAAATATTGAAAAGCAATGATAATTACTGTAAAATCTTGTATTAGTGTCTCTCAGTGTGCCGTTTGTGGTTGCTTTAGTTAGAAGATTACTTTAACTTTAAACACTCGGATCACGTTGTGCTGTTTTTGTCACTAAACATCAAAATCTGCTGAGTCACTTTGTGCTATATCTGTCATTGAATGACACGTCCTCATAAAACCGGTTTTATATATTTTTTAGTGAATATCGCATCTGATCGCAACCGTCTGGAGCCAGTGAGACTTTGGCATCTAAAATTAGAGTTTTGTGAGGTTGAAGGTTAGGTGAACCGTGAGGGGAAGTAGATGGGGAAGAGAAAAGTGGGGAAGTACCTGGCTAATCATATCTGGTCACCAAACAAGCCATTTCAAGCAACGTTATCAAATAAACAATCTTAGTTTCTGTTATGGAATGTTTTCTGTTACACATGAAATTTAAAATATGAAATTGAATGTCAAGCGGGAATATTAAATATTTAACCTGTATCAGAACTAACTAACATGATATTATAATATTGTCTAGACCAGAGGGGTTAACATGTACATTTTTTTATTTGTAGATTTGTACTTCCTGAACCCAATCCATTACCAATGTATATCCATAAACCTATGATATAAAACTGTATGATATAAAACTGGTTTTTTTTGCCTATGTTAGAAGTCAACTTGAATACAATTCTCCCATCTGGAACCCACATTATAATATACATGTATAAGCTGTTGAAAGAATACAAAACAAATTCTTACGTTTTCTAAATTTTAAAATGGGTATTCCAGCAATTATGTTGAACTACAACACTATTTTTAATGAAATGAATATGGTCAAATTGTCGGAAAGAAGAATTTTCACTTACTTGGTATTTCTATATAAAATTCTAAATGATTTAATTGATAGTTCGGTATTGCTTGAATTGATAAGCTTCCGGTTTCCACAATTTAATAAAAGAAGTCAGGATTTATTTCAGTGCAGAAATTCTGGAACTAACTACCATGTGGATTCCTCTTTGTGTCCAAGACAGTGGACATATTCAATTTATCTTTAAACAAATATAAAATATTGTTACTGAGGCAGTTCAGTTACGTACAGTAAGTACTGCATGTTACTTACTATTTATATGTAAAAACCCCGAAAAAGGGCGTCAATTAATAAATAAATAATACATAAACAATACAGGTACAAATATGGGAATAATCATAGGCTTAATTAATAAGTTTGTAATATTGATATTTTCTAATATTGTTTTTTATTATGAAAATAAGAAACGTTATTCATTCGCAAATAGTTGGTACAAACTATAGAGGGCCATGCTAGAAGCAACTACCCAACACGAAAAGGAACTCACTCGGAAACATAGCATGTAGAACTACTAACAGGACATGTGAGAAATACATGCAGCCGGTGTGTGCAAAGTTACAATACTGGTAGGAGATGTGAAGAGGACCAAGAAACACCCTTTCAATTATGGGGCCAATGTCCCGCCTTAATGTACTGTACCTGAGAGGTCATGTTGCCAAACCAGAAGATACCCCAGACTTCCAATGATCACCCTGAAGCAGAGAAAGCGCAATGGTCCTATGGCCAGAGACGAGAGCTATGAAAACGATCCTCGATTATCGTGTAAATAATTAAATTAACTTAGCTGTGTTAACAGACACTAACAAAGCTTTAAAGCTCTAAAAACAGCAGATAAGTACCTAGTTGGTAGGCAGTGAACGAATGCAGAATGCACTCTCCATTCCTAACCTTTCGCGACATATCTTGATATAAATAAAATAAGCCGCTTGACATGGCTAAAATACAGGATTGAAAATCAGTGCCTTTTTTCACAGGTTCTCATGAGAAACGTAAAGAAACACCAAAGAGTTGTGCGCGGCCGATGCACGCGCAGAGTCAAATCTCCCTGGCGGAATTAAACAAACCCATTCCTTCTATCAAGTATCCCTAAAGACAAGTTTAGTGTGGATAGCGGCCCAGACTAACGACCTTTAGAGTCCAGACGGTCCGATTATTGGCTCACCTTCTAGGCCAGGGTTTGGCAGTGAAGTAGTCTCCTGAAACGGTTCTGGGGAAATAATTGCTGGGGAAATAATTGCTGCGGTTTAGTTACCTCGAGGATAACTAGTCGTATATATAAGCTTTTCTTAAGCTCTACTCTGTTACTCATATCACCTTCCGGAAGTTTCATTTTATATGTTAATGTATAAGATTTTATTGCATCTTTATCATCCATCGATCTATATAATTTTGTTTGAATACGTAATAAGATTCAAACTGGTTTCGAGCAGCCGGAGCGCTCTACGAAATCTAGTTGACCGGAAAGAGCGATACATTTGTCTATGCATGTAGGAAGGAGGCTCGTGTTCTTATGACTTCTGATAGATGTGAATGAAAGGAGCGGAGTAGATCCGCCGCGCGGGTCATCGAAGTTTGGCCTATATTAGATTCATTTTAATTCTCGCGTTCGGGCGCACTCGTCTCGACCTCCGACTGCTTTCGCGAATCCTCCGTTTGGTGCGCCCCTGGCCGCCGGGAGGCTGCGGGAGGCTGCGGGAGGCTGCGGCGGTGGCGGGAGGCTGGCGGGGCAGGAGAGGGGCAGCGTGTCGGGAGGGACCAGAAGGGCGGGGGGAGGAGGCCGCGCTGGTGGGGGAAGGGGCCGCGGAGCAGCGCGCTGCCGGAGCGGCTGTTTGTTTTGTGCGAACTCGCGCCGCGCGCCCACCACGGCGGCTCCCGTAACGGCAACTTTACTTCACCATCACGTAAGAGACAAAACAATCTATCATTGCGCATTAATGTCCGCGTATTGTCCTCGCTGTTGCTAGTCGCCAGTTGTCATTGCTTGTATTACCGCAGCCCGCCGGGTCCCGCAGCGCCCGCGCCCCCTCGCCGCCAGCGCCCGGGTGCGACAAAGTGCAGCATTGCATGCTGAAACACGTAAGAAACCAAAACAAAATATCATTGCACATTTCTGTTGTTGTTTAAAATGGCCGATTCAATCATCATCCTTCTTTCACATTAATAAATAATTGTTCATCTCCCTCTGTTGCACGGAGATCTAACGCCTTTGTACGAAAATCCAAATATTATGTACTTACCGACTTGCTTGCAGTTATGGTATGTAAGTACCTACATAATATTGTTTATCTTTTATATTTGAGAGAGCAAACTTTGTGTGATGTTTGCATATCATTAACAGTTTATTTAATCACACTTATGCTTCAAGTTCGCAGAAAAATTTCTTTCAGAAGTTCAAAGCAAAGCTTTTCAATCCGTTACCTCATTCGATTGCAAATACATCTTGTATTATTTGATGACTATATGTCACACGTATTTAATTGAGTGTATTCACATATCACTGCATTAATTAATAGAAAAGTGATAGTACCTACTAGTAATACGTCTAGACGACCAATTATGAATGTTTGCATCGGCCAGGGATCCGCGGAAGTTTTCTCGTAGGCCCGGGTTTGTCCGTATAAAATTAGCGAGTCGCTTTGGCGCACAGTTTACGACACGAATGCATTGACCACTTTAACAGCTGACTTTGGCTGAGTTTATTCGTTCATTGCCTTTGTGCCGTGTGATCGTTTTGGATTCGGAAAATCGTCGATTTGAAAGGAGAAAAAAGAGCGCAGAACTTTGCATACTGGTTTGCTGTTAGCTGTTAGCTGGCAGCACAGCTCGCTCTCCAGGCAATACATCACCTCTGCTTTATTTATATTCCCTGTTCCTCTTACCTCCATCAGGGTGGCACTGATTAATCTAATAATAACACCACGAAATGTTCAAACAAAATAACTCATCAATTTAATAACAATTTTTCGACCTCCACTAAAATAATACATCAACTATTTAATATATCAAATTTAAATGCCGATAATTCATTATGATTATTGAAATAATAAGAACCAAGATCTTAATTATAATTATCATCCTTTAAATCTACCATTACTAATTAATTTCACTCAAGCTATTTATTTACCAACTTAATGAGAATATCATTTATTCTGTACAGAATCATAATTTGGTCATGTTGTGTAAAGAACATTTAAAATCACCTTAACATTCTACAGGCATTACCAAACTTAATTGAATTCTTATTGTCAAAGCGCGTATCATTCATAATACATCATACATATTCATAAGCGAAGCAGACACAGCTTTTTTACTATAGATATAATTAGCTTCCAACCGTTTCCCGTTACTTAGGTTTATTTAACTCTGACATTGACTTTGGATAGTTTTTTATATTTAAGTCAGCATTTCGATCGTTTTTAATTGGTTTTTCATAAAAACAACAACACTTTATTACCTACTTTCACGATTTTTAGCCGTAGAGGTATCTTGAAGATTCCCACGGTATTTTGTATATGAGAGGCAATCATTCCTCCTTCTTCCTTACTCACAAGCGGAAAATATCACTTGTGCAATGATGGAGCACTTCGCTAACATAGAACTGGGTGAGAACTGTTCACACAACGGTCTAATTATGTAAGAATACATTTGAGATGTTATGGCGTGTCGCATAATTTGATGATTTGTATTAAGGACTTCAAAACAATTCGTGGTGGAGAAGTAAGCCTCTCGACTAGCGATCCGGAGGTCGCGGGTTCAAATCCTGCCGCGTGCAAGTAAATTACATTTGATTGATTTGTGTTGTTTCACGATTTAATCTTTTTAAAATAGCATCAGGTTATTAAGGGTACGTTCCAGAGTGGTAACCACTCCCAGTACCGTCCTGGTATAAGACCACCATTCAGGCTTTAGCCGTGTTTGGCGACTAGATCTGAATAGCCAGGTACTTCCACTCCTTTCTCTCCCCCATATCTTTTTTCTATCTATTACCTTCAACCTCACAACAAACCCCAATTGGGGTTGCCGTAGTCTCACTGATTCCAGGCGGTTGGGAGCAGTTGGGACTCTTGGGGGAGAAAGCACAACACCCCAAAAGTTTAACAAAATAATACGAAAACCTCGACTATAAACAATAACATATCTTCGATGCATTGCAACTGAACAACATGTAAAGCTTTTTTTCGTTATTTGTTTTTGGAGTGTTATGCCATGTTGCGCTACCTCCTTCTTTAGCCAACGTTTCGGACAGCGTTACAGTGTCCATCATCAGGGCAGACACAATTACACTTAACGACACTGTAACGTTGTCCGAAACATTGGCTAAAGAAGGAGGTAGTGCAACACGGCACAACACCAAAAAAAAAAATACTTTTGGCCGTGAAAATCTAAAAATGTAACATGTAAAGGTATTTAGCAGTAAATTTAAGCAAACTTTTATATAAATAATATCAACCGGGATATGAAAAGCCTGCCGTCTAGTGTGTTTAGTAGGTGTATAGATGGTATTATGGGATATAATATGTATAGGTATTGTATAGAGCGCGGTGTACAGTTCCCTGAGCATCATTAACAAACCGGTAGATTCTCCTCAACTCGCTCCCAGATAAATAATCGTTACTATTCTGTTAGACCATTCTATTAATCTTTATGTTTTATTTAGATATCCATGCTAATTAGCTCGCGAATAGAGATGCGCGGGTTAATTGGTGGCAAAGACATTTCCTTACCGACTCGTCGCTTTTATGGCAGCTAAGCTTTTATTTTATTTCGTGTTTTATACGGAATGCCTCAATTATTTCAATAAATAAACTCTAACAGAATTATACGTCTAGACTCTTTCAGAGAGTTACGTGTGAAGATGTTTAAAATAAGTATATTTTGATATTAATGAACTTATAAAATTCGTGCTTTGATCAGCGGTAAATTGATTTCCAAGTTTGTAAATGCGATTTTTAAAAACAATTAAATGTACAACAAATACCAATAAATCTGAATTAAAATATGAAAAAGAACAAAACACATAAATGTAACGGTCCCATCTGGGTATTGAACGGTTCCATACCAACTGAGAATAAAGTCAACTCAACACATCCTTGAAAAGTCATTAAAAGCTATCAAAAAAATAATTTTAAATTAGCCGATAACCATAACCTATTTAAACAATTTTTTATATATATTTTTTATCACTCTAAATGGCTTTTCTGAGATGGTTCTGAGTTGGTTTAATTCCGAGCTGTCCGGTCACCGTATTGAACCCAGGATCTTTTGGTCTAGCCGGGACAACTTGGGTTCAAGTCCCAGTTGTACCTTTTTTATTTTTCTGTGTCTAGTTCTTTTTCATATTTTCGTTTAGATTTATTAGTATTATCTTCTTCTTCAATGATATATTACATTGTTACAATGATATTTACCGTTTATATATTTTTTTACTTTTGGTGACTTAGCAGGGGTGCCCGGGTTCATGGGGTGAGGTTTGTCAGGGTCTTGACGGCTGATGTGTCTGTCCATTTGCTGATCGAGAGAGTTAGTTGGTTCAGGAAGTCTTTTGACCTCTTCATACAGGGTGACCGGACAACTCGGAATGAAACCAACCCAGAACCATCTCAGATAAGTCATTTAGAGTGATAAAAAACATATTTAAAAATCGGTTAAATAGGTTACGTTAGGTTAGGGTTATCGGCTAATTAAAAATTATTTTTTTCATAGCTTTTAATGATTTTTCAAAGATGTGTTGAGTTGACTTTATTCTCAGTTGGCATGGAACCCTTCATACAGAATCCCTCGACCTACCGTCTTGCACCGCAGTTGAAGGGATGGATTCATGTGTCCATCACTTCTAGACACACTGAACTCCAGATTCCTACTCATCCATCATACATGTACCCTTCCCAGAACTTCGTTTTCTTCATTTCCTTAAAAAAAACCCTCCACCAAGAAACCCATAAGAATATATAGGGAAATTGTTTTTCCAGGGCCTCCTGTTCGTAGTTAATGCAAAAAAAAACTTCCACAAACACAGCAAACTTTTTTCGTGGCATCATTTTTATTTAAAAAATGGCGCGCCCTGGTTGACACGATTGTAACCCTCCTAGTAATCAAAAATTGCTTGTCTGTAAAGTCGGTTTACGGACGATAATTTTACGTGATAACGTCATGTAATAACGATGGAGTGGAAGAGAGAAGAAGCCGAACGCTTGTTCCGTGCTCTCGCTTGCACGCTCGGCTCAGGCGGAACGTGACAATGAGTCATGCTTTTTAGTGAGTGCAGCCGGCGTTCATCGATTTATAAGACGTAATCACGTCAAAAAAATAAGTAAAATGCTTGGTTTTACCCACATTTATTTATAAAACATCTTTCGTAAGCAATGCTTACTTCATCAGGCCTTGCTTAAAATATCAGCGTATATTTGTCTCGCAATAACATTATTTAGACATGTTGTTCTGTTCCAAGACTGAACGTCGCGACCGCGGCCCAATAGTCTGAAGTCCTGTAGCCGCACAATTAAATTTAGAAGTGTTCTTGTAAGGGAAACAATAATTGTTATAGTGTGTGTATCGGCGACCCTTTGTGTCGATTGTTTGCAAAAAGCCTTGACTCGTCTGCAGTCGGTCTGTCTGCCTCCTCCCCCCACCCTTCCACCCCTCCCTCGGCCCTTAGAAGCCGGTATCTAACTATGCGCCGCCCGCTCACCTTATTTTGTTCGTGCAAATATATTTCTTCACATGGTTGAGTTTTCCAAACCGCAACCAACGAAGCCTTTTTTTACCTTGAACCATTTTCACTTGCGACTGGTTTTATGTTATCACTGTCCCTTTTTAAAACCGAGGGCCAACTTTATTTTTTATTTAATTGAATATATTACTTACTCTTTTGTGTATTTTTACATCTGCCGCGTTGACGCAGGTACCTACCTATCATTTATTAATTATTTATCAATGTATTTGTTACCTTTGCCTAAAATTGAATAAATTTATTTTTTGATACTTATTCATTTATTTATTGTTCGGAAAATTTACAAATTGTTAAGGGGTCGTCCATTAAGCACGTGAGGCTCGAAAGGGGGGAGTGGTTTGGAAAAAAATCACGAAATATCACAAGGAGGGGGAGGAGATATAATGAGATATCACGTGTATTTATTTTTCGTTGAACGTATGATTTCTAAACCAAACAGCGGCGCGTGGCATTGACTCACCATTGCCAGGCAATGATTTCCCCGCGCGTTGCGATAACCGCTCGGCTCACCAGTCGCCACTAAGTCTGTGATTTTGAAGCCGAATACATTCGTAAATCGTTGCCGCGTATGTTTTGCCTTAAAACAATGGAACAATTTCTAAACTAGGAGATCTGTATAAAGCAACCTTAATGCGTGTCTGGATATTTTTTTATCACGATGCTTAATTTTTCAAAATTTAATCAGATTATACCTGTATTTAAAGATAATATTTTGAAATTTTCAATAAAGTTTGTACTAGTCTAAAACCTCACCACATATCACCAGGGGGGGGAGAGGGGTTAAAAAGTTGCTAAAAAACATCACGTGATTAATGGAGGACCCCTAACATTAATGAAATTGCCGTCGGGATGTGCTTGGATATTAACACTCCAATTAAAAATGTTCACAACTTGCGTAAATCAAGAGTTAATTGTTACTAGATGAAATAACAGAAATAATAATAAGCAAAATAAAATATAAAATAAAGAGAAAGAAAGAAAAGAAATAATAATAATAAATAGCATGATAACGCAATTAAATAAATTTTAGTTAAAATACTTCTATTTTCCATGACGCCATATTAATTTATAGCTAATAAAATTAATACGCATGTGATTTGCGTTATTTGTAACAAAGGAATGGCCTCGTATTATCTATATATATAAAAATCAAAATGTGTTTGGGGATTAGTGAGATGTCTGTATTGCTATATTAAGCATAGGAAATGTTTGAAACTTACAAAATACTTTCCTCAAATCCCGGCAAAGATTTTTGGATTATGCAACCATATGACAATATATCTGAAAAGTTTTTTAATTATCACAAAAATTCTTGCGAAACTATAAAAAAATTGAGAATTATATTTTAATAAACACGATGGTATAACTTTGTTTAATTCCACTTTTTATTTTCTTATCCAACTAGTTTCGGTTCAACCTGAACCTTCTTCAGGGAAGAATAAAAATATACTAAACAAAATACAGATATTCAGAAATTACATGTTAATTAGAAGAGGGAGAAAGAACATCAACTTAAGTGGGGGCGAGGAGGGGAGGTGGCTACGAGGGAGGGGTGGAAGTGGGCGGGGCTAGTGGAAATATTTTAAAAATGGGGCTGTTGGACAAATCTAATTGTTTATTAAGTAAATTAGTTTTATTTATTTTTAATGACTTTTTGGTCTAATATTTTAATTTTAATATTTAATTTAAGGTTTAATATTTTTTTCCAAATTATCCATATATGGATCCATATCTGGATAATTTGGAAAAAAATATTTTTAATTCTACCTCACCCCTTCTAAAAAATGTGTTTTTATGGAAGCGCTATGTTGATGACATTATATGTATTTGGAAAGGTACTGAACGTCAACTTAACTCCTTCTTGTCCCTCCTTAATTCATTCCATAAAAAAATTCAATTTACATTAGAAATAGGAAATAATTGTTGTTTAAATTTCTTAGACCTATCCCTATCCATTGTTAATAATAAATTTGAATTTAATATTTATAGAAAACCTACCTTCACAGATACCGTAATCCACAATACTTCAAACCACCCAATTTCCCAAAAACATTCTGCATTTCATTCTATGGTTCATAGACTTGTCACTATTCCTCTATCTAACGTTAACTTTACTGAAGAATTATCTAAAATTAAATCTATTGCATTAAATAACGGATACCCCCACAGCCTAATTGATAGAATTCTTTCAAAAAAACTTAATTTCATCTCTACCAATAAATTCCTTTATAATAATAATACATCCAACAATAGAGACAATAAAAACCACGGTTGGCGTAGAATTTTATTCATAAATAATTTTTCATCCTCTTGTGTTTCTAAATTCCCTATCGAAATTAAACCTGCCTTTTACACTAATAATAACCTTGGTAAACTGTTAATTAATTCTAAAGATAAAGAAAATAATTTAAGCCATTCTGGCATATATAAACTTAAATGTAATGATTGTCCAGCATTTTACATCGGTAAAACGGCTAGAAATGTTCACACAAGGGTGGTCGAACACTTGAGATGTTTAAACAGTGCAGGGTTTTCAGAATTCGCCACCCACCTAATAGATACAGATCACTCTTTCAATAAATCTTCCGGGATAAATATTTTACACAGAAATGGGATAGGTCTACGCCTTAATAATCTTGAAGCCCTTGAAATAAAAAAGTCATTAAAAATAAATAAAACTAATTTACTTAATAAACAATTAGATTTGTCCAACAGCCCCATTTTTAAAATATTTCCACTAGCCCCGCCCACTTCCACCCCTCCCTCGTAGCCACCTCCCCTCCTCGCCCCCACTTAAGTTGATGTTCTTTCTCCCTCTTCTAATTAACATGTAATTTCTGAATATCTGTATTTTGTTTAGTATATTTTTATTCTTCCCTGAAGAAGGTTCAGGTTGAACCGAAACTAGTTGGATAAGAAAATAAAAAGTGGAATTAAACAAAGTTATACCATCGTGTTTATTATAATGTATTCCCACAATGTGTTTGCTACATGTGAAAAATTATATTTTACAAAACGATGATATTGATGAGTCAAAATTCAATTTTCAAAACTCTTTAAATTGATGAATTAATTTGAAGTACTTACATAAATCAAGAATTAGAGATGTTTTAAATATTTGCCTATTTTAGGTACCAAATTTGATTGATTGTTCTTATAATATACAGAAATGAATATTTATAATACACGAGAATTTGAATAAAAAAATTGTAATGGGTGACACGCGAGCTGTTTGAAAACTGAAAGTACTGGGACTGAATATATGGAAAGCAGGAGAGGGGTTGGCGGGACCGAGGAACAGGAGAGGGGAAAGAGAACGGAAAGGGAACGGGGACGCACGGGAAAGGACATGCAGGGAGAAAAAATGTATTTCTTTAGATGTGGCATTGCAACGCATGCCGGGAACCAGCTAGTTGCTAAATATTTTTTTTTTAATTTTGTTAAAAATTATTATTTTGTTTAGATATGCATAATTAGACCTCGTCATGTTTATTTTTTCTTAACCCTTTTCGGATATAATTAATCATTTTTGATTTAACCGACTGTTCAGTTTTGCCTACCAACCGGTAAACATGCAATAATTTAACTGAGGCCCGCCGTAATCTTCCTTTACGATTAAAAAAGCATTAAAAATACACCTTATCAACTCACTGCAATTATTATTTGCAGTAAGATATTTCACTGAACAAAATGGCCAAGAGAGCGAGCGCTTGGGACAACAAGGTTCTATCTGACATTTTAGCCAAAAAAAAAAATTTTAGTCAACTTTCTTAATTTTTTTTTTCTCTTTAAAATCCAATCCAGATTTAAATATGTAAGTTTGCAGATAATTATACAACCAAGTTATAAATAAAATTCTTATTACTTTTTGGAGCGACAAGTTTCCATTTACGATTTTTACGCATTTTAGTTCAATTTGAAAACTTTATTTTTATTTATAGAATAACAAGGTTCCATTTTGCAAATTTCACAGACAAATTAGTTTTACCTTGCAAAGATAAAATATTTTTGGAAATAGGTATATGGAGATGGATACAAAGATAAAATAAACATGGTTTTATTCGCGTTGCACTTCGACCTTATTCTCTTTAGGCAACAAAGTTCCATCTGTCGAATGCTTGAAACAAAAGAAAAGAAATATCGCATTTATAACAAATTGAATATGCAGAACGCACCGTAATTAAATTATCGATTTGATTTAAAAACATTCAATGCAAAAACGTGGCATTTAGCCAAAAATGTATTAAAAATAATCAAATGGAACCCTATTGCTTTGAGTTTCACTGATTTTCAATGCAACAAGATTATCTTTTTGTTCTTTTTTCTCAATTGTTAAGTCCTACACTTTTCTGGCATATAATGTTATGAAACATAAAAAAATATGTTTATATTTTGTTTATGTGAATACCTCACATAAGTCACAGCCGCTCCTGTCTGGATGTCCCGTCTCCCAATTGGGGTATGTTGTGAGGCTGAAGGTAGCAAGGAGGGGAAAGAGATGAGAAAGAGGAAGGAGGGGAAGTACCTGGCTGTTCAGATCTAGTCACCAAACACGGCTAAAGCCATTTCAAGCAACGTTTCAATTTTGAATAGTGGTCTTACACCAGAGAGAGACTGATAGTATCTTCCACTCTGGAACGTGCCTCAAATATACTACATACTATTTTTCAAAAATCAATTGTGAAATTACACAAATTAATCAAATAAAAATTATTTGCGCACACCAGGATTCGATCCCGCACCTCAATTGCGAGTCAAGAGCCTTACCTCGAGATCAGTAAGGCCGTCAATTAACTCGTCGTCTTCAATCAACTCTAATTCATAAATTTCAACTGTTAGTATTTTACTCGGAATTCAAACTTTAACCTGGATATCTCAGTTTCATATAAATGGTAGATAGAACCTTGTTGTTCCAAGGATGAGAGAGCCGGACATAAGAAGCCTTAGTGGGTAGGTACTACGTTTCGGTAACATTTATTTAATATCTACTTACAAATTTAATGATGATGGTCCCCATCTGTTAAAATACTTAACTCACTTGTAAAATTAACTCTTGATGTTTCCTGTATTTTTGAGTTCAATGATTACAGTTATCAAACTCGTATATAAAAGGCTACCATATAAAATGATTGCTTTTTTGTGCCAAAATTCAGGACAAATTATGTTGTTAGAGATTTATTTTGAAACAAGAGATGTCCTTTTCATTTTTGCGTAATTTATTTTCAAAATAATGAATGCAATCCGGTGTCAAGGATAATGTTAACGATGTTTTAATGAGTTTTACTTGGGTTTTCTCCATTTCTTCAAGCGTTTTCTAAACTCTGGACATGAAGTTGGAACTTTGGATCTGGAGATGAAGTTGGAACTTTGAATCTGGACATGAAGTTGGAACTTTGGATTTTTTTACATTGGCTCCACACAGGAGACCCTGAAAAAAAATCCTTCAGGGCCTGTGTCATCTTTGGGGATGCTGTGTGGAGGGTCTTTTTAAGGAGAGGAAGTTCTGGGAAGGGAAAGGGTAAGAAGGGTGGGTAGAATCTAGGGTTCAGTGTGTCCAGGCCACCCGCCGCTAGATCCTGACAAACCTCACCCCATGATCCCGGGTACCCCTGCTAAGTCACCAAACGTAGCAAACCATTCGGGGTGACTTATGACAGCGGTTTAGATTATCCAATAAATGGTTTCCGGGGCGGCAGTACCCATTCCCGCCTCCCAAACTAAAATTGAATCTGGAGATGAAGTTGGAACTTTGAATCTGGACATGAAGTCGGAACTTTGAATCTGGACATGAAGTCGGAACTTTGGATTTGGACATGAAGTTGAAACTTTGGGTCTTTTGGCGCTTTTTGGTACTCCTGAGTTCAGATATTCATATTTTTGGTACTCCTGTGTTCAGATATTCATATTTTTGGTACTCCTGTGTTCAGATATTCATATTTTTGGTACTCCTGTGTTCAGATATTCATATTTTTGGTACTCCTGTGTTCAGATATTCATATTTTTGAACCAACCTAAATGACTCTCCTTCTTTTCAACGTGTCATATCTCGGTTATGTTTTGTGATTTTCATGGCCAAATGTATTATAGTGATTTATTTTTGGGGTATTATGCCATGTTACCTCCTTCTTTAGACAACGTTTCGGACAGCATTATAGAGTACATCATCGGGACATCTGTAATTACACAAACATCAGCCATGATGATGGACACTGTAATTCGTTCCTTTATCTAAAGAAAGAGGTAGTGCAACAAGGCACAATATCCTAAACATAAATCTTAATACTTTTGACCGTGAAAATCTCAAATCAAATCCAAGCTATAAAGCACCTAGTTAGGTAAAGTTATAATATAATATTTTTCTCAAAAACTTACTTTAAATGCTATTTTTAATATAAATGATTTTTCAAGAATTCCGACTCTCCCGTGATTTTTTATAATAATATTTTGTATAATAATGATACGTTTAAGCTTTACTTCGAAAACTTGGATCGCTTTGTTTTCTCTTTCTTTTTTAATCATTCTGTATACTTCTGTTTTAGTAGAGGATGAAATAAATGTTTGTATACTGTAGAATGAACCTAGTTATTGGGTGGGTGTAGGTATCTAACATTGCGAGTGAGGTGAGGGGAGGTGGTGTGGTGTGTTGTCGTGGTGGTTGGTCTCGCGAGGTCCGACACATCGCAGGTCGCAGGTAGAAACAGGCCACGCGGCGCCGACAGCCCACTGCCCTCACCCACCGTCCTGTTGTAAGGACACTGAGGACAAGCAAAGGACACCCAGTCCATATCCTTCCTCTCACACGACCACCTACTTGAGACTTTTCATATCAAAACGTCACGCAATTTTCGCATATTACCTGAGAAGTGGCTCCTGTTGCTAAGATCAGCGATTAATGTATGTTTAAATCAAAAAGATCACGGGATATTATAATTTTAAGATTTGTGAAACTGTAAGTATTTATAAAAAACATATTTGCCTCCGGATCGTTGCCTTTCAAAAGACGATCAGAAATAATAAATAATGAATACAGTTAGTAAATTTGAAGAAGTAAAAAACTACTTTTGTTTAGAAGGTTTCCACAATCAATTCCAAATTTGAAAATCAAAGCAAATCGCAGTTTTAAAGTTCATTGAACCCTTATTGCAATTATAATAGTTCCAACTACGAAATTATTATTTTAAAGGTATGCACTACTAAGCAATGCAAAATCGTGTGATTTTAGGACGAAAATTGGATTGCTTAGAAAGATTTTAGATACTTTATTTAATACTGCTAGTAGAACAAATATTTGTCTTTGAAATAATCCATTTTTTTATTAAACTTTTTGGATGCCCGGAAAAAATATATCGAACCTATAAAAACCGCTTTAAAATTCAAAATTTCCTACTTGCGAATCCCTTTTCGGTTATGGTTTTATTGTATAATTTGGAAAATTAAATTATTTTCAAAACGATTAATTTGTGCCTAAGTTTCGCAAAATAAAATAAAAACATGCGTTTTGACGATGTTTTTTACGTGAATAAATCAAAATAAGCGGATAAGGGAGTTTAAATCTTATTACCATCTACATAAGAAATGTTATCGTTAGCGGCCTGATCCTGAACTTTACACGACCTTAATAAATAAAAGCTTCTGAATCTTTTCTGTTTGTTTATTTTACATAGATAGGCTGAATAAGTAAGATGGTAATCCTTACATGGATTTTATTCAGAACTTTTTAGTACAAATTGGTTAAAGATGTTCCCAAAAGCTTAGCTGGTTGTAAGCTCACGAAGCTCCTTGTAATAAACGGCGTTATAGCGGCGCCATCGTGTTCACAATGTTCACGCCGATAAACCCTTCATCACCCAGCCAAGAGCTTTTATGCTGAAATACGAGAAATGAAAAGCTATTCACGATTTAGCTAGAACCCATCCCACATAACACTTCATGGATATGAATTATGTATACATTTAGTTTTTATAATGCAATATCGATCGCCCTAAGTTATATAGTTTAACATAACTTCAAAAGAAAAATAGATTAATCAATCATCATTGAAGTAAAACACTAATTTTTACGATAACAGGTCAGTGCTTGAAAACGCAACAAGTATAAGTGATGCTTGGTTTTACTTGTTGCGTTTGAACTAATATATTATTATTTTTTTTTTTTTATTTTAACTTAATGAGTTAAAACCTCTTTTTATTTAATCACTCAAGACAATATTAGCGGGTCGCTAATATTGCACATTCGCATATTCACTAAACAATTAATACACATCGATGAAAACCTATTATTGGTTAATAAATAATTTACACATATTTTATCTTACATTGTTATTATTGCAACTGTTGGTTTTCCAAATAAAATAAATATTCATCTTAGATTTGTAGAAAAGTCAATAGATATTGCATATTATATAAAAATGAATAAATTTATGTAAAACATTATAAAGGTAGCAAATAGTTTGAGAAGAATCTTGCAAACATAAATATAGCAGCCAATAATAATATGCGTTAAAAAAATGAATGGTAGTTCTTAGTCGAAGTATAATACAGTTAGATATGACCGAAGGGCATAGGGTCCCATTAGCTCGGTGGTAGAGCATCTCCCCGGCAAGGCTTAGGTCCTGGGTTCAATTCCTTAATGTAAATTCCGTATCTTTTTCTGATGTTTCTGTTCCGATTTAGAGTTGCTAATATTGTCTTCAGTGATTTATATATTGAAATTTAGCCTTTTCTCATTTCGTTTCGCCCAAGCATTTCAGTTTTTACTAATAATCGATTTGTAAAAAATCGAGTGCAGCTCACAAGCGGTAGAAGTGAAACCTTCACCCATACACTCTCAACCAATAGGAGCCTTGAAAAGTGAGCTCATAATCAAAGAGGACAATGCGCGCAGCTTGACAGAGCGCGACGCTTCGTGGGTACTGGACGTAGGTCAGCTCGCAGGCTAAATCCTATAGATGTATGAAATTGCCTTTTTTTAGTGTCACTCGTTTCTGTTTCATCGAGTTTCAAATCATAGCGCTGCAAAATAAGTTTCACTTCGAAAACCTCGTAACTTTACAAATAACAGGCCTAATAGCTTCTTTAATGTTTATGTGTTTATTCTGTGCATCTAAACTCTAAACATTCATCGATGGCTTTGTTTAAAGTGAATGCGCAGGCCTCACGGCAGAGATAGCAGAAGGCAGAGCGGCCACAACTGGTTAAATATTTTTTTGACACTTCCAATTATTCTAATGTACTAATAAATAAGCTGGTGGCAGTGGCGATCCCCTCTATACGAGTGTGAGTGTGAGACGAGCCGCAATAAGTGCATTAGAGTGGTCCTCCCGCGACAGTGTGTGTGATCTCTGTGACAGTATCTACCGTAATTTACGGCGCAGCATAGCACGTATGATATATTTATCCACAAGCAATAAAACTCTCAAATTGTGTGCTCTCAAACAAGCCTTTTTTATGCCGGACGGATTGGAGGCTGCCATGATTTATTCAAATGTGCAACTGCTATAATATCCGATTTTAAAAGTTGTGCTTTGCATCCAGTGTAATAAAAATATTTCGTTCTTGTTTATAGCGGAGTCGCAGAACTACATGGTCTTTAAAACTAGGCAAAATTGACCGTGAATGCCAGCCGCGAGGCATGGAACTTTTAACCAGAGCCTTAGTCGAACATGGTGCTAAAACATATCGCTGATAAGATAAAAAAGACCGCACGTTTGGTTGATCTAATGTTTAAAGGTGGCGTAAATATCCACAATCGATTTTCTAAAGCTAAAGCTTAGTCTAAACTTTGTTTATAATAATTGTTTCGTCACAACTATTCCACGTTTTTGAGAAGTACAGCGATCCATGCTTTGTCAACGTGTATTTTGCTTCTGTTTACTTCACAAGTGTCAAAGTCGTGATGAAGTAAGACGTAAGTTGCCATTTACAAAAATGAGAGCGTATTTTTTATATATGAATACCGCACAAGAATCCCAACTGCTCCCGCCTGGAGCCAGTGAGACTATGGCATCCCCAATTGGGGTATGTTGTGAGGCTGAAGGTAATGGGGATGAGAAGATGGGGAAGAGGAAGGTAGGAAGTACCTGGCTATTCAGAACTGGTCACCAAACATGGCTAAAGCCATTTCAAGCAATGTTGCAATTCTGAATGGTGGTCTTACACCAGGGCAATACCGAGAGTATCTTCCACTCTGGAACGTGCTGCAAATATACTACATATTATTTTAAATCACCATACGAAAGAAGAAGATTATTTTAAATGAACAAATTGTGAAATAACACAAATCAATCAATTAAATTTAATTTGCGCACGCCGGGTTCGAACCCGTGACCTTTGGATTGTGAGTCGAGAGTCTTACCTCGAGAGCACGGAAGCCGTCAAAATTATTATTAACAATTCGTTCAATAAATGATTGTTAATAAGTAATTAAAAAAACTAATTATTTTACAAAATGACTCTGTTGACACAGGTTTATCGAAGTCGGTTTATTGGATGTCAGAATTTGACTTTCAGTAATAAATAATATTCAATCATTGAAGAAGATTTTTAAAATCTCCATAAAATACGAAACACACAGAAAATGTTAAGATAACGTTTCCAACTGGGAATTGAACCGAGATCCTCTGAGCTCCTCCCCCAACTTACTATTGATTTGATTTTTTTTCATTTTTGACGAAATCATAGTTCAATTAAAAAAAATTATAATAAATAATATGCTTAAAAATAAAAACCGATTTAAATACTCCACGAGACTGAACTAGATCTGTGCTGGCAAACAGTGCTGATATTCCCGCGCAGCCTCCCAATAATGGTGCAGATATTTTTGCAAAAAACCGGATTATTCATTGCCTCAGGACGTATGTGCTCGCTCTATTCGGGTCCATACTATGACATCAAATTTATAGACCCTCTGACCTCTTAAATTTTATACAGTTACTGTCTAGCTAGAAACTTAATTTGGTAAATATTAGATTGGATTTTTAAACTTGAATGTTTACATGTTTGAATGTTTACATAAAAACGTAAATATAATAGTATTAACTAATCTTCATTGATACATGAAACAGTCATTTTCCTCACAGTCACCTCTAAGATAGATTGCTCAGAATTACTAGAAAGGATTCAATTAAGAGTGCCCATCACACAAACCAGACAAAACCACGCATTAAACATTCCTCAATGCAACACTAACTCTAAACAAAATACATTCATTCACCGCGCTTCACATACCTTTAACAATGTTTACAGTGAATTTGACATATTTAACACAGTACCTAACATTTTCAAACCTAAAATGAATAAATAACATTTACACATACACACTACTATTTACACAGAATAGATCCATCCCTTTCCCCTCCCTCCCACTATCCCATCCGCATAGCTTTTTTAACTGTTTCTCTATTATATTCACTAAATAATTTATTAAACGTCAGTGAAAACCTATTATTGGTTAAAAATTAACACTTTTTTTGTCATACATTATAAACAATTGTAAAACTGTTGGTTTTCCAAATAAAATAAAATAAAAATAAATAAAATGAGAAGTCACAGAAAATAAAAAAGCTAAGTAGGTATCGAATCCAAAAACTCTGTCTTAAGCCTCGATTACATAGAGCGAGTTTCCCAATTGGAGTATGTTTACAAGCTACTAACCGGTAAGTTTAAAAGCGGGTGAATCGGCGAGGGAGATTGTCGTGATGACACACAAAACTGTCTACTCGCTCGGTAGCGACAGTAGCAGCTAAAATAACGACTCTCGCGCGAACCAATTCGGTCGATATTTTGTAAAAAAACTTTGGCTCGCTGCTAGCCAATAACGGCTCCCGCCGGAACAAATTCTGACAGACGAAATCAGCTGTTTGTGGGCCGCCATCTTTAGGCAAACACTAGCGAGTAGCGAGTAAAGTTGACCACCTTTCAACTACAACTTTTTTCGTAGATTGTCAAGAAACCAATTGTTATTAGCACGATCGCAAATAATAATTTCCAAAAAAATATTTAGAAAAGCATTGTTTTTAGAAGCCTCTTTGCGAGTACATCTAGTCAGATCTAGTCACCAAACACAGCTAAAGCCATTTCAAGCAACGTTTCAATTCTGAATGATGTTCTTACACCAGAGCGATACTAAGAATGTCCTCCACTCTGGAACATTCCGAAAATATAGCTTATGTTATTTTTAAATGATTAAATTGTGAAATAGCACAAATCGGTCAAAATAATTTTTCTAGCAAAAGTCAATATTGCAGATGTGTTGCCTGTTGGTATATTAGTCACTAGCGACAAGTGCAAGAGAGAGCTTATTTGACCATCGACAATACAAACCATTTCAAAGCATCCTCAATGTCGGTAGTTTTTATTGCAACTTGTTTTTTTTTGTTGACAAAAAATATTTTAATATTCATTTCATTAAAACATTGAGAAAGCTATTATTTCAAGCACAGCAGTGGCGTGCGTATATTTTGTAATTAGTGTTTCAGACCGATTTTTTTTCCACTTCAATAAATTTGGTACCTAGCGTAAGATGGCGTAGACGCGTGTGGAGTTACAAATACGTATTTAAATTAGACATTTAAAAAAAATTGAATTTTCTTACCAAAGTACACTTTTTCTGATCAAGTAAATTATATTAAAAACCAGTTGTTTCGCACTTCAACCATTCATAAAATTTAAAAGTTAATAGTTAATTTCTGTTTTTATTCCACTATGGGCCAGCTGTTTCAAAGAATTGGAATACTAACAGAACTTTAATAGGACTTTCACATATCTTGAATAATAAATTTTAAATTTGATGAATTGTTCAAGTTCTGTTAAACAACTAGTACTAATTGTGTTTCTTTATTGACCTACAGATGAAATAAAGTATTGAGCCTTTGACTCGTTAGTTAAAATAATTACAACGTTTTGTTCTTTGATGCGAGAGCGGTGACCTTAATCGAAAAATCCTTCCTATGAGACAGCAAAAAAATTGTAACTAAGAATTTTATTTTTATTTAATCTTATTACTTATTATCTACATAATAATGTATGTAACAAAATTTTCCACAATTTACGGAGATCTACGTTACGGGAAACTTGTAACACAGTTTCTTGGAGGCTTTTTGTATTTTGGTAGTTCATCACACTAGTAATTATTGTTGGTACCTAAATGTGTTATAGGCATATGAGTTACTTGGCAAGTGATTGCTGGAGATAAGCGCACGCCCCTGCACAGAGCACAGAACTGCCCGCTCATGTGCTCTGCTGCCGGGATGCTGCAAAGATGTGGCTAAGCCGACGAATATTGAACTGAGAATATTCGAGGTCGTAAATCTGTATTTCGGTTATAAGCCTTCAGCCGTTTAGCCAGCCGTAATTTATCGGCTCTCCCACCACCGGCTCCTGCCGGTTCTCTGCCTGCTTGGCTCTCACTCGACGCTCTCACACTACTGCGTGACTGCGGGATTGCGGGACTGTGGGGCTGTGGGACTGCGGGATTGCGGGACTGTGGGACTGTGGGATTGCGGGATTGCGGAATCGTGGGATTTGCAGGACTGTGGAACTGCGGAACTATGAAATCGTGGGGCTGTGGGATTGCGGGATTGTGGGACATGGAACAGCATAATTGTGGGATTGCAGGACTGCGAGATTGCGAAATGGTGGGACCGTGGGACTGCGGAACTGCGGAATTACGAGACTGCGGGACTGCGGGACTGTGGAACTGCGCGACTGCGGAACTGTGGAACCGTGGGACTGCGAGACTGCAGGACTGCGAAACTGCGGGATTGCGGGATTGTGGGACAGGGGACAGAGGAATTGCGGGATTGCAGGACTGCGAGATTGCGAGATGGCGGGACTGTGGGAATGCGGAACTGCGGAATTAAGGGACTGCGGGACTGTAAAACTGCGAGGCTGCGGGATTGTGGGACTGTGGGACCGCATGACCGCGGGATTGCGACTGCGGTACTGTCAGTCTCGCAGAGACTTCGAGGACCAGCGCGCCGGGGACGGGTATCTTGATTCGAATCTGTAAAGGTCGAGATGCAAAAAATCTCAAAGGCCACGGCAAGTTCCGCGGACACGACTATAAACTAGAAACGCTACCTGAAAGCTGATCACTTCACGCGCGCTTTGCCGCGGTTGCCATATTGATTTATCGACGCGTGTTATGTTTAGGGAGCGAAAATAATCAAATCCTCGAGACAAGACGCATCTTATCGATGATTTCAGGGCTGGCCCCAAAAGCTTTTAAATATCATCAGCATAAAATGAACATGATGAAACGGTTTTTTACTTATTTCATATGGAGAACATAAAATTTTGCAATTTTCAACATCGCCCAAAGAAACAGAATATTAAAAATAGAGTTGTTAAAATAAATTTACAAAACGGAAAATAATTAAAAGGCAGTTTTACATATTTTAACAATGTCTCATCGTTTCAAATTAATAAAAATTAATAACAATGAATAGATGTGACCTATTTGTTGATCAGTACGGATTTTTTCACGAAGATGTAGCATTCATGTTTTACAAGCAATAATCGATTATTTTGATTATTTATCTTGACTCAGCTTCAAGTATAGTATTCAATATTCAATATCTAAACTTTTGTTTTTATTATCGACCTAACCTTATCTTTCTTACAATATCCAAACCTCCATCATATCTTGTCATTTCCTTCTAGCCTAGTATATTTTCCATTTAATGTAAAGAAACATATTTGCATTTGTCATGCTTTGAGAAAACGGTGTCTAAATATTATTCGTACGAATTCTCAAATATTTATCAAAAATCGAACAACTCCAATGTACCTAAACAGGGAGTTAATAATAATAATATTTGGATGATTTATATAGCGCCGTTTTTGTGGAAAATCACCTGAAGGGCGCTGTACAAACGTTAATACATTTCTAAAATTCTACTTCCAACTACAAATTAGACAAACAATTAAAAACAAAAATTGCATCATCGGTTCATCGATCACTGATACGAAAATAATGTACCTTGATTTGACCAATAAACGCGATGCTGCGTAAAAGTGTTTATTCATACTCTATTATTTGGACAGAAAATATACAGGACCGTACTTACCTGGAAGGTAACGAACTCGACTTACTTTAACCAGTGATTCCTCACTTTATTATTTGGAATAAAAAATGTGAATGAAATTTTGGTAACATTTTAGACTTTTTTTTAAGCTAAACTTTTTTTGCAAAAAAAAAATATCCGAAAAGTCACCGGAGCAGGTCAATTTAACAATATTAATATAACACTAAAACACAATTATTATAACAAGAAACCACAATATAGAAAATAGATTCAGAAGAATAACTTTTAAGTAGCTCCAATATAAAGGCATAAAATACGCAGATAGACAGATACAACACAGGAAAACTTCTCATATTCATATTATACACAAGATTACAAATATATCAATACAAAAAATCTTGAGCTCTTAGCTTTTTTTTTTTTAGATCGGTGGTACAATTTGATTCGATTTTTATGTTATTTGGCATCTTATTAAATATGGTAGGGACAAGATAAGTGAATGTCCGTTGCCAATATTTATTTATAGTTTTCGGAATTGACAAGCCCTCATTTTTAATAAATCTAGCGCCATATGCATGATTTTCTTTTTCTTTATATATTGAATCCGACAATAGGTTTTGGCATACAATCTTAAACCAAAATATCCCTCGAACAGTTAATATATTAACTGACTCAGACGGACTTATAAAGTCAGGAATCACTGGTTGTTTAAGTTATTCAAGAACGTTCATTACCTCCCAGATAAATAACACCCTGCATAGGTAATGATTTTTTCTCTTATCAGAGAATTTTTTTAATAATACCATTTGCTTAAAAAATAAATTTGTAATTTGTTGTAATCTGTTGATATTTCTGTATAATTAATTGTTCTCAAAATTGACTAAAACTCAAAATAGTGGTTTTCGCACATGTGATTCTTTTGCATTACACGCGCGATATTATTTTACTGATGTTACCAAGCTATGAGCCTTTGTGAGCTATAACATTTGCAAAACCGTAGGTACAAATAGATTTTGAAAAGTGCATTTACAAATGTCCTGTCTGTAAATGACTTGAGACATGAGGCATGAGTTAGATACAGCATGGTGGTTGCATGATGGCGCATGGTGCATGATACATGCTCGCTGCGGTCGTGACTGTCGCGGCAGAGTTAAGACTCCAGAGGTAACGAGTTCGAACACCATTACACGTTATTGAAACGCGGGCCGAGCTTTGGGAAACGGAAAGCGATATGTTAACCTACTTACAGTTCCAGCTTCAGTAGTCTTAAAGGTGGTAGATGGGGGGAGGGGGGGGGGGGGGGCGGTCGCCAAACTGCCCCAACATCTTTAATCAACCGCATTCGACTAAATCTTCATCGTTGCCATCTGCATTTGAGATACGATTTAAATATTGATATTTTGACACTAAAGATACATTGCAATGAATCAAGGGGGCAGGGGTTCAAATCTCAACCAAGTAAAGTGTATTTGATTATTTTGTGTTATTTCACAATTTATTCATTTGAAATTGTTCCATGACAACTCAACAAAGTGGCATTTCAAATTCTTTTGAAAAGATATAAAAAGTGATGACAAAAATAGCCCCTGACGTAATCTATTTAAGAGGAATATAAACGCTAGAAATATTTCGATTTTAATGCCTTCAAATTTTAAAATCGATCGTCTAATTTTCTTGAGGCAAGTAAGCGAAAAAGTGGTTTTTATTTATTTTGTGCATAATTTTATAAAAGTGATAAAAGTTAGAACATACAAACCTCAAAAATAGTTTTAGCCATAAAGGGGTATTTTTGAAAAATTGTTTCTTATATTACTTTATAGTTAAGTCATGCAAAAACATTTAAAATTAAAAAAAATTCTTCTTTAAGACTGTACACTGTATGCAACCAGGGAAAGTTTTAACGCTATTGGATTGGGCAAGTTTTGGGGAGGGTTGTGAAAAGGGGGGGGGGGATTTGCAGGAAAGGATTTGGTTAAGGCGGCGCTATTCAATATTCGGCAATAATACACCAGTATCACCTTTATAATTCTGTAAAATTGTAGAAAAAATTATAGAAATCATGTCTATGAAGTTTAAAATGGACCTTCCGTACTCTCGGCTCTCAAACTTGTTCATTAAGCATAGATCAAGAAGCAGCTGGGTCATTAAAAGAAGTAATTAGAGTGAAATACTTCAACGGAGTTTCCTTAGAATTCCTCTGATAGATAATGATTTCCCCGCCAGGCTGCAATTAACGTAGAGCCAAGAAGTACGAGTGTGTATATAAGAAGAGAAGGGTTTGTTTGTGTCAGGTTTTTGCTAGGCATCTCCAACAAACCGCCATTAATAACTCAGCTTGTGAATGTCAACTGGATTGTCCAATCGCGATCATTTGCCGGCTAATTATCACCCGACTACTAGTGAACAAATTTCTTTTATGTCAAAATGCACAGAAGTTCCGCTGTCTGCGGTGTCGCCTAACGCCCTATTGAAATATCATTGTAATATTTCATTTAAATGAAGACAATATAAGCGAAACTCAATCGAAAATCTGGAAACAGAAAAATTATAAAAAGATTTTGGCACATCTGGGACTCCAATCCAGGACCTCTCGCTTTCCGGGCGAACGCGCTAACCACTGCGCCAAGGTGTCGATATCCAAGTGAGTAATTTTAAAATGTATCATATTTCGACTAAGAACCACCCACATCATCTTCATTTAACTGAATGACTCGTTTAAAATAGAACAAAATCTCGTGAGAAATATCTTCAATAGCATTTAAAGAAATACGGTTTCATATAATTACCGTTTTGGCTCTACAAATTTTCAGATATTATCTTCAAACTAACGTATATTTTTTTAGGAACTGAAAAACTGAAAGTGTTAAAGAGACATATGTTATAAATCGGTAGAAATGCAGAATGTGGGGGTTTAACGATCGACACTTTCAATAATCGAAATATTCGTTACCAAAAACAATTCTAACAATCGTTGCATTTTTCGAATTGCTTGAATTTTTAATGATATGCTGATTTTGATTACTGAAGAAAGTAACGATGACAACACAAGTTTATCAAAAAAAATTACAACGACTAATTTTCTTAATATATTATAATAAAACAAATATAAAACTTTTTTCCACTCTAATTTGATTAATTTTCTAGTTATTTCTTCAAAATTCGCAAACTCACTTTGTGGCAACATTATTTATTTAATGAAAACAAATAACTTTGTGTTAATTTAATTTAATTAACAATATCCACATGTTTCGAAAACTATGTTTTCTTCTTCAGGATAATAAGTTAAATTATTTGATATTGTTATTTAAATAGTACAAAATGTTATTTGTTTTCATTAAAATTTTCTAGTTGTTTGAATCAAAATCAAAACTCAAAATCAAAATCAAAATCATTTATTGTACAAAATTTTCATTTAGTACAAAAGGTATAACTTATAGGTACCTACATCCTATTTCTTCCAGTTAACCTAACATGTTATACAGAAATGAACACAAATGAAATATAAATATAAAAGTGGTGTAATACAAATTGAGTTTGTTTTAATTTATTATATAAACATAAATATAAAAACAGTTGTACCTATGTGAGGTATTCACTTAATGTGTAATGAGACCTGTTCAGAAGGAATGTTTTTAGTGATGACTTAAATCTGAGTGAATCTGGTATTTGTTTAATATCATGTGGAAGGTTGTTATATACTTTAATGGCCATGTAAAAGGGTCCTTTTTGGAAAATTGTTTTGTTTGCTTTTGGTATTAATAAATTTTCTGTAAACCTTGTAGCGTATTTATGTGTAGAGTTTTTTTGTGGAAACTTTTCTGGAGATGATCGCACTAACATGCATCGTCCGACTTGCTAAGGTTTAAGGTTATAATCAATAGAATCTCAGTCGTATTAAATTCAAATTAATCCAACACATTTTTCGATTATTTAAATAACACAGAAGTCGATTATATCTGCAACTAATTGTATCTACAAATTATTGAAAAAAAAACTTCGATTAAATTGCATCCCTAATTTTGAAAAGTCCATAAAATCTTGATCATATCCATTGCTATTGCGGATTTAATAAAATCATTATATTAATTATTAAATACTATATAAAAGTTTGTCTATCATGGCTTTACCTTACTTCTATAATATTTTTATTCATTAATCGTTCTGGTGGCGTCTACCAACTCTTTTCTTGCTCTCTTTGTTGAGCACTTCATGGACCGGTCTTTCCATTGTGTACTCCACATTCTATTCACCCATCAAACACTCGTCCTTTTTTACTGAATGACGTGCGATTTCATTCACACCATTCGGTCTCCTGAGAACGTAGGCTAATGCGCGTGAATAAAAAGGATATTTTTCTCATTTCCGTTGCATAAAGGGGAACGCACGCTTAATTACCTGAGAAAGGTTTTCTAATCGAAAGCAAATTGGAATCATTCGATCTTTTGTAAACATTTCCCCATTTTTTTACGAAACGTTTTAAAAATGACAGTTGGCCCATTAAAAACACTCACGCAAAGTATTGTTCAATATGTCAACCTAATATTTATTGTACGCAACTAGTTTTACTTCCCGGATTCACCCGATATTTAAATTTTAAACCGTGTAACGACCTACCATGCAAAATGTCCTCTTATTCTTTGATTGTTTATTCACCTAAGGCAAAGTTTTTGATATCGTGATGAGAAATTACGTTATGAACTAAAAATAGATACATTACTTGACGTACACATTTCAGTCAAATCTGACAAAAGCTTACAAATTATATGATGGCAAAAATCACGAAGCAGAATTCATGCTGCTTCCAACAAATATTATTTTGTAGTCTCACTTCTCATTTTACCATATCTAATTACTTATAAGCTAATGTTAGTATTGAGTAAACTCGTTCCTACCAACGCTGGGAGTGATATTACACATTGGAATAAATGTATATTTAAAAGATATATTATTACTTTTATTAAATTATGTATTTGTATGAAGCAGATTTGCTCTATTGCTCTTGTGAAATTCCAAATGCATTAGGACATTTAGAGTTCATTACGTCCTTAGCTGGCAGAATGCATGATTCGGAATTTATCCTTGAAAATCACGGTTTATTATTTTTCTATACTTATCACCGCTGCTGGTCCTAATCTTAAGTGGAACGTTTGCGGGGCTCATTTCGGCCCGTTTTATACAAATCTTAAATTTGGATTTGAGATTAAAATACCCAACCAAACTGAAAAATTATTTTTGCATCAACAGGTATACCAAATATCTAGTACGGATGTGAGCTACTTTATTTATTTTTCCTTTAAAGTATAAGGTGTAGGCCATTAAAGATTTCAGTGTTTCATGATTTTAGAGGCAACTTGGGCAATTATTTGTGAGTAAATGAAAAACAATAAAAAATTAATTTTACCAAATTTATTATTAAATATAATGAAATATAAAATTATAAATAAAAATTAAGAAAAAAAATCATTTCGATAGGTGTAAATTTAAAATACAAAATACCTGTTTTAAAAAACTTGTCATTTATACATTAAAATTACAACCCAAAAAAATGCCTTTTTTTACGATGTTTTGTTTTTTAATTAATTTATATTATATTTGTAAAATAAACGTAAACATTTTTTTAATTGTTTTTCAATTAATCACTAATAATTGCCCAAGTTGCCTAGACGGCCTCCGTGGTCCCGAGGCAAGACTCTCGACTCACAATCCGAAGGTCGCGAGTTCGAACCCGGCGTGCGCAAATAAATTTTATTTGATTAATTTGTGTTATATCACAATTTATTCATTTGAAATAATATATAGTATATTTGCGGCACGTTTCAGAGTGGAAGACTATCAGTATCGCTCTGGTGTAAGACCACCATTCAGAATTGAAACGTTGCTTGAAATGGCTTTAGCCGTGTTAGTGTTAGTGACCAGATCTGAATAGCCAAGTACTTCCCCACCTTTCTCTTCCCTATCTCCTTCCCCTCCCCACTAACTTCAGCCTCACAACATACCCCGATTGGGGATGCCATAGTCTCACTGGCTCCAGACGGGAGCAGTTGGGTCTATTGTGCGGTATTAACTGTAAAAAAAAAAAAAGACAAAACTATTTATTCATACTTATAGGAATTGCGTACGTACACGAGCAAACCATTAATTCATCTTATTAGTAAGCATTACTTGCAATAATTGTTTTTTTTTTTTCTTAAAATAATTTAAATGAACTTGAAAGAGTAGATATTTTAATATTTGTAAAAAGCATTAACTTTGTGGCTCGCCATAATTTACAATAAAAAAACACAAATTTGTTGTAGACCACTTTTATTTTATTACACTCTACCGGTTTCGGAAGACCCTTTCTTCTTCAGGAGAATATTGTAACTGAACTATATCGGTTACAATATTCTCCTGAAGAAGGAAGGGTCTTCCGAAACCGGTAGAGTGTAATAAAATAAAAGTCTACAACAAATTTATGTGTTTTTTTTATTGTAGATATTTTAATCTTTAAAGTGTACCCCTAATAATACATTTTTCGTGTAAAATTAATACTACGTATATTAGCAAACGTGTATAATCGATTGTCATTATGTTTGACTTTAAACTAGTGAAGTAAGTAGGAAATTATCGTTCTCTTGTCTTGAATGTTTCTTAATTTCGCTAAAAGCAATCTGTATTTTCATTAGTTCTGACAGATTTATTTCCAATTTATTTGTATCTAATTAAATTTGTGTCTCATTTTAAGTGTCTGTAAATCATTTACCAGTAGGTAGCTGCTTGGGACCCTTCATTTTAATTGAATTATCATGACTAGTGGTTGCGTGCCCATAAATATCTAATACATTTCACTTCTCAGAGCAGCGTTTATGCATGTATATTTATTGCATTAGCCGGTCGATTAGGGCGCTTAATAAAATCAACTCGCCCCGCAGTATCAACATAACCAGCAGTCCGACATTTAAAATGCAGTTTCATGCCACGATTTCCTGCGCTTTCCTATAGATATTATTATAGACTTAGGCGGATAAAATATCAACGTCACTTTCGCAACTGTCTCGGGTTAATGGCGTGAGCTGGTATCGTACCAAGTACCGACTTACCGAGTAGATCCGACTCACCAGGTACCTACCAACTTGCCAAGTAAGAAGGTACCGACTTGCGAGACAGGTAAGTACCGATACAAGCTTACCTATTTGTTATTAATTTAATCTGCACTGGGCTTTGATCAGCCAACTTTAACACCGCGTAGGCAGATTTCAAAGTTTTTCTTGTCGTGATAATTTTACGGAATATCTTTATAGTCGTAATTATAAATGATTATTTAACTTTTGTATAAATGTAATTGTTTTATGGTGCTTTCACGCAAACAAAGTATTGAATTACGTGTCTAAACTTAAACTTTAGAGCACATATTTTACATCCGCGGTGTGCATGCGGGTTCCCTGCAGAACATCGGGCATAACAGCCCTATTGCGCTTTCCTAATTCAAGAGTGAGTGGAAGCGGAATTATTCCCTAAAAAATTACAACATTTTCTGACAAAACTTATAAATCTAGTCTCAAGAATTGTTCTACAAGTTAGCTAGCTTTAATTTTTTTAATTTTATGTGTAAAACGGAATAAGTGAAATTTTGTAGAAAAATTTTAACGGAAGAGTGAAAACTGCATACTCGACAAAAAAAAAATATTCGACAAAAAAAATAAATACTGACACACTGTGGTGGCGTTTTCGTATTTCAATAAACAACCGATAGTAAAAACTGAAAATTGTTTGATTTTTAGTTTTGGTGGATGAAGATTGATTTTCAAATGTTTAACGACGTTAATATTAATTCCATACTATTTTGCTTTCGGATTTTAAATTAAGAATCATAAAGTAACTGTTAAATTATTTCAAGTAAATGCTTCTTGTTTGAAATCGTGTTCACTTTGACTAATCTCTAATCTGCAAACAGCCATATTTGTCTTACTAGAAAGTTATCAAATGATCCATGCATTCGTGATTACTTTTTCTTCAACAAAATTTAAAAAACACGAATCTAAAGATAAAAACCAAGAACTTCCTCATTGAGATTAGAGATAAAATTTGGTTTGAGTTCCGACATCGAAAATTGGCTGGCGTCATATCTATCCAATCGTTTACAAGCCGTGAAGGTTGGAAATAAACTCTAACTGCGCAACCCTTTCTTCAGGGATACCCCAGGGATCCGTTATAGATCCTCTTATTTTTTTCCTTACTCACTTCCACGTGCAGGTAAGTACTGCAAAACATTCCTCTTCTCTTTTCCTCCATTATTTTCATGTAAGGCTCAAACATTTTTAATCGGGGTTCCATTCCAGTCACTGATACTCGTTTGCGCTTTCCTTTTAAATAAATA
The DNA here is from genome assembly GCA_936435175.1 of Glyphotaelius pellucidus. NCBI lineage: Eukaryota > Metazoa > Arthropoda > Insecta > Trichoptera > Limnephilidae > Glyphotaelius > Glyphotaelius pellucidus. The sequence goes on along the minus strand of OW386539.1, from coordinate 6,212,683 downwards.
ATAATAAATATAGTAGAATATACGGATACACCAGAAGCTTCTCAGATGACATGCGCGTTCGTGTCTGCCGTAAGTTGTCTGCCAGTAATTCAGTGTGTGGGCAATTTGTTTCCCGAAAGTAACAAACACTTCAGCTGTGACTTGTGACATCCCAGAGGCAGAGGGAGCTATCAGAGACAGGCTGTCAGACGCATCTCGCATCGGAAGCTTTTGTCTGGGCCTAACAAGATCCACGACAAATAGTTACTGTGTAGCCAAGCACTAGAAACCAGGCACATTCACCGCTACACCCAGAGAACAGATCGTCCCCGGAACGGCGCGAAGCCTGCATACAAATAAGCTCGCAGCTTACAAAGGATCGCGAGGAAATTGACAAGCCACGACTCGGGAGAACAGCAGACTTGTTCTGTCAAGTGGCGAGACATGTTCCGACTTCAGACGTAAACGAGAAATTATTTCTAGTATGCATCCGAACAACCGAGCATAACTTCCGCTCCTTTCTTGTCTTGCACTCATAGATGAAAAACGCAGGAAACATAACTATTGTCTTAAAAAAAAAAATTTAAATAATAAACAATATTTTTCTTCTTGTTGAGTTACGGTGTCTCGATCTAATGGTCAGAAGGGACGGTGACGTCAGTGACGAAATTGGCTTCCATTCATTTCTAAATGGAAGGCATTTGTATTTGTATGGCGTCCCACAGGGATCGGTTCTGTCTTCAATTTTTTTTTTTGTTGCACATCAATGACCTTTTGACATGTGCGCCAATTCATTGCGCGGATGTTAATACAGTACATGGTAGCTTTTTGTTTGACAAGCCATCAAAGGGTATACACACTCCAACGGCTTGAAAGGCTTTGAAGCAGAGAATGGACGGTTTCCTTGAGAGTTTTCCTCTTCGGATAAGAATAACCTCATCGAATTGAGTGTTTCAAAGACACAATCATGTTTGATTACGTCTAAAAGGGATCAAATGAAAATCTAGACTCCTTCAACGGAAGAAATCTTCCAAACAGGCCTTTCATTGATATGCTTGGTACAACTCTAAGTGACCAGCTCAGGCATGAAGGAGCCTTTTTGACCTACCCAGCACGACTCTCTAGGAATATCGCAATTCACCGCATACGTTCGTCACTCCTGGATGCAACAACTCTCAGATTCATACTTTTTTACTTCCCAGAATCTCGGTCCTTTCCTGAAATGACTCTACTCACAGCATTCCCAAAGATGACCTGAAGGAAAATATTTTCCTTCAAGCCTTCTGTGTGGAGCTGGAGAAAATACTTTGAAATGCAAAATCTCTTACTAACAAACCCACCCTTCGGAAATGATTTTTTTATTTTTTATTGTGTTAAATTAAGTTCTTCTGATGTGAACGGAAAACATTTTAATATTTGTGCCTGAACTTAATGCGCGGTATTCCCGCTCAAAAAGAAGAAGATGGAGAGATATGTAACTAAGAAAGATAGAGAGAGAGAGCTAATGTTAAAAACGATTCGTTTAAAATACAGCAAAAATCTCAAGGAGGTTGTATAAAACACTGTGAATTTTTTCATACATATAAATTGTAAAATAACTGAAACAAACGTGTTTAAAATAATTTTCGGATTATACTTGCGATTTTTTTCTATCGTGGGAATTTCATATAAATTGTGTTTCGGCGCAGGGAATGTATAGATATTATCTTCAAGAATAACTTTTTTTAAAAAGCTTTAAAACTTAGTGTTCAAAGTATATACGTAATAAATCGGTAGAACTGCGGTAAGCCACGGCTTAATAAAATTAAATAAAACTGCATCATGGCGATGGAATTTAAAAAAGCGGCCGGTGGCGGGAATTTCAATCTAGCATATTAAAGGAGTGTGTGATTTCGCCTGATTCCGAATGTTCGAGGTCGAGACGGATCGTTTTGCTGTTAATTTTAATCTTAAAAAATAACGTGTATTTAAGCTTAAAATTTTAAAGTGTTCAATGTCTTTAGAAATTCGGAATGTGAGATCTTAAACATCCGACAATAATTTTGAATAATTTGAAATTAGTCGCTTTACCCGGTTTGTCCTCATTGGCCGAACTTCCCCCATCCTTGTGCAACGATCACGAGATCGTATATTAATGCGTGAGTAATTAAATTTGTCGGGCCTTGTCGTCGATCCTGCTGAATAATTATATTATCAAATAATTATCAAATATTCAGTTAACATTCTTTGAGGCTTCACTGAGTGGTTGGCTAAGGGACACGGAAGCTAAGTGTGGTTTATGGTCAGACCGAATGCCATTCACATTTTTTGTTGGTTCTTGCCTAATGATTTGAGAATTATTGTATTTTTTATGTTCTCCATTTTATACAGGTGCTTGCAGGTTTTTTTTACACGATGCAATGCCGCCTCACGGAGTCTCATGAATGAGTTTATTTTTTTTTCTCATTTTGCCCTGTTTAATTCATATTTGCTTTACTAACATATTTTTGCATTTTGTTTCCTGTTAAGCACTTGCATACTGCTTACTAACAACGTATGCAGGGACACTGGAGGTCTAGATTCGTTCAAAAATAAATAAATGTAGCTTCGTTTAACAAAAAAAAATTAGTATCTTGCGAGAGCCTTGAAGGAGTAACCATATGTTACTTATACCAGGGCGGGTATGTGGTGGATAACCTCCAATGCTGAATAATTACCTTAGCTACGTTCCTACAAAGAAAGCGCTATTGAACCAAATGATTTATTCCAGTTGCGTACAAAGTAGATAACATTGGAGTTGTGCAATGAAAGTGTTAATAACTCAATAACGGTTCGATTACATGATGTATAAAGTGAACTGCAATATTTCAATGAAGTGAAAAGTGTTTATTATAAATCACGCCCTGATGTAATTATACAAAGTTTAATTAACAGTGCAATAAAACTCGCAAAATCATAAACTCGGGCATTGTAAGAATGTTGAAAGAAATAGAAACAAACTGGTGTGGTTTTACGTTCCGTGAAAAGTGTTCATTTTGCCTAAAATTACGGTTATACGAGGGCTTAATTACTGGACATAAAGAGTGCTTGATAACGCAATGACTCGAACATGCGATTTTATCTTCAAACCCAATACTTGTTTCGTTGAAGCAGATAAAAAAAACCCTTATAAACGTCAATCCTGACCAATAAAACGAATACAAAGAATTCACTAAAGCAGTGAGGGCTCATTTAGTGGTTTTTTTAATCAAGAAAAGCATTTTACCCGAAAAGTCATTTTAACAGACAAGTAGATGAAATTTAAGTCACCAACAGTAAAAAATAAAAAGATAGTTGCAAAATATCAACTGCAAAATTTCACAAGACGTGTTGAGTATACAATATAAAAATAAAGTTTCCTAGTGACAATTGTTGATAAATAAGCAGATGACAGTGATCAAAAATACAAAATTTCATTTAAAAAATATGTATCAATGACACAAATTTTATCACTGAAAGAGAGCTGGAATCTGAAAAAGAGACACTCTAAAGGCTTATAAGAAGAAGCGATTAGTGCATTCTGCAACAGAGTACTACCCTTAACACTAGTAGTATGATGGTGTACCCTGACCCCCGGTGGGAGTGCCCTCCCACCCCCTCGGCCGCCCCTCACCTTGCCCTCTATGACGACATTGGATACAGAGGTAAATACAGCACATATTTCCTCTTTCAACCAATTACGTAACCCCATTATGGGCACTTGTTAATCATCTCGACTCACCGACTTACAACGATTGTCTCAATCTAATCAGTTATATTCACTTAACCTAACCTAACATCTGACCTTTATTTTTGTTACAAATTCTATAAATTTTTGATTCCTCCCCATCAAAAATGCTCTTCTTTCAAACTCTACATCGTGGATACCCGTTTTTACACTAAAATGTATGCTTCCTAAAGGTCCATGACCTATCTATGTTTTTTATTATCCCAAACTTAACGTTGAATAAAAATCGCTGAGTCCTTTTTATTATCAAGTATCATGTAACCTTCAAACGATTATCTTTAGTGCTGCGTACTTAAATTAAACTTCGCTTACTAACTGCACGCTTGTTCAATCCTCAAAATAACTAAAAATAAATCACAATTAAGTATATTTGGCTTTTTATTACGCTATAAATGTGTGCCCTTAATTCTCTGGATGTTCTTAACATTGATATTGTTTTTTTAATAAGTAATATAATTATTTCGATTATTCATGTTTTTTAATGAAACTTGGAACATTTTTATATGATACTGGCAGACCCTGCCACACGTTTCTGTGGCTAACGAAACACAACGCCTTTACTTTATAACCAACGCCATCTGTTAATTTGCGTACATATCAAATCCACACCGCCCGCCTGCCAGCCCGCTGCCCGCTGCCTTAATTGAATCTTTGAATTTCTCGGCTTTTCTCTACTATAATATTCTTTTATTATACATTTAAACCTTCCTCTTGAATCACTCTATCTATTGGTGAAAACCAGTTTCTGGTAAAAACATGAACCCTTTTCTTTCTGTCAAAAACTCCCTCTCCTGGAGGTAAAGTTAGAATTTTAATGTATAAGGTTTTCTCCTGCAATGGAATATCATGTCATTTACAAATGTATCATATTAATTAGAGTATGGTGAGGAAAGAACTTTAAGAATTTTCGGAAAATACCGAATTGTAAAGGGTTTTCCAATAAGAGGTGTTATTTTGATATTCAAAGAAAAATTACATTTTTTAATATAAATAATCAGATGCTTATTTCAATATAAAAAAGAAGGTATGCCGTTAATAGTAAAAAAATAACATCAAGCAAATAAATACCACGACTACACTTACAGGACCATATCCTTTACATGAAATTTTCCATAATCAAATCGCAAAGTGGCTGCCCTATGTCCTCGATAGCCTCACGAATTCCATATTTGAGGTCTTGAATCGACGCTGGGCTGTTGGCGTAGATCTTCTCTTTCACGTGGCTCCAAAGGAAGAAGTCGCAAGGTGTTAAATCACAAGATCTCGGTGGCCAATTGTGATCACCTCTTCGAGAGATAACACGCTCCGGAAACTCTTCCCGTAAAAGATCAATGGTTTCGTTGCTTGTGTGGCACGTAGCGCCGTCTTGTTGAAAGTAAACGTTGTCCATTCGATTCCAAAAAAATCATTAATCATCTCTCGATCGCTTATCGCTATTCAAAATAACGCCTCTTATTGGAAAACCCTTTAGTATTGAAGATATAAGCCGTAGAAATGTTGAAAATCTTCAATAAGTGAGTGATACCAAGGGTCATAAAATGACTAGTGGCAGTGTATGCCTTTCTGTGATTCGCTTTGTGACTTGTGACGTAACGGGTATATATTTTTCATAAGTTCGCTTAGAAAGCCCATAACATTGTAAAATATAATTTTCATCAAAACAAAAAATTAGGAGACAATCTCATTGTTCATTTCTGCAAAACAAACTTTCTTATCTACTTTGACCTTTGACTACAAGTGCTACCTCTTACTACGGCTGACCTTTGACTACAAGTGGTACCTGTCTATTAAATTATGGGATGAGTCAATATTCTCTATTTCTCATTACGAGATACAATAATATATATAGGGTATAAAAGGTGAGGTGCTACAAATATTTGTTTTCTGATTACAAAATTTATTATTTCTTCAAAATAGGCATATTTACTTTGGGGTGTCATCATTAATTTAATGAAAAACAAATACCTTTGTATAACACCACTATTTTATTAACAATATCAACATGTTTCGATACCATTTCAATACCATTCTAAAATAATTTTTATATTTTATTTTATATAATTGTTTTTTATGATATATTTTAGGTAATTAATCACCTCTCCTTTCTAATATTTTGTCTATGTTCTAATTAGTCTATACTTGTTTGTCTTTTGTTATTTATTATTGACTTATTATCCTGACGAAGAAAACATAGTTTTCGAAACATGTTGATATTGTTAATAAAATAGTGGTGTTATACAAAGGTATTTGTTTTTCATTAAAAAAACAAAATTTATTGTTAGGTTTATGATAATATATTCTGATTAAAATATTACTAATCCCTCAGGTTAAATTGTTGGCTTTTCAGAATAACTCATACAGGTCTCATAGAAATTGTTGCCTCCCTCACTATCCTGGTTATAAATACGATCTAAGTGGCGTTACAAAGAGAAAATACCACGATTTGGTATTTAAGTAATATCAATACAATTTATTTTCAACCTTTAGCCATCGAAACAACCCAACAAATAATGCTTTTTTGCACATCCAGAAATACACGGTTTCACCAAATAAAGCTCTACTAGATAAACAAAAGTTTTAAGGCGATTGTGTAATATTTGGAATCGGGCCGCTAACAATAACACTCGTTATTTAAATGGCGATAAGATTTAAATTTCTGCTTAACACCCGCTGCCTGTTTTCATTTAAGAAAAAAAAACGCAAAAAGTGTGTTTTATTTTATTTAGCAAAGTTCAAGCTTATATAGAAACATTTTACCATCATTTCCTAAAGAATGTAATTTGCCATGTTATACGATAAACTTATAACCGAATTGGCTGTAGCTTATTAGATTCTACTATGTCTCATTATAGTATCAACAATATTTCTCTTAAAAAGTTGTCTCAAATCAAGGATCTGAGTATCTGAAGAAAAATTAACATTTGTTCCACACATTAATGAAGTTACTAATAGGGCTATGAAATGTTTGGGATTTATTTTAAGAACAGTTAAAGATTTTTCGTCACTTTATTCATTTAAAATTCTCCTCACTGCTTTAGTTAGAAGTAATTTAGAATACAATTCAACTATTTGGTCCCCATAATATAAAACACATCAATTAAAAATTGAGAGAGTTCAACATCATTTTTTAAGATTCTTTCATTTCAAACTCTCTACATCCATTGAACAAATTAATTATGATAATTTAATGAAACTAATTAATGTAACTAACTTATCGTTTAGAAGAACCAAGAGCGATCTGGTCCTTTTTTTCAAATTAGTTAATGGATCACTTGACGCACCTGACTTAAAAACTAATAACATTCCGAGTACCAAATCGTGAAACGAGACTTGCAGAACTGTTCTTTGTTTATCCGCCGAAAACTAACTATTTCATTATTTCCCCAATCCAAAGACTACATAGGGCTTGGAAATAAATTCAGTTCCGTTGATATTTTCATTTATTCTTCATTAAAATTTATATCAGAAATTTCTTAAATTTTTTTATTATTGTTCTAAAATTGTCATTTCTTTTTAATTCTGCTTATATTTTTTAATACAATGTTATATACTATACACTTATTATTACTCCTGAATAACTTATGTATCTATAATAACGTGTATATGTCAAAGCCTTCAAGGCGTAAATAAATAAATAAATAAAGATTATTATAGCAAAGTTATTACGTGCTCGCGTGAGCATTTCTGTTCGTTTGTTGATTTTTTTAAATATTTTAAATATGAAAAAGCCCTTTGGGGATTGAATTTATTAATAAATTTTAAGATGAAGCTTCAACGTCAGCAATTATCACAGTAATATAATCATTCCACGCAGCAGAATGGGCAGGGGGCCCCTTCAGTTCGCAACCTCATTAGACCAACCACTTGAAGCCCTGCGTTACATCGGCACATGCGTCTTTTTTTAATGAGACTTCACGAATACAATAAACTGTATGCTGCCTCTCCGAGTATTGTGGTCTGCAGACTGCAAACTTCAGACTTGAAGGATGGTACAAATATTAATCCTCTAAGGCTGCAGACGAATTCGCGAGAGTGCATTGAATGACCTCAATCCAAAGACACTTAGGGGCTATTTCACCAATCTCTTTAAATGTTGTTCTTAACTACCGGTCACATAACTTTATTGGTAGGAGAATCATGCTCAAAAACCCGTGCGCATTTCGCCACAGAAAATATGGTGCCAAGTAGCTATTTTGGTCTACTGCCACGCCTGTCTTAGACGTGCTTAGACGCCATTGTTTCTATGAAATCACAAACGTCAAAAGTGTCAACATGGTGTCAACACAGTGTTCGTTTATTGTTGTTTACGAACGGGATTGGTTTATTTATGCAAACTATAAGGTAAGTTCAACGGGTTTTTGTTATGTTTTATTGATTATTGAGTGATATTACTAAAGAATTTAGTTGAATTTGTAGATTTGTCTTATCCCTTGTATATGTTTTATCCCTTATTATTACTTTCAGATAAACCGAATGCAATTGAGGAGTACACCGCTGTGCGTTGTGGATGAGGAAGACTAAAAGAATAGCCATCAGCCATCCAGAGTCTCCAGAGCTGCTAACATAATGATTATATAAAACAAAATGTATTGTTTACTTTACAATCTAGAATATTCATTTAGTAAGGTGTTCCCAACACGAAGCTAGTTATTCTCTAGCTAGTTCTAGTTCATTGAAATTTTTGTAATGTTTGTAGTTGAACAAATGGGTGTAGCTAGGTATTGATTTAGGGTGGGACAAAAAATAAAAATCTAGAGTAGATACCAAAAACAGTAGGCTTCGACAACATATTCATGCTTTGGGCTCTATCAACATGAACGGAAGACGGAAAAACCGTCATTTGAAGTGCTGTAAATTTGAAAACGCAACTTGGTCTACAATCTAAGAGGTCATGCATCGCCCAGCCAGAGTTGGCAAATGCCCCACCTTGCCCCACCGTGCCTACACATGGGGCAACATCTACTAAATGACCTTGCGTGAGAATGATTATAAATAATATACAATCATTTGTCTGTACCATTCATATTCATCCATACAATATTATAAAATATTATGGCTGCCGTCGTCCCACTGACTCCTGATAATGTTGCCATATATTTATAAAAACTAAGTATAATCTACCGTATTAGGTATGTTCTTACAAAGAGAAATGTTTTTCTCTCACATGTTATTAAATAAATATATTGTACAGATATACCAAAATATTCTGAAGTTTTATTACAGTTTCCATAAAGCTAAATAAGTGTTTTTCACAATAAAAGTACAGGGAATCTACTCTTTAAAACACAGTTGTACAAAATTTCTAGGGTCTCATACAGAATCACTTCAATCAGCACGTCCACCTGGAGAAGACACCTTTTCTGTAGCAGTTACTGGTTAAGGTTACTTCGGCATTTTCTCCGTCTGAAAGAAGAAAGTCATTTCAGTACTTGGTTTTTTCAGTTGGGGAAATCGAATACTGTTGGAATAAGGAAATGAATACTACAGGTGTGTAGTGAGGATATAGGTACATTTTATATACCTTCCCTGTTCCTGTGAATTCATTGATAGTACAAATATTGATTGTAAAAATATCCGTTACAGTAGTATGATATTCAGAGGTACTTACTTGGTCACATTGCAACATGATTGCAGTCCATAATCCCTTGACCCTCGGGAACTGGGTCAAATTATAAAAACCTTTTAAAAGAGCCGGGTCCAGAAGGAAGCGAACACACATTGGACGGCTATATCCAATAGCCTCCGACTATCTTTTTATAAATCTGCAAGCAGACACCAACAAAATCTCCGGCTGACAACAATGAAATTATTATTTGTTGGAAATTGTTGGAATGCAATTTATATGGTTATAGAATGACATAAAACCTAATATACTTGTTATTGTTGTTGAAATATGATGTAAGTACTACAATTCTGTATTATTCTTCAATATATATATATTAAAATAACACACCAAGTGGTTGAGAGTTTTTGTCTTTAGGCTGGTCATGGATTACAAGAACGGCATTTTCGTAAGTAGAAATCGTGAAAAATTCGGGTAATGCAAATACGATTTGACAGCAGCTGTCTGTCATATTTATTGAACCCGTGGTAGAAAACTTTGCTAATATGGTAGAAAACTTTGCTAATTTGTACCCGGTAAACGTTACTGGCTGGTCAAAGTACCAATTAATAAAAATAAACTTTATCTACCCACATAAGCATCCTTGAAGGATGGTGAAATCGAAAAAATGCTTTATCCTATTGGTAGTGCTTGTGAGCAAGATGGTGAAATACCCCCTTAATCCATTAGTTATGTGAATTTCCTTTTCACTTTGCATTTTATCTTACAATAAATTGTAAAGCGTTCACGATGAATGATCGTAACAGGGCAATGTTTTGTTAAAATGGTGTCTAATGCATACATGCTCAGTGCTAGATTGATTATATTTCATAGTGTTTGTAATAATTATAAACTTTAAGGCGCAAGATTTGATAGCCCTATGAGTCTCAGAACTTTTATTTATAGCTTTTTGATACTTACTCATTTGAAAGAAAAAAAATATTTCTGGAGTAAAAGATCTGTTGAGTTTTTGCGGTTTTTTAACATAACAATAGACACTTACGTGGGCACTTACTAAATGTATCAAAGATACGACTGAGCAAAACTAAATTAATATTTGGGATTTATAATTTCCTCCTAAAAATTTGCAAGCTCTAATTAACCGCCTGAAGTATTTTTTTTATATATTATGAATAAAGAAGCATACTCATGAGTCGAATCAAAGAATTATAATATCAATGATTTTGACATTTGAACTAAGAAAGGAATCGCTGTTATCACAAACTTATATGTTTTGAGTGCAAAAAGTCAGAGAATCCCTATTATTGCAACATTATCTTACTTTCCATATATTTTGGGTGCAAGACGTCGGAAAGAAAACTCAATTAATGCAACATTGCCTTGCTTTTCATATGTTTTGCGTGAAAGAAGTCAGAATGGAAACCCGATTATTGCAACATTGCCTTTCTTTTCATACGTTTTGCGTGCAAGAAGTCAGAAAGGAAACCCAATTATTGCGAAATTGCCTTACTTTTCATATATTTTGCGTGCAAGAAGTCAAAAAGGAAACTCTATTATGGCACATTTACCTTACTTTTCTTATGTTTGGGGTGCAAGAAGTCAGATAGAAACCCCTATTTTCGCACTTATTTTTCATATTTTCTATATTTTTCGCGCAAGAAGTCAGAAAGGGAACCCTTTTATTTCAACATTACCTTACTTTTCATATTTTTTGCATGCAAGATGTCGGAAATGAATCTTTCTTATTACAACGTTACCTTACTTTTCGTACGTTTTCTTTATTTTGCGTGCAAGATTCAAATTCGGCAAGAAAATTACGTTCTGTACCATCATGTCGTGATGTACAGTAAGATTTTTCAAAACACGGCGGTGGCTGACCCCCTAAGGTAGTATTTGTAAAATTTTTGTTTCACAAATTAACGCGCTAATCGCTGGCCCTTTTTTCTAAACCCTACGGTGTTTTGCGTAAAGATATAATGGTCTTTTGTCTGGCGAGCAGTTTCCAACAAACGGTTCAACTAATAATTATCTGAAAGGTGCGTTAGAAAGAAGGCCTGAAGGGCTCATTAGTCGGTGTTATTAACCTTATTTAATATAAAGTCTCTAATTTGCAGGGGTATTAAAGCTATCTTCGTTAAGGTTTTTGTAAAGAATTCAGTTATTTATTTACTTCCATCTACACGGCACAACATGTGCCATTAACATTATTAAATTTACATATAAATAGTACAACAACATTAAGAATGTAACAGTTTAAGTGTAAAGTAAAAGTAAAAATATTTAAGTAAAAACTTCTTAAAACACAGCAAACTTATTTTGTGGCACCATTTTAATTCAAAATTAATAAAATACTTCGTTTTTACCACATTTATTGTTTATAAAACCAAATGTTTCGTGAGCTATGCTCACTTCTTCAGGGTTTACTAACTAATTATAAATAAGAGATAAAAATTAGAAATATTAGATATCGGAAAGAACGTAAATGCGAATTTGAATATTATTAATAACCAAAAATTGTTTTTAAATGACCCAATATTAAACCCGTTCCCTTTGTAAATTTTTCTCTATTTTCCCTATTCCCTCTAACCATTCTCACTTTTCCGTTGACTATTTCTATTATTTATAATGACGTTATCTATGTCTATGACCATTGTTTTTATCTTTTGTTCATAATTAGTTAGAAAACCCTGAAGAAGTGAGCATAGCTCACGAAACATCTTGGTTTTGTAAACAATAAATGTGGTAAAATTTTATTAATTTTGAAATAAAGTAAAAAGGAAAAGAATTTAATAAAACTTTAATAGGAGGCAACAAAAAAAATAATTGGCAAACTACTGAGAGAATCGTACATAATAAAGATCGGTAGGTATTATGGATTATGACAGTTGGATTTATTTTTAAATTATTGTTATCAAGTTTAATTTGTAGAACTCCATTTAAATTTTTTATATCTTTTATATATTCAGTAATATTATTATTCAATTTATAAAAATAGTTTATTTACATAATAATAATTACAAAGCAGAACTTGTTTATAAATAAACTGTTTTTATAAATTGAATGATAATATTATTGAATATATAAAAGAAATTTAAAAAAAATAAAAAATTTATTTTAAAAAATTGACAGTTGGATATGATAAATTTTACATTGTGCAAGAACTGGTAAATTATATTATGTTTACATGATAGTGCAAGGTTGTTATGGTTAGTTGGTATTTGCAGACAAATTTTGTTTCATTCATCTTTTTCTACAGACTACCAGCATTTTCAATGTTTAACCGATTAATCCACAATTTTAAATTGTTTACCATCACTTAGTTATATTTTTTTTCTGCTTCGTTTTGTACCCAGCATTTTCTTTGTATTTAAATTTGAAAGAATTCGGAAACGGAATCAATACAATGTCTATTTTTTTTTTGTTACACTTATGTGTTTATGTAAACAATTTATAAAAACGCTTTAGGATAGGCTCGCCCATAGAAGCTAAATTTTCTACAATAAACTACTTCTAGTAACTCTTTCACAAACATTTTGGGTAAACACCGGTAAAAACTGAATTATTTTTTTTACCATTTTTACAAAAAATATTGATTATACGTTTTTTAATCGACATTCGCGCTTTATTCAGACCTAAATATATTTTTTCGTAAATTAAAATGTAAAGTCCTCTTAAGGTAAGAATTTTGTTGAATTCAATGAATGAATAATAGGTGCGTAGTTGAGTGATCCCCCGATGCACCTCCCCTGGCCTGAACGGTAAGGTTCTCCAGGTTGGTTGTACGGCAGCGTGAACGCCCCGGGCCCGGGGAGCTAATTGCGAGCGGTTACCAACTGCACGACCGCGGCCCTCAAGGTTACCTGTTACCGGCGACTGACGACCATGAATCGACACACAACATACACACACGTACACCCTTTTAGGCCCTTTTTTCATCCCTGGCTAGCATTGTGGGATGTAGGCAGGGCCGGACTCTCTCAAATGAATACGTGCAACCCTTAATATTGATCTATTAACGTGATAATGAAAATATTTACGTGTTTATCAAAAGCAGTGTCAAACTCCTTTTCACATCAAAAAACTTTCCACGGATCAAATAAAAAATATATTTTTAAGCTGTTGTAAGGGAGTAAACAAAACATTTTATTATTTTAATTACTTTATTTATTTATTTATTATGTACATCTATATAAAAAAATATTAAATATATTTTTTTGTCCTTGCCTGTTTCACTAGGAGATTCTGTGTCGAGACAGACTATTTTACAAATATTTTATTGGTATTATTAGGGTACATTTTACAATAAAGCTAAAATATTTGACAAACAATTTTTAGGTTGGTATGTAGTGCTTAGTAGTTGATACGTACGGGAACTTCTCATAAATGGGCTACCAATTGAGATATCGCTGCCTCCTTTACGTAATCTGCACTGATCCTACACGTCGTGACAGGATCAAGGTTGTTGTGCTTGATAAAGGAATTTCACTCTAATATGTATATAGTATGTATATAATGTTTAGTTTTTAGAATACATCGGAGAAAGATAAAAAGCCATTGTGTATATATATAAATATGTATACTAGTGGTCACGTGATCTCGCGTCCAAAAAAGTATGTTTCTAATTATTTGTTATTTTAAATCAAAATCTAAATTTTCTCTGAAATTGTAAGATTTTTAAAAACGTAGGTACCTACATAATTAATAAACACGACGATTTCATATTTGAAGAAAGCATCTTTACTGATTCGTTAACGGCCACCATCTTGAACCGGAACGTAACACATAAATATACAGACAGATAAAATACCGAATAGTGGAATTAAATCAGTATTTCGTTACGCTTAATCAATAACGTACCTCTACTACAAATGAATTCTCTATGAAGTGTTTATTTTTCAACAATAACCCCCTAGGGGCTCAAGTTTCAAGGTGTACGGATCAATTGAGATACACGTCTACCAAATCATTCCCTCACACGACAGAAGAAGAAAAAATATTAAATTATTACTATCATAACATGAATTTTCGGCAAAAAGTTTTTTTAGGACATATTCCGAAGTCCAATGCACCCCTGTACGGCTTAAAGCGCGCGCAAATTACAAGCTAAGCTTTGACGTCTGACAGCACTAGTGACTGGAGCTGGTAAGTGCCGGCGCTAGAGACTGTGAAGTGGAAATCTTCGATACTTCATTGACAGCAGCGGGAGTTATGCTTTAAAAATAGAATAACTGATTGTATATAACGTTTGTTATTTTTAGCTACTTGTTTCTGAAAGGGGTGATTAACCGTTATGAAAAAAATCGTTACCATTAAGAATAATGCAAAGCACTACGAAGTAAAGCAAAATCATTTATTTCGGTTTTAAAATTGATCGCTTAAAAATATTTTAGATGCTTTAATTAAATGCGCAAGTATTCAGAGTAACAGAATAATATGTCATCATCTCTGCTTATCCACGCGAAGTACGAAATATAATATAATCATATTTTCATTGAATTTCTCCTTTAATTAGAAATGTATATTTTTTTTTAAAGAAGGAAGTTCAGTTCCTGGGCTACAAATAATAGCTGATAATATTTCAATAATACCTGAATAATATGTTTGAATATCTTTGAATAATTCCGCACAATAATCGAAAATTTCCTATTTCCACCACAAACGGAAAATGTTGCTCGTGTCGTGATGGAGGACTTACTTAGCCAGCCGAGGACTTAGAAGCCGAGAAAGAAACACATGACGCCTAGACCCAAATGCGATGCCAACTCAGCCACTGAACGAACAGTCGATTGGTATTTAATAACTGATCTGAAACGCTATTAAACGCATAAAGGTTTATTTGTATTTAATCTTCTTATTATGTAAAAGAAATAATATTACGTTCCTGTTCAAAATTCTTTACTACAGGAGAAAGTAAGACCAACTTGTTTCGCAGAAATTCACGTGTGACAAAATCAACATTCAAACATTCAGAGCCATTTTTTTTGACAATTGAGAGGTCCCCTTTAAATGCCGATTGAGCTTTTGAACAAATTGATATCAGCAGAAGAAGACAACTATCATGTTATACTTGTCAACTTATTACAATTTGATATAAAGCTGAAACGCACCTAGAATCGGCTTTTAACGGGGACCTTTCAAATGTCAAAAAAACAAAATGACGCTGAATGCTATTTGATGACAATGCTAAACAACAGTTGGGCCTAAATCTTTTGTACAAATGGTTTAGATTTTAGATACTAGAATTGTTACATACCTTCAGACAAACTGAATGTGTGTAAACTAAAATAAATATTATTGTGAAAACATATACATACGAGTACTTAGACGTGAGCTTCTATCATCCCGCGCTTTAGCATAGTGACGGATTTGGCCATTTCCTGCTAAAATCAGTATGGATTATGTGTTTGATTTTCTCAGAACATTTGTTCGAAATTCTGACTTCAGAAACGGCTGTAAAATTATCCATGCATTTCGGAGTTACAACACTTGTCACGTCCGTTCCATTGAAACTTATTGGAGTTTGATTCACGTCCCAAGATAGCAATCCGTGATGTTATGTGTCACTTTCACACGGTCACTGGTGTCGGTAATACCGAAGTAATAATGTCATATACACATCAGACGTTATTTGAATCTAATTGTGGTTTCAGAACATCATCCTACACCATCAGATGTCTAGTATAATTGTTTTTTAGTAAATCATTTGTCTGGTCTTCTGGCGAATTGAAACCGCTGGAACTATGGCAACCCGATTTGGGGATTTAAAGTCAAGTAAAGATATTTTTGAAGCGAAAACTTCTTTAGCACCGTTGTGATTTGAAACTCTATGAAACGGAAACGAGCGACACTAAAAAGATACAAACACATACATCTTTAGGATTTAGCCTGCGAGAGGATGAATGAGAGAATCCTCCTCGCAAGCCTCCTTTGGTGTAGTGGTATGAAGTGCCTGATGAACCTTAGCGGCCAGACATTCAGCGGACCAAGGATCGAATCCTACGAAATCCTAAAAAAAAATAAATTATTTTTGTAAATCCAATCTTCAAACCAATTCAAAATGAACAGGCCAAAAAAAAACACGAAAAAGGGACATCTAGCAAATCCGAAGAAGAAAACACAAATACTAATAAGATGACCAAATATATAGAAGGAGGTGCACTGGAATTCGACGACAAAAATATGGAAAAAAATCATCCTTCACGTTGATAAAAAAGTGCTTCGTAGTTCACCCATTTTGGTCTACTTTAGTTTTCTGAAGGTTTGTCTGAAGTCTGACTGACTCGCAGACTCAGATGTCCTCCTCTATTACCCCACCATACGAAAGAAGAAGAAGAATGCGCAACATGATCATCCTACTACGAGCTGTCAAATCGGAGTAATCAATTTTATCGTATCAACCTGCCCGAAGAAAGTTTGAAAAAGATATGTCTGTAAGATGGTGGCATCTCTTTGGACAAATTGTACAATCCCTTATTAAAAGAGGTAAATATTTAAATACCTAGTTAAGTATCTTAAGATTTTAGAGAAAATTTTTAATTTGACATATAAAATAAGAGAAAATTAGAAACATTAATTTTTAGACGCAATGTCTATTGTTCGCACAAATATTATTAATTAATCATATTAATTGTCCGTTTTCTGGAAACCTGATGTGACAAAATATGTAAGATAACCCACTTTTAAACTCAGCTTTATAGTGTCACCTTCATCAATCATTCACACACAAGCGCGCTCCACTATCAGCGTGTAGGAACATAATTATTTATAATGATCGAGACATGTCCCATCTGCGCTTGTGGAGATTGAGGTCTGAGGTCTGAGATCTGAGGTCTGCCTGATTTCACGTTAATTGTAAGGCCGGCCGCACACATCCGATTTTTCAATCCGATTGTCTGATCAGACTACCGGAAGGCCTTCGCGCCATACATTTGTTAAGAAAGCCCGCACACATCCGATCCGACAATCGGATCGGCAATTAAATAAGCCAAGCCCTTCCGCGCCGACGAAGAAGGGGCGTGGCCCATTTCATTACCGATCCGAATCGACAGGTGAATCGAGATGAGGCAAATGAGTATTGACAGTAGAAACGTTTTAATGCCTGTATAATAATATTATTATTTAATTTATTTAAAACAGATTAATTCGTAAACAATTTCTTTTCTGTGATTATTATTACGCCTGACGGCTATTTCTTCTTCTGCAGGCATTATCAAACTTGGTGATGCCTTTAGAAGGCGAAACAGCTGTTATGCGTAATATTAATAATCAAACGTCATGTTCTTATAAATCAACACGTTCTTAAAAATAAACCTTTTTCATAAATTGAATAGTAATATTTTTAACAATAGCTTCCACACCGGAGGCGCTGAGGAAAATAAATTCCCTCAGGGCCTGTAACATTTGGAGGCTCTTTTTAAGGAAATGGAGGAGAGGAAGTTCTGGGAAGGAAAAAGATATAAGGGATGGGTAGGAATCTTGGGTGTAGAGTGTCCAGGTCTTCCGCCGCCAAGGCCTAGACAAACCTCACCCCTGCTGAGTCACCAAACAAAATGAACCATTTGGGGAGACTTTCGACAGGGGTGTTAGTTATCCATTAAATGGTTCCCGGGTGGCGGTACCTATTCCCGCCTTCCAAATTGAATTATTATTCATCATCATCTTCATCTTCTTCCCCTTGTCCTATTCGGATCGGGGCCCCACTGCATCGATAAGGCGCCTCCATCCGTCTCTGTCTTGCGTTGATTGTGCGCCCTCCGTCCATGGCAGTCACATCCTCTCCTCACACAGTTTCTGGAGTTGAATTATTATGTATATGTTATTATTGAATTGACAAATTAAAAATTTACAATTAATTTATAGTTCTTCAAATTAAACTTGAAAACAATAAATAGTTCTTCAAATTAAACTTGAAAACAATAAATAAATATCAATCTGGGTAACATAAGATTAAGGAAGTACCACGCTAGGACAATAAAGGACTTGACTTGGGAGGAAGTCTGTAAATAAATAAATTGCGCCGATTAAATTTTGTGCTGATTGTAATATTTTGCTAGACAGATCGTAAACGACTAAGACCAAAAAAATCGGAAGCGTGAATTAGACGTTTGCGGGGTTCATCCGATCCGATAGTCTGATCAGACAATCGGAAAACAAA
Source organism: Glyphotaelius pellucidus (assembly GCA_936435175.1). NCBI lineage: Eukaryota > Metazoa > Arthropoda > Insecta > Trichoptera > Limnephilidae > Glyphotaelius > Glyphotaelius pellucidus. Next base: position 6,194,242 of record OW386539.1, on the reverse strand, counting down.
ATCGGATGTGTACGCCGGTTTAACGTGTTGCTGTGCGACGGAAGTGCCGCTAAACTGCCTACTTGTTGCAACTCGTTCTTATCGAGCGGCGATTTATTCCGATGCAGACTGCATTTAGATCCTGTTTCGTTTCAAATAAATAAACCGAGAATTCTTTAGTACCAAACAGTAAAATAATGTGTGGTAAATATCGAGAAATGCTCTTCATCCAATACGCACAAATTATAATTTAAAAAATTTGGTTGTCTGTAAGTCGGTTAACGGATGATAATTTTACGTGATAACATCATATAATAACGATGGAGTGGAAGAGAGATAGATGCGTCACAAGCCGAACGCTTGTTCCGCGCCCTCGCTTGCACGCTCGGCTCAGGCGGAACGTGACAACGTGACAATGAGTCATGCTTTTTCGTGAATGCAGCCGGCGTTCATCGATTTATAAGACGTTATCACGTTAAAAATACTTCGCATCACTTTAATTTCCATCAGAAACTACTGTTTAATTCAATGGAGAAGCAAATAGTTTAAATTATTACACGGATTATTTTACGTCTATTATTCACGCCATGTTTGTGACGGTGACCGGACAAGTCGGAATGAAACCAACTCAGAACCATCTCAGATAAGTCGTTTAGAGTGGTAAAAAGCTGATGAGGTGTTGAGTTGACTTTATCCTCAGCTGGCATGGAACCGTTTGTGACATGTGTTTTTAGGTTTTTTTCTTATTTTTTGATTAAACGCAACCTAAAAACTTATTTTAAGAAAATGGGTCTTTAGGTTCTTACTTTGGGTAAATAAAACAAGGAAAAAACTAGCTTAAAATCCTATTTTCATAATTATAACATCGGTTATTACCTAATAATACCTAATAATATTATTCTATGAACAATTCCAAATGAATGTATGTAAAGGACATGTAACCGCCACAACAATAAACAAATGCAAATATATTCACTGCTAGTTACTGTCGTTACAGAAGTTCATTACATCACACTGCTAATAATACCAATTGATGATAATTAATTGTATTAAATGAAAAACACACTTTGTAATACACCTCTTTTATTTGAATTAATAATTAGCAGCCAACCAGGTTTCGCTTAGCTTAAGCTTCGTCAGGTTTATTACATTAACTAAAGATAATTACATACAGACACAAATATTTTAAGAAAATATAACAATGAATGAGACAGACACAAAATAAAAAAAGACCTTTTTGGTGACAGAAATGTTCATGATTTTTTAAGGATGAAGAGCATATCCAGATATTTAGGATCGTAATGTTTTAATTCTACTTGCGTAACCAAAGGTTTGATATGTGAGTGGGTATCTCTTTTTCTGATGAAACGGATTATTAAATTTAAATGGAGCATCTTATGGTAGTCAGTGGACTACCATAAGTCTGCAAAACCAAGTTGACTACAGGCCGCCATCTTGGTACAGCTTCTAATGTTCTCCAGCCATATAATCGCTAATTGCTGTCATCCGTTCCAAGCTTCCGCTCAATTTTTCCGATTACGATAAGTTGAGGGAAATGATAAAGATAGTTGTTCATTTCTGATGACGAAGGTTACCATATATTTTTCCTTATTTCTCTATTTCTACGTATTGGTCGTTAATCATATATCCCATCCAGGATACATTTAATATTATCTGAAGAGTTCACATTCGAAGGGCTTCCAGTCTAGACAACGCGATAGATTTTTATTCGTTGTACATTTCTCGGTTAAATTCTAGAATTTAAATTATTACGAGAAACAACTATTTACATCGTGGGAGATGGAAAAACATGCATAAACAGGATTATCTGGTTCTTAATTTGGAGTATTTTATTTAAATAACTTGTGCGTATTTAGAAACCTTCGTATTTAGAAACCTTCCGATATGGCCGTATTTTTACATTCGTATTTAGAAACCTTCCGATATGGCCGTATTTTAACCTTCGTATTTAGAAACCTTCCGATATGGCCGTATTTTAACCTTCGTATTTAGAAACCTTCGTATTTTGAAACCTTCCGATATGGCCGTATTTTAACCTTCGTATTTAGAAACCTTCCGATATGGCCGTATTTTAACCTTCGTATTTAGAAACCTTCCGATATGGCCGTATTTTAACCCTCGTATTTAGAAACCTTCGTATTTAGAAACCTTCGTATTAAGAAACCTTCCGATATGGCCGTATTTTAATCTTCGTATTTAGAAACCTTCGTATTTAGAAACCTTCCGATATGGCCGTATTTTTACCTTCGTATTTAGAAACCTTCCGATATGGCCGTATCTTAACCTTCGTATTTAGAAACCTTCCGATATGGCCGTATTTTAACCCTCGTATTTAGAAACCTTCGTATTTAGAAACCTTCGTATTAAGAAACCTTCCGATATGGCCGTATTTTAATCTTCGTATTTAGAAACCTTCGTATTTAGAAACCTTCCGATATGGCCGTATTTTTACCTTAATAATTTATAGTGACTCGAGGGTTGATCATCTGACAGTTGATCCTCGTAATTATTATTATTTTAAAATTATAAGTTTTGTGCATTATTTACCAAGTGCAAACCTAAAATCATCTTCAAAAATATCTTTAATAATAAGTTAGTCAAGATTTCAAGAAAATTTATTTTCAGTCTCGATGTTTTGTACTTAAACTCTAGTAAATAAGTAGTTTTATTCGTGATGCATTCAGATAAAAATATTTTATATACTTTTGTTATTTGGAGGTACATCGACACTTAGTGTTTTGTGTTTTTAGGTTTATCGTATTTTTCATAAACTTTTTTATTTATTTATTTATTTAAAATTTACGGCACAAAGTGCCATTTACAAGCTTGTGTATATTTAATTACAGTCATAGTACATTATAGAGGCATTAAAAATAAACAATAATATCAAAAAATCATTATGTAGTGACCTCGTTAACGTATAATTGGCTGAAATATTCGATCAGTACAACCTTATATTTCAGTATGGAAATATTAAAAATATCAGCCACATTGGCATAAAAATTTCCAGTGGTGTGTAATCTATTTAAAACTGAATTGGAGCCTGATACCGACATAAAGTTGTCACAATAAAACAAACTAGGGAACCTTGATCTTATTGTAGGTATATGAAAGTGAATCAGTTTTAATATATCAGGGCTATCCAACTGATAGTTAACGATTTTATACAAAAATATCAGATCAAAAATTTTTCTTCTGTCACTTAATTTCAACAATTTTAATGAGTGCAAAACTAATCACAAAAAAATATAATATTTGAATAATTTCAATTTCGGGGGCCAACTGAGGAGGATCAACTGTCGGGTCACTATATATGTATATGCCGAGGGACCAACTGTCAGGAAGTCATAATTTATTACATATTTTTCTTTTTTAAACCATCAATTGCAATTGTATGTTTAAAAATTTGTAGGGTGTCCGGGGGTAAAGTGCTTTAACTTCGGGGGGTGATTCTATGTGATGGTAGGAGTAAAAAAGAACAAAAACTTTTTGGAAATTCTAACTTTTTTCCCATACAAAAAGATATATATCTACTAAGATCCTTAGTGTGAGGTACAAACTTACCCGATAAATTCGATTGTCGAGCGCGATTGTGGCAACGTTGCATGGTTGTGATTGGCCTGTATCATAACAGCGGAAAAGAATAATGCTGTCCTAACCCGCCGGACTAATTTCAAAGTTTTACCAAAAAAGTACCCCTAAAAGTTGGAATTTCGAAAAAAGTTTTTTTTAATCTTTTTTACTTATACTATCAAGTAGAATCACCTCTTAAGTTAATGCATTTTACCCCCCGTACACTCTGTAAAACAATGAACCAACGGTAGTGAGAAAGTTAAATAATAAACAATCATAATATATTTCATGCTACTGTTCGCTCAATCCACGTAAGGTAATAGACAAAAAATAATGTTCGTGCATTTTCATAACAACGGTCATCTTGGGAAATGATAACATCACACTGGAAGCTGCGGCCTTATCTCTATAAGAAGTCTGCAGAAACTCCTTCATTCTCTGAACATCTCTCTTCCTTAAAGCTGCGTTATCTCATTGATCTCCGCCGTTTACCATCAAAGTTCTGTCAAACTACTTTTTTCATCTTCTTGGACTCGATACGGATCACTGTCGCAAAACGGAACAGTCCGGTCTATGTGTTGAGAAGAATGACTTTTTCTACGTATCCAATGTCACGGTAAGAATCTTATTTATGTTGAATTTAATGGAAAGATCAAATAAGGAATTGCTGCTTGCCAATAGAGCCTTCCAGAATTTTAACAGCGTCGGTGATTTTGCTACTAAACGACAATTGTAACGTTCGTTTGAAAGCGAAGTTCGTCATTGATTGGAATCTAGAATAAACCTTCACAATATGAAAGGATTTCCAGCAATGAAAGTATTAATTGTATTATATATTGCTTCCGTTCTCATATGATATTGGGGTAAATACTCAAAAATAGGAACACGCTTAATACGCACTGAAGAAAAACACACGAAATAAGTACATATTTCAATTTCGGGAAATGGAAAAAAAATTTAATAGTTATTTCGTCAACACTACACTTGATTATTCATTTAGAGGCCATTGTAAAAGTTAGTTATTTAGTTTTAGTAAAGTTTAACGTTGGTTTTTTTTTCTCCTTTGATTTAAACCAAAATTTTATTCTAAGAATCTAAAATTGCATGTTGTTAAGATATTAGTTTGGGTTTATTTAAAAAAATATATTTAATTAAAATACATGTTTTAAAATTTGGTAGGCGGGTATGGGTACCGCCGCCCCAGGAACCATTTATTGCATAACCAACATGTTTGATGACTTGGCAGGGGTACCCGGGTTCATGTGGTGAGGTTTGTCTAGGTTTTGGTGGCGGATGATTTTGCCCACCTTCTATGTGGCGGGCCGGATCGGGTGAGGCTGGTTGAGGGAGACATTTTGAACTCTCCATCCGTACTTTTCCGACCCATCACCTTGGGAGGGATGGATTCGTACGTCCGTCACCCCCAGATTCCTACCACCCCTCATACCTTATTCCTTCACTTAATTTACTCTTCATATCCTTAAAAAACCCTACCCACAGCATCTCCAAAGATGACATAGGCTCTGAGGGATTTTTTTTAATCAAGGCCTCGTTTGTGGAGCTAATGTAAAAAAAATAAACTGGCCTTCAAAAATATTTAGAAATTTTTAGAAAAAACATGTCGCGACGAAAAAAATAATTATGTCAATTATATAAGTTGCCCCCCTCGTATCCAATGGATTGCTTACCATAGTTAGTGTGGATGGTGTTTAATTGTATATTATCGTGTAGTCGTGTTTGTATACTTGGGACGTTTTAATTAATTCGGTTTTTGTATGTATGCACGCGTTTATAATTTTTTTTTGTATACAAGGAGACGTGTTTTTTATTCATATAGTTTTCTTAATGTTAACAGTTTTGTATCCAAATATATTTTTTTTATGGATGTTCTGAATCTGTAGTGAAATAATTTTTTATTACTTTGTTTTGAATTACGTGTAATTCATTCGTTTACGTTTCACACGCAGTTCCCCAGGTTTCAATCAAGTAATTTAAATGTGGATGTACGAGACTATAATGTAAATCTTTTTTAAATTTATTTGGTAATATATATGATAACTGGCTAAATACACCAATTAAAGATGTGATTTTATATACATGTATCTTGTACACGCTGTTTAAATTTTAAATGCTCATCAATGTACAGCCCAAGATATTTTTCCTGGATCAGGATTTGCAAGTAGTTCTATAAATTTTAAGGGTACATGAGGAGGAATTATTTTACGGGTTGAGCTTAATAATGGATCATTTTTTTACATTCATTGTTAGTATATTTGATTTGAGTCAACTGATAATTTATTCTAGATCTCTTTGTGCACTTTCTAGTAAGATGTATAAATCTTTACACCAGTAGAAAATTACTCGTTTCCACTATATCCTTAATACAAGGACAAACCATCTTTGTTAATTTATCCTGTCACTCCTTAGAACCTGAGGGTTATAAAGATCTTATCTACGCTAGAAATAAATTATTTAAGTATCTAATTGGCACCTCTTTGGAATACACAAGACGTTAGGTTTTTCTCGGAGACAACTTTCCTTACAGGATCCCTAGAGATGTAGCTCTTTTTACAAAAGAGGGTTGCTCAGGAGACGATTGTGAATGTTGTCTATACTCATTATCTTTCATAAATTTAAATTTTACAGCAATTGACACTTAATATTAAATTTTACATTGCGAACCAAATATGCACACTTCAGGTATTCGATAACGTGACTTATTACTCTATGAAAGTACAAGAAGTAATCTGTTTCACATAACAATAAATTCTTGCTGTTTTTGTACGATTTGTCGCGCAGAGCGGAAAATTATTCGCGCTGGTTGCAAATTCAAATCTCGATAAATAAAATACTAAAAACAATTAGGTAATCAATGTACAATAACTGTTAAAATTTGAAAAAAAAATACATATAAAACTTTATATTACAACACATAAATACTTGTCACACATAAACATAAATAAACACGTAAACACCTCAGCACAGGTTCTCCTAGTGAGGTGTTCACGAAACATACAACAATACCTATCCACAGTTTCACCTTCACAAACCTACCTTACACAAAAATAGGTTGTTGTGTCAAAACTAAAATTATAATATCAAGCTAAAAAAAAAAAATCGTCAATAACGACTTTGTTGCTTAACATTATTACAATATTTAATATTAAAATTTTACTTTGTCCAAAAGCACCTTAATTAAAAAATTATTAAAACTCCAGTTCTATGCTCTTGAAATTGATTAAATTTAAACGCTAGTTTCAAAATTAGAACTGATTGTTTGAACAAATTTAGAATGTATGTGAATACCGCACAAGAGTCTCAATTACTCTCAGCCAGTGAAATTATAGCACCTTTAATGGAGGTATGTTGTGAGGCTGAAGGTGAGGGTGTACCCGACTATACAGATCTGGTCTGAACCCAAAGTTAGTCTGGTACCAAACTCGGCTAAAGCCATTTCAAACAACGTTTCTCTTCTGAACGATGGACTTACACCAGGGCGATATTCAGAGTATCTTCCATTCTGGAAACAGTATTTTAAAAGAAAAATATTGTATTTTGGTAGAAAACAGTCACTTTATGGTTTGACATACTAATTGAAATAAAACAATAACTTTGTTTGTAACGACTATTTATTAATTTAAATTTTTAATACCAACCGGTTTCGCTTAACACAAGCATCTAAAAATTATTTTTTTTGATCATTTTAATTTTATACCCTGAAGATGCTTGTGTTAAGCGAAACCGATCGGTATTAATAAAACTAAATCAATAAATCGTGATTACAAATAAAGTTATTGTTTTATTTCACTTAAAAATATTATAAGGATGTTTTTTTTTTTCAAATTGGAATTATAATATCCCGTGATTTTCATGGGTCTAGGCAAGTGTTATAAATTTAACTCTGTCACATCACTATGTTGTATCGCACATCACTAGCGAGCTACTTTAAGATAATTGTCGTCTATATGACTTTCAAAGTAATGTCAAAGGTGTAATCTCACCTAGTCTAGTCAATAAAGTCTGTCTTGTAAAGTTATAGTGTTTTATTTATTAACATCCTAATCCAACAAACAAGGAAACAAACTCTTCTAACTTTATTGATGATATTATAAAAATGTATCTTGTATTGGATAACGTAATGAAAAATATCTAATTGTAAATTTATGAAGAATTCGATTTCGCTTCCTCCTGCTGATTAGACCACGAAAATTTGCTTGAAATGGCTTTACCTACGCTTAATGAATAAATGTAATGGCTACATATTCCCCACTAATCCATCCCTGACCACCATTAACTTCCACCTGTCAGTGTTCAAGGCAATGTCAGTCATTAAATAATGCTAATCTACCTTTATGCGTTTTCATAATACCTATACAGATGTGCTCGTTGCCTGGTTATGGCAATTTCTTTCTACCAACCCATATTAACAGTACGAATAAAATTGTGTTAATTTTTTTAACGTACCTGGTGTCTTAAATAATGGCATAGCCTAGAGTGAATGTTCAAACAAAGAATATAATTGAACAAAACTGATCATGTCGTTTTGGCGGCAAATCAAAAATGACACATTTTAAATCATTATCAAAAATGTATTCGCCTTATAAAAATAAAATTAAAATTCCTTCGTTATCCTATCGAAAGGCTTCAGACACTCGGAAATAAGTATAATTCAATCGATGTTTATCGTAATCAGTCAGTGTCCAAACTTAAATTCAGCCTATTAGAATATTTACAATAGAACTATAAATCTCCAGCGTGTGCACCGTTGATTGTAAATCCTCATAGTTATGTTATGAAAAACACCCATCATATAGGCCGTAATAACGGATAGTAATTTATTATTTATAAACAAACTTTATAAAATCTATTCGTGTTTATCTTTGTAATAATAATTACTAAATTACTTCAACGATTTATACTTTCCGCTTACTTTTTGATACTAACATATTATCGAACTCATTTGTCCTTTCCGTGTAATGTTCGATGGTAGCAGTTTAAAGTATTGTTTTCTGAAATTGAATTCTTTAAGCAGAAGTTCTGACGTTAATTTAATTAGTCAAAGTGGGATCGCTGTGAATATTAATTTTAGTGGTGTGCAAGTCGGTAGTGTTTATTTTTGTTTTTATTCAACTTCGCTGTGTATTCATCACATAAAAAATATATTTTAAGAGCCCACTCATTATTATTATTGTATAATACATATTTTGCCATCTGCATTTGAAAAACTGATTTTTTTTTGTCTCTCCTATTGTATAATGCTTTTCTTTTTACCATCTTTACTGTTCCATGTGTAATACCTATTTATGTTATCTTGGCCATCTAAACACACCTGTATGCATTAAATCATAAAAAATGTAAATATTTGTAAAAGCCCGTAAGGGCGTTAATTAACATCAATAAATAAAATAAATTAGTGTTAAGTTTTTCTGAATTATTTTCGTCAGTAAAAAACAGTGAAAATACCCTATTGTCTTTATAACTGGGTGGATTTGAAACATTGAGCTAAAAGCTTAAGGTAACAGATAGTACTTTTTGCATTTTGCCTTGAAGTTTATGTTTGTCAGAGGGCGTCTCGTCCGAAAAGAGGTGTGATTAATGGTGTGAATGGTTTTTAAAAACGGGGTCGTCCAAAGAGCACAAGTATTTTCAGAGGGCGGCCAGTCCTGAAGGACTTGTGAAGTGATATTTTCAGTTGTGAATCAGAATACCTTGACCAATTGCCGGATGAACTGTTATTTATATTTGGTTGTTTGTTTGCAGTGAACGTGGTGGAAGCCCTGCAAGAGTTCTGGCAGATGAAGCAGGCCCGAGGAGCCGAACTGCGTAACGGAGCCGTGGTCATATACGAGTCTGTGCCCGCCACTGCGCAGCCCTACATCTGCTACGTCACGCTGCCGGGGGGTTCCTGCTTTGGTAGCTTTCAGGTAGGTTCATTCTCCATCTACAACTACTTGCCTAATTCCCTGATCTAATATCTTATTTGATATTTTTTACGTACCGATGATCAACAATTTCAGAGCAAATTGATTCTAGATCCGACGAGTGCTGAATTATTCTATACTACACAATAGGTGACCGGACAACTCGGAATGAAACCAACTCGGAACCATCTCAGATTAGTCATTTAGAGTGATAAAAAATATATATAAAAAATTGGTTAAATAGGTTATGTTAGGTTAGGGTTATCTGCTAATTTAAAATGATTTTTTTCGTAGCTTTAATGACTTTTCAAGGAAGTGTTGAGTTGACATTACTCTCAGTTGGCATGGAACCACACAATACACATGGTGTTATAGAACGTTCTTCATTTTTATCCAGTGATTTCTGACATTATTTGGAGTAAAAAAGAAAAATAAATTTAGGTCTACGTGACTTGGATAATGTTTTTTTTTATTTTTATTTCAACTTAAATCATTAAAAAATCAGTATTTATTGGACATTTGGGGTTGGGGTGAGAAGTGGCCGGTTACTCGACTGAGTGACCGGGTTTTGAAGAATAAAACATAAAAAAAAAATATCCGCAATTTGGGTACCGTCGCCACGGGAACCATTTATTGGATAACCAATACCTCTGCCATAGATCACCCCAAGTTGTTCGCTTGATTTAGCAGGGGTAGAAGTGTCTTCTGCGTTGGTAATGTTGATTATTTTACAGTAGGTACTGTAAGTACCTCCCTAAAAAATATACAGGGTGTTAAGGGACTCACTTGACTCCAGTCATTGAATTTATTTAAAATCAAAATGTAAATAAAATTTTGGTCTTCAGTGAGTAACGATTTTTTTTACATGTGCTCGACACAGGAAGCCCTGAGGAAAATAATTTCCCTCAGGGCCTACGTCATCTTTGGGGATGCTGTGTGGAGGGTTTTCTTTTAGAAAAGGAAGAAGAGGAGAGTTCTGGAAAAGAAAAAGGTTTGAAGGGTGGGTAGGAATCTGGGGTTCATTATATCCAGGTCATCCGCCGCCAAGACCTAGACAATATCACCCCATAAACCCGGGCATCCCTGCTAAGTCACCAAACGTAGCGAACCACTTGTGTCGACCTATAGCAGATGTGTTGTTATCCAATTAATGGTTCCTGGGGCGGCGGTACCCATATCTGTCTCCCAAATTGCGATCAAAGTCCTACCTATCGCTGACAGAATACTTCACAGCAGAGCCTGTCCATATATTTTTAAAAAATCTCTAAAGAAGTGAGACTTTTTGACATCATGTTATCTATTGGATTCATTTTATCTGAAATCGCCGATATACATTCACTTTGATACATCAGGATTTTAAGGCTCCATAGTAAGCGTTCAAAAAGGAGAAGAAGATTAAGATGGTTTGAAAGGGAGATATGTAAATACGAATGAGAATGGGAGCGCGCTAACATTAAAAAAACAATAATTAATAGGCGCATGCGAAAATATTTTAAAGCATGACGTGCTTAAAATAGAGCCAAAAATTCTCGACAATTATCTAAAATAGTATTTAAAAACACTGTGAATTTCTTCATCCCTAAGACATGTAAAATGAGTGGAAGATACTCTCAGTATCGTCCTGGTGTAAGACCACCATTCAGAATTAAAACTTTGCTTGAAATGGCGTTAGCCGTGTTTGGTGACCATATCTGAATAGCCAGGTATTCCCCCACCTTTCCCTTTCCCATCTCTTTCCCTTCCCCACTGTCTTCAGCCTCACAACATACCCCAATGGGGTATTTCCACAAACCAGGTATACCGCTAAAAACATGAGGAAGATTTAAAGATTATTTTTCTGAACATGATTATCGCATTAAAAATGTTTAATTTTGATATTTTCATTCATAATTATTGATTTCAAAATACGCGTAAACGGAACGAAACGTAAACGGCCCATAACTGCTTGTACGATTCATGACGTCACAAGAGTCGCCGTTCCGAGGTTTATCACCGTGTTACTATCAAAAATCTAAACATCCTAGACTTGTTCGGGGTTATGGACGGTTTTATTTCATATTTAAGATGATTGTTTATGATTGTGTTATGTTTCTACAGTTTTATATAATATTGTTCAGTTGTAATGACTATAACATAGTATTTTTAACGGCGTAATCCGACAACTTGCCTAAAATAGACGCTACAATGAATAACAATAATTTTCTTAGCCCTAAATTTCGGGATTCTAAGACGATATGGTAATGAAAACATTTTTTTTACACAAATTCTCATATTATATACGTTATATACTGGTTTCAATATTTTGACAAAATAGAATTAATTCCGGCCCTTTTCTTGTCTTGATTTAAAATAAATAAAAAATATATTTTTTAAACGTTTATTATAAAATTTGTATATACAATTTATATATACATACATATACATATTAACGCCGGGATTGCTAGTCGAGAGCCTTACCCCTCGACCACGGAGGCAGTCATTATTGTGTAGATATCCATCTTACGACTGTATACAAAGGTGTTTCCACGTTTAAATTATGAATTTAAATAGTCAATGACGAAAGGTTTTTTTTTGTAGCTTAAAATTTAAATCTGAAAAAAAAGGCCCGGGGGCTCCATCGAAGCCTCCTTCTTCTTCTTCTTACTGTACTATATAGCCTATATATACTGCAGATAGTACACAACTGCTGACCCTGTACAAATCGCAAGTTCACCTGGTGAATTTGGCAGCCACCTTTGGTCTAGAGTCCCAAAATATTTGAAAATTCAGAAAGCATAAACGGGCGGTCCGTTCGATAGATTTCCCTCTCTAACAAACGGATTGCAATGTTTAGCGCGCAGGTTTCAGATAGGAATGGTGTCCTTGTTTTACCGGTATTTCAATAGAAGATGCTCCGAGGACCTAGCGTATTGAACCCTTCGGCGGTGGTGTCAAACACATTAAACGCACTCCCAACAATTGTACACAGTCGATATTTTTTGTCGCCTTAGAAATGGTCGTTTAAACATCTTATTTTGGGTTTTTCTTGTAGTATTTGTAAACATGTCTACCAAACTATACATGTTTTGCAAGTGGGAAAATATAGGATAAATATAAAGATATAATTCGAGCAAACTGGAAGTCAATAAATAACACCAAGTACAACTTACGGACTCACTACAGGCGGCGATCGCATGATGAGAGGCGCCTGTGACGTCACAGAGTGACTGGTGGCAAAACCATCGTTTTGGTGGCATTTTAAAAAGGCGTATTTTAAAAAGTTATAGAAAGTTAAGTCGTCGTCATAAAAATAAAATAAAAATGTCGTTATCATCGTAATTTTTTGCTTAATTTTTTTCAATAATAAAAAAAATTTGTGGAAATACCCCATTAAGGATGCCGTAGTCTCAATGGCTCCAAATGGGCACACTTGGGATTCTTGTGAAAGTATTCACATAAAAATAAAAATAAAACAGAACAAAAGGTGTCATTAATAAATTTCGATATAAACTATGCAGTTTTTTCTAGGCAATTTCATATAATGATCATTTCGGCTCGACAGACGTATTTTTGTTTTTACATGAACTTTACACAGGAGGCCCTGAGGAAAATAATTTCCCTCAGAGCCTATGTCATCTTTAGGGATGCTGTGTGGAGGGTTTTTTTTAAGGAATCGGAGGAGAGGAGAGTTGTGGGAAGGTTAAGGGTTTAAGGGATGGGTAGCAATCTGGGGTTCAGTGAGTCCTGGTCATCCGCCTCCAATACCTAGACAAACCACATCCCATGAAACGTTTTTTAACGAAAAGGAGGAGAGGAGAGTTGTCGGAAGGTAAGTTGTATTAAGGGGTAGGTAGGAATCTGAGGTTCAGTGAGTCCTGGTCATCCGCCTCCAATACCTAGACAAACCTCACCCCATGAAACCATTATCTTCAAAAATAACATATTTTTTTAAGAGCTTAAAAACTTTAAGTGTCGAAGGGAAATATGTTATAAATCGCTAAAAATTCGGAATACGGGGGCTTTATTCAATGCCGCTTTGTTAAATTTCTCAGCCTCTGCAGCTTTACCAAAAATCCATATCTAGCTTTCTGATCACCAAAAGCTCTACGTGCGTCGTTTCTTCTGACAAAAATACCTATACCGTGGGAAGTCATGTAAAATGCATGACTCATGACCCATGACAATGAAATTGCATTTACATTCAGATGCATAATACTGCATACTTTATCGAGTCGTTAAACAAATATTTTAATTTATGTGTTCGCTTTCAAGTTTCAAGTGCACCTAATGAAACAATGGACGTTGCATAATCGTATTTGTTAATATTACTTGCATTGAGTGCGATAATAAAATACGCCAGGTTGACTATATATTTCCAGTGCTTGTAACGCGAGTTTTGTCACGTTCCGTATTGAAGTATTGAAGTTAAGTTTTACTGGGTATTAAAACTGAGAATGGAGCCTGGAATGGTTGGCTGTCTTTATGGTCGATTAAACTCGCTTTTTCCTGCATTTCAAGTGTCTGAAACTATGTGAATGGGTTATTTTCTGAACAAGGCGTCCAGGGTGGCATTTCTCTCAAAGAATTCCACTGTATATATAAACAATCGCGTTTTTGTGTCATTTGAGTCGTAAAGGGCAAACCTTTTTTGTTAATTAATGGTAAATAAATGTTTTAGTCGTACAATATAATTGGCTGTTAAAACAATAGATGTACAAGAATGAATGACGTTCGTCGAAGTGTTTATTTGTTTTGGATGCATTAAGAGGGAATAACCAGACGAAACAGGAAATATCTCATTTTTAATCTAATTCTGTACGAATCGACTCTTTTCTACAAAACAATATTAATTGATTTCGAAAGGTTGTCATTTTGTCTGTAATTTTTTTTTTAATTTTGAGAAAATATATAAATGTTTATTTTTATTAAAATAAGGTTATACTGTCGGTTGTTGCCGGATTTGTTGAATTTTTAAGAACATTTTGTATTATACAACACACATTTCAAATCAAGTAATCATATAGTAAAAAATATGAATAAATTATTTAGGAAAGCTACTTTTCAGAATTTTAATTTAAGTTAAAATAAAAGCATTAAAAAAAAATTATCGCACATGCTTTGCGATGAAAATAATTCAATTTGTCTACTTATTTACAGCCTTACAAATTTATTTTTAAACACTTATTTTGCTAAGACATTATTGAAAAATTACAAATACTTATCATCAAAAAATAATAAAATATTTTTATCATCACGCGTTTAAGCATTTTTATTGCAAATTTGAATGAAATAAATTCGATATTGAGTTATTAGTTCAAAATGCTGGTACTGAGAATAATCAATCTTTCTCATCGGAACCGCCCTGTACAGTTGTAGTAGGTTACGCAATTTTCCTTAATTAATGTAAATGTGACATGAAATATATTATTTTTCTTTTGCTGTATCAACACTGAACTGAATGCGTTTCTTAGTTCAAGTTCGCGTGTTTTTTTTCATTATTGATACTTACTGATATTTTTTTCATATTGATAGATGGACTACAAAAATGACTACAGCCTTATAATAAAGTAAAAATGAAATAATGATCTCAGAACAAATATGATATAAACTTGTTCTCCTTTTGTTTATATTTATACGAAAGGTGTTCTGAGAAACTAGCCTCGTTGATGCTTTCGGCACAGGTGCACAGTCCGGAGATACCCCAAACTCGTGCCCAAATTCGGTTAACAGTTAAAGTATTAAAAGTTTACGTTTCCTTCCTTCAACGGCTTAGGGTGTTTCAAAATATCCTAATTTTATTTATTTATTGCATTATTGCATCGACTCCAGATGTGATCTGTGTTCTACAGTTTCATCGATTATATTACCATAATGATTTTTTGTTTTACTTTTGCAAGCTATGGTAAATTCAGATTTTTTTTTTAATATGAAAGAGTCCCAGCTGCTCCCTGCGAACCGAATCCAGTGAACCATGACTTCCATTGGTAAAATTGAATCCTTCAATGACCAGTAAAACATAATTTAAAATAAATAAATTTAAAAAAAAAAACAAAGGGTGCAATTCACACGCGGTAGAAGCGAAACTTCTGGAAACTAAAGTAGACAAGAGTGGTGAGGCCACGAGCAACGCACAAAGAGGAGACCGATTATATTATCACATCCTCTCACAGGCTAAATCCTATGTATGTTTGTGTTTGTCTCTTTTTAGTGTCGCTATTTTTCGTTTCATCGAGTTTAAAATCACAACGGTGGTAAAAAAAGTTTTCACTTCAATAAAAAAAAGCACGATAATCAAAAAAAATATTACGGCAGAAGTCCAAATTGGTCCCAGCTCGCTTACGTCTCATATAAATCGTTGTATCTCCCTCACTGTCACGGTGAGAAATATGATCTAAACGGTGTTAGAAAGAAAAAACAACACGCTTAATATTCAAATCCATCACACAAAATAATTAAAATGTACACCTTTATGAAACGAAAATTTCCGATCGCAATCTGAAAAAAATTGTGGAACTTAGTGTGTTTTTTAATGATTATTTGTCCATGAAACGATAAAAAAGTGAGATTACGGTATTGTGTATAACACATTTGTCTAATAAACCATTTTTATTTTTTTCGTTGTCAGTAAATTTTATTTAGAAAAAAAGTAAGGTGAGCAATTTTTAAAACTTTTTTATGTTTGCATTCGAAAATTTTACATTTCAAAGATAACGTAATGTTCATTTCTAATTATAAAATTTTAAAGCGTATTTCACATAGACATATTTTTTAAAAACAAATTTTAGTTTACGGATGCAACTGAATACAAGTGTCATTTTCAAAATTGGAATTGATAGTGTCAAGAATTTCAAAGTTACTTCCTGTAATATAATATATTAACATAAAATTACATAAACTGCCATTTTCAAATTTATAACTGATCTATAGCTGTCTATCTATAACGGAGCTATAAAATAGACTATATTATATAATAGATTTTTTCCCAGAAAATTATTTTATTCTATGTGTAAAATGTGTATTTTATTTGTTTTTTATTATTTTAGTATTTTTTTTTTTTTTATTTTGTTGGGAAAATATTGACAAGAAAATGGTTATTTTAAGAAAGCGTTATTTATTAACTTTCTAGATTTACTACCGTAATAACCCGAGTTATTTCACAAGTGTGCGCTAGTTATAATAATATTTTATGTATACTAAATTCCTAAATTTGAAATGTTTCCATTCCAGAACTGTCCAACGAAGGCCGAGGCGCGCAGAAGCGCGGCGAAGATCGCCCTGATGAATAGCGTGTTCAACGAGCACCCCAGCCGCCGGATCAGCGATGACTTCATTGAGAAGGCCGTCGCTGAGGCCCGCGCCAGCTTCAAGGGCGGGCCCGAGGAGGCTGACAGCCCCAACACGGGCATCGGGGCCTTCAGGTAATCATCATCAACGTGGAGAATCATAAATCTTCTGGCGTTCAACATTGGGCAAAAGGCTTCTCAAATGTTTCCGATTTGCAACTCGAAGCTTTTTTCATTAACTTCGCACAGGCGGCCCTGAGGGAAATAATTTGTCTCGGGGATTGTGTCACATTTTGGGAGGGTCTTTTTAAGAAAAGGAATGAGAGTTCTGGGTAGGAAAAAGGTTTGAGGGTTGGGTAGGAATCAGTATGTCCAATATAGATATTTGAAAGGAAAGATATTTAATCCGTAAATACCGCGCGAAGCAGATAGCCAAGGACACTGCATGATTTAGATTGAAAAAAAGAAGGACGCATGATTCCCAGAGGAAAAAATCCCTCAGGGCCTGTATTATTTTTGGAGATGCTATGTAGAAGGTCTTTTTAGGGAAATGAAGGAGGGGAAGTTTTGGAAGGAAAAATTTTTGAGAGGTAGAATGGAATTTGGAGAGTCAATGTGTCCAGGAGTGACGGACGCATGAATCAATCCCTTCCACTGTTGTGCAAAGCGATGGGTCGAGAGTCCAGCTGAAGAGATCAAAGGTCATCCTCTTCCCATGCAGCTGATGATTAGACGCATCTGCCGCCAAAATCTTGACAATCCTCACCCCGTGAACCAGGGAACCCCTGCTATGTTACTAAATGTTTAAGGTGAACCATGGAAGAGGTATTGGTTATCAATAAATCGTCCTCGGAGTGGCGGTAGCCATACCCAGTTCTCTTCAAATCTTCTGACCATCCATAAAAAATGTCCACTCTCAAACTCCAGTTCTTTCGTTGTGTGAGATCGTCATTTCGTATTGATGCATTTCTTAAAATAGCCGTGAGAAGTCGATTGATTTACGAATATCACGACAAATATCAATCCGATTGAACGTGTATAAAATGTGAGATTCGTATTTTTTTGGTAAATGACCTTGGACTGTTTTGATGCATTCTGAATACAAAATACCCTGGCAAAAATGTTCAGCGTTTAAACTTAACAAGTATTTCTACACTGCTATCATCAGGCCTATTTTGCTAATGCTTTTGGATGGGTGGCCATAGAGCCTATAAAAGGCAGTGTAAAGTGATAGAGTGATAAAAGGCTGTGTAATATAGTCTTTTATTTTTTTATTATTTCTGTAAGTTTGCATTTAATTAAACACCCTCGTAAAAAATGTGATTTGATATTTACAGTACAAAAGAATTATCGTGATTTATTTTTGGGGTATTACTGTGTTACGGTACGTCCTTCTTTAGCCAATTTTTTGGACAGCATTACAGTGTACATCATCATATTTTATGTATGGACATTGGAGGGTCTAAAGTCGATCAAATAAATTTAGCTTCTTGAATAAAAAAGTAGAGTCTTGACGTGTGCGGTGAAGGAGGAAACCATATGTTTCCTTATAACGCCGTTGGGAAAGTAGTGTGGTCACCTCCAATGTACATCATCAGGACATATGTGTGAGAAAAGGTAGAGAAGGAGGTAACGCAACACGGCATAATACCCCAAAAATAAATCACGATAACCCTCGTAAAGGGTCAATCAAATCGTCGATTATCAGCAGCTTGCCAAGTTAGCAACGCGTCAGTATTACCGCGTGGTAGTTTCTGTTCGCGTGTAATATCACCTGCCAATTCTCGTGGGATGGTCGGGAGCTGCCTGCCGCAAGCTGTCGCCGTGCCGCATGCCAGGCACGCACTCGCAAGGTCAATCGTGAACCTCTCTCATCCTTCTGCAGATGTACAACAATGTATATGCATTATTTATGAACATACACTCGTACAATAATACCTCCTTACTGTAAAGTATTCAAAACTGTGCTTAAGAATTAGTTATGATGATTAAAGCAAAGAAAGGTGATCGCTGTTCTATGAGACGTTTTTTGACATTCGTCAGAATATTATTAAGGAACCTGTTAATGATTAATTAACAACGATTTTTGAAAAAAAAATGATTATTTCAACAGCGTAGACCTACATCTACTACAACACTACAAGTCCCAAGTTTGTGAAATCAATTCCTACGCATCGCAATAAGCTCTGGAATAATTTATTTTTGGTTTATCGTAAGATATGTCGTCCGGGAGTGGAAGACACATTTCAGAATCGGCCTTGATCCCTCCACCCTCCACCCTTCACCTTCCACCCTCTACCCTCAACCTTCCACTCTCCATCCACCGCCATCAACCGTCCACCCTATATCCTCCACCCACCATACTTCACTCTCCATTCTCCACCCTCCAATCTCCACCCTCCATCCACCACCCCCCTCTGTCCTCCACTCTCCACTCTCCACCCTCCATCCACCACCCTCCATCCGCCACCCTCCATCCGCCACCCTCCATCCGCCACCCTCCATCCGCCACCCTCCATCCACTGTCCTCCACCCTCTACCCTCCACAATCCACGCTCCATTCTCCACCCGCCACTCTCCACCGTTCACACTCTACCCTCCGTTCTCCACCCTCCACCCTCCACTCTTCACTCTCCACTCTTCACCCTCCACTCTCCACCCTCCACTCTCCATCCTCCACTCTCCACTCTCCACCCTCCACTCTCCACCCTCCACTCTCCACCCTCGACCCTTAATCCTACACCTTCAACCTTCCATCATACGCCTCCACCCTACACCCACCACCCTCCACCATCCACCCTCCCACCTTTTAAAATCAAAAGGTTTGGTTTGAAGAAACTACGTTATTTTGCTAATCATCAAAGCAGACTTCAAAATAAGTTGACGAAGCATTGAGTGTCTGAGGGGCCAGCTTCTGTCGCTGCAGTGTCCAACGTACCCTTTGCGTGTCTTCCTTTGGCACGCCGATATAATATTAAAAGCTGTAGATCGACTGCGAATACCTTTGGGAGTACGTGGTCTCGGTGACTCTCTTGTGGCGTCTGGCCGCGCCGCGCCGCCCCGCGCCCGGCCCGTGAGAAAGAAGAAGCTCGGACACGCTCAAACAATACGCGCGTTGATTGAATCGGTAATGTACCGCCGCGGCTGGTATTTCAACCAACCAAACGACCATTGCACTGAAAGCTATTTGTGAAATGATTTGTTTTGTCTTTACCTTTAAGCAACAAGCAAATTAATTAAATTAATGACTAAATCATTAAAATGTAACCGTCGAATCTGTTTATATGTTTAAACAAGAGGTGGTTTATTTTTTCAAAATTTATTAAAGAAATTCTAATTTATTTTAAATGTAAATTTGTGATCTTTTAAGTAGCTTACATTATACAGGACGTCTTCAATTTGGGAGGCGGGAATGGGTACCGCCGCCCCGGGAACCTTTATTGGATAACCAACACCTCTGCCATAGGTCACCCCAAGTGGTTCGCTACGTTTGGTGATTTAGCAGGGATGCCCGGGTTCATGGGGTGAGGTTGTCTAGGTCTCGGAGGTGGATGGCCAGGACACACTGAACCCCAGATTCCTACCCACCCCTTTTACCCTTTTCCTTCCCAGAACTCTCCTCTCCTTTCTCTCCTTTAAAAAACCCTCCACACAGCATCCCCAAAGATGACATAGGCCCTAAGGGAAATTATTTTCCTCGGGGCCTCCTGTGTGGAGCTCATGAAAAAAAAAACGTCTGGAAAAGCATAGTAAAAGCGGAGAACTGGGAAATCTACATAATACAGAGAATTAAAAAAAGTTATTTTTTTCTGAGGGTTTCGACTTTTTAAAATTCGTCACTCCGAAAGTTTTTAGCCTTTTAATTGCCGGAAAATATTAACGGAATGGAATGCATGAAAAATTTGTACAAACTTTGGAGAAACTTTTACGAAATTTTCTAACCCAAAGGCCATTGCTTTCTTTTCATATTAATTAAACTGTAACTTTTGTTGTTTCCAGGTTCATGCTGGAAGCCAACAAGGGCCGTACCATGTTGGAGTTCCAGGAACTGATGACAGTCTTCCAGCTGCTCCACTGGAACGGTTCCTTGAAGGCCATGCGAGAGAGACAGTGCTCTAGACAAGAGGTGGTCGCGCACTACTCCAACCGCGCCCTGGACGATGACATGCGCGCCCAGATGGCCCTGGACTGGACTGCACGCGAGCGCGAGGCTGCAGGGGCGCTCGCACGAGAGCTTGCGCGCGCCGAGAGGGAGCTGCGCACGGCGCGCCTGGCCGGGAGGGAGCTGCGCTTCCCCAAAGAGAAAAAGGACATCCTCATGCTCGCGCACGCGCAACTCAGCGCCGCGGGAAATAGTTAAATTCAAAACAATTCGAATGAACAATGGTGGCCATCTTGAGGAAGTGGAAGAATAAAAGCTGTTTCTAAATTTTGCAAACAGGGCTGTCAGCTCCAGGGTCAAATCAAATCATTAAGGACGGCATGTTTCATAGAAATTCAAATGTAACATTGTCAGCAAATGGTCATTTAGCGCCATTTTGATTTTTTTCTACAGTTGAAAGGTCCTTGTTAAATGCCAATTATGAGCCTTTGAATGGCATGTTGAACAAACTGTGATCAGTAGAAGAGGACAACTCTCACGTTGTCAGCTTGTCAGCGTTTTAAAATTTGATAGAAATTTAAAATGCACCTAGAAACAGCAACAGGGAACTTTCATGTGTAAAAAATTACGCTGAATGACAATGTTACAATTGAATTTCTGTGAACCGACTGACCCTTAATTTTAGTGGCAATCTCATTCAAATAAGATTCTAATTTCAGGCTGACTTAGTTATTTTGAGTATTAAATTGTACATTTTCCACATGCCATATTTTCAAAAATACCGATTTCGGTTGTGTGTTTGTCCCGCGTAACTTTAGTTCAATGAATCCAAGAACATGGATTTGCTTTGTGTGTCATTTTCAAAACCAGAACCATTTATTTTAAGTGTTCAGACAAGCGATAAACCTATAATTTAATATTTTTGACGATAAATTATTTTAATTGCCATTTTCAAAATTGAGACTGATTTGTCGGGTATTCAGACTAGACCAAAGATATTGAAATCAAAAGAGATATGCTATGATGTCCGCGTGACTGTCGGCGTACTACTACCTAATCGGAGTAGTTTGCATACAAAAAGAATTTGTTCATTTCGTTGATTTTTTTGAAGTTTTCATTAGTATTGGTTAACAATATAGTTTGAATATGGAAAAAATTCGTTAATTTAGTTTAACGTTCCTTTAGTTTATTCGTTAATTATTCTTTCATTAAGTTCATTCGTTAATTGGTAAACAGTATCGGCGGCACCCGGAAGCGCAGTCCCTCTCAGTTAAAACTGCGGAAAGCACATCTCTTATATTTCAATATCTTTGGACTATCCCGTTATTTATCACGGTTCTCCGCTAGTAAAGAATTAAAAATGACGCAAATAAACACGACGCCCTGCTATTCAACGAGACCCTTGAAAAACAGGGTTGTCTTAAATGGCGTTATCATTTTTTGTGCGCAACTAGGATCAAAATTGCCTTCTCTTAAAAATCTTGTAAATAAATTGTCATTGGCACATACTAAACTTCTCAACCACTTAACAGTTCCGTAAATTATTTAACAGAAAGTCAAGTTCATTCGAATGAAGTTATTTCCACTGAAACTAACTGATAGATAGATTTAAAGGAGGTAGAAAACTCTACGTTAAAAACATCTCGCCAAAAAAGTTTTAAAACTTCTCCCACTGCGTTTTTGAAACGCATCGTTTGACCAACACGAGGTTACGTAATAATTATTTAACACATCTTATTACGTTTTGTAAATATGTAATGTTAATTTAAAATTAATAAAGTGATAATAATTTGTATGTTTTAACGAATATTAGTAGTTAGTGTGAGATAGAACATGTTTAATAATAAAATAGTTTAGATTTAAATATGAGTTTATTAACTGTTCTAGCCTTTGATGAAATAATAATTACACATCAACACATCAATTTCACTCCAAGCACGTATTGGAAATAACAATTCAGTTTTGTTGTATTAATAAAAGTGTATATGGTGCCAACCCTGTTACTTCTATTTCCTATGGAAATTGGGGAAAATACTTTTAGTTCTTCTCTTGTGTATTCAGATAATCTCTTAGCATTCTAAAATTGCATTTAAAACACACATTCTCTTCAACGGTGAAAAAAAAGATATTTTAGAAAATGTTAAATTTAACATATTTACTGTCTTGCCAATAATACTAGGCAATCCTAGGAAAGGTTTTTTCATAGAATTTGAACAATTCATCAAATTTCAAAGTAAGTTTTTAATTTCTGTGAAAGTTCTATTTAAGTTCTGTTTTCATTTCAATTGTGTTGAACAACTGAATAATGTTGAATTATTAATAGAACTTTAACAGAATTTAAAAATTAACTTTGAAATTTGGTGAATTGTTCAAATTCTGCGAAAAAACTGGCCCTAAGTTATATATACATGTTTAGCCTGCTTCTCATTAAAATCAAATAATTATATATATTTTCAGATTTAACAACAGCTTGAACAAAGTTATTTTTGTACAGATCAATTGAGGCGCTCAGCGGAAGAGTGGCCCAACCCACAAAAATTCGTAATCAGCGAAAACATCATTTGCTATATATTTTTATCACATCCACAAAGCCACAGTGGTCCAATTTTAGTTTTCACTATTTCAAAGATTCTTTAAAATCTGTGAAAACTAAAATTAGACCACTGTGGCTTCATAGATATAACAAAAATATACAACAATATGATGTTTTCGCTAATGTGGGTGGGCCACTCTTCCGCTGAGCGCTCCAATTAAAGTGCCTTATTTTCCCAATAATTAATATAAATAATTCTCATTAAACATAACAATAATTTAACCCCAGTCGACATATTCTAGTTTTAGAAAGAAAACATAGCATTACCTATATAAATAACATTATTTTTAGAATTGTTTTAAGTTCATATTATATGTTTGTTTATTGTCATGATCTCACTTACTTGTCACAAAATTATTTTGTTTTACGAATGGTTAATTTATTTATCCGTTGCATTTCGAAAATTCAAAAAAAAATTGTTAAAAAATTATAATTCGTTGGTTGTTATATTATTTTGACTGTTGAAATTCCGTCCGTGATGACGGAAAAAATAATTATTTTACTGACCGAACAAAGCTGGTCATTCTCAAAAAAAATTATTCCGTTTTATTTTTAAAACCTTTAGAAATTTATTTTTGAAAACCATCCCCTTTCTTTTTCTATAATTTTGTATTTCAATAAATTTTTCAATTTTCAGTCAAATTTCTTCATTTATTGTGCCTATATAAATCGTGTGGCTCAGTTTATATACATTATTTAATAATATTGTCTAACAATATCAGTCATATCCATGTGACAAGGCATATTTTTATTCGATTTTTTTTAAAATTAGACCAAATTAATTTCTTATATCGCACATTCCATAGATAAGTGTCGTAAATCAAAATGTTCAATTTTTCATTTTGTCTGTGAAAAGTAAAGCGCTTGAGATTATTCGTGTCCCACGAAAACCGTATTTAAGTTAGATCTCTTCATCTCTGCAAGATGTCGCTAGTATCTCTCTTCGGCAGAACCCCTTGTTAATCGTTCAATATTAATTTGTTTTCGCTGTCTTGTAAAATTAACTTTTTTGACTTATGACACTTTTCCACGGAATGTTCGATAAACATTTATGATTTTGTTATATTTTTGTTTCTGAATGTATCTTAACGCATTAACCATTATAATACTTTTAAAAAATCTGTACCACATTTAAAAAAAAATTAATGTGTTTGAACAAAGTTATTATATGTATTTGCTTCTATAAACTTCTGCGAAAGTGCTTATAAAATTATCCGCCTTTGATTAATTAACCCATTTTTAAGAATTTATTTTGATTACTACTGTTTAACTTTATACTTATGTTTCAATATCTTAAGTTGCAGTTACAAAGTCTTTTATACTTCAAACATTGTTGAATTAATCTAATAATGTGATATTTTCAAATCTTTTATCTTCTACTTAACAATGTGTCATTTTGTTTTTGGTTAAAGTTATGTTTCTCATGAAAGCAATAAATCAAGTCAAGTATAAATAAAATATGTTTTTATTCAACTGTTACACACAAATTTCATAAAATTGTTGGAGATCGTAATATAAACATTACTATTTTCTCAAACACTATTTAAGGTTATCTCAGATAAACAGTTAGATCTACAAAGTTTACCAAAAGCTTTAACCTACGGTAAAGACCCAAAATGTCATTAGACATAAGATATTAATGAAAACGTGCAAATAAAAAAAATACTGGTAAATAAAACGTAAACTGTCATTGGACATAAGATAATATTGAAAACATGCAAATAAAAAAGATTATGAAAATATAAACTCTGCCATTGGATGTAAGATAAGGTATTAATGAACACATGCAAATAAAATGGATTATTGTAGATAAAAAAACGTTAACTATAATTGAACATAACATTACAAGTAGATAAATATCTGAACTCCATCATTGGACATAAGGTATTAATGAAAACATGCAAATAAAAAAGATTATTAGTGGATTAAAATGAAACCGTCATTGGACGGTTGACAAAAGATATTAATTTAAAAAATGCTAATAAAAAAGATCAAATCTAAAAAAACAAGCATGAAGGAAGTAAAAAGGTAAGTTTCAATCAGATATGAAAGTGATAGGTAAAGCAAGAGACGTTTACTTAAAATAATAACTTTAGAATGTGGTGTGACAAGCGGATTTAAATCGTAAAAATTGCAAAGATGACAAACAGGGAAAATAATAAAGTGTGAAATCAACAATTTGTGGAAGTTGATTGACGTCAAAATAGCTTCATCTATATTTAGTTAACAGACTCTAAATTATAATAAAAATCAATGCTTGCTTATTGCAATTAACATAATTAAACCTGAATGAGTTAAAAAATTATAAGCCCTAGGACTAGAGCATCGATTAGAGACGTTCGAACATGCCATATCGATGTATATTTTGTGTCCGCCTATTTTAGATAATTTCAAATGTGTTGTAGGAAACTGTATTGTATGCAATAAAAATGCACCGAGATAAATAATTTCAATAGAATGTTCTCAAATAATTCTAAACAATGTAATGAAATCATGTCATTAATGGTGGCTCATTAAATGGGCGAACAACGAAATGGGCATATTGTTTTTGATGAAAGCGGCAGTCCGGAATATCGTCTCGCGATGATTGACTGTGAATGCACAGCAAAGTGCCCACAGAATTAGGCTGCACCAATTAGGAAATATGTTGCGCGCAAGAAAAGGTATTTGCGAGGAGGCTGCGCACTGCGCGGAGAGACAAAGGCTCGCGGGATCCGTCTCGAGGCACAATGCAGGGGACAAAGAATGGGAAAGGTGGTATTGCGGTGCTCTACGTTAGTGCACTTTCAAGTTTAACACATCTAAATTGAATCATTGAAGACAATGTAAGAAGACTCGCAAACAAAAATTTGCGACAAAAAAAAAACAAAAATTGTTTCCAATTTTCGTTTGAGAGTTGCTAATATCGCCTCAATGATTTAAATATTTAATTTTGAGGTTTTACTCATAAAGTTATTCCAAAAGTAAAATATCTAATTTATCTTTATCTCATTCCCTTTATATTTTTTTATCTAGACTAAATTTGCTTAATTTATATCATTCAATAAATAATTATGGAATCCACCAAAAACTTTATTTTACTATATTTTTTAGGCAAAAAAGTTTTTTTAAATAACTGAATATCTTCTTTCGACCATTAGTGGTCAGGAGCACAGAACGAGTCGGTTATGGTAGGAGAAATAAATTTGTTAAAATAGAACCAACAATAGAGCTTAGTGAAAAACAATTCTAAACCTTGAGTGGGCCAAAGCGAATACCAGGAGCAAATAAGAACGAATCGGTAGAGCAAGGGCAAAAAATGCACAAATTAAAAATTAAAAATTTGGGTTTTCTAAGATTAATCGGACTTCAGCCGATGATACCAGGAGCACAGAAAAGCGAATTGGTAAGGGTGGGGGATTGTAAGCCAAAAGAGAGAAAAATATCAATTTTATTTTGGGCTAAACAGCTCCTGGCAGTTTGGCGCACACTCCTTACTTCTGCCACATTCATAGTCTCGTACCACTCTCAACGTGATTTGATTCAAGTACTTAGTTCACTTGATCCATGTCCATCTCCTTTTCCATTCGGGCGTTCCCATAATGTCATCTTCAGTTTATCGGGCTTCAGCGAATAAAGAGTTGGTTAATAGGGATGAAAAACTAATAATGAGAAATGAATTTAGATTCCGGTAAGAGTTTTTTTTGTGATTTTTCTAGAGTTAACCGCACATAAGAATACCAGGATCACGGAAGAACGAATAGAATAGATAAGTAAGCTGAAATAAACAATAAATACACTAAAATTCTAAAAACAATTTATTCACAAGTTTTGATGCCTTTTCGTTGAAATAATAATGCCCCCTTGTAAGGCCGGGAATGCATGTCCGATTTTGCTTTTCGATTGTCTGGATTAGACTAACCAAACACACGTTCAAATCCCGTGTCCAATTTTTTGTTATGTCAGTCGTTTCCGATTTGTCTTGTGAAGCACTACAATCACCTACAATCTATGGCGCAATTTATTTATTTACAGACTTCCTCTCAAGCTAAGTGTTTTATTTCCCTATCATGGTACTTCTTTATTGATAATGCCTTCAGAGGACGAAATAGCTGTCACGCGTAATAACAATTACACAGCAGAACTTGTTAATAAATAAATTGAATAATAATATAATTACAAATACTTTGATACTTTTGTACTGCAGTGATAAACAGTTAGGTATTTATTACTCATGAGGGAACGGACTCCGGGTGTCGACGGAGACGGAGAGAGAAATGAAAGGCATCCGAGTTGGTTGCGAGTCCAGTCGTTCATTGTATCATGAGCTACGTAGCTGAGGTCGGTGTGATGTAACATGAAGATGTCGAAGTGCCGTAGAGTGAGGCGTTGCGGGTGCACGGTCATGATGAGTGATGCAGGTCGGTGATGCTGTGGTGGAGCAGGCCACGGGCCTGCAGGTCACCAGGGTGTTGCTCGACGCTCGTTGCGGAGAGGACCTGATCGTCCAGGCCGTTGCTCGACGCTCGTTGCGGAGATGAACGGCGGTGACTCGGTGAGTGGAGCCACCGGCAGGTAGTCCTTGTGATGTCCACGAAGGAAGCTGTCCTGGAGTGATGAACGGCGGTGACTCGGAAAAAGTCGGACTCTCTATTTCACTTTTATGAAAAAGTAGACACCGTTCACCTTCAGACAATCCGGTCGGTAATAATTGGATTCCCCATCCAATAGTCAACACAGGCTTGTCCTAGTGAGGTTGCAAATTGTTTTGTAAACATTTTTACCTGCAATGTAAAGATACAATAAATAAATAAATAGTCGGATCGGAGTCGATCCGATGTATTTGTACTGCTTCAACAGATAACGTGGACTCAGAATGGAAAAATCGGACGTATTCCCGGCCTAAATCGAACCTCAGTCGATACCAGGAGCACAGGAAAGCGAGACGGTGCGGTAGGGCCAAACAAACCGCTGAAACAAACAAAAATGCAAAAATATAATGCCGAATTGAGGTAGAGAGTACAGCCGCAAGTTTCGGTGACGGGTTTTCGACACGTGAAAAAATAACGTCCCTTTATAAAGTTAATCGGGCCTCAGCGGATACCAGGAGCACAGAGGAGTGAGTCGGTGCGGGGTACTGAAATAATTTCTGTGAGCGCGCGGGCCTGAGGTGGGTGGAATGAAGAGGTGGGGTGGGGGCTTGGGAACCAGACTCGTACAATTGAATACCCGATTCTGGGAAACGGCCAATCAATTAAATTCAAAAGAGTCGCGCGGCGGACGTCACTGGCTTAGGTCATAGAACTTAGGGGTTATGTTTTATTCATCAATTAAATACGAGCTTTTGAAGTGAAACTTCTTAAGGGTCGTTAGTGATTTCATTTTGATTGAAACGGAAATGCGTCACTAAAATTTATTTTATGACGGGTCGTCGATTCTAATATAATGCGCTAAATTTGCACCTCGCCTCGACCCTTCCGTAGCGCAACGGCTAAGGCGCTGGAAAAATCCAAGCGGCCAGAGAGACAGACATCGAGCAAACGGAGTTCGAATCCTACGATATCCAAAAAAATAAACATTTTTATTTTTGTAAATAAATATCCAATCTTCCAACTATTTTAAAACAAACAGGCAAAAGAAAAGAATGCGACATCTAGCGACTTTCAAGTTTCACTTCTACTGCGTGTGAATTACACTCTAATTCTTTTTTAATACTTTTGTCCCGATATTTTTAAAAAGCAACTCTATTTGTGCGTAGTTTGTGTTCTTTTACATTAGCTTCACAAAGGAGGCGCTGAAGTAAATAATTTTCCCAGGGCCTATGTCATCTTAGGGGATGCTGTGTGGAGGGCCTTATTAAGTAAAGGGGGAGAGGAATTTCTCGAAAGGAAAAAGGTATGAGGAGTGGGTAGGAATCTGGGGGTCAGTGCGTTCAGGAGTGACGTACGTAGCCATTTTTTTCAAATACAGTGCAAGGGGATTGGTCGAGAGGGACCGGCTGGAGAGGACGAAAGGCTTCCCTTAATCAGTCTCTCTCGATCTGACCCGCCACCCAAAATGTGGACAGATACATCAACCGCCAAGACCAACACAAACCTCACCCCATGGACCCGGGCGCTCCTGCTAAGTCACCAAACGTAGAAACGAACCACTTGGGGTGATCTTTAGCAGAGGCGTTGGTTATTCAATAAATGGTTCCCGGGGCGGCGGTACCCATACCCGCCAAATTGCAAACATTCATTATGGTTTAAAAACAGTAATTTCGTGTAAACCATTGCGAACTTCAGTTAAATTATCGGAAAGATGCAAATTTGTGTAAAATAATGTAATATGTAGTCGCGATTTGCCTACCGTCAGTGATTGGCCTACCGTCAGATTCCAACACACAAAAAAACTAGGCAAACAAAAGTTTGCTAACTCGTTACGTAATGAAAAATCAATTTAACTTCTTCCTCATCTAGTGCTCTCAATTTTGGGAGTTGGCTTTCAATCCACGGCTATTTAAAACCATGTTTTTCACACTTACCAGTCACCAAGTTTTAAGGCTATATTATGAATTGCGTGTTGCTCCAATGCTCTTCCATCAACCTTCATCTACGTTATCAATACTCTCTGTTCTAGTTCTATCACTATAGCGACAATGCGTGATGTCAGATCTTTAAAACATTTTGCACTGCCCTACATATTAATCTGAACTGGGAAGGCCCTTGCGAGCAATGGGACTAGTTAAGGGAGTATTGCAACAAAGCCTAAACGCAACTTCCAAGGTTTTGTAATGCCTCTGCAATATTTCGATACGAAAAAAGATGATTCCCCATTCCCCGCCTTAAGAGGAATATAAATGCTAGAAATATTTCGATTCTCATGCCTACAAAATTTAAAATTGCGCGTCGTATTTGCACGAGGCAAGTTTACGAAAAGTGGTTTTTATTTATTTTGTGCATAATTTTATAAGAATGAAAAAAGTTGGAATATACAAAACCTCAAAAATAGTCTTAGCCTTAATAAAGGGATATTTTTTTAAATTGTTTCTTATATAATTTCATAGTTAAGTCATGAAAAAACATTTTTTTAATGGTTTACGCTTATGTTTTTTGTGATGTAAATAATAATTTTATTTTAATTATAAACATGGAAAAGCTAGTAAAAGCTTCAATTTATCCGTAGCATATTTTTTGATGTTCATAATGTAAACCGATTCGTCGGAAAGATGAATCTAAATAGTATCTAAATAGGATTTCACCTATAGCTTCATCTTAATTCGACATCGAATAACCACTTAATAAGCAACTTCTGTGGAAGGACGTGTTGTAGGATCTGTGATAGGATCGTCATTGCCGTGGCTGCATCCAAGTATCTGAGCTCTCGAGGGATTCGCAATGGATATGCTGGTTACTTTCATCGCTGTGCTGCATCCTGCTACTAAATACAGTTGTTTCATCTTTCCTGAAGTGGCTGGCAACACTGTCAGCCATCTTGGATTAGGGAGTCGCAGTGACAGCTCCAGAGGACCCAGTGGACAAGTGACAGCGTGACAGTGTGACAGCCATCAATATAGTCACCATTCCTGATCGGTTCCCATAAAACCGGCTTTTTGCTAGTTACCGGTTACTTATCTCCCAATCAATAATCATATTGTTTTATTGGAAGTCTCCACACTCCTATGTCCTTTCGGTTGAGCTGAGGAAACGATGTTCTATAATTTTTCCATAAAACCAAAAAAAAAATGTCTTTCAAAATTTACCTATTACTAGAAAAAAAGTGGACATAGGTTGCTAGTTATTAGGCCTTAAACATATTGATGTTTAAATAACAGACACGATTAAATAAATAACTTTTTGCTTTTTATTATTATTCTAGCGAGTTCCCGGCATGCGTTGCAATGCCACTAATAAAGAAACTGTTTTTCCCTGCGCGTCTTTTCCCACTCGTCCCGTTCCCCTTCCGCCGCCCGTTCCCTTCCCATATCCCCTTCCCTTCGTGCGTTTCTTCTCCACCTTTCCCGCCTTCAATATATTCAGTCCCGGTACATTAAAATTCTCAAACAGTTCGCATGCCACCTATAGCAATTTTTTTTTACAAATTCTCTATTATAAACATTAATTTTTGTATATTATAAGAACAATCAATAAAAGTTGGTACCTATTTAAAATAAATATGGTTTTTGATTACTGTACGGGACGTTTGTACATATACTGTATAAAAATAGGGAGCTGGACACAAATGGCACGCCAATGGAATCTTTATGCGCCAAGGGATTTTGGAGTACGCCAATGGACTTTCACGAATTTAATACTTTGAATGATTCTAAATAAAATTGGAAAAACTGAATCTATTATAACTGATTAAACACTTGTAAAGGCTTGAAGACTTTGGAGACTTTGGGATACTGGGAAGAAGGTAGAACTGAAGTTATTACTTTTAAATAAAACACTTGAAAAGAGTTTGAACTTGGAGACTTTGGGATTACTGGGATACTGGGAAGAAGGTAGAACTGAAGTTATTACTTTTAAATAAAACACTTGAAAAGAGTTTGAACTTGGAGACTTTGGTTTCTTCGAGATTGTTTCTTCTTGGCTGGTAATTTTTAACTGATTTGTGACCGATGTGTGGTCTGTATTTATAGGGCAAAACTGGGTTGGATTTTGGGGGTATAGCACTTCCTATTCTTTGTGTAGGTTGGTCCTTTTACCCTTTTTCCCTGTTTGCTACGACTTTTGAGAAGATTTGTAAAATTTGTATATTATAGCCAATACCAAGAGAGTCCCGATCCCCGAAACCAAAATCTCACATGATTTTTATTGTTTTTACAAAAAAAGATACAATATTACATTTGTGGTACAAAGTAGAATTTCAAGGATTAAACATTTTTATTAAAGTGCAAGAATCAATGGTAGGCGTCAGTTTTCAAGTGATTGTACTTGCTTGTGTCCATTTTTCTGCGAGGATATTTATTTTTAGCTCGTAATTATCACCAATTTCTCAGAATTTAGCTCCAAATTTTTGAGAACATGAATTCATTGACGTAAATATTCCCGATTCAGATTTTCCTTTGTTCATCATGGGCCAATCACAGCTCCGATGGTTGTATGGTGGGGGTGACGTAAATAGGCAGCTATTCTCGTGGCAGGGTTCATTGCTGTCTGTAGTCTCTTGTAGAGGTGTGAGATGTATTTTTGAGTTTGATTTTTATGCTGCGTGTGTTCATTATCAATTGTGTTTGCATTTTTAATTGATAAATTAATTTTGAAGAATAAAATAGCAATTAGACATCGTTTTGGAGGATGCGTGAAACGCCCCTCGTCTCGTTAGCCAATAGCAACTCTCTAATTGCTTGGGGGTTGTGGCGTGAGGCGAAATGGTGCTGGCGGCATGGTACTGTGTAATTGTGGGTGCTGGCGGTACGGTACTGTGTGGGAGCGTAAATTCCAATATTGTCTTTTTTAGTTATCTCATTTGCTTTTGCGGACTCGTTCAATACAATTACATTCAAAGTATTCGACTTTGGTTAGTTCCATAGGTGAGTACTTCAAATAATTCATTAATTTAAAGAGTTTCGAAAATTGAATTTTGAATAAACAATCATTCTTTAGCAAAAAGTCATTCTCAAATTCTGACATTTTTGACAGTTTCATAAGAGTTTTTTTGTTGATTAAAAAACTTTTCAGATTTATTGTCATGTGGTTGTAATAATCCAGAAACCTTCGCGAGAATGAAAAGAAGGTATTTTGAAAGTTTCAAACCTTTCCTTTGCTTAATACAGCAATACATAGACAACTCATAACTCATATTTTTATATAGATGGACGATGACAATCTGCAATATTTATTTTTTAATATAGCTAACATTTACAAGATAAAATGTTTTAACCATCAATATTTATTTATTTAAGCTCAAGTTGAGGTTTATACATTTAACCTTTTTAGCCAGCACGTTTAGCTTAGCGTAATACTGTGTATACATCAGATCTGAACAGCTAGGGAGGCAAGATGAAGATTAGGAAGTAGGTTCCTGGCCTTCATCTTGCCTCTCTTCTTTCCTTTTCCACCTACTTCAGCTTCTCACAATACCCAGTAGCAACTTTTGTGCGGTATTCACAATTTAAAAAAACGTAACTTCTCGTATAAGAAACTAATTAAGAACAAGAGAATTGAGAAAAAATTAAATAAAATTGCACAATAGTGCTAAATAAGTAAGTGATTAGGGTACTACGTGCTTTCTCTGCAATAAAATTATCGGCATCTGTTTATGAATAAGACTTTCTAGCAGGCAATCCTAGTGAATATTTTACTTAGCCCCAGGAAACATCAATAAATTTAATCATTTTCACAGTTAGTGGCTGAGTTGATGTCAATATCCCCGGGCAGCAAGCTGTAAGGTCGATGGTTCAATTCTGCTTTGTACCGTCCAATAGCGCACACGATCGGGGCTATGTATTTTCAGCATTAATAGATGGAATCATTGCAATATTTACTATGATAATAAAGATATCTTTAAGACTCTCCAGAATAGTATATATATTTTATTTAGTAAAATATTACATTTAATATATATTATTTATGAAATGCTTTGACTGTCCAACTAGGATGATTCCCGTTTTAGGACAGTCAAATTAGGATTAGTGTGAATATATATGGTCCATGACTTAGGTATGTTTTTAGGTTTTCACGGCCAAAAAGTATTTTTGTTATTGTTTTTGGGGTGTTATGCCGTGTTTCGCTACCTCCTTCTTTAGCCAACGTTTCGGACAGCGTTACAGTGTCCATCATCAGGGCAGATGACCAAATGATATATTTTTTTTTTTTTGATTTACTAGATTCTTATATTCCTTGAAGAGGTGAATCATTTAAATTTACTGAATTTAAAGTTAATGTTCTTTATACAAATAGAACGGCGTCATTTGCGCCTCGCAATCTTTACCTCATGTGGGTATTTAAAAATTTTTACTTGTTTATTATAGACTTAAGGTCCTGAATTTAATCGGTAGGGAAAAATTGTTACCTAAAAACCCTACTAAAATTGCATCTTTTTTGGTCATCATATTTACTCTTGATCGTCAGCAAACTGGAAAGCATAAATACATATGTGTGTGTTTGTGTTATGTTGGGAGTGGGAAGGAGGCGGTCATGTCCTTTTATTTGGAGTTCTTCCGCATTTGCCTTCGGGAATGAGGAAACCATGAAAAACCTCATCCAGGAAGATTCGGCCGGCGGTCAACATGAACCCGGTCGGCCTTCAGTGATATCGGTGTACGATATCCTGCATTGTGTGTGTGTGGGGTGTATGTCTGTTTTTATGTAGATATATACTTTATGGGACTATAGGGGATAAACATACATATACATACATACTATACAATATTATATAAATATATACATAGATATATAAACATAAGTTACGGGGGAGGGGTCTGGAGTTTGGGAATACCTACTGCTCGCTCACTCGTCGGCGTCTGAATCTGGTTCATGCCAGATGTGGTCAAGGTCCATCAGAATGTGTTTGGGTAGTCTGTGTACGTATTTGAATGTGAAGTCGCTGGGAGAATTGTATTGACCGATTTCCTGTATGAGTTTATTTTTACTGTGTCTTAAAGATTTGTAAAATCGGTCTGTCAGTCTGTGAGTGTATTCAAATAAGGTCGGAATGTCTTCTCTCGCATGTAGTCTTTTCAAATTTGTTCTGATTCTAGTGTTGTATGTGATTTTAATGCAGAGATTCTGTAGTGTCTGTAGTTTTGTAAAGTCAGATTGTAAGATGCTACTCCACACGGGAATAGCATAGGTCAGCACCGGTCGAATGAGCGAATAGTAAGTCAGGAGTTTGGTTCTGGGAAGTAGCGGACTTTTTCTATTGAAGATGGGCTTCATCATGCCGAGTGCCATTCTGGCTCTTGCGTGCATCTTGGCTAGGTGAGATTTCCAGTTGAGTCGTGAGTCCATAGTCAGGCCCAGGTAAACGACTTCATCCTTCCATTCTAAGACGTGTCCGCCCATTTCGATGTTGACGTCTGGTGTCCTTCTGACGCGTTTCCTCGTGTACATGATGACTTCGGTTTTGGCCTCGTTCAGTTTGAGGCGCCACATCTTGTAGAACTCTACGAGAGCGTCGAGCGCTCTCTGTAGGTATATGGCCGCCATCTCGGCTTTCAGCGAGGAAACGTACAGCTTGACGTCGTCTGCATAGATAGACAGGTTGCATCTCTCGTCTCGGGGGATGTCATGTGTAAAGATGTTGAAGAGATGAGGTCCCAGTAGACTTCCTTGTGGCACGCCTTTTGGAATCTCACGTAGTGACGACAGCGCGTTCCTGATGAAGACTCGGAAGGATCTGTTCTTGAGGTATTCTTGTATCACTCTCGTTAGGTATATGGGCGTGTTAGTTCTGTGCAGCTTGTGCAGTAGCCCTCTGATCCAAACGGTGTCAAATGCCTTCTCCAAGTCTAGCAGTGCAGCGGCGATGTAGCGATGTTCGTTAAATCTTCTGGTGATGAATTCCGCTACTCGGGTGAGTTGATGGGTGGTGGAATGCCTCTTTCTGAATCCGAACTGCTCGTCTGGCAAAGTGTTGTTTTCTTCGTGGTGTGGAAGCAGCCTGTTGAGTATAACCTGTTCAAATACTTTGCTCAGCGTGGATAGTAGACTGATCGGCCGGTAGCTTGTCGGCTGCCTCTTGTCCTTGTTTGGCTTCGAGAAGGGCAGCACGGTCGCCGTCTTCCA
The DNA here is from genome assembly GCA_936435175.1 of Glyphotaelius pellucidus. Taxonomy (NCBI): domain Eukaryota; kingdom Metazoa; phylum Arthropoda; class Insecta; order Trichoptera; family Limnephilidae; genus Glyphotaelius; species Glyphotaelius pellucidus. The sequence continues at coordinate 6,158,096 of OW386539.1, read as the reverse complement.
GATCTGTGGGAAATGTCCGGTGATGAGACAGGCATTGAACAGTTTTGTGATGTAGATGATGGCTTTCTGAGGTAGATGTTTGAGTAGAATGTTGTGTATTTGATCGCTTCCCGGCGCCTTGTTGGTCTTCAATCGCTTAATAATGACGGCAACTTCGCTCGGTGTGCTGAAATGGATGTCTTCGACGTTCGTCTGCTCCGCTTGTTCGAGATGTCGTAGAGATTCATCTACTAGTCGATCCGTTTCCGGATCGGATAGGCCGTCCGTGGCTGCGTAGGCTCTCTCGAATCCGTCGGCGAGCGCGTTCGCCTTCTCTTCTAGTGACAGCGCCAATCCTGAGCCGTCTAGCTTCTCTAGCGGGGGAATCGTGTGGTCTTGATGTTTCAGCGCTTTTGCCATTTTCCATAGGCTGTTATCCTTTGGCGTGAGTGATGTAACTTTCTTCGTCCAAAGTTGGCGTCTGAGGTCCGTTATTTCCTGCTTGATTTCCCGCTGTAGAGTGTTGTAGGCCGTTTTGAAGTAGCCGTCGCGCGTACGATGGTAGATGCGTCGCAAGCGATTTTTCTCCTTGATAAGCGATAAGACATGCTCGGGAAGCTTGATCGTGTGTGTGTGTACTTCTTTGAGAGGTATGTGTGTGTCTTGTGCATGTTGTATGATTTCCGTGAGAGTGCTTGCGGCCTCGTCGATTTCATCTGTAGAGCGCAGAGTTCCCGATGTTAGGTGAATTCGTTCGTTAATCTCTTTCTTGAATCTTTCCCAGTCTGCGTCCTTGTAGTTTCGCTGTTTTCTGGGGCTCCTTGAAGTCGTTCCTCCAATACTGAAGCTCACGGGCAGATGGTCCGATGACAGTTCATCCAGCGTGCGCAGTGGCGAGATCGTCTTGACGTTTTTCTCGAGTACGATGTCCAGAGTGCTGGGGTACTGTGCGTGCACTGCGTGGTATGTCGGTTTGTCCGGCGCCATTATCGTGTAGTTGTGAGTCTGCATATGCGTAAAGAGCGTTTTCCCGTTCGCATTGCCTCTGTAGTTATTCCAATAGTTGTGTTTGGCGTTGAGATCTCCTCCTAGAACAACAATTGGGTGCAGATTAAGTAATTTGTCCAAATCTTCTCTCACCAGAAGGTTGTGGTGTCTGCAATAGGCGGCGATGAAGGTATGCGCTCTATCCTCTATGGTGACTTCGACAATCGTAGCTTCAGTATGCTTCAGCTTCGGGGTGGGGATCCTTGTAGATGTGATGGATTGACGAACGAAAATGGCGGTGCCTCCGCCTCCTCCTTCTAGTCGGTCGTCTCGGTGAACTTCGAAGCCGGGCACTCTCAGCGGTGTGTCGGGTTTGAGATGTGTTTCTGAAATGAGAATGATGTCAATGTTAGTGTTATTTGCCAGAGCGAGCAGTTCATCGATCTTAAAGCGGATGCTAAAGGCATTCCACAGGAGGACGTTCACCATCTCGGGATTATACATTGATGGTGGTGGTGATGACATCCATCAGGATGCAAGCCCTCTGGTATATGGAGGTGCAGCTGGCCAGCTGCGATCGCACGCCATCTAATCCCATGAGGAGGGACATCATCAGCGTGGCGTCTGGGTCTCTGGAGCCTGCGGACTGCTGCGTGTAGGTCTGCGAGCGGGGCTGCGGTTGGGGCTGAGGCTCGGGCTGCGCCTCGGGCTGCGCCTCGGGCTGCTGGGTGGCCGCTCTTCCGCCAGCCACGTGGGCCCATGAGCGTCCATCAGTCCTCGTCGTCTGCTGCGCCTGAGGATGTGGCCTGCTGGCCCCTGGTCCGGGGCGATGGGGCTGCTTCTGTCGCTGCTGGAGGGAGGCGACGTACGCTACCCTCTTCGGGCAGCCTCTGAAGTTGGCGGGATGGGGGCCTCCGCAGTTGCAGCACGCGGCGGGCTCGTCCCTGGTGGTTTTGGGGCACTCGGCCGAGGCGTGCTCCACCAAGCACTTTACACACCTCGCGGTGTGTGAGCAGTTGCGGGACCCGTGCCCGAAGTTCTGGCAGCGGTAGCACTGTGTCCCGTGCTGCAGATGGTTGCTGCGGTGCTTCTGCAGGCGGATCCTGCAGTGGCAGAGGTACTTGACTGCCGCCCTCAGCTGGCCCATGTTCACTTCTTTGTCAAATTGGGCCATGTACATCGGGTATTCCGCTGCGGTCGTCATCCTGATGACCTTGACTGGGGGGAAGCCCTGATCCGTCAGGTCTGCAGCGATCTCCTCCGTCTCGATGTTTGGCAGGCCCTTGATGACCGCCTTCTTCAATTTTTCAGCCTCCGCTGTGTAGGTATGGAAGCCGCGCGCCTCCGCTCGCAGCCCGTTGGTGAGGGCGCGGTGGTCCGCCATGCTGCGTACAAAGATATTGGCGGTCCCGCCCCTGTTGTATCTGAAATTGAAATTGGCGTGGCCAAGATGACCCTGCACTGCAGAGGTGATCTGGCTGTGTGTGAGGTTCCCCAGGGTCATCACGACCGGGGGAACGCGATCTCTCCTTGCCGCTGCTTGGCTGCTGGTACCTGCGGATGAGAAAGAGGGATTAGTTGTGTTGGCGCGTTTGGGTTGCGGAGCGCCGCCGCCTTCAGAAACCTCCTTGAGGTCGGAGAACCGGTTACCGACAATAACCGGTTCCGGTCCCTGCGGTGACAGGGGCCTCTTCACGGGGTTGGACGGCCTCGTCCAACCTTCCTCCTGGGTCGTCTCCATGTCCTGGGATGGCTGCTGGGGTCTGGGGGGCGGCACGTAGCCCGAAGCTGGGCCTACTGTGGGGCGGTTGCTGGGTCCGGGTGCGGGGGCGGGCTCGGGCATCACGGGGGACGGCATGGGGATGGCCGGCCTTGTCCTCGGGTCTGCGGGGTGGCTCTTCACTGGCTGCTGGGGCTGGATGGCGGGGATCGTGTACAGCACGGTCCCGGTCTTTGTCCTGCTGCGGTACTGGCGGGCGCCAGGGGGAATCACGATAGGAGATTCCTCCGGGTCTGCGGCTTCTAGCCGCGTGGAGTACATCCGCACGGCAGGGATGATATTTTTCCTCTTCTGGATTGAGGTGATGGTCCTGTGATCTCGTCTCGGTGGGGCCAGGTCGTCCTTCTTCTTCTTCTTTGCCTTGAAAAAGGCAGTTGGTGGCGCGGGGGCCTGGGCAGTGAGCCGGTCGGGCCGGCTGGCTGCGAGGTGGCAGGTGTCTGGCCGTGTAAACACAAGCCAGACAAAAGCGAATCGGGGCGAAAGGGCGGTGGTCTCGAAAAGCGACTGTCGCAGGCGGCAGTCACAAGGCGAATCCGATCGATCGATCCTGATCGATCGATGATGCCAAATGATATTGGTGAGAGTGTTTACTTATCTGTGTCGAGGCGATACCGTGCTGCCAGCTCCATTTCTCTACGAGCTGGTGTTAGAAAAAATTCAGCATGGTTTTTTGCGTTTAGCTTTGGTGTAGCCGTCAATTACCGGATACCAAGAACTATTGAGCTTAGCTCCGTCGTCTCTGTTAATATTGATGGGGTTTTTATGGATTTCAATTGCCTCCGTAATTAGGCGTGCTCTGTAAGTTTTGGGTCTTCCCAGGACTTCAGGAACAAATCCAAAGTAATGGCCGGTTTCGATTAAGTGCTCGGCGATTGCCGATTTGTCAGGGTGGCCAAGTTTACAAGCACGAAAGTGTTCCGAAATCCTTTTGGAGATCGTCCGCTCTGTCTGGCCTACATAGACCTTGTCACATCCGGAACAGCTGAGTTTATATACTCCATCTGTTTCCAGAGGAAACTTAGTCTTTGCCGACCTCAGTAGGTCTTGGATTTTTGTCGTGGTTTTGGACCACGACAAAAATCATTTCGGAACACTTTCGTGCTTGTAAACTTGGCCACCCTGACAAATCGGCAATCGCCGAGCACTTAATCGAAACCGGCCATTACTTTGGATTTGTTCCTGAAGTCCTGGGAAGACCCAAAACTTACAGAGCACGCCTAATTACGGAGGCAATTGAAATCCATAAAAACCCCATCAATATTAACAGAGACGACGGAGCTAAGCTCAATAGTTCTTGGTATCCGGTAATTGACGGCTACACCAAAGCTAAACGCAAAAAACCATGCTGAATTTTTTCTAACACCAGCTCGTAGAGAAATGGAGCTGGCAGCACGGTATCGCTTCGACACACATAAGTAAACACTCTCACCAATATCATTTGGTCATCTGCCCTGATGATGGACACTGTAACGCTGTCCGAAACGTTGGCTAAAGAAGGAGGTAGCGAAAAACGGCATAACACCCCAAAAACAATAACAAAAAAGGTCCATGACTTGTACAAAAATGAGGAAATAAAGAAAGAATAAAAAATAAAATTGGAAAGTTTAAAACATGTTAACTGTTATTTGTTTAGCCTAGTTATTAGAATAATATTACTTTAAAAAAAGGTTTATAATATGTGTATAGGTTCTTGAAAAAAGAGGATTAAAACATAAGGGTAACTTGTGTATGCATAGGATTGAAGCTTTTATAAAAGACCACGATACAGAATCGAAGCATTTTGCATTGCTTGAAATTAAGCCGTATTCAGTGGCCAAATTTGACTATTCAAATAGAGTCTGTACTCTCTCGACCTATTGCCTTACACCGCAGTGTGAGTTTGGATTCATTCGTTTGTCACTCCTGGTCACGTTGACCCCCAGATTCCTACCAAGCCCTCTTTCCTTTTCAGAACTCATCTCTTTCCTTTCCCTAAAACGACCCTCCACACAGCATCTCCAAAGATGACGTAGGTTTCGGGGCCTCCTGTATGGAGCAAAAGTAAAAAAATCAAAAAAATTAAATATAATATGTTTTCGAACTTTTTGGGTGTGTAAGTGAAATTTTGTGGTGTCTTAAATAGCTATCATGTCATCATATATTTTTGAAAACTATACAGCTTTGTTCAACATCGAAATAATTCACGATTGAAATTTCTGATTCATAATCCTTTATTTTCATTCCTTTGCTATATTTACATTAGGGGCCTTTACATAGAAATAGTTGTAATAGCTACAGTTTTTTTGAAGTGAAAACTTCTTTAGCACTGTTATGATTTGAAACTCAATGAAACGAAAAAAGCGACACTAAAAAGAGACAAATACATACATCTGTTGGATTTAGCCTGCGAGATAATGAGATAGCATAATCGGTCTCTTCGTATCCTCCCCACACTTGTCTATTTTAGTTTTCTGAAAGTTTCACTTCTACCGCGTTTGAATTGCACACTCTGTATTTTTTTTAAATCCATAATTGGAACTGCCTCAGCAACAATATTTTGTGTTCATCAAGTGATAAATTGAAGATGCCCGCTGACTTGGCATAATTATTACCTTCCATCCCACAAGTATTATGGACAATGAATGAGTATTTTTAATATGGTAGTTAGTCCCAGAAATACTGCAATAATAAAAAAAACCAGCTTCTCTAGTTATTTGGTATTTGGTGGAAACAATATAAGTGGAACGTAAAAGTAATGGAAATCATATGTATAAAACATGTAAATACAAACTTTGACAAAAGTGTCCATTAATATCTTGTACCAATGAGTTATCATATTAATCATATGATAAAATACATATGAAACTTATTTCCACTTTATTTATTTTTTACCGCAACCGGTTTCAGCCTGTTAAAGCCATCTTCAATCTGGTACAAATAATAGTTAATCAATAGTTTGTATACATAACATGTGGTGGAGTGGGGTATTTCTCAGATAACATAAAAGTTATATATAACCGCGAGATAATTATGTCTACTGCTAATAGCCAAACAACTAAAAATCCATTCGTCAAAGACGACATTGCAACAAATATGGAAAAACTATAGATTTGAATAAAATCCTTGAAGACTACCCTCTTCCTCATGTGTTATGTGTATAAACTGTAGATTAAGTAAGATGTACTTTATTGTACTAAGGGGATATTTCACCATCCTCCTCATAGATTATTCTTAAGGTAACGTACGTTTTAGAATAATTATACAGGATTTATTTATTTAAAAAGTCTGAGTTTGCTATTCGGAACTTGAACCTATGAATAATGGCTACATATAAGATAATTTAGCCGAGTTTTTTACCGGTTGCGAGTATTTATTTGTTTATTTATTAATATTCGTTATGTGTATGTATAATCTATGAGGAGAATAGTGAAATATCCCCTAGTGAAGATAGCTTTAATAGGCTGAAACCGGTGGAATAAAGTTTTATATATGTTTATTATATTATCATAAGAGAATTTCATTAAATTATTATTTGTTCTTTTGACTTTATGTTCGGGTTAAATCTTCCCCACAGGAAAAACTTAATCCTTCTACACACTTTTCCACAAATGATCATCTGGTCAATCCACGCTATGCAATTGCACTATATAAGTATAATAAATACAAAACAATACCAGAACAACATGTAAACCTACCAGAGACCAAATGGTAAAATAATTCACCGACTCCAGATATTATCATATCAGAGTGTTTGGCTCGATAGAACTCCTAACTGGACCGATAAATCCTACCCATCCATCAATACAAATATTTCGTAATCCTACATATCACTGATTTTTGCATTTTTATATATAGATTCTTTGACAAATCTAATAAGCCTAAATTTTGAATGAGAGAGCTAGATATAATGCCAGTTGCCGAAATAACAAATGGTAATTTTTTTATTTTATTTTAATATTTTATCATAATATTATTATTATGTTAACATTTTACCAATGCTTTATGTATAAGACGCATAAAGCAAACAATTAGATATATATCTTTGTCCATAAACAGAATCTTGTGCGCAATAATCATCACATTAACCTGTATTCTGAATAATTGCGCATCTGTATCTCTCCGTACGCGGTTGTTAGTGCTGGATCTTTCTCGGTGAATATGTCACTCGAGAGGAGTCTAAACATGCGCGTAGTGCCTCTGCGGCATCACTCGCTGTGTGATGGTATCAAAGGCCTGCATGGCAATTGGCAATGCGCATTGAGTATGCGCGCAACCTCCTGCAAAAACACTGCGTGCATTGGCCAAATGAGAAAACTTCTTGAACAGGATACTGGCAAAAAGCCCTCTCGTTAGTACAAAGGGCTTCCCGTTGGAGGCTTTTGATAAGCAGGGAAGCACTTCATCGAAAAGTTTTGCGATTATTGTCAACTGAAAAAAAGCTTTACTTTTACGCAGTTTTTCCGTGACTTGGCAATTCTCAAAAGGTTTTATTCTCTAGGGGATTTTTTTAAGGAAGCAAAGCAGAGCTAAGGGTGAACCTTAAAGTAAGAACAAAATCTTAAGGCCGCTTTACAGGTGTTCAAAAAGAAGAAGAAGATTTTTAATGTTGTATATTTATTAAGATTTTATCTTAATTTTAATTTAATCTATTTTAATATTAATGATATTAAGATTAAAATGGTTTTATAGGGTCTTAATAGGGTAGCGTCTGCGTGGTTGAATTTCAGAACCCGGCTTCGAGTGCATGTCTGCCGCCGCGCCACATAAACTCTGTTTACATGAAATTTCAACAAAACTGCCATTGTAATTCGGTTTCGAATTCAAGAATTCGTCAAAAGATGTTGCAGGTCGCATGGGGACGTGCCCCCTAGGTATTTGTTAATGTGTAGTACGTCAATCTTTTCATATCTCTCCGGATATGAAAAGATTGACGGTAATACTCAATTGTATCAAGCGGCTATATGTTACAAATGACGTCATTGTCTGTCCCAGTTACTTTGTCCCGGTGACTAGTTATCACTGGATGACAGTGGATCCGAGGAACGGGCTATTTTTGGAACCAGTTCCGACTAAGCGACTGTTGTGAAAATATTTAATAAAACACGACTTATTTAATAAAGTACAAAAATTACTTGAGGTAAGGCTCTCTACTAGCAGTCCGAAGGTCGCGGTTTCAAACAGTAAATTTGAAATTGATTGAATATTTGTTTGAATTGTATTATTTCACAATTAAATCATTTAAAATGATATATTGTATATTTTCAACACATTCCAAGAGGCTTTGCGCCTTGTTCAAATGTTGCTTGAAACGGCTTTAGCCGTGTTTTGTGACCAGATCTGAAAAACCAAGAACTTCCCCACACTTCTCTGCCCCATCTCCTTCTCCTCCCTATTGCTTTCAGTCTCACAATACACCCCAAATGGGGATGCCATAGAGTTAAATACGAACGGCGACAGTTGACCCTCTCCTGTAGTACAACTTTCCTGACTTACACATAGAGACACTTCAAAACTGCATATAACTACGTATACTAAAAACATCTGCTAAAGGACATTGAAATTACATTCATATTGCCATTCACTATACTAAACATGCTTAAAACCATTTTAATCAGTGATCAGATTCTGAAAAAGGGACGATGTTGTGATTTTTCACTTTTTACGAAAAACATCACAAAACTCTTTAAGTTGGTATTTATTTTTTATCTTCAATCGTGACAACTTATTTTGGGTAAAGTAATATTCGGATTGAATTATCTTGAATAAAATGCAATTTTCTGTATGTTTTGAAGAAGTATATTTTACATAAATATTTTATTTAATTTCGGCTCGCTAAAATAGTTACCCTTTTCACACCGTTGCGGGATGTGCGCCCCTTCAACAGAATATGCATCTCCCCTGGGACCGCGTGTAGTATTCGCGGATTGCCGCGCACCGAACAATTCGGTTGACAAAAAGTGATTGACAAAAAGCGGTTGACATGTCCGCTGTCCGCACACCGCACTAACCAGCCACAGTCACCAGCTGTACCGGGAACCAACCAACCGACTGCGAGTCAACCAGCCAACCAAACTACCCAACCAGCTCCCGTGCGCCGTTTGCCCGATCAAACAAACAATGAAGTTATTGCCCGCCATACGAATAATGGTCCAAACCGCTCTCTGTGCGTACTGCGTGGGTACTCAACGCAACTTTTGTGCATAAACACAAGTAATTGGGGAAACTTTAAAAGGGTAAAAATCATTAATAATTTCCTTCGTTTTACTCGGAAATCCATAAGGGCATAGGCAAGAAATGGCTTTAGCCGTGTTTGGTGACCAGATCTGAATAGCCAGCTACTTCCCACCTTCCTCTTCCCCATATCCTTCCCCTCCTCACTACCTTCATCCTCACAGCAAACCCCAATTGGGGATGCCATTGTCTCACTGGCTCCAGACGGGAGCAGTTGGATTTGTTGTGCGGTATTCATATTAAAAAAAGAGGCCCTGAGGAAAGTAATTCCCCTGTCATCTTTTGAGATGCTGTGTGGAAGTCTTTTTAGGAAAGGAAGGAGAGGGAGTTCTGGGAAGGAAAAGGATTGGAGAGGTGGGTAGGAATCTGGGGTCATGGTGTCCAGGAGTAATGGACGTATGAATCCATCCCTCCCACTGCGGTGCAGGGCGATGTACCGAGAGAGTACAACTGGAGAAGTCAAAGGGATTACCTCAACCCTTCTCTCCCGATTCGGCCTGATATTCAGCTGGTGGGGAGACGCATCCACCACAAAGAAACCGGACAAACCCCACCCCGTCAAACCCGTGCACCCCTGCCAAGTCACTAAACAAAGCGAACCACTTGGGGTGACCTATGACAGAGGTGTTGATTATCCAATAGATGGTTCCCGGGGCGGCGGTACCCATAATCGCCTACCAAATTGAGAGGAACCAACTTGAATAGGACTTTAATTTTAACTTTGAAATTGGAAATTTGAGGGACTGTTCAAGTTATGTGGACCGACCCATCCTTAGGATGGATTGTTCCCAAAAATGTAAATTCATCATATATTTTAAGTTAATTTTCGCGTTCTGTTAAAGTTCTATTCAAGTTCTGTGATCATTTCAGTTTTATGAAGCGACTGACCTATAATGATATAATAACAGAACTTGAACAGAACTTACACAGAATGTGAAATTTAACTTCAAATTGTTTAAATTTATTGATATAATCCGTCCTTAGTCGTCTTTGAGTAGGTTCCAATCCAACTCAGAATCAACTAAATTCAACATCTTTTTGAAAAATCAATAAAAGCTATGAAAAAAAATTATTTACAAATGTCCCATAATTTAACCGAACGTAACCTACTCAACCATTTTTTTTTTACTATATTTTTTACATCACTTTTAATGAAGTTCTGAGTTCATTCGGAGTTGTCCGGTCAGTAATTTTACTCAAGTCGCAACATTACACCGTCAAGTTGCAACTTTACACCGTCAAATTGCAACCACGTTGGTCGCAACAAGGCTGGTTGATGAATGGTGAAAATGTTTTTCGAAAAATGCTCTTTTTTTAAACCTGAACTTCTGTTATTCCAACTGTTATAATTAGTTGACTGCAGATCGCTCTTCAAAAAAAAATTGTATATTCAGCCTTTCGTCAAAAAAAACATTATTTATTAAGCTATTAAAAAACCAACTGTGTGCACTTAGTTACCTAACGTTAAAGAGAGAAAATAGGAAGAAAATATCATGGAACATCCCCCATTACAGCGGAGCTAACCATTAAATAAAAAATAACTGCCAAGCATTGCAACCACTTTAACAATACGATTATAATGATTTATGATAATTTGTTATTAGTAACTATTAAATTACCCACAGGAAACCATTAAAAGGTTAATACCTACAAGAGGCTATAAAAAACACATGTGTTCACTGTTTCAGCTTTTAATTCTAACAGAGGCGCGATGTGACATTTCTTATGATTCAAAAACAAATAAATTTTTAAAACTATATACGTTGTTTGTGCGGAAAATTTATTTACACTTTTTCAGTGGAATAGGCACACTTGTACCTTTGGCATGTTTTAGTTAAAATATATACGTAAGCCAAATTTAAAAAATATCTACAATTTTTTTTTTTTAAACTCATAAATTTGTTGCAGAACATTTTTATTTTATGAACACTACCGGTTTCGGAAGCACCCTTCCTTCGCCAGGAGAATATTATAACTAACCTACGATATAGAATATTGGTACACATACGAATTTCAGGTTTTTGAGGGGTTTTGTGTTTAATGGGACGTAAGTAAAAGGGTAGGCTAATTGTGGGATTTCCTGGAAGAACAAAGCGGTTAACTGGAAATATATGTATAAAGGGACCAAAAGAAAAATTAATTTGATTATTCAAAATACTAGAATTATTATTTAGGTATTTTCTAATTGGAGATGCTGTGTGGAGGGTCTTTTTGAGGAGAGGAACAAGTGGACATGGGTCTTGCAGCGACAGAGGCCGGTAAATCGTTTCACAGCCGGGCTGTTGAGCTCAAGAACAAGTCGTAGAACATCAATCAAAAACTAACTACACGAAACATTAATTTCTAAGAAGGACGTGCACAAAATACTGTAATATCTTTTCAGACGCTGAGAGTTTCCATTTGTCTATCCTCAGGAAGAGTGACCCAACCCACATCAACGAAAAATCTATATTGTTATATATTTTGGAGATATCTATGAAGCCACAGTGGTCCAATTTTAATTTTCATTGATTTAAAAGGATCTTTGAAATAGTGAAGACTAAAATTGGGCCACTGTGGCTTCATAGATGTGACAAAAATAAATAACAAATGATTTACCAATTTTTGTGGATTGAGCCACCCTTCCGCTGAGCGCCTCTACTAAATGCGTATTAGAAAAAATTAAGTCGTTAAAATGAAATCATAAATTGTTAATTACAAACCAAACAAACCTTTTACCTCTGCTTATATTATTTTATCATTTTCGTTCTGTTATTTTCTTTTTGTTATCTTTGAACATTATCCTATAACATAAATATGTAATATTTTCATATTGTAGTTTAATTTATCTATCCTATTGACTTTAATCTGTGTTTTTAGTTTAATTGTTTTTTTTATGTTTTCTTTTTTACCAACTCCCCTCTGTTAACCATCTATGTTTTACTTTACATAATACGAATTTTACATAATACGGACACTTCTGGTTAAGGCAACCACGCTAGTTCGTCGGAGCGTCTTCCATTATAATACCGGTAGAAAAGCCCAGCTACGTGAATGAGAAAAGCTAAGTAAGTGTTATTATAAAGTTCTGCGAGCATCACAGTTTCATTTTTATATTGACAGCTCTTAATTTTTTATTTTTTTTTTATTTATTTTAAAAACTACAAAATATATGACAAAAAGTCCCGATAAACTGCTTTTTAGCGGTTTGTCTAACGGGTTCTTTACATTTAAAAATCTTATTATAATGAGTTAAAAGTTACATTTTTACAATTTTATAAAATAAACATTAATAATTTTACAGAAAATAGAGAAAAGAAAAATTATGGATACATAAATAACAATTTAAATCTTTAGAATAATATGTCATTGTAAGCTAAAATAAATTAATTCTTCGACGTTGAAGGCCGTTATTAAAGCTGGTTCACATTACGCTATCAAATATAAAAGATCATAGCACGCCAAATAACGCTCTCCATACAATCCCTTCAGACCGTTCACACCTAAGCGTTTTTAAGCGCAGATCAATCATAGACAATACACATCTCAGACGAAGGCTCCAGACGCGATATCCCAGAAGATAACTCTCCCCTTCTCCGACTAAAACAGGAGAGGGGTCATGGTAATTACGGAGCTGCCTAGACCCGTGCATGACAGATGTCAAGTTGACAGATTTCAGTACAAAAAATATGCGTTCCGTTGCCGCTCCCTAATTCGACTGACCCCCTCTCCTACCACAGGAAGAAATATTTGATAGCCTCGTGTGAAAGGACAAAAGATAAGCGCTCGCGAATCAACAGATATCTGCTCGCAGATTTATAGCGTAATGTGAACCAGTTTTTAAGAACAATTAAGACAAACTATGCAAAAATTATTGATTTTCGGGCACTCAATTTGTTTTGTGAGTCGGTTTTTATCAAAAATATTAATAAATCATTTTAAACAACAAACAAGTAAAAAAAGATGGTAGAGGTAAATATAATCATGCAAATAATTTGTTGCAAATTGCCTATGGTCTTGAACGCCGAAACAGCTATCACAATAATAAAAACTAAAATACTTTCCAAACCAAACACAAGTGCCTCATGTCATTGTGATTGGGGAAAGCTATAAAAAAATTGCTTTGTTCACACCACTTACATGAAAATTATCAACATGTTTTTAAACATGCTGATGGTTCTTTATCAGGATAAAATGAAAATCATTATTTTAAATGGTTATTTTTTAAATTATTTTCCACCGTGTAACGTGTAAAAATAATATGAATACTTACTGCAAACAAAATCATAATATATTAAACAAATAAATTTATATTTTTAAAATTTAATAATAACATTATTAAATTGATTAACTTTAAATAAAATTTAAAAATGCAGCTCTACGAATTATACTTTATAACATTAAAGATAGCTTTTTTATGGTGACCGGGCGACCCAGAATGAAACCAACTCAGAACCTTCTTTGAAAAAATGATGAAAATCATTAAAAGTGATGAAAAAAAATTTTTTTAATGACTTTTCAAAGAGGTGTTGAACTGACTTGATTCTGAGTTGGCATGGAACCTTTTTTTTATATATGAACACCGCCCAAAATTCCCAACTGCTCCCAACCGCCTGGAGCCAGTGAGACTAAGGTATCTCAGTTGGGGTATGTTGTGAGTCTGAGGATTATGGAGAGGGGAAGGAGATGAAGAAGAAGAAGGTTGGGAAGTATCTGGCTATTCAGATCTGGTCTGGTTTCAATTCTGAATGGTGGTCTTACAATGTAGCGATATTGAGAGTATCTTCCTATCTGGAAGGTGCCGCAAATATATTTGACATCATTGTTAAGATGAAGCTATACGTGAAATCCTATTTAGATACTATTTAAATTAATCTTTACGACGAATCGGTTTACATTATGAATATCAAAAAATATGCTACGGATAAATTGAAGCTTTTACTAGCTTTTCTATATATTGAAATTACAATTAAGTTATTAATTACAATACAAAAAATATAAGCATAAACCACTAAAAAAATGTTTTTGCACGACTTAACTATGAACAAATATAAGAAAATTTAATTAAAATGAGAAACATTAAAACATGAAAAAGTGTTTTTATTTATTTTGTGCATAATTTTATAAGAATGAAAAAAGTTAGAACATACAAAACCTCAAAAATAGTCTTAGCCATAAAAGGGTATTTAAAAAAAATGTTTCTTATATTTTATTATTTATTATTTTAACTTTATGAGTAAAACCTCAAACTGTAATATTTAATTAAAATGAAGACATTATGAGCGAAACTCAATCGAAAATCTGGAAACAGAAAAATCAGAAAAAGATATTGGCACCTCTGGGACTCGAACCCAGAACACTTTTCCTGGGACTGGAACCCAGGAAAAGTGTTCTGGGTTCGAGTCCCAGAGGTGCCAATATCTTTTTCTGATTTTTCTGTTTCCAGATTTTCGATTGAGTTTCGCTCATAATGTCTTCATTTTAATTAAATATTACAGTTTGAGGTTTTACTCATAAAGTTAAAATAATAAATAATAAAATATAAGAAACATTTTTTTTAAATACCCTTTTATGGCTAAGACTATTTTTGAGGTTTCGAATGTTCTAACTTTTTTCATTCTTATAAAATTATGCACAAAATAAATAAAAACACTTTTTCGCTTACTTGCCTCGTGCAAATAAGACGCTCGATTTTAAATTTTGAAGGCGTTTAACTAACTAACTAACCATCACCCCGTTTCCCCGCAGGGGTAGGCAGAGAGGACGGACCGCCAAACAACTCGATCTTGGCACACACCCCTTGCTTCGTTCACATTCATACATCGTCTCATACATGCTCTTCTATTATTCTGACTCTTGACATCGTCCGACTCACTTGGTCGTGCCATGTCTTCCTCGGGCGTCCCCGACTTCGTCTACCATTCACATTTGCGTCATATACTCTCCTTATACTCCTTTCCTCACTCATTCGCTCTACATGCCCAAATCATCTGAGTCCCTTTCTTAATCTTATTCATTACGCTTCCATCAGCCTTGCATTCTTTGCGGATCTCCACATTTCTCACACGATCATACATGGTTTTAGCACACATACGTCTCTAGGGATCTTATTTCTACAGCATTCAGTCTACTTTCATCCTTTCTCTGCCAGTTCCATGACTTACTGCCATACAACAGGGTAGGTACCAGCACTCCATTATGGACGGCTAGCTTCGCTTCTTTTGACAGTTTTTTGTTGGCGTTACCGGCATTTACCCTTCTTTCGATATTTTTTATATTCCTCTTAATGATTAAATTGTGAAATAACACATATCACTAGTCGAGAACCTTACCCCTAGACCATATGAATATTGCTAAAATAGTGTAATTTTTGAACTGCGGCCGAAACCGCACCCGTAAATACGAAAGTCGAATCCGTAGACGACCTAAAGTGTTCAGACTTCAAACGGACCACGTTATTGCTTCGATCAAATTTGGATTTAATTACAAACCGTGCATTATTTGACTAACGGTGGACTAGCCGTTAATTTGCCCAGCGGATTGATTGGTGAACATTGAGTTAGGGCGTGGATATCACGCCGTAACTCGGGCGATGGACGGATTGATTCACGGCAATAAATCTCGGGGGCCAGCCCTGCAATTTAGCGTGGAATGCTGTCCAGAAGCAGAAGCTTGTGCTGGGAGAACTGACGGATATGCACAAGTTAGTGTTGAGGGGAACGGAGGAGCCTATCTTCGGCCTATCTGACTGACAGTTGCAGAAATATGTCGCATCATGCTATTTTACTGATCGATCTACGAATATAAACATGTTAATTCCAAATTATTATTAGTAAGGAGCGTCGCACGATATACAGGAAAATCTCAGAGGCGGTTCCATGCCAACTTAGAATAAAGCCAACTCAACACCTCTTTAAAAAGTCATTCAAAACTATGAAAAAAATTATTTTAAAATAGCTAATAACCCTAACCTAGCTAAACCTATTTAACCAATTTTTTATATATTTTATTCATCACTCTTAATGACTTTTCTGAGGTGGTTCTGAGTTGGTTTCATTCTGAGTTGTCCGAGTACTCTCAGAGGTGTTAGTTCTAAGAGGTATTTTTATTGAAGTGAAAACTTCTTTAGCACCGTTGTGATTTGAAACTCGATTTAAAGAAAAATAGCGACACTAAAAATTCACGGAATCGAATCCCGGCTTGCGCAAATAATTTTTATTTGATAAACTTGTGATATTTCACAGTTAATTAATTAAAAATACTATACAGTATATTTACGGCACGTTTCAGAGTGGAAGATACTCTCAGTACCGCTCTGATGTAAGACCACCAGTCAGAATTAAAACGTTGCTTGAAATGGCTTTAACCGTGTTTGGTGACCAGATCTGAATAGCCAGGTACTTCCCCACCTTCTTCGCATCTCCTTCCCATTCTCACATCCTTCAGCCTCACAACATAACCCAATAGGTATGCCATAGTCTCACTGACTCCAGACAGTTCCAAGAGCAGTTGGGACCAGTGTTGTCAACCCGGATTTTGAAAAAGACGTAGGCCTGACTAGAAAATTACGTAGATATAACTAATTTGCAACAAAAAGTTCATAGATGCACCGAAATGAAGAAGTCGGGTTAGGTGAACGTGAATAAATACTTTTATATAATATAGAAACGTTTTACCACAACGGAGGGGGCGAAATGGAATATGAAAAGGAAATATTTTTACCACAACCGAGGGGGCCAAATGGTATATTGAATATGGGATGGGGCGAGGTGGGGCGGAAATGGGATGGGTGCCTGGTGTTTTTAAGCCACTTTTCGTATACGGCGCGAACTTTGGTATGAAACCGAGTGTTGTATATGGTAAAAAATACGTAGATTCTGCGACTGAAGTTCGTAGATGTGCAGGAAAGGCCTAAAATACGTAAATCTACGTAAAAAGACGTAGAGTTGGCAACGCTGGTTGGGACTTTTGTGCGGTATTCACATAAAAAAAGAAAAAATCTTTGTTAAACAACATAAATTATTTAAATAAATTTTACTTGCGCACGCCGGGTTTGAACCCGCGACCTTCGGAATTGGTCGAACGGAGGCGCTTTACAAGCCATTAATTCTTTTATTGTCATGGAGCATATTACGATAAAGCATTTAATATTTTGTAGTTAAAATGGGGAATGTGTTTTTAATCGAGTAATATCATATAAATTTTATACGTAGTGCAATATAACGCGCATCAAAGTGGAGTGTTTATCATGGCGGATGAAATCTGAATAAATATCTTATTTAACTTATGGGGTTGTTAAACTTTAGATAGTAAAGCTAATAAATAATTGGAGGACTTAATGGTAGTACTTTATGGCGAAGCACTCCGAGGTGGTAGTTTAGATTGAAGCGAGATAGCCAATAGCAGGGGTATTCTCGCTTTACAGCAGATTATAAAACATTTCGAATTCCTAAATAATTCAAACTTCTTCAATAATCGCAAATTCACTTTGTGGGCGTCATTTTATTTTAATTAGAATTAATAAATTTGTATACACCATTATTTTATCAAAATAATTGACATATTTCAAAAACAATAATTGACATATTTCAAAACTGATGGTTGACGTATTTCAAAACCGACATATTTCAAAACCAACATATTTCAAACCAATAATAATTGACATATTTCCAAATCAATAATTGACATATTTCATAATCGATAATTGACATATTTCAAAACCAATAATTGACATATTTCAAAACTAATAATTGACCAGCACGACTAAACTAATAATTAATCGACACGTTTCAAAACCAACATATTTTAAAACCAAATAATTGACATATTTCAAAATTAATAATTAACATGTTTCAAAACCAACATATTTCGAAACCAATTATTGATAAATTAAAAAAGCATATTTCCAAACCAATAATTGACATATTTCAAAACCAATAATTGACAAACATATTTCAAAACCAATAATTGATACGTTTCAAAACCAACATATTTCAAACCCACAATTGACATATTTCAAATAATTGACATATTTCAAAACCAATAATTGACATTTTTCTAAACCAAAATGACATGTTTTCACATACATGACATGTTTCAAAACCAACATATTTCAAAAACCACGATTGACTTATTTCAAAACCAATAATTGACGTATTTCAAAACCAACATATTTCAAAACCCACAATTGATATATTTCAAAACCAATAATTGACGTATTTCAAAAAAAACATATTTCGAAACCTTTAATTGACAACCGGGAATTGAAGTTAGTTAATTAAGATTGGTATGCATTATTTTATTCTATTGTATCTTTTATTATTCAATAAAAAAATAAAAAAATTCAAGACCAACATATTTCAAAACCAATAATTGACTTGTTTTGATAGTTCAGCAACTTTTACGGTATAACTTCAAGATTTGGGTTAGGTTTTTTTAGAAACTTCGAAAAGGAGATTTTTTCGGGTGAAAACTGTTTCTACAAAATAAGTAAAAAAATAATAATAATATTATTTTTCCCCCTGCTCGATGAATGTTGAAGTTCCCTGTCCGATAGCAAACATTCCCATAAGTCCAAAAGAAATCCCTACAAACGGCCGCACCTAATTGAAATGAATACCGTCTTATTTCAGCTTCTCATGAATTAACGATTAAAATCGCAATCTGAAAGAAAATATCCCTGACGCAAATGACGCCATAAATGTTTGTATCCGAATTTTAATGTTCCGTGGGACGAAGGCTAAAGGTTCAAACGCACCCTTAATGCCCTTTATGGGCTATGAGCAAAACAATACGGCCATCTTTTAAATTGAATGTTGAATTCAATTGTAATAAAAAATGTTATGTTTGTATTGAATCTTGTTTGAACGCTGGCGGTTATTGGCTGAAACAATGTTGCAATAAAATGGTAGAACGCATTTTTTAACATGTTATTGGAGCATAAAAAAGGCGAATTGAATTTTAGGATCAGCCATGATTTTTTTTTTAATGGTTTTTTTTTTTGGTTTTAGGCAATTCACCCTGGAGAGAGTGCTTTGTGCCGGTAATATTTAAAATGGATAAGAAATTTCGGTTAATCTAATGGGAAAATAATAAAACAAATTAAATATTGGACTCATTTAGATCACTAAAACAAATTAAATATTGAATTCATTCAGGTTAATAAACTTACATAAAGCTGTATGAACAGATTATATTTTCAAACGGTTAGCTAGCTCCGTTGGCGTTATGCAATTTTGGAAACTCAATTTAGGTTAACACATCTTTTTGAACTAGTAGTAATTTCGGACTATTGATATCACATCATTCAGAGTAAAGTTAGCTTCTCAAAAACTGGGCGTACTGTACAGGGCCCGCAGATACTTTAATAGTACACAACTGCTAACCCTGTACAAATCGCAAGTGCGCCCCACGGTTGAATTTGGCAGCCACCTCTGGTCTGGAGCTCCAAAATGCTTGAAAAATACCCTCGACTCTGCAGAAACGGGCGGTCCGTTTGATAGATTCTCTCACCTTAACGAACGGATTGCAATCTTGAGAGCAAAGGCGTCGGGTGGGAATGCTATCCATGTTCTACCGGTATTTCAATGGAAGATGCTCTGAGGAACTAGCGTCATTGATCCCTTCGGCACCGGTGCATAGTCGGGAGACACGCCAAACGCGCGCCCAACATATGTACACGGTTGACATTTGTCATATGAGAACGGGTCGTTTTTTCGACTCGTTCTTGAGTTCAACAGCTCAGCTATGGAACGATTTGCCGGCATCTTTGTTTCCTCCCTCCTACAACATGGGTCTCTTCAAGACCATGTTCATTCCTTCCTCTCCTCAAAAAGACCCTCCACACAGCATCCCAGATGACATAGGCCCTGAGGGAAATTATTTTCCTCAGGGCCTCCTGTGTGGTGTTAATGTAAAAAAAAAACATCACAAGCCAATTTAGAGGAACTCAGCGCGGTCTTTTTCATAAAAAACTTAATTTTGGATTTAAAGCCAAAATACCCAACACAGTAAATATATAGCACAGATGTAACTATAGAATACTTTCAAGAGTTCAGACGCAACTTTGTAATTTTTTGTGAGTTAACCACTCGGACCCGTAAGCTTATTTACACGAGTATTTTTTATTAAAAAAAATAATATTGCTCACTCTACTATGTTAGTGTAATGAAATATAAATAATGACCTATATTTTATAATGTAAAAAACATTTAAATTAAATAGCTCACACCTATATTGACTACATATTTTAATGATTTGTAATATTCAATTTGGTTAGATATTTTGGCCTCAAATCCAAAATTAAGTTTTGTATGCTGCCGTTCCTCTTAGGCTGGGCGCATACATCCGATTTTGCTTTCCGGTTGTCTGATCAGACAATTGGATCGGATTAACACCGCACACATCCGATTCGAAAATCGGATAGGTAATACAACCGGGGCCACGCCCTCTTTCAGACCGGATTGGACGGCCGGCGTGGAAGGGCGTAGCATATTTTTATTACCGATCAGGTTTTCGAATCGGATGTGTGCGGGCTTTCATAAGAAATGTATGGCGCGAAGGCCTTCCGGTTGTCTGATCAGACAATCGGATCGGATTAACACCGCACACATCCGATTCGAAAATCGGATAGGTAATACGACCGGAGCACACCCTCTTTCAGACGGGATTGGACGGCCTGCGTGAAAGGACGTGGCCTATTTTTATTACCGATCAGGTTTTCGAATCGGATGTGTGCGGGCTTTCATAAGAAATGTAAGTCGCGAAGGCCTTCCGGTTGTCTGATCAGACAATCGGATGGAAAAATCAGATGTATACGCCCAGCCTAATTGTTTCAATTCCAGATGGTTGTTTCTCACTGTGTGGAAGTGAAGGGGAAGTAGGTAATTTCATTTATTATTTTATTGTAACTGTGAAACAAGTAACATGGTCGTTGAATTGCTACAACTTTTTACTGGGGAATTTTAAACACAACCTGCACTCAACTCACATACCAACTGCAATTGTTTCCTCGTTTCTTATAAACATGATCATTTAAATTTTGACAAACCCTTATAACAAAGATTCTTGAAAATGATCAGAAATAGCTTGGTTCTCAAGACAACGCACCTTGTAACTGCGCATTTAAATTATTGTTACAGGCTTACTAAAAAAAGTCGTGAAAGTTTTGTACAATTGATAAATAACCGTGAATGTGACAACCTTACTAATACAGAAACTGACCAAAAAATAAACACAAATAATAGTAAATATATTTAATTACGCTAATGTAATAGTGATTTGGTAATTAGAATACAAATTAAGTACTAAAACTTGGTATGAATCACCCATTACATTATCTGTCATTTTGCCGGGAAACTGACGCGCATAGCGCATGCGCCAGTATACCAAAATGCAATGTTGCCAGTTCTTTTGCAGCACAGTTAATGTCATTTTTATTAATAATAATTTGAAACAGAAAATGTAGTATTTATTCAAAGTGTAACTAAAAATCCGTTCAACGGTGGGGAAATGTTTTTTTATTGGTAAATAAGACGGCCAGTATTTTACTCTTGTGTAACGATGAAGAAAATAATAAACTACAGGTTGAATGAACGGAGGGATGGGGATAATTTTGAAATGCAATATTTTTACTAGAGTTAAATTTTTTTACAAAATTTAAATTCGAAGAAAATTAAACACCTTATAATATAATGTAACACAAAGATCTCAAGCTGCAAAATACCATTATCTCCCAAATTATCTACAAGGTACCTATGTATTATATATCATGAAAATGTTCAAAATTATCCTACAACTTGCCGAAATTCTAGGCTTCTCAAAACGAAACTGTACAATATTTTAATTTTATAGTGCAAGATAATGTTGGCCTAACAGGGTGGCTAGCCCGTGCTGAGGTACATTTCATCATGGGCCAGTTGTTTTACAGTCTTGTACAGTAACAGAACTTGAATAAGACTTTTACAGAACTTTTCAAATTCTGTAGAAGAAAATTAAGCGGTATTGTATAATATTATCTAGGTTTATGCTATTTATCTCATTTTACTCAATAAAAACCAGTATAAACCAATTAAAAAAAGAAATAAACACAGAAACTCAATAAAATAAATTTGATGAAATAAACTGATCCAAAATTAGATAGTAGACCAAAGTGGATTTAATTTTATGCACCATCTTGGATTTTTTGGTATCGATTGACGTTTTTAGGAGTTTTTTTTCCTCAGGGCCTTCTGTGTGAAGCTGACGTAAAACAAATAAGAACAATAAAATATGCCTCTGGTATGTCTCCAATAAGAAGGTTAAGACAGGTGCTTTTAAAGCAAGTAGGTACCCTCAATAAGACGGTTAAGGCTGACGCCTTTAAAAGCAAGTAAGTGCCCTCAAAAAGAAAGTTAAAGCAATTAAGTACCTACCCTTAATAGGAAAGTTAAGGCAGGTGACTTTAAAAGCAATAGGTACCCTCAATAGGAAGGTGAAGAAGATGCCTCTAAAAGGGAGTAGGTACTCTCAAAAGAAAGGTTAAGGCGTGCCTCTAAAACCAAGTGAGTACCCTCAATAGGAAGGTTAAGGTATGTGCCTTTAAAAGCAAGTAGGTACCCCAGTAGAAAGATTAAGGCAGGTGCCCTTAAAAGCAAGTAGGTACTCTCAGTAGAAAGGCTAAGGTTCTTTTAAAGCAAGTATGTACCTCAATAAGAAGGTTAATTCAGGTGACTTTAAAAACAAGTACGTACTCTCAATAGGAAGATTAAAGCAGGTGACTTTAAAAGCAAGTAGGTACCCTCAATAGGAAGGTAAAGCAGATGCCTCTAAAAGCGAGTAGGTACTCTCAAAAGAAAGGTTAATGCGTGCCTCTAAAAACAAGTAAGTATCCTCAATAGGAAGGTTAAGGTAGGTGTCATTAAAAGCAAGTATGTACCCTCAATAGGGAGTTAAGGCAAGTGACTTTAAAGCAAGCAAGTACCCTCAATAGGAATTTTAAGGTGTCTTTAAAAGCAAGTAGATACCCTCAATCTTTTATTTGATTTCATTTTATTTATTTTTGTTGAAAATTAACAGCAAATCTTAGATTACACAATAGGAAGGTTAAGGCAGGTGACTTTAAAGCAAGTAGGTACCTTCAGCAGGAAGCTTAAGGTGGGTTCCTATAATAGCGAGTAGGTACCCGAGAAAGCAGTTTGTACATTTGGGCGCAACTGCCTCCCAATGTATGTAAGTAGGTAGGTTGGAGTACCACACACTCGGCTCTTGTTATAAATTTGTACAAGTTTTTGTCGTCGCTTCATTGTTCTTCGGTAACACGTTGACGTATGCGAAAATAAAATTTTATTTCGTGCTCACTGTCATATAATCTACAAAAAAACCCTCATCGTCAGAAATGTTCATACTTTTGTATATCCATGATTTTTATGGCTTCTACATTTCATGGATTTAACATAAAATTTGTATCGTTTCAAAATAATATCATAATAACAAAAAAAATAGATTAATGAAACCCAAAGGAACCTTTTTTAAGTCGATTAACAAAAAACATTCGTTTTTTTTTCCTTATCAGAAAGGCTATTCCCTAAAATTTGTGATAAGAGATCGTTCTCCCGCGAGAAGTGCCGTCAGATTTGTGTGATTTTCTACAGCTGTTTAATGAATAAATAATCATGCATACTTGCAGGAATTCGTGTTTAAAACGACCCAAACTAAAATACGTGACAGCTCACAGCTGAAATTTTGACATCGGCCGATAGAAAAAACAAATAACAGCCGTAGAAAATCACACAAATCTGACAGCACTTCTCGCGGGACAACGATCTCTTATCACAAATTTTAGGGAATAGCCTTTCTGGTCAACTGCAAAGTTTTCCAAGTGTGTTAAGTAAGTAGGGATCTGGCGTTAGGACAAAGGCTGTCGCGTTTCAGTTGCTTATGACCGTTTGGCATGGTAGAAGCTCACGACTTGTGAAGTTTTCGAGTAATCTGCGATATGTCAGATCAGAAAAATATTAAGAGATATATGATTTTCTATTTTTCATACATTTTAATAAAATCATGAAACCTGTTCGAAATATAAATTACGAATCCATGACTTATATTCTTACTAGCTTTTCCCCACGGCTTCGCTCGCATGGTATTAGGGGAAATTACTGTAGCGCTTACACCTATCAATTATTCCCCCCCCTCCCCCCAACCCCCCCCCCCCGCATTCCGTACATTCATTCCCGGTACATTCAGTTTTCAAGTAGCTTGCGTGCCATCTAAATTTCATAATGCTAGAGCTCAAAGAAAAAAAATTACTATCCAATTTGGTGCAGTCGTTCGGAATTTATGCGCTTACAAACTTTTCGGAGATTTGTTTTTATTTAAATATGTTAAAGTTTGTAAATATAATAAAATATAACACTATTTATTATACAGTCTTTATAATCGTTATGAATTATATTTTTAATGTAGGAACTCTCATCTGACATTTATTCCAAAACATAAGCTTGTCCAAAAAAAAAACAGAAAATATTCTAATATTTGAATTTTCTGGAGCAGTAAAATCAAGAACCACATTTTAATAATTTTCAAGACCACTGTAAAAAAACAAACTTAACACTCCCGTACATTAATGGGTTAAGGGAAAAAGATGATGATTGCAAATGGTCGGGAAACGAAACCAGTTTGCTTGAATAACAATTGACGTTTTTTCCCCAAAATCGTCAGTGTCCGTTCTTTTGTTTCGGCATTCAGTCAGGACCGAACTTGACTTCCAACAAAATGACAACATAAATAAAGAAATATACAGTATTTTTATAAATGCAGTTTCCTGTTATTCATCATTCCGTGAGGGGCTAATAACCTCGAATCTACAATTTACGATGTGGAAATTACTATACTATACTAATAATCAGGGATTATTATCCAGGAATAATAACCTATTATAAATAAATCATTTGAAAATGCATTCACTCGCTTGACGCCCATAAATTATATTGCAGTTAATTCAAATATCCTGGTGGAGATTGGTCTTCAACCTACGTCACAACATTCTTGCCAATCACCGCTCTACCCCCTCGATGAGATAACTTTGTTAACTACATTTTGTACGACCCTTGATTAGAGTATAAAATGAATAAAAGCTCGGTGGTAACTATCATTATTCATTTTATACTCCGATTATATATGACTTATAAAAACCACAGAGCACAGAGTCGTAAATAGTCTATGGTTATATTTATTAATTAATTAGATACTTTTGCCAAGTAAATAATTCTGCTAGAGTACCTACTCCGTCTTCATTTATTGCACACAACAAACTTTATTCAAGCGAAATTGCTGCTAGATGGTGACGGAGAATTTATGCATCCGATTTAAAAATGCTGACTACTGACTGAATGTCTATTCAGGGGCAGGGTGTTAAGACGATAATATTATCGTCTTAAGGGTATATCCCTAAAATATATTCAGAATCTTAACGACGTAAGTAAAGAAGCCATGTATACAAATTGCGACTCGTGATCCGTGTATTGGACGGACCTACTGTCGAATTTGCCCTATCAAAGAAAAGAAGAAGGAGACAAGGGAATCTTAACGACGTAAGCGAAGAAAGCGTCTAAACAAATATACGCCCGCGGCAAGGCGTATTAGACGAACGTACTAAGAGAATTCTAATGAAAGAATTCTGAAGAACGAGCTACAAATATTTAAGAAGTTTCTAAATGAATACCTCCCGAACTTATTAATTCATTGTCTAGAAAAATAAAATCTGGTGCTTACCGCTAACTTTATGGTTGAAAACTGGTTATAAAGTTTTAAAATAGTTGTACGTAAAATATTTTAATGAGAAGGTATTGTTTTATTAATTTGCGCCCCACGGTTGAATTTGGCAGCCACCTCTGGTCTGAAGCCCCAAAATACCTTAAAAAAAAAACCCTTGACTCTGTGCAGAAACGGGCGGTCCGTTTGATAGATTCTCCTAATTTAACAAACGGATTGCAATCTTTAGAGCACAGGCGCCAGGTGCTGTCCTTGGTCTACCGGTATTACAATGGAAGATGCTCCGAGGAACTAGCGTCATTGATCCCCTCGGCACCGGTGCATAGTCGGAAAAAAAGCCAAACGCGCGCTCAACATTTGTACACGGTTGACATTAGTCACATGAGAACGGGTCGTTTCTACGACTCGTTCTTGAGTTCAACAGCTCGGCTGTGGAACAATTTGCCGGCCTCTGTGTTTCCTCCCTCCTACAACATGGATCTCTTCAAGACCCATGTTCACTCCTTCCTCTCCTCAAAAACACCCTCCACACAGCATCCTCAAAGATGACGTAGGCACTGAGGGAAATTATTTTCCTCAGGGCCTCCTGTGTGGAGTTAATGTAAAAAAAAATTAAAATATTTAAAAAATAAGGGCGCAGCTCCCTCCCTGTCGACATCAAAATATTTGTGGGTATGTAGACATTTCTGGCAGTGTGCACAGTAAAGTCAACATCAATGCACTTGGATGTCTTCTGGAAAAAAGTGGTCTTACAGTGCAATGACTCCGGCCAGCCAAAATGTCACATGGAACTCACAATCGTCACAGGCTCGGGCGCTCCTTCCGCGGTACTACCTCCACCTCTACTGCCCCAGCCTAACTAACTTGCAACCTTACTAACTTTACAGGTAGACAAGGATACTACGTAGTCACAGTATTTGGTTTGATTGTTTTTGAAGTGAAAATTTCTCTAGCAACGTTGTGATTTGAAACTCGATGAAACGAAAAATAACGTTAAAAAGAGACAAACACATACATCTATAGGATTTAGCCAAAGATATTGAAAAATAAGGAGATGGGCTATCGGCAGTTTTTACTAGGTGGGACTGTACTTCCTGGTGTCGCCGATATTTTTAAGCTATACTTTTGCACACGTTCAAAAAATCAACTAAATGAACGAATTCTTTCCCTGTTCAAAATGTATTATTAACCAAAAAGAATGCAGAACTTCGAAAAATCAACTGAATTCCGTATTCAAACTATTCCCATTAGGTAGTAGTTCGAGCGACAGTTGGGCGGACATCATAGCATATCTCCTTATATTTGAATATCTTTGTATTTAGCGTTTAGATTTAGCATTTAGATGTAGCGATAGTATGAGATAGTATAATCGGTCTCCTCTTTACGCGATGCTTCTTGCTCCTCACTCGTCTACTTTAGTTTTCTGAAGATTTCACTTCTACAGCGTGTGAATTGCACACTATGTTTTTTTTTACATTTGCTCCTAACAGGAAGCGTGGAAAATAATAGAAAATACTAGGAAAATAATTTTACTCAAGACCTATATCGACTTTGGGGATAGTGTGTGAAGGATTTTTTTGAGGAGGGGAAGGGCTGAATACGGATCTTGAACCTATAGGGCCGCAAATTGTTCCGCAGCCAAGCTGTTGAACTCAAGAAAGAGTCGTAGAAGCGACCCTTTCTCAAGAGACAAATGTCAATCGTGTACAACCGTGGGTGGGCGCTTGGCGTGTTTTTCGATTATGCACCGGTGAAGGATCAATCCTATCCAATTCCAATCCAATTCCTCGGAGCGTCTTCCATGCTCCGTTGAACCAATGTTTATCTGTGGCTCCCATTGAAATCGCATTGTGAAGATTCGAAGATTCGAAGTTCGTTTCAAAGGATAACGAAACGTTCAAACTCTGGCTCTTCGTCTTCAGTCTCCACCCAGCGGTGAATCAAGTACCTACTCAAGAAGATGAACCCTCGCTTCCCGGAGTAATTTATGCCATATGCCAATAAAAGTGAGGACATGTGACCCTTGTGCGACTGTGAGACTGTGGGACTGTAGGACTGTGGGACCGTGTGTCTGTGAGCTGTGTGACTCGGAACTGTGTGAGGAACATAAAACAGATTGAATGGCGCCCATTGTTACTACTAGTTACCTTTGCCACGTCACGTGAGATACTTAACGTCTCATAACTAAGCTTTGTGGTTAACTGAAATAACTGCAGTCAAAGCTAACCGTGATAATATCCATTTAAACCTTTCAGACCTAAACTCTTTCTGTGGTTATCGTTACAAAACGTTACAATAAAATTAAAGTTATGACCTGTTGTTTTGTTTCAATTATATATTGTATTGTTTTTACATAATAAGTACTACCTATAACTGATGCATTTAAGAATATGACCAAGGAAAAGAGGTATTGAAATAACACATAAAATATATTATTCTTTCTCGCCGTGGAAAGGTCATGGAGTAAGCCTATATTGTTATCCCCTTGTCTGAGATTAATTTTAGAGTCCCAAGCATTAGAACTTGAGAAAAATCACTATTTCAACTGCATAAATGTTCTACTAATCTAAAGGCCCGTTTATATTAGGAATAAGCGATAAGAATAGGCCGGGGCCGTAATCCGTAATCCGTAATATTTTAGATGGTCGTTTATAATTGGAATAGGAATAGAATAGAATATGCCCATAGAAGTGACAATGCCGCTATCACTTGTCTATCTCAACTGTCAACCGGGAGATTATATTAGATTATAAGAGATGTTCATTACTATTTATTAGATCACTTTCGTCTTCAGCGAATATAAATTTAAATTCGGTAAAGTATTTATTAACTCCGCGTAAATATTTGTTCACAAAATTATTATTCAACTAAAGTGAATTGTAGATACCATAGAGTATTGATCGAAAATACGTAAATCTCAGCATATATCTAAGCTTTCTGTAATCCATAACCGTAAAAGATAAAGTTGAACCATCTTTTCGGTTATGGAAAATTATTAAAGATTATTGCCATCTTTTATAAACGGTTACACAGGTTTCCTATCTTCCAACTTCTACGGCCTAGGGCTTATCGAATACGGATTACGGACTATTCCTAATATAAACGGGCCTTTAGACAAAACGCTTTTACATTCAGAGCTTGACAATGTAACTTATTTAATAAGAATTATAATATAATTTGTCTCCGAGTCTTTTGTCTGAAATTAATTTTAGAGTCCCAAGCGTTAAAACTTGAGAAAAATCACTTTTTTCTCTTCGAAGGTGTCCTTCTAATCTCAGACAATTTTTTATATTCAGACGGTTTTATATTCAGAGCTGACAATGTAACTTATTTAATAAGAATTTTAATGTAATTTAAGAACATTTTTAAAATATGTCATAGCTGTCATTGAATAATTTTAAATATCATATTACAAGAGTCCAGTTGAATGCCATTCATTTTATAATCATCTATTTAGTTTAGTTGTAGGTATATATTAGTGTTTATTGCTGTTGTGGGGATAATTTTTCCAATATAATTTGTTTTGAAATTTATTACGCAGTTTATTAGTTACCTTTCAGATTAATTACCATTTATTTGTGTCCTTATTTCTTATTTTAATGTTTATTTAATAATACAATTTTTTTTTATAAATATTTTAACCCACAGGTACTGGACCCTTAGTTTTTTGTTATAATTTTATGTTTATGTGGAAATCTTTCATTAGATTTTATTTGAATTATTTATAAGTTTATTATTATAGTATATTTATTAACGTAGAAAAACATCTGTCGAATTTAATTATATTAATAATAAATCTTAAAATATAAAAATTAAATAAATAAAAATGTTTCTTTGTTTGTCCCTTATGCGTTTCTAAATCATTCATCCGATTGCGATTAGTTTTCATCCATAATCGTTCATTAGTGCTGACGCGATATAAGATTTCTGTTACCGCTTCGTGACGACAAAACTAGTTTTGCTAATTTTCGTGCATTTTTCCGATGTTTTTTTGGCCAAAATTGCATTGTAGTTCCTTTTGAAGAACATTTTGCATTTTTTTTATATTAACTCCACACAGGAGGCCCTGAGGAAAATAATTTCCCTCAGGGCCTATGTCATCTTTGAGGATGCTGTGTGGAGGGTGTTTTTGAGGAGAGGAAGGAGTGAACATGGGTCTTGAAGAGACCCATGTTGTAGGAGGGAGGAAACACAGAGGCCGGCAAATTGTTCCACAGTCGAGCTGTTGAACTCAAGAACGAGTCGTAGAAACGACCCGTTCTCATGTGACTAATGTCAACCGTGTACAAATGTTGAGCGCGCGTTTGCGTGTTTCCCGACTATGCACCGGTGCCGAGGGGATCAATGACGCTAGTTCCTCGGAGCATCTTCCATTGTAATACCGGTAGACCAAGGACAGCACCTGGCGCCTGTGCTCTAAAGATTGCAATCCGTTTGTTAAATTAGGAGAATCTATCAAACGGACCGCCCGTTTGCATTGTAGTTCCTTTCGAAGAACATTTTGCATTGTAGTTCCTTTCGAAAAACATTTTGCACTGTAGTTCCTCTCGAAGAATATTTTGCATTGTAATTCCTTTCGAAGAACATTTTGCATTGTAGTTCCTTTCGAAGAACATTTTGCATTGTAGTTCCTTTCGAAGAACATTTTGCATTGTAGTTCCTTTCGAAGAACATTTTGCATTGTAGTTCCTTTCGAAGAACATTTTGCATTGTAGTTCCTTTCGAAGAACATTTTGCACTGTAGTTCCTCCTGAAGAACATTTTGCATTGTAGTTCCTTTCTAAGAACATTTTGCATTGTAGTTCCTTTCTAAGAACATTTTGCATTGTAGTTCCTTTCTAAGAACATTTTGTATTGTAGTCTCTTTCAAAAAACATTTTGCCCATCGCAAGCAGCACTTATTCGTCATTCTTTAGCACATGAATAAAATCCGTCACCTTCATAATCATATGGCCCAAGGGTGGTTTAGTTACTACCATCGTTGTTGTGGGAGCATTGGTTATTATTTATTTATTGTTGCAGTGTTCTTAAGTTCCAGTGATTGAGATTACAAGTATATGTTTGGAAATCTTCAATGACGGTCGGCGTAGTCCAGCGGTAAGGCTCTTGACTCACATTCCGAAGGTCGCTGGATCGAATCCCGGCGTGGCAAATAAATTTTATTCACAATTTATGTTATTTCACAATGTATTCATTTAAAATAATATATAGGATAATTGCGGCACATTCCAGAGTGGAAGATACTATCAGTATCGCCTTGGTGTAAGACCACCATTCAGAATTGAAACGTTGCTTGAAATGGCTTTAGCTGGGTTTAGTGACCAGATCTGAATAGCCAGGTACTTCCCAACCGTCCTCTTCCCCATCTCCTTCCCCTTCCAACTAACTTCAGCCTCACAACATACCCCAATTGGGGATACCATAGTCTCACTGGCCCCAGACGGGAACAGTTGGGATTCTTGTGCTGAGATTACAAGTTTGTTTATTTACGTTACGTGTGGTTTGCAATGAATATTTTACTGGACCCAACGTCCGTTCTATTTTTTTTATGCGAATTCCTCGCAAGGCGAAGGAAATCGGGTAGAGGAAGGTGGGGGAGTACCTGACTATTCAGGTCTAGTCACCAAACGTGGCTAAAGCCATTGCAAGCAACGTTTCAATTCTGAATGGTGGTGTGAAACAACCCAAATTAATCAAATAAAATTTGTTTGCTGGGATTCAATCTCGTGACCTTCAGACTGCGAGTTCCCTTCAACCACGGACAGCTGCTGTTAACTATTTATTATTGGATGCTCTGTAATTCTGAAGCATGGGAACTCGGCACTGAAGGCGCTCAGCTGTCGATCGGATATCATCGGCTATTACCGTAACCGTTCGGGTATTAGGCGCGAACAGTCAGTAGAAACTATCCTAAAGAACTACTTTACTGACATCTATTGAGACACCTCAAAACTACATCTAACTGCCTACACTAACACACCTGTTGAAGTACATTGAAACTACCTACATATTCCTATACACTACAGTTATGTACTTATAATGAATACCTTGTCGATGCGCTTGTAAATAAATTGTAAATAAATAATACACACGATTACAATAATTAAAATATAATTAAAACAGAAAAGCCGTTGGTGCAGATGAAAGCGATGCGCCATTCAAAATAAAAAAGATTCGCAACAAAATAAAATTTGAAATTACATTCTCGTTTATAATAGGATGCCGAGTTTGATTAAGAAAACCTGTAAAACCTTTGTGAAACGCCATTCTTTCTCAGAATTTTCAGTTTTGTAATAATAATATTGTAAAAGTTGAGCGGAATAATCTCGACGAGTATTCGATAGTGTGCAGTGTGCAGCCGGGGACCTAATTGTTGGTCCGCAGACCCATAAATTGATACTTTGCCACAAATTGTGACGGGAAGTGATAAATTTCATCCAGAGTTGACCCCAAGAGGCTCCGCACTCCGCAGTCCCCGGTCTCCGCGCATCTGCGTCTTCCTCTACCTGCAAGGGAGGCCCCGCGCCCCCTTTCATTCTCCCCCCGTCGCTTCGTTTCTTTTTGCGAATTTTGCCCGTGTTTTTATATTTATTTATTCTTTTATGCAAATCGACCTTTATTTTTGGTATCGCATCTCTAAATTGTTCGATTTACCCGCGACAGGGTAGGAATAGAGAAATGTGAATTGTATTTTTTTATTTATTTATTTAAGGAACATTAACAGTCTTAGTAATACAATAAACATGAGGATGATAAAAAAACAGACCAATTATTAATGTTCACAGATAGGTATTTAGAAACAAGACTAACTGAATATAAACTAGAAATTTTAAAAAAATAATAAGAGTACAAATGTGAATTCAACAAATGGTAAACTAATACACAACATTAAAATAAGTGTGATTATAACTGAAATAGGGATTTGGGTTGGGAAGGAATTATTATTGGAACTTTCATTGCGTTTTAATGGATACATTCATTTTAAAAAATATGGATTCACATTATATATCACACATCCCATAGAAAAGGGTTGTAAGTCAAAATGTTCGGTTTCATAAAATTTTATTTTTATCTCTGAATTATAATTTATTGTGATTATCTATCACCCACGAAAATCGTATTTAAATTGATGTTTTCGTTCTTTCGTAAAATTTACTTATAAAGAATTTGGATAAGAAAATCGACAATTTATACTATGACTTACGCCCTTATACGCCCATTTGGCTTTTACACTGTGTATGTATGTTTGTCTATGTGTACGTGTATAGATATTTTTTATTTTATTTTATTTTTTATAATATACTCAATGGATATTACTCAATGGACCACATAAAATGGATACAATTTTTAACACAAGGAATAGCAAAAAAACAATAGTTGCATATATAGTTTAACATTGCATAATTATTGTTAAATATATTATTTAGTATTCTAAAATTTTCAGAAATAATATTTTGACACGAAAGACTTGTTTAGACATGTTTTGAACGCCAAATGTATAAAGTTAAATAAAATAATGTCATTTTTACATTCGTTTGCTGAACTATATAGGCGAGAAATTGATCAGATTGCTCAATAATTAGATTGTGAACGGTGACAAAATAGACCACCATCAACGAAGGTTGGATAAAGCTTTATTAAAAAAATATTTTATTTAAGTTATGCAGGCGTGATTAGAGTGTAGAATATACGAGATCCGTGCATGAACAAGTATTCAAGGTTTGTAGGTTCTAAGCGGGATAGTCGTTAAAAATCCAAATAAAATGTGGCACAAAGAAGAAGGGTTTTTGATACCATCTCTGACTTATGACAAAAAAGACTAAGAAATAGATTAATTAAACTTACCTCAAAAATGAGTTGATAGGTCTCAGAGTGGGTTGAATGTCGGTGAATTATTATCATTACGGACCGAGAAAATATTCGAATGAATCTAAATACTGCTCTGTGTTTTGGACCATTCAGGGCCGGATGGGCGCCCCGGGGCTCCGCAGGCGGAGTGCCCCGTTGCCATTCATCGCACGCGCGGGGCCCCAACTACTATAGCGCAGGGCAGGATTCAGGGGGCTCATCATCCCTACAGATTATTATACAAGCAGTTCCGGCAATTTAAAACATTGCACTGGATACAATGAACGGTATATCAACTACAGAAAAGCAAAAACTATTTGCCAAAAATCTTCCTGAAATATTTCGGACACTCAAAATTCGAACATCCAGAAATTTTAAAGTTCGATAAAAATTAATGCGTTCTAGTTCCGCCATTGATCTATTAATTTTATTTGAATGGATGGGTTCTTATTGATGACTCTCCAGTGACGAGGTACGATCCCTTAGTTAACTTCATTCAGAAGTCTCTTTTCCACTTCATAGGGGTCACATCTGGCTACTGTGCTGCCGGGGATGGAGTAGAGGATTCGAGTTCGAAAAACCACCTTACTGTGCCCCATGTCGCTCGTCGGGACTTCACGTCGCTTTCAGAAGCTATAGATGCTGTTCTTGCGTTGCATGCTGCCATGGGAACGACTTTGAATTTGATTTCCTTCCTATTAACCTTTTCTAATTTATGTTCCTCTTTTTAAATGACTTCCACTAGCTACGAGAACAAAAATAAATTGACTTTGATGAGAACACAGAAACGTTGTTAATATGTAAATGTTGTACATATCAACAACGTTTATATTACGTTTCAAAATCATTTTATAGTGGTTTTCGTTTTTAAAAAACGAAAATAAAATGGGAACTTAAAAGCAAAAATCACATAAGATAAAGTAGGTACCAAAATTATATTTTATTCTATAATTCTTTATTTGAAGTGAGAATAAGTTTTGTTTAAATTTTTGACACACTTACCTGGCAGGTCAATTCAGATAAACACCCTTTTATTAGAAAGTTTAAGCTTGGAGAAGATACGACTTTGTACGCAGAGGACACTACATTAAAAGCTTTTCATTTTGCATGATTTATAACTATTCGCTATTTCATCCTAAATTACCGTTGATATTATAACATTTATTAGATCTCTCTAATTTGGGATAAAAAAATATTATCATCTATTGTAATAAGATACTTGACAATACATATTTGGTTTTGAAAGGCAATGAGATTAAAAAATCCTATAATTATAATACATCGTTATTTTTCACGTGTCTGATGCAATAATAAATAAATAAAATTATGTATCAATTACCAAAGTAATTTGGTAACGGATAGAATTCCCTTTTCTAAATGTAAAATATTTCAAACAGAAATGAAAACGAGACAATATTTGATTCAAATATTATGTTTCCTAATTCGGCCCAGATTTGACACAGCTAATTTTTGTAAATGCATTTTGGAAATGCATGGTCATAAAAGTAATAAAATTATCTACTATTAAGTGCAGTTGCGAATACATTTTGTGCTTAACGTAAAATAAAGATAATATTCTCGAATAAAGACCGCGGAACAGGGACCTTACACAAAAGAAGTCACATAAAATTTGATGGCGAGATGAGGACGGGAGATGGGAAGATGAAGAGATGGCAGATAAAACTGAATCTATTGAAACTGTACGTAAGTACTTCAAAAATTCCCGACGGGTTAGCTAATGTCCTAAAGCATTTAATATTTTATCGAAGAAGAATAACGGTATTCCTATGAGATGTGTTGTGTATGGAGCGCGGTGTGTGCTGTGTTTTATTTATATGGTGCCGCACAAGAGTCTCAACCCGCTCCCTACCATCTGTGCCGTGTGCCGTGTGCCGTGTGCCGTGTGCCGTGTGCCGTGTGCGGTGTGCAGTGTGCGGTGTGTGGTGTGTGGTGTGTGGTGTGTGAGAATATGATGTTGGTAGGTTAGTTACTACGAGAGCCGTCGCTCTTCCGAGAAGCATCTCGGTGCCATTGGTGTATAAGTGTAGAACGTAAGTGATACGGTTTTTGAAAACTTGTTCTCAACTCCCAACCTGGACTGGACTGAACTACCAGAACTGGAGACTGGATAGAAAACTTTTTTATAGCGACAATGTCAATGGGGAATTTTCCCAAATCAATCTTGAAAAATGGCAAGTTTCGTGCAGTTTCAAGTATGAAGTACTTTATCAGATATCTATCTTTATCAGATATACCTTACTACTTTCAAAACACTGTATTTCTCATATGTTCGTAGCATCCTTGAATACTCATCTCAAGTGTGGAACACAGGCTATGCACATGCAGTACACAATTAGAATTGAAAGCGTGCAAAATAGATTTTTAAGGTAACTCGTAATTTAAAATTACACGTAACAATCGATTCTTCAACGCCTATGTTCCAAATCGCAACAGTAGACAGTCACTTATTTTTATCTCCCAAGACCAACTCCAAACAGAACTCATTTGTCTACAGATCCACACAATTATTTAACTTAAATTATTACCACATTGACATTTTTAACTCGACGTTACGTGACATAAAACGAAAACTCCCCAAGCAACACGATTCAAACTAGGAAGTTCAATCTACCCCGTCCCCCTATATATTCCCATCCTTAGCCTCTTAATTAATCCTATATTCCTCCTCATCCCCTCCCCCCCTCGCATATTCTAATAAAAACATAAACTAATTAAGAAAACACCCTTACAACACACTTTAACAATCAGTATCATCAGAGGAAAGTTAATAATTGGCATAATTAACTATTTCTTTATTATTGTATTTTTGTGTAATTTATGATTTGCTGTCAACTTTCCCTAAAATAAATAAAGAAATATCGAACTCTTTACATTTTCAACAATTTCCTTATTTTTTTTTTTTACATGAATACCGCACAAGAGTCCCAACTGCTCCCGTCTGGAGCCAGTGAGACTATGGCATCCCCTAATTGGGGTATGTTGTGAGGCTGAAGGTTATAGGGAGGGGAAGGAGATGGGGAAGAGGAAGGTGGGAAGTACCTGGCTATTCAGATCTGGTCACCAAACACGGCTAAAGCCATTTCAAGCAAGGTTTCAATTCTGAATGGTGGTCTTACACCAGGGCGATACTGAGAGTATCTTCCACTCTGGAACTTGCCTCTGGAATTGTTTAGGTACCTACCTATGGAGTGTATTCTAATTTGAGCAAAAAACTAAAAACTTAAATAGCAATATTTTAAAGCGCCCTTGAGGTGATTGTCTCACAAAAATGGCGCTATAGAAATTATCCAAAAATTATTTTTATTATTAAAATAAATAACAATACGCACCATTTCAAAGTAACCTCACTTTTCAACATCAAGTTCATAAAATCGTCTGAAAATTGTTATTTCTGTCATAAGCCGTTAATCTGAACAAACAGCTAAACCTTTTTCTCCTCTTTTTCTTTTAAAAGTCTGTTTAGATACATACATTCAAAGGAAAACAATCTGAAACAGGTTGTGGTTAAAAACAAACTAAGTCTTCCTTTTTCTCAATTATTTTTGCATTCATATTTCTCAATTCATTTCTAACTCCTCAGCACAACAACCACCATCACTACGTCACTATTTTTTTTAAATGCCTTTGAATCCTTAAAAAAACATCATTTAACCGTATCACGTGGCTGTCTTATCATGCAAATGATATCCAACTAAATAATAAAAATATTTAATAGTTAACTTCTTAGAAATCCGATCAGGGTCAACGTCTTTTTCCACTGCGGTAGACTGCTGGACGCTATCTCTATTGCGGCGGCCGACTGTGTCACTAAATTGCCAAAGCCATCACAACAGCCGAGAGGCAATTTATTTAACCGGGATGCTTAAACTATACCGAACACAATAACAAATATGG
This sequence comes from Glyphotaelius pellucidus, assembly GCA_936435175.1. NCBI lineage: Eukaryota > Metazoa > Arthropoda > Insecta > Trichoptera > Limnephilidae > Glyphotaelius > Glyphotaelius pellucidus. The sequence goes on along the minus strand of OW386539.1, from coordinate 6,120,649 downwards.
AAAAAATAAAAACCATAAATATTCAACTAAGAATAATAAATAACAACAATTTTCCGCCAAGGTCTTCCACGAAGAGAGATGTAATTTGCCATACCGTAGCTAGTTAGTTTTATTTAAACAAATGTTAGATTAACTTAAGTTTCTGTATATGCAAATGTATAAAAGAGGCAAAAAAAAGCAGGACAGTAAAATGTATGAAATCAAATTCTAGTCTCTTTCAACGGAAACAATCTTCCGAACAGGCCCTTCATTATTGATATGCTTGGTATTACTGTAAGTAACCAGCTCAGATATGGGGGCTCCATCGAAGCCAGAGTTAAGTTAGCCTCTCAGAAACTGGGCGTACTGTACAAGGCCCAAAGATACTTCAATAGTACACAATTGCTAACCCTGTACAAATCGCAAGTGCGCCTCACGGTTGAATTTGACATCCACCTCTTGTTTGGAGCCCCAAAATATTTGAAAAATTCTCGACTCTGTGCAGAAACGTACGGTTCGTTTGAAAGATTCTACTGGATTAAAAAACGGATTGCAATCCTGAGAGCACAGACTTCGGTGTGGGAATGCTGTCCTTGTTTTACATGTATATCAATGGAAGATGCTCCGAGGAACTAGCGTCATTAATTGATCCCATCGGCATCGGTGCCTAGTCTAGAAATCCAAACACATGCCAAACACACGTCCAACATATGTACGACGTTGACATTTGTCACATGAGAACGGGTGGTTTCTACGACTCGTGCTCTTATAACTTGGGTCTTTTCAAGATCTATTTTCACTCCTTCCTCTCCTCTAAAAGACCTTAAAAAAATTGTGTGCAGTTCACACGCGGTAGAAGTGAAACCTTCAGAAAACTAAAGTAGACAAGAATGGGGAAGCTACGAAGCACCGCATAAACAGAAGACCGATTTTTCTTTCTTATTCCCTCGCAGGCTAAATCATGTTTTGTTTTTGTAGTGCTTTCACGCAACCGAAATAAGTCTAAACTTAAAAGCCATTATCCAGCGGCCAAGAATTTAAATTTCGTCGAACGATGATCTTGCGATCGTACCCTTGCAACGGTACAGGGCGGTTTCGATGAGAAAGATTAATTATTCTCCATACCAGCATTTTAACATAATAACTCAATATCGATTTTATTTCATTCCAAATTTGCTTTGATAAATACCCACGTTCAAAAATGCTCAAACACGTGCAGATAAAACAATTAAAATTATGTATTTTTTGTAATTATTTTTTGATCATTAGTATTTATAATTTTTCAATAATGTCTAAGCAAAAAAAATATATTTTTTTTAAATATATTAGTTTGTAAGACCGTAAATAAATAGACAAACTGAAGTATTTTCGTCACGAAACAAAGGCGCGTATCTTTTTTTTATGATTTTATTTGAACTAAAATTAAAATTCTTAAAAGTAGCTTTGGCAAATAATTTATTGATTTCTTTTACTGCATATATGATATGATTTGAAATGTACGTTGTACAATACAAAATTTTGTTTGAAATTTAACAAATCTGCCAACAACCTACGGTAAAACCTTATTGTTCTAAAAATAAACATATTTTCTCGAAATTTAATAAATAGCTTTACTAGATTAAAGAACAGTCTTTCGAAATCAATTTATTATTTTTTGTGGAAAAGAGTAAATACAACTGAAATTTTATTTAAAAATGACTTATTTCATTTAAAAAGTTTCAACTCACAACGATGCTAAAAAGTTTAAACTTAAAAAAAATGATTCATAAACTAAAAAAAACTAACTAACCATCACGCCGTTTCCCCGCAGGGGTAGGCAGAGAGGACAGACCGCCAAACAACTCGATCTTGGCACTCACTCCTTGCTTCGTTCACATTCATACATCGTCTCATACATGCTCTTCTATTATTCTGACTCTTGACATCGCCCGACTCAAGTATCTGATTCACTTGGTCGTGCCATGTCTTCCTCGGGCGTCCCCGACTTCGTTTACCATTCTCATAAATGAAAAATGATTAAATGATTCATAGATGTAATTAAATTTAGTAGACGTGTTATTAATCAAAAAAAATTTTGTACAGGTATGTTGTAGGCATGCGACCGTCTGTGGTTAATAAGAAATATTGGGATAATCAAATCCATTCGAATATTTATTTTTTATTTTCATCATAGAAAAATGTTGAAAAACACCAACTTAAAAAAAAGTTAAATCACTGAAGAATGGTGTAAAATCACTCTCAAAATAACATTTGAAATATAAAAATCAGAAAACAATACGGTCGCATTTAAATCATCTTTTTCTGATTTTTCTGTTTCGAATTTTCTTTTGAGAGTCGCTAATATTGTCTTCTGTGATTAAATATTACAACTTGAGGTTTTACTCAATTTTCAAAAATTAAAAAAAAAAATGTTAAATCTTCGCACAACTCGAATAAAAAATACTAATATATAAATATAGACTCCGGTAAGGGATCCTGGGTGCGAGTCTCTTTTGCGACTTTTTTTATTTCTCTGTGTCTAATTCTGTGTCATGTTTCGTTTAGATTTATCAATTTTATCTTCTTCTCCAATGAAATAACTCTAAATTTATTTATTAATAAACTAAGTTCAGTTTTGATCGAAGACATTCGGATGACGGACCTTTTTCCCAAAAAAACTACAAAAATAAAGCAGCTCTCTCGAATCAGCATTATTATTTCAACAATCGGACATATCAGTATAGATATTAATTTGAGTATACTAAAACGAGAGTAGGTACGAAATCTAGCACGGTCGATCGACGAGGTTTTATCAATAGTTCGGTAACTTGTCATCGTTCCCGAGCGTGACTGCAGATCGTCAACGAACAAACAACAGTTCACAAGAACGAAGTGTTATTAATCTACTCGACGTGAACGATGTTTGTGTCTGCCCATCATGCACGGCAGGCCGGATCGGGAGAGAAAGATTGAGGGAGTCCCTTTGTCGTCTCCAGCAGAACTCTCTGTATATCGTCTTGCACCGCAGCGCGAGGGATGGATTCATACGCACATCACTCTTGGACACACTGACCCTCAGATTTCTACCCACCCCTCATACCTTTTTCCTTCCCAGAACTTCCTCTCATTTCTTTCCTAAAAAATCCTCCACACGGCCGGCGTAAGTTCAGCGGTAAGCCTCTTGACTCGCATTCCGAAGGTCGCGGGATTGAATCCTGGCGTGATAAATAAATTTTATTTGATTAATTTGTGTTATTTCACAGTTTATTCATTTAAAATTCTTTACTGTATATTTGCGGCACGTTCCAGAGTAGAAGATTCTCTCAGTATCGCCCTGGTGTAAGACCACCATTCAGAATTGAAACGTTGCTTGAAATGGCTTTGGTCGTGTTTGGTGACCAGATCTAGCCAGGTACTTCCCATCTTCCTCTTCCCCATCTCCTTCTCCTCTCCACTACCTTCAGCCTCACAACATACCCCAATCGGGCTCCAGGCGGGAGCAGTTGGGACTTTTGTGCGGTATTCATATTAAAAAAAAAACTGTAGCGGAAATTACTGTAGCGCTTGCACTTATCAATTATCCCCCCCCCCCCTCTCCCCCCTCCCGCATTCCATAAATTCATTCTCGATACATTCAGTTTTCAAACAGCTCGCGTGTTACCTAAATTTCATAATGCCAGAGCTCACCAGTAGTAATAAAAAAGAATTGTCCAATTTGGTTCAGTCGTTCGGAAGTTATGCGCTTCATTATAGTTATCGCTTATCGAAGTTATCGCTTCACTAACATTTCAAATATTCATTTTTATTTATAAAGATAGATAGGTTTTAACTATGACGCCTGAAATAAAAAATATATCTACATCGTTTCCACGATAACGTTTTTTTTCTGACGTTAGCAATAACTCGCTTTTGTTAGCGACGGAAAACGTATAAAAAATTTAATATATTTATAATTTCGTAACACCATTATATACAGCCTGTAGTACTCGCATATAATTTAGCTTTGTATTGGTGAAAGAATTTTTAAAATCGTTATATTGTTTTATGCGTGAAAGCGTAACAAACAAACACACTCAGTTTCGCATTTACAATATTAGTATAGATGTATATATGTTCACATACACGGTTTATCAATTATTGTATGAAATATTCACGAGTTAATTAATTAGTGAGTGTTTTGTACACTTTGAAAGTGTTTTGTTCTTAAGAATGACTTATTTATTTATCGGACACTAAATCAATCCAAGTGATTCAACACAATTTGGTGAGGGTTCAATCAGGGGCCTAAGAATGGATATATCTAAAACCAGCCCTGTCGCAAGTCATCATGGCTAGAAGTCCAGGCACATATCTCGTGCCCTCTTGCACATAATAATACTGGGTACTTATAATGAAGAAACAGGAGCGCTGTCCGCTGTCGGGCCTCCAATCAACGTGATTATTTTTGATCAATACTGTACGGTTCCCAGAAATACACTGCTGGCTTTTAAGGAATATTACCAAAAAATGTGGTCAGAGCTCAGATGGGAGATACGGCCGACTGTGTGTTGTGTGACGCGCATGCTGATCGGCGGCGGCGGGACCTGAGGCAGTCAGCACCGGCCCGGCACAACAACCCTCCGCAGCATGAGGCGCCGAAATTGTGGGGTCACCCAGTATTTGAAGAAAAACTTCCGTTATTTTAAGCTTACTCAGGAACTTGGTATAAATTTGGTAAATATCCAGATATACTCGTATCATCATAAAACCCTATCTGTTTGAGTGCAAATTCGTGTACGAGCCCCAAAAATGAACATCGCAGGACCAACAGCCGTAAGTACCATTGTGAGATACTCTGCTGTTGGCATTCAATTCGTTGAGAACCATAGGTAGTCATTAGCGCAGATAGGACACGCAGGATGCAGATTATTGAATTAGTTTATACTACATGAATATAAACCAATATGCACAATGTAACATTTCATTTGATAAATTTCAAAATTACATATATAATTCAAAATACATTCATTCTTCATACTTTCAAGCATTTCATCATACATGTTTAGTCCTCTATTCAGATAGAACGGGTGGCGAAAAGGAATATGGCCAAGGGACTTAAGAAAAAAAAAAATTTATTGATAATGGACTCGTTATTATCAAGGGATTTTTTTTATTTTTATTTCTGTGGCATCTAATTTACCCAATTACCCTGTATTTTTTTTTAAATTGTAGTCATGAATTGAGATGATGTAGAAATCGGAAAATAAATTATTTTTAAGACACCTTAAAAGTTTTTTGATTTTAAAGTCGAAATTACGAGCTATTTTACCGGTATAAAATGAAGAACGATCATCAAATTTTAGTTTTTATATACCGGAATGAGTTAATTTATGGTCCTTAACCTCAGCGTTCCCCAAAATATCGTGTAAAAAGCTGGTTTCAATTAGAAGTGATATTTTTAGCACTTAACCAAAAAAATATTAATTTATAAATTGTTGCGTCATCCTTCATCGTTTTTATTATTAGAAATGTATTCATATACTTTATTTAAATTTAAGTTTTTTATTTAAGATGCTATCAAATAAATTTTGTCCATAACCATTCTTTACAGCAATTCGTTTTATTGCAGAAAAATCGGAATATTTATTTCAGGAAATTATTATTAGACATTGGGACATTAATTTACTAGGCGGTGTATTATGGAGTGGAAAGCGAGCAGGGTGGTTGGAGGTCTTACAAATTACTATTTCAGTGTGTGTGACTTTTGCTATAATCGATTTTATTATTTATAATACATAAAGTTAAATCAAAAAAGTATCATTGCCTTTTCAATTGAAAATTTTATTTGATTGTGAAAGGAATTTAAAAGGTTGTTGAGTTGACGTTGCGATCCAGTTCAAAAACCGAATGTGTCTTTCACATCGTAAAACATTTCTGAGCTAAAATACAGTTTGCCCGCGGCGCCGAGGAGCCGAGGAGCCAAGGGCCGGCTCTGCGATTAGCGTATGGAGTACGATGTTTCAGGCCTCTTGAAGTTGAAGTTACTAGAATCTTGAAGCCACAGTAAGAAAAGCTTCATCCTGCAGCATCTCTCAGAGACTCCACTGCTGGATTCTTGCACTGCCTGGAGTACCCGGTATCCGCCAGTGTAATTTGGAATTCTCATATGAATCCATTAAGGTTAAACGCAACGTACGTTTTAATCTACGCATTCACAGATGGCGCCAATAAAATTATTTTAGGTTTTAGACACTTTTGCAAGTTATGCTTTAAGATATTAATAATAATTAATTGTTCGCGCCCGTACATACGCAAAATGAATATGAATAAATAGTTTTGTCAATAAAAAAACTCAAATCTTTCAAGAGAGGCTGACAAATACAAAATTACATCGGTGATTCAATCCAATATTGTATTTGTCAGCCTCTCTTGAAAGATTTGAGTTTTTTATTGACAAAACTATTTATTCATATTCATTTTGCATATGTACGGGCGCGAACAATTAATTATTCTTAATATTTTAAAGCATAACTTGCAAAAGTGTTTAAAACCTAAAATAATTTTATTGGCGCCATCTGTGAATGCGTAGATTATAACGTACGTTGCGTTTAACCTTAACAGTTTAGCGGCGTGACTTGCTGAACTATTCAAAAAAATATGAAGACAATTAGTGCACAAAGTTTTTTTGTCAGACGAATTTTATTTGCCATTCTTCCTAAGGTAGTTAAGGTTGTCTTTGGGAAAATTGATAAAGACATTTTTTTAGACTTAAAATTAATGAACAAAATGTAGAAAGGAACCCTTATATTTTTGGTGATGTAGAGCGGATGGGCGAAGGAGGGGGTATGAGGAGAAAATATGTTGTGCAAGTGAGTGGAAGATTACGTCTGATAAGAAAATATGCCAAAACATTACAAACAAACAATATCTACTGCTTTATGTTACAATTTTTAAAAAGTTGTATATCTTATTAAACGTGCTTTTTTAAACAAAAAAAGTATTTTTTGTATTTCTTCGGCATTAACTGAAATTTTAAAACTAGAATCAGGGAAAATGAACGCTCTTTACGGAATAATAATTATTCTGAGTTTGCTAATCATAGAGACAGACAATAAAGATAAAAGTAAAGTTAAATCATTGAAGAAGAAGATAACAATAATAATCTAAACGAAAATATGAAAGAGAACAAGACACAGAAAAATAGAAAAAAATAATGGTCGCAAATGGGACTCGAACACAGAACCTCTTGAACCGTTGCAAGGGTACAATTGCACGATCATCGTTCGACGAAATTTAATGAGTTAATTTTAATTCTCGGCCGCTGGTTAATGGTTCTTAAGTATAAAAGTACATTGTGATTATAATTCTTTAAAAAACACAAAACTATAAATTGATTTTGAAAGACTGTTATTTAAATAGTGAAGTTTTTTTTAAAATTTTGAGAAAATATGTTTATTTTTAGTACAATAAGGTTTTACCGTAGGTCGTTGGTAGATTTGTTAAAATTTCAAACAAAATTTGTATTATAAAACAAATATTTCAAATCATATAATAATGCAGTAAAATAAATCAATAAATTATTTAGGAAACCTTCTTTTCAGAATTTAAATTTTAGTTCAAATAAAATCATAAAAAAAAGATCCGCGTCCTTGTTTTGTGACGAAAATACTTCAGTTTGTCTATTTATTTACGGTCTTACAAACTAATATATTTAAAAAAAATTACATTCTTATTTTGCTTATATATTATTGAAAAATTATAAATACTTAAGAGCAAACAATAATTACATAATTTTAATTGTTTTATGTGGGTATTTATCGAAGCAAATTTGGAATGAAATAAAATCTATATTGAGTCATTATGTTAAAATGTTGGTTTGGAGAATAATTGATATTTCTCATCGGAACCGCCCTGTACCGTTGCAAGGGTACAATCGCAATATCATCGTTCAACGAAATTTAATTAATTCATTTTAATTCTCGGCCGCTGGTTTATGGCTCTTAAGTAAAAAAGTACATTGTGAATATAACTCTTTAAAAATCACAAAAAATAAAGTGGTAATAATATAAAACACAAGAAAAGCGTATTAGTAGTTGAATGGAAACAAGTCGTAAACACTAACTTGATACAGTACTATTATCAATATCCGAGAGTGTAAGTTTACCATACTTTGTCAACAACGTACGTAGTCAGAAACCGTAATAAATTCCACAAAATGATGTTTTAGGTTCGATAATTATTTAGCCTTTATAAGATAAGATCTCGGCGGTTTTTTTGTAAAATTCTCATCTCAAAGGGGCGACCAATTATTAAAGAATAAAAGATAAACTCCAGATAAAGCACCGCGGAGCCCGGAGACCAAACAATGCCGATTTTTGTTAAAATTTGCATATTTCATTGCTTTTTATTGAAGGTTAAATACGTAATTCTCATTCATTGGAATATTTATTTTTTCGGTTCGTCTTTTGCGTTGAAAATAATGTTGGTTTTAATGTTTGATACTGGAATTAAAGATTTGTCTAAGCATGAAACCGCCGCTACCCGATTTCTTGCATATCCCCGATCCCTTGAACATTTGAAGTTAAGCTCTTAAAAAAATATATGTTATTTGAGAAGATAATATCTTTACATTCCCCTTGCCGAAACGCAAATTATTTAAAATTCCCTCGATAGAAAAAAAACGCAAAGTATGCTCCCAAAAAATTTATTTTCTGTCTGTCTCTATTATTTAACAAGTTATTTGTATGAAAAAATTCACAGTGTTTCTTTGAGTAGACAACTCTTGCGAGATTTTTGCTCTATTCTAAACGAGTCGTGTTTTATCAAACATTTTCACAATTTTCGCATAAATGTCATCGTTTTAAATATTAGCGCGCTCTCCAACATTCATAATTACATATCTCTCCATCTTCTTCTCTTTGAACTGGGATACGGCGCATGAAGGGTTAATTCTCACAAACAGGAATTTTTACTTAACGTTTGATATAAATTTTTGAAAGTCCTGAATGTAAAATGTAGGTAGGTGACAGTGAAAGGTAGGAAACAGGTAACAGTGAAAAGTATCCAAAGAATATTATGAACAAATTGTTTATTTGAATAAATTGTACCGGTGACAAATTATATTTGCGGATGAAATTAATATCGATGTTCATGCATTTAGTAAAGTAAATTTCATTAACACATATTTATTTTAAAAAAGACAAATAACTTAGTTTATATCACTTTATTTATATATATACACAATCTACATGTTTCGTGAACAATGTTCACACCATCAAATAAATAATAACAAAGTAAATGTACGCTCAAATAAATAATAACAAAGTATATGTACACTTCAACAAGGTTCCAACAACAGTTGAAACCTTGTTCACCAAATTACAGTAAATAACTGATGCAGTTGGAACTTTGAACACATTATATTTCGTTTAATATGCATTATTTGATGTTGGTGCCTGTAGAAGAAATAAAGATTAGTGCAATAGAAACAATATCCCATCACTAACTCAAATCAGCCCAAATTGCTAGTTGGAACCTTGTTAGTCCATAGGGTCGATATGCTGTGTTTCTATCTAAAATAAATACATACATTTATACCTAACAAAAGCAGGAGGTTGTTTATTTTCTACAAAATGCTTTGTATGACGTCCACTTAGTATGACTTGTTTGTCATTTCCCTTCGATGTCATTATAAACGGATTCCACTGTAGTTTCAAAGTCTCTCAACAGATGTCGTTAGGATATGTAGTTTTAGGGTGTCTCAATAGGTGTCATTGGTAATAGTACATGATAGAGACAACTGTCGGACGTTAGGGTCTAATACCCGAACGGTTACGAAGATAGCCGATCTACAAACGGGCATCTTCAGTAAACGGTTCTCCCGCCACAGATTAACAGAGAGCATCATTTAGAACGAACGTTAAGTCCAGTTAGATATTAGCTGGAAATACGACAAGATAATAAACAAGACTCGTAATCTCTGACGAACCGAGGGGTTATTTAAAACTCCCGATCAATATAAATGTATTGTTAATCAAAAGAATTAACATAAGTTCAGATGTTATTGTTTGTGTACGATTGTGATTGCCATTACAATTCAACCATCTTGAGAGATGCGTTACAAACGTGGTAATTTTACTACTTTATTAAAAGGTCTTAAAACGCAACAATACATATATTATATTGTCTCAGGTGAACCATGAACCGCTATAGTTATGTATTCAACAACAAATAATGCGGACACAGGGTGTGTAAATGTACATTATAAAAGCGTACTACAATGTGCGTGCAGCTAAAACCCAGAAACGACTTCCGGTACGATCTAGGGAGTTTTATGGTTTGGTAGCCCTTTTTCCCCATCCATGAAGAAGGTTCCCGTTTTACCTTAAGGGCGTGCTTTTGAAGATAAGTTTCGCCCTGAAGGCTGAAGAGAAGGCTGGAAGTTTCAACCTCTAGTAATTTCTAGAACAGTCCAGAAAATTCGAGAGCATTCCACTGCATTCCAGAACATCCCGGATCATTCTGGAATATTGTGGAATGTTCGGGAATAGTCTGGAACGTTCGGGAACATCCCAGATCATTGTGGAACATTGTGTACCATTCGAAGCCTTTTTTGTATGGGTGGGGCTACCGTTGGTAGGGGTAAATAAAGCAAGATTCGTCGTGACTTTGAACGTCAGTTCAATCTCATAACTCCCTAAGCGAAGCTGGGCACCCCAGCCAGTATACTTATAATATAATTTATTTATAAATAAACATGTTTTAGCCTGACCAATTTAGTTACATGTCACGTTCACCCAAAATTCAATTCATAAGCACGAACATAAAATTTTATGGTTCAGAATCGGGAGTCAAAAATTTTATTGAAAACAACTTTAGCGTTATCTCTACAACTAATCAACTAATTTTAATCAATGTTTATACCACCCATGTAGCTAATACTTTATATCAACGATTTTGTTTTATTTTTTTGTTTTGGGTATGTTTAATAATGTATGAGAAAATAAATATTTGAGGCTTTATTGCTTTTCAGGTTTGCGAGAATATTGGTTATTCATTAATTAAATACAATTTATGGTGAATATTAATATATTTTTTTTAAATATATATGTAAAACGATGGCGAGAAGTATGAAAAAACATAAAAAAGGATAATGGTCCAAAAGATTAGTATCCGAAAAACTCCTATTTAGGCGCAATTTAATACACTGGTGTTCTGCATGTTGCGGATAATTTTAATCCAGGCGCCGAACATTAAAACTTGGAATCATTTTTACTTAAATAATATTGTGACTCTCTGCGATTTGCCATCATGTAAATCAACAAGAAATAAGTCGGTTATGCTTTTAAAAGGCCATCGGGACTTCTAATTCAATCCCTAGGAGAGTTTTCTATCCTTCAGCCATCAATTCAGGTATTTAATATTGAATAACCTTCATGCTGCAGCGCAAATTTTTTCGATTTATTAATTCCAAACTACAGATACTTAAACAACACACAAACCGTACATTCTTGATACACTTGAATTACGTAGCCTAGAAAAAGAAGAAAACTTAATGACTCAACTGTGTTTAAAATTATTAATTTCGAACTGAACTCCTGCAGCTCATCGTCTTTAAAGTACCAAATAAGCTGCTAGGCAAAATATATCATTTTTCAACAATCATTCCGGTACCGACTACCACATATGTGCACCTAATTGTCTTCCATACACTTGGAAACAAATTCATCTCAAATATCGAAATATTTTTAATGTAAGTTTAACTTTATTTTGAATGATATTTTCCACTCATAATATTAGTATAATAATTTTTTTTATGATTTCTGTAGCGCCATTTTTTTTGAGAAAATCACCACAAGGGCTTATCTTACTTAGGAGCACCTCATAGGAGCTACTGCGTATATTTTCTCTTTCATTTAGCAGCAATGTAAAAACTACTTGTTCCTTTCTTTTCTTTTCTCATTAATTGTAAATTACCAATACATAATTTACCTACATCATAATATTATTTTCTAGGCTATCTGCAGTTCAAAATTTGCGTCTTTTCTTCTTTCTCTTTCTACATTGTATCTATCACATATTATGTCTATTTTTTAGTTTTTTTTTATCTAAACCTTTAAAAAAAAAATTTCTTTGTATGCACTAAATCAAGTTAACTATGATAATACGTAAAAAGCTATAGGGGATTATAAATAAATAAAATAAAAATCCTTCAAATTAACTTTTTTATCTATATTTATTTTAGAACACAAAAGTTCATAGCAAAATAAAAAAATCAACAAAAAAAACAATGTTTTTACTACAAAACACCTATTTTCAATTTTCGACCTAATTGTGCCAACTCTTGGGAAGACTAGTAGCCAATTACATTGAGATGTATTTAAACAAAAAAAATGGTTTGACTGAGGATTGTACCTTCCTCTCCAAGAGCTGCCTCTCATCAATCAAGAAATCAAAGGTGAAATTCAAACAGATGGATTTAAAAAGAACACAGCCTAAAATCACTTATCTTTTATTGCATCATTACATCAATAAATAAACACACAATAAAACACTCTTTTCATAATATTTTAGTTTGACTAAATACTTTACGGCATTTTTTACATAAACCTAATAATTTCTCATTGACCAAGAAAATCCTTGTGACAATATGAAGACAGAAAATAAGTCAATGATAATTAGAACAACCCAGTTGGGTATGTGTTTGACAAAATTGTGCGTAGAAAGTTTGGAGTTTCAAAAGATACATGCTATCGACGAGAGTTACCAAAACCATAATATAAACTGTCACCGATGAAATTAGTAATTTTAGCCTATTTTGCTGTTATTGGAAATAGAAAAGACATATTTTTAATTTGGTATACCTCTTTGGTGCTGAAAAAAGTCCTGTTTGCTTTCGGTAAGCCTTGGAAGGCAAACAGCCGATCCTCACTTCGTGATAACGGATCATCAGCATGGGATAGTAAAGGTGTTCAATTTTCTTGTGAGATTTTAAGAAACCTATGGATAACTTTATTCTTAATTGCATTTCAATGGCCCTAACATTGTTATCAAACTTCCAATTATTATGGAATATGTTTTGGTCTTCGACACCTTCACAAAACGTTGGCTTACAATCTGATGACAATAAAAGGCAGACCCGTTGAAAGGAGGATAAGGAGAAAAAAATCGACATATAAAATATAACAATAATATAGCTAACAAAGACTAGTATAATGGCCACAAAAAAATCCATACAAATCTCATTGCATCCTAAAACTAAACTAAATAACTAAGCATCACTCCGTTTCTCTGCTGGGGTAGGCGGAGAGGACAGACTGCCAAACAACTCAGTCTTGGAAGACACTCCTTGCCTCACTCACGTACACACATCGTCTCATACATACTCGTCTATTATTCTGACTCTTTACATGGTCAGACAATTATCTGATTCACTTGATTGTGACATGTATTCCTTGGGCGTCCCCGACTTCTGCCATTCACATTTGCGTCATATATTCTCATTAAACTTAAACTTCGTTCATTCTGTAAACTTCACCTCACGTCAATTCGGTAAACTTCACCCGCCGTAACACAGGGACAGCCCTAGCATGGCGAATGAAATAACACAAAAATCTAAACAAATGTACAAAGTTCTTATAATAAATAAATAAATTCATTTTACATGCCCAAACCATCTAAACACCCCTTTTTTAATCCTACCCTTTACGCTTACATCAGCCTTGCATTCTTTGCGGAACTTTTCACCTCCATTTCTCGCAGGATTATACATGGTTTACTCACGGATCTCAGTTCTATAGCATTTAGTCTACCTTCATCCTTCTTCTGCCAGTTCCATGCCTCACTGTCATACATCAAGGTAGGTGCCAGCACTACATTGTGAACTGCTAGCTTCGCTTCATTGGACTTTGTTAGCGCCAACCATCATTGCATCCTTAAATAGATATAAACGAAGAAATTGCTTTTAAGCAAATAGTACAAACCTTATTGTTATGCACATATATATGTATGTATTTAAATCATAAATGCCAAAAGAGTGCAGAGAACACCGGTTATTCCTAGGTTCATCATGAAGTGAATCAGATTAACCACTTATTTATTTTTTTAAATCATTTTTTCATCCAGTTTATACTCCTTGGACACCAAGCACAAATTGATAAACAAAACCTTAGAGCCAGCGGCTGCCATGACAAAAATAAAAATAAAATTTCTTCAATCTTTGCAAACTCACTTTGTGGCATCATTTTAATTAAATGAAAACAAATCACTTTGTAAAACACCACTATTTTACAAAGTGATTTGTTTTCATTTAAATAAATTTTTTAGTTGTAACTTCCCACGTGAAAAGTTTTGTTTGGAATTTCCAAATTTATCTAACCTGCAAAAAAGGGCTGTTTGGTGATTACTGATTACACACTTCAGGAGCAAGAAAAAAGGTTTATTCATATCTACTGGCACAGTGCGTGGCAGATACGGCATATACACAAGTAAAATGACACCGTATCAACAGCTGATTATGATAATGGATGGGCAAAGTTGATGCGAAAATCTCTTTGAAAATCAAATTAAAATGAATTCTTCATACTAATTGAAGTCATATTCACATGTGGCACCATTTTACTTGTATCTGTGCCGTTGTCCGCCACGCACTGTGCAGCAAGATGTGAATAGACCTATCTTACATTAATCTTTTCGGCTATAAAAATACCAACCAAAAACTTTTAGCTATGGAAGAACGTGATAATCAGAAAAAAACCTCGCTACCAGGCTTCTAGATTTAAAAAAAAGGGAAGAGGTCATTGTCACATCTTTGCCACAGAAATGGAATATTCAAAGTGAGTGCACACTCTTATAGTGTTCTTGGGTTCATATCTTTGAGAGGTAAGAAGCAAATTGTGTTGTAGCAGCCTTGGAGACCCCAAAAAAAACCTTTAGAGATGTTGTCGAGTCAATACACTATGGCTATGGTTACACAGCTCTCTGTGTTTATTTGTTTCATCCCATCAAGCACAATAGACAAGAATTTGTTTATGAACAATATATTATGTGTTATTAAATCACATTTCATTAAAGTAGTCACCTATCCAAGAAAGAATTTCTGAGAATAATTCTTTACTTTGAGATCACTTGGTATGTTTTGTTAAACTAATTAATAATTTCCAAATAAAACTTCCACTAAATTCTTATACCTATCTGTAATGTATTTTGAGCAAATCTAGGTGATTCTGGGTGCCTCTGTAGTGAGCATTCTGTATACATATCCAGAATCACAGGTTCTCACATAGTCATAATTTTAATGCCAAATTTGAAGTATAAATTACTAAGTTTTGCTGTAATAATAATACACTAGTCTTATAAACTGTATTACCATTATTGTAATTATTATAGCACTGTTTAGCATTACTATGAACTTCAGCGACCACATTTTCTTTCAAAGGTTTAAAAAGAAGTTACAGCAGTAAGTTGATTTGATGAACAAATTATTTGAAAGTCACCAGACACAGTAAACAGTTGAACAGTAGTTTTCAGATCCAAGATATAACCCATGTAATATTGATCCATATAAAATAACAGAGACCTTGTTTGCCTTGGTGATAATGAGTTGATGAAAAGAGTTCTCAAGTGGAGACCTAAAACGGAGTGCAGGACCTAACTAAAGATCTGCTATTCTGACAAAATTATAAAAAACGTTGAATGAGATGCTTCTGCTTACTTTTTGCAAAGTGATGATCTATCTAACGCAACAAATCTTAAAACTATTAATATTTGTAACAAAAAACATTTTGCATATCTTAAAAAACTATCTTCACAATAAAATATTTGGTAATCAGCTTGATCACTTATTTACATCGATGTGTAAATAGAATCACATCCAGTAATTTATAATTTCTTTGGATCATTTTATTGTTTAGTTAAGGTGCAATCTTGTCTGTTACGGCATGTTGCGTTCTCCCTATGCTTACAATCCTCAGTCCGCAATATTCAAAAATTCATCTTGAATCTCACAACGAACCGTTAGACACAGCTCTCCAGCCAAACCTGAAACAGTGAATTTATGGTATAAATGGTGTCGAGTAAAACTTGCTTGACTCCTATAACCCTTTACAACCGGCTTAATACGAGCGTGAGTTTGTCTTTAAAAAAATCCGTTTTTGAAAACGGAACCGGAATCGACCGTTCGTGCGGGAGATGCTTGTGCAGGGCATCTTCACGCGCACTTCTTTCAAGCAGTGAGTTACCCAGCCCTACGGGATCATAATTATGAGCTTCACTGGTGTGGTCCATCACAATTCTGATTTTTTTGCTGGTTGTAAAGGGATAACATGTTATATTCATACCATAATATATCTAAATCACTTGAAAACCCAACATCTGTGAATTATTTTTGCAGTATTATGCCGCGTTACGCTCTCTCTTTCTTTAGCCAGCGTTTTGAACAGTGTTACGGTGTCCATCATCAGGGAGGTTACGTACGATAAGTTCTTTAACCAAGAAAGAGCTAGCGCAACACGGAGTAATATCCCAATAATAAATCACGATAATACTTTTGGCCAAGAAAATCTCAAATCATATCATTATATCACTGTGTTTACAATTGCAAGCATTTTACTCAAAATTATCCTTTAAATACCTACTCCAATTACACTCAGACCTACAACCATTGCAAACATGTCTATAATATCTTCCATATTTTTCATCCAAACTTATACTTAACAATGTCCCTTCAATGTCAAAACGACTCCAATGGTCGGAATATCTTTAAAGAAAATACTAACCCCAATTTGGTTCCAAAGTTACATTAAGTTAAAAACATATTAATCTAGTCTCCTTTCTTCTTCTTCGTGTGCCCTATCAGGTCCACCCGACGTTGGCGATCACTCCAGAAAATGTCTCTCTATCTTGTGCTACCCGGAATAGCTCCTCCGCACTTCTAATGCCGGTCCACTCTCATATATTTCGCAGCCAAGACATTTGTCTCCTACCAGGCCCTCGGCGACCTTTTATTTTGCCTTTCAATATTAATTGGAGCAAGTGATACTTTTCCCCTCGAAGTATATGACCCAGATATGAAATCTCCTTTAACAGAAGCAATCTTCCGAACAGGACCTCCATCGATATGCTTGGTGTAATTCTAAGTGACAAGCTCAGATATGGGGGCTCCATCGAAGCCAGAGTTAAGTTAGCCTCAGAAACTGGGCGTTCTGTAAAGGGCCCGCAGATACTTTAATAGTACACAACTACTAACCCTGTACAAATCGCAAGTGCGCCCCACGGTTGAATTTGGCAGCCATCTCTGGTCTGGAGCCTCAAAATACCTAAAAAAAACCCTCAACTCTGTGCAGAAACAGGCGGTCAGTTGATAAATTCTCCTAACTTAACTAACGGATTGCAATCTTTAGAGCACAGGCGTCAGGTGGGAATGCTGTCCTTGTTCTACTGGTATTACAATGGAAGTGCTCCGAGGAACTAGTGTCATTGATCCCCTCGGCACCGGTGCATAGTCAGGAAACACAACAAACACGCGCCCAACATTTGTACACGGTTGACATTAGTCACATGAGAACGGGTCATTTCTATGACTCGTTCTTGAGTTTAACAGCTCAGCTGTGGAACGATTTGCCGGCCTCTGTGTTTCCTCCCTCCTACAACATGGGTCTCTTCAAGACCCGTGTTCACTCCTTCCTCTCCTCAAAAACACCCTTCACACAGCATCTTCAAAGATGACACAGGCCCTTGTACAGAATTAATGTTAAAAAAATATATATATATATATATATATATATGTAAAACAATTTTCTCGGTTTACCCGCGTAACGTAGTCCTTAAAAGGACTTTTTATCTCCTGACGTTTCGGACAGATCTCACTGTCCATCTTCAGAGGCCTTATGTCTTGGCTTTTGTCTCAAACTGTTCGCTTTCGCGTGTCCGTTCGGTTCAAAAGTCAAAACCTAAGTGAGTGCTTGTCAATTTTTATGTCTCGATCGAAGTACGCGAGTAGAAGGTGATTTGACGGTGGGGGCGGGGCCGGCAATATCAGGCGGATTACGTGTAGAGATTTGATTGGATTGCTTCAAGTTAATTGGATGTATTATTTCTGAGGATTTTGGGAATGCCGTTTTTTGGGGAATTTGATCAATTATGACTTTCCAGGTGTTGGGGATTCTAATTGAGTCATTTCTGGTATTCATATTATTTTTATGTTTATAAATTTCTATGGCTTCGCGGTAAATTCTTTTCGATTCATTGTTTATGCTAGCTATTGTTGTGGCGTTGTTAAAATCTATTTTATGACCTTCATTAAGGACATGTTGAACTATGGATGAAGTTAAGCGTTTGTTAGTGACATCTACTTTATGTTCTGCAATTCTACAAGATATTTTTCTATTACACCGTCCAATATAAACCTTTTCACATGCCCCACAAGGTATTTTATAAATACCATGTGATTCAAGTGGAATGTGGTCTTTCGGACTTCTTAATAGAGACGAGATTTTATTTTCAGATTTATAAATGGTTTTGATTTTATTTCTTTTGAGGATTTGACTGATTTTATCTGTTGAGCCTTTGATGTATGGGAGAATTGCTATAGAAAGAGGTTCTTCTACCGTTTCAGGATTAGTTTTTTTGCGTTTATTTATGGATTTGTCTATTAAATATTTGGAGAAGCCGTTTGCTTGAAGAGCATTACTAAGATGATCTAGTTCTTTATGAATGTGATCTTTGTCCGCTAGTCGTTTTGATCGGGTGACTAAGGTATTTATTACAGATGACAACTGAGATGGGTTGTGATTTGAGTTGGCGTTTAAGAATCTATTCGTATGTGTCGGTTTACGATATACGGTGTGGCCAAGGCTGCCGTTATTTTTCTTTTTAACTAAAATATCGAGAAATGGGAGACAATCGTTTTCTTCGATTTCCATGGTAAATTTAATATCTTCATGGATACTATTCAAATGGATAAGAAATTTATTCAATTCTTCTATTCCGTGTTGCCAAATAATAAAGGTATCATCTACGTACCGACGCCATAGTGAAGGTTTCAGAGGAGCGCTCTCTAATGCCTTTATTTCAAAGTACATCATGTAAATGTTAGCGATTACTCTCAGCCCGGTAATCGCTAACATTTACATGATGTACTTTGAAATAAAGGCATTAGAGAGCGCTCCTCTGAAACCTTCACTATGGCGTCGGTACGTAGATGATACCTTTATTATTTGGCAACACGGAATAGAAGAATTGAATAAATTTCTTATCCATTTGAATAGTATCCATGAAGATATTAAATTTACCATGGAAATCGAAGAAAACGATTGTCTCCCATTTCTCGATATTTTAGTTAAAAAGAAAAATAACGGCAGCCTTGGCCACACCGTATATCGTAAACCGACACATACGAATAGATTCTTAAACGCCAACTCAAATCACAACCCATCTCAGTTGTCATCTGTAATAAATACCTTAGTCACCCGATCAAAACGACTAGCGGACAAAGATCACATTCATAAAGAACTAGATCATCTTAGTAATGCTCTTCAAGCAAACGGCTTCTCCAAATATTTAATAGACAAATCCATAAATAAACGCAAAAAAACTAATCCTGAAACGGTAGAAGAACCTCTTTCTATAGCAATTCTCCCATACATCAAAGGCTCAACAGATAAAATCAGTCAAATCCTCAAAAGAAATAAAATCAAAACCATTTATAAATCTGAAAATAAAATCTCGTCTCTATTAAGAAGTCCGAAAGACCACATTCCACTTGAATCACATGGTATTTATAAAATACCTTGTGGGGCATGTGAAAAGGTTTATATTGGACGGTGTAATAGAAAAATATCTTGTAGAATTGCAGAACATAAAGTAGATGTCACTAACAAACGCTTAACTTCATCCATAGTTCAACATGTCCTTAATGAAGGTCATAAAATAGATTTTAACAACGCCACAACAATAGCTAGCATAAACAATGAATCGAAAAGAATTTACCGCGAAGCCATAGAAATTTATAAACATAAAAATAATATGAATACCAGAAATGACTCAATTAGAATCCCCAACACCTGGAAAGTCATAATTGATCAAATTCCCCAAAAAACGGCATTCCCAAAATCCTCAGAAATAATACATCCAATTAACTTGAAGCAATCCAATCAAATCTCTACACGTAATCCGCCTGATATTGCCGGCCCCGCCCCCACCGTCAAATCACCTTCTACTCGCGTACTTCGATCGAGACATAAAAATTGACAAGCACTCACTTAGGTTTTGACTTTTGAACCGAACGGACACGCGAAAGCGAACAGTTTGAGACAAAAGCCAAGACATAAGGCCTCTGAAGATGGACAGTGAGATCTGTCCGAAACGTCAGGAGATAAAAAGTCCTTTTAAGGACTACGTTACGCGGGTAAACCGAGAAAATTGTTTTACATCTTACACCCGTGAAAACCTTAACCATAACATATATATATATATATATATATATATATTAATGAAGAATAACGTTTCGGACAGTGTTACAGCGTCCATCATCAAGGCAGATATCAGGCACATCTCCCTAATCAGGCGCAAGAGCTCCTCTTTTTTGACATGGTATACGACATGACCAATGATGACCTCAAATACATATTATGAATGAATGTACTAATTTTCTTTATTTTACAATATATTTTTTTAAGAGATGTGCCTGAAACGTTGGCTAAAGAAGGAGATAGCACAACACGGTATCATCACAAGATCTAAGGAGTCACCATTGTAGTTTTGTATAAATAATAGGTCGTGATGGCGGTATTTGATAGCGGTCGTGATAGCGTTGACAGCAAAGCTACTTACCTACTACATCAATCAATTGGCGAATTCCAATCAAATAAGAGTGTAGGTGTGAACAATCTTCTAATATAATTAATTCAATTGTATTTAATCAGTCACGATACGAGATAAATCAGTCATTCCATTATATTTGCGGTTTATACACAGCAAAATAATTTTGAAAAGAAATACTTGACAGATTTGAGAGTTCATCCCATGCTCATTCGCTCGTTGCACGTTGCATAAATAAACCACCACTTGTGTCAGAAAAATTATTTCGGGTATTTTATGTATTTTCTTTTCGGCCCGATTGTGGTGCCCGATGACAGATGACACTGTGATGACAGCTGTTGTAATGTTGCCATTCGCCAAAACAATTTACAATGCATCATCTACATTTCTTTCAGGTGAGATTTTACAGGCTACATCTGTAAGTTGGCGATGGCGTAAACGTGAACTAACGCTAAATCTTTATATTTTAATCTGGCAACTCCTACGATCGTTATGTCACAGACGACAGCGCCCTCTTCTTTCGCCAACTTATAGCGTAGCACCATAAATAAATAAATCAATTATTGTAGCACTGTACATTTTTATCGTCTTTGGAAGGCACAGAAAAAAGTTAATTATTTTGGTCAAGAAGAATTAGGAAAAAAATCTAAACCCCGTCAATCAGCAGCCAGCACCAATCAAAATACACAAATAATATTTTCACCTGGCAATATCTACTAACGAACGGCTACAAAAATACTCGCACCTGTGAATAGTACGTTTTTAATAAAAATGAAATAAATCGTCAAAATTATTTCACGGGTAAAAACAGATGCAAGAGAAAAAATTAGCATATAAAATTCATAAGGCGATTTAAACCATCCTTTGTCGTCATATTTTCAATCTAACGGCATATTTCAACCGGAGGAAAATGAATAAGTATTATTTTACCATGGCTCTGCCAGAGTAAACTCAGAATCCACAATAAAAGTGGACTCTAGCTTTTTTACAATAATGTGTTTTATTTTTATAACAAAGTAATAGTAATTTATCCAACTGAGCAGCCCCTGAACTCAGTAGTAATGATGATAGCCCTCTGGCTCCGGGAAATAATAAAAGAGTTTTCATTCATCTCATCGTGCTATTACTGTGTAAAATTATACTTACTACTGTGACAAAAATGATTGGATTATCTCATTGTTTACCGCATTTTGCAAAATTTGCATTAAAGTATGGACAGTTTTTGAGTTTATCTATAAGTTAGCAAACAAGCGAATTTTTCATTTTTACATCGGACAACTACTATACTGCCATAAGATATTAGTTTTATATCCACAATAATTAAAACGTTTGAGATTTGAGACTGCTCATACTTCACGTAATACTCGAGAGCTGGTATACATGTAGCCGTTGGTAAGTTTTGACATAATAGCATTTTTCTTCTATGACTTCTGTGGAAACAGCAAATTGAGCAAATCGCGAGCCGCACAGGAGCGGAACGTTGTGGCAGACTGCCGCGTCAGTTTTAACAAATTATATACAAACACGGAGCGAAAGAGTGCGTCGCGCAAAATGAAGATTTAAAAATGAACTGTGCTTATTTCGTGTTAAATCTTACATCGTTTGAATTATGTTGTTTCATTGTATCAATTTAAATTCGTATTTGTGTGTTGATATTTTGTATGCTGATAAAGGCTTGAATAAAGCAAAGGTAAGTCAAAAATATTGTATCTTTCTCATCTTCTATTCTATTATTGATTTGCAAAGTGTCTAATATTTGTTTCATTCATTTGACAGGTTTTTAGCCACAATGTCTAATAAGCAATTAGTTACAAACTGATAATCTATCTGTCTTTATTGATTTTCCTCTTGACTACGATTTAGAAGATAACTACAAATTTGCCAGAATAAAAGTTTAGTTCTTGGTTTATGCATCATTCCCATTTCTAAGATATTTTCGCACAAATATCATTTCCTTTGGATGCTGTAAAATGGATTATTCTGATGAATGAAATGTTTAGCTGAATGTTACTGTGTTTTGAAGACTGCCGATTATTGCAATAACATACTTTGTTTGTTTGTAACAAACTGAGCGTGAAAGGACATATTTACATTATAGTTATTATTATTATTATTTTGTTTTGACATGTTTACATTCGAGTTTATTGATTTCATTGCAGATCTTGTCTATCAATAGATAAGTCGGTAACCTTTATGTACGCAAATCTAGTAGTATTGATAGCAGAAGATAAGGATTATTACTCATAGGTATATAGTTTTACAATTCAGACACACGAGTCTTTTGTCATTGAAAACCAGTTCCACACACAAGATGAAAAATATGTAGGATGCTTCAATGCCTTCAATGACTTACATCACACTGCTTTATGTTATTAAGAGAACAAAATGCTGATTTGGTGTAAATAACTCTTATGTTATTTGTGTTATTACTTTGAACATAATTTTGTGTGAATTGTTTAGTCCGGTTTGTGATGAGAGGAATAAAAATTGCTCTTCGATAGTAATATGAAGCCTATTTTGATGGCCATAACATCATCAAATCTAAGAAATAAGTCATTTATAAGGTTTGAGTAACACATAAGAATCTATTATTTTTTAACATTTTTTGACTTATCTATTTTTGGTGTTAATTAGATTACCTAGGTATTTATTACTTGTCAGCCAGATTAAACTATTAATTTTGTGAAATTGTGTTTTGGGAAGAAGCTATTATTATAGGAAGTGGGTAGGTACCTAGTACCTACCTTACATCGCTGAATGAAATTTAAAGATGTTTTAGAATGAATAAATATGAAGGCCATTTGTACAAAAATTGATATGAGAATATTATTTCTAATATCAATAGAATATTCTGTAGTCTTTGTTTACTTATTTATGTGTTTATTATGAAACATTTATAGAGTGCTAACAATTGTAACATTAATGAAACTGCCATTGGGGTGTGCATAGATATTAACATTCTAATTAAAAATGTTCGCAGCATTCGTAGTTCAAGATTTAGTTGTTACTAGGCGGAGATGACACTAGTGAAATAATGGAAATGATAATAAGCTAAATAAATGTACAACATAGTATGCAGTATAGAGAAAGAAAGAGAAGAAAGAGAGATAGAAAAGAAAAAGTTACGATGCAATTACATAATTCTTGGTTAAAATACTTATATTTGCTGTGACGTCATATTAGCTTACAGCTAATGAAATTAGGACATGTTTTTTTTTTCAAATATAGATACATTTACAATAGGTTTGCATCCATAAATAATACAATATCTTTTGATTTCCCCATTAGTATTTAATTCATGTGATTTAACCATACAATATTTTTTTCTTCACCGGATTTCACTCCACGAAGTCACTGTAACTGTGTACCCATAATCATCATTGCAGCATTCTTGGATTTCAAAAGAGCATTAGAAACGATAGAAAGGAAAAAAAAACTATTGGAAAAATTAGAAGATTTAGGTCTTTCTGACGTAGTCTGAATCTATTCAAAGAATATCTCCAGGAAAGAAAACAGGTAACGAAAGTTGAAAGCCAGAATCAGAACCGATAGAAAACAACCTTGGTGTTCCGCAAGGGTCGGTGTTAGGTCCAATTCTGTTCGTGATTTACATAAATGATATAATTAAAACCATAAAACTTTGCAAAATTAGACTATTTGCAAACGATACCTTAATCTATATTTCGTTTAAGATTACATAGATGCGATAAAAAAATTAGAAGATCTACAAAATATAGTAAAATGGCTGAAAGCAGACAAGTTGAAACTGGACGTAAACAAAATAAAATGTATAGAAATAGGCAATAAAACGCGAACACAGGGTTAAATTTGACAATTAATGATTAAAAAATTGAAAAAGTAAATGAAATCAAATACCTGGGTGTAATACTCGATTCGAAACTGACTTTCACAACAAATTTTAAATATGTGCTAAAGAAGGTATCAAAAAAAGGTAAATTTTCTTAGAAGACTAAGAAATAAATTAAATAGAAACACTACAGAGCTCATTTATAAAACTATAGTTACCCCACATTTGGATTACTGCTCTACTGTAATATATTTGGCCAATGAAGGAAATTTGAACAAGCTAGAAGTTATACAGAACAGAGCTATGACATGTATACCGGGAAAGGCAAATATGCAAGGGTTAATCAAATGAGATAGAGGCTAGTGGATTCCAATAAAAAAGAGACTCCTATTTAATGTGTTAATTTTTGTGCATAAAGTTAAGGAAAACCAAATGCCAAAATACTAAGGAAAAAATGTTTTTAATAGAGACGTACTTGCATAATTACGAAACCAGAAATATAAATAGAGTTCGATTGCCACAAATGAAGAAATCAAAATCACAGAACTGCCTAATGTGTAGAGGACTGAAGATGTATGATGAAATGCCTGAAAGTATGAAGAATGAATGTATTTAAAAAGAAATGTTATGCTTATTGAAAAAATATTTACATTTATCTAATGAAATGTTACATTGTGCTTTTTAGTTTATATTCATATGGTACAAACTAACTCAATAAATATTTAAAAAAAAATAATATTTAGAAATTTCGTTATCTAAAGAGGAAATGATCTGGCCGTTCAGGTCTAGTCTCTAAACACAGCATTTAGCATGGCAGTTCAAGCAACATTTGAATTCTAAATGGCTGTCTCTCAATGCAATTAAAAAATATAATTCATCGAGGCAACAACCTCTGTGATTGTTGCTTAATCTTTGTAATTGTTTGGCAGTGTTTTGTTCAGTTTCTGAACCTTCTTATGACAACATCTCTCTATGTTGTCTGAAATTAATACTTGTATTTTGTTTGTTACAGTTTGTGTTCGACGTGGAAATATACCAGTGAAAATGCCTGATGATGATATTAGTGTCCGCGTGGCTCTGAGGTAAGAATTTAAAAATCTAAGTAATATTATTTATCACCACTTACTATTATTTCTAGATAAATTATTGCCAATGAAAACCACACACTATTTGATGCTTTTGAATATTAGTTATGGCAATTATTTTAATATTTTAGTAGTGTTTTTCTTTTCACTTCTTACTAAATTTGTTTATTGTTTTTTGTTTGAGTAAAAGCACTCCCACAACAAATATGCCAACGTTTGGCATTTAGTGATAACTTTGTCTTGCCAATATTGTATTTATGTTTATTTTTTATTATTCAAAGTGAATACATATTATATAATCCTTTTGTATCACTATTTACTTCCTCGGGGCTTCTTGTGTAGAGTTAAGAGTAATAAAAAAAACCAAGAGGTAGAATGTCTAGGCATATTTTTCCTAGATATTCCAAAGGAAAATAAAATTTTGAGAATACCCAAGAAAAAAGAGAAAATTTGATGAACTCTTAACCTGTGTGAAATCTAAGATAGTAAAGTTATTTCGGTACCTTTGTTACAAAAAATAGCCTCGTGAAACTTTCCGACCGTAATAAGTTTCAATTTGGGAGGTGGGTATGGGTACCGCCGCCCTGCCAACTATTTATTGGATAACCAACACTTCTGCCGTAGGTCACCCCTAAGCTTGGTGATTTAGCAGGGGTGCCCGGGTGTGTCAAGGTTTTGGCGGGGATGTGTTTGCCCACCTGCTGCGTGGCGGGCAGGATTGAGAGAGACTGGTTGAGGGAGGCCTTCCGACCTTTTCAGCCGGATTCTCTCGACCCATCGTTTTGCACCGCAGTTGGAGGGATGAATTCATACGTCCGTCACTCCTGGACACACTGACCCACAAATTCCTAACCACCCCTCATACCTTTTTCCTTCCCAGAACTTCCTATCCTTCCCTTTCCTAAAAAGATCCTCCACACAGCATCCCCAAAGATGACATAGGCCCTGAGGGTATTTTTTTTTTACCTCAGGGCCATCTTTGTGGAGCCAATGTAAAAGAATTAAATCCATCTCTGATTTTTAAAAATTCTTTTGTAATTCAAATCCCCCAAATCGCCTTCTAAAAACCTCTCCTGCATCTGCGATAAATTTATAAACATTATAATGTTGTTAATAATTAATCCTCTTATTGTGAAAACATTCCACATCTTTCCGTAGACCAAGCATTGTAAGCACGCCAAAAACACGTGTATAGTTGTTATCATTGTGTTATGAAGTTTTCACACTACAAGCTACAAGTATTGGAACTTTCTTAACAAAAACATTATTGTGTCAGTTTGTTATTATTTGCATATGAAACATTGATTTATCGTGTGTGGATTGCCTGTTGCTCAACAACCTTATAGGCAAGGTACACAGTAGTACTACAATTACAATGGACATTGTTCAACAAATAATATCAACATTTTTATGAAAGAGTTTTTCATTGAAAGAAAATACGAGGAATTTTGTGAATGAATAAAATTGTTTATTTTTACTCTCACTTTTTGTGCGATATTTAGTTTTCCAGATCTTTGAAACTGAAACGTTATTGCATATTTCATTAGTTACGAAAATTGACAGATTTTTTAAGATTACATTAACTCCACACAGGAGGCATTGAGGAAAATAATTTCTCTCAGGGCATACGTCATCTTTGAAAATGCCGTGTGGAGAGTCTTTTTGAGGAGAGGGAGGAGTGAACATGGGTCTTGAAGAGAGGGATGTTGTAGGAGGGAGGAAACACAGAGGTCGACAAATCGTTCCACAGCCGAGCTGTTGGAACTCGAAAAGAAGCGGCCCATTCTCATGTGACGTAATATGTCAACCGTGTATGTTTTTACCGCATTTAGCGCGTTTCCCAACTATGCACCGGTGCCGAAGAGATCAATTCCGCTATTTCTTCGGAGAATCTTACATTTTAATACCGGTAGAATAAAGACAGCATACCTACCTGACGCCTGTGCCCTAAAGATTGTATTCTGCTTGTTAAGATATGGGAATCTATCAAACGGGCCGCCTGGTTCTGTCAAGGATTTTTTCGGGTATTTTGGGGCTCCAGACCAAAGGTGGCTGCTAAATTCAACAGATTATTAAACTTCTTTGTACGATTGAAGGTTTTTACGTCAAACATAGTTGTTTCACAGAACTTGAACATTTCATAAAATTTAAAACTTAACAGAACTTCAATAGAGCCTTTACAGAACTTGTATATTAACTTTAAATTTGATCAATTGTTCAAATTCTCTTAAACAACTTTTTACGTCGATGTCGTGATTGTTAAATCGGTGTTATTACTTTTATTGCGAGTAAAATGATTATCTGTTCATTAAAAAGTGAACGAGTTCAACGTACTCTGCTGTAATAGATCAGCGGAATAAAGCTGAGATATATCTACTTATTATTTATGTGCAAGTAGCTATGCTGTACATATTCTTTAGAGCCTCGTTCGTTTGACCTTTGCCTGTCAGCCTTTGGGATATAATAAATATATAAGGTAACCTTTCGTTACCTCGTATCTTGATATATTTGATATCTAATATAATAATCAATTTATTTTTAATCTTAAATTTCATTGCCTTATAAGAATGGTAAAACATAAAGAAATGTATTTGTAAGTTTTAAAAAACATGTTTAGGTTTTGTTACGGTAATTTTTTTTTTTTTTTTTTTTTTTTAA
This sequence comes from Glyphotaelius pellucidus, assembly GCA_936435175.1. Taxonomy (NCBI): domain Eukaryota; kingdom Metazoa; phylum Arthropoda; class Insecta; order Trichoptera; family Limnephilidae; genus Glyphotaelius; species Glyphotaelius pellucidus. The sequence continues at coordinate 6,092,344 of OW386539.1, read as the reverse complement.
TTTTTATTTATTTATTTATTCCATTTTTACAATTTTACAAAGTTAGGTATAAGTACAATTATTTTTTTAATTATGTACATGTAATGCAAATATTTTTTAATGGTGGTAATAATACCTCTCTAATTGAGAATTTCTCGTGTTTAGGGAGGGAGTACTAACACAATTGATATTTTGATGTATGTTTAATTGATGCTACCATGAGCGTATTTATGAAAAAATAAAATAAAAACAACATGTATGTAAAATTATATACCTGTGCACTATTTCAGGAAGAAACTTTTTTTTTTTAAATTAAATTATAAAATATAAAACCTGTGTACACATTGAAAATATAAGTGGGCGTAATATAACACAAACATGAAATTACCTACTGGTGAAATGTATTTTAATTTTTTTCTTAAAAATTTTATAATTTTTTTCGGATTGAATATCTTTAGGGAGTTCGTTAAAGCATTTTATGGCTGAGTATGTGTAGTGGTGTTGGGCCGTTGTAGTATTAAGTTTAGGGATTATTATTTGTCCTGTTGTTCTCGGCCTGGTGCTAAATGAATTTATTGTTAGTTTGTCTTTATGGATTTGGAGTAATGCATTTTTTTGATAGATTCTGTTTATTTGTAAAACTTTGAATTCTTCGAATATTTTTTGAGTTGAATAGTCTAAAGGTTTTTTTAGTATAATTTTGATAAGTCTTCTATGTACTATTTCAAGTGGGGCTAAGTTGGTTTTATACGCTCCTCCCCAACCTATTATTCCGTATTGCAGAACTGATTGGGCTAATGCATAGTAAACCTTCAGTAGTATAGATTTATGAAGTATATTTCTTAGTTTGAGGAATACGTAAAAAAGTTTACGTATTCTGTTTATAGTTTGTGCAATATGTTCTGTCCATTTAATATGTTGGTCTATTATTATGCCTAAATATTTAATGTAGTTCTTTTTTGAAATTTTTGTGCATTTAGATGAGTTGCAGTTGTCAGTATAATTTTTACAAGAGCTATGAATAGTTATATTGGAATTTATAATTGGAAGGAATTTGTCTGATAGTGTAAATGTCATGAAGTAAGTTTTGTCAGAGTTTAAGGAAAGATAGTTGTCATCCAGCCATTGTTTTAAGTTGTTTATTTCTACATTTGCGGTTCGGTAGGCTTCATCCCAAGTTTTTTTTTCTATGATTAAGACTGTGTCGTCAGCGAAAGATATGATTTTTCCAATTTTCGGTATTGTAAGCATTTCATTCACGTAAATGATAAACAATATTGGACCTAACACTGTCCCTTGAGGAATTCCAAATTCTGAATAGGTGGGTTCACTCAATGTATTGTTAATTTTCACGTGTTGGTGTCTTTCATGTAGATAACTTTTGAACCATTCTATAACTGTTCCTTGAATTCCAATATTTCCTAATTTCTTGATTAGTTTTTTGTGGCATATACTGTCAAAAGCTTTTCTTAGATCAATGAATATACTTAAACATTTATTTCCCGAGTCAAGAGCATTATATATTCTTGAGGTTATTTTTGCGATTGCATCTTGCGTGCCTAAATTTTCTCTGAAGCCGAATTGGTTATCATTAATAATTTTATTTGAAGTGATGTGCTTAGTTAATTGTGACTTTACGACTTTTTCAAATATTTTTGCTACGTTTGATACAATAGATATGGGACGGTAGTTTGAGATGTCGGTTGCAATTCCTGATTTGAAAATCGGAGTTATTATTGTATTTTTATATATTTTCGGGTAAATTCCTTGTTGCATGCTGTTATTTATGATATGTGCTATTGGTTTTGATATTAGTTGTCTCATTTGTTTAAGTAAATTTACTGTGATATGGTCGAAACCAGGGCTCGCTGACACTCGTAAGTTCATTATTATTTTTTCTATTTCTATCTGTGTGCATTTTTCAAACTTTTTGAAAATATTTTGGCAAGTTTGTGTGGATGTACTGAAAGTTTTTTTAGATTGGACAGCGTCAATTTTTTTGGCTAGGTTCTCACCGACTTTTGCAAAGTAGTTGTTGAAAATATTAGCAATTTTAGTTGGTTCTTTTACTGTCTCTATTGTTTCATTGTCATATGTTATTTTATTTATTTGTTTATTTTTATTACCCTTGCCAATGATGTTATTAATTGTAGCCCAGACTTTTTTGTTATCTTCACCACAATCTTCAATTTTTTCTTTGAAGTAATTTTCTTTTGTTTTTTTAATCAAGTTTGTAAGATTATTTCTGTATTTTTTATATAATTGTAATAAAATAAAGTCATTGGGTTGTTTACGGGTTTGATAAAATAGTTTTTCTTTATTCCTAATTGAGGTAACTATTCCATGGGTGATCCAAGGTTTAATTTTTCTATGTTTTGATTTTAGTTTGACGTTATTTTCTTTAGTTGCATTTATTATGTGATCGCGAAGTGTTTTTTCGAAATTAATTGAAGATTTTTCGGCATCTTCGGTATTTAATATTTCTTCCCACTTTTCCGATTTTAATTTTTGTTCTAGAAGTTGTGTGTTAATGGTTTTTATATTATACTGCTGTAATGCAGTTGAGGAAAAGGATATTTTTTTTTTAAAATCAAGAATTAAAAAACACGCAAAGTGATCAGTTATATTTGTTTTCCAAATGACAGGTGTTAATTGTGTAGTTATGTCAGCTTTTGTCCAAATATGATCAATACATGATGGGTTTTGTCGGGGCACAACTCTAGTATAGTCGTTTATGCATGAAATGAAGTTCAGTTCAGCCATCGTATTATGTAGATCATTTTTTTCGACACTGTTTGAATTTAAACCTATATTTATATTGAAGTCACCCGTTACTATAGTATTTTGACATTTGTTTTTATTAATTAAATCTTTAATTTGCTCTATAAATTGTTGAGTTTTCGAACCGTGGGTTCGGTATATAGCAATAACCTGATAAATCTGTTTATTTACTTTTATTTGTAATGCTAGGCAGTTAGTGAGTGTCATGTTTATTTCTTTATAAGATATATCTTGGTGTTTTTGGTTAACGTATATAACTATGCCACTATTCTTGTTAATGTGCATTTTCGTGGTAATACATGTAAAGTTCGGTAATTGTTGTATACTATCAATATTTATTGTATTAAGGTGGGCCTCGGTCAAAACTATACAGTCGAGTTCAGTTTTCAATAGACTAAGAGTGCATAATAATTCATTTATGTTTTTGTAAATACTTCTGATATTTAAGTGCATAATGGTTAATGAGTTAGTCATATTTTTGAAGAGAAGGTTGCATTGATCAACATTATTACATACCTTTTCTCTTATATTATAAGTGTTATCTAGTTCGTCCGTAATAATATTATTCATCCTACTTTGAAATCGTGTATCTTATGTAAAATGATTGAGTATGTATATAAATATGTTTGGAGGTACGTTTTGTAGGGAATTGAGAATTCGTTTATATGAATAACTTCATAGTCGGGCGGAACAATAATAATCATATACTTAGTAATAATAATGCCACTCGACTGGGAGTTGCTAGTTCTTAGGTACATACTATGAATTTGAACAGGCGCTAATAAACAGGGTGCCGACTTTGATACTCTGTAAACAAAATATAGTTGAAATATTAATTTCTTACTTGTTTTTTTTAAAGAATATAACATTTTAATTAAAGTCAATTTTCTGGTAAGCAGATTCTGTCATTTTATTGACGTAGTGGCACTTGCTATCATTCGCTCGATGGTCCGAATTTGTTTTTCCATTTCTTGATTTATTAAAGGTTAGACAATTGTAGCACGTCGGTGGTTGAGTTTTATTCGGGCAGTTCGATAGTGTATGATCTTGTGCGCAGTGGAGACATCTGGGGTTAGGCAACTAGCAATGCTACTTAATAAAGAAATTGTTTCTCCCTGCGTGTCCTTTCCCATTCGTCCCTTCCTCTTCCTCCGCCCCTTCCCATCCCATGTCCCCTTCCCCTCACGCGTTTCCCCTCCACCTTCCCCTCCTCTCCCCTCTCCGGCTCCTCCGTCCCTTCAACCCCTCTCCCGCTTTCAGTCATATATTCAGTCCCAATACATTCAGTTTTCAAACGGCTCGTGTGTCGCCTTTAACAATTTTTTTATTAAAATTTTCATTTTTCATATATTACAAACATTCATTTTTGTATATGATAAGAACAATCAATCAAATTTGGTACCCAAGGTAATTTAAAATACCTATAATTCTTACTAAGTACTTCAAGTAAATTCATTAATTTAAAGAGTTTATTAGAAAATTGAATTTTGATTGAACAATCGATGGTTTGCAAAATGTTATTATCAAATTATGACATTTATTTTTTGATAGTTTTCATTTTTGTACTGATGTAAAAACTTTTCAGGCGTTTTGTCAAGTGGTTGTAATAATCCAGAAACCTTCGCTAGTGTGGACACGATTGTAACCCTCCCAGTAATCTAAAAAAAAAATTATTATTATTCTTAATCCAAACAAATGCGGCTATGGCCCGAACTAAGGAAAATTTAAAAAAAAAAAATGGCGGCTGTTTGAAATAAAAAGTACGTTTTTGTACCAGTTTTTTTGACTTTCCAAATTTTTTTAAAATAGTAAAAATTGAAATTTTGTTATAGTTCTAGTTCCCGCCATAGAATAATGTATAGAGAAGGCTCACACCAATTTTCAAGTAAATTGGCTTAGTAGAACTTAAGATATCGTGTCAACCGCCTCGAAAAAAGTGGTTTGGAGAAAAATGGGTTTGAAATTTTTTTCTATTTAGATTTTGGTTAGATTCTGTCTAAACCGCGACATTAAAATGGTTATAACTTTTAAAATAATACGAATTTCGAAAAATCCTTTTAAGGAGATATTTTCTAATATTTTAACTTTGGAAATTCTAGTCTAGAAAAAAAATTAGATTTTTTTTTTCTAGACTAGAATACCCCCTTAAACAGCCATTATATGACTATTTAAGCTTGTCAAAACCATAGACGTACAAATATGTAGAATGCATAGTTTTACTTTATTGTTTTAAAATACCAAAAATTCGGTTGAAAATACGAAATTTCCTGAAAATTGCGGATTTCGAGTTTTCTTGTGAAAATGAAAAATCGCGTTTTCCTCGATTTTTCGCAATCTTGAAATTTTCAGGTTACTACATATTTTAGGCTACAGTCGTACATGGAGATGCTGGGTTTGACCCGCGCTCCGGGGAGAACACATTGACGTATATTTTTTTGATAATCGTAGAATCGGCGATCGTGATAGTTATATAAATACGTTTATTAACTTGCGGCTAAAATGATCGTAATCGTTGCATCACTATTATATTTCTTTACATCTCTATCAGTTAAAAATAAATATCAAATAGCAATACTCCTACACATTAAACGCCCTCTTCAATTGCAAATAAAATCTTTAAAATATGCGATTAATTATTTTCGCAACACAATAATTAATTACAGCTATTCAGCCATTTTTTTGCCAACTTCAGATTAAACAATGGAAGTCGAACACATTAGCCGAACAGAAAAAGAAACGGATTATTTGTGTTGCCAGTTGTAATAAATTAGGAATTTAATCCTAATCTACTGTCCTAAAATCAAGAACTCTACCCCTACACAGATTAGTTCGATACATTAGATTTTCTGTGAAATCTAGTTTCAATATTGCCCGCGGCTTTCGGTCGTAATTCTTTATTGTTTGTTCGGTAAAAATAGTGTTGGGTAGGTGTAACTTTTTGCGTTATTTACATGCCACATTAATATCATGTTATTTTAATTTATTGTAAAACATCGGTCGACAGTAATAGGTCGATCGCATGCGACCGGCAACTCGCTGTGGCGTTTACGGTTGCTCGCATGAGAAATTTACCTCACAATGTTGGACATAGAAAATGATTTCGTTTCTGCCATTTTGTGGTGCATTTCGGTAAATTAAATTAAATATCATACACAAGCACACACTTCACCAAAACCTTCAATTGACACTGTAATGCTGTTCGAAACGTTGGCTAAAGAAAGAGGTAGCGCAACGCGGCATAATACACCAAAAATAAGTCGCGATCATCTTTTTGCTGTGAAAATCTTTAAGCATATTATTTAGGTACACAAGGCATCCATGGTCGAGGGGCGAGTCTTTCGACCAGCAAGCCGAAGGTCTTTCGAAATTTTTAATGCAATATTTTCCATCACCCGGATGTAAACACTTTAATAGAATTAAGGTGAATCTAACTGTTTTTTTTAAATGTATTCGTGTTAAGCGTGTCCAGTGATTTCGAAAGTTTACCAAATTATTTCCCCCGTTTTTTTAATAACAAGCTTTCAACAACAAATAAAAATAATAATGATAATTCTGAACAAAGAAAATCTTTCCTTAAAAATTCAAGCAGTTCAGCAATTCAGCAGTTATGAGCCTTTGAGGTGATTTTTCACAAAACGGCACTCTGCAAATTATCCAATTATTATTATTATTGATATCTTATCTATCAATATACATAAAAATCAAACTATGTTTGTGAGATGTCTATGCGTTGCTAAACCATTCATCCGATTGCGATGAAACTTTGGGGATTTGATGTGCGCATTACCGCGATGGTTATAATAATAGTGAGTTCGGGCATCATGAAATTATGCATTACTAACCGTTCATCCGATTGCAATGAAGCTTTAAGGATTTGTGAATGAATGAATGGATGAATGATTGAATGAATGCATGGTGAATGAGTGAATGAAAGAATGATGGAATGAGTGAATGAATGAATGAATGAATGAATTTATTTATTAAGTGGCATAGCAACGCATGCCGGGAACTCGCTATTGTATTTAAATGCCTATATTTGTATTTAAATTTTAGTATGTAACCATATCCCATTGTATGTACATCTTCACATATAGATGATCCAGAAGTTTCAATTGTTCCCATTATATAATGTTATATAACCTATTGCATAATGTTATTCTATTTCTGTCATAATTAGTGTAACTCGCTCATCAAGCACAAGAACTAGCTTCTTCTTTGGTGAGACTGCAATTTTAAAGAATTTCTGAACCAATATGTAATTTATATTAACCCACTGTAAACTTATATATCTATATTAAATTAAAAAAAAAAAAAAAGTCAGAATTTGGTAAATTGAATTATGTAATAGAAAGCAGCTTCTCTAAAATCCTAATTAATAATTTAAATACAGCGACCGACCGACATGAATTTTGCACAGAGATAATTGGAGGACTGGGAAATTACGTAGGTTACTTTTTATCCCAGAAAAAACATTTAATTCCTGAGAAAATTCGTGAGAAAATTCTTTATGCAGTAATTTTCCCCTAAAACTAAGCGAACGAAGCCGCGGTTAAAAGCTAGTTATTAATAAAATAATTTGCATAGGTACTAATTATAGATCTTCCAATATCAACAAAACCAAGATACTTCTGTATTCCTACCACGGTTTAGATTTTGTACCGTTGTATTGAATTCTGTACTCTATTTCATGCTTGACCAGCTTTCAAACAAATCCGATCCATTATTCGCCCGTCAATCACTTTTTCGCAAACTGCATTTTTGTATGGCGGGCGCTTGATTAGATGTCGGCGGTTAATTTGCATTCTTCAAACAGAGCTGATATTTTAATTTAAAAAATAATTATTGATTACTTTTATAATTTTATGTGGACTCGTTTTTAATAAGAGCGAAAAGATGAAGAAAAAATCACCACGCACGTTTTTAGGCGAACGTCAATCAATAACGTTAAATGGAATGAGTTTGTTGCTGTTATTGTGTAATTTAATATTTTGCCACGTCCACTGGAGCGCTTTTTGCCACAATATGTCACTATTTAAAATACCTCGGATTGCTTTGCTGCCAATTTTGGCAAATTTTCCCTTATTTGTAAGTAATTAAGTATAAGTTTACGATTTTATAATATTTTTTTATAAATCCTACGACGAATCCGAAACGAATAAGTGATAATCAACAAAAGATAGGTGAATTCATTGGTTATATAGAACTATAATCAGTTTGTATGTCTCCGTATTAAAATTCGGGGGTATGATTTTTTTTTAATTTGGGCGGAAAATATTCAAAATGATCATTAAAAAATGCGGAGCAATCGGAGAAAAAAGTTATAAATTGCGATGTCGCTCCAGTGGGTATATACAATATGCAGTCGGTTTAGGGGAAATACTTACACAAAATATAACTAAATGTTCCAGAAAGGGGAGAGAGGAATGCAGGAAAATATACCGCCGAATATCAGAAGTATGAAACATTTTTTCATTTCAATGCATCAAGAATAAACTGCTTGTCTATAATACTGTATATACCAGCGTATAAGTACAAAAAATTGACACAGTAAATAAATTATTTTTTTATCCATAGATACCAAAGATATTGAAGTTGGTAAATAACGTACAAAACTTTTAATTTTATATTAATTATAATTTCGGGGGCGGGAGATAGTTGGGGATCAACTGTCGGGAAACTGTCGGGTCACGGCCTCACCTGTGCAAAAAATGCTTGTTCCTCATTTGGCCGTATGCACAAAATTGTTTGTATATTTGTAGTAGGTACACCTGCCTACGACAGATTTAATCCAATATTAAACCGAAAGATACATGATTATTTATTTATTTAAACGCCCATAGGGCTTTTACATATAGTGCAGTACATGTGTTTGGAAAAATATAAGAAATAACATAATATAATATAAACATAATATAAATATAAGAAACAAAATAAAGATAACATAAGATATACAAAATATAGATAACACCAAGTATAATAGTTGACACAAAGCAGGTAACATAGAATATATGGTAAGTAAATTAATGTGAGATTGTTATTTTAATTATGGAAGAATTTAACGTTCTTTTGTATATTTGTAGTAGGTACACCTGCCTACGACAGATTTAATCCAATATTAAACCGAAAGATACATGATTATGGAAGAATTTAACGTTCTTTTGTATATTTGTAGTAGGTACACCTGCCTACGACAGATTTAATCCAATATTAAACCGAAAGATACATGATTATTTATTTATTTATTTATTTATTTAAACGCCCATAGGGCTTTTACATATAGTGCAGTACATGTGTTTGGAAAAATATAAGAAATAACATAATATAATATAAACATAATATAAATATAAGAAACAAAATAAAGATAACATAAGATATACAAAATATAGATAACACCAAGTATAATAGTTGACACAAAGCAGGTAACATAGAATATATGGTAAGTAAATTAATGTGAGATTGTTATTTTAATTATGGAAGAATTTAACGTTCTTTTGTATATTTGTAGTAGGTACACCTGCCTACGACAGATTTAATCCAATATTAAACCGAAAGCTACATGATTATGGAAGAATTTAACGTTCTTTTGTATATTTGTAGTAGGTACACCTGCCTACGATAGATTTAATCCAATATTAAACCGAAAGATACATGATTATGGAAGAATTTAACGTTCTTTTGTATATTTGTAGTAGGTACACCTGCCTACGACAGATTTAATCCAATATTAAACCGAAAGATACATGATTATTTATTTATTTATTTATTTAAACGCCCATAGGGCTTTTACACATAGTGCAGTACATGTGTTTGGAAAAATATAAGAAATAACATAATATAATATAAACATAATATAAATATAAGAAACAAAATAAAGATAACATAAGATATACAAAATATAGATAACACCAAGTATAATAGTTGACACAAAGCAGGTAACATAGAATATATGGTAAGTAAATTAATGTGAGATTGTTATTTTAATTATGGAAGAATTTAACGTTCTTTTGTATATTTGTAGTAGGTACACCTGCCTACGACAGATTTAATCCAATATTAAACCGAAAGATACATGATTATGGAAGAATTTAACGTTCTTTTGTATATTTGTAGTAGGTACACCTGCCTACGACAGATTTAATCCAATATTAAACCGAAAGATACATGATTATGGAAGAATTTAACGTTCTTTTGTATATTTGTAGTAGGTACACCTGCCTACGACAGATTTAATCCAATATTAAACCGAAAGATACATGATTATGGAAGAATTTAACGTTCTTTTGTATATTTGTAGTAGGTACACCTGCCTACGACAGATTTAATCCAATATTAAACCGAAAGATACATGATTATGGAAGAATTTAACGTTCTTTTGTATATTTGTAGTAGGTACACCTGCCTACGACAGATTTAATCCAATATTAAACCGAAAGATACATGATTATGGAAGAATTTAACGTTCTTTTGTATATTTGTAGTAGGTACACCTGCCTACGACAGATTTAATCCAATATTAAACCGAAAGATACATGATTATGGAAGAATTTAACGTTCTTTTGTATATTTGTAGTAGGTACACCTGCCTACGACAGATTTAATCCAATATTAAACCGAAAGATACATGATTATGGAAGAATTTAACGTTCTTTTGTATATTTGTAGTAGGTACACCTGCCTACGACAGATTTAATCCAATATTAAACCGAAAGATACATGATTATGGAAGAATTTAACGTTCTTTTGTATATTTGTAGTAGGTACACCTGCCTACGACAGATTTAATCCAATATTAAACCGAAAGATTCATGATTATCGAAGAATTTAACGTTCTTGTTTCTATTCGATTTTTTTTTCTTATTTCCAAAACTTATTTTTTATTTATTTATTTATTTTTTTATTAGTATCTATAGCAAAATTTGTACATAATGTATTTATAAATTGTATTATATTAAGGTATTAAAAAGGTTTTTTTTTTTCACAGTCCTCCTCACTAGGGTTTCCTGTTCTGAGTATCAAAATTATTTGTTTATAGGTAACGTTTAAGGAATTTAAAATTTAAAAAAAAAATTATTGCCCTTGCATGGGTAGTATATAATTTTCCTGGAAAATCGGGACATAGATTAGAAAATACCGCCGGAAGCTTTTTGATTAATGTGAATATTGCGTATTTATCATCCGCCATCTATTATGCCGTCCGAAAAAGTTCCATAACACCCTTGTGTAGCATACACCAAACTTAATACACCTTCAAAGTATATACTCAATTGGGGGCAATAAAAAAAACTGAAAACTTTCGCATAAAAACAGTGGCTAAAACCTTATTTAATCCATCAAAACGTTTGAATGCGTATTATTATTTTCTTGTATTCAAATTAAATACCACTCATTTCTTACATTCTACTTTTCACGCTCATATTAACACACCAATAGAATTATTTCTCACGAAAGCCACATTATTCTAGTTTCCCGTCCACATAAATTCGTGGTTTATTTCGGTCGCAACAATAGAGTAGGGCAAACTTTGCCCTACAAAATAATCTAGTAATTTCTACTATAAATTTATTATGAAGGTCGAGGTTACTGAGGTGACACTATTCACGAAAGGTTTCCAATCGATGTTAATCTAAATAAATTACATTCACTAAAAGCTTTCGACCACAATGATAAATATCAAATTTGCGAAAGCTCCTATTTAGATACCCCATTTAACTGATTGTATTGCCTCATCTGGGCCAACTTTTAATTTACGCCGCGATTTGGTTATTTGGCTTCTGTGAACGAATCGATAATGAAAAGTAAATTTATTAAAAATGTTTCATTCAAATGCATCAAGAATAAAACTACTTGTCTCTATATGCCGGCGTATAATTACAAAAAATCATCATCATCATCTTCATCCCCTTATCCTGATCGGATCGGGGACCCATTGCATCGACAAGGCTCCTCCGTACGTTCCTGTCTTGTGCTGATTGTTCGGCCTCCGTCCATGGCAGTCCCATCCTCTCTTCACACAGTTTCCGGAGCTGCCTCGCCCAGCTGTGTCTGGGGCGGCCCACTTCACGTCTACCCTCTGGAATCGCACTTAGTATTTTCCTCGGAATTCGGTCATCAGACATTCTTAGTACATGAAGCCACTTCAGTTGCGATTTTTCTATGAAGAGTAGCAGAGGTTCAATGTTTAGATCGTCTCAATGTTTAGTACAAAAAAATTTACACTGTTAATAAATTCGTTTGATACCCATACTAACTTATTATTATAGGTAATTTTGAAGTAGATTTTAGGTGTGAAATTGGTAAATAATGCACATAAAAACCATTAATTAACTAAATAATTTTATATTAACTATAATTTCGGGGGGCCAACTGTCGGGGATCAACTGTCGGGCCACCCAAGTTTACATGTAAACTTGGGTGTTCCTTACTGTAAGTTACTTGTAAGTTTTAATTATCTCTTGTATTTTTATCGGAAATGTGAAGATGGTCTCGGATAAGGAAATCCGCCATTCTAAAAACCAATATTTATTAAAAATAACAAGCTTCCATAAAGCCTTGTAAATTCTATAAAAAGTCCCATAAACTGAAGCCTCATTTAGAAGGAAGTTAAATTGGCGCCTAGACTGTAGATTATGTAGATATTACGAGGTGGGAGTTGGTGCTCCACCATTTACACTACGCGTTTTTTGCTACTAACACGCTGTCAGTTTGACGTAAACTTTTAAGTATACGTAACGCTTATGTTGGTGTCGTGGGATCTAGCAGACGAAGAGTTGAATTTGATGATGATCAAACTCTATTTTTGCTTCCTTTACAATATAAACTGTCACCATATCAATGGAACACGAAAGTTGCTTGATGTTCGTTACGTACTAAGTAAATGGCATTTCAGGATTTCCAAAACAAAATTGAAGAGTCACTTTTGTTCTCAACAGTTTATTTTTCCTTTCTCGAAGTTTTCCACTTTAAGACGAATTATATGTATTTTAATTAAATGAAAACAAATCACTTTGTATTCCTCACTTATTTATTCAAAATTATAAACATGTCTTGAAACCAATGGCTTTTTCCTCAGGATAATATGAAAATTAACAAATGAAAAACAAGTATTGACAAATTAGTACCTATACCTTTATTCAAAGAAACATTACAAAGAGTGCTCATTAATTAAAAATAGCATAAAAACGTATCATGCTCATTAGTTAAAAATATCATAAAAACAATTACATAAAATATGTATTTTTTTTTTTAAATTGAAGAGTTAATAATTGTATTTATGTATTAAAAAGTTATAAATCCATTGTAATTGTGTATAAAATTATTAATCCTTCTTTATTTATTTATGTCAAAAATGTGGTTGACATACTCAGAATAATAATTTTAATATTCAAACATCTTCGGTGTTCTTTAACTCTAAGTATTAAAATTCTGGAAGTGTTCCCTGTGTAAAAAGGTTACAAATTAATTTATTGACCCCAGAGTTTTTTATTTTTTTTTTATTATTATTTAAAATCCGGTTGGATAGTATTTGGAATGTTGTATGTGCTAAATAAATAAATTTATGAAATAAAACTCTAGCAGCTTTAGTCAGTAAGCCAGGAAATAAAACGATCTCTTCTCAAATTTCATACAAAATCTGAGAAGCGAAATTCGGAACGCGCTAAAAAAAAACTCCATCTCTGAAAGAGGCCGAAGACAGCCTTCCGCAATAACAAGAATATTATTTTAGAAAATGAAACTCTAATTGAATTCCCAAATTGGTTTTCGAGATTTTTTATAGAACGATTCAATTATTACATCTCTTCTCCCATTTTCCGTTCTACATCATTTCCCTTCGTTTTATTTTCACCTTCCCTTCCTCCGTTATTGGCAAACCGAATATTTTTACTGTTTATGAACAATAATGATTTTGTCCGTTCGTTTTAACTGCCGGCGAACATGGTTGGCTGCTTTGGAGGTATTTACATTCCATTTGTGAGTTTTTATGGTTATACAATCATATTCAATAACTGGTTCACTATGCAAAGTTTCAAATTCTTCCGTCGAATAAGGAAAGCTGTGGGTGCATTTCTGCATTACTCTGTTCTACCAGATGGACGGAATTTACCTAACGAAGTTATGGATCAGATAACATAATACTTTAGCCATTAGTTATAAAATCATCTGCAGCCATTGAGAATATCTCAGTGCCTCCAGTTCGCTTTACAATAGTTTCCTATATCGCATATCTCGCAGAACAGTGTCGTAAGTCAAAATTTTCTATTTTTTATTTTATCTTTGAAAAGTAAAGTAATTGTGATTATCCATGTCCTACAAAAACCGTATTACGGTAGATCACTCCACCTCTGAGAGATGTCGCTAGTTTCTCTTTTCGACGGGAGCACTTGTTCTTCATTCATTAATTTGTTTTCGCTCTCCGTTAAAATTAAGTTTTTTGACTTACGACACTTTTCTACAGGATGTAAAGTGGGAAATTTAAAGTCTTCGTAACCAATATTCATCGTTTCGTGGGCCCTTGAACATTAAATAATTAACTAACTCTCACCCCGTTTACCGCGGGGGTAGGCCCACATCTCTCACACATACTCTTCTCTTAGTCTGACTCTTGACATGGCCCGACTCTAGTATTTGGTTCACTTGATTTTGTCTTCCTCAGGCGTCCTCAAATTCTTCTCATTCGCGTCATACATTTTCCTTACAATCCTTCCTTCAAGCCATCTAAGAGTCCCATTCTTAATCTCATTCCTTACCTACGCTTACATCAGCACTGCATTCTTTTGCGAATCTCCACAATTCCCACACGATCATACATGGTTTTACACCACACACTCATAGGGATCTCATTTCTACAGCATTCAGTCTGCTTTCATCCTTCCTCTGACAGTTCCATGCCTCATTGCCATACATCAGAGTAGGTACCAGAACTCCATTGTGGAGCGCGAACTTCGCTTCTTTGGACACTTTTTTTTTGTTAGCGCCACCGGGATCAGTCGTCCATTTCTGCAATTACTCTTCTTTCATTCTGTCAGCCTTTCCATCTCTCGTAAACATACTTTTCAAATACACAAGCTTATCAACCTACTCCAAGCACTCATCATTTACAACTTGTATTTATTTCACTTTTATACAAAACTTGTGTAAATGTAAAATAAATTAGTGATGTTTGTAATTTGTCGGCACATTTAAGAGAATTGCCAATGGTTTTGGTTTTGAGTTAGTTCCTCTTTTGGCCTCTTACAAGTGCAGTTTAAAAAAAAAATTACTTCTGTAGATAGATTCGTATTTTCATATTTCATATGCTTTATTTCAGAGTGGAAGATGCTCTTAATATTGAACCTGTGGATGACTTAGGTTTCTCCTCTTCCATTACTTCTTCCAGCATTCCCAAATTGGAGATGCCATAAAAGCATTGATGTTACTTTGGAATATCTTATCCTAACTGCGTCATATATTCTCAGTCTGTGCTATGGTATAGGCGGTTGATAATCATGCAAATTATTATCATAAATGAAATTGAAAAACGAAGACGTAATCGCTCGAAATAAAGTCGACGTCGCATGTCCAAGGATCCATTATTTTTTATTAGCTGATGCTTTTCGCAGATCATCACGTAGTATTTATCTTCATCTTGAACAGCATCATAATATTACTATTTATTTATGAAATATGCTTTTAAATGTGTTGTGTTGCCTTGTAACTTCGCAACGCCCTACACTGAGAGAAGAATCCAGTGGGAAGGCTGTAATACCTTGAATTGGACCGAGCCTCAGAATCTTGTCACTAAGTTTCCTCGACACCTAGTAAGCTAAATTTTACTTTGTATTGAATCCGCATTCAGTTTGTTAAAAGTCAGCTAGTGTTTTATTGTAAGGCCCTGTTAATATAGCGTTGCCATTGTGCAATCAACAAAATTTTCAAGTCAATGTCAGCCACTAAAAACATCGCAACCTAAGAGTATGGATATTTAGTTCCATGATCGCAACGATTCATATTCTATGAATACCTTTATAAAAAAATTCGCAGGGTTGTTTTTCTATTTCAGTATAAATGTGATTAATTTCGTATTAGGAATGATATTATGAACATTAGGTTGCAAAGAGATGTTTGAAGAATAAAATAAATAAATTATATTATTGTTTCATAAATATTTTGGTTTTTGGGGCAGTCCCGACATTTTGTCGAGTAATTTTTTTATATGAATAATGTGATCATAATTTTTGTCTTTTTATTTTTTTCAATTAACTCCACACAGTTGGCCCTGAGGAAAACAATTTCTTTCGATGCCTTTGTCATCTGGGATGCTGTGGGGAGAGTCTTTTTGAGGAGAGGAAGGAATGAACATCGGTCTTGAAGAGACCCATGTTGTAGGAAGGGGGAAACACAAAGGCCGAGCCGTTAAACACAAGTAAGAGTCGAAGAAGCGACTAGTTCTTATGTGGCAAATGTCAACCGTGTACATATGTTGGACACATAATGTACACGGTTTGCGTTTGGCGTATTTCCCGACTAAGGTGCCGAAGGGATAAATGACTCTTCAGAGCATCTTCCATTGAAATACCGGTAGAACAAGGATAGCATTCCCACCCGACGCCTGTGCTTTCTGCGCAGAGTCGAGGGTACTTTTCAGGTATTTTGGGGTACCAGACCAGAGGTGGCTGCCAAATTCAACCGTTGGATGCACTTGCGATTTGTACAGGGTTAGCAGTTGTGTACTATTAAAGTATCTGCGGGCCCTGTACAGTACGCCCAGTTTTTGAGAGGCTCACTTAACTCTGGCTTTTTTATGAAGCCCTCGGATGGTGTCGATATGTAAACACTGTAGTGTTCGTTTTACCTTATTCAGTGTTTATTTCCCACATTTCTTATATGAAATCTTGTGCAGGTAAAGCAAAATGAAAGTGTCCCTCTTTGTGCTTTGGACTGCATTGTTAGTTTAGTTACCACATCTGTCCTCCGCGCGGTGGATAGAGGCAGTGTTTGTTGTTCTTCAGAACAGAACTACTGGCGCCCACGTGGCACACTGTTTGAAGGTACAGCCTCCCACAGCCCGCGGAGTATTACACTATCCTACAGACTCTGGAGCTAATAATACCGCAGCCTCCTGTGAGATCACTCGTCTCGGATCGATGACCGATATTATTTACATCAGTGATTCTCAAATTGGTCCAGGTGGACCCCTAGGGGTCCATGGGAGACCCGACGGGGGTCCACGTTGGCGCGATAAAGAAATGGGGGTCCACAATTTGTAAGTGGGGGTCCACGAACTGGTTTCAATTGCGACCCATCCCGTGCCCCATATCCATATCCCATCTCACCCCTCGTCTCAAATCCCATTACACCCCCTCCATAACGGAGCGACTGGCGTACAGCGCACGTTGTTGTACCGGTTATGCATGAGATCTTAAAATGCCTAGCTAAGCAAGAGGGGGGGCGTAATGGATGTGGTTGTACTGTACTGGGAACATACCCCCCGTCCCATATACCGTTACGCCCCCTCCGTCGTGGCAAATATAATCTCGAATACTGGTCCATTTTGCCCCCATTTGAAAAATTCGTAGACTGCAGTCGGTACTGCTCCGTTGTGACAGACCACACCTCGCCATTCAATATTCAGTACATTGCATGTCGAGTTTTGGGAATATGGTAGAAATGTACCTGCAGGGGGTCCACCGTGACCAGTAAAATTTTGAAAGTGAAAACAAAGTTTGGGAACCTCTGATCTATAGGATCAGGCCTGCGAGAGAATGAGATAGAATAATCGGGATCCTCTTTGTGCGGTGCTTCGCAGCCTCCCCACGCTCGTCTACTTTAGTTGTCTGAAGGTTTAACTTCTACCGCGTGTAAACTGCACACTTTTCTTCACACTAATTTTTTTTTCTTCCAAACCAAACAACAACTAAAAAAACTTTCTTTCACTTGTCATCACTGGTCACTCAGACGAGTTTCCGCCAAACCCCTCACCCTAACTACGGTGACGCTAACTTTCAATATCTGCTGATTTTTTCATGTTGTAAATTGAAAAATGTCACCGTAGACCAAAATTTCACTTAAATTTTTTTTCCAAGTATGTCAGAAATCGTTGGTTAAAGTAAGTCAAGTATCTACTTCTTGCAACATTCTTCATATTACTACTATTCTGGGTGATCTATTAATCGAGAATTTATTGCTTTATAGAAATAATTACCCAATTTACCTACTCTAATAGCTTACGGTATATCGTCCTTTCAGAGGTAAAATTCATTTCGTGCCACTTAGTGAGCTTTTACCTCTAATGAGACAATATAATATATGTATGGCAATATTACTTAAAATGAATCACTTATAATAATATAATTAACATAAGTTTCATCCATTTAATATTGAAATGTATTACGCCATGATGATTTACTATAAATATAGAGGGTGTAAGGTATAACTACACGTAACCGAATCCGAAGGATTTTAATCAGCGATTCCTTTTGAATTTTGAAGTACAAAAAGTATACGTCGTTTTGACGTCCGATGATTTTTTTTCCTATTAAAAACAAAAAAATATATTTTTCAATCACATGTTGCCGTTGATTTCCTATCATACACGTCGTGATACGCGCGCTGTTTCGTGTGTTCCTGGGCTATACCCGACTACTCAGTTGCGATGTGTGATGGAAAATATTTGATATTTGTTTTTAATTGAAATCAATATCATCGGACAGGAAAATAACATCTACATGTTTTATCCCAATTATGGTTAAAACTAGACTTAATACCTAGGTAGGTACCTACATTATTAATTCTTGTTTTGCTATCTACGTTTGGAGGTCAGGTAGAAATAATAAATGAGTTTTTGAAAAGGCTACATGAGTTTTTAAATCTCACAAATGTAAATTGCACTGAAGTGATTTTTGTAAATAAAATCTTCTGATGATTGTATATTTACATAAAATTTTAATTTTTAATTTAAAATTGCACGTTGCGTCGTATTCACGTATACGCCAACAATGCTAATTATAGGTAGGTGCCTGCTTTACAACGGTATTAGAAAAGTATTCGAAGAAATGGTTCTTAAGATAAGTATGAAAAAAAGATACGTACATTGTAAGAAATTGACTAACCATCTGTAACATCGTGCCGTTTCCCTGCAGGGGTAGACAGATAGGGCGAACCGTCAAGCAACTCGAACTTGGCACACATTCTTTGCCTCTTTCACACTTGTACATCGTCTCATACATACTCTTTTATTATTCTGGCTCTTGGCGCCCGACTTGATCGTTCCGTATCTTCCTTGGACGTCCCCGACTTCTTCTACCACTAAGATTTGCGTCCATTCACTCTACATGCCCAAACCATCTGAATCAACGGCATTCAGCCCTCCAATGGAGTTACCTGCATTTACCCTTCTTTCGATATTTCTATCAGCCTTCCTTTCTCGTAAACATGCTTCAAAAACTCATCCACTTGCTCCAAATATTAATCATCACAACTGTATTCCACACTGTTTTCTTACTCTCTCTTTCAAACTTTAAACTTACTTACATTCATCATTAACTCATTCTTCATACATACTTCGTGCATCCTAGACACGAGAGACTGTAGATTTGTAAAGAATATTTATGTAAAATGAAATACCTAGTTTGTTAAGCCTCGATGACATTGAGCGAGTTTACAAGCTACTATCTGGGAAAATCTGTTAAGTAAACTCGCTCAGTGTCATCGTATTACTTGCTAACTAGCGGATTGTGGACTTTCTGCCAAAAAAGTTGGAAGGTGGTCAACTTAACTCGCCACTCGCTCAAGATGGCGGCCTACAAACATCTGATTTCGTAACTGTCAGAATTAGTTCGCGCGAGAGCCGTAATTCTCGCTACTGGCTAGCGTGTGGCGCTAGCTGCGAGCTCAAGCTTTTTACAAAATGTCAACCGCATTGGTTGGCGCGAGAGTCGTTATTTTAGCTGCTACTATCGCTACTGGGCGAGTAGACAGTTTTGTGTGTCATTATGACAGTCTCACTCGCCGATTCACTCGCTTTTAAACTTACTGGCTAGTAGCTTGTAAACTCGCTCAACGTAATCGAGGCTTTATGCTATTTTTACCATGGAAAGAAAGGGAAATAAAAAAAACTACGCCAAGCCTAATTTTAAGGAGTCTTTAAATCAGTGTACTTATTACTTACGTTTATTAATAATGTTCATTGTTCTTATTATTTCATTCTTCGCATCCGTTTTTAAAGGTTAACATTGAATTTGTGTGACAGTGTGTCAACTTCATGTTCTTTGCAAATCGGAAATAGATGTTATGCAATTTATTGACCTTCAATTATCTTCGTCCGTAAAGAATAGATTTCTCGAATACGGACAGCTGACGACATTTCTCGGCTGACGACAGTGACGACCAGCTCAATTTTTCGAGCGTCAACATTCGTATTTAGATTTAGGCCGTACCAGAATTGCAGCCGTTTGTCACGGCACTAATTTAGCTGACATAAATCCCTATTCCTGGCGGAAACTTTTTGTGGGTTTATGCTATTAAATTTTATCTCAATAACTGAGTATACCCGGTCAACGTACCCGGGGAGTATAAGCGGAAGAGGTAAGGTATTAATAGTCACCATCATAGTTTTGTTGCTTGTGGAAACATAGAGTTATGAGTTGTGTTGAGGAATATTTGTCAAAAGCTTTCCGCGGCGTTTCGTGACATGATTTTCAGTTTTTGTGATTGTTGCGAACATTTTCTTCGCTAGCTTTTAATGTGATTACATGTTGTTTTCTTTCTTATTAGAATCTTTTGTTGAAAATTATTCATAAAAGGCAAAATTTGATTGTGAATGTTTACTACTTTATTTTTAAATTGGAGAAAACTGTGTTTTAGGTAAATATCAGCTTATTTTTTTTTTTTTTTTTATATTAACTCCACACAGGAGGCCCTGAGGGAAATAATTTCCCTCAGGGCCTATGTCATCTTTGAAGATGCTGTGTGGAGGGTGCTGTTGAGGAGAGGAAGGAGTGAACATGGGTCTTGAAGAGACCCATATTGTAGGAGGGAGGAAACACAGAAGCCGGCAAATCGTTCCACAGCCGGGCTGTTGAACTCAAGAACGAGTCGTAGAAACGACCCGTTCTCATGTGACTAATGTCAACCGTGTACAAATGTTGAGCGCGTGTTTGGCGTGTTTCCCGACTATGCACCGGTGCCGAGGGGATCAGTGACGCTAGTTCCTCGGAGCATCTTCCATTGTAATACCGGTAGAACAAGGACAGCATTCCCACCTGACGCCTGTGCTCTAAAGATTGCAGTCCATTTGTTAAGTTAGGAGAATCTATCAAACGGACCGCCCGTTTCTGCACAGAGTCGAGGGTTTTTTTCAGGTATTTTGGGACTCCAGACCAGAGGTGGCTGCCAAATTCAACCGTGGGGCGCACTTGCGATTTGTACAGGGTTAGCAGTTGTGTACTATTAAAGTATCTGCGGGCCCTGTACAGTACGTGGATGAAACATTCATGAAAATAAACATGCCTGTTGCCGAATTTGAAATAAATATGTTTTTCAACTATGTAATGATTATTTTTTAAATATGAACTTCACATAAATGTTTTGTTGACAGTTTTCATCTTTTAACCCCTCAGGATAATTTGTTCGGTTTTCATAACAAATCACACAGGTCTCGTAGAAATCGCTGTGTCTCCCGTACTATAATGGTTAGAAATGTGATTTAAACGGTGTTAGAAAGATAAAACACCACGTTATATTTTTAAATTTGAAAGTTGACTGCAAAATAATTCAAATGTTCACACGACTTCTACCATTCACATTCGCGTCGTATATTCTCCTTACACTCCTTACTTCGTTAATTTGCTCTTAACTAATTAGGTCTTGCTTGCAAATTTTGTCGAAATATCTACATTTATCAGAACTTTTATTTCGTGTGTACAAAAATATTATTTTCCCCACTCTTATTGGCGGGAGTTCAACAAGTTTATAATAAAATTTAACGATAGTCACTAAAATAAGCTATAATTCTTTTGCTTTTAATTTTAAGCAAAATCTACTCTTCACTATCACCAGCATCCAGAATTTAAAATTAGACGCCGTATTTACGTGAGACATGGCATGCAAGCAGCAAGCATCAGGCAGTTGGTTGTATATTGATTATAAAACATGACATGGGTTTTGGCCAGTGACTTCATTAAGCAAACGTTATAATTTGTCTTCAAAAGAACTCACAGCACGCAGCAATCATCATACTCGTCAATAAAAATTATCATAAACATGATGGGGCGAGGTTTCACTTGGTATTATTTATAATTAAAAGGTGATATTTACAAACGAATCGTAAAATTTTCTCGAATCAATATCATACCAGAATCCATTGAATAATA
Source organism: Glyphotaelius pellucidus (assembly GCA_936435175.1). Taxonomy (NCBI): domain Eukaryota; kingdom Metazoa; phylum Arthropoda; class Insecta; order Trichoptera; family Limnephilidae; genus Glyphotaelius; species Glyphotaelius pellucidus. The sequence continues at coordinate 6,070,238 of OW386539.1, read as the reverse complement.
ATATTTCTTGGTAAAGTTACTAATCAACCGTCATCCTCACCGGCCTTTTTTATTGGATTAAATTTGAGTTTTGTAATGTGGTACAGAGTAAATGAATATTAATGCCCTAGCGACTGTACGGTTGAAATTTAATAATCCGACTCCGAGTACAACTCTGACGCCGCGTCATATGGAAACCATCTATGGACGTGAAGTTTGTGACTGTGCTACTATCGTAATAGAACCGAATGAAAGCAAGTAGCTACTCTTGTCAAATAATAACAGTACATCTTCAAATTACCCGTAAAGTTCAATCCCACGTATCCAAACTAGAAACTAATTAGTATAAATCCTCTTAAAAGCTCCGCCTGCGTTTTCTCACGTAGTTACCCTAAAAGGCCAATTAATATTCACTTGTTCGGTGAAACGTTCCGTGAAAAAAAGTATTAAATATCTCGGAGTAACCCTAGAAAATAGATTAACTTGGAAAAAGCACATAAATGAAACCCTTGCCTCGGCAAATAAAATCCTTGCAGCCCTTTTCCCATGTTAAGCAAAAAAAAGCATAGCCCTGGGCGCTTCCAGATGGATGAGAGTAGCCCGACTTCATAGAGATTCTGCTTTTTAAAAAAACTAGTCTCGCGGAAACCTTTTACGCGGGAATTCCCACCCATGAAAAAGAGTCCATAAACTGCCTCGCCCGGTACAACGAAAACGTACGTACCACATATAAAAAACCTAAACAAATCCTCTGACCAAAACAAAAATTAATATAAATTCATGAAAGAGAAGGGGGCCTTTTTGGCCCGGAGCTCTGTATGCCAATATTTCAAAAAGTCATCTTCAAATTAGTTGAATTCTTTTTACTCTGACATTGACAAGATTCCGTACATGGTCCAATAAAGTAACAGCTATTTATTAATGATTTTTAAATTCGCTAATTTCGTCGTGCCTCCATATTATTAAATCAACATTCAATTTAACAGTAATATCAAAGTACATAATATTACGTTGATTTATGTATATTAATTCTTTCTCATCAACATGTCAAACACATTCTAATTTTAATATTAGCCTTTTCCTTGTATTTTATTCGATTCGCTTTAGGAATGTCGTTTCTGCAGATGTTTTTTCGCAATTTATCGGAGTTGAATTTTAAATGGGTTTGATGAAAAGTGATTGGATTCGGTCGACTGCATCGGATCAACGGAATAAATTTCCTAGCTGATTTTATTTATGGCTTCACTAAGTATTCTATTTTCTAATAATTTTTTATGTTCAAACCGTTAGATGCATTTTATATTATTTATTTTTAATTAAAAGAGAAAACTGATAATTAATTCATAACATTAATATTCGGTTTTTAACCCAATTTTTTGTAAAATGTCACCTCAAAGGCGCTTTTATCGCGTGAAATTATTATGTCAATGATTAAGGCGGCGCTCAAAAAAAGAAGATGGAGAGATATGCCATTACGAATGTTGGACAGAGCGCGCTAATATTTTCAATGATAAAATTGAAGCGAAAATTGTGAAAATGCTTAATAAAACATGACTCGTTTAAAATAGAGCAAAAATCTCGTGGATACCATCTTAAGTATCATTTAAAGAAACACTGAATTTTTTCACAAATATAACTTGTAAAATAATAGAAATAGACTTGTTTTTAATAATTTTCGGAGCATACTTTGCGATTTTTTTTCTTTCGAGGGAATTTCATATAATTTACGTTTCGGCGTGGAACGCATCTAAATATTATCTTCAAAAATAACATATATTTTTTTAGGAGCTTAAAAATTTCAAATGTTTAAAGGGATATAAGAAATTGGTAGAAATTCGGGTAGCGGCGGCTTAATTGTGATGAACATTTATATTTGACTTTTCACGTTATCTTATAATACATAAAAATGAATGTTTGTTTGTCCTTTATGCGTTCCTAAACCGTTCATCCGATTTCGATGAAACTTTGGTGATTTGTTGTGCGCATGCCCGCGAAGGTTTCTAGGTAAAATGGTGAGCCCTGGCGTTATGAAATTTAAAAAAAAACACCCGCGAAGGTAAGGTTCTGTATATAATGGTGAGCTGTGGTGTTATGATTTTTTTATAAAAAATTACGATAAACCAAAAGCACGTCAATAAACAGAATTAAAACACAAACACGTTCTTTCTTTGAGTGGCATTGCAATTGTTAAAATAAAATTTATTAAGTATGTATTTGTAACTCGTAGAAGACACGCTTAATATCGCCCTTGTCCACTTTTTCAGAATCGTTTTACAGAAACATTAGATTGAAATCACACATCACCACATCAGCTCAAAGACATTTCATGTACCTAGCTCCTAAAATGTTTAACCTTCTCCCCGAGAACCTAAAATCCGAAACCCAACCCCATATCTTAAAAAAAAATTTATCAAAATGGATCCTTACATTCAGTAACGGTGATGAGTAAAAATTTGCTATTTTAATTGAATTGTAATATAATTGATAAAACTTGTAACATAAATTAATTTAATGTGTTAATTAAATTACTAACTTAATTTGTTACTAAATATGTTACTTAAACTACTTAAATGAATTGCATAAGTTAATAGCTGTACACTGTACCTACACAATCTGTAATCTTCATCCGCCATAACACAGGGACATCCCTAGCATGGCGGATGAATTAACACAATTTTTTGTTCATTGTATAAACTTCTTTTAATAAATAAATAAAATAAATAAATAAATAAAATAAATGACTTTATCTATGTTTATTATTATGAAAGCGTTTAGGGTACCGTCGTCCCACTGACCCCTGACTGTGAAATTCTGGTATTTACATAAAATAAATTCTTTTCCAATATGCAAACACGGTAACCAACTCGGTTGAATGACTACCTACGCTAGATTTGTATGGAAATCAAATTTATAACTAGTATTTATTAATAGTTATTAGTAGTATCTAGTACTATTAATCTTGCTATTTGCGTTGATTTCTGATAACTCTTACGCCTTTGAGTAATTAAAAAAAAAAGTTTTTAATACTGCGAAACATTTTCGAAGATCGCGTCACGCAATAACAATAATTCTCCGCTTCCGTGCTTTTTCGGCACGATCAATAAATACATTTCTACCATCGCCTGACAGCGAGGGAAAATATCCCTATTGTATATTCGCCTCTAACGTCATAAAAAAGAATATTTATAAATGAATATTTTCCCGCTGCCACATCTTTGAACGTGGAAAACGCGTGGTTCTGGCTTCACGCAAAATTTAACAACAGTTTAGCCCTTGTTTTTGGAAAGCGGGTTTGTCCGAGTGGCATTTATAAATTCATTTTACCAAAGCTCTAACTAACTAACTAACTAACCATCACGCCGTTTCCCCGCAGGGGTAGGCAGAGAGGACGGACCGCCAAACAACTCGATCTTGGCACACACTCCTTGCCTCGTTCATATTCATACATGCTCTTCTATTATTCTGACTCTTGACATCGCCCGACTCAAGTATCTGATTCACTTGGTCGTGCCATGTCTTCCTCGGGCGTCCCCGACTTCGTCTACCATTCATATTTGCGTCACATATTCTCCTTACGCTCCTTTCTTCATTTATTCGCCCTACATGCCCAAACCATCTGAGCGTCCCTTTCTTAATCTTACTCATTACGCTTACATCAGCCTTGCATTCTTTGCGGATCTCCACATTTCTCACACGATCATAGATGGTATTACGACACATACGTCTCAGGGATCTCATTTCTGCAGCATTCAGTCGACTTTCATCCTTTCTCTGCCAGTTCCATGCCTCACTGCCATACATCAGGGTAGGTACCAGCACTCCATTATGGACGGCTAGCTTCACCAAAGCTCTAGCGAAGTAAATCTATCATCAAAGTTGTGAACCATCTCATTATTAATTTGGTTTAATAATGATAAAGATAAATTGCAAATAAAACTTTATAATAATTTTATTTTTGACTGGGTCAAATACATTAAAAATAATGTTCGTTATTTGTTTTTGGGGTGTTTGCGCCGTGTTGCGCTACCTCCTTCTCTAGCCAATGTTTCGGACAGCATTACAGTGTCGATCATCAGGGCAGATGTGTTAAAAATAATATTGAATTAACATAAGGCCCATGTCAGTTCCTTGTGGTATTCTTTTTTTTAACAACGCACAATTAATTGAGAGGTCCAAGCGATTCAGCGTCACTTAGCGTGTGTAAAGGTGGGCGGATCGATCCAGTTGAATAGGTTACAAAATGGTAATGAACACTTGGATTTATTCCCACCTCCTACGCGTTTAACCAACTACAGATTTGCGCATAAATATTCATCGGACTTTCTATTGGGGACACAGTTTATTGTGTGGTTGTACATGTAATAAGCCATCATTCTAATGAGTCCCTGTTTCAGAATTAGATTACTAATAATGTTTATACTGGAGTTTCATCATGGCCTCAATTTTACTTCTCCCAAGTTTCTGGAACAATCGATGCTTTGTTTAATGCATTTCCGAGAGTTGGTCAATTGTGGCAGGTGTGAAATCTTATTATGCACTATCATTGTTTTCGATTTGCAGCTAATTTATTACATTCAATGGGTGAAAGTTATTAAATCTGAATGGAATTTACCGCTTAGATTTCGTATTGATTGTAGGAACAACGATGTTTCTGAAATGAGATCAAGTGTAATGTTATATTATATACACAGAGAATTTGTTGAAGCCATAAGATAAAATCATAGTTAAATATCTTATCGTAAATGGACAGAAAAAAGTCAAAGTTTAGCTTTTTTTAGTATTTATTTATTGTTTTAACGTAGATAAGATTTTGTAATCGATACCTTCCGCCTTAAAAAGTTCAGAGTCAAACTACCGACCAAGGATGAATCTCCTCGGAAAATCATATCCATAATAAGTTTATAACCCAAAATTCCTTATGCTGTGCTATTATGAAATGAAACAACTTTTTGCCCGAAATATTAATATTTTTTGCTTTAGTATCCAAATTTGGTATATTTTTTATTGTTTCGAGTTCAGTCTATCTCTAAAATGCAAATTTTCTGAGAATATCTATATCTGTACCTTAATGCATTTTATGCCCATTGAAAGGCTTTGGCGTATCGTAATTAAAAATTCAGTATTCGAATACCATTATTAGTTCTTTTTACAGCCTTTATGGTCTGAGAGAAAAAATATTTTAAATAATTAAGGCCTTATAAACGTGTTTAAAATGTTACACAATTGATAAATTGTGCAATAATAATAATAATAATAATAATATTTGGACAATTTGTAGAGCGCCGTTTTTGTGAAAAATCACCTCAAGGGCGCTTGAATGGGCGCGCAAAATTAAAAATGCATTGTAAATTGTTGTTTTTCAGTTATGTAAAATTTTAACACCTTTATTTGTGTAAGGGGTTTAGAGTTTTGGGATAATTTAATTATAGTTGATGATTTCTTTATAAATTCCCTCGACAAGATATCATTCTGAAAATTGGCCAGGTATTTTAATATTTCTTCTTCAAACACAGCAAACTTATTTTGTGGCACCATTTTAATTCAAAATAAATAATAAACTTAGTTTTTACCACTTTTATTGTTTAAATAAGCTATATCGAGCTAAACTCACTTATTCAGGGTTTACTAACAGGGGTTCGTAAAGGGTTCAGTAAACCCTGAAGAAGTGAGCTTAGCTCACGAAACATGTTGGTTTTTTAAACAATAAAAGTGGTAAAAACTAAGATTATTATTTATTTTGAATTTTATTATTTATTTCCCTATCTGAACGTGTAACGGTCATGCTGAGAGCATACGAATTAGCATTAGGTGTAGACCTCATTTCTGTCCATCCAGAATTTTCCACTTTGGTCGATGGCTGCTATTTCTGCTTCAATTCACAACCCATAATAATTTCTATTATCTGCTGTTATCTTCATAAATTATTGTTCCAGAACTCTTATATCTGGTCACGCGTTCTGCTCACTCCCGTTTCAATTCCACCCTTTTAGCGATACCAGAAAGAATGAAAATTGACCATTAATAACCGATTTAGCAAAGAATAATCCAAATATCTACCTCAACGGTCAAGTAATTCATACGAGTGCTTATTGAGTCCTATCACAGTTTAAATGCAATTGAAATAAACTGCTCTCCGGCGCCGGTATCAATAAAAACAGCATCAAGTGGCCACTTGCACTAATGCCAATGATGATATGATGGCCATTTTCTAATGCATTTTGCATTTCTCCAACTGTTTGATGCGGCGCAATGAAAGTATTGATACTGGTTGGCCGTAGAAGACCGCACTATAATTATTAACAGATCGAGTTCTTGTTTTGTTGTCTTTTGTTTTTTAATTTATATATTTTAAAATTGTGTCTCCATAGCTCGTAAACCGATACAGAAATTATGATGAACAAATATTTTTGCTACTATTGCTACGTGCAATTTTATTTTGTACTGTTGAAAGCTGTTTCATCTTTGAATCGTTTTAAACAATCAAGTATACTATCTTTTATCTATCTATCTATCTGCTTCTTCTGTATACCTATTAAGATAAAGAAGAACGTATGTGGCAGGCGGGAGAGCGGCGTAGACCTGATTTGCATACAAATCTATAGTTTTATTCCGAGACATGAAAATTTGCCCACTTGCCCTTCAAAATAGGAAACTTACTGTCTACGCCTGATTTCGAAAAACTCTTCGTTAAGCCCTGGGAACGCCGGGAAGTCAGTCTAGTAATACATGTAGTATTGTGATATTATAGTACAGTTTGCATATCTCGTCAGTGAATTAATTTAAGGGGGTATACTAGTCTAGAAGCATGAATTGCAGGTGTTTTTTCAGGTGCAATCAAAGAAAAACTAATAATTTTTTTGTTGTCATTATCTTACCAAATATTTTAAACATTAAAGAATACATAAAAAAAGTCAAATGAAAAAATTTCAAAATTAAAAAGTTACACGGTGTTGAAGTGGGGGATCTCAAAAATATGGCGCGCCCTGGTGGACACGATTGCAACCCTCCTAGTAATCTTAAAAAAATACAAATTAATTTTTAATCCAAACAAATGCTGCTATGGATGAACCTTGGAGAAGTCATAAATTTTTTTTTTTCGCAAAATATAGTTCTGAATCGTGCGGTAAAGTAATGTATGGAGAAGGCTCACACCAAATTTCAAGTAAATTGGTTTAGTAGAACTTGAGACATCGTGTCAACCGTCTCGAAAAAAGTAGTTTTGAGAAAAATGCGTTTAAAATTTTGTTCTATTTAGATTCTGGTTAGATTCAGTCTAAACCGCGACATTAAAATGGTTATAACCTTTAAAATAATGCCAATTTCGAAAAATCCTTTTAAGGAGATATTTTGGAATATTTAAACTTTGGAAATATGAAGAAAAATATTTTTTTTCTGGACTAGAATACTGCCTTAAACAAAATTAAAATGTAACATGCACATTTTTTCCTCTCCCCTGATTCAAATTCTCACTTTTCGTAATAATAAAGGTAAATCTAACAGATAGAATAAAAGTATTCCGTATTAACCGAGAAGCGGAGTAATTCATAAATAATATAATTTGTATGTACTTGTATTTCTTCCTTTTATATCCATCAGAGCTTCTGTTCATTTTATATTCTCTGATCAAAGTTCGTAGAAAATGTGTTTAACAAGGTTAGCTCATCAAGGGGTAGGATGGTGATCGGATAAAAAATCGTGACGTAGCTTGAAGTCCATGTTCCAATGGGAGATTTGAAATCCTGTGAAATAAACGTCACGCGTTCGAAATTTCGAAAGCAGCACGAGTTTTTGTTTCGAAAAAGGCGCATATAAACTAACCTTGTTATACGCATTTTCTTGCGGAACCTTACTCTCTGATGTCATTTCACGATCAAATACCACAACTTATTGTTGTTGTTTTTTAAAACGATCTAATATTTTCTTCTTTATGCTTAAGTTATACCGTGGATAATAATTAAATAAATAAGCTCCGGAAAAATACTTAGTTTTTTTATTTTTTATTTTTTTATTTATTTATTATGAATCATAAATAGATACATATATTTTAAAATGATTCTATATAATATTTAGTTACACAATATATATATTTGATGTACCCCCATAAATAAGCAGGGCTTGTGTGTATGGGGGGGGTGTTATCATAATAGTTTTATTTGGTATAACTCATTTCATATTTTCACTATAATTTTTAAGTTAGATCGATAACCTACTTTACTCGTTTAGAGCCATGATTTAAATAACTTCTTTTTATTCTCGTTCATTCCTAAAGTCGTGCGAGTTTGAGATCGATGTTGAATGGAAAAGATTGTTTCATTTTGATCAAACATTTGTTACCATGGAAACTTAATGCCGCCTATTATTATAGAAATCGGTGGCGAGATAATCAAATAATATCGCTCGACTTTGTGTCGAATTGATCTGCACTATTGCTTTGGACTCTTTAATTAAATTTCGTTTTCCAATAATCCGTTTAATGTACGTCTTTCTTCACGTGACGATGAATACTGGCTCGGGATATCTCAAGAGATCTTTCTCTTCTATTTTGGTTTAACCATTTTCTAATTTCTCCCGCGGAACATAATAGGTATTTAGAATGTATGCTCAATTTGGTTCTGAGTGTGTTGTGTTCATTCGAGATCCCTCCCACTCGTAAAAAATAAGAGGGAATTGTTCACAGGTAAGACGAGATGGCGGCTTTTTGATCTAACTGTTAGATACGTCAAAAATAAGTATTGTAAATACTTAGGTACTGGTACCTACGTAGTCACGCCGTGTCGCGTAGGAGTAAGCGGATGTGATGGAGTTATACATATTTCAGTTATCGTGTTGAATATTTACCTCTTATTAATTTATAGTTTATACTTGTGACACGTTCCTACTGTCAGGTATCAGTCGTTTAACTCGTTTACTGCCTAACGAGTTAAGTGTATGAAGTCCCTTTTGGATGATTCGGCAGCTTCAGTAGTTTTAATGGTAATGGACTAACGGTTCGTTTTAAATGCATAAGATATGATATTCGGTGTTTTGATTTTGTAACGCTCATCGTATTTCATTGGTTTTAGGTTTCTGTTATGGATATTGTTGATCTTGAAACCATTGTTCTTGTAGCCCACGAGATTTTTGATTATTTTGAAAGAATGTCAGATAACAGAATATCACAGGCCATGCACCAGTCAGTAGATAGGTACCGAAGTGTAAACGTCCTTGAAGCAAAATAACGATGTGGTGTGAAAAGGACTGGAGTTATGCGGGAAGACCAGCCGGGTGGGGAAGGAGGCCTAAACTGCCTATTGAGGGCGAGCTGCGTGTTGTATACCTATTTCGAATGACAACCCACAAGACAGAATTGTCGTACGCCATAAAAATTGTTGGAGACAAGTCTTTGAGATTTTTAAAAATATTTTATTAAACATCATTAAAAATAATAATCGCTGTTACTTGATAGGTCATAACTTTTGGAGTTAACAAGTAGTTTTATATTTTATGTCGTCATATCATTTTTTGCAACATTATAGAATGCACGCAAAAATTTGTACGAAGTACACTTCTATCACGAGGAGTTACAACTATGTCACGTAATTTTTACTACAAAAATATAAACACATATTTTTTTTAAACGCACACAGTCGTTACGTCTTTAGTAAATAGATTTTAAAGTAATTATAAAATAATAATATTGGTAATTCTGTTGAATTTTTGTCGGAGACAACTTTATGTGCTTTATTTACTTTTTACTCTTCCAAAATTCCTTATTTTGAATTTTTTTCCGCTGACGAGACGGCTGTCTTTGTGCGCGGTGATTGCGCAATTTTGTGAAACTTCTTTAGCACCGTTGTGATTTGAAACTCGATGAAACGAAAACGAGCGCCACTAAAAAGAGACAAACACATATGTCTGTAGGATTTAGCCTGCGAGAGAATGAGATAGACAGGTGTACTCTTTGTGATAGATAGGTGTACTCTTTGTGCGGTGCTTCGTGGTCTGTTGACCACCTCTTTGGCGGTGCTGCGTAGAATAAAATGTAAAATAAATTTTAAACTTGGTGACAATATTATAGTAAATAAACCCTTTAATTATCCTACTCCTGATATTCTGCATTCGTCTCATTCTCTCGAAGTTTAGTTTTCTGAAGGTTTCACTTCTACTGCGTGTGAACTGCACACATGATTTATTTAATTTCTCTGATATCTAATTAATATTATTAATGGTTTTTGCTACGGTTTCACTATCACTATCAACCGACGAACATCACAAGATTCTTGTTACACGCAAGTTTTGGGATAAATAATGAATATTAATCAAACATACAATATATGTTTATTTTAGTACGTGTGATGTGTCTCCCCCCCCCCCCTCCCTCCATCGCACACTTTATAAGCATAATTTCAGATGCTTGTATAGCGTTTGATGTGTTGTATGGAACTACGACCTCCATGTCATGTGATGTCATTACCTCTAATGGATTCTCCTGCAGCTAATATATTATCTAACCTGCTCTTTGTTTCGTGTTTTTGCTGTAATCTCGCCTCACACAGGAAAAACCATTCATCATTTCAGCAGAAAGATGTTTTTTCTTTTATTCTATTTTGCTCGTATTCGCATAAGAATGTGACTTTGAAACTACTAATCTGTTAGGTAAACATCCACGTATTCATCACCTTTGGCGCCGAAGGATTATTTTGGCAAACGTTGTGAATATTGTTGAGATTTAATTAAGTTTTTATTATTTATTAACCAAGTTAAATAGCTGAGCCTTATCCAAGATGGCAGAAATTTTATATAATTGGATATAATCTAATCAATATATATATATTATAAAATAAAGTGTACAATGTGCGTGTCGCTAAAACTCAGAAACGAGTCCCGGTACGATCAAGGGAGTATGGTATGGTAGCCTTTTATCTCCCATCCATGAAGAAGGTTCCCGTTTTTACTTGAAGGGCATGGTTTTGAAGATATGAGGGCTGGATGTTTCGCCCTCTAGAAATTTCTAGAACAGGCCCGATCATTCGAGAGCATTCCAGAACATCTCGGAACATTCTAGAATGTTCGGGAATAGTCTGGAACGTGCGGGAACATCCCAGATCATTGTGGAACATTCCAGAACACTCTCAAATGTTGTGGAATGTTTTGGAACATTGTGAACCATTCTAAGCCTTTTTTGTAAGGGTAGGGCTACCCATTGGTAGGGATATATAAAGCAATATCTCTTGTCCGTTCAATCTCATACTCATCAACATATTAAATTATTAATAAAGAAAAAACATTAACATTAAAGAAAAAAAAATGCTAGTCTCTTTTCAGATTGGGAGTAAAAACACACCCAAAGCATTTTCAAGCCGCTAAAGGCAACGACGGCCATTCGCAAAACTCTTTTACACCAGCGCTTTTTAAATTCTGTCTGAATGCAGCTTTACTGGGTTTATTGAGATCAATTTTACGAAATGGGACGTGCTAACTAATAAATACACTACTAGGAACATCCCAGTTCATTGTGGAACATTCCAGAACACTCTCGAATATTCTGGAACATTGTGGACCAATCGAAACCTTTTTTATATGGGTGAGGCTACCCATTGGTAGGTAGGTGTACATAAAGCAAGAGCCGTCGTGGGTTCAAACGTCAGTTCAATCTCATTTCAACTCCCTGAGCGAAGCCGGGTACCCAGCCAGTTATGCATATATTTTAATATCATCGTTTTACATGTAATCCATATGTAAAGTCCCCAGAGAAAATAATGTTATAAAAACATTAATATTTTCTTATATTTATTTATTCAATGTCGTTAATTTAAATTTACGAACATTTATGCTTAAAAGTCGTGTAACTTAAATAATTAATGTGATTTAGAATTCGTATAATTCTTGAGTATGCAGTCAAACCGGTTTCCATGTGAAATAAGAAAATTTATGTATAATTAAAATTCATCGTTAGTTTTTGGATTCCGATGATTTAATTGGTGTGATTTACGTGAAATTTCAAATTATGGGAAAGGAATTTGACTAAAATCTTGTTTTATGTGTAAACATCTTAGCTCGCATATCAGCCTTTAAAATTTGAATTCAAAGCGTTCCTAAGATTTTAAACAAAAAAATTTATCAGTAATTGATAACCTGAGTTCCAAAGAAATTCAAAGCTTTGAGAAAAAAATCGATACTATTAACTTAACATGATATACCTGTCAACAATTGAGTACGAAACCTGTTGGTTTCCCTCGGCAAAAACTTTTTAAATTTGAAATTAGAGCAGCTTTTTTTCTCTGGAATTTCTTGGCTTTTGCAACTATTTTAGTTTTCTTTACGAGCTGTGATGATAATAATAATCGGATAATTTGTATAGCGCCATTTTAAGAAAAATCACCACAAGGGCGCTATATAAATATGGCTTCTGGCTCTTTCTAATTAAGTACAAACAGATACCTGGCAGGTCACTTTAGATAAACACAAATTTATTAGAAATTTTAAGCTTGAAGATGATATGATTCTGCGCGTATAGGACACAATATTAAAACTACGATATTCCGTATGATTTTACAGATTACCTTATTAGAAGATTTGGGACAAAAGTGGAGTTGATATTTATTTTAAGGGGGGGGGGGGGGGGGGTTAAGGTTAAAACTCATTTTTTCTAAATGTACAACATGTCGAGAGTATTGTGTCAAAATTTCAAGTAAATCGGAGCAAAACTAACGAAGATACAGCGTTTCAAGCGACCGGCCGGCCTTGCTCGATATTCAAGGATATTTCGAGTATAAAAAACTTTAAATCGATTTTCTCGCACAAAAAATTTTTAAGTTCGTGAACATCATAACTCAAAATCTACTAAACCGATCCTTTTGAAACATTGTACACTATTTTTATACATAAATGAACAGGTTGTGACGGAAGAGTTTTTTTTAACATTGTTTTCCATTTTATAATAACAAATTCACCGAAAATTTTAGCAAAAATCGCAATTTGACTTCAACAATCTGCAAAAAAAATCACTACCTAGGAAAACTTATCACCACGCATTTCGATTTTATTTTTATTTTAGATGATCCGTTAACAATTTATGATGTTCACTGCATAACAACTTTATTTCGAGGCGCCTCCGGAGATTCGCTCACTTAATTATTGATATTTTTAATTAAAAAAAATTTCAAAGATACTTCAGATGTCACACCTATAATGTGTATATAAAATAAATAAACCAAAATTATTCATGAATCCAAAAAAAATAATGATAATATAACTTTTTTCGCTTTTAAAACCTTACCCCCCCCATTAAATATTATTTTTATTGTTCAATTTTAGGACTGACGAATTTTTCGTAAAATGATCTTAAAAAGCTTAAAAATTCTACCTACTCGTTTTTTATTTTAAATGTAACATTGTGTTCTTATTTGTATTTTTGTAATAAACTCCGCCTCCACATATAAGTAAGCGCTTCCAATGGTATGATGCTGATTGTCTTGTATTTTAAACGTAATATTGTGTTTTTATTTGTATTTCACTTATTATCTGATGTTGTTATAAACTGCGCCTGCGCCTATCATGTTATAAAACTGTGCCTGTCTCACTCGGAGTAACTAGTGAGGCAGGCGTAGCACACCAATTGTAATAGAATTAATAAAAAAAAAATCAATTTTACTGTAAAAAATGATACAGACATATTGTTAGTTTCATATTGTGCACGAAGAAAAAACTGTTATTGAAACTCGTTGGAGGCCTGGCAGCTGGTAGTAGATAACCACTAGTACTGAATGAGTTAGTTTAGTTAAACTTTTTACAGAAATGCCGACTAAAGTATCAGTGACTCCAGTAAATCTAGCTGTGTTTGTGCTTCATACCGGTTACCTCAGCAGCCTGGTGATACGCCGTTAAGTCTACCTCAAAGAAATTCTCTTCAGACTGTGGTCACAATTCACAACTAAATACAGCACCTGGTAGGAACCTGGAATGTGCACTCCCCTAAAAGCAAATTGGTAATGAGCACTGCCAAAGCTGCAGAATCAGCATAGCCATTCGGTTCTGTTTTCATTGAAGATTCAAGTGATCTGCACTTACATTTGGCTGCCCAGGATAACAAAGATTAGCACTCGAGTATGGAGCCAGTCTCGCGCGAGTGACGTGTTCAATATGCAAAGCTGTTTTATTCATATTTAGCCTTAGATAGCAAAGCTTTCAAAGCGAACACTCATTGCACTCATTAGAATATTTTTCATAACCCGGTATCGTGGGTTATTTTTCTGCTAAGTCCTGCAGGCCGTTTTTGTTCGGACTAACCCAACTTAATTTATATAGTTTAAAAAAAAACTTAATTTAAAAAATGACAATGTTTCTCAATTTTTGGTTAATTCAATTGGTTAGGTTAATAATGAAAAATATTTATACTCCAGAATGTCCAAATGGACAAATTGTTTGTTTCCGAATGACAAATTTGATTGAAAAATGACTATCTAAAAATGGACAAAACATTGAAAAAAGAATTGTTGATCATTCTGCAAAAAATGACCGTGAATAACATAAATGTGAAAGTGAGTTTGTTTGTTTGTTACGCTTTCATGCCTAAACCACTAAACCGATTTTAAAAATTCTCTAACCAATGGAAAGCTACATTATCAGCGAGTAACATAGGCTGTACATAATGGTAAGATCCGGTGTTATGAATTTTTTATAAATGAAAATGTGTGTATTTCATATAATATTTTAGAGGTGGGGTTCGCGGAGAGGGAAGAGACGAGGGAGGGGGAAAGCGGGGAAGGTGGAAGGGATCGGGGACGCACGGGAAAGGACATTATGTATTGCTAATTGCTACAGTAATTTCCCCCAAATAGTATCACAAAAAGTTGCAAATTTGGTTTTTTAGGTTATGCTCGGAAAAATATTTTTGCCCGAACTCACAAAATAAAAGAAAACACGCATTTTGGCGATGTCTTTTTTGTGTCATTCAAAAAAGGTGGAAATTTTGCAATTTTGGTAAGAAGTGCGTGATTTCGCCCGATTCCGAAAGTTTTTCCGTTATAAAAATCAAATGGGAAACATTTTAATTTTACAATGTTTCGTAAACGGATCCATTAAAATATTTTCATATGACATTTACATCTTCTAGTTAGTCTCCGCTATATTCTTTGAGTTTCCTCCGTATTTGTTTCAGCGCGTGTGTTTTAGACATAATTTAATTATTTATTTTGTCTTGTTTCAGGTAAAAATCTTCACTTTAATTCTTCATTTAACGAGGTTCGCATTGCAGGTGGGTGCTACCTGTAGGTAAGTTCTTCATGTGTGTAAACTGAACGATGGGAATTTTATGGAAAGTTTTTTTAGTCATTGTTCATTCAGTAATAATAACTTTGTTCATTTACTTGTAGACCAACAACAAATGAATAATATTGTTGTTATTATTTTCATCATGTTGTACCACCATAGTACGGTAATGCGCCTAGTTTGGTAGTTCATTTAATAAACAAATAGGTAACTAAATAGTACACAACTGCTGACCCTGTACAAATCGCAAGCGCGCTCCACTGTTGAATTTGGCAGCCGCCTCTGGTCTGGAGTCCCGAAATTCCTGAAAAAAACCCTGACTGCAGAAACGGGCAGATCGTTTCATAGATTCCCCAATCTTTACAAGCGGATTGCAATCTTTAGAGCACAGGCGTCTAACTAGTCCAACTAACTAACTGGTTCGCTTGATCGTGCCATGTATTCCAAGAGACTGATCTTCACTTGTTTATAACCGTCGGTCGATTACCGAAAGATTCTGGTGTTAAAATCCATATCGCGGCATTATTGTAATATTTTTCTAAGGCGTTTAATTTGGTAATCGGCGATTGGTATTGTTTTAATATTAGTTTCAAATAAAACCATAATGCATTCTCCACAGTTGATCTTAACCAACTAACCATCACGCCGTTTCCCCGCAGGGGTAGGCAGAGAGGACGGACCACCAAACAATTCGGTCTTGGAACACACTCCTTACATACTCTTCTATTATTCTGACTCTTGACACGGCTCGACTCAAGTATCTGATTCACTCGATAGTCCCATGTTTTCCTCGGGCGTCCCCGATTTCTTCTACCATTCACATTTGTGTCACTCTTGCTTTATAAAGTAGCTTTTACCCGCGGCTTCGCTCGCATGGTATTTGGGGGAAATTACTGTAACAATTAGCATTACATGGTCCGCGTTCCCTTCCACCTTCCCCGCCTTCCCCTCCCACGTCTCTTCCCTCTCCGCGAACTCCACGCCCCCCCTGTCTTTCCCTCCTGCCGCTAAAATATATGAAATAACACATTTTCATTTATACAAATTTCGTAACACTAGAGCTTACCATTATATATAGCCTAAGTTACTCGCTGATATTGTAGCTATCTATTGGTGAAAGAATTTTAAAAATCGGTTAAGTGGTCTAGACGTGAAAGCGTAACAAACAAACACACTCACTTTCGCATTTATAATATTAGTATAGATACTATAGATAATTGTAGTTACAGGAGAACCAGCCCACGAAGTGCGAATCCATTCTCAAGTATCTTGAACATTGAATTGCGGAGTCCTTCATGCTACATGTGCAATTATCCCATGACATATTATATTGCACCTTTATTATTTGTATGCGTCATACATTTGACCAAGCTCTGCTGATTTAATAAATCGACATTCGATTTGATATTATGTCAATTGGTTCTCCTCGATGGGTAATGATTGCCATAATACCTTGAAGTGATTTAACGAGGTGGGATTCTGGTCGACCTTCGGCACTATAATAAATATGACCATCCTGGGACTAGTGCATCAGAATTCTCTTGATTATTGTACTCACGTGCTTATGGGATTCCTAGAAAAGCAGATAAGAACTTGATTGTGTTCAGTCACACCTGCATCCTTTATTGATCCCAGTTTTCATATTTTTATTCCTAAAAATTGATACGTGATTGAAATTTTATGTCCGAAAGACCGATTCGTGTTTATAGTATCCTGTTTCGTTTTTGATTCGTATCTATCTATTATTTTATGACATTCTGTATGAGTTAGTTTGGTTCTCTCTGAAATAGTTAATTTAATTTAGTCTCTGTTTTTATTGAAGCTTTCACCGGAAAATCCCTTCAGATAGACAGAATCAAGCTAGAACCTTAACAATATTAACTATTGTTGCAAAAATTCTGTTTAACTTTTCAACGCCACTGCTTCCAAGTTTTTTTTATTTATTTATTCTTCATTGGGTAGGTATTTGTATCTAATTATAATGATAAGACCCGAGGTAAACTCTTTTTCACAGCTAAAAATTCTATCACCTATTTGATGTTTGATTATTTCGAAATATACTCGTACGAATTTCATTATTTGAATAAATATTTTACTGTTTTCAATTTCGTATTCGATATCATGGCGAATTCTATGACTAACGTAATCTAGCCTTCCTGATATTTAGAATTGATAAATAGGCATCAACTTTGCCTTGGTTTTATGTACATTTTAGTTGGCCTTTTGAACGGTAAGGTCCTTTTTATTTTTATTGACCTCCATTTCTCCAATAATAATTAATGGCTAGAGACCTGAGAATTTGAAAATTTGCGCTTACGACAATGTATACACGAAAATTGCGAATGTTGCTGTTGAATTTTCCTATTTTTCACGCGGGTTTTGACAAAAAATACCGCTCCTTCCAAAAATTCCGCGAAATTTACTGGGCCCAGCTAATGGCACTTGAGAAAATGTTACTTTTTTTAATTCTTGACACGGTCAGTTGTCTAGATTCTAGATTCAGATACCTGATGAATATCTCAACATGGTGTCTCCATCTGTGCGTGATAATTCCGGTCCACCATATATGATCAAATAATACCCTCTCACAACTTAAAAGAATTCGAGATCAGTATGGCTAAATCACGTTCCTCATTCATACAATAATTTTTTATCTTCTCAATCAAAAAACGCTCTTCAATGGAGACACTTAATCAAAAAAATCACCAGTGTATTGATGCTTGAACTTATGGATCTATTCGTTAAAGTTCCCCGTTGAAGCAGGTGTCAAGTTCTACCGCGAGTTGTGTGGGCTGTTTTGTCTTGGTTCGACTTGGCTAACTTTTATTGCCGTGGATATAGTGGTACTTAGTACCGATTCGGCCAAATGTGACCACTGCCTGGTCATACCAAATACGGCACGACCTATTCGTGAATGGATTATGCAATGTATTCGGTGTTTACAATATGGGTATATAAAAGTTTACGGTATAATGTTTACTATGAATGCTGCAATCGATATTTTTTTATGTGCGAGTCGTTGCGGTTGAATTTCCGAAGCATTGTTCTTATCGGTCGTTTTTCATTGCTACATCGTTATTGATATTTAGGAAATCTTTAATAATTTCAATGTTTATGTTGGAAATAGGGTTTGAGGGGAAATCGTTAAGAGGGTTAAATTGAAATAATGCTAACATTTCATAAACATCTATACTAATATTAAGGCCCGTATCCTGCGCCACAATACACATGAACACTAGCTTGAACAGCACCCAAAACATTGAAAATTTGAACACTTCGTGTTCAAAAACCCTGTGTTCAAGCTTTACCACAGCCGACGGAAAACATTCATCTCCCGGGCGAAGGGGGAAGGCTGGCGGGGGGAAATGTGTTCATATTTTTACAAGAGCCGCGCGATGCGGTCATGTATGGAGAATCAAACCGAACAAGTTTTTGAGGTTATGCGCAATGAGCAAGCTTAATAATCACTAGTTTAAAATATTATGATACCTAAATACAATATAATAAATATATTTGATAATAAAATTATAACATAATAACGAATATTAACAATATTAATGTTAATATTATTTTTGAAGTGGGTGAAGCGGGAGCGGGAAGGCAGGCGGGGCCGGCGGGGCCGGCGGGGGGGGGAAATAAGTTCATATTTTTACAGGAGCCGTACGAAGCGGTTGGTACCGGAGGTAAATCGAATGACGTTTGGGGTTATGTCAACCGCGCGAGCCTAATACCTAATTATGACTTTAAATTCCAAATAAATACTGTCGTAATGATGATTATATCTTTCGTGATCTCACTTGTAAATAAAGTCTATTAATTTATAAATCGGTTTCAGAGACACGGAAGAAATGACCAATTAAAATAGGTATTCTATTCTTTCCCTGATAAATAAATACCTAATAAAAATCTAGTTAGGTAGGTTAGGTCTAAGTTGAAATCTGCGTGTTCTCCTTTATATTTCCTTTACAATATCGTCGCTAAATTTCTTAACAGAACTCGACTTTTGACGTTTGAATTTCGAATGCGTAATTAATTACGCATTCGAAATTCAAATACTGACTTTAGGTCATAATAATTGATATTAGTCGGAAATCTTTCCTGGTAAATAAACATCTATTAAAATATCTCTGTTTTCTCCCTGATGTAGCATCTCTTCTTCATCGGAACATATTTTAACATTTATTTAAACGCCAAACGTCAAACGTCAAGTCAGTTGCGTTCGCGTGGACGCGTGGACTCGTGGACAGGCCACTAGCAAAGTGTGTGACCGCGCGAACTTCACACCTGTTCACACCAATCTTTCAAACCATGTTTAAAAAAACGCAGGAGACGGAAAACAAAGAACGTTTATAGTGGGGTTCAAGCTAGTTTTCATGTGTATTCTGGCGCAGGAGTTCCGCCTTTATAAATGCCAAACTGCGTGTGTTTGTTTGTTATACTTTCACGCATATACCAATAAACCGATTTAATTTTTTTTTTCACCAATAGAAAGCTACATTATATGCGAGTTATATAAGCTGTATATAATGGTAAGCTCTGGCGTTATGAAATTATAAATATTAATAAATCATATTTATTATACGTTTTCTGTCGCTAACAAAAGCGAGTTATTGCTAACGTCGGAAAACAAATCGTTGCCGTGGAAACGATGTTGATATATATATTTTTTTATTTAAGGCGTCGTGGTTAATATTCTATCTATCCATATAAAAATGAATCTTCGAAATGTTGGTACGCGCATAACTTCCGAACGAATGCACCAAATTGGATAATTCTTTTTTTTTACTATTGGTGAGCTCTGGCATTGTGAAATTTAGGTGGCACGCGAGTTGTTTGAAAACTGAATGTACCGAGAATGAATGCGGAATGGGGGGGGGGGGGGTGAGGGGGCAGATGGGATAATTAATAAGTGCAAGCGCTACAGTTATTTCCCCCTAGTACCATGCGAGCGAAGCCGGGGGTCCAGTTGTTTTATAATTTGTAATCAACTATCTTTTATACTAGTATATTATGTGAGAATATTTTGAGAATGTTACGAAGTAAGTATTTTAAGAACACTTTTTTTTTTTTGATGTACCTAAACATAACTCTCACTCAGAGTAGTTTGAGATCAATATTCTTTGTTACTAGTAATATTATAAAAATAAGTTGAAATCGTAATATATTAAGTATTTTAAGAAGACTTTGTTTTTTTTAATTTGAATTTTTATGTGAAACCGCACAAGAGTTCCAAACACCGGAAACCAGTAAGACTACGGCATCTACAATTGGGGTATGATATGAGGCTAAATGTAGTGGGGAGGAGAAGAAGGTGGGGAAGAGGAAGGCCGGGAAGTACCTGGCTATTCAGATTTAGTCGCCAAACTCGGCTAAAGCAATTTCAAGCAATGTTTAATTCAGAATGGTGGTCCTACACCAGGGCGATACTGAAAGTATCTTCCACTCTGAATTAAAGAATATGATCATAAAACCTTCAGTTAAAACTTACTTCTGGGCATTCTAGTGCTTGCGTATCACGTGATTTGTAACTCGCAAGCTTGTGCAAATCAAAACAGCATATTTTTAGTGTAATTTTTTTTTCAATCCCGCACATTGCTGAGATCCCGTGGGATTGCGGGATTGCAAACTAAGGTTAGAAATAACGGGTCTTATTAAAGTTCTTATCTTTGTTGACGTGTTCATTGCGGTCTGTTTATAGATCTTAACGAGCTACCTACAGTTTTTTTTTAGAATTGCCTTTACCTAAAAAGTCGTTTTATTACTAAGCTCCTCGCCTAAATGTCATCTTAATTCTTAGACCCGTTACGACTATCACTATTTGTTAATCTGATCATCCTATTATAATGATGTGCTGTGAGGGCGTATGAGGACAGTAGCGTGGATCGCTCTACGACCTAAAGTAGTATGCCTGAACAACCTTAAAATTATTACAGCTAAATTTTACCGTCTGGTATCCCCGAGAGTCGCTCTCCGGTCCAGTGCATGATATTGCAGAATTATTCCGGTTCCCGCGTTCGCCTGTTTCGGCTGCTTTACGTTCCCTCCCGTGTCACTCTATTCGTAACGAATTTAATTTTGTACCAAGTTTTATTATAAATTATTACGTTACTTGTAAATAAATTTGACCGCATAATCAAGAGTTCTTATTGGCAAATTCTCCCTACACATGCATCCCAGTTTACAGTGCTTGGAAAGGCTGTAAGCTGCCAAACTGGTGAACCCAACGTGATCACCTGGTCACCACCTTTCCAAAGTAGGCTGTGTGTAAAGTGTAGTTTTTAAATTTTGTGCATTAATTTTGCATCAATTTTTCAAATTAGCCATTTTATTATCACACTATGTGAAATCTCCGGCATTGCCGGGCATTAAGCAGACTTTTTTTGAAATCGGGTGTATACCGTAATTTTCCTCTTATTGTGAACGTCAAGTGTGCAAAATAACATCAAGAAATATCAAAATTCTGCCAAGAAGTGGGAAAAGGCTTGTTTTGAAGAGCAAGTGCAAAATTTCATCAATCTCTGAATAAAACTGTAGATTTGTACAAAAATACACACCACACCGGGACACTCTTCTGTATATAATATATACGTATATGGATTGCGCTGATTGTCGTGGCTAGCTGAATATATGAGTGTAGAAGTTCTATTCCAAATTCATGAAAAAATGCATTTTTATTAGAAATTCGTCTAACTTTTGTATAATCTTTTTATTTATTTATATGAAACAACGGTGACAATTCAACAAATCATCACATCCTTTGAAAAGTCATTGAAAGTGATGAAAAAAATATACTTATCGGTTAAATCGATAATCACCTTGGGTTAAATTGATCAATTTAAAAAAAAAAAAAACTATAAATTTTAATGACTTTCAAATGGGTGTTGAAATGCAGTTTGTTGAGTTGTCATGGTATCAACATAAACATTCTCAATATTTTTTTTGTTGTTATTGTTATTATTTATTTTTGGGGTGTTATGCCGTGTTGCGCTACCTCCTTCTGTAGCCAACGTTTCGGACAGCGTTACAGTGTCCATCATCAGGGCAGATGATCACCAATATCATTTGCTCATCTGAAACGTTGGCTATAGAAGGAGGTAGCGCAACACGGCATAACACCCAAAAAAATAAATAACAAAAATACTTTTGGCCGTGAAAACCTAAAATCATACCATTCTCAAAACTAATAATATTTAGTATTGAGAATGATATATCGTGACCTGCGAGCCCCCTCCCATCGCATTCTGCCCGGTGCTACCCCCTTGCAGCTGCCCAGCCATCCCCCTCATCTGTCACAACTCCTGCCGATACTTCCGCCCCACCTCGCTATGTGATATGGCCAAGGACACTTCCAATCCTTTGGTGAGCTATGTACCCAAGGACAGAGTAGAAATCGCTCAATGGGGTTTCGATTTAGGCTACTGTCAATGCTAGTTTCGAACAACTGAAGAAGATACTTTGTAAGTGTCAAATATAAAATATAGAAGATATTAAAAAAAGACCAATTATTAATGACCAATTCTGCGAATTGGAAGACCAACTTCAGTTTTCTTAGGGTAGCCACAGCTTTTCAGCCTTTGTTTACTGCACGCCACTGATGATGAATGTCAGTATTTTTAGTGCTGCTGTCTGTAATTTTTTCTCTCCAGCATCCAACTCTTCTCTCACTAATTGCCACTTCCCTTTAGCGACAGTTTAATTTGTTTCACCTCCGCACCATAAAGGTCCTCCCAGACGCCCGGAAAAGGTATTTCTGTCCTTAAATCGGCCGTGTCGGTGCGCGTTGCACAAATGCATATGCACCCAGATTCGCCTCGTACATCCGGCCTTTCACACCGCATCAACTTCGTTCTGTCTTTATCCTTTCGGAAATACTTGAGAGCCTCGCTCAGAGCTGTTACGTGTCATTTACTCCTTTATGCAGAGGACATGGTTCGTGGTTCCTAGCTCGTGCCGTGCATTTTAATAAGCTGGCTTGTAAATTATTTAATATTTATGGGGCGGATACCAAATAAATACTGACTCGAGACAAATTTATGCACGACGCGATCCTCGAAATGAAACACGTTTAAATCGTCAATAAAGTATATTTTAATAATGTATTTTTTTATTACTCTCATTATGGCATTATTATCGCTTTTAATTTCTGCATTCTATTAAGACAACTGAGAGAGTAAATTTTCCTTTTTAAATTATTCTTTCTGAATACCGAATTTCGTACTTAGTCCCAACTGAATTACTAAAGCAGTTATGATGAAGCCATGCGAATTAATGTAAAATATGTGTTTTTGGTTTAAAATTTGACCGCTTAGAAATATTTTAGATGCTTCAATTAAATACTGCGAGTAGAACACATCTTAGCCTTTGAAATATACTTTTATTTTTTAATAAGTCTTTTTGTAAGTCTGGAAAAAAATAAAGTATCAGACCTCTACAAAAAACTTTCAAGTGCAAAATCTCCTGTTAATGAAACCTTTTTCGGACAAAGTTTTATTATATAATATGGCAAATTAAGTTCTTTAGGAAAATAATGGAAAAACATCTTAATATTTGTGCCTGAATTTCACAAAATAAAGCATTCACAATACTTAAAACTTGAATTTCACAAAATAAAACATTCACAATACACAATACTTTTTTACAGGCTTTTTCGAAATCAACTTGTAAAAAACAACTCTCAAATCTACTCTCAAACTCCAATCTTTCCAATAAAGTCTTCTCAAGTATTTTTAAATCCCTTCCAAAAAGAGGCGGGGATTCCGATTTCGAAATTTTCAAGGACTAGTGGATCACCTAAGTAGGTGCAGACTTATCAAGGATTACTTCTATTGTCTTTGGATGCGAGCTTAGTTACGCTCAATATATAAATAACCAGCATTCCAAAGTTACATTGCCATAACTGCTCTATGAACTATGAACCAAAAATGCTCTCGGTTCCATAATTGCCTTTGCTTTGTAAATTCTCTTTGTGTTATTTATGAAACATCCACCGATTAGAATGGAATATTTGAGACGTGTGCTCCTGCACTCGTCTCAAATCCACTTCAAGGTTCTCATTCCACCTTTATCCCCGGGTCCTGGTGCTCTTCTCCGTGTTTGTCACATCCTGAGAGGACTTGCGAGAGCTCCTTTATGGTAGCGCTCTATTCTTGTCGGCTCCGTTCCGGTTTGTTTGGCGCGGTAGTCGGTGCTTCCCGTAGGTACTGTTTAGATTGCTTTTGTTTCATCATTATCATTACCATGTGAAGGGCTTGGATACAAGTCGTACCGTCTATCTCCTGTTTTAGAGATGTTTTACTTAATGCTTCCTAATTATTGTGGTTAGCTTTGTTTTTTTTTCTGTGTTCTCTTAATAGTCGTAATCTCTTTGTATCTTCCTCTTCTCTTTGTCTCTTTACATGTTAACGTTTACCCTCGCGTAATTCATTATTTAAACTAATTTCTCACTTTTAATATTAACTGTAAAAACAAAATAAATAAATTCCTTTTAAATCTATGTTAATACTTCTAAAAAACCTTTTTGTGGTGTGACACAATCAATACGCCACATTGTTTTTACACATTTTTACAACATACTCTTCTCCTCCATTGTGGGACTTCGGCAACCTTGAATTTGAGAAAAAATGACACCCAGAAAAATCATATATAATTTCAAAGGCGCCCAAAGAAACTACATTCATCAGAAAAAAAACTTTTTCTAATGTATGCTTTAAACTGATTTTTAATGCAAACTATACCGACCTTGACCTTTATACAGTGCTTTTATGCTTAAGATGAATATTTAGATACTATTTAGATTCATTTTTACGACGAATCGATTTTCATTATGAACTTCAAAGAATATGCTACGGTTAAATAGTTATTATATTGGAATTACAATAAAATTATTATTTACATAACAAAAAATATAAGCGTAAACCACAAAAAAATGTTTTTTCATGACTTAACTATGAAGCAATTAAGAAACAATTTTTAAAAAATATCCTTTTATGGCTAAGACTATTTTTGAGGTTTTGTATGTTCTAACTTTTTTTCATTCTTATAAAATTATGCACAAAATAAATAAAAACCACTTTTTCGCTTACTTGCCTCGTGCAAATATGACGTGCGATTTTAAATTTTGTATGGCATGAGAATCGAAATATTTCTAGCGTTTATATTCCTTTTGAGGGTTAAAATCCCTAAAAAACGAAGGATTTTAGATGAAGGACCAAAATCCCGAGCCAGTTGACAAGTTCATAGGTCTGTCAAGGTTCATAGGTCTGTCAACTTCTGTCGTCCAGCTTTGGGCCTAAGCCTTCTTTAAAAAACACAAGTTTTAGCGATTCTCTACGCTCTCCCTAATCCGAATCTAGCAGTTATTTTAGGTCGAGAACCCGTATCAATAAAACAAAATTAAAAACACTACTGTTTTATATCTACTGATGTTTTAGAGGCCGTCCAGATAGTCTTCCTTACGTTATAGCTTGGGTAAAAGTTAACCCGATTGGTATAATGAATAAAATATTGAAAAACTTTATATATGGTGTAATTTTTTGTACTGTATTTCATTAATGCACTTTGTTGCAATGCAATTGTAACCTAGCCGACAATGTAAAAACACAATTCAATCTTATCGGACTCAAACCCTTCATTATACAAAAACCGGTTACACCTACCGATGGTTTTAATGCAGCTTTACAATTGTTAGATTACGATTTCCTTCACACAGAATTTCGTTTTTAAAAAGATATAATATTGGTTTTTTGGCAAATCATTTCATATCTGGTACATATGCAATATGTGTGGGAACTAACTTATAATATATGTGAATGTGAAAATAATTACAATTTCAATATGTTCATCCCATTGACTCATATTAGGGTTTTATTTAGTGTAATTTCATACATTCTGCTCTACTTCATCATGCAGCTGTTTGTTGATTTTACTCTAAAAGTGTTCAGAATTTCATTTGAATGAGTTACTCTGTTGTGTTACTATATCTTTAATTTTATGTTCTGGGGCACATATTGATTGCTTATTCATTATTTAGACAGCCGTTAGCTTTTCTTTGATTCTCCTCGAGGGGCTTTAAACTATACAGCAGTTGAAACAATGTTTAACTTTGTATTAATTGCTATATCTCATTAAATTATTACTTTACGGTGATTAGTGATTAGTGTAATCGTTTGTAGAATACTAATTAGCTCCTTGATTAGTAATTCTGTATTCTCAAATAGTCAAATATTAGTTTAGTAACATCTTTTAATTTACCTGTTTCAAAACATCGTTTTTCTATTCATTTCCATTTTAATGAATTGGTAATACGTGCGTTAAAATATCTGAACAGATGATAGGTATGACTAATTTAGAGGTTTTCCTATCGATTGATCAAACATTTCGAAAATGTGTTCGACAAATTAAAAGTGTAGGTAGGTATACATCGATCGTCCAGTTGATTAGTCAGACATCTCCGAAAAATCGAAATTTGAGTTGAGTAAGCAGTTATACATATGTAAAAGTATGCCCTCTATCTGGTACAATACACAGATTACTCAAAA
Source organism: Glyphotaelius pellucidus (assembly GCA_936435175.1). Lineage (NCBI taxonomy): Eukaryota > Metazoa > Arthropoda > Insecta > Trichoptera > Limnephilidae > Glyphotaelius > Glyphotaelius pellucidus. The sequence continues at coordinate 6,043,473 of OW386539.1, read as the reverse complement.
AACAACATCAAATCAATTATAACGCACACAAACTTTTAATGAATTAAGCAAAAAAATTATGTTTTCTGCGTTACTAGTTGGAAATTTCCAAATGTCATTTGTCATGACCGTTATGCCTCCCGGGTTATTTTACAGCATATTTAATATGTAAAACATCGACACATGTATATAATAATTTATTTATGTTGAGCATTCGAATATTGCTTTTCTAATTATCTCAAAACTTATTATTCGGAAATGTCTTACTAATCAACTGAATGATCGACTTGTGTAACTACTCTTACTCAAATTACTAAATCTGTCGGGTATCGCAAACTGGTTCCCTTATCTCCTATTGATTTGCACTCCTATGGTGGAACCCAACAATCTAACCCATAGGTTCTCAACCTTATTTTGCCCACCGCCCAATTTGAGTTTTTTTTTTTATTTCTAGAGCCCCCCAATTTTTTTACTAATGGTGGGGGGGGGGGTGCTTAAATGTCACGGGGAATCAATAATTCGATCAAAATATATTGAATTATTTGCTATACCTTTTTGTTTAGCAAGTTAAATAAGCAATTCTTTTGTATTTTAAGTACCTGTGTAAGTGCTACCTCCTTCCTTCTTGTTTTCATGATATAGTGTCAATTCTTAATAATAATAATACACGTAAGATGATAATATTACATAGTAAATAAATAAAATAAAAATCATATGATCTAATTTAACGTAGATCTGAATGTAATGGAATCTTTAAGTTCAATTTTCATTCACTTCTCGAACTACCGAAATAACAAAAATTAACCAGTATTAAAGTTTACTTTGCTTTATTAAAATGCGATTAGCGTGTTTTTTGTCCTTTTTAGACCATATTTTTTTACCTGCCATGCCTTCACTGTGCCATCTCAACGCCCCCTAATTTTCTCTGGGTCTTCCTACTGCCCCCCTGAAAGTCTCAAACCTATGATCTAACCCAGAGGTTCCCAAACTTTTTTTTCTCGTGGACCACTTTTAAAATTTTACTAGTTTCAGTGGACCCCCTGCTGCCACATTTCTACCGTATTCCCAAAACTCAACACGCGTTGTACTGAATATTGAATATAACGCTGGAGTTGTGATTTAGGCAGATAGTACCTACCTGCCTACATTGACAGGTAAAGCCAAGCCTGTACTAAATATCGAATGTACAAGTTTTACAAGCAACAGTCGCTGACCTTCTTAAAATACACTACTTAAAAAAATTAAGGGAGGGTTTAAAAAAAGGAATTAATAAAGAAATTAATGTTAAATAAACAAGCTTTCATCTGATCCATATGCCGGCCTAACTAAATCAGTTTTTTTTTTTTTTTTTCAAAATTATTTTTTCGCGTTATCTGTTAGCCTGTCAAAAGTCATCGAAAAATTTTTTTGCTCCCTTATTTTTTTTTTTGGTAGGTAAAGCCAAGCCAACATTTTTGTTCTTTACTATCGATACCAGATTTTTTTTTCGTGGACCCTCACTTACAACTTGTGGATTCCCATTTTTCTCATGCCTTCGTGGACCCCCGGGGGTCCACTTGGACCACTTTGGGAATCACTGATCTAACCCATCCCAACAATCCAGACTATTTCATCCGTCACTATTATTGTTCGTCGGTTTATTCAGTTTTACTGAAAGCTTACATTTTAAAATTGTCTGATATAACTTCTAGCGTTAATTCAATCAAGTCAAATGAAGTTTAAGTATAAAAAATGCTTGATTCTTCATGCACTCTGCACGCGATTCAACACCTTGCAAAACCACAACCAAAGAATGCAAATACATTAAAGATAACACGTTTATTCGGCAAATAATACAATCGCAATAACCCATACGTTTTAAACCGGTATTCGCCGAGTCTATTCGTTATACGTGTGGTGTGTGTTTTTTTTTTAATTCTTACCGTTTGCATGGCAGAAACAACAAAGCAATACTCCATTCATGTTTATGCAGCTCACGTCAGATTAGAATGTGAACAATATCAAATCGCCGTGCATTTCACACACGTGTGAATTTATTCCGTTGCATAAGTGTTAAGTGTTTTTTTCACAAGTACCGGTAGATTAGATAAGAAAATCATTATCGTTTTAAGGATTTGTCGAGAAAGTTAATACGGTTGTGTGAGGTAGGGCGAAATGGCAGATAATATTATGTCACAGACTAAAAATTGATAGATAAACTAAGGCGAATCGTTTGTCTCCTTTGGTACGTATTGTGTAATAAATAATAAGGTTCACAATATTAAAAAAAAAAATTGATTTACGTTGTCATTTTTTGTTCTTTAGTATAAAAATGACTTAAGGGGTTTACGTACAGTTAGAATTTTCAAGAAATCGATTTATTTTATTATTTAATTTTCGTAATGCACATTTATTTAAGTGCACACAAAAAATTCAAGTCAATCCAGCGATTATTTTCGAAGTTACACAAGGACACGTCAGAGCATTTGAAAGTACGGGGCAAACTTTAAACGCGTTTTTCTCAAAACTGTGTTTTTAAAGACGGTGACCAAGATTACTCGCAAACGGCTGAACTGATTACTCGCAAATTTTAACACAAGCTTCTTAAGTATATTTTTTAGTTATTAATCGAAGGCCTGTTCTCACCGATAAATATATATTTTTTTATAAATAGATATAAGGCCAAAATTTTGGTAAAAAGTCGATTTTTTTTTTAAGAAGCCGCCATTTTGTCAAAAAATATTATTTTGCTCTGACCTTCGATTAATTAGAGGAATATTTATTATTATAATGAAATCGGTTTGGTTTTTTCATTTTAGATGATTTACTCCAGAGATATGATGGTCACCGCAAGATGCCTTTTTTGAGAGGAGCCATACCATAATAAGTGTACAAATTTTTATTTAATTATATTTAAAAGTCTTCTCAGGTGAAATTCTTAAAAATCCCTTTGTTGACCTCCTGACTGTATATAACCCCTTAAGACCAAAGATTTTGGGCACTTTTAAATTGTCTAGTTTTTTACGCAATTTACCATTTCACCGTTATTCTTCTGATATTTTTTATAAAATTTAAATTTAAATAACTATCACCATTGAACGCAAAGATATTGAAACCTAAGAGACGTGCTTTCCGCAGTTTTTACTAGGTGGGACTGTGTTTCCTGGTGTCGCAGATATTGTTAACCAATACTACTGCACAACTTCAAAAAATCAACTAAATGAACGAATTCTTTCCGTATTCAAACTATATTGTTAACCAATACTACTATATGCATTAAAAAAAATCAACTGCTTTCCGTATTCAAAATATTCCCATTAGGAAGTAATCCGCCGACAGTCGGGCGGACATCATAGCATGTCTCTTATATTTGAATATCTTTGATTGAATGTGATAACTCGCGAAAATACTGTACGTAATCAGGAAGGTATATCTTCTTTTAAAATTATTTATTAACCAAGATAATATCTTTTACAGTTTAGTACAATATACATATGTTTATGTGCGTTGTTATTCTTTTTAACTTACATAACTTTTACCACTCACATTTCCACCTAATGTGAGGATTTTTTTTTTTACCATAAATGAATTCGGGAAAATTGTAGCAAGGGGGGAAGGAGGCCTAAAACGCCTAACGGGGGTGACAAACACGAGCTGCGTGTATACCTATTTCGAATGACAACCCACGTGACAGAATTAACGTACTAATACATTAGTGATAGGAGACAAGTTTTTGAGATTTTTTAAAAATATTTTATTAATCATCATAAAAAATAATAATCGCTGTCATTTGATAGGATATAATACCTTTTGGAGTTTAAAAATAGTTTTATATTTTATATCGCCATATCAGTTTTTTGTTACATTATAGAATATACGCAATTCGAGGTGGAGGGAGATAACTGTGATTTGTGTGAAATACACTTCTATCACGAGGATTTACAACTCTGTAACGTAATTTTTACTACAAAAATATAAACACATATTTTTTAAAACGCACACAGTCGTTACGTATTTAGTACAGTAGATTTTAAATTAATTATAAAATAATAATATTGGTTATTCTGTTCTGGAGCTTGTTCCGAGGTGGCAGGAATTTAATCAAATTTTGATATCTACTTAATAATCTCTCCAAAAAGGGTGTATATGGATTTCCTAAGCTGTATTTTTCTCTCTTTTCGATGAGTAGGTAGATGAATACTTGCGCCATTCATTTCAAACATTTATTAATATTTATTCTTCTGATTTATTTTCTTTATCTATGATCTCCATAGATTTGAAAAAATATAGAGCTTACGCCTAAGCTCCTCCGTCTTCGGAATAATCTTGCAAATAAGTAACTACAAAACCATAATTTTATATCATCGTCTTTGTCCCTGCTTCAACCTGTATAAGAAATGATCTACCGTTTTTATAATCAATTTTCATGTGGTTTTTTAATGTTAACTATCGTGTATTTTGCTTGGTGTAGGCAGATTGCTTTGTTCTATGTCGCACGTTTCTATATCTGCAAACACACCCCCCTGTAAAAAGGTACAAAGCTCTCGCTCTGTGAATTTTGCTTGGAGTTAAAATAAATTAACGTTTTTATTTTATCTTTATGGGCGGTGATTTTGGCGGTATGTGGAGACACTTTTACGAGTTGACTTCTAAATCACAAGCAGTGTGATGATGTGGGCGTGTTGGGAAATATCTTAATAGGTAATTAGTGGTACATTTTACGTCGTGGAAAAATCTAGAGAGAAAAAATCATTGCTTACAATTCAAATTTATGCAGATTATTGTCGGTCTCGCAGTGTATTTTTATTTTATAATTTAGGGGGGGCGAGGACGTAGTCAAAATATAAGGAAAAATGGTCAACATAGGTGATTTACAGGGTGCTCTTATTTTGTTTACTAAATTAATTTTTTATTCAATTTATTTGTTTGTGTTCGGATTTCTAAGGCGCACAAATTACAAAAATTAAAAAGTTTTAATATTTGAATTCTAAATTAAATAAAAAATTTATTTACTAAACTAAATAATAGCTCCCTGTAAGTCACCTTTGTTGACCATGTTTCCTTGTTATTCTCCCACCGTTCTCCCTCTTTCCCCAAATCACCACTCCCACTGCCCTCACTCAATAATATCTATTCATTTATGTACTTGAATAATGTTAGTTTAGTTTTAAGAACTCTAGATAATGCACGAATGTGGTCGAAACCTGTAGCAGAAAAAATAGAATTTAAGTAACAAATGTACATGGAAAGTAAAACTCTTCAAACAAAATGTCTAGAAATTTTTACATAGTTAAAGCCCAATTAACTAAAATAAATTAAAATGCATTATCTTCGTTTTCTTATCTCTCTAACAAGTAGTATCTCAGCCATTCCACCAATATATTTTCTCATTAAATTCTACCCGTCTTAGTCGGAGCATTTTGGAATCTAGATTCAACGAAAACACTGTTTTTCTCATTCAGAATACTGCATACGTTTATTTTCGCCCAGTTTATTCCCAGACAACCCATTATTTGGATCAGAATTCCGTTATTTTCGTTACATAACATTAGACGATTGTCGCCACTGTGCGATAAATCATGGTACATGATCTTAACCCTTGCGGTCTTTCTCTCTCGGTCCGGGAATTTGTTAGCAATCTCGTCATCTGATCACCGAAGTTTGGCGATTGTGTGGTTTTGAATTAGTCCCCGACTGGCCTACAGCCAAATTCTGTACGAGTTTGACGGTTAGCGAGGCCCAAACTTGACCGTGGCCGGTTAAATGATTTAGTTTTTTCGGCAGTTCGCTTTTTTCGTATTTAATGTGCTCTTTGATGGTCGAGACTTTGATCAAACTTCTAACGAAGAAAATTTCCGAGGTTGGTCCAGATTTTGGCAATTAATTTCGCAATTGAATTTTTCGAACTCAAATCACAAATATTTTCACGGTTGTCACAAACTTATTTAATTTGAAAATTTTGATAGAAGAATTGTTATAATGCCTTTATTCCTTTATCTCACATTTCTCATTTTACTTTATCTCATATGCGATGGCCGGCGTGGTCCAGCGGTAAGGGTCTTGACTCGCAATCCGAAGGTCGCGGGATCGAATCCCGGCGTGGCAAATAAATTTTATTTGATTAATTTGTGTTATTCACAATTTATTCATTTAAAATAATATATAGTAAATTTGCGGCACGTTCCAGAGTTTTTTATAGGAATACCGCACAAGAGTCCCAACTGCTCCCGTCTGGAGCCAGTGAGACTATGGCATCCCCAATTGGGGTATGTTGTGAGGCTGAAGGTAGTGGGGAGGGGAAAGAAATGGGGAAGAGGAAGGTGGGAAGTACCTGGCTACCAGATCTGGTCACCAAACATGACTAAAGCCATTTTTTCTAACACCAGCTCGTAGAGAAATGGAGCTGGCAGCACGGTATCGCTTCGACACACATAAGTAAACACTCTCACCAATATCATTTGCTCACCTGCCCTGATGATGGACACTGTAATGCTGTCCGAAACGTTGGCTAAAGAAGGAGGTAGCGAAATACGGCATAACACCCCAAAAATAATAAAAAGAATACTACATATTATTTTAATGAATAAATTGTGAAATAACACAAATTAATCAAATAATTTTTACTTTCGCACGCGGGATTTGTACCCGTCATTTCCGGATTCGTAGCCAAACTGAAAAACTAATTCTTTATACTAATAAAAACAAAGCAAGTTACTTTGTAAAGATGTTTTGTGACGCCTTGAGACATAAAAATAAAACGAGTATCTAACGATCAAGATCAACGTACTCAGGAGATGTCGCAAAAACGACCACCGTGAATTATTAAATTAAAGTACGATTTAATTGCCACACTTTTTACATGGCACGTTCCCAAGTGATCGTACCTGCTACCTACCTGGTTAAAATGCTCTCTAGCTTTGGTAGTTATTATTGAAGAGGGAATAACCAGACAAAACCGGAAATATGTCATTTTTAAATCAACTTTTAGAGCGTGTTCACACACAGCTATAAAAGATGTATCTTGGCCTATTTCAGCATCCCGCTTTATGTTGAAATAGGCCAAGCTACATCTTTTATAGCTGTGTGTGAACGCGCCCTTAGACGTATTGACTATTTTCCACAAAACTATAAATTGATTTCAAAAGACTGTCCTTTTATCTAGTAAAGCTATTTTTCAAATTTTGGGAAAATATTTTTATTTTTAGTACAATAAGGTTTTACCGTAGGTTGTTGGCAGATTTGTTAAATTTTCAAACAAAATTTTGTATGTTACAACGTAAATTTCAAATGATATAATCATGCAGTAAAATAAATCAATAAATTATTTGGGAAAGCTACTTTTCAGAATCTTAATTTTAGTTCAAATAAAATCATAAAAAAAAGATCCGCGTCCTTGTTTTGTGACGAAAATACTTCAGTTTGTCTATTTATTTACGGTCTTACAGACTAATTTATTTAAAAAAAAAATCATTCTTATTTTGCTAAACATTATTAAAAAATTATAAAAACTTATGATCAAAAAATAATTACATAAAGTACTTAATTTTAATTGTTTTATCATCAAGAATTTGAGCATTTTTGAATGTGAGTATTTATCAAAGCAAATGTGGAATGAAATAAAATCGATATTGAGTTATTATGTTAAAATGTTAGTATGAAGAATAATTAATCCTTCTCATCGGAACCGCCCTGTACATTGCAAGGGTACGATCGCAAGATCATAGTTCGACGAAATTTAAATTCTCGGCCGCTTTGTGTTACGTAAATAATCATTTTATTGTAATTCCATTACATAGAAAAGCTAGTAAAAGCTTCAATTTATCCGTAGCATATTTTTTGATGTTCATAACGTAAAGCGATTCGTCGCAAAGATTAATCTAAAAAGTATCTTAATACGATTTCACGTACAGCTTCGTAGCTTTGTAGTGATTTGATTTCTAATAATGTTATTAAATTACCTGTTTTGTTTCGTATTTACAGTTGTATCAAACAGCTAATGAGTAGGTGCTCGACTAGACCCTAAATATTTACTGAAATAAGTGCGTGTCATTCCCCAAAAGCCTATAAATTATTACAGTCAACCCATTCCAATGAAACGTTTTTCGAGTTGTATTTTTTTAGTACCTGGCTGCTAACACGCGTGTAACATTTTCCACGAACGGATTTCGTGGGTCTTGCGGTGGAATAATGTGTTACTAAGTGGACATTATTGGCGGCAATTTTCGTGTGGAAAAATCGTAAAATGTATAAAACATTTTCGTTTTAATTACAACCAAAAGTACTTTTTAACTTAGAAATTATACCGTTTTCGTAGCTACATTAATATCCTTTGGCCACATTTCCCCCCGTGTATAATACTATTAACCACTCCGGTCAGTCGCAATTGTGCAAGATTTTGGTCTTAAACAAAAAATTGCTTTATTTCCGCTTTGCAATTAAAGCTCAATAAATTAAATGTTTCTGAACGTAGCCGAATACTAAATACTGTTTTTTAAGGTGATGGAATACTCTTTCAAATTGTATTATTACAAATACATATTAAAATTTGTAAACATCAAAATTTAGGATGCAAACATAAAAAATTGTAAAAATGACTCACGTGATGTTTTTTTTTATATGAAAACAGTACTTAAATCACGGTTAACGTAAACAAAACACTTTTTTTATTAGACTAACGTATAATAAACAATTCGATCACCTCATTTTTACCATTTCATACAAAAATATTTCATAAACAATTAACTAAGTCTAACGGCGCGTATGCGTATGCATGTATTTGGCGGCTGAAAACTGTTTCTTCAAAATAAGTATTTCTTATCTATTTCTATGGACAACTTTGAATAAATGTGAAGCGAAGTTTATAATAGATATTATCATTTTTGTTTTAAGGTTGTAACTAGAACAAAAACGGAGTTACAACCCTTTCTGTGGGAAAACACGCGTTAGCTTTAAAACAAGCTTATTGGTCGAAGTGGTTAATATATATATTATATATATATATATATATGTGTGTTTTTTTTGTAAATCTCTAACAAATTATAGTGGTTGGAATGAAAAACTTTTTGTGAAATATTGAATTCATATCAGTTGTTGGACGGCCCAGGTAACTGATGTCACGGCGTCGAAAAGCTCAGCCATCCTGCCGTCCTTTCCTTAATGAAGCGTATTGTTAAATTCCTTTCCATATGTTCCCCTTTCCACAATTTGGGAGGCGGTTATAGGTACAGGCGCCCCGGGAACCACTTATTAGTTAATCAACACCCCTGCCATAGGTTACCCCAGGGTGGGCAAGGGTGCCCAGGTTCATGGGGTGAGAGGTTTGTCTAGGTCTTGGTGGCGAGTGCGTTTGCCCATCTACTGCGTGGCGGTCTGAATCGGGATAAACTGGTTGAGGGAGATCTAACCTAGATTTCTCCAGTCGGACTCTCGACTCATCGCCTTGCACCGTTGTGGGAGGGACGGATTCATCGTTCCATCATCCATCAATCACCCCTCATACATTTTTTCTTCTCAGCACTTTCTCTCATTCCTTTCCCTAAAAAGACCCCCCACACAGCATCTCCAAAGATGACAGGCCCTCATGGAATTTTTTTCATCAGAGTCTCCTGTGTGGAGTTATTGTAAAAAAATGTTTTCTAAAAAACTACTGGGAAAATCAGTCTGTGTCGGCCGTTTTCAAAAAAAGCCGTGCGAATGCTGCAAATATACCCTGTAAGAAAGGATTATCATTAAAATTATGAAAATAAAAATGGCTGCTTTCTATAAGATAATTTACAAATCAAATTGTGTGATTAAACATTCCCACAAATCAAGTTACAGCATTCTATTTGACACACTCCCAATATCTTATAAACTGAGTCAGTCAACCAGCCCAAAATTATAATGTGTAACTTCACTCAACCGATGCCCTCATTAGGTGAAAACAGCTCACACTCAACTATGTGTAATAATTATTACTAATAACATAATAACTCTGCAGGTGTAATTACTGTGGGATGCTCCGTGCTCTTATTCGTGTTATTTTCCTTGGTTTTTTCCCGTGAGATCATAGGCGACACCTTTCGTAGTAAAACCCACATCGTCTCCTCGAGAACCAAATATTTCGGCAGGACCATCTTGGGGGAATGGCGAAGATAAATTATCTAGACATGTCCTTCTGGCTTTGACGGAAAATGACAAATTAATGTTCGAGAATGAAATTCTCTCGTCGATGGCGATTCAAGTGATATCATCATTTGGTCAATTTACTGCCTGTTTTTATGGCAGAGTCGAAATGTCTGTTTGGACATTTATTTGTTTGGGTTGTCGTGATGGCATTTATGCTGGTTTATTGTCTGCCTACAAGTAATTTAATTTACGGTGGGCATATTCATAAGGGCAATTTTTTTAGTGCGGTGGGCAGCGATATTCATTTTTTGACATCCTGAATTAATTTGGGAGGTGGGTACGGGTACCGCCGCCCCAAGAATCATTTATTGGATAACCAACACCTTTGCCATAGTGACGCTTGAATTGTGGTTCGCTACGTTTGTTGACTTAGCAGGGGTGCCCGGGTAAGGTTTGTCCGGATCTTGGCGTCTGCCCACCAGCTGCCCACCAACTGCCCTCCGTCTGCCCACGACAGGCCGGATCGGGAAAGAATGGTTGAGGGAAACCCTTTGAATTCTCCAGCCGTGCTCTCTCGAAACATCGCCTCGCATCGGAGTGGGAGGGATGGATTCATACGTTCATCACTCCTGAACACACTGACCCCCAGATTCCTGCTCACCCCTTACACCCTTTCCTTCCGAAAACTTCCTTTCCTAAAAATATCTTCCAAACAGCATCCCCAAAGATGTTAAAGGCCCTGAGGGGAATTATTTTCATCAAGGCCCCCTGTGTGGAGCTGATATAAAAAATTGAAATCCGATTATTAGTGTTTACATTATCACTTCGTTGGCTTAAAATTAATAGATACTATTGAGAAAACTGACATTAAAATTTTGAAAAACCTTCTAAAATTCGATTTTTTGTTATGTCTATCTATTCTATTCTTTCTATATATTAATACATGAAGCAAAAACTTTGTAACCCTTTTTACGAAAATTGCGCGGACGGAGGAGTATGAAATTTCGCACTCTTATAGTTTGTATAGAGAAGCATTGCAGAATGCTAATATATATTTTTTAAATTATGCATAAAAAATACATGAAATCAATAAAATAAAAATATTAAAATTATGGTCGAATTTCGACCATTGGGCGACAATTACATATTACAACTTCTGTATCTGATGTAAACACAATATTTTTGGCATGTTCTTACGTTTAGGGTAAAGATAAAATATATCATATTTGTGCTCATAAAAACAATGTCTGAAGGATTTTAAATATATTTTATTGTGTTTATATCTTTGGGATGGTAGATTTAGGAGGTGCAATTGAACACAAAAAATATATGACATATCTGTAGAACATTTCACTACTTTCATTCATTTTCGACAAAAATTGGAGACATAATATTTTAACTCTGAGCCTAAGTAAGCCACCAACTTAAAAGTTTACCAGCCGCGGGACACTATTATATTTTACAAACTTTAATTAGAAACCTCACTTATTAAAATACTTCGGAAACCATTATTTCTACGCAAAACAAGGTTGGCGACATTTGCATAGTGCCAAAAACCTTTGGGGAATAAGGTTGAAGTTGTTTGTACATTACTCAAAACGTAATCAGGTAACTTCTGTAATTTAATATTTGTATATATTATTATCATCCATTTCTGTAACGAGCCTAGATCTAGTTCTACCGACTGACATAAAATTAGTTGTCTCGGATTTACTGTTATTTTAATCTTGTTTTAAACACGTGGAATCAATAACGAGAAAACCTACTTCCTACGCACTGCAATTAAGTATTTGTATTACATTTATTATTGACGAATTCATTTTTTTATAAAGCGGCGGGCACTTCTTCAAAAAATAGTGATTCGTGATTGATCTTGAAGAATGGTCGTTATTTTGTGGTTTTGTCTTTTGATGAAGTGTTCGCAATTTGTTTGTATTTTACCTGTGTGTTTCTGTGTTTGCTGAGTGTGCTGTAGTCACCTTGCCACCAGCTGTTCACCCTGTCGATGTCGGTCCAGATGGCGTGAAATAATAATACGTCTTGTAAGACGGACTGCACATTCTGTGTTATTTATTTCATCCTGAACGTGGGATTCTCGGACTGGAAGTAATTACTTATCGACGGCTTGTTGCGCCTAGATCCAACTTCTACCACTTTACTTGAAGAAGAAAAATTGTTAAAATTGAAACCACCGCTAAACAAACTTCTTGACAAACCCAGCAGTTATGTATTTTCCAGTGTAAGGTGAAGGCATTAGAATGTTTGTTATCTTTTTTGAGGCTATAACGATGAGCGGTTTTATTAATGTAGTTAATATGTCTAGTGTCTAGTGAGTTCCGAACAAAATGGAACCAACCATGGCCGCTGTCTCCGAGCAAACTATCGCTAAGTTCAAAACCTTGTTGCGGGTTAATTGTCAATTGGTTCCGTACAAAAGAAGATGGTTTGAACCTGGAATATGTAAATTCGAACGTTAGAGGGAGCGCGATAATATTTTCAAAAATGCGATTTTAATTAATAGGCGTTACCAAAAATATTCAATAAAGCTCGACTTATTTAAAACTAGCAGACCCGGACGTTGCTGTGGCTAACGAATTACAACGCCATTACCCAAACTTTATAACCAACGCCATCTGTTAATTTGCATACAAATCCACACCGCCCGCCTACCAGCCCGCTGCCCGGCCCGCTGCCTGCTTGCCAGCCTGCTCCCTTTATTTATATATTTCAACCAATTTATTTATTTTATTTATTTATTTGACGCCCAGAGGGCTTTTACATGATTTGTAGTGTAATTTTAATTTGACAGATACTTTGAAACTAAGGAAATAATAAAAATAAAACTACATTAGATAAAAGTCATACAAACACATAAACATAAACTGAAAAATACAGCCATTTTATAGGTTTACAAGATGTGTTTAGTAATAGTGTTGAAATAAATTTTCATGATCCACAAAACTCGCCAAGTTGGTATTGAAAATGTCAAAATCACCCAAGTACTTATTTCCCAATTTACACAAAACCTTGACAAATTAAATGCCCAAAAACCTTCCTTCATGAATCACATCAATTGGTGAAAACCGCATGAAAATCCGTTGCATAGTTTAAAAGGTCTAAACTTTCAGCGGGAGAGACTTTATTTTATACTATGTAAAGATGTAGCTAAAATCTCTCCACAAATGTCAAATGGAGCATTTAAAGAAACGTTTTGAATTTTTTCACACCTGTAATTAAGGGGCCATCCATTAATTACGTCACACCTTAAGGGGGGGAGGGTGTAGAGAAGTGTGACATGGTGTGACAAGGGGTATGGGGGGGGGGTCAAAATCTGAATTTTGATAATTTTTAGATGTAAAATTGCAAAATATGTAACGTCACACTTGGGGGGAGGGGTCTCACAAATGTGACGATGTGTGACAGGGACGGGGGGGGGGAGTAAAAAAAATCATGAAATTCGTGTGACGTAATTTATGGATGGCCCCTAACAGAAAAAGATGTGTTTTTTTAAATTACAGAGAATGCTTTGTGTTTTTTTTTTCTCTTGGAAATCCAGGAAATTTCATGCAATTACTTTTCAACTCTGTACAGAGATTATCTTCAAAAATGTTATATTTCGGTAGAAATTCGGATTGCGGGTCTCAAGTTATCTTTTGTTCAGTCATCGATGGAAGAAGAAATGCCAGTCATTTTCAACCAAACAAGGAGTTTAAATTTCCTATTAACAGTTCCTGTAACACGCATACGTATATCCTAGTAAAGACCGTCTGTGTCACGCGTATGAACATTTGAAACAAAATTAAACGTACTCGTATGTTACGTTGGATTGAAGTGTCAATTTCCTGTGTTTAATCGGTGGACACATTCGGTTCTTAATGGATATGCAAAATAAAGAAGTCATTTTTCTGACAGAAATTGAACTTTGTAATGCCATTTTGCTATAGGTATCTAATATAGTAATTTAATTAACCTGCTTAAAAATAATATGACGAGAAATATGTACATTATTTGAAAAAAAAAGCTTTTACGTTCTTGCCTCCTGGAATTTTTTTTTCGTATTTTCAAATATGTTCAGGTCCCTTACCCTGTACCTACTACGCCATTATTCATGACAGTTTTTCAAATGAAAGGCCTTATTTTCTTGACAACTAAATGGTATGACCTCATAACCATAAAGTGACGATTTCCTTGAATGAATCTCATCGAGCATATTTAATGGTGCCGCGATGGACATATCATAACAGCGGAGCTCATTGATGGTATGGATATTGGGGCAGCCCACTATCCGTGGGCGGTAAAAGGGTGTATTTTTCGTAATTATCTTCAAGCAAACGATGAATGGAATTTTTTTATTAAAGCTCATTGTCAATATACAGGGTGTATCAGGTCGTACCCGAGGGATTCGAGCAATTCCTGAGCATATTTGGAGTAAAAAATGTACATGTCATTTTACTGTCCGATGACATTTTTTTCTAGTTTCGAGAAAACGCGTTCAAAGTTTTGCTGCATGATAATTCAACTTACAAACTGTTTCAAACGGTTTCATATGAAATGCTGTATCTCTGTCAATTTTATGAATTTATTTAAAACATTTGGTGAGACATGTTTAACAAAAGCATCGTTCAGAAAATGAAATTTAAAAAAAAATTACAAAAAAAAATCCCAGTGGGCTAGTGCCATAAGCGACACAGAAGAGCACTGTGCATTAGGGCAAATACGATTTCTAGAAGATTCAACAAGTGGTTCCAGGTGCAAAAAGAACCTTCCTCTCCCCATCTCCTTCCCCTCCCCACTACCGTCAGTCTCACAACATACCCCCAATTGGAGATGTCATAGTCTCACTGGCTCCAGAGGAGAGCAGTTGGAACTCTTGTGCGGTATTCACAAGTAATGTGGAACTCGTGGGATTGAACCACCCTCCCCGAGATCTGGATTAAACGAGAAAAAACAATCTAATTTGGCTTCTACTGAAAGTACATGGTTTCACCTCACAACCATACAGTGACGATTTCCTTGAATGAATGCATCTCATCGGGCGTTTAATGGTGCTGCGATTATATTCAAATTTGGCTTCATCAGTCTGCTTTCGTATTTTACTTGTCCCCTCACATCTGCGGGGGCGGAGCATCAGCGATGCACTTTCATTTCCCGCCCACCGCAGTTTCCTGCCCATGCGACTGAATTTTATATTTAAATAATGCGACAAATTGGGCAACGGAGAGAAGGTTATGCAGGGGCAACACCCGTGTACGGCCGAGGCAATTTGTAACCCGATATTATGACACTAATGCACTTAGCAGGTGGATTCCCTAATTGGAAGTATCATAGCCGTTTACTTCCTAATGAAAATGCAGAGTTTGTAACATGTTCTCTGCCATTTTTGTACGTTTATCTGTACGACCTAGTTGAAAGCGTTGTTCAGAAATATAAACAATTTCTAATTCGTCGAAATAACTTATTGGACTGTAATTCTCATCGTAATATTTAATCATAAAAGATTGTAGTTATCGAATATTACCTAAATATTAACAAAAACCTCGGTGAAACATATTTTGTTCTCAATAGCTCAATCGGTATAGTATTGTCCTGATAGACTTTTTTCTGTTTCATGTTACATTGGAGATTTAAAAAAAAATCTATTATTGCAATTTCCATTATTTTATTTATTTATTTTGGCCCCACTGTTTGGAGCCAGTGGAAATGGGAAGAGGTAGATAAATTAAAAAATATGATTTTGCCCTACGTACTATGAAATGTTAAATTAAAAAAATGGAAATAATTAAAAAAAAAAACACTTTATAGGGCTTAAATTTAACATTAATAACAACCGATCACCATTGTTAAAAAACAATTTTAGACATTGTTTTATTTTTATTTTATATTTCATTATATTAACTTAGTAGGTTTTTTTTTTTTAAGATCGGAGACGGTTTACATATATAAAGTTCCAGTGAGCACTTAGGCCAAAGGCCCATTGTGCTATCTCCCATTTTACCTCATTCCTTTGACAGTAACCCAGTCCCTTTTACAAAGTTCACCAGGATTCTCATTGTAAATGAAGCTAAATCTTCTGGTTTGACAATGTGTCTTCCCAGGTCTCATTTCTCCTCTTCACTCCTCCGTGGTTCTCTGAAGGCCCCACGAGGGAAGAGGGCTTCATCTCTCCTCTCCGCTCCTTAGTTCCCCGAAGGCTTCACGATGGAGAGTTCACCTCCCCTTGGTTCCCTAAAGGCCCCACAAGGGAATAGTCCACTCCACCTTGGCTCCCCGAGGGCCCCAAGAGGGAAGAGGACTTATCTCTCTTCCTCACTCATCCTTGGTTCCCTAAAGGCCCCATAAGAGAAGAGTTCACGGAGATGGCCTCATTTCTCCTCTTCACTCCTACATGGTCCCGTGAAGGCCCCACATGGGAAGAGGACATCATCTCTCCATTTCACTCTTCCTTGGTTCCCCAAAGGCCCCGCGCCGGAAGAGTTCCCTTCCCCTTGGTTCCCTGAAGGCCCCACAAGGGAAGGGTTCATGGAGGTGGCCTCAGCTCTCCTCTCCATGGCTTTTCCTCTTGATTCCTCTTATGGGCCCCAGGAAGGAAGTCCACAGAGATGGCCTCAGCACTCCTAGGTTCCCAAAAGGCCCCTAGTTTTCTAATGGTTCAATTTTTTTGTCCCACGAGTGACCAGGGAAATAGAAGGTCCACTCCAGCAGAGCCCCGAATGCTGGAGTAAGGTCTATATACTCCGAGATGCGACCTTGTTTCTCGGAGGCACCGTTTGTGACACTGTTCCTCAGGACATTCAGCCTGAGCACTGTAGCTCACACCTTGGCTTGGGATGGCTATTGCAGGTTTGTGTTTCCACTCCCTGAGCGATGGGTTCGCCACACTCCCTACGCTAGATAATAACAACCGATCACTATTGTTAAAAAACAATTTTAGACATTGTTTTATTTTTATTTTACATTTCATTATACTAACTTAGTAGGTTGGTTCAGATTATTTTTTTTAATAATTACCATGAACGCAAAAAAAAATTATCAAATTTCTCTAATATCATGAAAAATTAAATCCTTTAATGGCCTTTATTTCGTAATTTAAAATTCAAATAAATAAAGTAGCACATATTCGTACCTGATATTTGTTGTACCTTTTGATTAAAAAAGATTATTCAGCTTGGTTAAGTGTTTTGGCCTTAAATCCAATTATAAAGTTTGTTCGAAAAAGGCGCAGCCGTTCCTTTTAAGATAGTTTTAAAAAAATAATTCCAACCTTTGTTAACATTACCTGTTCCTGCTTTGTTCCACACACCAGCATGTATATCCGTGCTCGCTGTGGGCGATTTCAAAAGTAATCGCTAGTGCATGTTTCATATTATTTCGATTGCAAAACTGTCTGAACCTCAATATAAAGCTCATATTAATCAAATGCTGGAATGACAATGGGCTGACTGTCACCGTTGGTTTTGCGCGGGTCATTAACGGGCCGATTAAGACCATCTGTTCGTGATCTGGAACGAAATCAAAATGAAAATCGTGACGTCAAAACAATGCAGATTCTTGACAGGTGTCACCGCTTTTAAAGTTTATCGCTGAAAAGGCATCAAAAGCCTTTGATCAAACTGTCAGTGAATTAATATGTATCTGTCAATTCAAGGTTCCTGCTTTTGCATAATTCTCTTTGATGCCGTTGTGTTAATTTTCTAATCACATTGAAATGCTTTGCAAGGTCTGCCTTGAATTTTCTGCGTAACGTTTATCTTTCGACTGTGTGTAACTTTAACATTTATGTAAGTAGTTGTTTCGCCTTAAATATATGCGAGGCGTGTTGAATGAAATGTTAGGCCTCTGGTATTATATATAGTCCTGGTCTGGGATTATTATGAAACTTTAATAAATTACTCGTAACATTCACTTCATCTGGTGAGAATTCTTAATGTCATAGAACTCGGTAAAGTTAATTAATTATGTGTGTGAAGCAACGTTTGTTTTGTACCTACTTTATAAGTAGCAAATAAGCTGTCACAAATGTGGTACTTAAGGAATATATGTTTCTTCTTAGGAGCAGTGTTGCAGCACCTGCCTTTGCAGCAGGGCAGCTGTCAGGGCCTGTTCTCGAAAGTTTTTTCGGCTTACGACTTTAATTTTCTTTCATTTCTGCGGGCATTATTTTAAATTTTTTGATTTGAAGAGTTTTACTTTCCATGTACATTTATTACTTAAATTTTGCTACCGGTTTCGACACATCCGTGTCATTTAATAGCAAACTTAAAAATAAAAAAATTTATGCAAGTAAAGAAATGATTAGAACGGTAGGAGGAGTCAACATAACATGGGAACATTTTTAATAAGGGTGATTTACAGGGTGCTATTATTTAAGTGATTTCGGGGGAGGGGAGAACGGCGGGAGGAGTTAACGTAACATGGGAACATTGTCAAGCGTGATTTACAGGGTGCTATCATAGTAATGCCCAAGAAATTAAAAAAAATATTTTCATATTTTATTGTCTGGACGTAATATCCTCTTGATTTGTTTGAGTTTAACGGCCTCGGTGGTCGAGTGGTAAGGCTCTCGACTTCAAATCCGGAAGTCGCGGGTTCGAATCCCGGTGTGCATACCTAATTTTTTTATCAATTTTTATTTTTTCTCAATTAATGTATTAAAAATAATATTCTAGTATATTTGCGGAACGTTACAGAGTGGAAATTACTCTCAGTATCGTCCTTGGTGAATGACTACCATTCAGAATAGAGACGTTGCTTGAAATGGCTACGGCCGTGTTTGGTGACCAGATCTGAATAGTTAGTTACTTTCCCACCTTCTTCTGCCCCATCTTCTTCCCCTCCCCACTACTTTAAGCCTCACAACATCCCCCATTGGGATACCTGTGCGGTATCCACTTTTAGAGCTGGTTCACACTCAGCTATTAAATATAAAAGATCATAGCACGCCAAATAACGCTCTCCATACAATCCCTTCAGACCGTTCACACCTAAGCGTTTTTAAGCGCAGATCAATCATAGACAATACACATCTCAGACGTAACCGCTCCAGACGCGATATCCCAGAAGATAACTCTCCCCTTCTCCGACTAAAACAGGAGAGGGGGTCATTGTAATTACGAAGCTGCCTAGACCCGTGGATGACAGATGTCAAGTTGACAGATTTCAGTACAAAAAATATGCGTTCCGTTGCCGCTCCCTAATTCGACTGACCCCCTCTCCTACCACAGGAAGAAATATTTGATAGCCTCGTGTGAAAGGACAAAAGATAAGCGCTCGCGAATCAACAGATATCTGCTCACAGATATATAGCTCAGTGTGAACTAAGCATTAAAAAAAGTTGAAGGCGGTTGAATTTTTTTCAAATTCTTGATAAATAGCTTGATCCTAGATCTTGAATTTTCCTAGTCAGGTCCCATGGCTTCGACAAGCGACTTTATCCCTATTTAGCATTTTTCCGTTTCATCGTAGGTCCAGTTTCTCCTCGCACAGCCTCTGCATTCTGTTCTTCTATCTTTCTTAATATACGCTGATTTTATCGTATTTTTCTAAATACAAATGCAATAAAAATGAAACAAAAGCCTCTTTCAGAGTTGCAGATAAGCGCAATAATTGCATTGCTTCACTGTGGAGACACTAGAAACCCATCATTCGCTGCACTTTTGCTGACTATCGCTCCCATTACCTTCTCATCTCACGATGGTCGCCGATAGCAGCAATTAGACAGTGAAAGGTGATTTAATCAGCGGATTGACGGCCCCGGGTCACGACAGATAAGTATGCGCAACAATCAACACCAGCTCGGTGATTGTTCAACACGCGGAGCAGGAAACCCGCCTTCCCACGGGCGTTCTGCAAGTGCCCTGGGGTCAGCAATCTCCGCATTTCACTTCGTGCCATCTCTAAACATAATCATTCTAAAGCAGCGTGAGAATCCGAGCGTTCCTACTTTTACCAGTTTATCGTTTCGTCCGTCAACTGCTTAGCTATAGGCTGAAACCTGAAACCCTTTTCATTTCAACAAACTGCAAACCTTATTACATTACACCTTATTACAAAAATTTTATAAAAAATATTCGGAAAAAAAGCAAATTCGTCCGTTTTTTTGCTTTTTGCAGATGACAAGCTCTTTTTGAGAATAAGATCCTTAGAAGACTGTGGAGAACTCCAGAAAGATATAAACGCAATTATTAAGTCGCTTTCAACTTCCAAAAATGTTCAGTTATGTGCTTTACGAGGTCACAAAGGACCATATATGTATATTACGAAGTCACAAGACCCCCCCCCCCCTATTTCATATAGTTAAGTGGAAGGAAGGGATCCACGAGGGAGAGAGGGAATGAAAGAGGATGCGGGAGAGGAACGAAACAATTTCTTTCTATGAGTGGCCTTGCAACGTATGCCAGGTATTCGCCAGTAATTGAATAAATCCTTCGTGTCTAAATGAGGGAGGTAGATTTTTTTACTTTAGCTTCGCACAGAGAAAAATAATTTCTCTCAGGGCCTGTGTCATCTTTGGGGATGCTGTGTGGAGGGTCTTTTTAAGTAGAGGAAGTTTTCGGAAGGAAAAAGGTAAGAGGGGTTGGTAGGAAACTAGGGTTTAGTGTCCAGGTCATCCGCCGCCGGATCCAGACAAACCTCACCCAATGAACCCGGGCACCCCTGCTAAGTCTCCAAATGCAGCGAACCACTTGGGGTGACTTAAGGCAGAGGTGTTGGTTATCCAATAAATGGTTCCCAGGGCGGCAGTACTCATTCCCGCCTCCCAATTTGAATTGCAACTTTTTAAAATTAATTTTATCCGATGTTATGAAAAATAAGGAGCCATGTCAGAGAAACAATTCTACCTAGCTAGTTACCGTACATCTTAGGTAATATACAGAATAATAAAATAGTTGTAAAAGCCTAGTCAATAGTATGTTTGTTTATTATTAAAATGAAATGCAGCCCACCTACCGGTAAAATATAATCACAATATTTGCTTTACCTGTAAGTGGCAACACGTGCGCCAAGCCCGAGTTTTCTTCACGTGCGTCGGCCTTGAAGATTTCCTGTCTGTCGAGTGGAAACCAAACAAACTAATGACAAAATCACACTCTGAAATCATCACCGCGACGAGCCTCAACTCTTCAAACTACAACACCTCATCTCACAAGACCACGTTATTTTTTATAACCATTTGGCTCCGATGTTCAGTTCAACGAGATTGTGTAGTTCTATGTATTATTGTCGGGTAAATTGCAACATCACGTTGGACAGGATCTTGCGTCGTTGTTTACACAAAATACGTCTCGTTACCACGGAAATTATGTAGTTTCTGGAATGTGTAATTGGATATAATGCCGTCGAGGCCTCAATGAAAATTCTCGCCTCGTATTTGCACTATTAAGAGGTTTTTTCTAGTGTGTTATTGCCACAGAACTGAGCCTACAGCGCTGTACAAGGCTTTACCCAGCAGATTGTAGATACGATGTTACCCAACGCCTTAGAATTATTAATTACTATGTTTTTTATAACGTATGGCAACGCACGTTTATTCGTATGACAGAAGTTACTCGACGAAAGACGGATACTTGACATCTGCAATTTTTTTGATATTATTTTAACTTAGTGTGTACTAAGTTTGGATATTAAAAGCCAACGGTATGTGGGTGGCTTTTGAATCTAAAGTTTACTTATTATAGAAGTTATTTTATGCATAAGAATATTTTACAGAAGAAGACGAAAGAGAGAAGCAAAACCTGGTACCAGCAAGGAGTGGGGGAGTTTTTATCAATCATGTGGTCTAAATGTTTTAGGGATATCTTATGCTGCGTAATCAATCATGTCGTCTAAATGTTTTAGGGATATCTTATGCTGAGTAATCAATCATGTCGTCTAAATGTTTTAGATATATCTTATGCTGCGTAATCAATCATGTCGTCTAAACGTTTTAGGGATATCTTATGCTGCATAATCAATCATGTCGTCTAAATGTTTTAGGAATATATTATGCTGCGTAATCAATCATGTCGTCAATGTTTTAGGGATATCTTATGCTGCATAATCAATCATGTCGTCTAAATGTTTTAGCGATATCTTATGCTGCGTAATCAATCATGTCGTCTAAATGTTTTAGGGATATCTTATGCTGCGTAATCAATCATGTCGTCTAAATGTTTTAGGGATATCTTATGCTGCATATAAACAAGTAGGTATTATCGCGAGCCGAGTGACGAAATATGGGAAAGGAACGAAGCAAGCGCAAGCGGCGTTTCGCTCGCTGTAATACCTACCTGTTTACATGCAACATTAAATTCCAGACTTTTTTACCCAATGTTCACTTGAAAAATATTAACGAGCGGGAAAATCGCAAACCTTCGAATTTGCATTTAATGTAATAATTTCATTTAATATCATTCCGATGTCTGGCGTAGGAAGTTCAACAATATATCTGCAATTAATAAAAACTTCAAAATCATGTTCGCGTTAAAAAAATTATTATGGTTTCTATCATTTACAAACCTGTGATTTCAAATAGCCTGGTCGTAAAAATACACCTTGTGAAAAAACGTTGGGTTCGGTTTTTAATTGTCAATGTTTGTTTAATGGGTTTGCCCCCACACAGTCAAGTTCATCTTAGGACTGGTTCTATGTCAATATTATTTGTTTACGTTCCAAGAACATCTTGCCCCACTTTCGGGTTTCATGTTTTCAATGGCGTTTTTTGTTTTAAAACTAGGCTTTGTTATCTATGCACTCCTGATTCTAATTTCTTATTGTGATCTGTTTTTTCTTTTGAAATTGTCTTGGTAGTTGCTAGCCTTTTGCCGCGTATAGAAAGCTAATATTCGACGTTATTTTTTTTTTCTTTGAATTTTCTTAGAAGAATTATTAAATATCACACCAAGTGGACTGTTTTAATGAGATTAATTATTGCCTTTCATGTATACAATAGAACAACACTATAAAAAATTGAATACGAAAAATTAGAAACAGATACGGTCGCATCTAGGAATTGAACCCAGGAACTTAGCCTTGCCGGGGCGCTGTTCTAAAAATAAAAATATTCACTCTAGACTTGCAGAAAAGCCAATCGATGTCGCACATGAAATAAAAATGGATATATTTATCCAAGACACTATCTAGATAGCATTTAGTTCGAGATGAATTTTGTAATCAAACATAAATGCATTAAGAAAATAAAGATAATGTTAGTAGTTTTTAGTCGAATGCAGTTTAATTTGACCGAAGGCGACAGTTTACCATTAGCTCAGTGGTATGGCGGCGCCCCGGCAAGCCTGGGTCCCTAAGTGGGTTCAATTCTTAGATGCTTCCGTATCTTTTTCTGTTTCCAAATTTCGATTAAGAGTCGCCGATATTGTCTTCAGTGGTTAATTATTACCATTTTGGTTTGATCAACTGAGGTTTTACTTGTTAAGTTAAAATAAAAAAAGACATTTTTAAAACTTAACCTTGTAGTCCGAATGCACGTTATGCAGTCAAAAAAAATTTATGTAATCTTTTAAATAATTCTGTCTGTCTTAATTGTAGGAAATTGAGTTTTTATATCATCTGTTTGCATGACCAGGTATTCAAAAAATATTTGGTCTTACATAGTTTTAAAAAATTGTTGACATTTCTCAGGAGACCTAAAAGCTTTCAACTGTCTCGCCCTATAAACCGAGAAGTAAAAATTTCACCTGTTTGATTTAGTAAACCATTTGACTACAAAATGTCGATTTATCAAACTTAACTATTTAACTTATGACTTGCTTACTTGTCACAAAATTACAATTAATTATAAACCACATATTTTTTTCTGCCTATGCATAAAATTCCATTAAATTTCTCGACGCACTGCCACCCGTACCAAACTTTTTTCCCAGTGCAGCTTTGTTGTGTTTTAGACGTTCAGTAACATTGTTAGAGTATATAACATGTGCGCGATAGTAAGTTGCATCAGTGTTATTTATATCGAGGCAAGGTCGGCATGGAGCAGAGTTGACTGGGGAGAGTCTGTTCGTTGGTTGGCTGACGGTTGGCTGGTTGCCCCTGCAGTGGGTGGTAGCAGCCACCACCTGGTATGGCCTGGACTGGACTCACTGCTTTCCTTCCCAATATCTATAACTCCCTGGTAGCCACATCTGGTGACAGTGCTCTTGCTCATTTCCTGTAGGCTGTTCGGGTTTCTTGCTGTTCTCTTCTCTTTTTCGTGATGTGAACTTTTTTGTTGTTTTAATCCAGTTTCCGCTTCGTCTATCCGGTTCCGGGGGTAGTGGATGTCTGACCGGTCTGTAATCGAATGGATTTATTCGGATCTTGTTTGAATTGTCCCACGATTTCATGATGTATAATAAACCAGGAGTAACTGCCCGGCAGTTACCAGGGAAACGAAAACATTCTTAAATTTTCCTACAGTGATCTACACCCTTTTTTACGAAATGTGTTTTTTTAATTGAAAATTTTAAAATATTTTACCATCAGTACGGCATTTTGTTTAAGCCTTTTCAATGCTCAATGTTATGATGTAAATGGCGTTGTGAACTGATTTTTTAGTTATAAAATTTGGACAATAACATCGAGACATAATCCACCAAAAACTGCAAGACTTCCTCATTAACATTACGTAGAGTTAAACCGCCGCTACCCGAATTTCTACCGATTTCTTACATTACCTTAAACATTTGAAGTTTTTAAGCTCTTAAAAAAATATATGTTATTTTTGAAGATAATATTTAGATACGTTCCACGCCGAAACGCAAATTATATGAAATTCCCTCGATAGAAAAAAATCGCAAAGTATGCTCCGAAAATTATTTAAAACAAGTCTATTTCTATTATTTTACAAGTTATATTTCTGAAAAAATTCACAATTTTTATTTAAATGATAATTAAGATATTCCACGAGATTTTTGCTCTATTTTAAACGAGTCATGTTTTATTAAGCATTTTCCCAATTTTCGCATCAATTTTATCGTTGAAAATATTAGCGGGATCTGTCCAACATTCGTAATTACATATCTCTCCATCTTCTTTTTGAGCCGGGAAGCGTCGCCTTAATAGAACATTTTAAAACCTTTATGATGAATAGTATTTTGTGTTCCCGATAAATTTGTTTTAGGATAGTATTATTTTTATTATTCATATATTTTTTTATAGTTGACCTAAATAGGCATAAAAACGTTTTGAAATTATTAAGACCCAAGAGACGGACCTCCTCTCTTAACATCTCCAATTTGAGATTACATGGTGCCACTGGCTCCTGGCAGTCTACTCATTTGGAATATCACAAATCTTTTCTATAAAACAGAAAATCATTTTTTTACCCACTAACAAATCTCGAATGGCGATTTTTATGTTCGATTTTCTCCAAACTGATTTTTTGCTTTGAAGAAAATATTTGCTACATATAATGTTTTTTATGTGATACCCCAAAGAAGACTGCCGGGAACCAGTGGCACTATGTCACCTCAAATTGGGGAATGATAAGCGAGGAGGAAGTGAGATAGATAGAGGTTAGGCGAGAAGATTTTCAGCTGTCTTACTAAACTTTTTATCGTAAATTTAATCATCGAGTCCATGTTTTATTAATTATAGCTATATCATTTGAACTATACAAATAGTGCCTCAATTCGGGCCAAGGAAATTAATATTTTATACATGATTGAAGTCTGCAGACGTACAAAGGTTAGCGTTGATGTTCGGATGTATGGGAACCACCGCATCTGGCCATTTCTATTTATTGTCCAATCAGCTTTAATGGTATTTCCCATATTTGATAAAGCAGTCTCAAGAAGCTAGTGTTTTATGGTAATTTAAATACGCTCTTAGCTAAAGTGGCTCCTTGCTCTAATGAAGATGTACCCATTTAAGTCTTGCAAATAAAGCTTTTGTTGAAATCAATAACTAACTATCATTACCCTCTGTGGCACAAAATATATAATTGTCTGGTTCGGCACTTAGCTGACCCCTGGTATTGGTTTTATGAACTAATCATCATAACATGATAATTTAAATGAATAATTTCTAACCAAATCTGTCATGTTGACTTGTGACAGCTGTGTGTGTTCCTCATGGCCCATTTTATAATGTGAATACCTTACAAGAGTCCCAGCTGCTCCCGGCTGGAGCCACTGAGACTATGGCATCCCATAAGGGGAAGGAGATGGGAAAGAAGAAGGTGGGGAGGTACCTGGCTATTCAGATCTGGGCCCCAAACACGGCTAAAGCCATTTCAAGCAAAGTTTCAATTCTGAATGGTGGTCTTACACACTGGGGCGATATTGAGAGTATCTTCCACCCTGGAACGTGCCGCAAATATACTACATATTATTTTAAATGAATTCATTGTGAAATAACATAAATTAATCAAATAAAATTTAACCTGGCTATTCAGATCTGGTCACCAAGCACGGCTAAAGCCATTTCAAGCAACGTTTCAATTCTGAATGATGGTCCTACACTAGGGCGATACTGAGGGTATCTTCCACTTGATACTAAGAACCTTGTAAATAAATTTTTGAATGCTTATTTTGAACCGGAGAGCTTTTCATTGAAAGAGTCCTTATAAATTAAACAACTTTTAAAGTTATAAATTTTACCTTCTGTTCAGTGTGCAGGTAGATAGGTCTAACAGTACGTTTGTATTGTTTATTATTTTTAAGTGTATATTTTTAATTAAAGTTTAATAAATATGTTTGTAAATGTAACACGGAATTTTCTCAGGTCACGGTTTCCATGCTCAATTGAATTTTCCATATCCAAGACGCAAATGAGTGTAGAACCGTGTATTTTGTCGAAATTATTTTTATGACTTAAAACAATACACCACACACTATGTCGTGAGGTCTTTATAAGAGGTTCTACTTTCACCTTCTTATAAAAATACGTCATAAATACATACTATTTTCTGTGTTCCTCTAAGTGACCCACGATGTGATTAACGTGTTCACTTGAATGTCATAATTTTTTGTTTTATTTTATTATAATAATTATATAGATTGACACGAGGCGACCGACAGTCGGATACACGATTTAAAAAATAAATTCTAACGTCCCGTAGAAAAGCGTCGTAAGTGGAAAAAGTAAATTTTACAGGAGAGCGAAAACAAATTATGATTTATGAAACAAGCGGTCCCGTCGAAAAGAGACATTACCGACATCTCGCGGAGATAGAGTGATCTGACTTTAATACGGTTTTCGCGGAGCATAGGTAATAAGATAATAATAAAATCTTATGAAACAGAAAATGTTGACTTACGACGCTTTTCTACGGAATGTGCGATATTTTTTTTGCGACATTTCTATTAAATAATGCCATTTGCAAAATTTTACGAAGGTTAGGTATTCAGTCGTGACATTATTGTTTCGTTTCTGTACAATTAGTTTTCAAGGATATTTAGTCGTTTTATTGGAGACTTATTATTATTATTATTCAGAGATACAAATAAAACTTTATAAAACAGAAAATTTTGACTTGCGACGTTTTTCTACGGGATGTGCAATATTTTTTCATTCGTTACAATCGAATGATTTGACATTTCTATTGAATAATGCCGTTTGCCATATTTTACGAAGATTATTCAGTCGTGACATTATTTTTGTTTCGTTTCTGTACAATTAGTTTTCAAGGATATTTGATCGTTTTATTGGAGACTTATTATTATAATTGATTAGAAGGTTTTATCAAACCATATAATTATTTTCAGTCGTTGCGGTATCTATTTTGAGTAATGGTAGGAATCATTAAATTTAATAAAATGATGTTGCTACCATCAATGAATATTGAGTAGGCCGCTAATTGGAGAAATCATCGATACTTTCATCGCGGTCATGGTGTTTATTTTAATCCTTTCACAACCTGTGCCATTTCTCGGGTATTTGGAAAAAGTGATTTGGAATATGATAAATTTATTCGGTTATTGATACGAATCCTCCCCTAGTTACTAGGCGAAAAGGACAACTGCACCTCGAGCTGATATCTAATATCCAAATAAAATCATCAAAATCGAGGTTTTGTATTCCCCATTTTTCTTCTCCATCTCGACTTTTAAGATTTTTTTTACTAACTGTATAAGAAGAAAATATTCTGTCTGTACGATTTTTTTTTAAATACGTTGTCCAGTTTGTATACGGAATGTCTGTTGATGACGTTAAAACCAGGCAATTTTAAAGATTTTCGAGGGTCCTTACTCCTATAAGAAGTTACTTATCAAAAAAACCAAAACTTACCGACACGCAAGTAAGGAGTCTATAATTACTTGTATTAAAAATATTTGCAGTTGTGTCTAAATCCAGAGAGAATATTGGGGTATACGTTTGTATGGACATGGGAAGGAAGAAAAAGGAAACAATTTAGCAAACTAACAAAAAATTAATGCTTGTATTGTGTTTTCTTTCAGATAAAACTTTATAATTTTCCTCTTGTAATATTTTAACTTAAGTACTTACTTATAATTCAAACACGTACGACCTTAGAACGGGGTATCCCAGAAGGACGTTCTTTAAAAAAAAATATGAGAAAGCAATACTGCTGTAACAGCCAAAAACCAATTTGTTGAATTGTTGATTCTGAGGTGTGTACATCAGTTAAAAAACGTATTATTGACAAAACAGCTAGTTTTTCCAACGCCGTACAGTTCTTATTTATCGTTGTAGTCACTGGACCCATAGATCAACGCAGAAAAAAGAACTCTGCAAAATGGTGTGTAAAAAGTATTTTCATAGGAAGTGGTGGTTACAGCAGTATTGCTTTCCTGCGACGATATATAAAAAACGCCGCCCGGTTCCCTCTTCAGTACTTTGATTTTCAGTTTTCGTTTTTTCTCTTGTTCGGCGTCAAATAAAAACGCAGTTTCTGTCACTTTAGCACACCAACGCGATCGTCACCCATGCAAAAATTCTGCGGAAATAAAACGAGTAGCAAAAATTACTTATGATACAAAAAATACATAAATGTCACATGTAGGTGGCGCTATCAGATCAAAAGTGTAGTAAAGTCCCGCGTATGTGTAGCGCCCCCACAATCCTTCGGAAATCAATGAATATTTTTTACATACTTCGTATTGCAAAAAATGAAACCCACCGATTTCGTTTTATATAAATTCAATGCAATGCCTGTGGGTTAGGTTCCAATTTATCGGAAATTTATTCATCAATTTGTTTTGTTCGATTTAAATGTCAATAAATCTGCTTATATTCAAACCATTTTCTTAAAATGTTTTAAATTTGTTATTTATAAATAATGTAGACAGGTTAAAAGCATTAGATGTTTATGTAGGTGTAGGTGCCTCATTGTGTCTCTGCGTTTGCCCAGTGATGAAGGGACCATCAAAAACCTTAAACCCAATTGGGATCAAATCATGCAGTTGCATTTGTTGATCGATCAATTAATTGTAACTTCAAACATCAAACACATGTTCAAACAAGAGCCAAAAGGCTGTGCTTTTTTGCCGTATGTACACAATGTGCCGGACAGATTTGCCAGGTTACTGAGAAAAGAAAACACCAAGACTGTCTATGTCACCACGACAAAAATACACGTCTTATACCTAGACCTGCAAAAACTAAGTTTCTTCTTGAGACAGGTGGAGTTTATAAACTCAGCTATTCCAAATGTGAAACGGTTTATGTAGGGCAGACAGAACTAACGATATCCAAAAGGATTTTAATATGAATACCGCACAGGAGTCCAAACTGCTCCCGTCTGGAGTCAGTGAGACTATGACATCTCCAATTGGGGTATGTTGTGAGGCTTAAAGTATTGGGGAGGGGAAGAAGATGGGGCAGAAGAAGGTGGGGAAGTAACTAACTATTCAGATCTGGTCACCAAACACGGCTAAAGCCATTTCAAGGAACGTTTCAATTCTGAATGGTGGTCTTACACCAGGGCAATACTGAGAGTAACTTCCACTCTGGAACATGCCGCAAATATACTATACATATTTTTAAATTAATTGTGAAATAACACACATTAATCAAATAAAAGTTATTTTCATTCGGACATTCGGATTGCGAGTCAAGAGCCTTACCGCTAGACCACACCGGCCGTCATATCAGAACACGGCCAGATATCAGAACACTTTCGAGCATGTAAACTCGGCCATCCTGTATCAATTGCCGAGCGTTTAATTGAAACCGGCTATACATTTGATTTGTTCCTAAAGTTCTGGGAAGACCCAAAACGCATAGAGCACGTCTAATTACGAAGGCAATAGAAATTCACAAAAATCTCAATAATAGGGACGACGACGGGGCTATGCTCAACAGCTCTTGGTGTTCGGTAATTGACAGTCACACCGAAACTAAACGCAGAAAACCATTTTAAATTAGAATGTAATACCAACTCTTAGAGGATTGAAACTGGCAACATGATACATAAGCAAACAATTAATATATAAAAACGCAATCTTCGATTACAACACACCTGTAATGCTGTCCGAAACGTTGGCTGAAGAAGGAGGGAGCGCAACCCGGCATAAGACGCTAAAAATAAACCACTCTAATACTTTTAGCCGTGAAAATCTCAAACTATACCTCTCAATATTATTATGTTCATGTATAAACATATTATATCTATTGATCTTTTCAACCATTCCTCTGTTTTTTGCGTAACGGCGTAGGAGTATCTCTTTGCAAATCACTTTAACATTCAACAAGTTCTCATTGTGATTTACAATGTCTGCTCTGTTCAATATATCAATGACATCTTTATTCTTGTACGCCTGAGACTGGGAGGAACATCTTCTGTTCGTAGAGACAATAAATAGTTGATCTATTATCTTTATGGCTCGAACGTGATTTTTTGCACAATAATGTCAAATACACAGCTTTAATGGCCGTTATAAAATAGATAATCTAATGTTTTTTTAAACTCAATCAATAGTTTGATTTGCAGGTGGACATTCTTTTATTTTTTTATCTTTATCTTCTTGTTACTTTTTTATGGCGATACTGAGAAGCTAATGATGACCAGTATCGTGGCTTTAAATAGTCCAAGCAAGATCATGTCCAAATTACGTGCCATTAGTTACCAGATTTTTTTTTTTTGAGGATCATGTTGTGGAGGGGGAGGAAGCACAAAGACCGCCATATCGTTCCACAGTCGAGCTGTTGAACTCAAGATCATTGACGCTTCGAAGTTCGTCGGAGCATTCTCCATGGTAATACCGGTAGAACAAGGACATCATACCTACCTAACGCTTGCGCTCTAAAGATTGCAATCCTTTTGTTAAGATAGGGGAATATATCATACGGACCGCCCAGAGGACTATTTATCATACGGACTGCACAGAGTGATTTCTTAGGTATTTTGGTGCCCAGACCAGAGGTGGCTGCAAAATTCAACACTGGGGAGTGCTTGCGATTCTTACAGGTACAGCAGATGTGCAGGTATTATTAAAGTATGTACAGTGCGCCCAGCTTCTGAGAGGCCAAGTTGAGTCTGGCCTCTATCGGCATTTTTCGATATTCCTCTTTCCCTTCTCCCCCCTCTTCCCTTTTCCCATTTATAGGTGCCGTAGTTCCACTAAATCCAGAAATGATAATCGTGTAAATATAAAAATCTTCACTTAACCTTGCCTTTTGAAGTCGGCGACAGCCATTTTGAATAGATCATCTTCAGCAGGAACGAGAGAAGAGGCATCCTTTCAATTCAAATTCCTTTTATTATATTTTACTAGCTGACCCGGCAAAAGTTGTTTTGCCTGAATTACTTTTTTTTTTAATTTTGGTTGAATTACTAATATCGCTATTAAAAATAGGGGTTGATGGTAGAAGGGTGGAAATTTAAGGCTGTACGTATTTTTTAATTGCTCACCATAAAAAAATAAAAATAAAAATTTTGTCCAAAAAATAAAAAATAAAAATTTGGGGTGGACCACCCTTAACTTTTAGGGGTATGAAAAATAGATGTTGGCCGATTCTCAGACCTACCCGAGAAGCACACAAAATTTCATCAAAATCGGTCAAGCCGTTTCGGAGGAGTATGATAAATGATAACAAACACCGTGACACGAGAATTTTATATATTAGATATGAACTAGTGGTCGTCTTATAATTTTGGGGGTCACTGTCCTATTGCCCTATGGAAGCAGCCGCCCCTGGTTGCCTAAGTATTTTCATAATTATTTTTTTTTCTGAATGAACTGGTATGGTGAAGGAGTTTCCTTTCAGGCCATGTGTGAAGATCACAACACATAATATGTATTCCTACTCTTTGAAATGTTTTTATTATCCGCTTATTTGCACTTCATTCAACCGAATGTAACACAAATTTTCAATATTGAGACCTGCCAGAGACTTCCTCATCAAAAAACTTGCTTAATCATTTTTTTCAAACGTAAGTGTTGAATGTCCGTATGCCGATCGCTCTACGATTACAATCTACTAACCGTTGGTCTGATGTTGTTCCATATTGGGTTCGCAACGGTGTTCTATGACCCACATCTGCAGTGAGATAATAATGCGAGATCTCTCGGACAAATTAAACGCCGCGGGCCATTGATGGAAAACTTTCTGAGGATATATGTGTGTAGTGATGTGCAGCCGTGAATATTCCCCAACCTATGTCAGGAATTTATGTTATTTTGAGAAGTTCAGGCACAAATATTTAAATGTTTTACGATCAGTTACTAAAGAATTTAATTTTCCATATTATACAATAAAGCCACAACCGAAAAGGGATTCGTAAGTAGGAGATTTTCAACTTTAAAGCGGTTTTTATAGGCTTAACAGATTATTTTTTTCTGGGCTTATAAAAAGACTAATCAATAAAATACTTGATTATTTCAAGGGCAAATATGTGTTCTCGCAGTGTTTAATGAAAGCATCTTAAATATTTCTAAGCTATGGAATTTTCAAACCAAAAACACACAATTTTTCATTACTTCGTAGTGCATCATCTTAAGAGGAATATAAACGCTAGAAATATTTCGATTCTCATGCCTACAAAATCTAAAATCGCGCGTCGTATCTGCACGAGGCAAGTAAGCGAAAAAGTGGTTTTTATTTATTTTGTGCATACTTTTATAAGAATGAAAAAAAGTTAAGAACATAAAAAACCTCAAAAATAAAAGTCTTAGTCATAAAGGGGTATTTTAAAAAAATTGTTTCCTAAGTTCTTCATACTTAAGTCATGATAATTTTTATTTTTTTTTGCGGCTTACGCTTAAATTTTTTGTTATGTAAATAACAATTTTATTGTAATTCCAATACATAGAAAAGCTAGTAAAAGCTTCAATTTATTCGTAGCATATTTTTTGATGTTCATAATGTAAATCGATTCGTCGTAAAGATGAATCTAAGTAGGTTTTCACGTATCTAAATAGGATTTCGCTTCATCTTAACGGTAATCTCCAATATTTCATCTTTATTTTACTTCTTTACATTTTAATAATCAAATCTTCACACGTCGTATGAGTAATACAAGCATGTTCTGCGGTGGTTCCAATTTACGGGGGTCAATTATTTAGTCTGGCGTATTAAGTTAACATTTTTATAGCGGCGTTTAATCTTAATGCAAATAAAGACAAGGATGGCGGTAATTTAGTCAATAGTGTCTCGGGGACAGTCGCATTATCTGGGAAGGTGACTCCTGGACCTGACGGCACGTCCGCTTTGACCCCGTGACCTCCCTACCCCTCTCTTCTCGGGGTTGTGGGGGCGAAACAACGCAGTGCCGAAACTAAAAGTGCTATGCAAATATAGTTGAGAAAGCATTTCAAACTATTACCAAGACTTGCAAAACTTAATTAGACTTAAAGAACGGCTGCGCGACCTTTTCACACAAAACTTCATTTTGAATTTGAAGCCAAAACTCCCAACGAAACTGTTTTGTTTTATTAATTCAAAAGATATAGCATATAGTATGGATGTAAACCATTTTTGTTTTAAGGGGGGTGTAAGATTTTAAAGGCGAAAAAAGGCATATTTTCATGATTTTTTTTTGGAGGTATGAATAATGTTGGTTTATTTCTTTTATATGCACTTTATAGTATGACATCTGAAGTATCTTTGATAAAAAAATTAATTAAAAATATTAATAAATAAGTCCGTGAGAGCGAATCTCCTGAGGCGCCTCGAAAAAAGGTGTTATGCGGTGAACATCATAACTCGTTAACAAATCATTTGAAACAAAAAAATCGAAATGAGTTTAAAAGGTGATATGTTTTTCCAGGTAGTGACGAAGCGTTTTTCTTCGTCACTACCTGTTGATTTATGTTTAAAAATAGTGTACAAATTTTCAAAAAGATCGGTTAAGTTAATTTTGAGTTGCGATGTTCACGAACTTTAAAAAATTATTTGCGAGAAAATCGATTTAAAGTTTTTTTATACTAGAAATATATTTGAATAGAGCAACAGGGCTGGTCGCTTGAAATGCTGTATCTTCGTTAGTTTTGCTCCGATATACTTAAAATTTTGACACAGGACAATACATTTAGAAAAAAATAAAATTCTTTTTTTTTTCTAAAAGGTTTTTCTAAAAGGAAACACTTCGATGAAATCTGTGTCCTTATTAATAATTTAGATTTTTGTCCAATAAGGTATACTAACTGAAACTCAATAGAAATTTAATTTGCCAAAATACCGTATTATCAAAGGATAATATGTTATTAAATTACTAGCTGGTACGCATACGTTGCTTGGCAATTTAATAAAGAAACGATTTGTTTTCCACGGCTACGATTTGTTTTGCTTAGCAATACCTCGGTTTTCTTAGGGACAGAAACGTATAATAAATTAATACTTATTATTTCATAACGCCAGAACTTACCATTATGTACAGCCTATAGTACTCACATATAATTTAGCTTTCTATTGGTGAAAGAATTTTTAAAATCGTTTTATTGTTTTATGCGTGAAAGCGTAACAAACAAACACACGCAGTTTCGCATTTATAATATTATAGTATAGATATATGTATTTCTGAGCTTCCCATAGATAGCACCTCTACAATTCAAGTACAACACAATTTATAATACCTTCTATCGATTGTCGAAAATTCGCAAATCATCTCTTGGATTTTTATATCAGAATGAAACGTATTGAATATCTGACTCGTCGCAGACTACGAAACAGATTCCTATCGAATGTCTGTCGGAGTCAAATGGCTTTTAGACAGCTTGACAGATTCCTCCACGGGTTATAGCGGCCAATAAAGAATTTATTTCTCGGAGAAAACTCGCTTAACCACGTAAACAAATAACACTAGACCAAGCATTTTTATTGTTTTGTTTATTGTGTTTGTGCTGTTATGTGAACAAAACGTTCATAAATAATACAATATACTTTAAAATCGTTGTAAATAAAACTATATCACATAGTTTTATAATGTCTGTCTGTCGAACAGGCATAATAAAACAAAACTATTCACAGTTAAAGACATCTCAATGCGACCTTCGAATGGCATATCTGATGGATATTAGAGTTACAATACTGTTACACGAGTTACAATATCCGAGTGGTTACAAAAAAAAACTACGTGTGCTAATTTTTCGTGGATACACAGTTATCATCACAAAAATATTGATTAAGGAACATAATTTGATTTTAAACACTGGCATTTTATCAAAATTTGATTTTAAACACTGGCATTTTTCGTTTAGTTTCCAAACTGCAGTAACATATATAAGAAGAATTCAGATTAGCGGTAAAGTAAGAACCTACCCATAATATAATACATGTTTTTAAGGGATTTAAAAAATCTATGTTTGAAGTATGTATTTCTTTTTTTTTTAATTTTCTTAGGGTTAATTTTGACAAGTAGACAGATTTTGTGATTTTTCAAGGGTCTGCGCTTTTTAAGCTAACCAAGTATCAATCCTACAATCACAATATCCTGTGATTTCTGCGCTGGTATTATAATAATACGCGTGAGTCAAATCACAATTAATTTCTCGTAAATTTCAGCAGCAATCGTTTTATTTCTGCCCTGGTTTTGATGTCCGTCTCCACAGTTTATTATGTAGATTAGTAATGAAATGCGATCTCGTCATTCTGCGCGCATCTCCATGCCACGGCGAGATGAAGATACGGGATACGGTCCAGCCGGAGTCAGGGAGGCTGAGCGAGGATCTATTGTGTTGTGCGACTGATCTGTAGTCTGCCTGTGTCTGTAGTCTGTACTGTTCCGCTGTAAGGTAATTGGTTCGTTCTGGTGCTGAGGTAAATCTTCAGAACGCAGACGGAATAATTCCTATGAGATTTGAAGCGCAGCGAATGCTGAAAAGAAATTTTTTTTATAATTATTTTTTCGATTTTTCCTTAACAAAGAAAACTACATAGGGTTAAGAGGGAATAACCAGACACAACCGGAAATATGTAATTTTTAAATCAAATTCTAGACGTATCAACCCTTTTCTACAAAAAAATTTAAATTGATTTCGAAACATTGTTATTTTATCTAGTAATGTTATATTTCATATTTTGGAAAAAATATGTTTTTATTGATTATAATAATGTTATACCGTTGGTCGTTGTTAAATTTTCAAGCAAAATGTTGTATAATCACACTTTTCAAATCATATAATCATACAGTAAAATAAATCAATAAATTATCTGGGAAAGATACTTTTCAGAATTTGATTTTAGTTTAAAATAATAAAATCAAAAAAAAATCCGCGCACGAAATTTGCGACGAAAATACTTCAGTTTGTCTATTTATTTACAGTCTTACAAGCTAATATATTTAAGATTTTTTTATTTACTTATTTTGCTTAGACATTATTGAAAAATTGTAAATAAGAACGTATGATCAAAAAATAATTACAAATCCTACATAATTTTAATAATTTTATCGCATTTTTATTGCTAATTTGAATGTAGGCATATAAAAGCAAATTTTGAATGACATAAAATCGATTTTGTTATAGAATACGTGAGAATAATCGATCTGTCTTATCGGAACCGCCCTGTACAGTTGCAAGGGTGCGATCGCAAGACCATCGAAATTTGAAATCTCAGGCGCTGTTCAATTATTTTTAATCTTTAGTTGCTGAAAAAAGGGAGGTAAGTGAAATAAGCAATTGATCAGATCGAAAAAATAAAGCTTTTGGGTTCTCCATTTGATATAAATTCACCATTTTCCCGCTTGTACCACTATTTTCCGGACACATATGGTAATGTATTTTTATCTTCGTAGTCTAATTCATTTTACATGTCAGGTGAACTGTTTTTGCGCTGCCTCTATAATTTGACATAATTTGCTATATCCTACAGCTAAGTTTAACGTGTTAAACGAGTTATATACTAGGTTGAAGAATTTCCTAGTACTTGGGACTTTATTTGTTAGTGGGACGAATAGTCTTTTGATTTGTTCACCTTTGTTAAAAAAAACGTATTGTTTACTAGGATATTACGTTTGCCAAGAGTAAATATTTTTAATCTTCAAATATGTCTCTAAACCAGCGGATGCATTTGACTACTATGTTTCCTGTTCCCCTAATCTTAATTATGTGTTCCTTTTTGAAAATAATGAATAATACACATCCATTAGTACCCATTCATCCTATGCCTGTGATGGTAAGTCACTTCGTTACGTCATTTTAAACTAAATGAAAACATAGCACTTTGAAAAACACCACTTATTTAATAAAAATTATCTACATGTTAAACGTTTCTTCGTATACAGGATGTTGAGGGGCGTACTTGACTTACTTTAACCAGTGATTCCTGACATTATTTGGGGTAAAAAATGTAAATGAAATTTTGGTCTCCGGTGACATTTTTGATGTTAGGTGTTGGACAGTTGGAGGTGGGGTGAGGGGTTGTTCGGTTACTCGGCCGAGTGGCCAGTGACATCGGATACCAAAATTTCATTTACATTTTTTTACTAAAAGTATCATAAAAACAATTATATACATAAAATGAAATTTAAAAATTAATTTAGTACGAGTATATGCAAAAATTGCATTTATATTTTAAAAACTTTTAATAATAAAAAATTAACGAGTCTAAATAACAAAAATAAATGTTTAAAAATTTAAATATTAATATAAAAATAAATTTAAGAGATGGCTATTTAAAAAAAAAAATTTTTTTATTATTATATTTAATCGACTATTATCACTTTTTCTAATTTCTAAGTTATCTAATTGTAAACTCATTGCTTTTGTTATATAATGGTTTTTTTTATGATGCTTTCAAGTAATTAATACCACTACCCGTAATATTTTTTTTATCTACAGGTCTTATATCTAACTATACTTGTTTGCCTTTTGTTTTTTTATTAATGTTAATCCTACCCTGACGAAGAAACGTTTGGTTTTGAAACATGTGGATAATTTTGGTTAAATTACAAACTGATGTATTCTAATTTAGTTAATAATTAAATTATTGCTCTTTTTGAGATATTCTGTAATCCCGCAAAACGACAACAAAAATCTCTTAAAAACCGCATTCTGTGAATAAAATAATCAAATTACGGTCAGTCTACCACCATAAGTTAGAATCGTTAAACTTTAGACAAGTCTAACAGCAAAAAAATCGTAAGATTAGCATAAAATTATCTCCTTTGAACTTTTATATTTTGCCATTTAAGCCTAGCGGCAAGCAGTCTGCCGCTGTCTTTGTTTTTTGCCTGGCCATTTGAGGCGACCTTATAATCATGTTGATATTGAATGAGATTATTGTTCCTTTGTTCTTGGCCAAAAGCTGACAGTCATCCGCTCTTCGGCTGCTTTTTTCTAGCTGATTGAATATTGATTAAAAAAACACTTTATGGTGTCGGACATGGTAGGCAGCGTTTTTGCGGTGGTGACGAAACGATTTTTTATGATAAAGGTGAAACATCATTCACCCGCCGTAGATTTATGAAACGTATTTTAAGGAGATCGATTTTATCGTATCTCGAAATGAATGTATCTATAAAGTATTTGGGCCTATTTTGTACAACTTAAAATCAATAAAGGTTTTGGTATTTATTTACGTTGGGTTAGGTTTGTTTTGATTTTTGATTGATTTTTTTTATTACTTATTCTCCTTTAGCCCAAATGGAAATAACCCATTTTGTGATGCATTTCCATTATTCCACCAGCACGTTTTTTGCTGCGGGTTTTTTGCTGATAGGCTCTGAAGAGGTATTTTTTTGGACTTCGCCGAAAACAGTTAAGATCCGTTAGTAGCAGGGGTGTAGCTACCGCTGTATCAGCCGTATCAATAATACGGGCCCCCTGGGCTTTTGTTTCTGTTGTGAGAGAAATCTTTACTCTTCATTAGGGCCCCCCAACTAATTTTGATACATGGCCCCTCCAAGGCACGCTTCACTGCTGGTTAGTAGATATTTGTCCCTTTGAATATTGCTTTGAGAATATATGCAAACGTGTATTTATCGTGGGCAAAATATCGTTTTTCACTTGGTTAATTCTTTGTCCAATTAGCCAATGT
Organism: Glyphotaelius pellucidus; assembly: GCA_936435175.1. NCBI lineage: Eukaryota > Metazoa > Arthropoda > Insecta > Trichoptera > Limnephilidae > Glyphotaelius > Glyphotaelius pellucidus. The sequence continues at coordinate 6,004,053 of OW386539.1, read as the reverse complement.
GAACACTGTATTGTAAGAATTTTGCTACCTATTATTTATTACTATTACCAACCCATTTGTAAAAAAATGTAAATATTATATACCCAATGTAAAAGCCCCACAGATGTACAAAAAATTAAATAAACACTGAAGACATCATTAACGACTCTCAATCGAAAATTAAAACCACGATCTTAGCTTTGCCTTTGCTCTACCACTGAGCTTATTCGACCCTGTCCCCTTTTGCCACATTTAATTGTATACTTCGATTAAGAACTACCAATATTATCTTAGGTTTCTTAACACATATTTTTATTGGCTACTATCACCTCGAACTAAATGCTATCTAGATCGTGTCTTGGATAAATTTATCAATTTTTATTTAATGTGCGACATCTATTGACTTTTTTTTAAAGTCTAGAATGAATATTTATTTTTATTTAAATTTAATGAGTAAAACCTCAAATTGTTATATTAAATCATTATATAACAATATTTTCTTCAGTGATTAATGATAGAAATTGGTAATTGTGGTGGAGTAATCATGAAGTTAAAATAAAAATAAAATAAATTACACAATTTTATAACATCAACCGGAATTATTATTCAATAAATTAATCTTAAGACATTTTCATTTGAGTAAATTTAAAGTGTGACGTGACCTTTTACTATGCGCAGACAATTTGTCATGATAGTGTACGCGCTAACTTATTTTCCATTGTTATGAAACAAATAAAGACAAGTTGTTTACACTCTCTTGCATCAGTTGTTATTGGGACTTTCCACAAATCAATCAAACTTACCACAAAGCATCATAGAAATAGTGATTGTTACCAACCAAATGAAACACCAATAAAATCACCTGCACCTGAAAACTTGAATAATATGTATCTGAGATTTATGACATCATATTAACATTCTGAGAACGATTGATTTGTTATGTTTTGAAGTACCCAACATGTAAAGTTATCGGAACACATAAAGAACCATTACGTCCGTAGAGCATCTGTAATCTCACCTGATCCGCATACTAATTCCTTACATTTTGCAAACCAAAATAATCTTCCTTCTCCCAATGGATTACAATATACAGTGGTAAAAGAGAATATGTGTAAAGAAGACAATAAACTGTCACTTAAGTAACTTGCGCTTTGAAAGTAAATTTGGACACACGGATGCATTTCCTTTGGGTGCACTTTTAATATTCTTTTGTGTGAATGAAATTGTATTTTTGATTTTGTTAAATTTACAAAAGGTATAGTAGTTATTTTTGTTTTGTTTGTGTGAATACGAGTGTTTGGTTTTGAAATGAAAATATGCTTTCATCAGGATATACCGGGATTTCATTTATCCAGTTCTTGCCTCTCCATAACCACCACCTTGCTGGAAAAGTATTTGAAATTTGGAACAACGGCAAGAAAAATAGTAAAAATTCGAGTGCATTTGTTTTGAAAAGGGAAGAAGATTTGGAACTACCTTGGAAGCCAGATGTTGGTGTTTTTCATGTACACAATCTCGTTTTTAAGTAAAAAGAAGGAATTCGACTCTCTCGGAAGTACATCAGATGTTTTGTTGTGGCGATAATTACCTTGAGGTATCGCGGTGGAAGCGCCCTTGAGGTGATTTTTCACAAAAACGGCGCTATATAAATCATCCAATTATTATTATTATTATTATATAACTATATTATGGTTGTATCGTATGCTTCTTCGCAGAGTCGTAAGCGATTGGTCATTCCTTTTTCCTTGCATACCTTGTTTTTTCCTACACATACTCTCACCCAATTCTAGCAAACACCATTTCGTCTCATTTCGTTTTTAGTATTTACAATCTATTTTCAAGTGCATCTCAAGTTATATAATTCGTTATCAGTTTTGGATGCAACATTGAGTATTTGGCTTGTTTGGGTATTTTGAAACTGTTGTTTAAAAACGGGTAACACATATTTCGACCTATCCTGTAAAACATCTCGTGCTTTGCTCACTCGTAACTTAAAGATAAGTTATTAACGAGATGTAAATATTTTTCCTTTTGAGGTCTTCAGTGAAATGCCATTTCATTATCCATTCTATCCGCGTACCACTTGTATTCCATCCTTTACTAATATCAAAGCAACCGTCTTACGAATACTTAATGTGTAGTAATAACCGCTTCTATACAGCCTACACCCACTGCAAATATAAATCATCTCTCCTCCTGTTATTAGCGCCGTAATGTCTTTTTAAATGCACGTAATAAATGTTGTTTATGAAGGTTTATTGAACTTGTGTGATTTATGCTAGATTAACCCTAGAGCTTTATTCACTAAAAGAGTTTGTTTGTTAGCGCGATGCCATTCTCGCTTTGATTATAACATTGTGTGGAATACGGGAAGTTTGCACATCAGAGTAGCCTGTTTCTTTTTGCCGCATAGCTACTAAAAACTCTCGAGGTGAATATTGACTATGAATCGAGTGTCCAGCATTTTTGATCATCAATTGATGTTTGAAGTGAATACTTCTTTAGCACCGTTGTGATTTGAAACTCGTTGAAACGAAAAAGAGACAAACACATACATCTATAGGATTTAGCCTGCGGAGAATGAGATAGAATAATCGGTCAGTGGCTGAGTGAGCACCGCGCTTGGGTCCCACCCGGGCGTCGCGTGTTCGATTCCTCGGCTGGCTAAGTCCTCCATCACGACACAAGCAACATTTTCCGCTTATTGTGGTGGTAGTAGGAGATTTTCAAACATTGTTGGGTTATTGTCTTTCTTTTAAAGATTTTTTTAAAAATCAGTCTCCTCTTTGTGCGGTGCTTCGTAAATAATCGATCTCCTCTTTGTGCGATGCTTTGTAGCCTCTGCACTCTTGTCTACTTTAGTTTTCTGAAGGTTTCACTTCTACTGCGTGTGAACTGCACACTTGTATTTTTTTATGTTATCAAGGAAACAATTTGGAATTTCACCATTTTGGCCTTCCAACTATTCCTGAAGCAATGATGGCTATGTATAATTATAAGATCTAAAATTGAGTACGCCTCTGCTGTATGGGCCCCATACCAGAAAAAATCTGTAATGTAAAATGTCTGTAATACACAAAAAAAAAAAATCTGTACGAAAATTCATGACAATGCTTAGATTCGGGTATTTTTCGGTAATGAATTGTTTTTAATAATTGCTTTCGTTGATTACTCATAGTATTTTTATTTTGAGTACTTACTTACTCTTTAAAAAATACGTTCTGGTTCCGATACTTAAAATATCAATCTTCCATTGAATATATATTTTTTAAGTCTTCAAAGGTCGTCACACCATTAGTTTTTTTTATGGTTTGACATTTAAAATAATCATTTTTGCTATTATATTAATGTTTATTTCTCCAGGAATGGGGGTTGATGAACTATTTTTACTCTGGTAATTTTTTATGCATTTTTCATATTATGGCAACATGTTTTGAAGCAAAAGATTTTTCTGTGTATGTTGTTATTTATTGCCTGGCATAAATTTCTTCCTACTGGCTACCAGTACCAAGAATATAATCAAATAATCTTATGATTTTTTCCTCGAATAATACATATTAAAATATATTTATTGCCCACATAAAGATCCTTAAAATACACCATTGAAATAATTACACACTGTCTCGCCTTCACGAAGAAATCTTCCATAGTTTTTTTTTCCTTTTTCATTATCATCTGAAAACCAAATGAACAAGGACCAAGAAAATAGCTTCTAGAAAGTCTTCGTTTTTAATCTTCCTTAAAAGCACTGCGAGAAAATATGTCTTTGTTTTACCCCTTCAAGACTGTCACGCATTATTCACGTGACAGTCATCTCTCTTGTTTGGTCCTGCAGCCTTCCTTATAGAGGAGTGATGATTCCTGTGCTCGCCTCCCACCACCCACCAGGTGGCCTTGTAGGGCGGTGGGATAATTCAAACTATACATTCCCCTGATTTTTATTTAAATCTCAAGACATTCAGACGTAAACAAAGCCGTTATTCAAATTCGAACGACATTAACCCCCTTTACTTGAGCGCATTGCAGGTTTCTGAATTTACGTGGCAAATCTAATAGATATAGTGTATTGGTATACCTATCAAAAATCTCAGGAAAACTTATTTTATTATATATATCTATTAACAGTGAGGGGTGTTTTCACAAAGAGGAATTCCGACCCCAAACGGTATTTTTTATTATTTTTCTCAACGTACGGTGTCTTCGAAATAAATAATTCACAAAGAAATACTGCTCTTACTGTCAGAAATCGATAAATTTTCACAAAGTGTAAACATCTACCTACCTATCTGAAAGCAAGATGACGCAAACAACTTTTTAATTTTTATTAATGACTAGCAAGTTCCCGGCATGCGTTGCTATGCCACTTAATGAATAAATTGTTTCTCCCTGCGTGTCCTTTCCCATTCGTCCCGTTCACCTTCTGCCTCCCTTCCTCTCCCGCGTCCCTTTCCCCTCTCGCGTTTCCACTCCGCTTCCCTCTCCCCACTCCCCTCGCCTTCTTCCCCCGTCCTGCGAACCCCCCTCCCGAGTTCCCCTTCTGAGTTCCCCTCTCCCCTCTCGGGTTCCCCCCCCCTCCCGCATTCCATACATTCATTCCCGGTACATTCAGTTTTCAAACAGCTCGCGTGCCACCTATTGCAATTTTTTATACAAATTTCATAATGCCAGAACTCACCAGTATATATAGAAACCATCGCTGGCAGGCACACAACAAATCCCCAAAGTTTCATCGCAATCGGATGAACTGTTAGCAATGCATGATATCATGATGCCAGAACTCACTAAGAATCGTGGGCATGCGCACATCAAATCCCCAAAGTTTCATCGCAATCGGATGAATGATTTAGAAACGCATAGCAAACCTACAATCATATGCAAAAGCAACATATTTTCGTTTTTATATATAGAAGATAACTAAAATTCAAAATATTTTGCTTTTTAAATACCTTTCTTTTCAAACGGATTTTCCTCTTTTGTCAAAATTAGCAATTTTTTTGACATGACTTTTCTCAACAGTTTTAAGTTTTGGTATTATTATTTATTCAGCATGTATAAAAGTTAATTGAATGTGCATTTAAAGGTTGTCACAAAATATTAACACCGAGAGACTATTAACTTAAAACTGTCCCACCCTAAAAATTTTTTTGTAGGTTTGTGAAAAATCAAAAATCTTTGTGAAAACTCTCATTATACGTATGACGGCGTATTTCAAAACTGTTTTTTTATAATTTAAAAAATTGAGGAAAATAAAATCAGTATTGGCGTCTTAGATTTTAGCAGTTAAATGGATTTCCAAGCTCCATCATGATGTAAATGACGTTGCGCTTTTAATGATTGCTTTTATTTTTAAATTCGTGAAAATCGGTACAAATTTTCATGACTGTGTTTCCCAACCATTTCTTGCTTTTTGTCACGTTAAAAAGTGTTTAATTCCTACGTAGAATAAGTGGGACATCACTTTTAGCATAGGGCTTGTTTTTACAGCGAATTTAACGACGTGAATTTCATGACTTGAACTTTTTAGCTAATTACTAGGATTTGCCAGCAATCTCACCGTGTAGAAAAGTCTTCTCCGCATTCCGGAACTTTCTGGTTTTAGGGTGCGCTTCCGGAAACTCGTATTGATCTCTTCCTGTATGTGACGTCACATACTGCAATGCTTCATAATACCACCGGTCGGTACTTTGCAACAATAATGTGTTATTTTATGTTCATATTTAATATGAATATTTTTTTTATACCCACCGTTTTATTTGAGTTTAAAATCTACTAGTTTCTACCTCAATCCTGCCTTCAACAGAACAGTATATAATAATTTCAAATGAATCTTAATTAAAGTTAAATTTCTACAATTGTCGTTATAATTGTTACACATTTGGATGACTACATCAAAGATTCCCCATTTTTATTGGGGGAATTAATAATTTAAAACACTAATTTCTCTAGTGCGTCTCTGTGTTTGTCCGTAACTACGGTTCAATAAACGAACTAGGATTTCCTTTTAATTTAAGATGAAGTTATGCCTGAAATCCTACTTAGATTAATCTTTACGACGAATCGGTTTACATTATGAACATCAAAAAATATGTTACGGACAAATTGAAGCTTTTACTAGCTTTTGTATGTATTGGAATTACGATAAAATTATTAATTACATAACAAAAAATATATGCGTAAGCCACTAAACAAATGTTTTTGCATGACTTGACTATGAAGTAATATAAGAAACATTTTTTTTAAAAATACCCCTTTATGGCTAAGTCTAGTTTTGAAGTTTTGTATGTTCTAATTTTTTTTCATTCTCATAAAATTATGCACAAAATAAATAAAAAGCACATTTTCGCTTACTTGCTTCGTGCAAATAAGACGCTCGCTTTTAAATTTTGAAGGCATGAGAATCGAAATATTTCTAGCGTTTATTTTCCTCTGAAGTGTCATTTTCAAAATTGGAACTGAAATAAAGCAATAAATCGAAAAATACAATATAGTTTCACAAAAAATTACTTTATTGTCTTTTTCAAAATTGGAATTATAGTATCCCTTGATTTTTCACGGGTCTGCGTTCGATATAAATAATCAATATATTAATACGTGAAGCCAAAACTTTGTACCCCTTTTTACGAAAATTGCGCGGACGGAGGAGTATGAAATTTCGCACGCTTATAGTTTATATAGAGGAGGAGTGCAGAATGCTAATATTTTTTTTAAATTATGCATAAAAATAGATTAAATCAATAACAAAAACATTACACACGCTACCATGTATTTGACACACACACACGCGTCTTTACTCTATTGTTTATTGTTAAAGTCTATGGTCAAATTGAGAATAGATTAATATTGTTAGTCTTTAATATTATTTGTCTGTGGTCTTACTGAATGTCAAACATAAAAAAACATTACAATTATGGTCGAATTTCGACCATTGGGCGACCACTAGTAAACTTTAAAGCGTAAACCTGTAGACAGGAACAAAATACCAGGAACACAGAAATGTCGTAGGGTAAATTGTGTTAATTTCCGCAGTGGCGCTAATGTCACAATTGCACAAAATAATAATAAGAACTTGCCGAAAAGTACAAAATACCAGGAGCACAGAAATATGATTGGGTATTTTCATTTGGTTATTATTTTTTGCACATTACAGTATTGTTGAAAATCACCTAACGAGGAAACCATTTATATTTTTTTCTAAATTTTTCATTGATTTTTCACGGGTTTGCTCTAGTATACCTAACATTACATTTATATTGACTTCTTGTCTGGAACAATTTATACAGATTAACTTTCCGGGATTTGTTTGAAAATTGAAACACTTGATTGCTTTCCAGGGGAACATAAATATTTAGTTAGCGCCTGGAAAAGCGCCAAAGCTCACTGGCTAATTAGATTAGATTGTAAGGAAACCAGACTCCCACGGAGAAAGAATGGCTATTGACCGTGCATTTGCAAGTAATGAGTTTTGTCTAGGAGAGCAGAAGTTAGTGCTCGAGTCATAAGTAGATAAAATTACTTTGCTAAGTCTGCGGGGCAGGGTTTCAAAACCATTCTCAGTATACCGTTCATGTTCCAGAGTGTCTAGCAAGGTGAAATCGATAAATTTACAATATCGATAAATAATATAAATTTACCATCGATGATTTTGTACCGTTTTACCGAGCACGGCCGCACCATTGATAGCCAGACCGATATTTACAGGGAATAAATAAGAAATCGATATATGATGAAAACACTGGCGGATCACATTCGTGAATGTCAATCGTCTTCGTAAAAATTAAAAATAATAATTAATTGTCAATTTCGAATTGAAATATTATCTTTATACCCATTGGCGCTTTATGTGTACATTTTGAGACTAATTAGGAGGTATTTGGGTAATGAGGTCTTTAGTAATATTTCAACCACTTTCGTATCTCCAAACGGAATAAAACGACGGCTTCTTAGTTGAATTATTGATGTATATGGATTGCGTATACGATTTATTTCGATTCTAAGAGCTTCGTTAGTTCACCTCCATTTATTATAAGCCGGTTATTTTGCACAACGAGATAGATTGATAACAAGATTTTATTGGAAATGTTTTGTATTTATTTATTTATTAATAAACGCTCTTTTTCGGGGCTTTTACATATACTAGCTGGGTTACCCGGCTTCGCTCAGGACAACATTCGAGAGTGTTCTGGAATGTTCCACAATTTATTTTATTTATTTATAGCGGACCCGACAGTTTGTCCCGACGTTGTCCTGTACACAACTTTCGGGACAAACTGAAATTAAAATAGAATAATTTATTAATTTATTTATAAATAATATTGAAAATTCGATACTGCGATGGTACTGCCGGATCCAATGTAAAACATTCCAAAATCAACAACTCCTTAGAAATTAAAAAAATTAATTAAAAGAACATTTTCCAGTGGACCAAATTGTGAATCTAAACCATTCTCGAATCCCCTTGAACCCACACAAAAAATTTCATCAAAATCAGTCCAGCCGTTTAGGAGGAGTTCAGTGACATACACACGGACAGAAGAAATATATATATATTAAGATAGTATAGTTATAAAAATACATATTTATTGTACATAACTGAACTGCCTCAATAACAATAGTTTAAACTTGTAAAGATAAATTGAAGATGTCCACTGACTTGGTATAATTGTGTATTGACAGCTTATCTGGCAAGTCGCGCTAAAATTTATCAATTTGGTCGGAATATCTCTTATGAATTGTTGACCGTGCTCGCAACTATTGATAACTGACCATAGATGACGGATTTAGTCAATATCGTATTGATATTTATAGTTTTATCGATTATCATTGCTAGACCTCCAGGCGTATTATTGCGCAAAAATATTTGTGATTTGCAGAAAACGTTTGATCTAAGTGTGTATAACTTGTGTAAACTGTCAGAATTTACTATCGTAGAGTTTTAAATGTCATGGGAATAGTCTGAAGCGTGAGGCTTGTGGCACTTTGACCTCTGTGTAGAACAGGGTAAAATATAAGGTCTCTTGCTAGTTCGGTTATTTTATTAATTACTTCTTTTTAAATAATATTTAGCCATCGATTGGAAAAAAAATATTTGGCGAAGTATTTTATTTTTTATTTGACGAAGTGACAAATAAGTGGAGTAGGTTTAATGTTACCACAATAACTTTATAGAGGATTCTCCTAGTATTTTTTCTGATTTGTATTCAATGCGCATAAATAATAAAAAAAGTAGTTTTTCTCTGAGTGTCCTGAGAAAAGTAAGAGAAAAGTAAAGACCAAAAGTAAGATAACGGTTTACAGCGCAGTTCACTGTGAGACTTTTCTGCGCGGCGGCCTGAAGTGGCGCGGGGCACGTCCCGCTCCGAACTCTGTGTGTAAAGGGTACTATTATGTATATGGAAACCTTCCGGGGCATGCGCATAACAAGTCATGAAAGTATTATTGAAGAAGAAGATAACACTTATAATCTAAATGAAAATATGAAAGAAAACAAGACACAGAAAAACAGAAAAAAACAATGGTCGCAACTGGGACTCGAACCCAGTCTGGGTTCGAGTTCATATAACCTTAAAAAGTTATTAAAAAGAGAGTTTTTCTCATAAAAAATTGAAAAGTCATGAAAGTTTTATTGCAATCGGATGAAAGGAAAGAAATGGTTTCTCACTGTGTATCCTTTCCCATGCGTCCCCGTTCCCCTCTCGCGTTCCTCACCTATCCACCCCCTTCATCCCCCATTCCGCGAACCCCTGCCCCACATTCGTTCCCCATCCCCACCTGCCGTGTTCCCCTCCCCCTCTCGCCTTCCCTCCCTGCTGCTAAACTATATACTCGTACATGAAACATGTTTCAAACAACTTACGCGCTATCTATTGCAAAAATTTTATACAAATTTCATAGCGCCAAAGCTCACCAGAATGTCTAGAAACTAGTTGGTAGCGTGCGCACACCAACTAAAGTTTCATCGCAATCGGATGAATAGTATGGTAAATAATTTCATAACGCCAGAACTCACCATTATATATTGAAACCATCACGGGCATGCGCACGTCAAATCACCAAAGTTTCATCGCAATCGGATGAATGGTTTAGGAATGCGAGAAAATCAAAGAAACGTTCATTTTTATGTAATAAGATTATTTTTATATTCTCAAGGCCTATTAAAATATAGGTGATATTCGCTGCCGCTGTGGATAACGAAAAACATCACAAGAGATAATATTTTCGTGCTTAATTTTTAACCACATAAAATATGAAAGCAATTAAATCAATGTAAATTCTTATCTTGGCTCATTTTCCCTCCCCGAGATGCTTTCTTGTTGTATTGTGTTGTTTGATTCCACTTGTCTTTTGTCGCGCGTGACCAACCGTCCCCTAGACCCCAGACAGCAGACAGGGTGGTTTCCTCCCCCGTGGAGGCTTTTTTACTGCGTAGCCTTTGTTAAGGTAGCGCACCCATCACCCCCTGCTTCTGAACGCTTAAATTTCACGAAGCTCATATTCGTACAAATAAATTCATGTCGTAGCATTAATAGGATTGAGTCACCGAATAATAATATTGTGTAGCAATCGTATCCTACGTACAGCAAATTGTATGCGAGAAATATGGTTCTTTATTAATTTCTCAAAATCTTTTTTGAAAAAACAAAAAAGAAATTAGACAAAAAACAATACATAAATTAATGAAATAAAAACAGGAAAGAAAAAAAATTATGTGGAAAAGAAGTGAAAAATGTTAAACACAAAAAATTATGCCGGCAGCCATTTGTGGAAGATATTTGACCGTCTCGCCATCGGAGGGATGGCCCTCTGGATTCCGTCCAGGCAATCATAGCAGTGCCCTCGGCCCTCCAGGAACATTTTCCTTCGCTGCAGAAATCTCGGTAGGCGGAATAGTTGGCGATAAGCTTTATTGTAAATGACTTTAAGCCGCCGCTACCCGAATTTCTACCAATTTCTTACATATCTCCCTTAAACATTTGAAGTTTTTAAGCTCTTAAAAATATATGTTATTTTTGAAGATAATATCTAGATAGGTTCCACGCCGAAACGCAAATTATATGAAATTACCTCGATAGAAAAAAAATTGCAAAGTATGTTCTGACGTATATAGCGATATACATGATGCATTGAATAATATCATTATGACGCTTGTACTGCAAAAGTGAAAAAGCCTCGACAGTGTACCAGCTCTGACGGATATCGCCCTTTTTTGTTTTTCCATACCCTCCATGTCTTTAAGTCGTCTATGATAATATGTGCCATGTATTTGACGCTTCAAATAACATCCATTTTCCTTCCATGTAGCCACACTGAGGGTGTTTGCTTGAGTTCGTTTTTACATATAAAAACCATAACGATTAATTCGGATATATTATACGAAAGTATAGAGCTTTTAGGTACATCCTACGTATTTGTATAGCTTACCCAAATGAAAAGAAGTATAGTGCTTATAAATATTACAGTATGTAAATATACAAATAAAAGAAGAGGTAATATTTAATTCATGTAAAGTATTCGTTTGGTGACATTTCTAAAAAATATTGTTTTTGGTTTACGATTTAAATTGGAGTATATCATATATTTATTTAATATTATATGGAAGGCTGTTATGTGTTTTAATAGCCATGTAGTAAAGTCCTTTTTGAAATGTTGTTTTGTTTGCTTGAGGTATTAAGTTTTCTGTAAATCTTGTCGAATATTTCAGTGGGAAGTTGTCTCGAGAAGACCGTAGGCTCTAATAGACATAACTCCATTACATTTGTAAATATGTGTGTGATCGTCAGAAGTTTCAGTTTTCTTTTAAAGGGTCTAAGTTAGTCCAGAAAACCGGAGTTCGTCATTTTTTATTTTATTTTTCTCAAGACCATGTTTTTATCTTCCCCAGGATCCGTCCTCAGATCCCGCGCGAGGTGATCGACATGTGCCGCATGTGCACCACCGTGACTCCGGGCGAGCCACAAGTCATACTCGGCCAGGACAAATCCTTCACCTTCGACTATGTGTTCGATACCGGCGGCCAGCAGGAGGACGTCTACGGCGCTTGCGTCGAGAGCCTCGTCATGGGAAGTCTATATGGCTACAATGCGACGGTGCTGGCCTATGGACAGGTATGTCTAAATTGGTATTTGTGGTTTGTGGAAGACAAATGGGGTTTTGGGGAATAGTCATTTATGTTTGGCTTTGAAGAAGTACTTTAATCGTTTCTCCGTTAGAGGATATTTGGAATAGGGGATTATGGCTTTTGGCCGCTTAGGTTTGGCTTGAAAAAGTACTACAACCTTTGGATAAAGGTTGTTTTTCTGCGTACCATTTTCTTTAATAAATTGATGACATCATGCAAACAGTGTCCAATTATATTTTACTGTCTTCTTCACTGTTCATCTATTGTTTCTTTATTTTCAATCTTCTCCGTTTTGTTATTCAAGTTACTATCGTAACATAAACCTTTATAGGTAACTTGAGTTTCTACCAGCGGCGGACTAACGGGGGGCGGAAGGGGCGGTCCGCCCCGGACCTCTGGTCCTGGGGGGCCTCCAAACACCTCTATGTTCCCTTGACCAAATCCTAAACAAGACTTTAAGGCACCAGGACACTGTAAAAAATATCAATTTTATTTAATTTTCTGAAAGATGCATTTGTTCGCTCTCACCAATTTTTTTAAAGAATTTCTAAAAATTGACGGAGATACGGAATTTTATATGAAACCGTTTGAAACAGTTTGTTTGTTGCATTATCCTTCAGCAAAACTTTGAATGCGCTTTTCTCGAAACTTTTCAACATGTTTTTCAACCTGGTTGACAACATATCAAAAAACTATACATCCGATTTGCAAGCACCAAGTCTTAAACTGTTAGAATTTCGAAAAAATGGCGGACCAGCGAATTTTCTTTTCGTTTTTTTTATGGAAAATTTTCATCGTTCACAAAAAAATAGAAGGGGGCCTACAATAGGGGCAAAACATACATTAGGTATTTAAAAGCTTATTTATCACAAATTATTTGTTTTTTTTTTTTTTGCGAAATTTTTCTTTTTTTTTTAAATCTCGCAAGAGTCCTAGCTGCTCCCGTCTGAAGCCAGTGAGACTATGGCATTCCCAATCGGGGTATGTTGTGAGGCCGAAGGTAGTGGGGAATGGAAGGAGATGGAAAAGAGGAAAATGGGGAAGTATCTGGCTATTCAGATCTGGTCACCAAACACGGCTAAAACCATTTCAAGCAACATTTCATTTCTGAATGGTCATCTTACACCAGGGCAATCTTCCACTCTGGAACGTGCCGCAAATATTCTTTATATTATTTTAAATGAATTAATTGTGAAATAGCACAAATCAATCAAATAAAATCTTTGCGAACGCCGGGATCCCACCTTCGGATTGCTAGTCAAGAGCCTTACCCCACTACCGCGGAGGCCGAATATTATGTTTTGATATATTATATGTTTAAGCGTCACCCATTTCGCTCAATTTTCATTTTCGATGTTGCTTCCATGATAAAATTTAAATGCTTCTTCATCTGGTCTTGGCAGTAAAATTATAACTTTTTAAAATCTCAAATTTGTTATTTTCCGTCTAACGTTTAAAGATAATTTTCTTTCCTGACTCTTCTCTACAGCGCTGTTGCCTCGGGGATGTAGCTTTCAATATTGTAGTTAAGTATTGTGTAGTTCTCGAGTAACTTCGGAATGAAATTTCAACTAAACTTAACCCATCTACATGAACATTCTCGGCAATTTCCGTCTCTAAATTTCGTTGCACGCTTACATGTGTAATAACGCAGTCCACACTCGAGTATTTTTATACCATATTAAAAATGCACTTCTTTTCTGGAAAAAACTTCCCGTTTATTAGTCATTCATCTCCCGGGCAACCCTCGCGTGTAAGGCTGACGGAATTGCATGCAAAGAACCCTCTAACAGCGGGCCATTATTTTAGCAGTCATTAGTGAATGCAGCTCGCACTCCCCTTTCTGGCAATTTATGGGGTGAATGGCCCGATAAAAATGGTTGCACCTGAGAATGGGTGCATTCTAGCTTGAGTGTGTTTGTGAAATGTGAATTTTTAACCCCTTGTTAGCTGCCGTGGGGGCGCCAGTGTTGGCTGCCAGTCAAAAGGCACCCGGAATTGGGGCCGCTGTGGGGCTCCAGGGGCATCACCTTTAGGGCAATCAGGAATACTAGCTCAGCATGGGAAACTCTATTCTCAGAAAGATCGACCACAGTCTTATCGCATCGTAGCTTCGTTGGGGGTCATCAGCCTTTGTTCAGTAACAACTGAGGAATACATTTGAACACAGTTTATTGTAGAATCAATACATCGCACAATTTATCCTAACTAGAGGGCAATTTCTCTCTGGACGGAAAAATACGTGAATTTAAAAGGTTCAATGAAGAGTTAGGCACATTAGATGAGGAAAGTTGGTTTGGCTTACGACAATGGAGGTGGCCAGGGTACCAGCATGGGATGGGTGGCAATCATTGTCTTCAGGAGTTTGCGAGGCTCTCGTGGCTATTCCGCGCACTAACTTCTAATAGGGGCAATTTTTTTTTTTTTTACGTGAGCTCCACACAGGAGGCCCTGAGGAAAATAATTTCCCTCAGGACCTATGTCATCTTTGAGGATGCTGTGTGGAGGGTTTTTTTAAGGAAAGGAAGGAGAGGAGAGTTCTGGGAAGGAAAAGGGTTTAAGGGGCGGGTAGGAATCTGGGGTTCAGTGTGTCCTGGTCATCCGCCTCCAAGACCTAGACAAACCTCATCCCGTGGACCCGGGCACCCCTGCTAAATCACCAAATGTAGCGAATCACTTGGGATGACCTATGGCAGAGGTGTTGGTTATCCAATAAAGGTTCCCGGGGCGGCGGTCCCATTCCCGCCTGAATGTAGGGAAAAGCGTGCAACATAAAATTTTAAAGCCTCTGACATTTTAGGATAACTGTCAAAATACATATTCCGCGGAAAATATTTTAGCATTTCATTTGATTCCATATTAAATTTTATTTCAACTTTGATAAGTTCTATCGAATTGTTGTTTTCTTGACACTTTACTCAAGATCGAATCGATATTTAACCCATCGTTCTCAGGCATATATTCTGTCAGAAAATTTCCACTTTGTTAATAAAATCCGAAATCTAAAAACTGTTTTTGAAAGGTGATAAAATACGCTTTCAAATGTTATTATTAGAAATAAACATATACTTTCTGAAATATTATTTTCTTTATTACTAACCTTAAAAAGTTTTAAAATATTTCACCTTTCGTTTTATCTATCAAAAATTATCGAAATATTGTACAATTCTCTCAAATTGCTATCGGAAACTTTATTTTCAAAGAGGTGCGCAGTTAAATTTCTCTATGGTTAAATTCTAGATTTGAATATAAAGCGCGGTGTTTCTTCTTTCTAACACCTTTTAGATCACATCTCACCATGACAGTAGGGGAAATACAACGATTTATATGAGACCTGTTGAGACAAATTTGGTCTTCTGAGGTTAAAAGGGCTAAGAGCTATTTAGAATATAATAGTTGATCAACAAATTTGCAGCATAACGTTCTATAAAAAATATTTTTAAGAATTTTTTTTTTGTGTTCTATTTTCCCCGTACAATATTCGTTATTGCGTTTGAAAAATGCTCAATGTTGTCACATGCGTAAAACACGAATTTCCTGTATTTTTGCGTTTTTTTGTTCCGCCATCACACATTCAAGATTACGTTTTGCCGTGTACATAGAGCAAGTACATTTCCGTAGAGGTAAAGTCGTTTGAGTTAATTACCCACGCCCTACAACACGTCTTTCAGGCTCGTGGCTCCAACAGTCGCAGCTGGTGCAGTTGCTACGGCCGCGACGGTAATAAACCATTTGTGTATCGAATCCAACACGTTTATTTATGTTCCCGTTTTGATTATAATGCTAATTTACGATTGGCCTTCTAATATAATGCTTAAACACGACTCCCTTTATACAGGTGGGCCATAAAGTCGTGCGGATTTGAAAAAATCAAAAATATTTATGAAAGTAAAAAAATATGAGAAATTTTCTTTTTAAAAATTCATTAAGATGTGACCCATCTCGACGCAAACACTCGTCGCAAATTTGCAACAACTCTCTCGCACATTGCGCGTGGAACGGCAGCCATTTCTTGAATGATCATTTCTTTCAATTGGGCAATTGATGTTGGTTTCCCTAAGTATAGTCTTCAAGCATCCCCACAGAAAGAAGTCAAGGAGGGTTAAGTCTGAACTCCGGGAGGCCATGGAATATCTCCTCGGCGCGATATCGCTTTTCCTGGGAACATCTCCTTTACAATTAATTGTCATTGACTCATTAAAAGTATGTCACGTCGCTCCATCTTGTTGAAATCATGTCCTAGTATTATAACCTTCAAATTGATGCAGCTGTGGATAAAAAAAAACACGTAACATTGTGGTGTAGCGGTCTGAATTCACGGTCACAGATTCTCCTCGCTGGTTTTCAAAGAAATAAAGACCGATGATTCCATGGGATGAAATTGCTGCCCAAACTGTGACTTTTGGCGAATGTAGGGGCTTTTGGTGTTTTGAATTTGGACTTTCTGCTGCCCAGTAATGACAATTTTGTTTATTTACATGCCCATTTAAATGAAAATGAGCTTTTTTGTAAAAATGTTTTACACAAAATGCACGCTTTTCTCCTGTGAAACGCTCCATTGCGACTGAATTTCCGTGAACCGAACTACTGATCATCCGCTGCGCCGCTTGACCACGATAGTGTTTTGAAATTCGTTAATCTTTATGGCCCACCCTGTAGTGAATCATTCATCTATGCATACTGTTTATTATGCGGGAGGCAATGCAGATAGATAAGGGATTTTTGCCAAGTGAAACGACCATGTTAAAGTGCAAAGATATTGGACAATATAATTACATCTGCAGAAAACTGGTTACTACTGCGACTGGATTTAAACTCCGGAATTTTCCGCTAACCGAAATTTTCACTATCGATACAATCTTTAGATCGGCCACGAAGGTGACCCGAAAGTTGATCCCCCGATATTTGGCGCCCCCGAAGTTTTAATTATTATAAATTTATATTTTCTTTTGCATTATTTACTAATTTCAAACATAAAATCGACTTCAAAAATACCTTTGATAAGAAGTTGGTATGTACGTTTGATATGTATTATTTACTAGCTGGTACCCGGCATGCTTTGCTATGCCATTTTATAAAGAAATTGTGTCTCCCTATAAAATTTCCCACAAATACATCAACAAAATTTCCACGGCAACGATTTGTTTTGCTTAGCAATAACTCGCTTTTCTTAGGTACAGAAAACGTATGATAAATATAATATACTAATATTTATAATTTCATAACGCCAGAGCTCACCATTATATACAGCCTATAGTACTCGCATATAATTTAGCTTTCTATTGGTGAAAGATTTTTTTAAATCGTTTAATTGTTTTATGCGTGAAAGCGTAACAAACACACGCAGTTTCGCATTTATAATATTAGTATAGAAGTATAGATACACACAAGTTTAGCTTTTTATGGGAGTAAATCTCAAAAAATAAATACATGTAAACCTATAAAATACAAAATTAAGAAAATGAAATGTTTATTGAAATTCATGTTATTATTATTTCTGTTATCAATTATTTTTTTATGTTTTGTATAAATAAATTTCTTTAATTAAAAAAAAAAAATAATAATATCGAACAAATTCATTTATAAATGTCTGTTTTGAACTTATACGCTGAATTAGTACATAGACAAATAGTTTTATTTTATATATTTTTATTTCTTTTATATATGTTCAATAATATTATTATTGAATATAATTTAAAATAAATTATAATGAAAATGGAGTTCTACCAACAATAAATAAAAAAATTGTTTTTTCTTTGATGCATTTAAATGAAAATATATTTTATACTTTTGTTAATCAGAGATACATCCTATCTGCCCTTCGGGGACACGTAGTAACATTTTGTATAAATAGTTATATATTGTATTTTCCCTAAATCGACTGCATATTGTATGTAAGTATGCCGGGGCCAAGTATGTGAGGGATCAACTGTCATGGAACCGGCATCGAAGAGCCAATACCTATATTGAAGATTTAAAAAAATATATATACTATTTGAAGTAAAATATTTCGTATTCCAAGGCGTCAACCCTTGCGTATTGCAAATAATGCGTTTTCGCAGTTCGTAGGTTGAGCTATGCGCAGTCGAGGTCTTACAATAAAACCTTGGTTATTATTAGCCTACTGATTAGTCGTAGGTTTAGCTATTCCAAGATTCTGACCTTTTTGTAGCATGTTTTTAGTGCGGAGATCTTCGTGCTAATGGTCAAATATTCCTCAGGGAAATTCCTCGGATTCTCGTGCGGCGCACAGTGGTCCCAAAACCTGTCTAACTAGAAAAAAATTCATGGCATATGTTGCAAAAGGGTCACAGTGCAATAAAAAAATATTTTAAAAAATATACATTTATTTTAACCACTGTTACAGAATTTTCAAATCAAAATTAAATACTAAAACAACGCGTTTAGTTAAATGGTTAAAAAAATTCAATAACAGTGTGTGTTTTGTTTTGGAAGAAGGAACTTCATAAAATAATAAGGCCGCTTCAGGAAACTTTCAAAGGACTCGTGACATTTTATTTTGCTTTATTCCCAATTACATTGTGAATAATTTCGGAGACACAAACTACCCAAGACAGACCAAGGATTTTACTGTTACTTATTAAGAAGTTAGGATGGTGAAAAGAGAAGGAAAAAACCTAAACACAGGCCTTTTATATCGGTCTTGTCTGAAGAGAGTTTGCGTCTCCTGACATCTATTGATAATTTCATTTGTTAATTAATTGACTTTAAATAAACCAACAAATCGAAATGTCTGGAGAGGTGTGAGCCTTAGCTAATTTAAATTAAACATATTCCCGCCCAAAAAACGGTAAAGGCCAGAGTTTTTTTTACACAAATAGAATATAATAATTAAAATATCTCACTTATACTACTAAAGATAACTCAAACAACTTTAACTGCTTCACACCAGATTAAATTAACTAACCATTTCATATTTTACATGCTCCAGTTAAACATTAAAGCTAAAGATTAAGTTAACGATTAACATTAAAATCAATAAGTTCTACAATTATTAAACATTTAATTTTAGGACAAACACAATGCCATGCGGATTGGACCAGGTCTTCCTTCCAGGACAGCTAATTTTATTATATACATTTAAATGGGCACTTGCGGTGTTCATTCATTTTCCTTTGGCTAGATTATGACCTTTAATTTTCATATGAGTTTTCACAAGAGGTCACGACCTCCACCATCTTTATTTATTTGCACTTTTTTTATTTTAATTGTATTTTCCACTTTTCTACAAGCGAATTTATCATTGTTTTTCACTTTTATTTACACAAGCGAATTTATTATTGCCTTTCACTTTTATTCACAAAAGCGAATTTATCATTAAAGTCTGATTATAAAAACAAACACCCAGCTCCATCCATTTATTTTCCTTTGCTTGTGGGCGCCGCACTGTGCACAGGCGCTGCCGGGTTGCTTCTTATATTCCTTGGTCTATCTCGGGTAGATGGTCTCCGCATTTGTTGTCCTCAATTGGCAGCAGGCATAGTTTTGATATTGCCCTCTGAACCGTTCCCTGTCCTGTGATGATGGTAGCTACTCGTACTCTTCCATCGGGCCCCGGGTGTACAGCGTGCACTCGTCCTAGCCTTCAAAAGCAAGGAGGCTCATTATCTTCCTTCAAAATGACCATTTGGCCTGGTTGCAGCTGCCTTTGGTGGTTGCCAGTCCATTTCGTCCGGGTCTGCAGCTCAGCCAAGTACTCCTTGCGCCACCTCGACCAAAACGACTGTATTAGTTGATTTAATTTTTGGTAATGATTCAATCTATTGACTGCCACATTCTGCAAATTCTGCTCCGGGATCGCTGCTAAACTCGTTCCAATGAGAAAGTGACCAGGAGTCAGAGGATTTAGGTCTTGGGGGTCATTGGACAGCGGACAGAGAGGACGGGAGTTCAAGCATGATTCAATTTGACATAACACAGTGCTGAATTCCTCATATGTTAGTAAGGAAGCATTTGCCACCCTCTTCAAGTGGTATTTTACTGATTTGACCCCTGCTTCCCACAGTCCCCCAAAGTGCGGAGCCCTTGCGGGTATAAAATGCCACCGAATGGATAAATTGGCTAAGTATTTATCGATTTTTTCATTTGAATTCTTCAAAAATTCATAGATTTCCCTCAATTCGTTATTCGCGCCCCGAAAGTTCGTGGCGTTATCTGAAAACATTTTACTGGGTTTCCCTCTTCGCGAGATGAAACGCTTAAACGCATTTAGGAAGCTATCAGTGCTTAAAGACATTACTACTTCTAGATGTATAGCTTTGGTTACCATACATATAAATAGACATATATAAGATTTTACGCTGTGAGTCTTACGGCTGACACCTGATTTAATCATAATGGGTCCGCAGTAGTCCACGCCGGATAATTGAAACGGGCGACCTTCCGTTATTCTTTCGGTCGGTAAGTCCGCCATCAGCTGTTGCTCTGTTTTCGGGTTACACCTAAAACATACAATACAGTATTTCAGAACCTTTTTAATTAAGTTTTTACCCATAATTGGCCAGTATTTCATTCTTATTAACGCTAACAATGCCTGCGTTCCTGCATGTAAATATGAGTAATGGTAGTGCCTGACAATAAGTTCACTTAGTTTATGATGTGAAGGTAGTACTATGGGGTGTTGTTGACTTTCCGATATCATTTTTCCGTTGGACAACCTACCCCCCACCCGGATTAAATCCTTAAACAAATAAGGATTTAATGACTTTAATCTACTACAATTTCTCACATTTACCCCGGTTTTCAATGCCCTCGTCTCCTCCGGGAATGCAAAACATTGTGCGCGAGATATTAATATGTGAAGTGAATTCTCCAATTCGTAAACAGTTAACGCTCCGTCACGCCTTGACAAAGGATTTCTGCAATTAAAAATAAATCTTAAAATATAAGCTGTCACCCTTTGCAATTTGGTTAAGCAAGAGTATCTGGAGAATATTTCCCAATCCTGTTTTACTGCTGAAATTAACGTTAGTTTCAATCTTTCTTCTGGTAAATCCAACGGCGTAATTTCACTGCAAGTAATCGGGTAATCGCCTGAAGTCAACCAGGTGGGCCCATGCCACCAAATGTCAGATTTAAGTAGTTGCGAGACTGTGGTGCCTCTGGATAAAACGTCCGCCGCATTATCCTCCGATCTTACGTGCTTCCATTGTGCGGGTTGACTGGATTCCTGGATTTCAGCCACCCTATTGGCCACAAATGTGTTCCACCTGGCTGGTTGTCCACGAATCCAGAAAATCGTTATCATGGAATCGCACCAGTAGGTTGTATCTATTTCATTTAAGTTCATAGCTATTTTGACATGGTTTACTAATTTTGTGAGTAAAACAGCACCACAAAGCTCCAGCTTTGGTAGTGATATGCTTTTCAACGGTGCCACCCTTGATTTTGATGTGACTAAATTAGAAGTTGTGTTTCCTGATTCATCAGTAGACACTATATATATACAAGCTGCATAGGCCTTTTCTGACGAGTCACAAAATCCATGCAGATGCAGTTTAACTTGATGTTTGCAAATTATTTTTCTCGGTATTTTTAACTTGTTCAAAATAGGTAATTCATTTATATACGAATTCCATGCATTCATCTGCTCAGATGGAACATCCTCGTCCCACTGAATTTTAGTTTGCCACAAACCTTGCATTATCAATTTTGCGACTAAAGTTATTGGGCCTATCAGTCCCAATGGGTCAAAGGTAGAGGCGATACATGATAGCATTTGGCGTTTGCTTTTAACGCACGCTTCTAAGGGCTCTACAATGTACTGAAAATAGTCTTGCTGGTTATTCCATGACAACCCTAAAATTTTCTTTTCCTTGGGGTTATCAGTAATAATCATATCTGCATCATTCTCTGATTTCGAACCTATAGAGGGTAGATTCGATCGCCATTTTCGTAAATTCATCCCAGCAGATGCCAAAATGCTGCTTAACTGATGCTTAATAGTGAGACAATCTGCCTCATTTTCGTCGCCAGTTATCAAATCATCCATATAAAAATTGTATTTTAGGATTTGACTGACCTTTCTGTATGCTTCCTGATTTTCCGTTCCTAACTGCTCCAAGCATCTGGTAGCCAGAAAGGATGATGGTCCCAAACCGTAGGTGACAGTATTGAGTTGGTAGTGTCGGATTTCTTCCTCCGGAGAGTCCCTCCAGACTATGCGCTGCAAATCTCTATCCTCAGGTTGCACCAATATTTGACGATACATCTTCTCGATGTCGGCGGTTAATGCATACTGGTGCTTTCTGAAAAATAACAGTTGTGCACATAAATCCTTTTGTAAAACTGGCCCTACCATGAGGGCGTCGTTTAATGATATACCGGTTGATGACTTGGCTGATCCGTCAAACACGACCCTGGTTTTGGTTGTCGTGCTAGACTCCTTCATCACTGCATGGTGTGGCAAATAATAACAAATTTTATCTTTTGGTGGTGCTTCGCACAGCGTCATGTGCCCCAATTCCTGATACTCTTTCATGAATTTTTTATAATCTAGCATCAGGTCTTGATTGGCAAGGAATTTCTTCTCCATATTATAGAATCTTTTTTCAGCCACCTTTAGGGTTTCACCCATTTGATTAATATTAGGCCGCAGCGGTAATCTTACCGCAAAACGTCCTTTCTCATCTCTTTTGTGCGTGTGTAAGAAGCTCTCTTCACATGCTCTTTCTTCGTGGCTTCTATGTTTTACAGGAGCTAGTTCCTCTATTTTCCAAA
The DNA here is from genome assembly GCA_936435175.1 of Glyphotaelius pellucidus. Classification (NCBI taxonomy): domain Eukaryota; kingdom Metazoa; phylum Arthropoda; class Insecta; order Trichoptera; family Limnephilidae; genus Glyphotaelius; species Glyphotaelius pellucidus. The sequence goes on along the minus strand of OW386539.1, from coordinate 5,981,219 downwards.
AGTTTTCTAATTGCTTATGCAATAAATTTAAAGATAAATGACAGGAATTTACTGGCCTTTTCGGTTTCGGAGTGGAGATAGGCCCGGATACAAGCCATCCTAGCTCGGTCCTTTGCAGCGTGAGTCCCGCATCTCCAATCCTCATTCGATCGTTATGCAAGACTTCCCAAAATACCTCCGCTCCTAGTAGTAGATCTATCGGGCTGGTAATGTTGAAGTTTGGATCTGCTAATTGGAGACCGCTGGGGATCTCCGCTTCTTTTCTCTGAAAGGAAATTTGGGGCAGATTACTGGTCACCTCAGGTATAATCAGGCATTCTATCTTCTTTTCGTACTCAGAGTAGCCTGAAGTTATATTTAATCCCACTTTAGATCTTATATTTAAAATTTTATTGTGGATTCCCGTGACAGGAATGTTGACTTTTTTCGTTTTTGAATTTAATTTCTTGACGAATGCCTTACTTATGAAATTCGTTTGAGCTCCAGAATCTAATAGAGCTCTTGCTTGAATTGAGTTTCCTGCATCATCCTTTATGTTGATGATGGCAGTTGACAATAACACGAAATTTTGTTCTACCTTCGCGGCATGATTTGATACTAAAGGCGCTTCCTTCGCGGAAGATGTTGATGCCCTTTCGTGTTTTGATTCCTCCTCCTTCTTAACATGAAGTAAAGTATTATGATTTTCACCATCGCATTTACGGCAATTGAATTTAGACCTGCAATCCTTCAATTTATGACCGGGGTTTAAACATTTTAAACAAGCGCCTAATTTGTGTATTTTATCAATTCGTTCTTTCGGTTTTAATTCCAAAAATTTGCGGCAATAATAAATTTTATGATTATCGTTGCAATGTAAACATTTTAATTTTTGTGCGGACAACGACACCAAAACTTCCTTTTTATAATTATGCGGATTCGTTTTTCCCGGATTAATTCTTTTTTCGTTATTTGCCGAGGCTTCTAGTACTTGGGCCCTTGTATACAAACAACTAATAAATTCTTCGTAGGTAGGTAAATTATTCTTTGTTGGGTATTGTTCCCAATGAGCCCTTGTATTTGAATCTAATTTGCTTGATAACAAATAAATTAATATTACATCCCAATTTTTCGTAGCTATATTTAAGTTATTTAGTGATTTTAAATGTAATTGCGCCTCGTCCAATAGATTCCTTATTGCGACGTGATTTTCTGCCTTTACGTCCGGTAATTTAAACAATGCGTTTACATGATTATTTATAATTATTTTTGAGTTTTCGTATCTATCCGTAAGCATCTCCCAAGCCGTAACGTAGTTATCCGCGTATATCGGTAACGCTGTTATGAGTTTAAACGCTTCCCCTTTCAGACAAGACCGCAGATAATAAAATTTTTGAACGGCATCCAGGTTATGATTGCTGTCTACTAAAGATATGAACGCATCCCGGAACTGCATCCATTCGCAGTAATCCCCTTTAAATTTCGCTAATTCAATTATCGGTAATTTAATATTGTTATTCGCCGTGATTGCAGAATCCTTTTTAGCTAACCTCTCTTTTGCGCTGGCCAATATACAAAAATAATCATTTTCAAAGCTCGCTCGGTCGCCTTCAACATCGTCTGGAGATAATGCCTCTATTCTATCTTGAATTTCTTCAAAATTATCTAGCAAAGGTTCGAAACGCTTTATACGCAATTCTAGTTCGCTTTGCGTCAGTGAATCTTTGTTTAGAAATTCTCTGAACCTTGTCATCTTGCCTTTACAAACGCCCCGTTGAGCGATCAGCGTTTTTAAATCCATTTTGATTAATCAGATGTGTACTTACAATTTACAGAGTTATCCAATTATTTTATCGCAATCACCGTTTAATCACTATTAATCATATAATATACGCACTGATAACTTCCCAAATTTTAGTTATTTACTTCACGAACTGTCACGAGACAACAATAACAATAATAATAATTTACCAACGTCGTTAATCATAGATGAATCCCGTTGATTTTTATTCAATCGCCCATAGAGCATTTCCAACAAAAACTGCTTTATTGACTTCGCGGCTAATTTAAAATAAAAATTTCAAACAAACTTTATAAATCTCGAAATTTAAAACATTGCTGTAGTTTTTGTCAATAATCAATAATTTTGTCAATAATTTTGTCATACCGGCTTGCAACAATTTTTTTTGAGTAATGCACAATATTGATGTCATTGATTTTTTTGCTTTTAAGGATTTTAATGGTAAGGTAGATAGTATGGATATGGATTGGTCACTTGCCCTTTTTTATCGCTGATGGCCTCTGCTGCTTGCTGGATGCTGGAAACTGCATGTTGGCTGTTCCTTTTTTCAGTGCTGGTTCTTCTTTACTAATTTAATCACTCGCGTTAAATTATCCGACTCGTAGGATCATATGTTTTGTTTTGGAAGAAGGAACTTCATAAAATAATAAGGCCGCTTCAGGAAACTTTCAAAGGACTCGTGACATTTTATTTTGCTTTATTCCCAATTACATTGTGAATAATTTCGGAGACACAAACTACCCAAGACAGACCAAGGATTTTACTGTTACTTATTAAGAAGTTAGGATGGTGAAAAGAGAAGGAAAAAACCTAAACACAGGCCTTTTATATCGGTCTTGTCTGAAGAGAGTTTGCGTCTCCTGACATCTATTGATAATTTCATTTGTTAATTAATTGACTTTAAATAAACCAACAAATCGAAATGTCTGGAGAGGTGTGAGCCTTAGCTAATTTAAATTAAACATATTCCCGCCCAAAAAACGGTAAAGGCCTGTGTTTAGGTTTTTTCCTTCCTTTTTCACCATCCTAACTTCTTAATAAGTAACAGTAAAATCCTTGGTCTGTCTTGGGTAGTTTGGGTCTCCGGAATTATTCACAATGTAATTGGGAATAAAGCAAAATAAAATGTCACGAGTCCTTTGAAAGTTTCCTGAAGCGGCCTTATTATTTTATGAAGTTCCTTCTTCCAAAACAAAACAGTGTGCTTATTCTAGGTATTTAGTTTAAAAATATTATTTATAACCAAAAAAAGAAAAAACCAAATTGAATTTGTTGACGAACTACTGGCCGAGTCACTATCGTCACTATTGTAAAATGATAATAATCCTGTTGTGGCACTGTCCACAGACTTCTACAGTTTATTCGCTGGCAATTCTGAAATCGACAATAATTTTAAGACATCATTGGGTTAGACATCGGGATGTTTTTTTTGTATTGTGGCAATTTCGGATATTACATGATCCGAACTTATAAGTAGTGTATGAAACGAATCTTCATTTGCGTTGAAAAACGATGTTTTTTGAGTTTGAAATCACCTGATTTTTTTTAAATCTGTGTTTCGGAATGGAGTCTGTGTTTTGGAGCTTTTTCTGACATTAATCCTATCGGAATAATGCAAGAACTAATGACATCTCATAATTGACTTGAGTTTTAAAGTACTTCTTTCGGCTTAAATCCGTTTTCTATGAATGATTAATAGAAACGAAGCGATGTGCTTCTTTAGTAAATTTTCTTCTAGTCTCGTTAAATTATTTTTCTTTGTAAAATGTTTAAATGTTCATAATTATTCCATTTTGCAGCACAATTCACCTTTAACGTTTCTTTTTTCTTCTAACAGTTCCAAAATATTCGATTAATAGATCGTGGGTACAGACTCTGTAAAAGTCAAAAGAGCAGACAAATTCTATAAGACAATATAGATAAAGAATGGTTTTATATGAAAATTGTTTCATTTAGAGGTACAAATTGGTACACGATTTTGAAAGTCTAATCAAACTTTGACAAATAATCGTAAATACTGAGACTGGTTTCACGATTTTTTAATTAAAAATAAAAGTCATGTTGACTGGGCTAGTTATTAAATACTTTAACAAATTAGAAAGAATATATCGTTGTCTTCAATTTCTATCTTTGCGTAATTTCTCTCCGATTTCAAATAACACCACTAACGACCGAACAGCGTACACACAGGAAAGAGACTGAGCGCAGGGCGGGCGACAATCATATCCAAGTGTCGTGTTTCAAACGGTGCCACGTACAGCGCGTATTGTTTTAATTTTTTTATCAATGCGAACATATCGCTATGGACTGTTTTCTATGCTGTGAGTGTTTTTGTACATAAATAAAAACATCGTTGAAATCTTTTTGTCTAGCTAGATTGTTCTAAGGGAAAACCACCGTGCGGCGGTCTCACTCAAGGCAGGGCACGAGTACAAAGCACGAGGCAGGGGACACGCGTGCTTGCAAGTCATGTGGAAATTATCATCTTTATATCGTCCCGTCATGTCACGGCAAACGACGTTGTCGGACCTCGAACTGAAGAAGCTATGGTTGTAGCGAAACCTGGTCGGCATAAAGTATAAAAAAATAAAAGTGGAGTTTACAAAGTTATTGTTTTATTTTTAAATTAGAATGTATTTAAACTACCTATTTTTAGTACAATGGTCAGAATCAGAAAAATATACTAAATCTTCCACATATTTTTAACAGTATTCATAATTTGTGAAAATACCCCTTTATTCGCTAATTCCGTGTGAAAACTCTTTTTTCACGTTTTTGGGATTTTTTTTGCCGAACTAAATAAACGTATAACTGCGAACTTTTCACCACACTCATATTTTGAGCACATTTTACAATTTTTTCAGCCCGAAACAGTCGCTCATTGCTAAAGTACGGCATCTTAGCCCCTCGTATTCAAAATTTCTGTGACCATGATTGCGGGCGTTCTGCTTATCTAAAAAAAAAAATCAAACGTAATTTTAATTTGTGAAGTATGAAGTAGTTTTTGAGCTAAGATTATTAAAAAATATCGAAAGGTAAATTTTTGGATTCTTGTTGAATATTTTTTCGTGAATTTTGATGTTTTCTTTGGTGTTCAAAAAGATGTCAAAAATTTACCTTTCAATATTTTTTAATAATACTAGAAAAACTAAATACTTCACAGATTAATATGCCGTTTGATTTTTTGTTTCTGATAAGCAGAACGCCCGCAATCGTGTTCACCGCAAAAACTTTTTTTGAAGATGAGTAGCTATGTTGCTGTGTACTTCAGCAATAAAGAAATTATAAAATATGCTCAAAATATGAATAAATAAATATGTGGTGAAAAGTTCGCTGTTGTATAAGTTTATTTAGTTAGCTAAAAAAATCCAAAAAGAGCCTTCACACGGATGACCGCCTTCTGTCATGCTATCTATATATATATAAAAATCAAAATGTGTTTGGGGATTAGTGAGATGTCTATATATTGCTATATCAAGCATAGGAAATTTTTGAAACCTTCAAAATTCCTTAAGCCCCCGCGAAAGTTTCAAGGATTATTACAACCACATGACAATACATCTGAAAAGTTTGTTAATCATCACAAAAATTCTTGCGAAACTGTCAAAAATTTGAGATGACATTTTGCAAAACAATGATTGTTAAATGAAAATTCTATTTTCTGAACTCTTTAAATTAATGAAGTAATTGGAAGTACTTACATAATAATTTGAATCGAATCAAGAATTATTATAGATATTTTAAATAAACACCTTAGTATGTTAGGTACCAAATGTGATTGATTGTTCTTATAATATACAAAAATGAATATTTGTAATACATGAAAAATGAAAATTAGAAAAAAAAATTGTAATAGATTGCACACGAGCTGTTTGAAAACTGAATATATGGAACGAGGGAGGGGGGTTGGCGCGACGGGGTAGCGGGAGAGGGGAGAGAGAAGGTAGGGAAGGTGGAAAGCGTAAGCGGGAGGGGAAAGGGAAGCGGGAGGGGAACGGGGGTGCACGGGAAAGGACATGCAGGGAGAAACAATTTATTTCTTTAAATATCGCATTGCAACGCATGCCGGAAACCAGCTAGTAAAAAATAAAACTCTGTTATTCCAGTAATTCTCTCGCCTCCCATCCTCTCGACCTTATTCTTCGCAGATAAATCAATGCTGTAACGATCGTGGTAATTAAATAAATACGCACTTTTCTTCCGTAAACACAATTAATCTTTGTTTGGTGGATACAATCAATTTGCAAGTAGACACAGTTCAATAATCGTAAAACACAATAGCTTAACAATATAAACTACAAAACTAGCTTTATGGTTATTTTAACAATAATAACCCCAAGGAACACCAACTGTCCTCTAATTGCTCGTCACCTTATAACAAAGGCTGTACGAGTACCTTTCCTCTCTCTGGAGACAGATTTGCTACAATGCAACAATAAGCAGTTTTACAAAGAAATTTGGCAAGGGTCGATTAAAATAAAACAACATCTGTGTCAACTTGGGAAAATTCGTTTTATTTCAAACATTTGATTCCAAAATTAGATTTATCTCTTTGCATTTATTTACATAACGATCTCTTTTTTTATCCGCCAGATAATAATCTTTTAGAATCAGTTTCGGGCACATTTATAATTATCAGTGACAATTTAGCCTGTAATCTAAGCCCACATCTGCAACTGATACGCAATATGATGTGATTTTATCTCTGCAGTCAAAATATTGCGTGGGTTGCAGTAAATATTTCGCATTCATTACTAATAATAAATTGTGTTTGGTCTGTGGGCGAAATCAGGTCGCTTTCCAATTTGGAGTTATTATTGTTTTCAATATTTTTTATCCGGTTTTAATTAATTTATGATTTTCTTCAAATTTTAAATATTTTCAATTTGCATTAATAATCTGCATTTTCACTGCAATCAGGTTATCTAACGGAGCGTCTAGGAGCCAAAGAAACTGGGCGTCTTGTATAAAGACGGCCTCCGTGGTCGAGGAGTAAGGCTCTTGACTCACAATCCGAAGGTCGCGGGATCGAATCCCGGCGCAAATAAATTTTATTTATTTAATTTATGTTATTTCACAATTAATTACTATAAAAATAATACATAGTATATTTGCGGCACGTTCCAAAATGGAAGATACTCTCAGTATCGCCCTGGTGTAAGAATTCAGAATTGAAACGTTGCTTGCTATGGCTTCAGCCGTGTTTGGTGACCAGATCTAAATAGCCAGGTTCTCCCCCACCTTCATCTTCCCCATCTCCCTCTCCTCCCCACTACCTTCAGCCTCATAACCAGATGGTTCCAGACTGGAGCAGCTGGGGACTCTTGTGCGGCACTCACATAAAAAAGGGATCTCAGATTATTCAATAGCGACTAGCGTTTAATTCTGTACCAATCGCAAGTACGCCCAACAATTGAATTTGGGAGCCACCTCTAGGCTGGAGCCTCATAATACTTGATAAACCTTGATTCTGTGCAAAGCAGGGCAGACCGTTTGATTGACAATCCGTTATTAACAGACCTATTGATATCTCTAATGCAATATAGGCATGCTGAGTCTATTCTACAAGTATTTTAATGGAGCTTGCTCGAAGGAGCTAGCAAAATTGGTCCCCGATGCGCCGGTGCACGAGCGTGAAACTCGACGGACACGAGCGGAACACCCGTTCACAGTAGTTAATGTAGGCTTCATGAGAACGGGTTGTTTTTTTGACTCGTTTTTGTGCAAGTCGGCTCGTATGTGGAACGAGCTACCGGCATCTGTTTTTCCTTCTTCGTGTTATCCGGGTCTCGTCAAGACACGCATTAATAAATCCTTTCTACAGCCCCTACCTTAACCCGTCTCACTACACTGACCAAAAGCGTGGCGTCGTAGTTCCCCCTTTCACACTGTGTAGACAAGAGCTCTCTTGTCACATCCATCTACCTACCACAAATTAAATGAAAATAAAATGTACTTATATAAAATTCATAATTTATTTCGAACCTTGTTTTAGATGTTATTTTAAAAATATTACATATTAAATAATATAACCTTGCATTCCATACCATACGTGGTTTCGAACTCTAAACGATTTACATATAAATTATAATGTCTATAAATAATCTCTTGCTGTGTATTTCATAACATCGAATAAACACTTAGATGAATTTTAGTCTATGGATAAAACTGGGTAATATTCTATCCATCGACATTCAAAATATTTTATTCGATTCCATGACAGTTGATATCCCGAGAATTGGTCCCCCGGCATACTTATAAACGATTTGCAGTTGGTTTAGGGAAAATACAGTATATCTACTTACACAAAATATAACTTAGTGTCTCCGAAGGGGTGTGCAGAGAGGATGTACCGATGAAAGACAAAGTATAAAACATATTTCATTCAAATGCATCAGGATAAAACAACTTTTTATGCTGTATACACCAGCGAATAAGTACAAAAAAATAGACACTGCAAAAAATCATTTTATATCCATATCAACTTACTTATAAAAGTACCTATTTTTGAAGTCGAGTTTATGTTTGAACTTGGCAAATAATGCACAAAAAATTATATAAAATATTTTTAATACATAATTGTAATTTTGGGGGATCAGCTGTCGGGGTCACCATTTTTTTCGATACGTCAGTTTTCAGTGTCGAAACTTTAGTATTTATAAAGCGGCGTATCCTGCGCCACAATACACATGAACACTAGCTTGAACAGCACCCAAAACATTGAAAATTTGAACACTTCGTGTTCAAAAACCCTGTGTTCAAGCTTTACCACAGGCGACGGAAAATATTCGTCTCCCGAGCGAAGGGGGAAGGCTGGCGGGGGGAAATGTGTTCATATTTTTACAAGAGCCGCGCGATGCGGTCATGTATGGAGAATCAAACCGAACAAGTTTTTGAGGTTATGCGCAATGATTGAGCTTAATAATCACTACTTTAAAATATTATGATACCTAAATACAATATAATAAATATATTTGATAATAAAATTATAATATAATAACGAATATTAACAACATTAATATTAATATTATTTTTGAAGTGGGTGAAGCGGGAAGCCTGAAGGCAGGCGGGGCCGGCGGGGGGGAAATAAGTTCATATTTTTACAGGAGCCGTACGGAGCGGTTGGTACCGGAATAAATCGAATGACGTTTGGGGTTATGTCAACCGCGCGAGCCTAATACCTAATTATGACTTTAAATTGCAAATAAATACTGTCGTAATGGATGATTATATCTTTCGTGAACTCACTTGTAAATAAAGTCTATTAATTTATAAATCGATTTCAGAGACACGGAAGAAATTGACCAATTAAAATAGGTATTCTATTCTTTCCCTGATAAATAAATACCTAATAAAAATCTAGTTAGGTAGGTTAGGTCTAAGTTGAAATCTGCGTGTTCTCCTTTATATTTCGTCTACAATATCATCGCAAAATTTCTTAAAAGAACTCGACTTTTGACGTTTGAATTTCGAATGCGTAATTAATTACGCATTCGAAATTCAAATACTAACTTTAGGTCATAATAATTGATATTAGTCGGAAATCTTTCCTGGTAAATAAACATCTATTAAAATATCTCTGTTTTCTCCCTGATGTAGCATCTCTTCTTCATCGGAACATATTTTAACATTTATTTAAACGTCAAACGTCAAGTGTTCAGTTGCGTACGCGTGGAAAGGCCACTAGCAAAATTGTCGGACCGCGCGAACTTCACACCTGTTCACACAAATCTTTCAAACCATGTTTCAAAAAACACAGGAGACGGAAAACAAAGAACGTTTATAGTGTGGTTCAAGCTAGTATTCATGTGTATTGTGGCGCAGGAGTTCCGCCTTAATGTAAATACAAACATAACATATGTGTTGAGACTCCTTCGTGTCGATCATGATTTATGGCTTTCACTAAAAACTTTTATAATATGGGAGTTGCTATTAAAAAGCTTTTAATTCTCTCGTAGTTAATATTTTACGGCAGATATGTTACGACGTTCTACAGGGCCTTTAACTAACTATTTTCATTACATGTTTTTTTTTCGTAAATAGTTTTTCTCTCAGTCCTCGACCTTATTTTGTCAGACGGTCAAAATATTTCTGTTTTGCAATAAAATTGAAATAAATGGAATATTTCTGAATGTATCCGAAAACTAAAAACGGTTTTCCAAAGGTGATGAAATACGCTTTCAAATTTTATAATTAGAAATAAACATATAATTTTTGATGTATAAAATTTTTGCATGCAAACATAAAAAAATTTTAAAAACGGTTTACCTTATTTTTTTTTAACTAAAATTACTGATAACGAAAAAAAATATTTGTTAGGCAAATGTATTATAAACGTTACCGTCATCTCACTTTTTAGTCGTTTCATGTAAAAATAATTAATAAAAAAATCTCACAGTTTCATAATTTTTTTTTTCAAATGTTGGTCGGAAACTTAAGATTCACAAAGGTGTACATTTGAATTGTTTTTAGGTTAACTTTTAGGTTTGAATATAAAGCGTGGAATTTCCTCCTTCGAACACCGTTTAGATCAGGTTTTCCCAACCTTTATTTTGCCGAGCCTCCCCGAACCAAAAAAAAACATTTTAATGCCCCCCTTAATTAATTTTCAACAAAAATAAGAAACAATTTTTTTTTGTATTAACTAAATTATTTATTTGAATTTCAAATAGGTACAATACAGATACAATATATTTATTTATTATGGATGTTTAATGGAAGAGTAGGTACACTTTTAATCATTAATTACTTTTCCGTTAAATAGATTTCTTTTCGGAAATGCAAACGTACCTATTACGCCCCCCTGGTTGGGAAGTCCTGGTTTAGATCGTATTTCTACCCATGATAGTAAGGGACATAACAACGATTTATGTGAGACCTGTATGAGTTGTTCCGAAAGCCGAACAAATAGACTTAACGAGTTAATGAACATTTGACAAACACGGAGCAAACTTTATTGCATCTTATCTTATTTTTTACGTTTAAATGCATGTTTTAAACTTTTAAAGTTTCGTAGCTCATGTTAAAAATTACAATGCAATCTGAAAAAGTTAGTTTTGATACAAAATTTGTTATAAATGTCCGATTTTGCTTTCCAATTGTCTGTTCAGACTATCGGATCGGATTAACCAAATCGTTCTTTTGACTGTTTTTATTTGTGGTCTCAGTCGTTTTCGATCTGTCTAGCGAAACACTATAATAACCAAAACAATATAATCTATGGCGCAATTTATTTACAGACTTCCTCCTAGGCCAAGATCTTTATTTCCCCAACATAGAACTCATTTAACCTCACATTATTAAGACATCAATTAGTTCATGTACGTCATTCGTTCCTTGCCATTGCTAACTTACAAACTGACAAGTCTGAAGAAAAAGTCGGACGTGTATATTTCACTTCTATGCGTCTGATCAGACATCCGACTACCGCATATCGTATGGAAAAATCGGACGTCTATTCCCGTCCTTGATTTTGCTTTTTGCTGCTACTTTTCGTAGGTAATAAAAATGTAATATTTTTTTGGGACCCATTTTATATTTTTCCGAGACTATTTTCACTGATGTCGCATTATTGAAAATTCTCAATTTTTGCTGGTCATCTAAAAGTTCGATTAAAATTGAATATGGCGCAGTTTCCCACGCTTTTTCAGTGATAAGCATTCCTCATTTTTAATATGAATATTCCTATATTTATTATTTTGTCTTGTCGCATCTTTTTTTGAGATGTGATAATAATTAATAATTATCTGGCTTTGCCACCGAATTAGACAATGCTAATAGATTTTTAAACAGTGCTAATAGATTTTTATCTTTTTGAATTTCATTTTTGTTTTCTTGATTGAATGAATGTATTAATGACGTGCAGTCTTAGAAGTGGAAATTAATCCACTTCCCAACATCCAATCGAGCTGAAACTCTGCAGATAGACTCGTTGTCGATGACAATGCATTCTGTAATCTTTTGGTGGCAATCACGCACATACACGCGGACATACATGCATTTTTCTAAACTTCGTAGAAATTAAAGCACTTAATATAAGAAATAAATATCGGCCTTACCGACTCGTGATTTGGCCCGGTTGGTAGTGCGGTTGATTCCGATCACTGGGTAGGAAGGTTCAAACCTCAGTCAAAACAAAAAAAAGTTTTAAAAGACATTTGAAAATAGAGTTGGAAGGTAGTGCGGTTCATTCCGTTCACTGGTAAGCAAAGTTCAAACCTCAGCCAAATAAAAAAAAGCTTTATAAATACATTTGAAAATAGCTGTTTTATAATAAAAAATAAAGTCTTTTTAAAAAAAAATTAAGTTGACACCAATACTGTCCTGAAACAAGGTATCTATAAATTACGTTATTTTAGAAATAAATTACGTTATTTTAGAAGCTTCTTGGTTTTTGTACTAAACTAAAAAATAACACAAACTATCCATATATTAATTTTATTTATACTTTTCAGGAAATTGACAGTTTACATATCATCAGTTTGTTAATGTGCGAATAGTTTAAGAAAAAATAAAACCAATTATGGATATCCTCCTTGTGACTTTATTTCTAAAAGAAAACATTTAAAAATAAAATTTATAAATAAATTATATACCTACTTAAAACAACATTTATTTTATGGAGCTTATTTTGGAGGTAATAGAGAAGTCATACTAATACAAGATTAACAGCAAAAGTTAATTTCAGAATTTTATAAAATAACAACAACAAAAATCCCTCAAAACAATAATATTCAGAAAAACTTTTTTTTACAGTACCTAAACCTTTATAGTCACAGTTAACATTTATACAAAATTACAAATCAAATGATTTATTTTGCCTCTCTCCCGATGTTCATAGTTAATGGTTTTTTATGTGTAATTAAGGTGAAACGAGGTGCTATTTTAATAATCTATGCGTATTTAGGAAGAGGCAAAATAGTAAAATTTTTCCAAATATTTCCACTTCACCCTCCCAAAACAATATACGAAATCATATTATTAACCCGTCAATTTTTGTTTCCAGACCGGCTCCGGCAAGACCTACACCATGGGCACGGCCTTCGACATGGAACTGATCAAGGAGCAGATGGGCATCATTCCTCGCGCCATCCAGGACCTGTTCCAAGGCATCGAGGAGCGCGGTCGTACCAGCCGGGCTCAGGGGCTCATTCCGCCCGAGTTCAAGGTCGTGGCGCAGTTCATGGAGCTCTACAACGAGGAGATCATCGACCTGTTTGACCCCGCCAGAGACGCCTATGGCTCCAAGGTAGATAGATACAAGTATCTCATTTCAAGAGTTACCTAATTAGTTAATTAGTAATGAATGGTTTTTTTTTTTTTTAAATCTTGAAGTAAACGTTTGTCATTCTCTCGAACAGTATTCTCTGTCACTTTTTATGTTGCTGTAAACAACTTATATTTACATATTGTACGAATCAAGTCACTATATTCTGTTTTTATAAAATGGAAGCGCACTATACTTATTTATCCACGGCCGGTTTGTAGCTGTGGTTCAAATAATCAGGTACGCAACCGAGGAGGTCACCAGTTCGATCCTTTGCAAATTCATTTCCAACATTGCACAAGTAACATTTTCAGGTTTTTAATTTGGGAGAATTCAAATATTGTCAGGTTGGAAATGCTTGTCTTTGGTTTTATATGAAAAAAACTTTATCCTGACTTTTATGGTGCGTTCTCACCTCATTTGTTCTATGATCTATTTTATAGAATCTCTGAAATAGATCAATGAGTACATGCTTCTATGCCGTAGAACAACCAATAGAAATAGTAACCCAATGTTGAATTAACTTCAACTTTCATTCTATTCTGTACATCCGCATTAACTATAAAAATTAATCTGCTTTTCTTAAGTCGGTTTCCTTCACAAAGTGTATGTGTGGACTTCACACCAAAGTTTTAGTGGCATCTTTTATTTACAACGCAAACATTCCCAAGAGGTGGAGATCGTAATCCTATTCCAACATAACCCTTTATCTGTTCTCCAATTCTTGTGATCTGGTTATGCAAGCGCTTAAATAACCCACAGCAATAAATTAACCCTAAACCAACCACGTAATTTCAATGCCACTGATACCATTTCCAATGTGTTAAGTTTGCGGTAAAAAATGCAACCAGATCAAACACTTTGCAGACAGGCGGACGGGTGAAGATCCATGAAGATGCCAATGGGAGTATCCGGGTGTCGGGGGTAACCCTAAAGCCGGTGGGAAGTGCGGCCGAGGCCATGCAGTGTCTGCGGCTGGGGGCACTCTCCAGGACCACGGCGGCCACTGGAATGAACACGCACTCCAGTAGGAGTCACGCTGTGTTCACACTGCACGTGAAACAGCAGAGACTTGTGAGGGTTGAGGTATGTTAAAGGTTTCAACAATACTTTCTTGTTAAATTTTTCTTCAGGCTTGAATGTGTTCCATTTTTTGGAATATTGAATATTTCCATCTATGGAAATTATAAAATTTATTAGTTTGTGGTTGGACAGCTATGTAATAAATATTTGTTGTTAATATACGATTCTGATTTTAAGAGAAACAGATGTGCAGCCTTTCTCATGCAAAACTTAAATTACATTTATACGAAATTTGAATTTGAGGCCAAAATATCCAACTAACTTTAAAAAATATAACAAAAAAAAAATACAGCAAATGTCGTATGGTTGTGAGCTATTTTATTTATTTGTTTGTGTTTTAAATTATAAAATATAGACCATTAAAGAAATATTTTAGCAAAGTGTTGTAAATTTGCTATACCTTATGATGTAAAACAAAATTATTCAATGTTTTAATTAAATGAAGACAATATAAGAGAAAGTCAAACTAAAATCTGAAAACAGAAAAATCATAAAAAAATACGGTCACATCTAGGACACAAATCCAGGACCTATGCTTTGCCAGGGCGGAGCTCTACCAACTGAGCTAGTGTGTTCCTATCCGATTCGGTCGTATTAAACCGTATTATACTTCGACTAAGATCTACCAACATTATCTTCTTTCTCTTAATGCATATTTTTACTGGCTGCTATCTTTATGTATGATTTGCTAGATTCAAACCCAAACTAAATGCTATCGAGATAGTGTCTTGGATAAATTTTATCCATTTTTATTTTTAATACTCGTTGATTTTTCTGCAACTCTAGGATGAATATTTATTTTTACTAAATGAGTAAAACCTCAAATTATAATATTTTAATTGAATGAAGACAATGTTAGCAAAACTCAATCGAAAATCTGTGAAATTATGACTGAATCGGATAAGGACACGTTAGCTCGGTTCGTAGAGCTCCGCCCCGGCAAGGCGCAGGTCCTGGATTTGTGTCCGAGATTTGACGGTATTTTTTTCTGATTTTTCTGTTTTCAGATTTTCAATTGAGTTTCGCTAATATTTCGTCTTCATTTAACCTATTTGAGACAAGCGTCGTGTATACATGCCAACCGATATTGTGCCTAAAAGACGAGCGTCTTCTATATACGACGCTATTACGTTATTATAATTATTTAGATAATAAAATGTTTGATTGTTGGATTTGATTTATTAACTGTTAAGATTACATCTATGTGTTTGAATATTTTTTAAGTGACACTATATTCAATTAAAATGAGATTTATAAATCGCGAAAAATCTGCCCGTCCAGGGGTATTGCAAATGTAATGACATTATCTTAAAAGGGTTAAATAAAATATTACAATTTGAGGTTTTATTTATTAAGTTAATAATAAAGAAAATTATTCAATTTGCTTGGGTATTTTGGTCTCAAATCCAAAATTAGTTTTGTATGAAAAAGGCCACACAGCCGTTCATATTAAACATGCTAATCATAAATAGCTAATATCAGGTGACGTACATCAATAAAATAGTGAGTAATACAGTAATTGTTTTATTATATAAATAAAATAATTCATTGTTCTTTGTCGACTTATCTTCTGAAATCAGATACTTTGTTATTGCAAATAGTGTTGTAATCCCTTTGTGAAAATGTTATGGTTTTTATTTTACCATAGTAAAGCAAATGATGGTTTCGATTTTCTAATGCTTTTAAATGTGTTATGTTTCAGGACTTAGATTGTGACGGAGATGGTAATGTGGACCCGACAACCGAGTTTGAAACCCTCACAGCCAAGTTCCATTTTGTTGATTTAGCTGGCTCTGAACGACTTAAAAGAACTGGTAAACTATAATTCATTATTTACCTCATTCATTGTCAGTTTATTGTATCTCGGTGTCAAGATATTATCACATCTTACAAACAAAATCATTTAGATTTCTTACCATATTGTTTGCTATGCATATTACTGAATTCTGACGACTCCCCAAAATTTTATCAACAGCTGGACCGCGCTTCAATTACCCTTCTGATTTTTGGTCAAATATCCATACACAACAAAGGAATTACTTTTTGCGATTGTTTTCTGTTTACCAGATAATGTTTCTTATTATTCATGTATATTACGTGATAATATTGTAAGAGATTTTTTCAGAATAACTAACTAATTAAAAAAAATAAATTTAAAATCTCCCATTTTGGTAATAATATATCAAAAAATATATACACACAAATATAAACTGATTTTATTATTTTTACACTAATCTGAATACAAACCCAGCATGAAAAAACACAATTCAAAGGACTTTGCAAATAAATAAGCATTTCAAAACATAAAACATCAATTTTTTCACTTTTGACGGTTGTAAAAGTCGAGCTGCTAAGTTATAGATAATCCATTTAAAAATATTGTAGTGTTGCTGTATAAAAGAAATCATTGACTACGTCAAGAATGGTATTGGCGAAAGCGATTCTGACCTTGTTCTTCATACAGTAGTTTCTTTATACATAAGGGTTAAAATCGCATTTTAAAAAAAAACAAAATTTTCGGCAAAAGAGGGGTTAAGTTTTATGTAATGATTCGTTATTTTTAATAATTCTTTTGACTTTTTTTATTTTATTTTAAAGTTAATGTTAAGTATTTGCTTGTGTTAATGGTTCTACTAAGGTTAAGGGTATACTTAAATGTATTCATAATCTGCTCTTTCATATATGGCACTAATTGAATTGTTTTAGGAAAAAACATTTTTTGCAAATTTTGCCTTAAAATATTAAGATAAATTATTTGTTTGCGCCTGTCCAACATGAATAAATAGTTTCCTATACAAACTCAATTCTTTCAAGAAAGGCGTACAAATACAATATTGGATTGAATGTCTGGTACTATTAAGGATGTATATAGTAGGATATGTATTTATAAATTTGATTTATTGTAGGTGCCACCGGTGATCGTGCCAAAGAGGGAATTTCAATTAATTGCGGCCTGTTAGCTTTAGGAAATGTGATATCGGCTCTGGGAGACAAGTCCAAAAGGGCTTCCCATGTGCCTTACAGGGACTCCAAACTCACCAGGCTTCTTCAGGATTCTCTCGGAGGTAATTCATTTTTCAATCTTTGAGTTTACACCGCTTGCTTGTGTGCAAGCTTTGACCTGATTGTATTTTTTACCGCAAAATTGGTTGCAAAAACTGTAAGGTTTCAATGACAATCTTGAGTTTGAATGTAATACTAAAACTAATGCATCTTTTGACAGGTAACAGTCAGACTGTGATGATAGCCTGTATTTCCCCCAGTGATCGAGACTTTATGGAAACTTTGAACACATTAAAATATGCAAACCGAGCGAGGAATATTAAGAATAAGATTGTTGTCAACCAGGACAAGAGTTCTAGAACAATATCACTTCTTAGACAAGAAATTGCACAGCTGCAGTTGGAGCTTTTGGAATTCAAACAGGTAATAAATTTTCAAACATAGCAACACACAATACATATTATATCTGAAACAAAATGACCAGGATTCAGCAAATTCCTTCAACTGGGACGTTAGTCCAATTCTAGGTTTAGAAGATGGATGTTTGTTTCTTCAATTTTTAACTTTTTTGTTATAATTTTCAGGGTAAAAGAATAATATCTGAAAATGGCGAGGAAGGCATCAACGACATGTTCCACGAAAACACGGTTCTCTCCAGTGAACTCAACAATCTACGCACACGTGTTAAAGCCATGCAGGGAACCATAGATCAACTATCACAGAACAACAGCGAGCTCCTTGCAGAGAGAGCCGTCTCTTCCTGGATCAAATCCGAGGGCGAGAACGGCACAGAAAACGGAGTCACCGAAATGATTCAGAAATATCACAGAGAAATCGAAGACCTCAGAGCAAAGTTATTAGAAGCTAATACAATGTATGATCTGTTAAAGAAAAATAATATAGCTTCAGCTAGGCACAGTAACATGAGTAAGAGCTTGATTTTAAGCCCGGACGTGTCTCTCTTGAATACTTCGTCTACGGTTCTGAATAATGCGAAGAGAGAGTTGTATAAAGAGAAAGAGCTGTTGGCGCGCTCCATGGGGGAGATGGAGTTCAACAGGAAGATGAGCCACAGCACCCTCGCCAGCGGGACGGAGATTGGGGAAAGGGAGGGGGCAGAGGGGATGAGCGGGGGCGAGAGCGGAGAGTCGGATGAATCAGATTCTGAAGACGATACTGATTCAGAAAACAAAGGTAAAATGATAAATTAATTGAATAGATTAGTTATAAAATCAACCCCCTGCAAAGATTCTCAAATTGCAATTCTTTAATATATTATTCTCATATAGAAATCATTGTGTCTCCCTTACTACGGTAGTGAGAATTATGATCTAAAAGGTGTTAGAAAGAGGAAACACCACGCTTTATGTTCAAATCTAAAAATTAACCTCAAAAGATGTGAAATGTACACTTTTGTGAAATGTACACTTTTGTGAAATCAAAGTTTCGGAACGCAATTTGAAAAAAAAAATTGTCGCAGGAGTATTGTGATTTCTTTGGAGTTATTATGCAAATGCTTTCTACCTTTCGGACAGCGGTACAGTGTCTATCATCAGGGCAGATGGGTAATCATTAAATAAATGTTATGCATCTGCCCTGACGAATGTCACTGAAATGTTAATTAAAGAAGGGGGTAGCGTAACACAGCATAATACCCCAAAAATAAATCGCTATAATACTTTTGGCTGTGTCTAAAATCATACATCTACAAATAACACTTACAGTACTCACTTAAAGTACATTATTATTATCCGATGGACTGAGTCTTAGCCAATCCTTTGCAAAAATATGATAATTAGTTACCCTTCTTTACCCTTCCTTCATTTCAATAATAATATCTAGAATAGACGCCTGCGACAAAAGCCATTGTAAATTTTTTTTTTCCAATTCGTACCATATCATTGTTCTTTTTTGTCTCCAGTGGTAGCCCTTCTGGGAGTGGAACTAGCCTCCCTCAGCGGAGACATCGACACCAAGCAGCGGCTGATCGAGGAGCTGGAGCTGTCGCAGCGCAGGCTGCACTCCATGCGGAGACATTACGAGGACAAGCTGATGGCGCTGCACACGCAGATCAAGCTCACGCAGGAGGAGCGAGATAAGGTCTTGGCCAGCTACGGTGAGATATCTCTTATTATAGATTCTACACGTGCAAAACTTTCAATCGTTCTGACAATAATTTATTATATACGTAAATGAATCATTGGAAATGGTTTTTACAAACTGCAAACAGTCTCTTCAACATCCTTTGTTGTAACTTCTGTTGTAACTCAAATTATAAACTCCTTTTTTCGTATCGCTCTATTTTGACTTATTGGTTCAAAATAATAGTATAATATATAAATGCCCATTTCTGGCAGGAAAAATGTTAGACATATGTCTAACATTTTGCTTGCCAGACAATGTCTTCAAAATTCTTTATCTGTGATTTCTCCACCAGAAAATATTTCGACAGCCTCTGTGTCAAAGCAGAATGTTGCTTAGACTTGGAGCTACAAGTTGTAGGTTGAAATCTGGGCATAGGCCAACAATAAATAAATTAAAACAATTTTTTTGTATTTTTTGGGCATTAACTATGTATGTACGTAACATTTTCTAGACATTTTGTTTTGAAGAGTTTTAGTTTCCATGTACATTTGTTACTTAAATTTTAATTTATCTGCTACCGGTTGCCATTCACATTCATTCATTTTAAGTTTGCTAGTGAATGACACGGATGTGTCGAAACAGGTAGCAGATAAATTAAAATTTAAGTAACAAATGTACATGGGAATTAAAACTCTTCAAAACAAAATAAATGAAAACAAATCACAAATTGATTTGTTTTAATTTAATTTATTTTACCACGTATTTAACAAAATTATCATTTTTTAACCACTTATTTAATCAAAATTAACATGTTTCAAATCGAATCGTAATCTAAATACCTATTATTAAGACTTTTAGATGCCCGCATTTCCTCTAAAGAATGTTAAAATGGAGTCAAAATAATATAATCCAAATCAGTGAGATTCTGCAGAACTTATTTAAAATGCTGGTTGCAAATTTGCAGGCACCACCCAGACGGCCCAGCCCTCGGAGAAGGTGAAGCGTGTGAAGGACGAGTATGAGAGGAAGTTGGGCGACATGCAGCGCGAGATGAAGCGACTACAGGCGGCGCAGAAGGAGCACGCCAAGCTGTTGCGCGCTCAGGCCTCCTGCGACAACCAGATACGATCCATGAAGAACGAGCTCGCCGATATGAAGAGGAATAAGGTATTGCAAGTGTTCTGCTGCAGAACTCAGTTGTAACCCCTCTTTCTATTACATTCATTGTTCGAGAGAAAGAGACTCAGCGATTTACCTATTTGTATAATTGTAAGATTGGGGTTTAGTGAAGTGAATTTATTCCACATTACAAAAATAACTTTAACCATTGAAGTTTTTACTTTTACACATCATAATAAATTTGACAATAGTGGTTACCATTGTATACAAACTTTTGTGGACCTGTTGAATTGAATGAACCTGTTATTTATTTTTGGGGTGTTATGCTGTGTTGCGCTACCTCCTTCTTTAGCCAACGTTTTGGACAGCATTCAGGGTTCATCTGCCATCATCAGGGCAGATGAGGCAGATGATGCTTGACTCATTTGCCCTGATGATGGACACTCTAATGCTGTCCGAATTGTTGGCTAAAGAAGGAGGTAGCGCAACACGGCATAACACCCCAAAAATAAATAACAAAAATACTTTTGGCCGTGAAAACCTAAAATCACACCTGAATGAACCTGGTTAAAAGTTTGCTATATATAGATATTCAGTATATCTACCGAACTATGAAAGTTTGGGATCATTTGTTGGAATTTATACATTTTTGGATAGCTTAAATCATCTTCATGGCATTACACAAGATGGAATTCGACCTCTTTCAGAAATATTCTGTATGTGCTCCAATCCCCATCCATTTTTCTTCGGTTCACGGTCCTTCCCGTTCTGTTATGTAATAATCATATTTTACAAGGTGTCTTTAAAAGAAAGCCACTGTAACTTTTCGAATTCTAAGATAGGATGGTAGGTAAAACATGTCAGAATATCCTAGCAGGACAATTTATCCAAACAACCCACGGTCCAACTTATCTGAAATGATTTGTTCCATCAGGTTAAGTTACTCAACAAGATGAAGGAGGAATCAGCACGCCACAAGCAGGCGGAGAGCATCCGTAACCGCGAGATCGCGCAGCTGCGCAAGGTGACGCGCAAGGACGCCAACACTATCAAGTCGCTGGAGGCCGAGAAGCGCCTCAAGGAGCAGGTGCTGAAGAGGAAGCAGGAGGAGGTGACAGCCCTTAGGAAGGGAAATAGGCAGACCATGAGCAACAAGGTGGCTGGAAGGAGACCTGGTAATCTTGCTCTTTTATTAACATTTTAGTAAAATAACTCCTCGCAAATATTTTTTCTGCTTTAGAAGTTAATTTTCAAAGTGCCAAAACCAAGATACATATACAATGACGTTATATATAAAAAAATACAATTATTTCGATTGCTTCCGTAAGCTTCTTAGCGCTCTTAGAGAAAGTGAAATAGCAAACAAGTATAAGAAGGACAACCTATGACGATGACAATAGGTCGTCTCATAGAATTCCGCATTTGTCTTAGTGTAAGCGAGTAAGCGTATTTTGGCATCTCAGTCACACCCGTGATGTAGAATGTAATGTAATTCATATGATAACGCAGCCCGGTCCTCTATCTATGTCTTTCATACACACACATTCTTTGAATGTCTATCTTTATCATAGATGAATAACTTTTGAATTAAGAATTTACTGAAAACACTTGTCACATTCCATCTTGATTTTGTGAGACAATGGCAAGTCTATATATTATATATAACTTCATTGTAATTTACAGGTCTTTTTACTAAGCGTAATTTGTTCTGAAAAGGAAGTCGGTCGGAACCAGCTGTAACTAACAAATCCAATTCATCTGACTGGCTAACTGTCCACCCAATTTCTTGATGCTTGGCACCTACAGAAATTATTCAAGATATGGACATCTATGTGCTGTTTTTTATTGTTACAAACATTTCTATCTGCCAATTTATTTCAAATAGCTGTTTGTCAGTAAATAGAGAATCAGTTTCTAATCCCTAAAACGAGTTTTTCATTCCAGAGAAAGCATTTTCACCAAAATCTGCAAAGAGCAAATGGCAGAACATCGAGAAGAACATCAGCAAGGTGGCCTTGAACAAGCAGGCCGTCGGGGATCTGGAGCGGGACATGGAGCGCCACCTGGTGGAGAGGGAGTTCCTGGGCAAGGAGATGGAGAGGCTGAAGCAGCGGAGAAACCAGGCGGTGATGAACCGATTCGACACCATTGACATTGATAATGAGCTGGACACTGTCAAGTCAAACATTGAATATCTGCAGGATAGTATAGCCGAAACGCAGCATCAAATCATGCAAATGGAAGAAACAAAGGTTAACACATTCAAATATCGTAATTACTATTATTAAGTTCTTACGATCCATGGTGAAAATTTTACATTGCGTGTTTTCAGTTCACTATTCTTTTACATATTTTCTTCCTCTCCAGTTTATTACTTTCAAATTACACTGTTTTCACATCACATTATTTCTCCAACCCCCAACCAATCTCATATCTTTTCTTAACATCAATGTGTTTTCCCTCCATAAAACTTATCAGTCAAACAACTTATTTCCTTTGGAAAATTACACTAAAAAAGGAACACATTCAAATATTGAAGAAAATCTAACAGCGAGGTACCTACCCCTTTTTCACTTCACTGTCAAATAAAACAAAATCGTTTTTTTTTTTAAATCATTCAGTTTGTCAAATAAGAGTAGAAAACATAGGAGGACGCCACTGTTGTTCAAATGGCAATACTAAAAATATAATTGTGGTGGTATAATCTAAAGTTGTGTAACCTACATTTTTATTAAAAATTAAAAAGGCATAAAAGTGAAAAAAATATATTTTACAGTACTGTACAGGGCCCGCAGATACTTTAATAGTACACAACTGCTTACCCTGTACAAATCGCAAGTGCGCCCCCACACGGTTGAATTTGGCAGCCACCTCTGGTCTGGAGCTCCAAAATACTTGAAAAATACCCTCGACTCTGTGCAGAAACGGGCGGTCGATTGTCCCATCTTAACGAACGGATTGCAATCTTTAGAGCACAGGCGTCAGGTGGGAATGCTATCCATGTTCTACCGGTATTTCAATGGAAGATGCTCTGAGGAACTAGCGTCATTGATCCCTTCGGCACCGGTGCATAGTCGGGAGACACGCCAAACGCGCGCCCAACATATGTACACGGTTGACATTTGTCACATGAGAATGGGTCGTTTTTTCGACTCGTTCTTGAGTTCAACAGCTCGGCTATGGAACGATTTGCCGGCATCTGTGTTTCCTCTCTCCTCAAAAAGACCCTCCACACAGCATCCCAGATGACATGGGCCCTGAGGGAAATTATTTTCCCAGGGCCTCCTGTGTGGAGTTAATGTAAAAAAAAAAATATATATATATTTTCATTGCAATATAGATACCCACTGATCTCAGAATTAGAATTGCATATGGGTATATTAAAATTATTATACCTTTGCAATTTTATGTTAACATAATGAAGAATAATGATATTTTAATAAAATATAAAGCTCACTTTAGAAATTGCTCACATTTATTTAATACTAGCTTAAGTACCTAGCGTTGCCCGGGCTTTATATCATGTCCCTAATTTTAGATCTGAATATATTTAACTCATTCGGATCTAAAAGTAGTGTAACTAAACTCACCATTAATGATTCTGTTAAATTAAATGAGAGTCAATCACTTTGTAAAACACAATTTAATCAAATTTATATCACTTTAACAACTTCAATTAAATTTTTTTTAAGAACAAAAAAATGTTTTTTAAATGTATATACAGTGTTCTGTATTTTAAGTGTCATTGCACTTAAAATACAGAACACAAAATATTATTAAAATACAGAATACAAAAAAATATTTGACAAGTAAATTGGTGTTGCCAGCCTACAAATTTTGTAGTTCCATTTTCTACTCTTATTTGACAGACAATTTCACCTATTATGGGTCCAACAAATAAATAATAACAATTTATTTTTCAGGATACACAGGAGCAAGGCGACATCCAGATCCTGATTAACCAAATACAGGATCTGGGAGAAGCCCGATACATTCTGGACAAACTGTACAATCTCACTATCAATCAGATGTATGAAGCCACCCATAAAGAGATGCAGCTCAAGGACAGCCAGGCCAAGCTGCAAGAGGTTGATTACTTTGTCCTAATTTACCTATGCATTATATCGCCATACATTCTATTCCTTATTCTCACGCTTTTCAACAAAAAATAATTTACAACATTTCGGCCCAACACACCCAAAAACAAATTGTATAGGTACTTTTAATGCATAAATTTGAAATACACACTTATTATTTGTTACATCGAATTCATCATATTGTTATATCTTTTATTGCTTTTAGTATATTGTATCTTTTATTTTGTTTCATGTGGATTGTAAACAATCTTCGTACATTATTTTGTTTACTTTTTACAGATATTTTCGCTATCTTCACACCTCTTGCGTTAGAATTGTTTAGTCCCATTGTAAAAACAGATCATTTTATACTTTGTATTTTTATATTTTATAATATATTTGTTTACCTTATTTTATTGTTTTCACTCATTTTTACCAAAATTTATACAATTTGAATTAGAAATCACAAAACGTAAGTCTCTAAAAACATTGTGCACATATTTTTCTCAATAAAATAACCAGAGGTGTGGAGTTGTGAACTTGATTAACTTTTAATACTATCATATTTATTACAGTAGAATTTGATACTTTTCATGTTTTCTTTAGCTTTTTTTTGCATTTACAAATATTGTACATATTATCTATTCTTTTATGCTCTAATATATTTTTCCAATGTGTTTAATTATTTATACAAGTTTTTATTTTGATTTTGTGTGTTTATTTTGTATGTTTATTTTGTAGATCAACTTTCTAAGTTTTTTCGAAAATTGTGATTTTTATTTATTCTGCTTGGTATATATATTGCTTGTGTGATAGCTGTTTTGCCTTTGGAAGACACTGTCAAATGGGGGTAAAAGCCAGGCTGGTGATCTATTTATAATAATTTTTATTTATTTATTTTTACATGGTATACGGAAACTCGTAGTATAAATGGGAAATCGGTGTGGAAAGCAATTTGTGAATTTGTTGATTTTGCATTCAAAAACGAAAACTCAAATCAAAAAGTTATAAACTTTATGATTGAGCTTTCGCTTTCGAGTAATCGAGTTGAATTCGAAAAAAAAATCTGTCACTAGTGTCAGCTATTTAATGTCTTTTAAAATGTGCCGAAATCCAGCATCAAAAGTTTTTAACCCTTTGGTTGCCAAAAAACAGGAATAAAGTTAAAATTCGAAATTCTCAGTTCGGGAAAAAAGGTTGATTGAGATTCAACAGCTTGTACTATTAGTTTCCGCACACCATGTATAATAAATTTTGTAAAGGCAATGCCTTTTTTTAAAAATAAATTGATTAATTGGTTTTGTGTATGTTGTACAAATGTTCTTTATTGTAAGATTTGATGTATTAATATTTTAGATCCAGTCGGAGAGCGGACACCAACAAACGGTGTTGAGACAAATGTTGGCGGAAAAGAACAACAGTGAGATGTTGGGCCTGATCCCTGCCTCCAGTTCGGGCTCCACCATTTGCTACAACAACAATGAGATCAGCTCCGGAACATCCACTCGATCAGTCTCTCCGGTTGACAGGTAATACATTTTTCAAAAAATAGATTTTTAATATGTAATTGTTGTGGAGCAGCCATAGGATCACAATCATTCCAATAATATCAAGACTTCCTTATGAGATTGATCAAACTTTTTCAAATTTCTAAATTCTTTCTTGGACAGGTGATTGAATTCATCTAGGAGTCGACCTAGGAGTCGAAAGGTGTTATGTAAATTGGCGACATTTCTCATTTGTAAGAAGTTTCATATTCAACCAGAAGGATAGTTCTGTATCTTTTGCGATAGCCTAACGCGTGTTATCTTGGCCGTATACGACACATTTTGATAGTTTTCTTTAAGCGGTATTCCGGCTAAACCTTCTGCGCTTCTGCAAAGAGTTTACTTACTTGGGTAAAGAATGGTCTGGCAGGGCCACTCTGAGCAAATTGAGCGCCTGTGGGCTTCGATGCGATTTTGGTGATAGTGACTAAACTGTGTCGGGACAAAACTTTATAGTTCCGCCTCTCGAACGAGTCCACTAGCGCTCTGCTATGACATCAACCGACCGAATGGCGTGCAATTTAAAAAAGGAAATTATGCTGCCACACCCTGTACATACAACAAAATCTTTAAAAATATTCTACATTACATGCAAGGCTGATGTAAGCATAATGAATAAGATTAAGAAAGGGACGCTCAGATGGTTTGGGCATGTAGAGCGAATGAATGAGGAAAGGAGTGTAAGGAGAATATATGAAGCAAATGTGAATGGTAGACGAAGTCGGGGACGCCCAAGGAAGACATGGCACGACCAAGTGAATCAGATACTTGAGTCGGGCGATGTCAAGAGTCAGAATAACAGAAGAGCATGTATGAGACGATGTATGAATGTGAACGAAGTAAGGAGTGTGTGCCAAGATCGAGTTGTTTGGTGGTCCGTCCTCTCTGCCTACCCCTGTGGGAAACGGCGTGATGGTTAGTTTGTTAGTTAGTACATTATAATTTCATATACTTATCTTAATATTGAACAGACGTTTTGACTTCTTCTCTGTAATCATAAATATATCCAGTTTTGAACATACGTAGCATCATACATTAGAACCAGGCAGTTTTCTTTAAGTCATCAATCCATCTCATTTGTGGGCTCATACTGTGATATTTCTCTTCTCCTTCTTAACATCAAATTTTATTTCATCTTTAATATTTTTTCTAATAATATGTTATCATTCCAGCTCCCTAGTACAGCTCATGGCTCAGTACGCCAGGCAGCAGAACGGCAGCAACCAGTTTGAGGACCTGGTGGGTGTGCCCTCGCTCCCTTCGCCCCCTGCGCCCGTCCCCGCCCCCGCCCCCGCCCCCATCCCCCCGCAGCGCTCTTCGCCCCAGGGGCAGGCCTTCGAGAGGAACGCAGGAGGTCGCGGGTCCGTGCGGCTGCGTGAAATCGGCGTGTTTGGCAAGTCTGACAAAGACAAGGCCAGAGACCCCGTCATGACGCAGTCCATGGGCGGGGAGATTGAGACTTCGCCCCGCGGACAGCCTCTAGCCCGAGTGCCCAGTGCTCCGGGATCTCTCAAGTAAATATAATTGATGAATCTACTCATTTTTCTATCATTGTTTCGATGGCATCGTGCACCTCACGTGTTAATAGATTTAATGCAATCATTATCAACTTTATTATAATGAATTAATATCATAATGTGAATTTCCCATGAAACATTAGTGGAGCCCCGTTAATTCAAAATCCACGGGACCTTAAAAATCTAATTTTGATGTAGTGAATTCTCACGTAAATTCTCAAAAACGTCCCCTCAAATTCAGAAGAGCCATTCTCTATCTTTTGTGAGAACTAGATCGTTCTCCCGCAAGATGTCCTGTCAGATTTGTGTGATTTTCTACAGCTGTTAAATGAATAAATAATCATGGATACTTGCAGGAATTTGTATTTAAAACGACCCAAACAAAAATACGTGACAGCTCACAACTGAAATTAGACATTGGCCGATAGAAAAAGCAAATAACAGCCATAGAAAATCACACAAATCTGACAGGACATCTCGCGGGAAAACGATCTTGTTCTCACAAAAGATAGAGAATAGCTCTTCAGATGGGTATTCGAAGTAAAATTGTAATGATTGTATAATGGCCTGTCAGATAGAGATTTACGAAATAATAATACAGATTAGAATGATGTATATCCTTGTAACGGGATATTTTATGGCTTTTTACCGCCACAGATGGTCTGTCAGATTCAGATTTATGAAATAGAATTTTTTCGTATTACATTGACAAATTTTGACCAAAATAATTTTTGAATTTACAAATTTCGAATGCAAAGAGATTTTTTTTGGCAAAAATTTTGAATTGCGAGTTTTTTTAACTGTTAGGGTTCGAATTAATGGGGTTCTACTGTATTAACTGATTAAATTGCCTTTAGAGATGCAAACGATAAATTGCACTTAACATGTCTGTGCACCATGTCATTGACTTCTTTTTATTCACCGACTTAACTATAAACATTTTCTTCTCAAATCATCAAATACTGCAATGTTTTAAAATCTAATTAATCATTTTTATATCAATCAAAGCAATACTAATATTCTAGACACAAATTCATGATCATTTCCATTGCTTTGTATTTCTCTTTTTTTAAGTAATTGCATTATTAAAAATGTTTTTGTTCAAAATATTTTTAGAAATGCTTTTCTTTATACTAGCCCCTCTGTACATGTTGATAGATATTGTTGTACCTATTTGTTAAATATGTAATTATTTTAATAACAGAACTGCATAGTTTTATGATGCTTTGTGCTAACTGCTTTAGATTTGTTTTATAAGAAAAAATCTAAATATTAAAAGTTAAATTTTAAATATCATACTTTGAAATGATAAATTAGCACCTTTTGTCTTCATTGTAATATGTCTTCCGCGTATGTGAAGCAAGCGCATACGTGAACAACGCATGTATGTGAATCTGCACGTACGTGAATCAATGCACGTATCGGCACGCATTCCTGTAGCACTTGTTTGTTTTGTGTGTGTGAGCAGAGGCCTGATGCCGCAGCGGAGCTTGTCGACGGTGGGGAACGTGGATGACATGACGCGGCCGTCGCCATTCCTCCCGCGCAAGACGTATTATAACATTAATAGTTCCGACATTCCGTCGCTCATTTCGCCGCGCTCGGCTCGGCGGACGTTCCCCGATCGTCCGGGCGGCTTCACCATGCAACATCCGCTCATCGGGAAACCCGGATCCATGTGAGTATTTCAACATTCATACCCCGAAAACCCAACAACATACCCCTCTTTTACATGTCGTATCATAAATTCCTTTCAACCTTATTTGCGCTGCTGTCGCATATGTGATCTATCGGCAGCTATCGGTGTACGCGAATGTCGCATATGTGATCCATGAGTTTCACTAAAACACATAATACTTGTGTCGAAACATGGGATAGATTGCGTTGTAAAAGGTCAGTTAACTTTCCCAATAACATACATTTATGTAGATTGTGACTCGACTGTCATATTGTCATGCGCTGCATGAAGTAATTCCTCCAATACTTTATTTTATGTCCAGGAAATTTCATATTTGAAATGGGTGTTGCGAATTTATTCTTAAATTTCTAATCTCAAGTTTACAGGTTTAAAATCTACCATTAAATACACTCGTAAGGTTTGCTCCTGTTCAGTAACAGATCTGCAAGATAACCTACATTATAATGGCACTTCTATATCTATTGGCTGTATTTATTTACCCTGTCAAGGTTCAGAATTGTACCCCCAATCGAAAATTTGGGTTAAAATTTTCATTATCCCATTAACAACACATCTGAGATTTCCATAGCAAACACTTGTACACAATTTACACACAAGATAATATTAGACTGATTTTTTAATATCTACCTTAGACTGACAAAGAAAACAATGTTCGAACATGAATGAACACTACGCACCATGATGGGCACAATCAAAACATTCCGATAAATTATCAAATAATGTTTCAAATTATTCAGTAATTTTTGTTGTTGATAAATTGGCCTTTAAAAATGATATACATTCAATATGAATAACAAAATTAAAAATTCATTAAAAAAATATATTAGGATTGATGATATGACCTTTTGAAAGATATAATTTGAGATTTTCGCTGCCAAAAGTGATATATTTTTGGGGTGTTATGCCGTGTTGCGCTACCTCCTTTAACCACCGTTTCGGACAGCATTGCAGTGTCCGTCATCATGGCAGATGTTTAACTTCTTAAATGCCAGGGAAGAAACTCGAAAATTTCGCGATGTTTTGACTTTGACGTAATATTTTGCGTATTTATTTTATGCTATCGTATATAATATTTACCGAAACACGTTCCCTGAACAATAAACTATGCTTACAAATAATATTACTTGCGTTTATTTGACAAATTGATAGTTTTATCGATCTTTTCATGACATGCGACGCTCAAAGTTTGACAGCTCAAATCGCGGCAGAAATGTCATTTCGAAAGTCATAGATATGTGCAAAGATGATTATTTGAGAGGCTAGGTGTGTTCCTTATATCTGTTACGTCAAGAACAAGAATGCCCCAAGCGATTCTGACCTTGTCCTTCATACATTTTCTTTATACATAAGGTTTAAAATCGCATCTCAATTTTTTTTTTTTTTTATGACGCGTCCTGGGCGCGCAATCGGCAAACCAGAGGTTAATCGAATTGTGAGAAGGATGTTCTTTTGTATGTCGATGCGATACTGGGCGAGGCAATTGAAATTCAGAAAATAAACATAAATCGTTCTTTGACAGAGAAATAGAGACAACGGGACTAAACTCAATAGTTCTTGGTATACGACCATTGATGGCTACACCAAAACTAAATGCAGAAAACGATTTAAAATTATACTGTATTACCAGCTTGTAGAGTACAGAAGATGGCAACATGGTATTGCATCTACATACATAAGCACCTCTTTCCACAATTCGATTACACATCTGCCCTGATGATGGACACTGCGATGTTGTCCGAAAAGCTGGCTAAGGAAGGAGATAGCACAAATCAGCATACTACACCAAATCACAATAAATCTTTCGAAACATTTTGATATCTTGATTATGCCCATCCATATTATACTATTTTTACACATAAAATTTAATCTTTCCAGCCATCCAAAAGAATGTTAGGGCATGCATTTTACAATATTATGCCTTCCAATGCACAACACTTATATACGTATAGTTATACACCTTTCTTCTGGCCCAATGCACTGTAGATTTGTAAATAAATAAGAAGTACTACATTTACAATGAAAATCGAGGATGTACCAAAAAATCTTAAACTTTGATGAAAAAATTGGTTAAAGTTTTATAATTTTTTTTTACCGCTTTTCAATGAAGATGCTTTCTTGTATTTGCATGTGTGTATAATTTTGAGTGCATGATCTGTATGTGTGTCTTTGATATATTTTTATTATCTTTGTACTTAAATTATCTTTTCGTTGTTCAAATATTTAAAAAATAAATGATGTGTGTTGATTCACTGACTTGTTTATTTAAATTCGGTTGTGAAAATGCTATAATAGCATTACTTGGGCAAAACCAACATTTATTGCTTTTCTTGAAAAATACACAGAATGGTCATAGGTCTTAAAATCTTAGCCAGTTATGCCGTGTCGCTGAAGGTTATTTTGTAAATCCATAAGAGCTAAGCCAGATAGTTCCCCAAAAACTAAGGCTTTTGACTGTCAATCGCGTCACATTTTTAATATAATTTTATTTAAACCCATAAGTTACTACATTATAAAAAGGACTGGGTTACTGTCAAGGGAATGAGGTAAAATAGGAGATAGCACAATGGGCTTATGGCCTAAGTGCTCACGGGAGCTTTGTGTAAACCGTCTCCGCTCTTAAAAAAAAGAAAAAAAATTACATTATAATTATTGTTTTTTACAAAAAAAAAATTGAATTGGAGAGAAAGAAAAGTTATGGAAGTTGGAATGATTAAAGAGACATGAAAGAATGGACTTCAAACACGTGATAATACATATATAATAAAGAATACAAATTATTTTTTGTCTGAAAATTGTGGGTTGTAAATCATTACCTCCAAAGCTCCCGAATATTTGAATAAAACTCGTCAAAACCCGATAATTGGTTTGTAACCACTTTTTGATAAAATTGAAAAAAAAAAGACTCATCAAACATGAATTTAGCTGTTTTTGTTGACATCCTTTGAAAAAATGTGTTAAAAATTGAAATTTAGTCAGAATCCCTAATATTCAAGTATTATATATTACTGTTGATATGTTCTGCATCTGAATATTGAACACAGCAAGGCAAACCTTCAATTTTTTCATTCAAGTATCTGTAATTCTATTTAACTGTTATTTTGCTATGGAGCAGCGGTGGTAGCCTTCTTGTCGTGAATGGATCTGTCTCAAAATTAAAAATCTAATTTCAGAAAACTGATAACCGTTTCCAATTTTTTGAACGAATTAAAATAAAGGAGAATAGTACACCGGAGATCTATTTTGTTTTTAAAAATGTGTAAATTACTTTTGTTTGATGGTGAAAACTTAAATTGTCTAATGTTTAAATCTTCAAATAGCTCTCCCCAACAATTCTACTGAACAAATCAATAATCGGGTGACAAATTGTAGACTACAGTTATTTTACTGCAGCCGAAAGAAACGAGTTACATTTCTCAGACAGGGATTTTTTTGATTTTAAGTTTTTAAAAACCTGCCTTTTTGTAATTGATATTATATTTTATTTAGATACTTTCCTCAACATTATTAACAACCTGTTTTAAGGTTAAGTTATTTTTAATTTTTTAAAAATTACATTGAATGTACAAAATTTCATCTGAAACAGGGTTATATTATTTGGTTAAAGATTAATGAAAATATAGAGTGTGTGGCCTTGCGCATGGTTGGATTTATTGTTCCGCTTGAACTAGGATGTAAACAGCTTGTTGCTTTCTGGCTTTTGAAAAGATCGCCGAGGGAATTGCCTGTTGGATAGAGAGATCTTCAACATATTTTTTTTTCTATTTTCAGTCTCTTAACAGAATTATCCATTACGGAGGACAAAGATTAACTGCACAGCCGAATGTATTTAGTTAGATGCTTCCTTAGTTCTGCAATAGCTCTCACCTTCCCTGCTTATTCTGTCTTGTAAATTGTATAGGATTACGTGTTTATTCCATAGAATCACAAAACAAACATATGTGCCAAATATGTTGTGACCTTTGTACATTTAAAAAAATTAACTTAAACATTATTCATGACATAATGTTATATATATGTAATAATTTTCTCATTATAGTTTTTGTACGCTATAATATTTATTTTAAGCATGGATTAATCGTTTTACAGTTAGGGAATGCCTTAATTATTTTTAAAGTCACAAATCTAAGTGTAATTATGATTTTATTAAATAAATTTCTAAAAAATTTCAATATGGACATGTTTTATTTAAAGTTGTAATAAGTGCCTGATTTTAAGTGCAAGTGGAAGAACATCACACAGTAAAATAATAATGAACCTTTGCTACTAAACTTCTAATGTTTCTAACTAACTAACAATAAGTAGTAGCCTAAAATATTGTTAAAACAATTGTTACTAATAACTCTAACCGCTTCCAATTCTAATAACATAACTCTGCATGAATTAATCAACGCACAAGTATTGTACACTTCCAACAATGTAAGAATGACAATACAAATGATAAAATACACACCTAATCTTTCTTTGGAAAAAACACTTCAAAAAGACCAGTATAATGTGGCTTATTGCATCACATCTCAAGTCGTATTTTTGATGACACCGACATTTAAAGATATTTTTTTTTGGCATTAAGAGACCATTTTCCCTGACATTCAAAAGTATTTAGTATTGATTTTTAAATTTCAATGAATAATAAATATTATTTTTGTGTGAAATGCTAGGCTCACGCAACGCTTTTCTTCAATCCGTTATTTTGGCATGGCCCATATCACCGTATTGCATGCTATTATATGTAATCCCACACAGACATCTCACATGAGACAGATGATATACGCCGTGATCTGTTAGCTGAGCGATATTTGAAAAGGATGCTATCCCTTTCAGATGAATTAGGGAGCTGCCGTGGTCATACAGCTGTCAGCAGTCAAGAAGATAGGCCACAAAAAAAAAAAAAATTCCATGCTCTTTCCCCCCCCCCACTACACTTCCTCTTCCCCGCTATGCTAGGGGGAGAGGAAGATTATAGCTTCCGTGTGAGACTAGAACATATAATCTAAATAGGCCACGCCCAAGAACCGCATTGATAGTATAGCATGATGTGAGGCTAGCATAAAGCAATCGGTTAATTCTCTAGCAATGTAGTACAGTGAAACCCTCTTAAGAAGTTTTCCAAGGGACCGGAAAAAACAAACTTCTTAAGCAGGAAAACCTTATATGAGGGAAAAATTGGGCCAATTTTGAGCCGAGGGACCGAAAAAACCAAACTTCTTAAGCCACGAAAATTCTTAAGCGGGAACTTCTTAAGAGGGTTTCACTGTATTTTGAAAATCGTCAGTGGGTAAAAATCTATCGACTCTTTGCTGCAAGCTAACCAGAATTAGGCAAGGAAATGTCAAGGATCGTAGCATGTTATTCAAAAAACTTTATTAGAATGAAATTTCTCTCTCACTCACATTTATTATGAAAAGTAAAGAAAAAACCGTTGCCATTACCAGGCATGTTTGCTTGTTTAGTGTGGTACTTAAAAAAAAAATCATAAAAGATACATCAATCAAAGGCGTAGGTTTATAACATTATTTTAATATGTATAACATTATCCTACTCAAGTCTAATAATAATAATAATAATAATAATAATTGGACAATTTATAGAGCGCCATTTTTGTGAAAAATCACCTCAAGGGTGCAATAATTAGTATGTTTGCATGATTCTTATCTGGTGAATGTTGGGGAATAATTGAAATCTCAAACACAATCAACAAATAGTGGAACATTCAATGTTTTAAATACAAAGATTGAATGACAAATTAGAGCAACCAATGTTTTTAATCATAAAATGGAACTTTTCACATTTAAAATACAATCACCAAATCACAAATGGTAACATTCAGTGTTTCAAACACGATCAACAAATCACAAATGGTAACATTCAGTGTTTCAAACACGATCAACAAATCACAAATGGTAACATTCAGTGTTTCAAACACGATCAACAAATCACAAATGGTAACATTCAGTGTTTCAAACACGATCAACAAATCACAAATGGTAACATTCAGTGTTTGAAATACGATCAACAAATCACAAATGGCAACATTCATTGTTTCAAATACGATCAACACATCAAAATAGGGAACAAATCACCAAATCTCTAAAGGGGACTACATATATATAAACTTTTCAAAAGCAACCTACAATTTTCTATGGCCCAGTTGTTTCGCAGAAATTCACACACGACAAAGTCATCAAATGGTCATTCAGTCATTTTGTTTTTTTGACAATTGCAAGGTTCCCGTCAAATGCCGATTCTAAGTCCATTTGAACAACTTGTGATCAGCAGTAGAGGACAACTGTCATGTTGTTAAGCTTATTACAATGTTGTTAAGTCAGCTTATTACAAGTTGATGGAAAGCTGAAGAGCACCTAGAATATGCGTTAAACGGGGACCTTTCAAATGCCAAAAAAACAAAATGGCGCAAAATTACCATTTGATGTTAATGTTACATTTGAATTTCTGCAAAACAACTGGGCCTAATACTGTATACTAATTATGAAATCACAAAAGAGGACGATCTTCATTTCAAATACATCACAAAGGGAGTCACTTCACTTTTCAAATTCAAACATATATATTTAAAAAAAATTACAATGTAAATGAAAAAATAATAAACACACCACTCACGTATCCTGCATTATAATTCCTGTTCATCGGTATTCACACATCTTCAGATACCAAACATAGTTATATTAAAAACCGTATGTCAATACATATATAACTACATATTATGTGTTGATTACCATAAAATTTTAGATATTAATAATTTTTCCTTTTAACAATATTATTATGTACTTCAATATGATCTGATTTATATTTTAATTAGATTAAATTTTGCTTTCTTCTATTAGTCATAATTATTGTTTATTAAAACTTTAATACATTTAAAATTATATTATCGTTGACTTGAATTTTTGCTTTAGATTTATTGCGTACTTTGTCGTATTTTTGTTTTTAAGTAAAATCCTATTAATAATTTTTCTTTATCTATGATTTTTATTTATTTAGCAATTTCTACATTTTATCATCCTCTGATATTTCAATATCATTATAAGAATAATATTAGCAATCAAAAATCATCAAGTTCTATAAAATAAATTTTTAAGGTTTTTTTTCTTCATATTTTTGAGCAAGGCATATTATTTTTATAATGATTTATTTATCTATGACATTCAAGAGCCAAGCAAATTTTACTAGAATTCTATTTATTTTATTAATTTACGGGGAATGAAGCATTTTCAGAATCATAATAAATAATAACCAACAAAAATAATAAAACAATCAATAGATTGGTTACATTTTTCATTAATTCATTACTCACTTTCACAAATGTCTACCATTTCACATTCATTAATGTCAATAATGTGGTTGAAAAGAAAACAATTATCATTTTCAATCCTAATTTTGAATTTAGAACCGTAACTATTTTAATTTTATTCATACATTGGAGAGCAATAACAGTTTTAATTTTATCCCTTTCTTTCTAAATATAATTATAATCTTCTCTCCTGCCGTACCTTAAAAAATGGGTTCCTACCTCCGTGTGAATAAAAATTGTCCAAGTTGTCTATGCTTGTATGAAATCAGATGTTCATGGCTTCACTGTCGCTCTTTACTTTGGACAGGAGAAAGTACCTACTTTCATATATATTTTTTGTTTATGGCCACCTAATAAAGTGTTCTAAATTCAAATCCTTGGTTCTTGAAGTGTCTTGTTGTGTGCGTTGGCCGCCTAACCCGCCCGAGCTTCCCACTAATAACGCTTGCTGCCCACTAACCAATCAGGGAGGCCGGCCTGGATTCTGCCACGCCACCTGGCTCCCCGCCGGCCAATCGCAGGGCGGGCAACAGAGATGACAACGTGTTCAGCCGGTTGGCGGGC
The DNA here is from genome assembly GCA_936435175.1 of Glyphotaelius pellucidus. Classification (NCBI taxonomy): domain Eukaryota; kingdom Metazoa; phylum Arthropoda; class Insecta; order Trichoptera; family Limnephilidae; genus Glyphotaelius; species Glyphotaelius pellucidus. The sequence goes on along the minus strand of OW386539.1, from coordinate 5,944,171 downwards.
AACACGGTGCAGCCGGACCATCTGGTCGGAGGTGTCATCAAGGAATTTGTTAACAAGGTGATTACACTCCTACAAAACTTTTAGTTTATTTTTACTTATATGCTTTTAAAACTCCCCACTGTAGGCACTGAGGAAAATTATTTCCCTTAGTGCTTTTTTTTTATTTTTGTTTGTGATTTTGAAGAATAGGAGTAAATTAAGGTTTGTAGAAAACGTATTTAACAAGGTTAGCTCATCGTGGGGGTAGAGCAGTGATTGGTAGAAAGTAGTGATGTAGCTTGAAGTCCGTTCTTCACCGGAAGATTTGAATTTACTGCAATTTAAGCAAACAGTATAGTTAATGCAGTACAAGTTAATAGTACCCTTTACACACAGGGTTCAGAGCGGGACGTGCCCCGCGCCACTTCAGGCCGCCGCGCAGAAAAGTCTCACAGTGAACTGAGCTGTAAATCGTTATCTTACTTTCGGTCTTTACTTTTCTGCGCGGCGGCCTGAAGTGGCGCGGGGCACGTCCCGTTCACTCTGTGTAAAGGGTACTATTGTTGTCAAGCGAGTGAATGAATTATATTTTATTAAGAATCATATTTTACTATTAATTATAATTTATTAAAACCAGTATTCAGATTGAAAGGGGAGTAATCCCTGGATTATTTCCTGTGTTACTTCAACATTGATGATGTAGGTTCGAGGTTATTGGCGCCTTATGCAATTATGAATATCAGGATTCTTGTCTGACAAATAAACTCAATTTTCCAAATTGAATGTCTTACTTATCACACTATCATATCCAGAATTAAGCTGGGAAAGTGTTGAGAATAATCGAATGACCAGTGTATTTATTATCAGGCGCGGGTACGTATAGATATTATAAACAATGGTCAACTGTCAAGATGCCTTTTGTTTCGGATAGAGATGGTCGATATTCCTGTCCTGGTTACATGGAACCGGTTCCTTTGCTGTCATTGGAACCGTAGATATTTTTCTCAAGGAACCGGTTCTTTGTTGAACATTTATGTAAAATTAAAAATTGTAGAAATCACATTTTTTTATTATTTTGGAACCGGTCCAATTTTTCACAAAATTACTCTAGTCACCCATGTTTTTTTTCTTTTGATGAACTGGTTTCAAAAGTAAAGGGATAAAGAATTTGTTACATATCGGTCTCCGATAACTGGAACCGCAGTGACAACACATTTCAGGTATCAACCATCTCTAGTTTTGGGACTTCAAGCTACATCACCACACTAATCACCGCTAATCCAAAAATTGCCCGTTTGAGGCAAACTTTGTTAAATACATTTTCTACAAACCTTCAGAGTGAGCAGTCTGCATAATCTGTAGAAAAGAAAATGTTTGCATTGCAAGCTATCATTATCAAAAGCGCAATTCTCCGTCATCAGAAAATATGCAAATTTTACTTAAGAAGATAGTTTTTACCTATTGAAATAAAATTTTACTTAGTAGAATTTGAATTTTTACTTAATAGAGGTTGAAATTTTACTTAGTAGTAAAATTCTGAACAATAATAATCTGTTTGTTATCAGAGTCAGTCGGTAGACCGAGCTCTCCTGCACTGCACCCACATTGCGGAAGGTCACAACAGTGCAGTCCTCTCTCTGCATGCCACCGAAGAGCTCCTCTTCAGTGCTGCTGCCGGTAGGTTTCTTTCTTGATTGTATTGATATCTTACCAGACTATCGGAAAATAATCTATTCTGATACTTAACAAATATATTTTTTAAATAATCTACTGAACATCTCAAAATCAAATATGTACATCTTTTGGTCAGAAAACCATGAATTAAATGCTAAAAAAAATATGTTATGCCCTTCCAAGCGATTTCAAAAACAAAGTTTTTAAACTTTCCTATGGAGGTAATTAAATTTATTAAAAACGACTTCAAAATATGGCTTAGTAAACATGAAGATGGGGAAATCATTAGAATTTTGAAGTAACCCACCCTACAGCCAATATACATAAAGATGAGGAAATCATGATGTAACTACACACAACTAACTGTGGTCCCTAGTGATTAATATCTTTTTAAATGGTAATTCAAACTAGATTTTTCTATAATAACTTTTTGCCTGTACAGATCGCACGGTGAAGGTATGGGACCTGACAACGGGGGCCGTGCAGCACACCCTGGTGGGTCACCCCAACAACGTGGTAGCGGTACGTTACGACCCCATCACGCGCCTGGTGTTCTCCGTGTCGGGGGCCTATGTGCGCGTGTGGGACCTGCGGGCCTCGCCTGTGCGGGCTATTCGTACCCTGTGGTGAGAATGTACAACTATTTCAATATATACTGCAACTATGGAAAATGCATCATTCTCCCTCAACTGTTATTATTATTGGCAAAGAAAGGTTCTGCACCATCACCATCAAACACCGTCACATCAGAACGCCATATTTGATTGGCTTCACTGCAATCGGCGGCTTCTATTGAGTATTCTACAGAGTATTCGCGAGTAGATTGATTTTAAATAAGTATGCAGATATCTTATTCGTTTTGGTGAAGTTAACTTAATTTGGACTACTTTAAGCTCTATGATTGTTATTAAATATGAAGAAACAAAAAGTATTAAATGACTGAAATAAAAGATAATCATGGGCAAACCGACAATCATCTATCGAAATTATAATTTAAATACAAAATCGACTATTTGGAATAACACAGTTCTGTCTTTCGTGGTAAAGTCATGCGATAATGAACTCTAAAGAAGCTTACTATAGATCCCATTATCGCATGACATTACCGCAACAGATGGAACCTTCTTATTCTAAAGAGAAATTTCATAGAATATGGACCTAAATTATTGTAAATGCAATTAATTTTATTATCAAAAGTTTTTTTTTAATATTCATATTATGGGTGTCCATCCCATCATCAGTCATCATCAAATACTTTTAGAATAATGTACGGTAAAACAAATTATTTTTTTGTTGTCATTTGAAATCATAACCTCAAAAATGTGGATAGAGGCATTCAATTACACGGAAAAAATAATCGAGTATGGTAATGGTTGTATTTTTACTCTTGGTTCACTACAAAAAAACTTGTGACGAGATGCCGATATTTTACAATGTGTTCTTCAGTTAAAAGCAGTTGAATATAAGAATAAAAAAGTCTCGATTTTCCAATAGAAAATTCACAACTATAATGACTACTAACCTGTAAAATGACAAATTTCTTTTTATATGACGTCGCACCAGTCACCCATTTTGTGCATTTTGGTGGGCTCTGAAACATTGAAACATTGTTAATTATTATAACTCTGAAAACTAACTTTACAAAACAACAAAAATACTGGTACATTGTGCTGTTCAGCTTCTAATACAATGTGCTTATTGTTGGTAGCTCTTCGGGCAGCACTCAGAGCAGCATAGTACCTCTGGCCGCCGTGTCCCGCTCCGTGCACCTCCCCGCCGGAGAGTCGCAGATCTACGACATAATGCTCAACAAGCAGGGCAGCACCCTCTACACTACTTCCAATGATAAAGTCCGCATTTGGGATCTCAGAATGTAAGTTAAACTTTACTTATTTTTTTTTTTTTTCAAAGAAAGACTAACGTTCCACGGTTACGAATAACCTGACAATATTTGAAAATCTCCTACCACCACCACAGTAAGCGTAAAATGTTGCTTGTATTGTGATGGAGCACGTAGTCAGCTGAGGAATCGAACTCATGGCCCGGGAGGGACCCAAACGCGATGCCAACTCAGCCACTGACCGCACATTTTTAATTTAATAATTAAGTGTATTTTTAATTTCATTATTAAGTGTACATTTAGTATATCTCCTATCTAGGATGAATGAATTATGTATGAAGAATAAGTTAATGATTAATGTAAGTAAGTCTAAAGTCATGGTGTTTGAAAAAGAGGACGAATACAGTGTGCAATATACGAGAGCTGTCCGTAAAGTAAGGTCTCCAAGGTGATGCGGTCGCGAGGAACGATTTTACGGGCCATCTGACAACACTGGCATGTAGCCTGGTTCCCCCACGCCAAATGCCCACTACGCTGCACTCTCCATGACGCTTATTTTCAGCGTGGCAGCCGTTCGCGATGGAGCCTCCGCTCGCTGCACCCTCCAGGAGTGAATTACGTTCTATAATTCGTTTTTTGTGTGCATAGAACAATATCCTGGTAGAAATTCATTCTCAGCTGCATAAAGTGTATGGAAAACAGTATATGAGCGCGAAAGGTTAGTTTAGAAGGTCTCCTCCCCAGTCACAATTAAGACTAAGAATTCCTTTAAATCAATGTTGTAGCACTCAAGGAATTCCGGATCCTTCAACTCGTTGTTTGTGATCTTTGATGAGCATTTTTGACCTTGCGCAGACCTTGTGGTATCCCAAATTTTCTATCAAAATCTTGTCAATAGTGATCTTACTGATATGTGATCATATCACAGAGCTCCGAAAAAACGAATTACAGAGCGTTATTCACACCTGGCGGGTGCGGCGAGCGGAAGCTCCATCGTGAACGGCTGCCACGCCGAGACTAAGTGAGTGCAGCAAGGAAGGCATTTGAAGTAGAGGAACCAGGCTACATGCCAGATTGCATGTAAAATTGTTCCTCACAGCCGCAGCACCTTGGAGACCTTATTTTACTGATACCCTCATAGTTAAGAATATTGAATACTTGGAGGAGTAAGTTTATATATTTGAAAAGTATGTTTATAAGAAATGGAAAAGCTGAGAGAAATTGAAAGCAGTCCACAATGCAGGGCTGGTACCTATCCTGATGTATGGCAATGAGAAATGGAATTGGGGGATTGAGTATACTGAACGCTGTAGAAATGAGATCCCTGTGGCTTATGCTTGGTAAAACCATGTTTGATCATGTGAGAAATGTGTAGAGCCGCAAAGAATGCAAGGCTGATATAAGCGTAATGAGTAATATTAAGAAAGGGACACTCAGATTGTTTGGACATGTAGTGCGAATGAACGGAGAAAAGAGTGTAATGAGAATATATGACGCGAATATAAATGGTAGAAGAAATTAGGGACGAAGAAGATATGGCACGATTAAATGAACCAGATACTTGAGCCGGGCCATCCCAAGAGTCAGAATAATAGAAGAGTGTATGAAACGACATATGCTCCTGAATGAGGCAAGGAGTGTGGTTAAAATTGATAATGGCCTCGATAGGTAGGTACTGTTATTTTATATCCTATGGGTAGGTACTTAAAGCCATAGATAAGTACTATTTTGTTTATTTTAATATTTTTCAGTAATTCAAATTCGAAATTCAAATTGTTCTATAACAAAAGAAGTTTTCAATTTTTTATGAGAAAAACTCTCTTTTAATAACTTTTGAAGGTTATTCCCATCAACGTAATATATCATTGAAGAAGAAGATAACACTTATAATCTAAATGAAAATATGAAAGAAAACAAGACACAGAAAAACAGAAAAAAACAATGGTCGCAACTGGGACTCGAACCCAGACCTCTCGTCTTACCGGGACGGCGCGTTTTCCAATTTCGCTATTGCCACCTTCTGTCAAACCGTCATATTTGTCAATCTCATATTTCAAATATTTTAGAATCATTAATATTATCTTCAACTAGTTCTTTTTCCATATTATAGGCAACTACTCTTTTTATTGGAAACAAGTCTGGGTTCGAGTCCCAGTTGCGACCATTGTTTTTTTCTGTTTTTCTGTGTCTTGTTTTCTTTCACATTTTCATTTAGATTATAAGTGTTATCTTCTTCTTCAAAGAAGTTTTCTCTTACTTAATTTGGAAAAATTGTGTTTCATGAATACCAAGCCAGGTTGTGATAATTTTGGATGTAAATGAAGAAATATATAAAGTACGATCAGATAAATGCAAAACGTGTTTAATTTGCAAAACTGAGTAGCAAAGAAAATCTCCATCTGCAAGGAAAACACAAGGTGCCATCTAAAAGGCGCCAGAATGTGTGTCAATACGGAGTTGTTTGACAATCTTTCCCCTTAATTAGTTAGTTATTTTAGTTCTCTAAAGCCACTGTATCAAGATCCCAGTTTCCTACCTCTATCTAAACCATCCTGCATTAAATTTATCAGAAGAAAATCGTTTTTCATGCAGCATTTTCTAAGAACGTTTTTATTTCCAGGTTTGAATGCACAAACAAACTGTCCACGGGCCACCAGGCTGCTGTTATGTGCCTGGCTGTGGGCCCCCTCACTGATGTTGATGATATTGTCGTCACAGGATCTAAAGATCATTACATCAAGGTACAATAATAATATGCTCACTATTGTATTATCAGCCCCGGATCTACGACTTTTTCAAACCGGGGCAGAAACTTGATAGTGGCGCCCCCTCTCGTGAGGTGAGTGATCGTCGTTCAACCGCTCGGGCTTATTCGGCTCAGCGTGTAGCCCCTAGTTCTAGATGCGACGGGGATTCCCCTGGCAGAGACATCACATTCACTATGCACGCCTTCAAAATTAAAAATAGGATACATTCATAAATCAACTTAGGATGTGTTCAAAAACCAAACTGGGCGTTTTAAAATTAAATGAATAACCGATAGAACAATGTGCTCTGGATGCCGTGCTCTTTGGGAATCAAGTTTTTTTTTTCAATCAAACTTATTAATTATGATTTGGTGCCCCGGTTTGCCCCCCCCCCCCCCCCCCCCCACCTGTTAAAAAGCTGTTTATGGAAGGTGATAAAATGTGCTTTCTTATATTATAAATTGAAGTATACATAATTTTTGAAATATAAAATTTTTGCACGCAAATGTAAAATTTAAAAAGGCTCAACTTGCATTTTTTCTAAATAAAATTGCTGATAATGAAAAAAAAAACACATACGTGCTTTATTAGACAAATGTATTACAAATGTTAAAGTCACCTCACTTTTTTGTCGTTCCATGTAAAAATAATTAATAAAAATTTCTCAAAATTTCATAAATTTTTATAAATTCCCATTCGAAACTTTGGTTTCACAATTTTGTGGTTAACTTTTATATTTGAATATAAAGCGTGGTGTTTTCTCTTTCTAACACCGTTTATATCGTATTTCTTCTCACTATTATGGTGAGGGAGACAACGATTTCGTGAGACCTATATGAGTTGTTCCGAAAAGCGAACAAATTGGCCTGACGGCAGAATTGACCTCCTTGGCAGAATTGTAAGTTTCTTTGCTCTAGATTAAGAGGCAAAAAACAAAATATTTTGAAAAGATTTTGTTTGCAGGTTTTACTGTGTGTATTCCTTTTGTGTTGTGTCTGATCCATATTTTGTGTGCAGGTATTTGAGGTGCGCGGGGGCGCGTCGAGCACAGGGGGCGTACCCCGCATGCACCTGGAGCCCCCGCACTATGACGGGGTGCAGTGCCTCGCGCTCTCCGAGGACACGCTCTTCTCCGGCTCGCGCGACACCAGCATCAAGCGCTGGCACCTCAGCTCGCAGGACGCTCCACATGTAAGATATGCCACCAATCACCACCTCCCTCACTACTTATACACTTAATCTATCTTTCCTTTTTTTAATATGTGCTTACCTCTTTGACAGGATGATTTTGAAAATCGGTCCCTTCTGTCAAACCTCACCACATCTCTGCCTTCCCTCTCCTCTCCTAAACATTTTACCCTAATGAATGTTACAAGCAGTGTAAGAAACTTTCAACTTTATAAAATAAACCTATCTAAAATAAATAATGCTACATTATTTTTGTTATTGTTTTTGGGGTGTTATGCCGTGTTTCGCTACCTCCTTCTTTAGCCAACGTTTCGGACAGCGTTACAGTGTCCATCATCAGGGCAGATGAGTAGACTACTCTAGACTCTACTCATCTGCCCTGATGATGGACACTGTAACGCTGTCCGAAACGTTGGCTAAAGAAGGAGGTAGCGAAACACGGCATAACACCCCAAAAACAATAACAAAAATACTTTTTGGCCGTGAAAACCTAAAAACATAACCAATGCTACATTATTAATTAAATCTTTGTAAGAACTGTAAAAATCAAATAAACTGTAAAAATCAAAAATTTATAAGAACTGTAAAAATCAAATGGCAATCATATGTAGATGTAGGTATATAAATAGATGTGACGCACATGGCTCCACTGTATCCACAGTTCATGATATCCATTACTCTACCGATGTAGATCATTCTGCAAAGGTCATGAGCACTGAGCGCTGTAAAACAGGTTAGATTATCTACACTAGAGCCATCTATGTCTTGTAGTTCAAACTATGTGTCTTTTTTCTTTCTTGTAGTTCAAACTATACTTTTTTTTTTCAAAGTGGTGTTTTGTCATGTACCCTCTATTTACATGCCTCAATGACAGCAATCCAAAATCTAAAAATTTTAAATTATTATATTTGTAACTGGCAGACGGTGTATAATGCGCACAAGGGCTGGGTAATGGGCCTGGCACTGCTGCGCGGGGGCCGGCTGTTGGCTTCAGGCTGTCGCGCCGGCCAGCTAAAGCTCTGGGACGCCGCCTCCTGCCGCCTGCTGGCTCAGGTCAAGGGGGACAGTTCCGCCATCAATGATGTGGCCACCAACTCCACGCAGATATTTACCGCTTCCAAGTTAGTACTCCATACTCCCCAACCAACCAACACAAACATATTGAGATTCTTTTTGCTGCCTGTTCGTGTATTTGAACTTAAACTAAATTGCATCACACTCTTTTAGTTTCCGTCCAAAGATATGTTTAAGTCTCATTCTCTGTCTGTCAAAAATTATCACAGTATTTATTGTAACTACTTTTCTTATACGCCAACCAACTTTTTATTGTGAATTTTTTGACAAAATTTTGTCAAAGCAAAAGAGCACTTATGAATTTATGGCAATCTATGCCATTTAAGGACTTGTGTCAAAATTATTCACCTAAACGAACAGGCAGTAAAGGGGGTTAGGTGGAAATCATATCAAAGAAATTGAAAACGGTGTCAAAATTACGATTCAAGAATATGATATCGATGGCGGAAATTTTAAATGTTGTAGAGGTCCTCTACAACATTTAAAATCCAAAAATATCCAAAAATGTGTTAACACATTCATTGCGACGTTTTTTGTAATAAATTGAGTGCAAGTTGCAGATTACATCTAATTTAAATACAGAATAAAACTGAGACAAATGTATTTTTCCTAAAAGCATTTTTCAGCATTCAATGTGTTAAATATGTCATTTTTCTTTGTTTTTTTTTCATCTTTCGATCTGCGACTTCGAAATATTTCTATGAAAACGAGCGTGTCCTTTACGATGTGAATTTTAAGAGAATTTTTTCTGAAAAATTAAAAATAAATTTAAAAAATTTACAAAACTTGAAAGAATTCTGAAAGATCCATTCAAAGGTGTACAAAAAAAGGAGATTTAATTTTTTGAAAAACAAAAGTTTCTTTTCGCAAATATGAAAAAATTCATATTTGGTCCTTTACGGAATTTCAAATTTCAGCCATCGATATGATCTGATACTCTTGCCGGATTGTATATCAGTTTAAATTCAATACAAAATTAACTTTTTTCTGTAAATAAATTCAACATTAAATATTTATTTTAAAATTATCTTTCAACCATTACATTTCATTGTTATGGCTTGTTTTTCCCATACTATAATATGACACTTTATTTTTTTTCTGTTGTGTAAAATCGCTAGTTAGCCATAATCACTAAATTTGTCTATACTTCCATTAATATTTGAATGTGTTTCTATATCATCAACCATTGTCATTTGTACTTAATCATGCAATGTGTTTCAAAATCCAAGGACTGCGATTCGAACTGCAAAGTGGAAATGGCAAAAAATATTTTTTAAGCATTTAGAAAACAATTTAAAGAAATTAATTAACCTCATCATGATTGCAAAATCAGATATACATATATATTTTTATGATGGGAGGTCTTGTAAATTAGAAGTTTAAATTTTCGAAGAAAGCAAACACTTTGTGGCTTGACATTGGACAAATGGAAAAGTTCTTTGTTTAAAATCACTTTATTGAATTTACACACATCGACCAGTTTCGGTTGATCTCAAGCTTCGTCAGGACAATAAACTAAATTAAAGTACAGGGAAAGATCATAAGGTAAACAAAAGACAAAGGACATAAGGGAGGGAAAAACAATCAAAGGCAGGCTGGTAGAGGGGTAGGGGAAGGGTGGGGGTTACAGAAGGAGAAGGGGAACTCCTAATGAAGGTTGAGATCAACCGAAACCGGTCAACGTGTATGGATCCCATAAAGTGGTTTTAAACAAAGAACTTTTTTCATTTGAATTATAATTTTGTTCATTTTTGGTTGTTTCAATGTAAGTACAGACACATGCTCCAAATACAAAGCGAGAATGATCTTCAACAATATACATCCAACAGTTAAGCTAAGTTCTAACCAAATGTGTTCATTTTTATATTTTATGTTGTTTGCACACATGAGTTAAGGTCCGTTTACACATTCAATCTTACTTGCACAAACTTAATTTACACAAGTAAGCATGTTCCTTAAGACGGCAAAACATTATAGTGCGCAAACATTATTATAGTGCACGAACATTGCGCAAACTAAATTTGCACAAGTAAGCAAAAACGGCAAAACCGTATTAATGCCCAAATTAATGGTTTGCATACACTTCAAATGATTATGACTTCGCACAAACTGTTTGCGCATGCAAGTCGCCGCTCAGTGTACTGTAAGTTTTGTGCAAAATTTTGCACAAACTGATTGCGCTTGTAAGACGGACCTTTATAAATCATTTGTTTAACCTTAATTTTGTTCTTCCACAAAGTAATGTTTTGAGATTTTTCAAATACAATAGGTCCTCCCATCATAGGTATTGAATTTTTGTGCTTGTTTTAGCAAGATTTTTTTTTTATTGGATGATTCTATTGTGTAATAAAAGATTTCAAGATAAAATAATATTTTAACAAACTTTATCAATTTATTTGATAGCATATTATGTCGGTGTATGTCATTTATCTCAGTTTATTTTAAGCACAGTATTCTAGCTGACTCATCCGGTTTGTTTAATTGGACTCTAATGATATATGAAATGGACTAAATTGTACCGGTTATTTTGGTTTTGCAGTAGCGGTGAGGTGAAGATATGGCGTTGTCCCGTGGCGGAGCAATGAATCGTGCCCCACCCTAATCCCGACTTGTCTGCCAAATCCCCCCTTCACCTTCCCCATCCCCAATCCCAGCCCCAACACTTGTTCATCCTCCTCTCTTTGGTTATCAGCTTGGTGGCTTACTTGGCGTACATTCTGCATGCACTAGTTCACTCTGAGCTTGCGGAAAGCTTGGCTTCTTTAATTGCATGCATCGTGGATCTAATAATGCGACTGCTCAGATTGTTTGTTTATTATTCTTGGTATTGCTTCAAAATGATTGCTGTTAATCCCTTTTAAGACTGGTTTTGTAAAAGATTCGCTGTTGAAGATGTTGGATGTCCAAATGATTAAAATCACATTTTGGAGGAAAGGTGAATTGGAGTTAGCTCAAACATGACTGAGCAAAATGTAAATAAATTTAATATGTTTGTAATTGAACAAGAAACAAACACAGCATTGTCCATTCAAAATAATTTTTACTGTTCTAAGTATTATTGTAAAAGTGATTAGAACATTTGGATCGTCTTAAACCAAAGTGAACTAACTCACTTTGCAATTTTTGAGTTAGAGTTTGAAGGCTCCAAATCATAATCTAGCTCAGTCAAAAAGAAGAACCAATCAGAGAAAAACTGTCTATGATTGGCCAAGGCAGTATTTCTCTGATTGGATATCTCTGGCAGAGCTAGATTGTGATTTGAAGTTCACATTTCAAGCTCTAACTCAGAAACTGCAAAAAGTGAGTTAGTTCATTATGGTTTAAGACGATCCATTTATCTTTAAACTATTCACAACATTGGTGATCTTTATTTTCTTTGGAGTTCAATTTTGACTATTCAATTAATAAAAGTAGTGCTAAAAATAATAAATGAACAAAGGAAGATTTTTTGTTGCAAAATCTGCTGAAATGCATTCTAAAAAATATATATTACTAGATTTTGTGAAGGTATCCTCTCTATCACTAATACTAAACAAAGCACAACTCCCTAAATCTCACTTTTCTGCACATATATAGTCAGATACAATAGGCCAATTATGATAAGGCTTTCTTTTAGGGTCAAGCAGAGAGGTTAGAACACCACACATGTCTGTCACTAAACCCTCGACTTTAAGCAAAATCGAGCAATGCATCTGACTCCACACAATATTTACAGAGTTATGTGTAGGGGAGCAGTGTTGCCATCTTGACAGATTTCCCGTCATATCTGGCAGATTGGTTTACCCCCGAAATGTGAAAATTTTGTGTCTAATGGAATTTACAAGATGATGGATTTCCTATTAGCACATATAAATTGTTGAATTCCAATATCCTCCCTAATGAATTTTGGTCAAAAATTAGGTGTGAACGTCATCTGAAGTGGTTTCTCACAAGAGATGCGATGCCGTTGTTATTATTTTCAAAAGTCTTCTACTTTCTTTGTAAATTGTGTTTAAATATGGGCCTATAATAATTAAAACATAAAATATTATTAAATATACATTAAACACATTAAACATATTTATTAAATATACATTAAACATATAAATACAAAATAACAATTGTATCCACTTGTTACAAGACCGTTCTAACGTGTAAAAAACTAAAATAATTGGAATCATGAAAACTCGTCAGCCTACTATGCTACACATTTTTCTTGATTTACTTGAAAGTAAGAAAATCAATTAGGGTGGGTCTTGGAACTCATAGTTTTGGATTCATATCTCCTAGGATATGGTAGGAATTTATGGAGAAATTTTTATCCCTTAAAATTCTCTAGCCACACACACAACGCCCTCAGGATGCAAAAATATTCAATAATTTGGTCAACACCGGTTGTTTTGACAGATTTTTCTGTAGGTTTTAGCGGAAATGTAGATTCCAAGATGGCAGCACTGCAGGGGAGTCATTTAAATATTAAAAAGATGCCAAAGATCTGTTTTTCGTAAAAATATTTTTTACTTTAGTTAGTTAGACTTATGTTTTAACGGTAAACCAAATTGATGATTTTTAATAGTATTTTTTTCATCTCTTATCGTTTTTGAGTAAAATAATTTGGATGACTGAAAATGTGATACTTTGCAGCTCACATTTCCTGGACTCGATTAGTGTTTGGCTATTCCTGTTTGTTTGTATGCATGTGTCGCACGTCACTTGGTGTTATATCCACTTTCACAAGTCTTGCTGATGTCCCCGACCTCCAACTACTGCATCTTGCCATCTCCGACAGTTTGACCCAAGGTTGTTATCATTTTCATTAAGTTTTGTGTGTCCAGCTTATTCCACACCGGTCTGCAACAAGCAAGCACCGATTGCACGACTCCCGTTATTCTCATATTTCTTTTCGCTGTAAATAAATAAGTATTTGCTATATTTTCATATTTGTATCTTCGAATTTATTATCATTCCTGAGATGGCACTGAATAAAAAGTTTAGCTACATTTTACAATACAAATGTATGTTGTAAACAAAGCAAATATGTAGTTATTGTTTTATTTTCGCCTGACTTTTAACACAATATTGCATTTTGTCTTCATTTTTGATAGTTCAACCTTTTTACGACGATGTGGTTAAAGAATTTGCAATACCCGTGGACGGCAGTTTTTCGCGATTTATAAATCTCATTTTAATTGAATATAGTGTCACTTAAAAAATATTCAAAGATATAGATGTAATCTAAACAGTTCAGAGATAATAAATCAAATCCAACAATCAAACATTTTGTTATCTAAACAATTATAATAACGTAATAGCGTCTTGTATAGATGACGCTTGTCTTTAGGCACGCAATCGGTTGGCATGTGTACACGACGCTCATCTCGAATAAGTTGATGAATATTTCAAGTTCCATAATTCTTTGCAAGCTAAACTTGACTGAGACAAACAAACAGATTTTCCGTTTTACAAGAAATTAACATTAACTGATTATTACATTAACCTCTCGTCTATCGCTGGCCCGCCGGTAGGCAAAAAAAAAATCTTTTTTTTTGAATTGCGATTTTAACCCTTATGTATAAAGAAACTGTATGAAGGACAAGGTCAGAATCGCTTGCGCCAATATCAATCTAAGACCTAGGTACTATTTGGTTATTGTAGCTACTCTGAATTATTTAAAAAGAATTTTCTAAGAAATTTGCGGGCATTTTTTTGAAACACCATCTAATAGTCAACAGGTTAAGGAAATTTTTTTATTCAATACTCAACATAACCACAAAAGAAAAGCTAAACAGAAAAACCAGAGATTCTGATCATCAGAAGGGTGTATGATTTTGAAATTTTCAATAATTTGTGTAGTTTGTATGCCTCTTAGTTGCACGCTTATAAAATCATATCGCTTATAAAAGCGTATTATATAATCAACTGCATGTTACATTTATTTGCCGTAGAACTATTTTATTATGTATTACCAACCACCCACTTTACTTCTCTTCAATTCATTACTCATTCATGATCACGCACCTTTACGCTTTCATTACCAACACCGTTTTAACAAAATTATCACATTTCGCTATTATTTGTGCTTAACAGTATTTATTATAAATCTTTAAAACAGAAATAATTACATTATTTTCTGATCCTAGAATCAACAATCATTATTGAGCTCTTAAAAACAAAGTTTTCTGCAATTTTAGCAAAAAGCTTTGTGCAATTGTGTTTACTTATTATGTATATGCTTTAAAAAGCTACAATACTAAGACAATAATAACTTTTATTTTATTTTAAATGTGATAATAAGGATTTTAGTTTATATTATGATTTTCAATTAAAGGCACTAAAAGTTTATTATCCAATAAAACCAGTTGCAACTAATTTTATTGGTTTTATAGCCCACTTGTATCGAGTTTTGTAGTTTTTTTTTTCAATGTTGACTGAATGTCGTGGAAGTCCGTATTCATTATCGTGACCAAATGAAGCAATAGAATTAACAACACTTTGTTTTTGAATCCGCATCGTATCGAGGCATCATTGATCATAAACAATATAATTCCTTGTGATTTTTTACTTTCATTTGTTTCATTTAGTTAAGTAACGAGTCATCAAGTTATTTCACAGAGTTCTGCCCCACTTTTATGTTTATGTTTTGGTTATTTATTATTTTTTCCTCATTCCTGTACTTTTGCAGCGGGGGCAAGGTGAGGTTCTGGAAAATCAACCCGGAGAAGATAGAGAATGTGCTGACGGCTACTGCGGACAGCTGACAATTAGCTAAGCCTCTGTCACGGAGGATCAATGAATGCTATCCTTCTTATTATAGCAAAAGGTTGAAATTTGCCATTAGAAAATGAATCTATAAACTAACTAGACACGTAGAAAAGTAATTTTACCCAAAGACTTAACCGAATCAATTAAATACTATTTTCTGTTACACAAAGAGATTGTGATAATATTTATGATAGAGTTTAAGAGAGTTAGTAGAAGTTTAGATGGCAGAGAAGACTTAGATTAGGGTTGTAGACCCAACACCTCCTAGGCACAAGCCGCAACTATTCATCTTGTTTGATTCACACTCAAATCTAACTTCCAATCAATATCTTCAAAGATAATAAGGTTACACACCCAAAACCTGGCAGGGCTCCAATAACTGGCAGATCATCCGTAAAAACCCTTCAAAAGGCCTCCGTAACACGTAAAATGAGCCTAGTGGCGCCATCTACCCGTGAGTTATGACAGATAATCCAAGCAGTAAGTGCAATATGATTTTATAAGAGTGGTTGTGTTTTTGTCAAATCTGACCAGTGGGTAAATTTGATCATGCCAGTTATCGGTGTCATTAACAATAAATTTTCTTTAATGAAATAAAGTGTTAATTTTTTTAGTTCCCTAGCCTTTAGAAATGTATTGTTTTTTCATTGGTCACCATGTAAAGTTAAACAATCCATAAAGTTTTTATTTCAACTTAATATGCCGGGTATTGGGTGCTTTATCAAGGGTATGTGCGAAGGAGACTCGTATCAGAGGAAACTACCAATATGCATAGTATATTTTTATAATCAAACAGAAAGCAAAGTTAATAATTATTTTATCTCGTATATTCTGCTTTTGTGAATATCACATTCATTATAATTATGTAAAACTATTAATCGATTCCAAATACTACATTAAGCATGAGGCTTACTTATAGAAAGTTTAACTGTTATAATTACAGTTTATTATATTGTATACGTAGTTTATATCCAATGTTTTGATAACAATGCTAATAAATTGTTATGTAGTATTTTCCTACCATGTTTTTGTGAAAAGAGAGTGATAGACGCTTGCTTTATCATTTAAATTTGCTACTTGAATCTTATTTGTTATTTTCCTAGACATGGAAGTACTCCCCTACTGAAATTCTTATTGAATATACAAAACTGAGGCTATTTTTATTTTACTTATAGAAAACAAGAAATGTTTATTTATTTTTTGATGATTTATTTACAAGTGTCGGTGAGGTTAAACAACATTCCAATAATTATTATGTTTAATTAATCTCTACTATTTTTTTCTTTTTCCCGATTTATTTATAAAATTTTATTGTGTTGTGTAAAAGTGTATCTTAAATTAAAACGAAATGATCTTTACCAATCTCTATGACTATCGAATCCTAATCTAAAGTGTATTTAGGTAGTAATAAAATGTACTCATTGTAATGATTAAATGGTAGCTGTGAATTCCAAACCACGTCCTTAATAAGCCGGCCTATGATGCTAAGAAAGACAATATCATTACAAAGATATTTAATTAAATTAACATTTTCCCCAATAAGCAAGCAAGATGCTACAATATATTAATAATTTACATAAATCTTTCAAAAATAAACAAATTATTAAATCAGATTTTATTTTAAAACCCCTGAAATATTTTGAATTTTATTATTGTTTTTTTAATTCAAGTTTGGAAGGAATGTTTATAAAATAGTTTTATCTTGAGATAAATAAAGTAGGGTAGCTTGTGGTTATTTTGCATATTCATATATTTAATATTTAACATGTGGAATTATATTTCGCATATCCCGTAGAAAAGTGTTGGAAGTAAAAAAAAATTATTTTACAGGAGCGCTTATAACAAATGAATGATGAACAAGCGTTCCCGTTGAAAAGAGATATTACCGACTTCTTGCAGAGATGGAGTAATCTAACTTAAATATGATAATCAAAATCACTTTACTTTTCGGAGGTAAAATGTAAAATAAAAAAATAAAAAACACTTCTACAGGATGTGCGATTTGTGTTTGTTTTGTTAAGATGGTGATTCATTTTTAATTACAATTATTATCATGTAATATTTGCAACCTTCTACAAAAAAAAACTCATCATTTGTAACATTGCTTTTCTTATACAACTGACAATCCTTTTTTCTTTATGTGTTTCATTAATTCCTCAAAGAATCGCAGCCTGTTTGTGTTATTATGTTCGATTATTTAAGTATTATTTAACTAGTCAAGAATCTTTACACATTAATCATCAAAAAGTTCTGTCCAGTGTTTATGATGAAAATTACTTATTATATTAATTTATACAAATATATCATTTTCAATTAAGTTTCAAATGTATTAATCATGCTGCATCTCTTGTAACTCAAATAAATATACTATTATGAAAGTCATTAATTTATTTTTATTGTTATCTTCCCATCATATAGGCTAGGTTTACACTCGTAATTAAAATTTACGGATTACGTAAGATTTTGACAGGTTACTCACAGGAGCGTTTACATATGCATCTAACTTGTGGTAATTAATGATCACGGAAGTTCGACCTGTGTAACTGCTCATGCGACCGTTTACATCTGTAAATTTATTTGCGGTAAGATGTCTTCCTTTCAACAACGACCTGCTACTGTCAAATTTACGCGATTTTGACAATAAAGACGAAAAGGCCCAAATAAAGTGCTGAAATAGAATTTGGCTTTAATTAAACAATTCTCCACGCACTTTTGTGCCGTCAAAGGCGAAAATGATTTTTTTGTGCCAAAGTTTCCATTTTAAAAGAAAAATTAATTAAATGGAAAAAAGCTTATTTAACAGATTTATTTGCTAAATTTAATGAGGTTGACTTTCAGTTACAAGGCGATAGACTTAATTTAATAAAAATAAAGTCCATAATTGCAACTTTTCATGCCAGAATGAAACTAATGAAGCAAAACATGGACTGTTCGAATTTTACCAGTTTCCCAATTTGTTGCAGATAATTGCAGGTATCAGCAATTCTGTCTTCAGAGAGACGTAGGTACCTGTTACACATCATGCACATAGACCACCGCAAGAAAAATATAGTATATAAAAATAGCTTTTCCATCTTCATACTTTGTGGAAAGGGTTTCAGCGCAGTGGCCAATCTCCTTACAAAAAAAGGTACAATGGAGGTTATCCACTACTTACCCGCCCTGGTATAAGTACCAGATGGTTACTCCTTCAAGGCTCTCGCAAGATTTTAATTTTTTTTGTTAAACTAAGCTACATTTATTTATTTTGAATAAATGTGTATTCCAGTGTCCCTGCATACGTTGTTAGTAAGCAGTATGCAAGTGCTTAACATGAACAACAAAATGCAAAAATAGGTTAGTAAGGCAAATGTGAATTAAACAGGGTCAAAGAAAAACTCATTCACTCTGTGAGGTGGCATTGTATCGTGTAAAAAAATCTACAAGCACCTGTATAAAATAGAGGACATAAAAAATACAATAAATCTCAAATCAATTGGCAAGCACCAACAAAAAATGTGAATGGCATTTGGTCTGACCATAAAACACCCTTAGCTTCCGTGTCCCTTAGCCAACCACTCAGCCTCAAAGAATGTCAACTGAATAAAATACCCGAAGACTAAAAGAAAATTCAGCATTGAGTAGTCAGAGGCAAAAAAAGGTACAGATTGAAAATCACTCCCGAGGAGATTTAAGGTTAAATCTGACTAAATTAAAGACAATTATTAAAATTTTGATATCAAAGCAACAGGCTGTCCACCTCATTAAAAGAATTGTTTTTTTTTTGTGTAGGTACCTATTTAAAATTTACTAAATTTGTATTTTGTTTTCTACATGTTTTTATTACATTTAAATGTTTACCCATAAAACAACCGGGTATATTTTTTGTTAAAAATTTTCCACTCTAAAGTAAACCTTATCAAAGGATCTGCTTCAAAAACATATTAAAGTTGTTGATAAATTTGAGAAAAGCAGGGTGGGTCTACCCAAAACAAAAAATCGGTACGTGGTCTACGGGACAAAAAAGTTTGGAGACCTCTGATTTAAACCTTCCTCGTTTAAAGCCCCATTTTTAAAAAATTAATTATTCCTTCTAAATTGTCCTCCACAGCAAAAGTAAACTTCTAGCGTGGAGGACGAAATATAACTCTTGTAAATGGACTCTTGTAAAATAAAAACATGAAATGAAATTTAAAAACAGAATAATTATCTACGCTTGTTCACCCAATTGAAAAATAATCGGTTTTCACCCGCATGTTTTTCTGTGTTCCTGATATCGTACGGTGTTTTGTAACCGGTTAGAGTGCGAGTTCTTTAAATACTAACAATTAAAATCTATAGTATCTATACTAATAATATTTATAAATGCGAAAGTGAGTGTGTTTGTTTGTTACGCTTTCACGCTTAAGCCACTAAACCGATTTTAAAAATACTTTCATCAATAGAAAGCTATTTTTTTTTTTTTTTCGCACAAGAGTCCCAACTGCTCCCGTCTGGAGCCAGTGAGACTATGGCATCCCCAATTGGGGTATGATGTGAGGCTGAAGGTAGTGGGGAGGGGAAGGAGATGGGAAGGGGGAAGGTGGGAAGTACCTGGCTATTCAAATCTGGTCACCAAACACGGCTAAAGCCATTTCAAGCAACGTTTTAATTCTGAATGGTGGTCTTACATCAGGGCGATCTGAGAGTATCTTCCACTCTGGAACGCGAGTTTATCAGCGAGTACCATAGGCTGTATATAATGGTAAGCTCTGGCGTTATGAAATTTGTATACATGAAAATGTGTGTATTTCATATATTTTAGCGGCAGGGAGAAAAGGCAGGGGGAAGGTGAGGTTCGCGGAGAGGGAAGAGATGAGGGAGGGGTTAGGCGCGGAAAGTGGAAGGGAACGGGAACGCACGGGAAAGGACACGCAGGGAGAATCAATTTATTTCTTTGAATGGCATTGCAACGCATGCCGGGACCAGCTAGTAATATTTATAATTTTTTTTTTTTACATGAGCCCCACACAGGAGGCCTTGAGGAAAATAATTTCCCTCAGGGCCTATGTCATCTTTGGGGATGCTGTGTGGAGGTTTTTTTTTTAGAAAATAAAGGGGAGAAGAGTTCTGGGAAGGAAAAGGGTTTAAGGGGTGGGTAGGAATGTGGGGTTCGGTGTGTCCTGGTCATCCGCCTCCAAGACCTAGACAAACCTCACTCCATGAACCCGGGCACCCCTGCTAAATCACCAAACGTAGCGAACCACTGGCATGACCCACGGCAGAGGTGTTGGTTATCCAATAAAGGTTCCCGGGGCGGCGGTACCCAATCACGCCACCCAAATTATTATAATTATTATTAATAAAATACCAGAGAGAGGCGCTAATGTCACAAAAACAAGAGGTTATATAAGCCAAAACCAAAGAATAAAACCCCAGGTGTGATTGGGTGTTTTCGTTTGCTTATTATTTATTACTAAATTCGACCATAATTAATTTAATGTGTAATGTTTTTTTGATTCATTTTATGCATAATTTTAAAAAAATATTAGCATTCTGCACTTCTTCTCTGTATATACTATAAGTGTGCGAAATTTCATACTCCTCCGTCCGCGCAATTTTCGTAAAAAGGGGTACCTACAAAGTTTTTGCTTCACGTATTAATGTACTGATTTTCATTATTTAGTCGTTTTTCACGGCGCCTTTTCAAGGTACCCATACAAATATTTCAATAAAGTATACCTGCTACCAACGAGTCTTTTTTATTTGCCATGATAATGTAAGATTTTTCGCATACTATAATTATAAAAGGCAGTTTATTTATTGTACAAAATAAAGGAACACAAAACAAGATACACACAAGACCAGTGATGGCTGGTGACTTCACAAAAATGTTGAAATTATTGTTGTTACCTACTTGAATTCCGATTTTGTTTTCTTGAATGAATGAATGAAGTGGAAATTAATCCACTTCCAGATACCCGATTGAGCTGAAACTTGGCAAATAGACTCGTTGTCGATGACAATGTATTCTAATAACTTTTGAAGGCAATCACGCAAACACGCGGACGTATATTCGTATTTCTCTAAAAATTTAGGCAAATATTTGTAACACCGCGCCACCCTCTTCCTAAATAATAATATGCACAGATTTTTCGGTTGCTGTAATAAAAACTTAATCTCATTTTCATAACATTCTTTCATAAAACCAGTTACGCATTCGCAACTGGTCGACAGCTTGGGGCAAGTAATGTAATCCCAAAATGAGTTGTAACTCCTTTCACATTCAATACTTACATGTGTGTCAAAATGCCATCAGTGTCATTTTTTTAAGCACTCGCAGATATATTTTGGTTATTGGGAAACTGTTCACTTTATTTCCGTACAAAAATATTACTCATACAGGTCTAGAAACCTCATTTTTTTAAATGAAAAAATATTACTGATAGTAATGGTTGCAAGTTCCTCTCCAACGAAATCAGGTTATTTCCTGCCGAATAATATTCTTCAGTTGAAGCAGGGTTATAGGGCGGTGTTTGTAAATCTCTATCTTGAGATATCCCCATAACAAAATCATCTTATTCGGCAGTAAATAGCCCGAATTTCGCTGGATATGTACATGTACAGAGAAGGCCTCAGAATTAAGCTAATCTCTGTACATGTAGGTACATATCCAGCGTACATTAATCTTTAATTGCAAGAATTCCTTTATTTTATTTTGTGCTTGGATTGTTCATGAGTAATGACTAATAATATTCAGCAAGAATGACTTCAGGGAATTGAAGTCCGTGAGTGACGCTTTGACAATAAGGGACTCCAGTCCAATTTTTTTTTTTTTTTTAAATGAATAATGACCTTCTAACTTAAATAACTGCATATTTATTTTTATAGTTAGTTTTAATAGTTGAAATAAATGTCAAAGTTTTAATTTTTCAAGATCCCCGAAAACCACCGTGTCTAGTGTGACGTCCTCATGACGAAAAGCTTTGGTTATTTTCAACAGATGTTGTCATTTTGTATGGAAGAAGCTATGAAACTATTCAATAAGTAAAACGTTATTCAGGTGGAATTATTTATTTATTATATTATATTATTATATTTTCAATATTATTACGGGAGAGTGGTATAAAAATTGTTTGATATTATTATTTTTTTAGCTTTACGAATCGAAATCAATATTATGGAAACTTTATAGGGAACTGGAATCAGCTGTTCAACGCCGGCCATTTTGAATTTCAGCATTGGAGCGTTTCACTGGGCATTACGATCGTTTTTGTACAGTGAGTTTTTGAATATTTTAAATAATATAGATAAACTAATAGAGATACTTTATTTTTGATACTGAATTATTTAGGCCTAATTAATGTTTCAATAAAAACAATAACTTTTATATGTCCAAATCTCTACAAACCAATAATACGGAATGTTGGATAGCTTGACGTATCTTCAATACAAATTTGAGGGTGACTGGAGAATTATGAAAGCGGTGACGTCACGCCTCCCAAATTCAATAATACTAACTTGACAGGGTGTTTTAATGAACTGTTTTAAAATGGACTTTTTAATATATTTTTTAAAACTCTACGTTAAATATTATTTAATAAAACTTATATATTCAGAATCAGCGTTTATTAGTCTACATGAACATATTTTTTTAAAGCCATAATATTTTCACTGGAGTTCCTTATTACACGTGTAAGAATTTTTGCAACAAATGTGATTATTATATTGTTTAACATAAGTGACTTTTTTATTTTGTAACCTGCACAATACACAATAATGATGATTGTTCATGCCGAAAAGTTCTTTAGAATTACTATATATTTTAGTCTTTTAAATTGAAGAACCTAAATAAGGGGCGGCGAAATTTTCCTCCGCCAGGGCGGCTGAAACCCACGCTACGCCACTGTACAGCACGCAATACATGCCTACAATTAGAAGTATTAAATTAAATAGACAAAGAAGGCGGAAGTCTAGGCCTGACCGCCTTCATCTTGCAGTAGATTGCGTGGCAGTAAAAAACAGACGATTGAGTGTAACTAAGCAAAAGGGAACCAAGTGACTATTTCATGATCCATGTGAAAATATCCCTAATTTATTCGTAAAAGAGAAACTAGCACGTTTGATTTCATTATTGTCTTATACCTACCAAAATATTACTCTCTATTCTATATACCTGTAATAGGTATCTTAGGAAATCTTCTACACTTTGAAGTCGATTTTCTCCGTATTAGCAAAATGTTACTTGGTTCCCTCTTGTTTAATTGTGCCAATTATATGTTCACGTAAGTTTGAGATTACATTATAATACATAACACTGGCAAATTTAGATTTAGCAATTACAATAGTTTAACAATTTAGATTCATAACGCTGGTAAATTAGACCAAAACCTCTAATTATCTAAATTTGAAGAAACAACTGAATAAAACATGGCTGTTTTAAAGCGAAGACCAAAATTTCAATTACATTTTTTACTCCAAATGATGTCAGGAATCACTGGTTAAAGTAAGTCAAGTACGTCCCTTAACACTTTTTTTATAATAAAACTTATATATTCCGAATCAGCGTTTCTTGATCTATGTATGTGAATACATATTTTGTAAGCCATAATTTTGAGGGTTCCATGCCAACTGAGAATAAAGTCAACTCAACAACTCCTTGAAAAGTCATTAAAAGCTATGATTTTTTTTTTTAAATTAGCCAATAACCCTAACCTAACGTAAGCTATTTAACCATTTTTTATATATTTTTTTATCACTCTAAATGACTTATCTGAGATGGTTCTGAGTTGGTTTTGTTCCGAGTTGTCCGGTCATCAATTTGAGACGGAGTTTACTGGAGTTCCTTATTTACATTTTTAACGTGCGATGTTTGCATTTCTATTTACAAAAAAGGTAGTTTCCCGTGGTAAACGACCTAATTATCTGTACAAAATAAGGAATTTCTAAAGCTTCAACATGCATTCAATTTTAAAAAGACACATTTCTAAGTCTTCAGATACCTCCATAACTTTTTGTTGCTCATGCTTGACGCGGTTATGTTTTATGCTAACAATTTATTACAACGAAATGGAAAGTTTAATAATTTATTGACGATCTGAACGAATCTTCCTCCGCCGCTTTGTCAAACTTTTTTCGATTTTCGATCTCGATTTGTAAACACTGACGAAAGGCATAATTTCCTCTTGGTAAACTTTTAAAAATTCGTTTACTGTAACATAATTTTAATTTACGGTTTTCATTTATTTCATAGATAGATCTGACTTCTAGTCCTTCAGAATTTCGGCGTATTTTTTAAATGGTCAAAATTTCCGCTTTACAATAAAATGCTAATAAATGGAATATTTCTGAACATACCACAAAACTAAAAACCGTTTTAGAAAGGTGATAGAATAGGCTTTCAAATTATATAATTCAAAATAAATACATAATTTTCTAAATATTAAAATTTTGCATGCAAACGTAAAAATCTTTTAAAAATGGCTCACCTCACGTTTTTTCTAACTAAAACTACTGATAACGAAAAAAAAATTAAAACACAAACATATTTTATTAGAAAAATGTATTATAAACGTTATTATCACCTCGCTATTTTGTCTTTTCATATGAAAATAATTAATAAAAAATTATCAAATTTTCAAATTGCAATTCAAAACTTTGGTTTCATAAAGGTGTACGTTTTACTTTTATGGTCGTTATTTTTTAGATTAAACCGTAAAGCGCGGTGTTTTGCCTTTATAATACCGTTTAGAACATAATTCTCACTTTGATAATAAAGGGAGTTAGAGCGATTTAGATGAGACGCATGTGAGCTGGGAAAAATATGGTCTCCTGCCTTTCAAAGGGCTAGGGATCATCTATTTGCTGAAGTATTTGAGTATTTGCTGAAGTGTTGAGTTTTTTTTTTCTCTTTACATTAGCTCCACCCTCCTAAGTCATCTTTTAGGAAGGAAGTTCTGGGAGAGAAAAAGTGATGGACGTATGAATTTATGCCTCCCACCGCGGTGCAAAGCGATGTTCCGAGAGAGTCCTGCAGGAGAGATTAAAGGGCCTCCCTCAATGAGTCTCTCCCGATCCGGCCTGCTACGCAATGGCAGAGGTGTCGGTTATCCAATAAATGGTTCCCGAAGCGGCGATACTCACACGCGCCTTCCAAATAATAACAAAAACCACGTGGGACCCCTCCTTCCTCATATATAATCTTTCAACAGTCTGTCTCTCTGTTTTCCCACCACTAGATGAAATAAGGCACCTTCACTGAACTCTGAGCCGCTTTGCAGATTAGTATAACCAGTACCTCCATTCTCCACACGTTGTGTTATTTGTAAATGTTGCTCGGATCTGCGTAAAGTTCAGAATCTAGGCCTTACCTGAAGTGTCCTAATAATAGATATTATTCTTTGTCGAAGTTTCATAGTTTCACTAGTCGAAGTTTCACTAGTTTCATCGAAAATGCGCCGAATATTTTCCATTGTGGTTTTTGTATTCAGTTTAACAGCTTTACAGTCACGTGAAATACGTAAGTAATTTGTGTGCAATTTTTCATTTGTAACATGTAGAACAATACAAATTCAAGAAAACTAACATTCAAATTGCAATTTTGCGGTAAGTTTTGTAGCAAGTTTACAACTGGTAGTTCTGTGAACAATGTTAGTAGACCTCGCATTCAAAAAAGTATGTCTCTAATTTTCTCTTACGATAAATCAAATTCAAAATTTCTGCTGAAATCAGTAGATTTGTAACTTACCACTTAAATTGTATTTAATTGTGAACCGTACATTTCATGAAAAAATTTTTTTTTTCAATTAAGGAATTACACAATTTGTCCAAAGAAACGCATTATCTCAATGACAATACTTTTTCAAAGTTTCATCTTGCCAGTCGGTACCATAATATTCAATCTGTATTACAATACGGTATTATAGGCTGGGGAGGAACATATTTTGATGTTATTTTAAATCCTCTCAAAATAGTTCGAAGCATTTGCTGCGTAATTTAAATGATTAATGCGGTAAAATGATGTACAGAGAATCGATCAATGCGATCTAATTTTGCGTGTTTTATATAAAATTAATTCGGGACTACAAGAAATAACGACACATACGGGAAAACAATTATTCGAGGAACGATGGAAACGAGGAAAGATGGAGTTTTCTCTGTATAATTTTATTTATTCCTGTTCTCCATAAAACGGTTATGCACCAATAATATTGCAGAAAAGTTCAGATTTGATGTACACGGTATAAAAGATCTCGGGGGCAGTTTTAGGACGTTCTTAGGACGTTAAGTCGAAAATTGACACGCCTACCTAATTATGGTTAAACAATATTATTGTTATTACTAACTACGAAAGAAACTTAATTACCTATGAAAAAACTAAAGTATCATCTAAACGCGAGTAAACTTGGTTTCACTTAGATTAAACCTACGGTGCCTTGACATCAATTTCTTATATAATTAAAAATCATGAGTTGTTTTATAAGAGCGTAATCTCATTACATGAATGATTTCGCTGCCTAAGAACCTTATCAAGGTCAGCAAGAACGTAACGAGGAGTATGTCTAGTCTACCTCAATGCATTTAAATACAACTACTCAATATAAATTAAATACATAGTATTACGTAATATTTATAAAATAAATAAATGATATCGGGCTCACCAATAAACGTAGGGTAAATTTTAATTTTGTTTTCTTTATTCATAAAATAACTTTTGTATAGATATAGTTTTTTACATGTTTTTCGACTATCTTACTAGGCATATTGTTTCACATGCCCTTCGTTAATTTTAGGTAAGGTGAATTATTTTTATTAAGTACCCCATTTGGTGAAGAGTATAAATAGCCCCAACAAAGATGGTCTTTACACCCTAAAAAATATAATTATTAATTATGTTTGCGGTGTTTTCACCTCAAAAATTATGGTCGAGAATTGCCTAAATGTATAATTAACGTGCACTCACATACGGGAAATGACTTCCTGCAGTAGTATAGACAATACGTATCCTCTTCTATCCATGTAACGTGGGCAGGCCAAATTATTCATCCAACACGAGGCGCATTTCACCAATTAATTATGTTGCGAAAGAAGAATTTTCCTCTCAGAATACCAAATTTTCATTTGAAGAAGAAGATAACACTTATCATCTAAATGAAAATATGAAAGAAAACAAGACACAGAAAAATAGAAAAAGACAATGGTCGCAACTGGGACTCGAACCCAGACCTCTCGTCTAACCGGGACGTGACGGGAATAACCTTCAAAAGTTATAAAAGAGAGTTTTTCTTATAAAAAATTGAATACCAAATTTTCAATCACAAGGGAAAATAATATTTGAACACCGATGAACAGGCAGGGAACAATCCTTATTTTGAATTATTTTACATCCAAAATAGACTAACTGCCATTTACCGTGCATTTGGATAAGTACCTACCTACCAGATTAGTGCACATTATTAATGCATGGAGGCGCGAGAGACAATCTCTGAGGTACTTATTTAAAATTCATACGTAATTTAACCATAACAAAAATAAATTGACAGCTGTTATTACACCATGCGTGCAATCTGGTTACGGAAAAAATGCCACTTTCCTTTTCGTGTAGCATCGTTCATTCTGCGCGGTTTTGCTGCAAAGCGCAACAGTACTTACCTGACTTGCGACTTTGACATAATTCCAGATTATTAAAGATCATATCATATTCATGAGGACGTGCACAAGAAACATGATAAAATTAGAAATTACATACGTAGGTATTGTCTGTCAAATAAGAGTAGAAAATATTAAAAATGGAACTACAAAATTTGTAGGCTAGCAACACCAAATTAAATGTCAAATATTATTTTAAAATGCAACGACACTGAATGTACAGAACACAGTAAGTAACCTCCTTTGTTTTCTACTCTTATTTGACAAACTGTACCCACACCTAAGTGCACAACTGCAGTTCAATCGATTTCGGGACCTGTGGTTCTATAGTTACGAAAGATATAAAGTAATTTTTTTTAATATACCAAAGTAATACGAGAAAGAATAATTTTATAAACACCAAATAAATAAAAGGAACGATTGAATTACATACTATTTTAAACAATCAACCCTAAAAAAACATTTTTTACTATAATACGTCTATTTCCAATTTTCGACGAAAGTTGCACCATCTCTTGGACCGGCTAGTAGCCAATTAAAAATAATAATAAAATAAAAATCGTTTGACTGAGGATTGAACCTTTCCCCCCGGGGAATGCTCTTAAACTGTTGTGAAATTTAAAAATATATTTTAAAACTAAAAAAAAAACATTACGACAGAGGGTTGAATCTTCCTCCCCAGGAACTGGAGTCAACACCGCTAACGGTTACCGCCAAGTCAGAATCAAGAAAACTCAACATCTCTTTGAAAAGTCATCAAAAGCTATGAAAAAAAATAATTGAAAAATAGCCCATAACCTAACCTAACGTGACCTATTTGAGCAATTTTTTTTCATGATTTTTAATGATTTTTCAAATGAGGTGTTGAGTTGACTTCATTTTGAGTTTTCCGGTCACCATCGATAACACCTAAGCCAAATCCTAATTTAATAGTACCGACATTTATTTCGTATATTAACTGCTATAAAAATAAATATATTAAAATATTAATAAAATTCAGAAAAATGCATATTCTTATTTTGTTATTACTATAATTATCCCCCTGTGTACTATTGTATAACTTAATGTATCACTTGATTGTAAAAGCCATTTTATGGCGTTCAAATAAATAAATAAACATAAATGTTAAAATGAAGAGGAAGTTTATGATGTTATTTAAGGCAATAGTCAGCTCAGGAAGTATATTTATTTTAATTGCTGAGATAATTAGGTATACTTCTTAATATTCGCATTAATTACACACACATAGTTTAGGAAGGCAAAGCTGGGTGGATTTTTAAATAATAGAGGTCGAATTATCTGTACTAGTGGTCGCCCAATGGTCGAAATTCGACCATAATTGTAATGTTTTTTTTTTTATGTTTGACATTCAGTAAGACCATAGACAAATAATATTAAAGACAAACAATATTAATCTATTCTCAATTTGACCATAGACTTTAATAATAAACAATAGAGTAAAGACGCGTTTGTGTGTGTGTCAAATACATGGTAGTGTGTGTAATGTTTTTATTATTGATTTAATGTATTTTTATGCATAATTTTTAAAAAATATTAGCATTCTGCACTCCTCCTCTATATAAACTATAAGTGTGCGAAATTTCATACTCCTCCGTCCGCGCAATTTTCGTAAAAAGGGGTACAAAGTTTTGGCTTCACGTATTAATATATTGATGACTAGTGGTCGCCCAATGGTCGAAATTCGACCATAATTGTAATGTTTTTTTTTTATGTTTGACATTCAGTAAGACCATAGACAAATAATATTAAAGACAAACAATATTAATCTATTCTCAATTTGACCATAGACTTTAACAATAAACAATAGAGTAAAGACGCGTTTGTGTGTGTGTCAAATACATGGTAGTGTGTGTAATGTTTTTATTATTGATTTAATGTATTTTTATGCATAATTTTTAAAAAATATTAGCATTCTGCACTCTTCCTCTATATAAACTATAAGTGTGCGAAATTTCATACTCCTCCGTCCGCGCAATTATCGTAAAAAGGGGTACAAAGTTTTGGCTTCACGTATTAATATATTGATTACCCAACCACTTATTTGTAGTTATAGATAGGGTCTAATCTAGACACTTAACTTTTATTGCGCGGGTCCAAACTTATCACCGCACTTACTGAACAAAGAACATAGTGTACATTATTTTTAACTTATGGCGGAGTTTCAAAATAATCGCTTTTTATTAGTTGAGTTTTTATAACTTTGTGGTCAATATCAAATTTGGATAAATGAGTTAAGTCTGCCATGGAAAGTTTGGATATTTTAAATTGGTAATATCCATTCATTTTTACTCCACAGCATCCAAAATAAAATAAATAGATACATTAGAAGCAGTGGGGTAGATTTAGGAAGGCGGGTAAGGGTACCGCTGTCCCGGAAACCATTCATTATCTGCATAGGTCATACCAAGTGGTATGCTACGTTCAGTGATTTAGCGTGGGTGACTGGTTTTATGGGATGAGTTTTGTCCAGGTCTTGGTGGAGGAAACGTCTGCTCTCCAGCTGCGTGATGGGCTGGATTGGGAGAGGCCGATTGAAGTAATCCTTCGACCTCTCCAGCTGAACTCTCTCGTCCCATCGCCATGAACCGCAGCGGGAGAGATAGATTCGTACGTCTGTCACTACTGGTCATAATGTCCTCCAAAATCTCATCTCCTTCATTTTCTTAAAAGGCTTTCCACAAGCATCCTCCTTAGAATTATTTTCCTCAAGGCCTCCCGTGTGGAGCTTATTTTCAAGACCCGCAGACTTTGGACACAACCGTGGCTCTTTGGAAAGCCGAATTAAATTAAATTGAACTTAATGGCAACGCTCGACTTTATGGCTCAAATGATTTTGTTTACAGATGGAGCTACTCGAATATTCTTGTTTATTATGTATTTTATTTTCCAACACGGAAATCTAAATAACAATAATGTTGCTAACGCTTATTACATAATCATGAATCATCGCGGAATTCCGGGTTCGAAGCCCGGAATTCCATCTCACGACTTACAACGTTCTGGCTAATCGTATAATTTTGTGGTTCTTATTCTGTTTTCCGTATCAACCAAGAAAGCAATCGGATAATGAAATTCCAACCGTCGTTCTCGTAAATATATAAATATATTCCATGCAATATTAATTTCCGTCATTTTACTGCTACGAATCCGGAGGGCGAGGATTCAAATTCCGGCGAGCAAATTAATTGATTTGATTAATTTGCGTTATTTCACAATTTATTAATTTTAAAATAATGTTTAATGTATTTGCGGCATCTTCCTGAATGCTGGATACTAGTAGTAATGCCCCGGTGAGAGACCACCATTCAGAATATTTATTTATTTATTCACGTCTTGAAGGCTTTTAAATGAGAATATAAATATATTGTAGCTTAAAATGGCTTTAGCAGTGTTTGTTGACAAGATCTGAATATCCAGTTACTTCCTCACCTTTTCTCCCAATCTCCTTCCCTGCCTCACTACTTCAGAGGATACTATAGTGTCCCTGGCTCCAGACGGTTGTGCGGTACGCACATAATCATATAAAAAAATAGTTTTCTACTTGGATACGTTTTTAGATTTTCACGGCCAAGAGTATTTTCGTTATTTGTTTTTGGGGTATTATGCCGTGTTGCGCTACCTCCTACTTTAGCCAACGTTTGGGATAGCGTTACAGGGTCCATCATCAGGGCAGATGTGTAATTGTGTCCATCATCGGGGCAGATGTGTAGTCGGTTGATGTCGTAGCGTAGCGCTAGTGATTCCTTCGAGAGGCCAGAGAACGCCATCCTGCGTTGGAACACTGAGGAGCGTGCGTTTACCGTTGAGGCCTACTTTTCAAACGGATGTTCTGTGATCGCAACCCAGCGCGCATTTAGGGTGCTGCAGCATAACTTCCTTTCTTTCAAAACTTAATAAAACCCATTGTACGAATCAGAATGTTTTTAAAATGTAGGCACATACCTAAAGTTTTGTTTTACATACCTAAAGTTTTTGAAGATGAAATCAGGTAGGTGACGTCCCAGGCGCACGTCGTGAGCGCATTGGGTTGCGATCACAGAACATCCGTTCGAAAATTAGGCCTCAACGGCAAACGCATACTCCTCACTGTTCCAAAGCATATGCGACTACACTGTGTCGGGACAAAACTTTATAGTTTCGCCTCTCGAACGAGATCACTAGCGCTCCGCTACGACATCAACCGACTGAATGGCGCTCAATTTAAAAGAAGGCAGTTATGCTGCTGCACCCACGGTCTCAAGCAATTTGATAAGACAATTATATTATAAACTTTCATGTTCTGTTGTAAACTCAATCAGACAATTCTGATATAAGCTGATTAATGTTAATATTTTTAATACGCTTCTAACGGGTGTTTTTTTTAGAGGTATACAAATTCAAAATGAAAAAAAAACACATTAAAACAATGTTAATGTCTATGGTATTGGCTTTATTTAATAGATAATTTTATGCCATTATTGTTTAAATATGATTTTGGGTATATGAGCGTAACGACTGAGCTCAAATGAAGCGCAATCTTGAAGTCCAATTTTCGACAACTTTATCGAGCAACTGGGGCCATATATCGACAAAACCACGGCGAATGTTGACTTCCAAATGGTCCAACGTCTCTGGTTTATCAGCATAGACTAGTGTCTTCACATACCCCTAAAGAAAGTAATCTAATGGTGTGAGATCACACGATCGTGGAGGCCTAGACCCAGATATTTCCGCAGAATCTTCCACAAAGTGGATGGGCACAGCTGCAATTGCTGTACACGATGGCGAATCGACTCATTCGTTTTCTCCTCAACACTACTCTCCACTAGCGATGAGTAGGTTCAGCCGGAATGGGTTCTTGAGCTCGAGTCCTTTGCGGGAAGTGGTTCCCACTCCCACTCCTTTTTCAAATCGACTACTCTCAGAGAACCCTGTCCCGGACTCGAACTTGCCCGAACCCGCAACGGAGCGCGGACTCGGGCCCGAACGCGGAACTCGGACCCGGACCGGGGCGGGAATCCGAATCGGATCCAAGCCCGGAACTCGGCGGTAGTCGCGGCGGTCCGAGCCACTCGCGCTGCAGGCCCGGGTTCACCGGCTCGTGCGTCTCGGTCCGAGCTGGTCGCGAGTCGGGTGTAGGTACTGCAGGTCGCGCGTTTGAGTTCTTTTTCTTTTGAAACCCTGCGTTCAGACTGGACCGGACCGAAACTCGAAGCCGGAACTCAAGCTCGGAACTTGGAACCGAACCGGGAATCCGAATGCCTCCCACCTACGACCCCGAACTATACGACCCCGACCTACGAAAATGTATAAACTGTTTAAATGGAGTTCTACAAATTAAAATTGATAAGAATAAATAAGAACGTAATGTTATAAAATAAAATTGAATTAATTATAATTCGATTATGACATAGGGTCAATTCTGAGTTACAATGGTCATTTCTGAGTTATTGCCTAAGAGACTAATTATTCATCTATCACGCCGCCGCCGTTTTTCCACAGGAGTAGGCAGAGAATAAATTAATGACAAATAACTATCACGGCACACACTTCTTGCTTCAAGCAAATTCTTTCCCATTCAGTACAAATCATAACTTTTTAATATAATGAAATAAAACAATAACTTTGTTCAAATTGCGGAATTTCATTCTTATAACAAATCGGTTTCGATAAGTGTAAGCCTCATTGGGATAAAAAATTAAGCAATAAACAAATGCATTTACGAGCATAGTACATATTTCAATATACATAAACAATATATAGTAACAGAAACATTGATGAAATAAAAATAGATTACACATAAAGTAAAACAAAGTAACAACGGTTAGAGATTATTACGCATTTTGTAAATATGCAGATTATTATTTTGACCCGTTTAAAAAAATATATTTAATATGCATTTAAAAAAAATATATATATATATATTTTAAATATGCATTTTTTACGATGTATGTATGTATAAATATATATATATTTTAAAAGGAACCAAAATAATAATCCGAAAATTTACAAAATGTGTAATAATCTCTCACTAGTAGGCTTGTTAGGCAATAACTCGGAAATGACCGTTGAATATATGTCATGTAAGTAAATTGAACAATAGTTTCATGCGGAGTCCAAATTATCTAAGAATTTCCTTCATAATATTGTGCATTACTACATACAGTCTTTCTCCGTTTTTGTAACATGGTCTTACATTTGATATGATTTTCACGGCCAAAAGTATAAAAACAGACGTGTGGCATACATCTTTTTTGATGATGGATACTGTAACGCCGTTCGAAACGTTTGCTAAAGAAA
The DNA here is from genome assembly GCA_936435175.1 of Glyphotaelius pellucidus. NCBI lineage: Eukaryota > Metazoa > Arthropoda > Insecta > Trichoptera > Limnephilidae > Glyphotaelius > Glyphotaelius pellucidus. Next base: position 5,910,022 of record OW386539.1, on the reverse strand, counting down.
GAGGTGATGCAACACGGCATAATACCCCATAAATAGTGTCTTACCATTTTTTTAAAACAATTGATTAAAGTTATTTTAGAAAAATGTGTTGATATTCAATTCTATTTTATTTAAACAACACGCCAATATTATTAAAATGATACTTTATATATATCGGACGTCCTGAGTAAAATTAACATGTTGTGCACCAGAGATAACAACTTCTCAAATTTCTAAGACGATCGACGTTAATATTTTTTGATAAAATCATTGTCGTTTCGGTATCCTGTAAATATGATACCATAATATCGTATTACACTATTAATACTTATCGCGCCTCTTGAAATGTGAGACGAATGCAAATAATTAGTTAAGTTAATGGATTTTCGGCCTTATATCCTTTGTTCAAGTCCGTGAGGAGATAAGGATGATCACTTCATGAGAAATTTCATGACTTTATTTGATTTATTATTGCTTACGCATGTGCTAAAATTATCATTCCTTGGGAATTATACAGCCGTTACGGCCTCGCATTAATCGTCGCCCTGTAGGTTAGACACGACGCAAATGGATTTCGTTAATCTTTGCCAAAATTAACCCGTGCGTATTGCGTATTGGCTCGGTGCGCCGCAACAACACCCAGCGCTCAGTCCGCACCAAAGAACTCGGACCCGGGACCCACTCCTTGAACTCGGGTTCTTTTAAAAGGAACCGTGTCTCGGAGTCCTCCGGCAAAATGCAGAACTTACCCATCTCTACTCTCCACAGCAGCAATAACTATTTCTTGCGCACTGTTTGTCGTCTTTGTGGATGCGTATTATCCACTAGAGTGTACGTGGTGCGTAAACGATCCATGATCTTCCGAATAACTTGCTCGGATGGATGATTATGTCGACAGTAAAATGGACGTAGTGCACGATAAATTTGGCGAACCGAACCATGATTTTCAAAATAAATTTGCGCAATCTGCAAGCGCATGATCTGACGTCAGTCTACTTATAATGAAATGGCAAAACGTACTGACTACAAATCAACTGTCAACTGTCAAATTGACAGTCTGTAGAAACAATGTTGCCAGTTTAAAAACCAAACCTCTAAAAAAAACACCCTTTACTAGCTCTAGCTGTACTAATTAAACAATTTAGCAGTATATATTTTAGCGAGGTCACTGCATAGCAGGTTTTTTGTTTTTGTTTTTGTTTCTTCTTCATTGCTTTCGTTAACTTTATAATAATGTATTTTCATTTTTTTGTGTTTTGTTTAGTTTTGTAATCTGATAATTTTTGTTTCTTTCTTGTATCTTAATTGTACTGTTAAAGGTGTTTGTAAATGGCACTTGTGCCGTTACTTCTAAATAAATCTACTCAGAAAACTTCATTGTTTTATGTAAGTACCTATCTATCTAGATTATAGATATCAAAATTTCACGGATATACGGCGATCACTTTGGGGTTATTTACACATGCCTAATTATAATTTTAATCTAGTAACTTTGTTTGGACACTACATTATTATAGTCTTTAAAATTGTAAATTCAGAGCTCGACTGTTGAGAACTCCTCAGTGTAGCCATTTCAAGAGTACCTACTCGACTTCCTAGGCATAAGAACCTATTTCAAAATCATCAATCTCAAATTATGTTGCAAACTTGCCAATTCCTCGCTTACATGGTTAAGCAAACGAACACACAAACGATATCGACATTTTTACTGTCACAATTTCGATTTTTAAAACATTTTTTTATATGAATACCGCACGAGGGTATGGAGCTGGAGCCAGTGAGACTATGACATCCCCAATCGGGGTATGTTGTGAGGCTGAAGGTAGTCGGGAGGGGAAGGAAATTGGGAAGAGGAAGGTGGGAAGTACTTGGCTATTCAGATCTGGTCACCAAACACGGCTAAAGCCATTTCAAGCAATGTATCAATTCTGAATGATGGTCTTACAACAGGGCGATACTGAGAGTATCTTCCACTCTGGAACGTGCCGCAAATATACTAGATATTATTCTTAATGAATGAATTGTGAAATAACACAAATTAATCAAATAAAATTTATCTACCACGCCGGGACTCGATCCTGTGACCTTCGGAATGCGAGTCGAGAGCCTTACCGCTGGACTACGCCGGCCGTCCATTATACATACTTAGTATACTTAGATTTTTATGTCATTATATTATTTCTGATAATTTAAGTTTATTATTATTATTTTTCTTTCTTTTAAATTTTATCCAATAGTAAATCTCTGTAACGAAAGAAATAATTTTTAATTATTATTGCTTATTACCAATCCCTATATAAAAAATGTTAATTTTATGTACCCGATGTAAAAGCTCCGTGGTAAAGCAATTAGGAGTAATTAAAAAAAAAAAACAAAAAATTATTTTGTATGATGTTTCTTGATGAGCTCGGTAAAAATATGTTGGGGATTTAATAGTAGGTACATTATTGCAAATAAATCTCACACACTATTGTATAGTTTTCTAGTAGCATAAATAATGTATTTTGTGTAAATCTAGAAATTAAGTAAGTATGTAATTTGTGGTTTCCACAGCCAGCCTCCTGAAGATATGTGACCGGGAGGATCCCAAGCTGAACAAGTGCTTGAAGGCGAGCATCCAGTCCGCCATAAAGGAGCTCTCCCGGGGACTGCCCGAGCTCAAACTGCGCTCTCTGGACCCCTATCTTGAAAAGGAAATGGTCATCGAATACAAACAGAATCAGGTACGTACCGTTAACAACCCTTCAAAAGTCGGGCTTATTTTGTCAGAAAGTAAAAATATTTCCGCTTTGCAAAAAAATCCAAATAAAAGGAATGTTTGTGAACTTATCCAAAAACTAAAAACTGTTTTTGAAAGATGATGAAATACATGTCAAATTTCATTATTAGAAATAAGTATATAAATTTATAAATATAAAAATTTTTATTGCAAACTTTAAAAAGTTTAAAAAATGGCTTACCTAACGTTTTTTCTGACTAAAATTACTGGGTATAAAAAAATAAAAAAGATACAGATATTTTATTCGATAAATGACTTATAAATTCCTAAAGAATTCACAAAGTTTCATTTTTTTTTCAAATTGCGGTCGGAAACTTTGGTTTCATAAAGGTGTACATTTTAATTTTTTCGTGGTTAATTTTTAGATTTGAATATACAGCGTGTTGTTTTTTTCTTTCCAATACCGTTTAGATCATATGTCTCACTATGACAGTAAGGGAGACACACCGGTTTCTATGAGACCTACGTGAGCTGGGACAAATATGGTCTCTGTGATTAAACGGGTTAAAACTGTAAATGACTGAACATATTTACTCTATTCACTGGTCTCCTTCTTTGCGAAAGGGATGACACGCAACACTCCGTACATTATAATATTATTAGATACATTCTGACCTATTCTTCGTCAGGGTGGACGAAATACAAAGGTAGATGAAAATTGGTCTCCACGCCCACCCTAGAAGCAGTGTCAGGACAAAATTGTATGGGCGTAATTTCAACTTATCAATAATCTCATCACTGCCAGAATTATACATGAACGGAATTACACACGGACGAAATTAGATTTAGAGAGATTTATACATACTAAAATAACACTTACTGGAATTATACACGTTATTTTTTTTCAGTAGGTTTAGCCAAGTTTATTTTCTTTGTTTATGACTTTGCAAAGAGGTGTTGAGTTGAGTTGAATCTGAATTGTCTCGGAATCGTTCCGAATATGAACATTTTTTTAAGGATTTCACTAAAATAATAAACATTTTAAAGATTTGAAGACATTGAACTAAAAAAATAAATAATATTTTGTAAATTAGCTAATCAAAAATGGAAACTTTTTATTTGCATAACAAGTCAGAATTGTAATACCTTCATTAGAACTGGTTTATTGCGATTTTTATAAAAATTGGGAAGCGGAAGGCTATTTAACAAACCTTGACCGCTCGTTGAAATATTTAAAATCTGAAAATTGGAAACCTTACTTACCTGCAGAGTGCAGACTTTGCGTTAGGTAAAAAATAGGCCATTCAAAGTATAAAATATACTTATGTATTATGTAGTTCTTACGCATAGTTAGTTTAAATTTACTTATGTATTATTTGCTCGACAAAAGACGCCACGAGTAAAATGCAAAAGATATGAGTGACAGAGACATAACGAAGACCTCCAAGATAAGACTCGTCCGGGCGTTGATTTTCCCCATATTTCATATTTTCATAGATTTATTCCATATTTATATTTGTATGGAAACATGGACACTTAGTGAAAAAAAACCAGTTGTCGACGCAATCGCAATCAACCTCCTGAACAAAATCGATATTTTTCTGATCTGACATGTCAGACGGATCAGAAAATATCGATTTTGTTAAGGAGATTGATTGCGATTGCGACGACAACTGTTTTTTTTTCAGTTTCTCCATGAGCGAAGGCTCTTAGAGTCACCGAAAAAAGCGGATAGACGTCCTCCAAATGCTGTGACGGCCAGACACACAATTTTTTTTTTTTTTTTTTACATGATCTCCACACAGGAGACCCTGAGGAAAATAATTTCCCTCAAGGTCTATGTCATCTTTGGGGATGCTGTGTGGAGGTTTTTTTTAGGAAAAGGAGGAGAGGAGAGTTCTGGGAAGGAAAAGGGTTTAAGGGGTGGGTAGGAATCTGGGGTTCAGTGAGTCCTGGTCATCCACCTCCATTACCTAGACAAACCTCCGCCCACGAACAAGGGGCCCCCTGCTAAATCACCAAACGTAGCGAACCACTCGGGGTTACCTATGGCAGAGGTGTTGGTTATCCAATAAAGGACAAATGTATGCTTTCAGCTATCATCTACCTACAACGTATTTTAAGATACGTTGGACACGCTGCTCGCCCCACTGAGGACTCCAAATTGGAGAAACTCATGGTCAAAGTGGAAGGCAGAAGAAGCACAGAAAGGTCATCAAAGCGCTGGAGTGACCAAATATCTCTGGCGTCCGGTAGTCGGTGTCCGCAGCTCTCAACCGCCAGGAGTGATAATGGAAATTGGATTAGGGGTTATGATCCTGAGAAACCGACTTACGTAGAAGTTAGACTTACGTAGTTGAGTTAAAGAATTACGAAGTTCATCAATTATAATAACCCAGATTCAATATATATTCAATTCGAAACGATTGAATTACACATTGTGTATTAATGCAGTTTATGAAACTCATATTTGCAATACCTTGTACAATTTTATATTAGAAATTCGTACATCAAAATTTACAAAATCAAAATATCTACTAATTAATTATAACTTATATACTATACTTTCTCTTACTTAATATGGCTCTTACAATACTTATATTTTGAATCTACCAATTGAAGCAAACTTTTAAGTGTCCGGCAGCGCATCATAATACATAATATTCGCTTTGTCCTATTTTTGGTAGTCCGATTTCATTGCACATCCTTGTGTGACGTCTGTGTCATCGTTATAAATAATTTCATTTTAAAAGTATGTTAGTAACGGGTTGTTTATTATTTTACGTATTAATATATCATCGCGTTCAAGGTCAGCATCTGTTTCACTGTTGGCCAATTTAGTTCCTTTAACATTTTGATTACCTTTAAAAATCTATTTCGCCTAGGTATTAATCTCTTTGTTCTATTTAGGATAATTTGCAAATTATTTTGTTCTGTATCGTTACACAAGAAAATAATTGTCGAGCAGTAGTTAAAAAGAGAATTTTTAAAAATAACTAGATTAACTAACCCAAGGAAACTATGTTGATATACATAGAACAGCATAATTTACCATAAATTTAATATTAATTTATGCGGGTCTGCCAAATAATTGAAATATTATGCATCTAATGATATTACTAACGTTCGGCGTGTTCATTAAATGAATTAAGAATAAAAAATATATTTAATAATATGATATGTTTAACATTGGACACTGTCGACGAATATTCCATCTTTTGTCAGCCATACTCAATGCACTGTTGTATGAACGGCCTGACGATGTCCGTGGTCGAGTGGCAAGGCTCTCGAGTAGCAATTCGGAGGACGCCGGTTCAAATCTCGGCTTGCTCAAATAAATTTTATTTCATTAATTTGTGTTATTTCCAATATTATTGATTAAAAATAATATATAGTATAACTGCGGTACGTCCGGAGTGGAAAATACTCGGTATCGCCCCTGTGTAAGATCACCATTCAGAATTGAAATGTTGCTTGAAATGGTTTTAGCCGGTGATCAGATTTGAACAGCCGGGTACTTCCCAACCTTCCTCTTCCCCATCTCCTTTTCCTTCTCCGCTACCTTCAGCCTCACAATATACCCCAATTGGGGATGCCATAGTCTTGTTGCCTCCAGACGGGAGCAGTTGGTACTCATGTGAGTATTCACATAAATAAAAAAAATAAAAATAAAGGTTACTGCAGGCTGGTTAGCTTTTGTAATAATCAGACCTAAGCCTTAACTAAATTATATAAGTACATATGTATGTATTTAAATTTCGAAGAAATATTACCAACTTAAAAAGTTTTCAAATGTTTCTGAATCGAGCAAATAACTTTTTTTTAAATAAAGACGAACATTCCCGGATTACGAATAACCCGACAATATTTGAAAAACTCGGCGGAGGAATTAGCTAGCAGAAGAATCTTGAATTCACGCCGCCTCTTGTCAACTTAGGGCCGGTCTTATAACCATCCGTTGTAAATGATGGTCGTAAAACTGGCTCTTAGCCACTAACAGGTTACTAAAATCGATCTAATAAAGGTGGAAGTATTTAAAGTGATATTCATCTGCCAGATCGCGCTGGTAATATAATTTTACACTTACGTGCTTTTTACTTCTTTAATTTTCTACTTTTATGGAATTCTGCGAAATGAAGCCTATGAAAGACTTAATTTTATTTCAATAATTATTTTTTTTTTTTTTACACAACAAAATAATTTTCATCAGGGACATTTCATCTATCTTAAGGGATGATGTGCGGAGGGTATGTTTAGGAAAGGAAGGAGGATAAAGTTATGAGGGTGGGTAAGAGTCTGGGGTCAGTGTGTCCAGGAGTGACCCGTAGCAGTTATTCAGTAAATGATTTCCGGAGCAGCGGTAACCATACTCGCCTCCAAAATTGAAGCTAAACCCCAAAAAAATTACATGAAATTTGTAACTTATCACATGTCTTTAATGGGCAACTTATCATATCATTTGTCATTAAATCTTAACTTATCATTTGCCATTAAATCACGGTTGTCGATGGTTTTGCACCTTGCTTAATGAAAATCGTTCCAGGTGTGCCCCAGGGGTCTCGTCTCGGACCACTTTTATTTAATATTTACATAAATGACATTTATGTATGCTTCCAAAATAGTTACTTAGGGTTATAAGCGGATGACATGAAATTTTTTAAACCCATACAGTATATACCAATTGCACCGAATTACAAAGCGATCTTGATCATTTGGGATTATGTTTCATAATTTGTTTGTAATGCCATGGAATCTGTAAATTAAAATATGGTCAACCACAGATCTCCATGCAATATCATTGTTAAATTGTTACGTACAGAAATAAAAAGAAAAATCGCATCAAACTTTATAAATCTAGTCAGGTCGGGGTATTTGTAAGGACATTGCCGTCGTTCTGAAATGCACTTATTTATGATCTTGGAATGCACTTAACAATGCAGAACCAAGCACGCTGCAATTAAATGCCTTTTTGGTCAAGTTTAGTGTTTCCTTCAAGGAGATTTATTATGCAGATGACCGAGTTAATTAAAATTTATCAACGTATCTTACTTCTAATTTTTTATACAAGTGGTTTAAAAAGTTGCAAGACTTGAAGTTTTTTCATTTTTTTAAACATTTAAAAGCATTCATTGTTTTTTTTTATTTTTTTTATTTAATATAGATATATAAGTTAACAGTGGGTTAATATAAATTACATATTGGTTCAGAAATTCTTTAAAATTGCAGTCTCACCAAAGAAGAAGCTAGTTCTTGTGCTTGATGAGCGAGTTACACTAATTATGACAGAAATAGAATAACATTATGCAATAGGTTATATAACATTATATAATGGGAACAATCGAAATTTCTGGATCATCTATATGTGAAGATGTACATACAATGGGATATGGTTACATACTAAAATATTGTGCACTTTAGAGAAATTCGAAAAATCTAAATTATATAGAAATAAATATAGATTGACAATAAATAGAAAGAAAGAGAAAAACAGGTAATTATTTAATTAATTATTCCTGATGAAGTGTTGCTTCAGTTTGAGTTTCAGTTTATTGATGTCTTTGATTTTTTTTTTTTCAATCGGAAGATTTTTGAAATACTTTATTCCTAAATAAAAGAAAGATTGTTGAAATACTTTGTTAAAAATTGATTTTCAGATCGGGGGGAAGGCCATTTTAAACGACATCAAAGCTCATGGACTTAGCAATGCCAAAGTACACGCTGTCAGGTGAGCTTTAACTTTAAAAAATTATGTAAACAAATAAATATATAAATAAATAACATATAAATAAATAACACATCGATCGTCTAGTTGATTAGTCAGACATCTCTGAAAAAATAAATTTGAGTTGAGTATGCAGTTATATGTAAAAGTGTACTCTCTATCTGGTCATCTATCTGGTCATCTATCTGGTCATCTATCTGGTCATCTATCTGGTTATCGATTTGGTCATCTATCTGGTCGTCTATCTGGTCATCTATCTGGTCATCTATCTGGTCATCTATCGGCCTCTATCAGATCACTCATAAACACCACCAAATCAATTATAATACAGACAAACTTGTGAAACCTTAATGTGTTCTGGGTTACTAGTAAGATATTTCACAATGTCATACTAATTTACCGGTGTTATTTCGGTGACCGGACAACTCGGAATGAAACCAAACCAGAACCATCTCGTTAAGTCATCAAGAGTGATAAAAAATATATATATAAAAAAATTGGTTAAATAGGTTACGTTAGGTTAGGGTTTTCGGCTAATTTAAAGTTATTTTTTTCATTGCTTTTAATGATTTTTTAAGGAGGAGTTGAGTTGGCGTTATTCTCAGTTGGCATGAAACCGTTATTTCATAGCATATTTAATGTGTTAAATACAGACACGTGCAAATAATATTTGATTTATGGTGAGCATTCAAATATTGCTTACCTTATTATCTCAAAACCTAATATTTGGAGATGTCTGACTAATCAACTATATCGATATGGTACCTATCATCTTCTCATAGATTGGAACCTTTATTTAAGAAACAATTATGTTATTACATTATATTAACATTTAATGAATCTTAATGGTGACCCGACAGATGATCCCTCGACAGTTATCCCCCCGATATTGTAATTATTATAAAATTATAATCTTTTGTGAATTATTTACCAAAGTCATACCTAAAATACTTTAAATAAAATTTGATATATAGATGTCAAGTGAATTTATTTACAGAGTCGATTTTTTGTACTCATATTCTGATATATACAATATTTAGAGAGGTGTTTTTTCCCTTGATCATTAGAATGAAATTATGTGTTATGCTTACGTTATTCGGTGGTACATCCTATCTGTACACCCCTTCGGGGACTCTTAGTTATATTTTGTGTAAGCAGGTTTACCGAATTCTACCTAAACCGACTGCGTATTGTATATAAGTATGTCGGGGGGCTCACTGTCAACTACTGTCGTGTGTCGTGAAATCGGGATATAGATACTTACTAAACCTACTTAGAGGTTGGAACCTATATTTAAGAAACAAAAGTGTTATTAAATTCTATTTACATATTGAACTGAGAATTCTGAACAATAGGTATTTTACCAAACTGTTGCTGTCACTGTCGCTCTTACTCCCCCGAATACTGAGCGAAAGAGACAACTGCACCTCGGGCTGATAATACCAAAATAAAATCATCAAAATCGAGGTTTTGTATTTCTCAATTTTGTTCACCAAAAATTAACAGATTTTTAAGATATTTTTACTAACTGTATAAGAAGAAAATATGTCTGTTCGTTTTCTTTTTTTTTAAATACGTTATGGGCATCACTTACATTCATTTTTACGTGTGGCATCACCGTCACCTCTCCGAAAAATATCTCGGCACCGCTCCGAGAATGACCGTGCAAATTATTCCGTTCCTAGCGCTGGATACAACCGCCCGTTCGCGTTTTGTACCTCTCTACCCGTTTCATACGTGAACACTAATTGTGTAAATTATTAAAATCTTAAATAAATGTTAAATCACTCAAATAAGAGTACAGTGTTATCAATCATCATCCAGTATAATCTTTGAACACAGGATCGCGGCCTGAAAGTACCGCGACCCCCAGGAGCCTGACTATTCCTCATGGTTAAGTATTTATAAGGTTAAGTTACATGGTTAAGTGGGATAAGTAAGCAAGGCAGGAAGAAAGGTGACGCATGGTGGGATGATGAGATCAAAGCACTGGTCTCTGAGAAGAAGAAAGCATGGTTATGTTTGATAGCGACTGGCAGTGCTCCAAGCGAAGAGAGAGATCGAGCGAAAGAAGTGTATAAGGTATGTAAGAAAAGAGTAAGTGTTGGAGTGAAAGAACGAAAGAAACGTCTGGAAGAGGAAGAGGGAATCAAAATGACACACCACTTCCAAGAAAACATCAAGTTGTTTTGGAAGGAGGTCAAAAGGTCCCGAAGTGGTTCAGAGAACGGAAGCATGAAAGTGATAAAATCGAAAGATGGACAAATGTTGACGAATGGGGAAGAAATAAAAGAGAGATGGATGAAATATTTTGAGGAAGTCTTTGAAAGCAACCCGGGTGATAGTGAGTCCAGCGTCGAATCGGGTATGAACGATGACGGAGTGAATGTTACCAAAATCAGCATGGATGAAATAAAAATATCAATGAAATGTATGAAGAATGGTAAGGCTGTGGGTTTCGACAATATTGCTGCCGAATACTTTAAAGGGGATAGTCCTATTATTCTTACGTGGTTGTGCAAACTTTTTAACCAGTGTTTAGAGGAGGGTTACACGCCATTAGATTGGAGAAGGGCTGTAATCATGCCATTATACAAAGGTAAAGGGTCACGTATGGAATGTGGGAATCACAGGGCTATTAGCCTGCTTAGTTCAGTCGGCAAGCTATATGGTAGAATATTGATAGAAAGGGTAAGAATGGAAACAAAGGAAAAAGTTTGGGATGTGCAAGGCGCTTTTATGAGTGGAAGGGGGTGCATGGACCAGATTTTCTCGTTGCGTATGCTCACTGAGAAGTTTCTTGCAAAAAACCAGAAACTCTTCTGTGCCTTTGTAGATTTACAAAAAGCATACGACCGAGTTGACAGGAAAAAGCTGTGGAAGGTGTTGTCCAAGTACGGAGTGAATAAGAATCTCATACAAGCAATTGCGTCTCTGTATGAGGGAAGCGTTGCATGTATTAGGGTGAACGGTGATTTTACGGGGTGGTTTGACATCACAAAAGGTGTTAAGCAAGGATGCGTAATGTCACCGTGGTTATTCAATCTATACATGGATAATTGTATGCAAGAGTTGAAAGAGATGGGATTGGGCGCGAAATTGAGTGATCTAGAAGTATGTTGCCTGTTGTATGCTGATGATGCAGTGCTGATTTCTAACAGTATGGAAGATCTACAGTCGCTCGTGTCTAGGATGAACGAAGTATGTATGAAGAATGAGTTAATGATGAATGTAAGTAAGTCTAAAGTAATGGTATTTGAAAGAGAGAGTACGAAAACAATGTGCAACATAGTTGTGAACGACGAATACTTGGAGCAGGTGGATGAGTTTGTGTATTTGGGAAGTATGTTTACGAGAGATGGGAAGACTGATAGAGATATCGAAAGAAGGGTAAATGCCGGTAACTCCATTAATGGAGGTCTGAACGCCGTTGGCAGCAACAAAAAATTGTCAAAAGAAGCGAAGCTAGCCGTCCATAATGGAGTGCTGGTACCTACCCTGATGTATGGCAGTGAGGCATGGAACTGGCAGAGAAAGGATGAAAGTAGACTGAATGCTGTAGAAATGAGATCCCTGAGACGTATGTGTGGTAAAACCATGTATGATCGTGTGAGAAATGTGGAGATCCGCAAAGAATGCAAGGCTGATGTAAGCGTAATGAATAAGATTAAGAAAGGGACGCTCAGATGGTTTGGGCATGTAGAGCGAATGAATGAGGAAAGGAGTGTAAGGAGAATATATGACGCAAATGTGAATGGTAGACGAAGTCGGGGACGCCCGAGGAAGACATGGCACGACCAAGTGAATCAGATACTTGAGTCGGGCGATGTCAAGAGTCAGAATAACAGAAGAGCATGTATGAGACGATGTATGAATGTGAACGAAGCAAGGAGTGTGTGCCAAGATCGAGTTGTTTGGCGGTCCGTCCTCTCTGCCTACCCCTGCGGGGAAACGGCGTGATGGTTAGTTAGTTAGTTAGTTAGTTAAGTATTAATATACACTCGTCTGATGAGAAGACGGAGCACAGGTCAAACATCCTCCACCAGCTCCTCAGCCTCTGGAACCAACTCTTTCAACCTTGGTAATCCCTACGCTCAAAAACTACTTTCAACAACGTTGTCTAATTTGTTTACTGAACGTCTTTTAAGGCCCCAGCCCGCTGTGACAATTTTTTAAAATTATTTTTTTAAATTTCATTTTCTGAAAGATGCATTTGTTAAAAATGCTCTCAAAAAATATTTAAATAAAGTCATAAAATTGACAGAGAAACAGCATTTTATGTGAAACTGTTTGAAACAGTTTGTATTTTGAATTAACCTTCAGAAAATCTTTGAACGCGTTTCTCTCGAAACTACTTTTTTCAACCTGGTTGACAGCATATTATAAAAACTATGCATCCGATTTACATGCACTAGGTCTTTCACTGTTCAAAAATCCAATCTCTATGGCATCACATAGGCATTTTTTGTAAAGAGCCCCTATCTATTTATTTTTATTTTTATGAACGATGAAAATTTTCCATAAAACCCAAAATAAAATTCTTTTTTTTTCCTTTCTAGAAATCGAAATTCCCGTACGTGGTGCCATTAACCTATATGTCTAGTTTCTAAAAATATTTTTAATTTATTTTTCTGATGAACCGTATGGCTTAATCGCTGTCAACCACAAAAAGCAAGTATCCTGTTGAAAGCGGCACACCGCAAACCGTACTTTAGATTCGTGTACAAAAATGTGTATACAGTCTTCTATATGTATATATTAACTACGAGTTTTAAGATGAAGCCATGCGACGTATTGCAAAATCATACAAAATCATGTATTTTTGTTTTGAAAATTTAATCGCTTGAAAGTATTATATATGCTTCAATTAAATACTGCGTGTAGAACACTTTGCCCTTAAAAATATCGGTCATTTTTTTATAAGTCTTTTAATAAGCCTAGAAAAAAATAAAGTATTAGATCTATAAAAAAACACTTTCAAGCGAAAACTCTCCTACTTGTAAACCCCTTTTTGGATTTAGTTTTATTGCATAATGTGGCAAATTTAGTTTCATTTATGATAATCGCGAAAAAAGTCAATATTTATGCATGAACTTCCCGAAATAAAATAAAATGTGCATTTTCGCGTTGTTATTTTTGACATCAATCAAGACCGCCGGCATTCAACGAAAATGTTATTTCAAAGTGAACCTTATGCCATGGACATAAGGACCACACAATCGTCACCGCCTTTTTGTAGCATTCTCCACCCAACCGTTGTGGTGGACAGACGTCCTCGACTTAGCGCCGTAAAATGTTATTCGAGTTAACGTACTATCGATTTTAAAATTTCCTAGTTATATACGTAGATGTTTGAATATACCGGTTAACCACGTTATAATTTACTTTATTTATATAATAATACTCGTATTTGAAAAAAAACTATAATTCTGTTGCCAAGTGTCGTTTGAAGTAGGCAATAACTTTGCCTATGATTTGACATTTACAATTTTAAATCTGGCGCGCTTTTGAGTATTAAACAGTGACAACAGTACCGCACAGTGAGCAAATTTCAATATATCGTTAACAATTTAATATATTTATAAATTCGTTTCATTTTCTGTATAAAGCGATTTCCTTGAAGTACTCGATTCACATTTTGAAAAAGTTATATTATTTTTATTTAAAAAAACACGATTTTTAAAATTCCGCCGTAACATTGATGAACTTAATTATTTTTAAGTAAGTTAACACTGGCATAAATCTAACTATGCACATCAAATCTCCGTAGAAGAGAAACGTATTAACTTTGATTAATTAACTTTTATTGCCAAGTTCTTACTTTCGGGGAATGATTAAATATAATTTTTTGTTTATTAATACCTAAATTACAGTCCGAAGCTTTCCCGTTCAGTTGTTAACCGCCAAGCTGTTGGTAAATATTTTTGTTGAAAATTGTTATTTCCAATATTTTTATTTTTAAATAAATGCAAATTGTCCAGAAGAATTTTAAACAATCTAATTTATTAGCAGTTCAAATATAATTGTAGGCCTCCTGGTCAAACGTATTTGACGGCCTCCGTGTTTGAGGGGAAAGGCTCTCGTCTAGCGATCCGATGGTTCAAATAATTAAATATAATATATTATGGTATATTTGTTGCATGTTCCGGAATGGAAGATACTTTCAGTATCGCCCTGGTGTAAGACCCAAATTCGAAATTGATACGTTGCTTAGTGACCAGATCTGAATAGTCAGGTACTTCCCCACCTTCCTCTTCCCTATGGGGAAGAGGAAGGTGGGAAGCCTCACAACATACCCCAATTCACAACATGCCATAGTCTCACTGACAATAGCAGTAGTTGAGATTCTTGTGTGGTATTCACATAAAAAAATAAAAAGGCACTAGAAAATAAGATAAATCTTCTTGATAGAAATAACGCCAAAATTTTGTTAACTGTTAATTAAAGTTTACTCGGTATTATATAAAACAGATTCCCAAGAATGAATATTTTTTTTTATCCACTTAAAATTTGGAGTTCACCACTCTCAGTCAATTACTTAACTGTAAACTAAATGTTTGCATTAATGTACCCTCTTCCACCCAGAGCAAATGATTCCTTCATATATTTCGGTCCTCTTCAAAATTCGCATTAATACATCCCTTCTTACAGATCCTTCTTTAAGCCGCCCCACAACGCTGCCCAACTGGTTGCTTGAAAATAAAAACTTTTCAATAGAATTCTAAAGAAATGCACTGCAAGAGTGTATAGAAGAGTTAAATAGATCGTATGATAAAATAACTGTAAATTGCATATTAATAACTACCTAAAAAGTTATAATATAAAAAATAATTTAAAAATTCAAAATTATTAAACATTTTTTATTAATAAACTATACAAATCTTAAGTACGTTCAAATGTTTTATAAACCTAGTCTATTCCGTGCGAAGGAGAGCGGTTCATCTTGGTTCATGAGTTTAAAAAACAGTCTTTTCTGCCTCCTGTAAAATTTGATAAATGAAAGTTACTTGTTCTACAAATTAGGCCCATAATATGTTAATTTTACCATGTATTTTGATAATCATAAATAAGTATTTAATATAATTATTATGTTCATATTTTTCACAATTTTTACCACAGTGTATTTGAGGGCGGAACTCGGGATTTATGAGCCTGACGCCTCTCGTCTATTATTGGTTGTCAAGTTTTCTCAAGTATTTTATAATCCCTCGCAAAACAGACGATTTCGAATTTTTCAAGGACTATGGGATCACCTTAAGAGGAACGTATGCGTGGCCTGTTTCATACAAAATTTAGTTCCGGATTAACGGCTAAAATATCAAACTAATTGTTTTCAATTTTTTTTTAAATGACAGATTAGCTATATAAAAAGTACGGATATGAATCCAATTTTCGATTTTTGTTTTAAATTATAAAATATAGGCTTCAAAAGATGACAATTTATCGATGAATTTAGGAGGCTACTTTGGAATTTTTTTCTGACCAAATGGATGCTATTTTTGAAAAATCCTTTCATATCCTGCCTCAGGAATATGATGAAGTATACGATAAAATTTTAGTTTGCACTGAAAACAGTTATATTTGCGTCAAAAACCGGATCTAGTTACGCGCAAATTTATCGTAAAATTACCTAGGTTTTTTGATGTCATCTCATTCACTCTTTTGCTAGTCACGCGGGAGCGAAACGTGCGCGGGCCGGGGGGAGAGGTAATAGAATCGTTTATCTGTGTGTGTGTTGTCAGACAACGCAGGTGCATGTTCGTTGTTTGTTTTATCATTTTAGATCTGTTTACCGAAAACTGGAGAATGCATTCAATAATGCCAATATACTTGTGTTTACTAGGTAGTAGGTAGGTAGTAAGAAACACTATTTTGGCAGTTCAGCTTTTATTTTTAAAATATTTTCTACGATACAAGGATACCTAACTAGGTATAGATATGTATGGCAGTAAGGCATGGAAACTGGCAGACGAAGGATGAAGTAGACTGAATGCGAGGCGGGTATGGATACCGCCGCCCCGGGAACCATTTATTGGATAACAAACACCTCTACCAAGTGGTTCACTACGTTTGGTGACTTAGCAGGGGTGCCCGGATTCATGGGGTGAGGTTTGTCCGGGTATTAACGGTGGATGCGTCTGCCCACCAGCTGCATGACAGGCTCGGATCGGGAGAGAACGATTGAGGGAGTCTCTTTGACTTCAGCTGTAGGTACTCTCTCAAAACATCGCCTTGCACCGCAGCGGGAGGGATTGATTCATACGCCCGGGACACTCCTGGACACACTGACCCCCAGATTCCTTCCCACCCCTAATACCCTTCTCTTTCCCAGAACTTCATCTCCTTCCTTTCCTAAAAAGACCCCTTTTTCCTCAGGGCTTCCTGTGTAGAGCTAACTAACTAACTAACTAACTAACCATCACGCCGTTTCCCCGCAGGGGTAGGCAGAGAGGACGGACCGCCAAACAACTCGATCTTGGCACACACTCCTTGCTTCGTTCACATTCATACATCGTCTCATACGTGCTCTTCTGTTATTTTGACTCTTGACATCGCCCGACTCAAGTATCTGTGTAGAGCTAACGTTAAAAAAACTGTACAAAAAGATCCCTCAGGCGTATGCAAGGAAAACCAACATACCTCCGAGACACCGATTTTGGAACCTTACAGTATAATTGAATGTGAAGTTACACATATTATTTGACTTTCAAATCTGACATATCAATAGACGCATCCGCCGCCAAGACCCGGACAAACTTCACCCCGTGAATCCAGGCACCCCTGCTAAGTCACCAAACGTAGCGAACAAATGGTTCCCGGGGCGGCGGTACCCTTACCCGCCTCCCAAATTGTTGAATGTGGTGAGACTATGGCATCCTCAATTTTGGTATGTTGTGAGGCTGAAATTGGTGAGGAGGGGAAGGATATGGGGTAAAGGAAGGTGGGGAAGCACCCGGACATTCAGATCTAGTCATTAAACACAGTTAAAGCCATTTCAATTCTGGATGGTGGTCTTACACCAGAGTCCTACTGAGAGTTATTTACATTCTTGAAAGTGCCGCAAATATACCATATATTATTTTTAAATGATTGAATTGTGAAAAAACACAAATCAATCAAATATAATTTACCTACTTGCCCACTCCGGGATTTGTACCTGTCACCTCCTGATCGCTAGTCGAGAGAGAGTCTTACCCTTCGACCACGGAAGTCATCATTAATTTTTTTTTGTTTTCATGAAAGTGCCTAAATATGTCGATTAGATGGTTCCATGCCAACTGAGAATAAATTCAACTCAACATCTCCTTGAAAAGTCAAAAAGCTATGAAAAAAATAATTTTAAATTAGCCGATAACCCTAACCTAATGTAACCTATTTTATATTTATAAATATTTTATCACTCTAAATGACTTATCTGAGATGGTTCTGAGTTGGTCTCATTCCAAGTTGTCCGGTCACCGATTTTATTTTGTATGCGAATGTTAGGCCGGGTTGTTTAATCGTACCTCCAAATTAATATTTGACAAAACTTCACATTTTGAACTCTGTTCTAACATGTAAACATCAAATCGGGGTAAAATTCTATATTGTTTTCTTTTGTTATAATTATAATTGTTTTCAATGATTCAATCAAGATAAAAATATCACAACATCGTTGAATATAAATTTTAGTATATTGTGAAACAATCAAACCTAACCGAAGAATTATTGTAAATTTTGTTGACACCCAGCGTTTGTACTATAAACA
The DNA here is from genome assembly GCA_936435175.1 of Glyphotaelius pellucidus. NCBI lineage: Eukaryota > Metazoa > Arthropoda > Insecta > Trichoptera > Limnephilidae > Glyphotaelius > Glyphotaelius pellucidus. The sequence continues at coordinate 5,891,854 of OW386539.1, read as the reverse complement.
AACTAACACTACTACAGAATATGTCCAGAGACCTCCGCATGTGTGTCCCTCGTCCGCTAATGCTAAGGTACTAAACGAAAGGGACCGTTCACCGGCTTCCTGCAAATATTCAAGCGTAATATTACATATATTTTCTGCTTTGTTCACTACATAATTATTTAATTTTTATGTTCGCTCGCGATGTGCGACAATACGTATTACGATTTCCCCCTTCTCTACCTTTTTGGATAGTCAATCTTCGCCCGCGTGAACAGACCTCTTAATAAAAAAAATACATTCATCGTTTACTTGAAAATTCACCCTTTTATCGCCCATGCACAGTGGGCTGCTCCTTGAGATGTAGTCATGGGGAATATTGCAAAATCATACAAAATTATGTATTTTTGTTTTGAAAATTTAATCGTTTGGAAGGATTATTTATGCTTCAATTAAATACTGTGTGTAGAACATATCTGGACCCTTAAAAATATCGGTCTTTTAATAAGCCTAGAAAAAAATAAAGTATTAGGTCTATAAAAAAACACTCTCCTACTTATAAACAGTGCAAACTCTCCTACTTATAAACAAACCTCTTTTCGAATATGATTTTATTGTATAATGTGGCAAATTCAGTTTTTTTATGGTAATCGCAAAAAAATCATATTTATGCACGAACTTCACGAAATAAAATAAAATATGCATTTTCGCGTTGTTATTTTTGACATCAATCAAATCAGACGATTTCGAATTTTTCAAGAACTAGGAGATCATCGTAATAGCGTTCGAACCAGGCAGGTTTAATGATTTTCGGAGGGTCCTAACTCCTATAAGAAGTAACTCATTTAAAAAGTAAAACGTACGGACACGTTAATGGTAGATATCAATATTTTATGAAAAAAAATTATTGCAGTACAAAATTATTGCAGTACAAGAGAGGATATCGGGGAATATGTTTGAATGGACAAAACGCCGCCCTGTTTCCTCCTAATGCATGAGTTAAAATAAATTCTTGTTCTTCAATTCAATATCCCGATTATTTATAGATAATACGATATTAATGACGGTGGTACATTCACGATAAAATATCAGAAATCAAGAAAGATTCTAGTTAATGTATAAAATGTTTTGAAACTTCAGGTCAAATATCCAAGATGACTCTTTTGAACTGGAAGTTGATATGAGCAACAAACAAATCGTTGTTGAAGGAAACCTGAAGGGCGAGGGGAGGCTCAACGCCCTGGTCTTCACTGCCAAGGGATATTTCAACAATACCATGAGTAACTATTCAAATCTTCATTCATTTTACATTATATATATAAATATATGTACAAATAAATATGAAAAAATAGTGCAGTGAGGTGTTATTGTACGAGTACAACACTGCACAAGCAAAGAAATAATAGTTTTCTTACAAATCATTTTCTCACGAACGAGACATGCAAACTGTTTGTTAGATGAAGCATTGTGTCGATCATGTATAATAGATACAATATTTACTGGCAAATAGCATTTTTAGTAGCAGTAGAATATGGTAGCATTTTTGTGTCGATCATGTGTAATAGATAAAATAACATTTTTAGTAGCAGTAGAATTTAGTAGCATTTTTGTGTCAATCATGTGTAATAGAAACAATAGTATTTTTAGTGGCAGTAGTTTCGATCATTTTTTTAAGTCGATCATGTAATAGGTACAATAGCATATTTTAGTGGCAGCAGCATTTTTGTGTCGATCGTGTGTAATATCTACAATAGCATTTTGAGTGGCAGTAGAATTTAGTAGCATTTTTGTGTCGATCACGTGTAATAGAAACAATAGTATTTTTAGTGGCAGTAGTATCGATAATTTTTTTATGTCGATCATGTAATAGGTACAGTAGCATATTTTAGTGGCAGTAGCATTTAGTAGCTTTTTTGTGTCGATCATGTGTAATAGATACAATAGTATTTTTTAGTGGCAGTCGCATTTAGTAGCATTTTTATGTCGATCGTGTGTAATAGATACACTAAAATTTTTCTGCAGTAGCGTGTGGTAGCACTTTTTGTGTCAATCGTGTGTAATAGATACAACAGCATTTTTCTGCAGTAGAAATTAGTAGCATTTTTTTGTGTCGATCATGTGTAATAGATAAAATAATAATATTTCATCACCAGAAATGTTTCGCCATAACTAGTTAAGCGTTTATTTTGGTATACGAGTATAAATATTATGAAAGTAGCTCGGATGTGGTGGAGGCATTAATGATCGTGTTTTAAATAAAATCTTATTTTTCAGCTGACGTCGTTTGGACGTGGAAACTAACCGGGAAACCAGAAGTCAGGAAGGGAAATACTTACATGAAGATTGTCAAGTTCTTCATGAGACCTGAAGTCGGAAACATGAAAGTTCACATCCCCAACGTATTTGGAAATAACCCTGATCTAAGTATACAATTTTACCTCGATTTCTAACTAACTATCGAGCCGTTAACTAATCCCGAAGATTTAGGCAGAGGGGACTGACCTCCTCAAACAACTCGGTCTTGGCACACATTCCTTGCTTCAGTCACATTCAAGCATCGTATCATACATACTCTTCTTCTGATCGTGTCGTGTCTTCCCCGAGTGACCTCGACTTCTTCCACCATTCACATTCACATCACATATATATATATATATATATATATATATATATCCTGCTCACACTCCTTTCGTCGATGAGCCTCTGCATGCCAAAACCATCTAAGAGTATTTTTTTAATCTTACTCATTACGATTTCATCAGCTTTCCTTTATTAATTTGCGAATATACACTTTTTATCACATTTTCGCCTCAGGGATCTCATTTCTAGAATTTTTTTGCCAATTCCATGTCTCACTGCCATTCAGCAGGGTTGCTATAGAGGCGCGACTCTAGCGACCTCCGCCATGAACATGAATATGAACGTTCGTTTGAACATCACTATAAAAATTATTGTTTTCCGTCTCCTCCGTTTGATGAAAGAAGGTTGAAAGATACTAGCATTCGTATATAACCTAAATTATCATTTAAAAATTTAAAAACAAGTATTATCATAAATTATTACATTGGTTTATTGGCCCTCTACGGACAAATTAATAGATTTTATTCAGAAGTGATTTCACGAAAAAAATAATCTCTATTACGACAGTATTTATTTTCAATTTAAACTCATAATTAGGAGGCGGGATGCGGAGGCAAAATGAAAATTCCAGAGCCGCTAATTATTAAAGGTAAAACAATAAAACTTTCGTTTTTTGACCGGTCTTATTTGTTTTATGGGACCAACAGGCTTAGCTATAAAAGATCATTTAGTTTTGGCCTATTTCAGCATATCGCTTGCCATATATTCCCAATGTGTTTGCCTCCGCCAGCCGCCATAATTATAGTCAAACGCAGTTGACATAACCCCAAACACTCATTTGATTTATTTTTCGTTACCGACCGCTTCGCGCGGCTGCTGTAGAAAATGAACTAATCCCCCCCCCCCCCCCCCCGCCCCTCGCCAGCCTTCCCCATTAATCCGGGATGGGAATAACATAAAGACATAACTCCAAAAACTCATTCGATTTATTCTTGCCGACAATGCCGACCGCTTCGCGCGACTGCTGTAAAAAAGGAACTAATTCCCCCCGCCTGCCTACCTTCCTGCTTCACCCGGGAAGGGAATGTTTTCCATCGCCCATGGAAAGTTTGAACACAGCATCTTTGAACAAGAATTGTTCAAAGATTGCCAAAGTTTATAGTGATGTTAAAGCGAACATTCATGTTCATGATCATGGTTTCGGTCGGAGGAGACCCTGCTTCAGGATTACCTAGATTTCCATTGATATATACACGTCCAACAGAAATAGATTTGGATTTTTAAAAAATTTTATATTCTAATGTTTCATTTATTTGTTTGTTGTTATAGATCAAATCGCCTATGACTTCTCTAACAACTACTGGCGGGTGATCTACAGAGAGCTGCTACCGATTGTGGAACTGACATGGGAGAAGATAGGAACTAGATACGCGAACGGAATCTTCTCGAAAATACCTTACAACGAGCTTTTTCCATCGCGTTCTTGATAGAATACGATGAATTTCTTTAATTATGTTAAAACTGTATCAATAGCTTCGTCCAGACACTCAACACAACGCACGTGAGCCGTAAATAAGACACACGAAGCTACTCTAAAAAGGTGACTTCTTCAATAAAGTTGAACATTTACCTCAAAAGAATTAAATAATGCGATGCATTCTCACTGGAGGAATGAACGCCTCTTTATGTTAGAACAGAGGTTCCCAATCCTTTTTTTTTCTCGTGGACCACTTTAAAAATTTTGCTGGTTTCGGTGGACCCCCTGCTGCAACATTTATACCATATTCCCAAAACTCGACACGCGTTGTACTGAATATTGTATATAATGCTGGAGTTGTGGTCTGTCACAACGTGGTGGGGGGGTTAATGTGATATGAGACTGGATGGGATATGGGTACGGGATGGGTCTCAATATGACAATTTTTCAGCGAAATACTGGTGTAGTATCTGCCTACTTTGATAGGTAAAGCCAAGCCAATATTTGTGTTCCTTACTATGGAAACCAGATAAATTTTCGTGGACCCCCACTTACAACTTGTGGACTCCCATTTTTTTATCACGCCTACGTGGACCCCTGTCGAGTCTTCCGTGGACCCCTGAGGGTCCACCTGGACCACTTTGGGAATCACTGCTTTAGATCATAGGTTGTCAACGTGAGCGATAACGCCCCCTTGTGGGCGTTTCAGACTATCAGGGGGCCGTAGAAGACCCAGAGAAAATTAGTGGGCGTTTCAGATTTTCAGGGGGGCGGTAAAAAACCCAAAGAAAATTAGGGGGCGTTGAGATGGCACAGTGAGGGCGTGGGCAGGTAAAAAAAAAATATGGTAAAAAAAAAAAGACAAAAAACGCGCCAATCACGTACTAACATGAAATATTATTGAGAATTGACACAATATAATGAATGAAGGAAGGAGGTAGCAACCCGGTACTTTAATTACAAAAGAATTGCTTTTTTTAACTTCCTAAACAAGAAAGTATAATAAATAACACAGGTATAATAAATAATAATAACGATAAAATCCGTGACAGTTGAACCCAGCCCTCGATAGACGACAATAATAAGTTTTGGCCTCGAGTCCGATTCGAGCCGCGGTCAACAGTGGTTGTGTGTACCTTACCTATTGCTTAGTGCCGTTCGCCCGTTCCCGTGCCTCATACAGATAAGAGATTATTGTTACATTTTATTTAATTCTGTTTATCGTATACTTATTTGTTTGCATTCCTACTTACGGCTAATCCGTTTTTGTTTGTACAGTCAATGAAATAGACTGCGTATTATTTTTTCAGTTTAATTTTTAAAAGTTAAGTTTTTTTTTATACAATGGAGGAAGACGAAGATAGACCTCCCGACCCAGGATCGATATTAGATTTTTCTGATTCGGAATCTACCACTAGCCAGGCTTCTATTACGCTTCCATCTCGTAAACGACGACCATCGCATAGCCTTTTCATCCCATCGAAAGTTAAAACTATACCGCCGATTCAACAAACCTCGACCTCTAACGACCTTAACCCCAATAGTAACACCCAGACAAGTACTTTAGCTAGCGATAATACAAAAAGTACTGACTTACTTTATCCTGCTTCCGCTTCCGGTCCTTTTATCGTAATTGTTCAGAGAACTGAACAAGGAAAACTTATTCATCCTTTAGATTTTGGAAAATTCTTATTTGACTCAAAAAATAATAACCTTGGTATTGTTAACGGTTCAATTAAACCGGAAGGGCGATATAAATTATCTATCGAGTTTAATACTGCCGCTTCCGCAAATGGATTTGTTAAAAAAATTGACTCGCTCTCAAACCATAAATATAAATCGTTCATCCCGTCATTTAACCTTACGAGAATGGGTCTTGTTCGAGGAATACCCACGGAGATCCCAGAGGCTGAAATTGTTGATGCTTTGAATAATTCCCAAGGAACCCCGAAAGTAATAAAAGCACGTCGACTGAACTACAAGGATTCTACTGATGGGAACACGATCTGGAAACCTTCCCAATCTGTTGTTGTTACATTTGAGGGACAATCCCTTCCGTCTCGTGTGTTTATTTATTATACCTCGCTTCCCGTCGAAGTTTATAAATTTCCAACTGTTCAATGCTTCAATTGCTGCCGGTTTGGACATACAAAATCCGTATGCCGCTCCCCTCCACGTTGTTACTTTTGCGGAGAAGGTCACCCATTTGATCAATGTCCAAAATCTTCCAATAATCCCATTTGCATTAACTGTTCGGGTGCACATACCGCGGTCAGTCTAGCCTGTCCGGAATTGACAAGACAGAGGAACATAAAACATAAAATGGCTACCGACAACATTTCGTACTTCCAGGCCTCAAAGTTATTCTCTCCTGCGAAAAAATCATTCGCAGAGATGACATCGTCCTCAGCTCCTTTCCAATCAACCACCTTTTTAAATTCAACGTCATCTTCTCACAGAGAAACCATTCTCAAGCCAGTCAAACCCAACCCAAAATATACTCCTTACCTTGATAAAAAACAATTGAATAATATTTTGACCAGCCCGAATGGGAATGCCAAATCTCGGACCCCCAATGGGTGTGCCATTAATAGTAATACATCCCCTCCTGCTCTCCCCGAAATATTGAATAATAATTCTTTTATACAAACTTTAATTACCCTTTTAATTTCTATCCTTACAAACAACAATACTGTACCGTCCAACGCTGCCGATTACATTAAATCTTTATTATCTTGCCTCCCCAATGACTTCGAAACTGAACAAAATTCTTCAGTGGAACAGTAGAAGCCTCTTCGCTAACAAATCTGACCTAATTCAGTTACTCGACGAACACGACGTTTCAGTGGCCGCCATTTCTGAAACGTGGTTAAAACCCTCCTTTCACTTAAGAATTCCGGGTTATTATTGTCTCAGACACGACAGACCGGATGGTAAAGGCGGCACGGCTCTGATAATCCATAATTCTATCCCGTTTAAACAAATTAATATACATACTCCCTCCGACGATATCCAGATAATAGCAGCTGTCTTATCTGATATCACAATATTATCAATATATATTCCTCCCTCTACCACTTTTATTGAAAATGAATGGGCACCAATCTTAACCCAGATTTGTTCCCCTTTTATGATCCTTGGAGATTTTAATGCACATTCCCCTTCTTGGGGTAGCAAAATAACAAATCGTTCTGGCCGCAATCTTTTAGATTTTATTGATACCCATAACCTATGTTTTTTAAATGACGGATCTCCAACCAGATTCACCCCCCCTCATCAACGGAAAAGTGCTGTTGATTTATCTCTTTGTTCATATTCGTTAGCATCTAAATGCTCTTGGGACATCCTAAACGATCCCCTCTCTAGTGATCATTTTCCAATTATAATCCGATTCCAACATCAATCTAACACTTATCCTCCACCAGTTAAAAATAATCTCAAATTTAGAATAAATGATGCGAATTGGAGCACTTTCTCTTCTGAACTAGATAACCTTATTAATTTAAAAAAAAAATCGTCCCCGGGAGACATCAGATTGCAATGTGAGACGTTTCCCTCTATGGTTATAAATGCAGCAGAAAAATCCATCCCGAAACGCAATGCGAACATTAAAATAAAACACTCTACTCCGTGGTGGGACGAGGAATGCACTCGCTCCGTCAACTCTCGTAAAAAAGCAATTTCCTCTTTTCGTAAGTGTATGTCACTAGAAAATTTTTTATCAGTTAAAAAAGCCCAGGCAGAAACCAAACGAATTTTGAAAAATAAAAAACGCGCTGGATGGCGGAAGTTCTGTGAGAACCTGTCTCCGGAAACTCCCCAATCTTCAGTTTGGTCTAGCTTAAAAAAATTCGGATCATCGTATTCTCCGCCGAGAACCAAGCATATATCAGAAGAAATTCTTATAGGATTTGCGGATAAAATAGCCCCCCCATCAGTGGCCGGATGTGAAGAAATGCCTTCTATTAAGCCATATCCATCTCACTCTAACTGGCTAGATGCTCCTTTCTCCATTGATGAGATGAAACTAGTAATAAGAACCCTTTCTGACTCTGCTCCGGGTCCCGATGGAATACTTAATAGTTTCATTAAATCATTTTCTGATATGGCGGTTGAATATTTCTTATCTCTTATTAATAATATGTTTGAAACAGGACTAATTCCGGATGATTGGAAAACTCAAAAAATCATTCCCATTTTAAAACCTGGAAAAAATCCATCTGAAATTTCGTCTTATCGGCCTATTGCTCTTTCATCATGTTTGATGAAAGTAGCGGAGCGGTTGATGAAGAACAGATTAGAGTGGTTTGTTGAAAGTCAAGATATTATCTCACCAAATCAGTATGGTTTTCGGAAAAAGAAATCTACAATGGATAATTTAAGTTTGTTCACAACTGATATCCGAGTTTCCCAATCCCTAAATTCTTATACATTGGCCACATTCCTTGACCTTTCATCAGCTTACGATGATGTTTTACTGAATGTTTTGAAAGAAAAGCTAATTAAAAAACAAATCCCCCCGAAATTAGTCCAATTTATTATTAATTTGCTCTCAGATAGGTCCATTATTATTGAGTCTTCCTCTAAATGCTTAAGGCGCAAACTATGGAGAGGTTTGCCCCAGGGTTCTGTTATTAGTCCTCTGTTGTTTAATATTTATATAAGCGACCTAGACTCAGTAATTCCTTTTTCTATCAAGCGTCTTTACTTTGCGGATGATATCCTTATATATTTGTTACATAAAAATATTATTCTTGCAGCTAAGGAAATGAATTTGGCTTTACAATATATTAAAAGCTGGTTGTCATTAAATGGGATGAATCTGGCGGCATCTAAAACAAGGGTCGTGGCTTTCACGCGCAAAAGAAAAATTCCCCAATTCTCAATTTCTTTTGATAATGTGCCTCTACAAACCGCTACTCAAATCAAATTCCTTGGTCTTCTTTTGAACCATAAACTTTCCTGGCTTCCACACATTCAGATAATTTCTACAAAGTGTGAAAAGGGACTTAATATGATGCGAGCAGTTTCCAGAGTATGGTGGGGATCTCATCCTACCACTCTTAAATTAATGTATAATTCCCTAGTTCGGAGCCACTTGGATTATGGCTCATTTCTTTTTGACCCACTCCCTAAATATCTAGATAAGAAAATGGAAAGAATTCAATCAAAAGCCCTCAGAATGATTATTGGAGCTATGAAGTCTTCTCCAATTAATGCGCTTCAGGTGGAATGTGTGGAGCCTCCATTATATTTCAGAAGGCAATTCCTTGCCAATAAATATATTTTCAAGGCTTTATCGTTATCACATCATCCTATTAAACAAAGTCTTAATAGGTTAAGTGTTAATTTGAATTCTAACAAAAGATTGAGAGAAAAACAATGTTTTCCTCTCTTAATTAAAAGTTTTCATCTCTATAATTCTCTATCATCTTCCCTCCAATATCTTCAAGAAGTTCCCAATCTTCCTATATACAATATTCCATTTAAGGCAATCACTTTTATGCCGAACACAATAACATCAGTCTTTCGGAAGAATATTTTATCTTCCCCAAATAAATTTCAAAATGTGGATGATTGCTTTAAAAGCATAGTGGCTTCGAAATTCCCTGGATTTTCCATCCTTTTCACGGATGGTTCCAAATTTGAAAATAAAAGATGTGGAGCATCTATATATAGTCCAGAATTCAACATCAATCTCACTTATAAATTACCGAAAGAAGCTTCCATATTTACAGCCGAATGTTTTGCAATTGAACAAGCGCTAAATCAAATTCAGGTTCTCAACATTCATCGAGCCTTACTATGTACTGATTCGCTAAGTGCTCTAACTAAAATTAGGTCAAATATTTTACGTTATCCGGAAGACAATATTATATGTAAAATAAAAAATCTTCTCAATTCTCTTAGTGAATCTGGGTTTGAGACGATATTGGCCTGGGTCCCTGCCCATTTGGGTATCGAGGGTAATGAGATGGCCGATTTTCTCGCCAAATCTGGTTCAGATTCCGGAACTATTCCACTAAATTTTAGAATTCCTATATCCGATGTCTTTCCGATTCTTAAATCCAATATGACTCGTGCCTGGGAAGAAAATTGGGCAGTCTCCAAAATAAGAACTGGATCTTTCTATGCGGGAATTCAAAACCATATCCCTGCTAAGCCATGGTTTCACGGTAAAAAACTTTCAAAACGATTCATTTCATGTATCTCGAGAATGAGAATTGGCCACTGTTCAATTGCATCTCACTTGTCTAGAATTAGAGTTTTAGATGATCCGTTCTGCCAGTGCGGTGTGGAAGAGGAAACCCTCGACCACGTTTTCTTTAACTGTAAAAACCATTCATCTTTCAAGAACATATACCGCCGGCTTATTAAAATCACACACCAGTCCCCCCTTAACATTTCATACCTTTTATCTCTTAACAATTCTCGTGTTCATACAGCTTTATGTAAGTTTATTAACCTGAATGAATTCAATATTTAATTTGTTTTAGTGATCTAAATGAGTCCAATATTTAATTTGTTTTATTATTTTCCCATTAGATTAACCGAAATTTCTTATCCATTTTAAATATTACCGGCACAAAGCACTCTCTCCAGGGTGAATTGCCTAAAACAAAAAAAAAAAAAAAGTTTTGGCCCATACACGATGTCTTATTTCATCTGCAATTAACCAACAAAATGATTTATGTTAAATTTATATAGAAAATGAATTATTTTGCATTCTGCAGCATTAAGATTGAGAAAAATAACAAAGCAACGCAGAAGTAACAACAAAGATAATAAATTTCTGTGTTGGGGTAAATAAGTAATAATTTTGAAGAAATAAATAAGTTGTGATTGAAGTATTACTTTCTTGATTTGTACACAGTTGACATTTATTTTGTTACATGAGAACGGATTGTTTCTACGACTTGTTCTTGAGTTAAAGGGATCGGTTGTGGAATGTTTGCCAGCCTCTGTATCTTCGAAACCCATGTTCTTTTTTTCCTTTCCTCGAAAAGAGTCCTAAGAGAAATCATTTTCTAATGAGGTAATGTAATTTTTTTTCTAAACCCTTCGGTTCGGGCCAATTATAAACTCTATCAAAACCATGAATTTGTATAGGATATTGATTTTTTAAATTGTGAATATGTATGTACCTGAGTAATATACGAAGAACAAAATATACAATTGATTTTTATTTCGTAAGGACCCCGAGCAAAGTTGTACACGAATAACTTTAGTTGCGGCGATAGTTCACTAACTAACTAACTAACCATCACGCCGTTTCCCCGCAGGGGTAGGCAGAGAGGACAGGCCGCCAAACAACTCGATCTTGGCACACACTCCTTGCTTCGTTCACATTCATACATCGTCTCATACATGCTCTTCTATTATTCTGACGCCCGACTCAAGTATCTGATTCACTTGGTCGTGCCATCTCTTCCTCGGGCGTCCCCGACTTCGTCTACCATTCACATTTGCGTCATATATTCTCCTTACACTCCTTTCCTCATTCATTCGCTCTACATGCCCAAACCATCTGAGCGTCCCTTTCTTAATCTTACTCATAACGCTTACATCAGCCTTGCATTCTTTGCGGATCTCCACATTTCTCACACGATCTCAGGGCCTCCTGTGTGGAACTCATGTAAAAAAAAGGGGTGCCCGAGTTCGTGGGATGAGGTTTGTCGGGGTATTGGCGGCGGAGGCGTTCTGTCCATCAGCTGCATTGGGAGAGAATATTTGGTGGAGTTTTTTTTTACTTCTTCAGCCGTACTCCGAAGGATGGATTCATACGTCTGTCACTCCTGGACACACTGACCCCCAGATTCCTATCTAATACCCTTTTCCTTTCCAGAATTTCCTCTTCTTCCTTTCCTAAAAAAAACCCTCTACACAGCATTCTCAAAGATGACATAGGCTCTGAGAGGAATTATTTTCCTAGTGTTAAAAAAAAACAACAATATTATTTATTACAATAGCGTAAACGCAAAAAAAAACTTTTTTTCGTGCTACTTTGGTAGTAGGATTTTATAATTAACAAGCTCAGACCCGTGAAAAACCACGGGATATTCTGATTTATAAATTACTTTCTAGATTAATACTTTATTGTTTGTCTGAAATCTTCGCACAACTGATTCCATTTTTGAAAATGATACTAAAATTCAAAACAATTTTATTGAATCAGATTTCACGGTTACAATAACCGTGCTCAGATAACCGAAATAACCATGTTTGATGTTAAAAATAATAACATTCAGTTTATTTTTTGGAGTTCTGTAAAGCCCTATAAATTCAAATAAAACTGTTTTACGTATATTGCTTGATAATTTTATGTATAAATGTAATTGTATAAATTATGGTAAATTATTCACGTTAAGTGATGAATGTCTTATTAACGCCTCCACAGTAAAATAAGCGTGCAAAAAACACAAAATTTTCTTCATAAAATACTTGTTAATCATACACATTTATTACTTGCCCTTTGAAGGAGGCTTGGTAGAAGTCGTGGGCTTAATTTTAGTGAACCTAAAGGTTAAACAAAGTCAGCATATTAAAATCGTTTTTTTCAAAAAGTTCACGTGACCCTCTAGAATTGTTGAAGCCTTCTTTTTCGTTAAAGCCACACAAAAATGCTCATCTAGGTATATTAAATTGATGCTGGTGCGCTTTTGGGTAATAAAAAACATGCCAGAGGCACCCTATTTTATTTCACTCGTTCGTTGATATTACACTTAGGACGGGTTGTTTCAAAAAATTTGATGAGTTCATCAAATATTTGAAGTTAATTTTCAGGTTCTGTGTAAGTTCTTTTCGAGTTCTGTTTTTTTATCATCATAGGCCAGCTGCTTCACAAAACTGAAATCATCACAGAACTTGAATAGAACTTACACAGAACGTGAAAATTAACGTCAAATATTTGACGAATATTTTGAAACAACCCATCCTTAATCTCTTCTGAAATTTGGCTTAGAATTTCGAATTTGATCGGTACTCTTTTATTTATTAACTAGCTTTTTTACCCGCGGATTCGCTCGCATGGGGAAAATTATTAAGGGGAAATAACTGTAGCGCTTGCACTTATTAATTATCCCCCATCCCCAACCCTCCCCCCTCCCCGATACGTCTCAGGGATCTCATTTCTACAGTATTCAGTCTACTTTCATCCTTTCTCTGCCAGTTCCATGCCTCACTGCCATACATCAGGGTAGGTACCAGCACTCCATTATGGACGGCAAGCTTCGCTTCTTTTGACAGATTTTTGTTGGCGCCAACGGCGTTCAGTCCTCCATTAATGGAGTTACCGGTATTTACCCGTCTGTCTTTCGATATCTCTATCAGTCTCTCCATCTCTCTTAAGTCTTCCATCTCTCGGCGATAGTTCAACTATTCAAAATCCAAACAAATTTCAAAAAAGTCTCCCCACTCTAATAAGTATCGCGTCGGTTGCCTCGTGTGAGCACCTCCATAGTATCCGGTGAATGGATTTTGTTTACGACGGAACTGTTGCCTGCAACTAAAGTTGCTCGTGTATGTCTGGAGTGCCCTTAAAACAAATGAAACTTTGTTAAAATTGCAAAACTTTAAAACAATGCCACTTTTGTGCGGTTCCATGTCAACTGAGAATAAAGTCAACTCAACACCTTTTTGAAAAGTTATTAAAAGCTTTGAAAAAAATAATTTTTAACAGCCTACAACCCTTACCTCATGCAACCTATTTAACCATTTTTAAAATATTTTTTCATCACTCATAATGACTTTTCTGAGTTGGTTTCATTCTGAGTTGTCCGGTCACCCTTTTGTGCATCTATCGTATTAAGAGGAACGACTACGCGGCATTTTTCGTATAAAACAAAAATTTGGATTTGAGGCAAAATCTTAATCAAACCAAAATTTTATTTCGATAATCATTAGTAATAAATTTGTTAATAAATTTGGTTTAGCAGATATCTAGCACGGACATGTGCTACTTTATTATTTATATTTCAAACACTAAGTTTTATCTGATTCTCTACAATTCACATGTTCGTCCTCACCTGGAATACTGTTCACAGGTTTGGAACCCGCGCTATATTGTTTATGTTAACAGGTTAGAAAGAGTTCAGGAGCGATTTCTCAAATTCCTCGATTTTAAATCATTCAACATATACAACTCTTACGACGAAATCGAGAAACATTTTCGAATCACGAAACTACTCAACAGGAGGCTTGTCGCTGATCAGATGCTCCTGTACAAAATTATTAACTCAAAAGTTGACTGCCCGGATTTGCTAAACAAAATAAATTTCCACACGTCGATTCGATATAGTAGACAAAATACCCTTTTCTATATTGATAGATGCAACACCAATTCCAATCAAAATGAATTTATGCAAAGGACATGTAACTACTATAACAACAAATTTGCAAATATAGACACACGTGCTGACGTATTTACTGCTAGTTACTGTCGCTACAGAACTTCACTGTATAACATTCTAGGTGCGAATAACACATATTCATGAATATTAATTAATTGTATCTAATATTTTTATATTACTTGCGTGGCAACTTTCCCTTAACTTTCCCTTATCCCTCTCCTCCCCTTACCCTTTCCAAACCAAATACCTATTGTTTTAGTTATAATCACACTTATTTTATTGTTGTGTATTGATTTGGTGAATTCAGATTTGTACTATTATTATTATTTTTTTAATTGCTGCTTAGTTCTGTTTTCTTTTCTTAATTTTTCTAAAATATTCTAGTTTACATTTAGTAAGTCTTGTTTCTAAATACCTATCTGTGAACATTAATAATTGGTCTGTTTTTTATCATCCTCTCATGTTTATTATATTACTAAGACTGTTTATGTTCCTTAAATAAATAAATAAATAAATAAATTTCAAATTATAAAATATCGCTCAAAATAATTTAATTTTGCTTTGTTTAGTATGAAAATATGAAACATGGTATTTAAAACAATCAAAATGTTTTTATTTTCAATTTGAATAAGTATTTTGGCCTTAAATCCAATTTGTATGAAGAAGGCCGCGTAGCTATTCCCATTCCGAAATAGGCACAGAAAATTCGTGTTACTAAATTACGTAAATAGCAGCGAAGAAAAAATATATTTTCACCTTCGAACGTGTTTGGTGTCGCTCAATGTCCGCATAAGTTAATTGGTAAATAATAATAACACATTAATAAACATAACAACTATTACACAGTGAATATTTGTGTAACAGATTCAGAATACTGGTTTCCGTGGATTTTATACTCAAGTCGCACCTAAGTTGGACACGGCTCTAACTGACTTTTTTTTCAAAAATGGCCTTGGAATGCAAAACCAATTAGTTTACTTGTTTCTATAACCGAAATAATTTTCAGAGCCATCTATGTTGTATTGACGTAGATAGGTAGTACTTGTATCACGAAGTTCTAACTTTAAGTTTTTAAAGCTTCCATTTATTTTGTTCTAACACCACTTTGAACCTTTTACAGTTGCCTTTTGTTCGTATTAAAACCTTTATTACGAGGCGCAGTGTAGTTTGTCACTTTAATTGGATAATAATTTTTATTTTTTATTTATTTATTTTTTTATTTTTTATTCTTCATTTTAATCACCCGCTAAACTGCCAAGGCAGTTTGTCAACAGGTCAATTTGACAATATTAATAAAACACTAAAACACAAAATATTATAAGAAAACACAATAGCAAAATAGTTGCAGAAAAATAACTTTTAAGTACCTACAATACAAAAGCATAAAATATACAGACAGACAGATATAACATAGGTAAATTACTGATAGATTAAATTAATTAGAATAGATAGATAGTATTTATACACAAGATTACAAACAATATCAGTACAAAAAGTTTTGACCCATTAGCCATTTTTTAATTTTTCTTTTGAGATCAGTGGGGCAATTGGATTCATCGGCATCTTAATAATAATAATAATAATATTTGGATGATTTATATAGCGCCGTTTTTGTGAAAAATCACCTCAAGGGCGTTGTGGGTTCTAACTTGCAAAGATGAATTCTCACAATCTATTTAACAATGTCTGATTTTGAGGTTCAATCAATTAACTAGTCAATGGTCCTCTCTTGAAATGGCAATAGAGAAATGTAGTTAGAACCTTGTGCAATAAATTAGTGTATCCTAGCTGGCTGCATATGATTTTATGTGCATGTTTAGGTATGTTTAGGTTATTGTGAAATGTTAAGTGTATGACTATATTATTATTATGTATTTAAATATTTTTCTTTCAAATATATTAAACTAAAATACTTTCCACAAGATTCTATCTCAAAATCGGATATCGGTAAATAGTTTATGAGAAATCGTCTTTGTAAATTTTGATACCTCATACCTCAGAACAAAGAAAAGTGAAGTTAGAACCCAGTCCAACCAAAGTGACCAAGTGGTATTATTAGGTACTATGCAGAATGGACTAGCGCCATCTATCAAGAAAATCTGAATAAAAGCTCTAAGCGTAGTTCAACCGATGATAATATTACCAACCGCACTCACGAACCTGCCTCCAGGTGTCGTTGCACGTATGTTCAACCAAAACTTCAGCTAAAACCATTGCACAGTGCCCAAGAGCCTGTAAAAACACCGTACAATAAATTGAAAACATGCTTCATTAATATGAATGATACCTAAAAAATATGTACAGTAATTGGCTCTTTCAAATCTCTTCTTTAGCCAAAGGAATTTTTTCAACTAGTTAATCTGTATAATCGTACGAGACCAAATTTGTCCCAACTCACGTAGGTCTCATATGAACCGTTGTCTCCCTTAATGTCATGTTGGTGTCCCTTAATGTCGTCTAAACGGTGGTAGAAAGAGAAAACTCCTTGCGTTAAACTATTTTTTAGTCTAGAATTTAACCACAGATAAAAATTTTATGTGCGCCTCCATGAAACCAAAGTTTTCGATGGCAATATGAGAAAAATGTAAAAAATTTCGATAATTTTTTTATTTTTTCATGAAACGACAAAAACGTGAGGTGAACGTAATAACGTTTATAATATATTTGTCTAGTAAAATTTGTGTGTGTTTTTCTCTTTTTTGTTATCAGTAATTTTAGATAGAAAAAACGTGAGGTGAGCCATTTTTAAAAACTTTTTTTACGTTTGTATTAAAAAATTGTAATATTTCAGATTGTTTCAAATAATAACATTTGAAAGCATATTCTATCACATTTAAAAAAAACTTTTTAGTTCTCTGATACATTCAGAAATACTCCATTTATTTGGATTTTATTGCAAAGCGGAAATTCTCTGATCTTCTGACAGATGCCCGAAACCAGAAGGGTTAAATAAAAACTTCATGCGCTGTTAATTTCAAAATAACTGATTAATATTACCTTTGAAAATTTCAGGAAAATTGATATAAATATATGTAGAAATGTAGAAATTATTTAGTAAATACTCCTGAATAAGTAATTAGATTTAAAACAAAAAAAAACTAATTTCCGTTGTGTCTGTCTGGTGGGTGAGTGCAATCATAACTCTGGTTCTATGAACTTCGATTTGTAAGTGTTATTGTCAGTAAGCCTCAATTTGTCAAGATTCAGAGCGATAAAAAGTACCTACCTTAAAAAAACAATATTTTAAGAGATGATTATTTTGATTTTTTTTTCAAAAGTGGAACTGATGTTTTAATAATTCGACAAGCGCTAGAGTACCCAGCTGTAATGTAATTTTTTTTAACAAAACATTATTTTCATTTTGTAAGCATTTTGGATTGTGTTTTTCTTTCAGGGTTGTTACGGATGCAAAAAAATTGACATCTGCGCATACGGATTATTAAAGGTTCACATCTGCGGATGCGGATGAAGATGTTTGAATTAATTGCGAATATTCCGCATTTGCGGATGCGAATATCCGTAAAACACCTGATTTATTTATTTAAATTTCAATTCAAAAGAGAGATTGCGGGATTTTCAAGGGTCTGCGCTTCGTGCTAGCATGCAATTAATGCATGCTAACACATGCTAACATGCATTAATACATGTTAGCACATGCTAACATGTAACAATGAATCCTGTATGTATATAAAAAGTAGTATTTCGTTAACTACTTACTTTACTTGCGTTACTTGAGAGTCAGTGACATACAAAACGCGTTAATTTCCAATTTCTCCTTCGTGTATTATTATTATCGATTCTAAGTATGCAAAACCGATCACCACGTGGTCCAGTAATTTAAGGTTGCTTCTCCCAACTCTCCATCGATGGGTGATGAAGATCATCCCCACCTGGGGGTGGGCCCCCTGCTGCAGGCCCTGTCCACCGGAGCCATCCCAGTTACACAAATCTTGTTATTGACAGCTCCTATACACATTCGGTATAGTTCCAGCAGACTCCGGTTTCTTGAATTACTCCGACACCAATCAATGAAGTTTTTTTAAATGCAATACAATACAATACGATACATTTTTACAACATGTTACACTTAAGGGTTTTCTTGACCATGTATATCTTTATCAGAAAAAAAGGATCTCTTGTACCTCATGGGCCACGATATTTACTTTGCTTTTATTTATTGCATAGATATAATATATATTTATTATTATTATTATTATTATTCATCTTTATTA
Organism: Glyphotaelius pellucidus; assembly: GCA_936435175.1. Classification (NCBI taxonomy): domain Eukaryota; kingdom Metazoa; phylum Arthropoda; class Insecta; order Trichoptera; family Limnephilidae; genus Glyphotaelius; species Glyphotaelius pellucidus. The sequence goes on along the minus strand of OW386539.1, from coordinate 5,873,240 downwards.
ACTATATTACAATTGGTGATATCTTGGTTTTACATCTATATTGATTATTTTAGCTTTGACTGTCTTACTAGGAACTCGTGTGCTGAGAGCAGGCGCAGTTAATAACACAAGCATAACATATTTTAGAAACAAAAATACAAATAACAACACAATGTTATATTTAAAATACAAGACGATGAGCATAGTACAATTGGAAATGAACACTTATAAAAAGTTTTCAAATAGGGACTTCCGAGCTTTGATAGTTGTTAGCGGCCATATTGTTGAAGCGACATCTGTCAAATTGGCTGTCATTTATTCAGTCTGTTTTGATAAATCACTATGAACGGATATAGCATCATATGAAAATGATAAAATTGTTTAAAATTCAATTAATTGTTTAATTAATTAAAATTGTTCAATGATAAAATCTCACGTGGAGGTGATGTGAACTGGCCAACGATATCGTGCGATTTGACCTCGTTAGACTTTTTCTTGTGGGGTTTCCTTAAGACGCAGGTCTATTCGAATAAGCCACAAATCACAGGGGCCCTCAAAGCCAACGTAACCCATGCCATCGGTCAAATTCAGCCTGATTTATGCGCCAGAGTCATGGAAAATTGGACATTTCGGATGCGCGCCACCCAGAGAAGCCACGTCGAACATTTGAACGATGTTATATTCCATACATAATGGCATTGATAGACCTTTCAAACAAATAAAAAAAATCGATGATATCTCACACACACTTTGTTTTACTTAAATTTAAAGATAGGAAGCGCTTAATGAAGACTCTTTACAAAGTGGAGGCCCAGAATATAATATAATCAGCTTGTAACAATGTTATATTATGTTATTTGTATTTTTAAATGTTATTTGTACAAACGTTTAAAATAAAAGATAATCAGCATTGCACCATTGAAAATGTATACGTAAATTGGTTTATTTATTTATGTCTTATTTTTTTTTTATCTATATCTTTGATGTTAGATCTGTTTTGGCTGATGATTCGACTAGAAGTCCCAATTATTTTTGACACTGGAAGTGCATTGTAAAAAATTATCTTAGTATATAATAATAATATAAAAGTATCGAAGTATCTAAAAGTATCAAAGTATCTAAATTTGGTCCCATGACAGTTGATATGCCGACAATTGGTCCTCCGGCGTACTTATATAAAATGGGCAGTCGCTTTAGCGAAAATACATTATACCTTACTACACAAAATATAACTAAATGACCCCCTATGGATGTGCAGAGAGGATGCACCGTCTAATAACAAAAGAGTTAAACATATTTTCATTCAAATGCATCAAGGAAAAATCTGCTTCTCTATTTGCTGTATGTACCAGTGCATAATAAGTACAAGCATGTAAGTACAAAAATTTGATACTGTGTATAAATTCCTTTGATAATCATACCAACTTATTTTTAAGGGTATTTTTGAAGTCGAACTGAATATCTTTTACGTTTTAAATTGGGAAATAAGGAACAAAAAAATTAAATTTTATAGTAAATATCGATTCGGGGGATCAATTGTTGGGGGATCAACTGTCAGACCACCCTAAATTTACTCAATATACAGGGTGTTAAGGGACGTACTTGACTTACTTTAATCAGTGATTCCTGACATTATTTGGAGTAAAAAATGAAAATAAAATTTTTGTCTCCGGTGACATTTTTGATGTTTTTTTTTTTCTACAAAAACATAAAAAATGGTAAGTGTTGGACAGTTGGAGGCGGGGTAAGGGGTGGGTCGGCTACTCGGCGGAGTGACCAGTGGCGACATGCGAAAAAAAAATTACGTTTGATTTTGAAGAAAAATTTTTTGAAAAAAAAAAAGTCACCAAAAAAAGTCACCGGAGACCAAAATTTCATTTACATTTTTTACTCCAAATAATGTCAGGAATCACTGGTTAAAGTAAGTCAAGTACGTCCCTTAACACCCTGTATACTTAAGTTTTTTAAGTGTTTAATTTTATTTCTGATTGTTCATTAACTCAGTGCAATACAGCGAGGAAATTTGGTAATTTTATTTGGTAAATAATAATAATAATATAATAATAATAATAATAATAAGTTTTATTCCAGGATGTGGGGAGGATAGTGCAATCCCACACGTCCCATATGATTGTACATATTTATATAATATATTTTATAACATTTTAAAACAACAGATTTTTTTTTTTTTTTTTAACATAGAATAGGAAAAAAAAACAAAATAAAAAAAAATATATATTTATATATGTAAAAATTAAATATAGAAAAATAAATAACTAATCAATTCTATTCTTCAAGCTCGGGCCCAGCGCTCACTCAGGAGTGGGGTTTGGTGCTGAAACGCTGCGGTCACCACTGCATTGTCGGAAGCCATTAGCCGCATCCTGGCTCCAGTGACCCGATGTCTCTTTAGACCGGCGAATCCGTGCAGTCCTAGTTCAGTGAACATTGTCGATGCACTGCTATATCTTCTGAATCCAAATATAATTCTGCATGCATCATTATATTGGATCCGGAGTCGTTCCATCGAGGTGGTTCGGTAGTTACACCAAGTTTCGCATGTATAAAAATACAATGGTTTTGCATTTGGTTTGCTATAAATTAGATGTTTTAAATTTGCTCTCATTTCCAATAAGCTTGCAGTATTCCTGATTTTTAAAGATTATTTTCTTAAAAAAATTTTAAAATTGAAATTTGTAACCCCGGGATTGGATAACCAAAACCTCTACCATATGCTATTCCAAGTGGTTTTTTACGTTTGGTGACTTAGTAGGGTGCCCGGGTTCAAGATGTGAGGTCTTGACGGCGGATGCGTCTGTCCGCCTATTGCGTGGCGGGCAGGATCGGAAGAGACTGGATGAGGGAGATCATTTGGCCTCTCCAGCAGGAATCTCTCGACCCATCTCTTTGCACCGCAGTAGGAGGGATGGATTCATACGTCCTTCAATTTTTGACCCACTGACCTCCAGATTTCTACCCCCCTCATACTTATTTCCTTCCTAGAACTCCCTCTCGGAAGGAGAGGGAGTTCTTTCTTTTAAAAAGCCCTGAGGGAAATTATTCTGTGCCTCCTGTTTGGAAAATTGTAAAAAAAAAAAGTTCCTCGGGGCATTCCCCCTGACGCCTGCACTCTAAAGATTGCAATCCGTCTGCTAAGATAGGCGACCACCGTTTCTCCACACAGACAAGGGTTTTCATCAAGTATCTTAACGGTCAGATGTGGTACTTAAACAAAAAAGTTAATTTTAAAGTCTTAAATATGTGCACTTCCTTCTTCCTCTCTCGAGGCCCCGTGGCCCCAGCTGTACAGCCTCTACAAACTGCTAATCCGTGCTTTAAATGTATATTTTCTTAAATATGCGCGCAATATTGATATTATCTGTGTCAAAACAATATCAATAATGCATGTATTGTCACATGTAACCCAGATGATTTATTTTGATTGATCCTATGAATGCGCACATTTACAGTTGTTATTTAAATGAGTGCAAATCATATCAATTTGCATGCTGTTTGTTTATGCTTGTAAATCTATTAACCGGTCGTTAAGTATCACAATGTCTGGCTCTTCGGAGTATTACCATACAAGTTATAAGCTTCTAGAACCCTAATATGACTCATCATACTTTAAAATTCTTCACATCACTAGTGCAAGGGGTATTCATCAAAAAGTCCAACCAACACCTCGCATTTCAACGAATTTTGGTTCATTACGTAACCTTTTTCACATGTTCTGAAGCTTCGATTTGAGTATCGCGTTTTGATTTAAGTAATGACGCGGATAAATTATTGTTATTCGTTTTCGCTCGCGGACATTCCTGTGGTATCGAAATAATAATAAAAAAGCACCGTTAGGTACAGGAAAATGTAGCACTGTTAAAAACAGCGAAACCTAACACATTAGATTAGAAATGTGACTCATATCTCTAATCAATAGATGAATTAAGCGGGGCTCTAGATTCTGATGAGTGGCGTGCAATTTATGAACCCAACTCAGGAAAATCAGTGCATGCCCCAAGTAGAACGAACTTTAAAAAATAATGAAAAAAAAAACAACTGAAATAACCGATTGAATTCTAGTTATCCATTTAGTTGAATGTTTTGTAACATCATATGATAGCTACCCACCGTTTTTAAATATTTTCAAAGGAAAATCGGTGTATTATGAGTTCTTCAATACGAATAGAACTTGCTTAATATAAGGTTACCTACTTATTATTTTTAACACTATCATTAATCATGTTTTTTATTTTCCTGCTTTTAATCGGCCGACCTCTGTAGCACTTTCAATGCAGGGTTTACGTCGGAAGCGGTGGAAGTAATTTCCCTCCAGCCGGATATTGTGCAATGTAAATTAAAAAGTATATTATATATTTTTCTTTTATTTATTTACTTACAAATTTTTTTTTAACATTAAAAGTGATAATCTTATGTAAAGTTATACAATAATTCATTATTATTCTACTACTTCATAAGTTGAGCTCTAGGAGCTCGTGTTTATGGGTGGATATTATTAACATGCAAAAAAATAATGTTCTAATGAAATATGTAAACAATGATCAAAGACTTATGAAATAAATACAAACATTATTTGACATTGGTATACAATTTAGAAAAAAATAATACATAATAAAAACAATAACAATTTAATAAAAACAATAACAATACATATATATTTTTTAATATTAAATATTACAGATTAAATTAGGGTAAATTAAGGGTACAATATATCATTATCCAATTTAAGGGACTTAATTTGCTTTTTGAATTGTTCATATTTCAATGTTTCGGTTATACTAATTTTGTTTTCGGACAATAAAATATTGTACCATCTCACACCTAAATACAAATTACAAAAAAAAAATACAAAAAGTGGTGCCGAGCCGTGGTTGTTCTAAGCATAGGGATGGCTATTAATAGCCATTAGTTTTTAATCTATTGCTTATGCTATCTGGGGGGTGAATTTTTTGGATAAAATATTATTTATAAATTTGATATAATTCATTTCTCTTATACAATTCTTTGATAGATGGTACTTCATTCAAATATATATTCACAATGCGCATTTGTTACCTAATTTTATTTATTTGCTTTCGGTATCGACACATCCGTGTCATTAACTAGCGTTCTTAAAACTAAAAAAAAAATTATACAATTACAGATATTATTAGATTAGTGGAAGTGATAATTTGAGGGAAGGGGGGGGGGGGGAGAACGGTGGGAGGGAGTTGAAATAACTAGGAATCATGGTCAACAAATGTGCCATTATTTTGTTAGCCAAATTCATTTTTGATTTATTTTTTTGTTTTTTTATTTCTAAGGAATTGTGTAGAAAGCTGGATAAATGTGATCTGGTAAATTGAGGGTTATTTTTAAAGAAAAGTCGCGTTTATAAAGAAGTTTTTGAATAAAACTCTTCAAAACAAAATATTTATGAATTATTACAAAGTTTCTGTCCAAAAAATACAAAAAATAAATGAAACACATAAATTAATCATCAAAACAAAGTATATAAAATAATGAACTTTCTTCCTCCTGAAATAAATAATAAGACCTCCGATGACTAAGTTTTTTTAGATTTATTTTAGTATAAACAAATATTCGCTTGTAGGTCAATCTTACAAAATAATATAATATATCAATGAGGTCAACAGGCTTTTTGGACAATAAAATAATCAGAACTCAAACCAATTGATTTAGATTCCTGGAACTGAAGAGGTGCGGCAAAGCTTTGTACGAACATATTTGGGAGTCGTGAAAAAAGTGAGTGATATTCTTCAGAGGTAATATGTATTTTAAATGCCACAATTAATTTCATGATTAGTGACCGATTGTGGGATGTCAAAAGACACCAGTACTATCTATTTATTTATAAGAAATGACTCACATATTAAATATTATCTGCAATGAAATGAGGTATTAGCCGTGAAAAATCGCGGGCTTTGTGAAGCTGAAAGGTTATGTAAAAAAACACATCAAAACAAAGACAATTCGCTTGCTGAGGATTGGTTTGTACTATGTCCACAAAAATTCGTATTGAGAAATAAAATTTTTAAAGTTTCAAAAAATTATATTTTTGTTTCCCTTATTTCAAATTAATTGTTATAAATATGTTTTTAAAATACAAAGTTTTATCTATCTATAAATAAAAGAACAACGTATTTGGTTGAATTTTTAACGAACTAACATATACTTCAATTCACAGCTTAAATAAAACCCAAAAACACAGGAGTACACACCCATCCTCAGCAAGCGAATTATTGCTGTGCAAAATATTCACAGCAGCAATCTTTAATAACCACTGGCTGTAAATATTTTTCTTGGTCAGTTATGTAACTAAACAAATTATGTCTCAATTTTTGACGCATCAGAATTGAGACAAAATTTTGTTCAGTTCCAATTTTGAAAATGGCACTTAACAATAGACACACAACCGAAATAAATATTTTTGATGATGTGTATATTCAGTTCGGCAAAGTTGACCAGGGCTATAGCCTACAGGGTAGTGATAGCACTGATTGCCCTGATGATGGTCGACCGCCGATAGGAGAGGCCAGGTGAATAAGAAGATATCTACGCAAATATTGTACAAAAATAACAAGAGATTGTCATCAAAAGAGCAAATGTTTTTTGTGTATACTTACCTTTTAAGATGAAGCTATAAGTGAAATCCTAGATACTATTAAATTCATCTTTACGACGAATCGGTTTACATTATGAACATCAAAAAATATGTTACGGAAAAATTGAAGCTTTTACTAGCTTTTCTATGTATTGGAATTACAATAAAATTATTATTTACATAGCAAAAAATATAAGCGTAAACCACTAAAAAAATGTTTTTTCATGTCTTAACTATGAAGACAAAAGAAATAATTTTTAAAAAATACCCCTTTACGGCTAAGACTATTTTTGAGGTTTTGTATGTTCTAACTTTTTTTCATTCTTATAAAATTATGCACAAAATAAATAAAAATCACTTTTTCGCTTACTTGCCTCATGCAAATACGAAGTACGATTTTAAATTTTGTAGGCATGAGAATCGAAATATTTCTAGCGTTTATATTCCTCTTAACGGTAAATAGTTTTGTTGTAACTTTGCAATTATTCTACGTGACTTAGGCATTTATTGGTGAAAAGTGACTGTTGCATTCAAAACTACTAACGAATAACGGCTTCAGATGCAAATAAAATCGACTGTAAATACTAGAGACGAAAGCAGACTAATGGTGTTTGTTGGAATTGATTGATAATGTGTGTAGGAAAGGCAAAGTATGCAATGAAAAAGGATAACCAAACACTTATCACTGTATCTTTGCGAAGGAACACACGACAAAATCTATATATAGTTATAAAGTTCCACCGGTCAAATTCCGAGATGGTCAAATTCCTTCTTTTTAATTAAAAATGAGATTGTGTACCTACACGAAAAACACCCACAACTTGCTTCCAATGCATGTTTTTTTATTTTATTTATTTTATTTTTTTATTTAATATTTATATGTTTTTACAATAAGAATACATTTTTTTACATGCTAAACAGAGTTGTAAAATTAATATAAAAATAGCCTCTCCTCACCATAAAGAGACAAGGCTCTTGTGTCTGGTGAGGGAATTCATACTCAAGTATATATATGTAATCATTTGAGTAAGTAAATAATAATATTGCAACTAATAACAAAAGATATGTAAGAAAAACTCGAGATATCAATAAATTTTAATTTATGTAATTCCAAATCTCCTTCTGTTTCAAAACAAATGCTCTCGATTTTGCATTATTTTTCTTGCCATTGTTCCAAATTTCAAATACTTTTACAGCAAGGAGAAGGTTAGGGATAAATGAAATCCCGCTAGGAATTAAGCATTTTCTTATTTCATATTTAAATAGTGAGGTTTTATTGTTTCGTCTGAATAGTACATTTCTACTTAAGTGAGTACTGGATAACATTGGTTTACGAACGACACGATTATACAAGTATGCAAATATACGGTAGCATGTAAATACTAGAGGGTTACATATCACTTGTTTGTGAACTTCTCTATGATACTAGAGGGTAACCACAGCCACCTTCGTCCAAGGTACTAAATTTAATTGAATGACCCCATATATCTAGCATACATATACCCCGGAGATTATTTTACAACAAACCATAAAACAATTCGAGTCTACTCGAAAAGTCAAAAGAATTCTCAGTAGGTATGCGACGAAAATCGAATAATAATAATTTTTCAAAATTTGCAAATCATCTAATTTCCACGGATCACACTTTTAATAAGGACACAGGGGTTAAAATTCTTCACCGTAGCAATAAAAGCAAAAAATTAGATAATTTAGAAGCACTTGAAATTAGAAAATCCCTAAATAATAATTGTAGTATTTATGAATAATCAAATTAATTTTTTTTTTTTTTTCCAATTTTAAATTTATTTCCAGTGAACCGCTCTGTTCTTCCCGGAAATCCCACAAATAACCCCACCCCCTCGCTTACCTCTCACTCACACACCTAAAATTTGTATGTCTGACAATATTCTATGTCTACGTAGATTAGTTACAATATTCTCCTGAAGAAGGAAGGGTCTTCCGAAACCGGTAGAGTGTTATAAAATAAAAGTGGTCTAAAACAAATTTATGTGTTTTTATTGTAAATTATGGCGAGCCACAAAGTTAATGCTTTTTACAAATACATTTTTCTCATTTCTAATAAACACTTTTCACTGAAATTTTCCTTCCCCGGGTTCTTAAAAAGAGAATGTTTTTGACATTCTCACAATACAATTCTTTATTTTAAGCTTTCAAAATAAAAATAAAATGTTAGTTTCGGTTATGTGTCTGTCTGTAACTTTGGCTCAAATTTTATTTATTTTTATTTTTTTATTTATTAACAATTCTTTTGGTACAGTTGGTAAAATTTTGTAATACAAACTTTTTATATAAACAGTTTTATAAAAGTAGAGAATAACATAAATAGATTAGCAGATTAACCAAAAAATCCCACATAGGCATCGCCAGTTCGTGGGTATACTTGAGTGTTTTTAAGACAGATAATTATTACTCATAAACATACAATATCTTGTAGAAGTTTAAAAAAGTAAAAAAATAAATTAAATTAAATACATAAAAAATAGATTCAGTGTTTACTGAAATACATATTCATAAGACATGTTCATAAAGATTAATAAAATTTTTGTTAAGTTCCAGCTGGTCAGATGTTACAGCAAGTAAATGTTTGTGTCGATGGTATTTATCCAAGACTTTAATACATTTTTATACTTGCTGTAGGTGGATATATTTTTACAATCAATTTCTGTAGCCTTATAGAAAGCATTATATATTTTTGGTGTAATAAAATATGCATGTCTTTGCGCAAGCCTAGTGTTAAACCGTGGAACTTCAAATAAATTGGAACTGATTGTCCAGGTAGGTACCTACCGATAATAAGAAAATAATATAATTATATCCTTTTTTTGAAATGTGTATTTCTTTCGTAAAAATTTTGGAACATTTCGTGATTTTTGCTAGACTTTTTTGATCCTCCAGTAGATATATGAAGGCTTCTGCCCAAATTTTCGGATAGTTTTAGAGTCCATTGATTCTAAAGTGATCAAGTATTTTCGAAAACTTACTCTTTTGGCAGTACTCCCCTATTTTTCATCTTCCATTAATTTATTTCCAATGATTAATTGTTTTTGCCAGGCGATTATTAAGGGTTGATCCTGTATTGTTCTTTTGGGTACAGAATATTTTTTACTTACCTTCTAAAGGAAATTTCGCACCACAAACACGGCCTTGTTATCAAAAAAATTTAAGTACTTACTTTAAATTTTACAAATCCCTCAATAATAATGTCCCGTGATTTTTCACAGATTATTAATTAATAGTTATTATTATTATTAATACTTAAATGATTTTACATATTCGTAAAAAGCATTAACTTTGTGACTTGCCATATAAATTTGTTACAGACCACTTTAATTTTGTTTTATTCACACTTTACCGGTTTTAGAGGAACCCTTCCTTCGTCAGAAGAATATTAGAACAGGATATCGACAGAATATACGATACAGAATATTGACAGACATATACACAAATTTAAGGTGTTTGAGTGGGAGGTGAGCAAAGGGGGAGAATGGAGCAATGAAGAAGGGAACAGATCATACTGTTAATAAGGACACATGGGTTAAAATACTTCACGGTAACAATAAAAGCAAAAAATACGATAACTTTGAAGCACTTGAAATAAGAAAATCCCTAAATAATAACTCATATTTTTTTATCTTGAAAATATATTATAGTATTACAGATCTTCCATTAAAAGCATTTGCTTGTGGATGGAAGAATAGTTTATATTTTATATACATACAATTAATACAGTCACGTGTTTAACATATATAGATACAGTTAATCCAATCACATCGCAATCAAGATCCTTTAACTAAAAGACAGACTTCCATGTATTTAGTAAGAAGAAAAACAAGTATAATTTTTAGTAAGACATTCATATGGAAATAGGGGAAGCAGTCTTCCTCTTGATGATTTTAAAATACTTTTTGATAGAGTTCAACAATTTTACTTCGTCACTAATGTTTCTGATTTCTACTGGTAGGTTAAAAGGAGTATTTTCCTTGGTGTATATAATGATGTTGGGCAAAAGATGTGTTTATTTTGAATAATATTTTGGATAAACAAATTAATTTATCTTTTAGTCCTTTTTTAGACATATTTCCAATAAACCGCTCTGCTATTGCAGAAAATCCTCCAACTACCCTTTCCCCATTGCTCACCTCCCACTAAAACATCTAAAATTTGTATATATGTCTGTCAATATTCTATACCGTAGATTAGTTCTAGTTTCTAATATTCTCCTGAAGAAGGAGGGGCTCTTCCGAAACCGGTAGAGTGTGAATAAAATAAAATTAAAGTGTTCTGTAACATATTTATATAGTTTTATTGTTAAATGATTTGTTTATTTATTGTTTTATGATTTAATGATGTGAGGTCACCCCAGTTGTGTGGAATTCAATCTTCGTAGGTCAACAAACGCATTCAGCATTTATCCTCAGAATGTCATTCAGATTGACTGATGGGAATAGGCGTGGTACTCATTCCCACTACCCATTGACAATCACACTTTACTCTTATCCAAATCGAATTAGCTTCAGACAGATTGGAATACTTGCTGCAGATGAATATAGATGGGATTATAACAGGGACTCTCCGTCTTTCTGTCGCTCGGACTGTTATCTCTGATGTCATCTTGCGCAGAACTTTAATCATCCTGATCTTATCTTCAAACACGTGTTACATGCTAAGATATTTATATATTTCACATCATGTAGGTAAGTGGGTATAACGTAATATGCAGTTGCCTTTTCTTTTGATTCCAACCGCCTGGAGCCATTGAAACCATGACATCCCCAATTGGGGCATGTGAGGCTGAAGGTAGCGGGAAGGGGGAGGAGATGGGAAGAGTAAGGTGGGAAACACGGCTAAAGCCATTTCAAGCAACGTTTTAATTCTGAATGGTGGTCTTCCACCAAGACGATACTGAGAATATCTTCCACTCTGGAAATGTACGTTATATTATTTTAAATTATTAAGTTGTGAAAAAGCACAATTCAATTAATTAAAATTTAGTTGCGCACGCCGGTCCTTATGTGTGATGTAGGTTCATTATTCTTCCGACACTACTACGTGTTTCCGGACATATAACGCACCTATATGTTATTATTATTATTTATTAAAATTTCCTGGACACGAATAATATGACCAGATTTCATTTAACTCTTTAAACTTTTCATTTAACTCTTTTATTTGGCAACTTTGTGATTGAAAACACAATGATATTATTATCTCAGACGACCGTGAAAATGGCAAGTTCTAGCTTTTCGAAGTCACCACATTTTGAGTAATGACTCGAAGGCGAATGAACTTTAAAAAAACAAACACACTTACAAAAATGGCGACATTTACTAAATTCTAAGAATTAAACTCAGGTAGAAGTCACCTCTACTCACGGTAACTACTTATTATTAATATGCACCAGAAATAAAATATGCTTGAATTTTTCACAAAAACAGCGCTCTACAAATAATGCATTTTTTATTATTCGAAAATAGTAATTATCTTCGCCTTTGTTACCTTAATACCATTTTTTTCCGCAGGGTATGCAAGATGGAGGGTCACACTACTCTACTTTGGGACACATTCGTAGCTTCATTTACGTTCATATATCGCTTCATAAATACTCTTCTATTATTCCGTCTAAGAAATCGATTCACTCGACAGTGCCACGTCTTCGAAGAGTGTCCCTACTTTTTCCTTGGTGTCATCTTCTTCGTCCACCCGCTCCTCATGTTCTAACCTACCATCTAAGCTACTCTTTCCAAATCTTGTTTTTGTAGGTAATAAATACCTAATTGGAGCACTATTGAAGACCCTTTATTACTCTTTTGCAAAGGATCACAGAACAACATAAAATAAGAACCAAAAAGGGTCAGTGACGGGTTCATTGGTCTATTCAAAATATCTCGCAAAATGACCTTCGTTTGGGAGTATTCCGAGAACCTATCAAGTGGGAGGGGAAGGAGGTTGGGAAAGATTCTGATAGCATCTGATCGTGGCTACTCTAAAACGCCTATTGATCGGGTTTGCAAAACAACATTATTTATGAAACGGATCAAAATCAATGATGATACATTCGGAGTATCTAAGCCATTTTTCTTTTGAATTTCAGTTTGACAGCGTTTCTCAAACTTTTATGTTCTGATAATTGAAAAAAAATGGTGGAGATGTTTGTGAGCAAATTACCAAAGTAATCAATACTAAATTATAAATTAAGATTCATAGGATTCATGTATTTCACCATCCTCTTGATAGCTTCTCCATGGGATAACGTAAACTACATTAAACAAATAAATACTCGCGATAGGTAGAAAACTCGGCTAGCTTATCGGATACATAGGTTCGATTACTAAACTCGGACTTTTTAAATAAACAAATCGTATATCGTAAATCGAAAATATAACTTATCTTATGGTTAAACTATGAAGGATGGTGAAATACCCCCCTTAATGTATTGGTATAATATTCACAGTCCTCTTCGCTAGGAATTCCTGTTCCTTGGTGGGTTGTAATGTTGGGGTAAAATCATTATTTTTATGATTTCTTCATCTTCATGTTTGTTGACTGTAAGTTGTTGCATTACCACATATTTTTTTATGATTTTCTCATCTTCATGTTTACTTGGTAAACTGATCCACGATATTTATAAATTTAATTTGGAAGGGCACTACATAATTTTGTGGCGTGGATTTTATGGTTTTTCTGGCCAATATTGTAATTTGCCGAATTTTAAGAATATTTGAGGTGTTTGTCCTTGCATTGAAGGTGTATTGATCAGTAAGGTAATCGTTTTCCTTTAAAGTTGAGTGAACCATTTTTTGAGTAGAATTTTATAATATAGTATTTAAAAAATATATTTTGACCGAGCTCTCGATTAGAATCTTTGCTTAATCTCCGATTCTATATCCATTGTAATTTTATCAAATGTTAAATAAAAGTAAAATATTTTAAAATATTAGTAAAATATTATTCCCAGTCTAATCTGAAATGCGTATTATTTGTAATATTATTCCCAGTCTAATCTAAAATACGTGTCCCTTTAAAATCAAACAATTTTTTAAAAAATCCATGTAAAGATTAATATGATAACATTTTAATAGACAATAATATAAACATAAAAACAATAAAATGGTTTTTTAATAATTCAACGTGAATATAAACTGCAAATTAAGAAAAATTTGTACCAGTCTGAAGATGGCCTTAATAAGCTGAAACCGGTTACGGTCACACATAAATTAAGGCAGTATAGAAAAAAAAAACAATTTTTCTTTCTTCATATTTCCAAAGTTTATATTCAAAAATATCTCCTTAAAAGGATTTTCGAAATCCACGTTATAACCATTTTAAAGTCGCGGTTTAGATGGAATCTAACCAGAATCTGAATAGAACAAAATTTTAGACGCATTTTTCTCAAAACTTCTTCTTTCGGGACGGTTGACACGATATCACAAGTTCTACGAAATCATTTTGCTTGAAATTTGGTGTGAGCCTTCTCTATACATTATTCTATGGCGGGAACTAAAACTATAACAAAATTTCAAATTTTATATTTTAAAAAAAATTGGAAAGTTAAAAAAAACCGGTAAAAAAATGTTTTTTTATTTTTTATTTCAGACAGCCGCCAATAAAAATAATTTTGTTGCGAAAAATAATTTTCTTTGACTTTTCCTTAGTTCGGGCCATAGCCGCATTTGTTTGGATTAAGATTTTTTCTTTTCTTTTTAGATTACTAGGAGGGTTGCAATCGTGTCAACCAGGACGCGCCATTTTTTTTAGACCTCCCACTTCAACACCCTGTAACTTTTTGAATTTTGAATTTTTTCGTTACATTTTTTTAATGTTTTTTTTAATGTTTCATCAATGTTTGGTAAAATAATGGCTTGTAAAAATATTATGGTTTTTTATTGCACCTGAAAAAATCTCTACAATTCGCTTCTAGACTAGAATACCCCCTTAAATGGAAATAAGTTTTATTAAATTATTATAATGGAGTTCTACCACGAATTATCAGTATCAAAAATAGAAATATGAAAAAGAGCTTGGTAATTTTGTTTATAATGTGCTTTTTATGTGGGATTCCCATCAAAGATATTCGTTTTTATTTTATTTCTGAAGCAAAAAAATTCTCTCTGATTATGGAATACACTCAGCTCTTATTGGCTGTAATTAACAGCCAACCCAAATACTTTTATCTTGCCTCAACTTATTCACAATTAACTATAAAACTTTGATTCTTCAATGTTAGTCTAAAACAAAACAACCCATAAAAATAAATTTATTTATTTTTACCATGCTGTGAGTGAAACAGTTTTGACTTTCCACGATCCTACGCATCGAACAATTAATTGCGCCATCTTTTTGGCCGGCTACTAGCCAAGTTCAGAGAAAAGTGTATTATATATATAACGAGTCTATCTGCCAAGTTTCAGCTTGATCTTGATTGAAATTAACCCACTTCCAGATTTGCATTAATTCATTCATTCAAGAAAACAAAATCGAAATTCAAGTAGATGTTTTAAAAATAGAATAATACTGGAATATTTGTATTGTAACCCGTAGTAAGTAGTGGTCACTAAACAAGTTACTGCCATGTATATTGTATGTCACAACCTAAAATTAAGTAAACGGATGCTAAACTTACACCGTAGGTCCCTAAATACGAACAAAGTGCAAATATTATAACCAGTAGATACATAAGATTGTAAATAATAAATTAAAAAAAATGGTGAAGATGTTCGTATTAGTTCGTTCAAATTAAGATCATTTTAATTGCGGAATAAATAGTTCTTAATTAAAATGTGATTTTAACCTGAGTTATTTTCGTTCCAAAAGCAACAATTTACAACTAAACCTTTATTTTATAGCTTTTAAACACCATCGAAGGAAGCGCTAAAGTTTAACGATGGCTGCTAAAATGCAATCTAATCCCTTAAATAATTATCTACCTCAATCATCATTAATTTCCCACAAAAGGGTTGCAGATTAATTGCAGTCAAAAACCTTTTCATAATGAAGGGATTAAATAGAGTCATTATACTTTCAAATAGCTGCTTAGTAATAATCACAACAAACTCTTGAATACCGATTACATACACGGGAGCTTATATTAAAAGTAACGCTCAAAATTTTGGTCTGTTTGCGAACTTTGGTAAGGTTTTTTTAAAAAATAAACACAAAAACAAATATTAAGGCATTTGACATGACTATAAAATGTTAATTCGAACATAAAATCCAATAAAAGATACTCAATTATTTATTGCTTTAAATTTAAATGTAATTTTTATAAAATCGAAACCAATTGTGTGCAGAAGCAAGCGATAAAAATGTTTACAATCCTCTATCGAGTATTTTCCAACTTTTCTTTTTTTGACGACCACTTAATTCCCCCCTTTCCTACCCTTACATTCATTCATCAATTTTATTATTCTTCCGATTTGGGTTTGCTCTTCACTCCTCGCCTTCTAACAATTAAACAATATTCCCTCTCCCACTGTTAATCTAAATTTAGCTTTTGTATACGATTCATCTTTATGAAGAAAACATTGTTCTCGAAATGTGTAAACCGGCGCCCTATAATATACGGCATAATTGTCTAGGGAGGATGCTCTAAAACTATATTAAGTACGCTACATTCATCGCACGAAGGACTTATATAGCGACATCAAAGTGTTTCTCGTTCTCAGATAGAACAACTGTCTGTATATAAATGTGTAAATGCGTAAATGTATGTATGTGCGTATGTATGTGTACTCGTATGTAAACATATACGTATGTAAGGGTGTGCAGGTATTTGTATATGTATATATTCATATAGTTTTATAGGTGCACACATGTAAAACTATAAACAAAAATGATGTATTTGAATATGATCTAATAATCTTGTGCATGAATTTTCTCTTTTCTTTTTTATTTTCTCATTCTATTATAATTTTTCAATTTTCAACATGTTTATATATTTAATTCAATTGTTCACACTAGACACCACAAAGTAACTATATCCCATTGATCAGACATGATGAATGAAACAGACAGCCGCCTAGTATGGTGACGTATCATATATATGAAATAATATCATATTTTAACAAAAAAAAAATTTACTTGTGACATTTTCAAAATTGAAACTGATTTTTCGAGAATTCAGACTCTCCAATGATGTTTCACTGCTTTGTGGTTGTTCTTTTAAAATTACTTCTGTTATACATGTATAAGCTATATACATTTTGAATGTTAACCGCTCTTTGTGTAGAAATTTCATAAATAAATAATAAAATACCTTTCCAAATTAAAATAATTGAGAAACCTTTCCTGTTTGTTTTTTCGTTACTGAACTAGTGTGAATTTTTTCGTTTAAATAAGGAGTTGGTAGATCAAATTTAACGTTCTCTCATATCAATATTTCTTTTGCGAATCCAATTTACCGTTAAAAAGGCTAAAACATTCCCCTTTATATGTATCACGTCTCGTAAAATTTAATTTGTGTTCAACAATTAATTTTTAGTAACTTGATACGATAAGTTATTTTATTTAATATTTATGATAACAGTGAAAGAAACATGTTACGTTTTTTTTATTAAAATGGTTTAACCATTAAGAGGAACGGCTGCGCGGCCTTTTTCATACAAAACTTAAGGCCAAAATACCCATTCAAACTGAACAATTATTTTTAAATCAAAAGGTATAGCAAATATCTAATACGGATATGTGCTATTTTATTTATTTGATATTTTTATTTTTTAAATAAAGACCATTCTCGCGATTTTGGGGGAGGCCTTTTTGTGAGGTAACAATTAAAAAACCCTACCTACTTTGTAAATATAATGAAATATAAAATAAAACTTTAAAACAAAAATAATTTACAATAAAAAATATACAGATTGTTGAAAAAAAAATAATTTTGACTCAAAAAACGCTTTTTATCGATTTGTTTAGTTAAAATTTTATATTTCCTTATATTATCATCCTAGGTAGAGCAAGATTACTTAGGATAGGTTGCTTCAAGAAATTTGAGCAATTCATTAATATTTTTAACTAAATTTTCACGTTCTGTGTTCTATTCAAGTTCTGTTATTATATCATTAAAGGCCAATTGCTTCATAAAACTAAAATAATTAAAGAAATTGAATAGAACTTTCACAGAGCGAGAAAATTAACTTGAGAAATTTGATGAATTGTTTAAATTTTTTTTTTAAATCCATCCTTAGCAGGGGTGCCCGGGTTCATGGGGTGAGGTTTGTCTAGGTCTTGAAGGCGGATGACAAGGACACACTGAACCCCAGATTCCTACCCACCACTTAAACCCTTTTCCTTCTCAGAACTCTCCTCTTCTTCCTTTCCTTTAAAAAACCCTCCACACAGCATCCTCAAAGATGACATAGACCCTGAGGGAAAATATTTTCCTCAAGGCCTCCTGTGTGGAGCTCATGTAAAAAAAAATCCTTAACAACTCAAATTCCATCCTAAACTATTTAAACCCATCCAACAACCTACAAATAACTGGAAAATATTTCGAAGTTGCCTGTAAAGTCATAAAATATTAAATTGTTTATTAGTTAATTTTATAATTCAAAACAAAAATATTTAAATAAAATAGAACATATCCGTACGAGATATTTGCTATACCCTTTGATAAAAAATATAATTTTTCAGTTTGATTTAAGTATTTTGGCCTCAAATCCAAATTTAAGTGTCGTATGAAAAATGTCGGGCAGCCGTGCCTCTTAAAACATTGCATATTCTATTATAATAATATCTCCAGGCATTTGCAAAAAAATATGCTCTTGCATCTCTAAAATGGACTTAAGCCAAGGGTGGTCCTTCGAAAAATGTATTGTGCTCAATTATTCAAAGGTTAAACTTAATCATCGCTCCTTCCGCCAACATCTTCCACGTGAAGTCTAATGTTGGGATGTCAAATAGATCATAGATAACTGACACTATAAATTATTATAATGGGAGGCAGTATGATTTTATTATAATATAATAAATTTGCGCGGTTATTGTTACAGTGGACGTAGTATTTTTTTTTTGGAATCTTCGTTCAGAAGCTGTGGCAAACGTACTTTTTTAAGAATAGTAAAATAGTTTTCTGAATGTAAATTTTTACGTTGTGATGACGTTATTAAGGAATTAAAGCCAAATTAATTTGAGTACACCACTTAATTGATTCAAATCTACATATTTCAAGAACAATGTTTTTTTTTATAAGAATGAGATGTGTACTAAAGTTTAATATAGATTAACACTGGGAGATGGAAAATTGTTAAAATGTTAGAAAGGGCAAACCTAAATCGTCGGAAGAATATTAAATTTAATGAATGAGTGGAAGGGTAGGAGTGGAGGAATTAATCAGGGAATTATGTGGTTGTCAGAAGGGAAAAGTACGAAAATATTTTAAAGAGGTTTGTGGACATTTTTCCTGTTATCAATTACATTTAAATTTTCACATGTACAAACACTTTGTGGGAATACATAATTATAATAAACACAATGATATAACTTTGTTTTAATTCCACTTTATTATTTCTTTATCCAACCGGAACCTTCATCAATGAATGAATATGGAATGAATAAAAATATATATACTTCTTCAAAGTTCGCAAATTCACTTTGTTGCGTCATTATTAATTTAACGAAAACAAATAACTTTGTGTACACCACTATTTAAATAATAAAATATATATATATATATATATATATATATATATATTTCCCATATTTTTATTCATTCCTGATGAAGGTTCCGGTGGAACCGAAACCGGTTGGATAAAGAAATAATAAAGTGGAATTAAAACAAATTTATATTATTGCGTTTATTATAATTACATTTAACTTAATATTAACATTCAAAATTAGTCAATACTTAGTTTCAACCTGTATTTCTTAAAGTTTTACTTCGGTTTTGATGTTGGTATCTCAATATTAAAATAAGTTTGCCGTGTTTGAAGAAGTAGTATGAATACTTTTTCTAAACTCTAATTATCTACCTTTTTATATGGATATAAGGAACTAGAATGTTAGGATGGTGATCCAAGAATTTGCAAACTCTTAAATAATAGAGATACGAAAAATAATCACACTAAAAACTTGCTCTTTTCATTATAATTTCACATTGCTTTTTAAAATAAGTCTTACCCGCGCAAGGCTTTTCGTTTTCCGCCATTTCCCTTAGAATAAAAGTTCACCCAAAATGAATAAAACTGCGTCTCTTAACATTCATTAATTATTAAAAAAAATTTACTTATTTTTCTTGTACTTATCTTTTACGGTCTTTCAGATTTAAATAATCGACAGAAGAGTAGATGGATGGATTATGCATGAAATGAGGAGCCTGTACCAAAAGATTGTGCGTAGTTACTTACTATCTGGCTACCCCTGTTGCTGAATGTTTAACGAGATAATTAGAAATATCGATTAATTTATATTGAAGATTATTATCATATAATATTGAGAAGATTTGGCGAGATATGAATCGAAATATTTTTTAATCCAGAGTAGAAGAGATCCTCGGATTAGCAACAAATTGACCAATGGAAGGCATCAGTCATCATTAATCCCCTATATTCGTGGTGTATTTTTTACGCCCGCCGCTAAACTAGTTTGGTGGGCGGAGGCGGAGCGCCATGCTGATGCGCCGGTATTATTTTAAAGCCTGGGTTTGCAAAATCGGCCGCCATTGTGACGGGTGCCTCCGCACTGCCGACATCCACCTCAAACAGACCAACTCCACTCGCCTGACTTACTGACTTTCCCGCGGAGTTTGGTTGTTCGCGAACGCGCGCCGGGAACCGACGGGAGCGTTTCGAAAACAGTTTTTCCGAATTTTGATCATGTTTTCTCCAGCCGTGGTGGGAGCGATCCTGCTTGTGTCTCTAGGAGCGGTTCTTGGAGATTCACTCACCAGAGAGCAGAGAGAAGACCCGAATGTTCGTGTTACCGATGATGCTATTATTATTGAAGGTATTTGAAATTAATCTCTCAACTTTACATCGTAAATATCACAACCGTGTAATTATGTCATCTTTTACACCAATTATGTCATCTTTGGGGAACAATTTTTACTTAACACATGTGATATGAATAAATTCGTTAAATCAGAAAAAAGTATCCTGATTGCGGCGTTCCTAAGTTATTAAAAGCAATTGCAAGACAGTTATTTTTGCCGCATTGCGAAACGTTGATTAGAAGGAGGTAGCGCAACACGGCATAAAAACCCAAAAATAAATCACTTTATTTGATAATACTTTTGGGCATAAAAATCTCGAAGCATATCCCACTTGCAGGACAAGCTTTATATGATCACATATTTCTAATGAAAAACTGCAGCATAACTGTACAATTTATTTGGTTTTCTAATTCTATTTTGGTGTGGGTTCTATCTTTCAATCCTTGTGTATAAATATTTTCGTGCAAAAAAGTATGTAAATTAAATTTAGATGAAACCGTTACAGGCTAACTGTAATTCTGTAACACGGAGATATTGAAACAAGTTTTCAATCCAGATTATCAATAATCTCTGTGGGACTATTATCATGTTGTAGGCGCCTGTTCCGAGTGACATTTCAATATCTAGGCGACAACTTGAAACATAAATAAAAACTGACATACTTTATGGGACCGATACAATTCAAGTTCGAGGATGTGAATAAATTATTATTTACTATTCTGGTTGTTTGTTTTTTGCTGATTATTATTTGGTTGTTGCATAAACAATCAATTTAAAAATTTTATTTTATTTATTTATGACATTACATTAGATACAATTAAATAGCAACAATAACATAATAATAATATTTCTGCGTATTTAATATTTCTTTTTAATTGACATTATTTAATAGTTTTTCAGACTCCATTCTACCCTAGCCAATTAACCATTTAGTTATTAAAGAACCAATGCAGGACATTTTGAATGTCTTAATATTTAATTCTGGGGGGATTTTATCATACAATTTCGGCCCCAGAGATGTATGTCTTTTGATACCTACTTTAATACGACGCTAAATTAAAATTTGAGTTAAAAATCGATGATTATTTAATTCAATTAAAACACGTCGCCAATTCCATCGTTATTAAAATACAAACGAAAAGAACCAAAGTATTGGAAAATTGGATTTTTTAATGTTTGTTTTTTCGATTTCTATAAATAAATTAATCTTCTCATTTGTAACACAATCATTGAGGGCATATGAAAAAAACGCTGTCTTGAGCAATTGCTGCAATGCTTTTATTATTAATTAAAATTACGAATAAAACAGAGATTTTCAATATCTCTACTCCAAATTTTCAATATCTCTACTCAAATTTTTATTCAAATTGAAACACACAGTTCGTTGAATAAACACATAATTAATTTGTGTCAGATCTAAGATTAGGTACCTTATAGTCGCACGATTAAATAAATTAATCTAATAAGCCTTTGTTACTGGGGTGTTACTGCTGGTGATCCGACGGTTAATCCCCCTGCAGTTCACCCCCTGAAATTATAATTATGTATTTTGTGTATTACTTACTAATTTCAATACTAAAATCCACTTAAGAATTACCTTTAATAATAAGTTGATATCTATATCAAACTAATTCATATACAGTGTCGATTTTTTGTACTTCGCTGATAAACAAAGTGGTTTTTTCCTTAGTTATATTTAGTAATAGACACTTAGTTATATTTAGTAATTAGTTCTACCCTATTTTCCCTAAACTGTGTCAATATCATGGTACAGTTATTGTTGTATAGACTCAATATAAATTTTCGCAAAAAATGCATTTTCATTAAAAGTTTCTAAAAATCTAAAAAAAGGTACCTACCTCCAATTCTATAATCATTTACCATTGAGCACACCAAACTTTTAATTTCTCTAACAACTTTATTTCTTTTTTTTTTAATTTGTAAAACCTGAGCGTTAACGTAATTCATAATATTTTATACTTAATCATAAATATACAAAAGAAAATCAGCGTGTTGAAGTGGTAAAAACTCGCGAAAGATGATTCTGGTATCATAAAATTCGCACAGCCTTTTCTGTTAGAAATTTATGGGTCAACGCAACTACGTTCAGCTCGCAGTGTCATTTCCATCCTGACATCTGATCGTTTAAATATACATTTTACTATCAAATATAAGACAAGAGAAAGTCAACAAGTTTAGACGAGAGACTATTTAATATTTATTTATTTATTGGAAAATGAAATAATACATTAATACATAAACTGCATATCTCACTTGGGCATCCTGTATCGAGATGTGCAATCATTGAAGACAATTTTAGCGACTCTTAAACAAAAATTTGAAACAAAAAATTAGGAAAAGAAAGTTGTATCTAGTAATTGAACCCAAGACTTCTCTATCCCTTACTGACTAAGAACTATCAACATCATCTTCATTGTATTAAAGCATATTTTCTTTCTGTTATCTTTATGCATAAATAATATACATTGAAAACGATTTAAACAAACTATAATGTTAATTTAGCTCTGATATCGCAGGAACATCTCATTGGAACACTCGGCCATTAATCGTCTTTGTAATAAGCTGTATTTCACTTCGTAGAATTATCGTAAAGTTGTTGAACAAGCAATAAAATCAAATAAGAATACAAGAGTAAGGACTAAGGACCCACGCCGCCACAATCCTGAATCCTGAAGGTGTGGCAAGAACAAGATGTGCCTTTAAAATGATAACGACACCTCCAACTGTTTAAAATAAGGCGTAGATACATCGCCGTGTGAATTGTGAACAGAGACCAACCCAACTAAATATCACACATTGACAGTATTGAAATATCATTGAGGATATGAACAACATCAAAATAACAATGATTTACATTTTTCAGATTTTGTTTTGCCTTTTTTTGTGTGCAACCTTTTTGAAGAGTCATAGTAGACATTGTCATTTTTAAGCCATTCAATATTTTTTCTCAGTTATATTACCAACGTATTTAATGTGCTATATATTTCAGAAATTGATTGATGAATTTATTTTAGAAACGAGATAAAATTATCATTCAGGTTTTTTCCTTTATTCATATAAGTTTTGCCCGTATTATAATAGTCGAAATTAAATAATAATAAAATAAATAATACAATTTTAATATCAAGCGTGAATAATCTTATCAACATTTTTACTTAAAATTAAAATAATTTATTTTATTAGTGGATTTGTAAAAAACAGTTTTTATCTTATTTTATATTTATTGTATATTTTAATTAATTGAAAACAATATTAGCGAAACTTAATCGAAAATCTGAAAACAGAAAATCAGAAAAACATACGGTCACGTCTAGTACTTTCTGGATTCGTGTCCTAAATTTGACGGTATCTTTTTCTATTTTCGATTTCGGTTTCGGTTTCGATTTCGGTAGGTTTTCAATTGAGTTTCGCTAATATTGTCTTAATTAAATATTTATTTATCTAGAATTTGAGGTTTTACTTATTAAGTCAAAAATGACAATAAAATATTCATCCTGAACTTGCAGAAAAGTCAATAGGTATCGCATATTAGAAATAAAAAAGGATAAAATTTATCCAAGAATCCATCTAGGTAGCATTTAGTTCGGGTTTGTACCTTGCAATCATTCATAAAGATAGCAGCCAATAAAAATGTGCATTAAAAAAATGAAGTTAATGTTGGTAGCTCTTCGTTCAAAGTATGATACAGCTAAATATGACCGAATCAGATAGGGACACATTAGCTTAGTTGATAGAGCTCCGCCTCCGGTTCATATCCTAGATGTGATCGTATCTTTCCTCCGATTTTTATATTTTCAGATTTACGATTGAGTTTCACTAATATTGTCTTAATTTAATTAAAAGTTTTTGACTCATTCATACAATAATACTTTTTAAAAGTAAAACCTATTTTTATGTTAATGGCGCGAATTGTTAATTCTTCACAATTGTTAATTCTTGATATTTTAGGGTTTTATTCTGTGTGGTGTCACCATTTAATACAATTAGAAAAGTATCATTCTTTCTCTTTTTAAAAGAGAAAAAATCACGTATTTCTTCATGACAGAAAAAATATATAAATATTTTTATAAAAAATATATAGGCCCCAGGTATAATTTGCTCCTAAGAGGTTCGAGGGAAGCATTTTACACAAAATTAGGTAGAATAATATTATTTAAACTTTCAGTGAAACCTGCACATCTTAACATTTAACTCTAAGGTGTTTATTTTTATCTGATTTTGGCAAATTTGTGCAGAATTCGCCCAATTATTTTTAAAGTACGAGTACTTACCTGCATAGGTTTATGAGATTTGCCTACAAGAAAGATTTAAAGTCTGAAAATGTACGCGTTTTGTAATAAATAATCGAACCTATAAATGATATCTGATGATTTGTGTTCACAATAATATATCTAAATCGAAGTTATCTTTGACGTTATACTTTCTGCTACGTACATAAATGATTTAAAGGTTTAAAAATTTTGTATATATAATTTTAGTAAATTTTTCTACTCAGTTTTGTGAACTTATATAAACCAAATGAACCGTTTCTTTGAACTACTTTTGCAAAATACAGGATGTGAAGGGACGTACTTGACGTGATTCTTGACATTATATGGAGTAAGAAATGTAAATGAAATTTGAGTTTCTGGTCACTTTTTAGATTACTTTTTACATTTTTTTCCTTCAATGTCATACAAATAAAGTGTTCTTCCGTATCGCATCACTGATCACTCTGCCGAGTAACCAACCAACTCCTCACCCCTTGCCTAACTGTCCAAAACTTACAGATTTTTTAATGTTTTACTTGGAAAAAAAAACATTGAAAGTGTCACCGGAGACCAAAATTTCATTTACATTTTTACTCCAAATAATATCAGGAATCACTGGTTAAAGAATAACCTGAATAACGGTGGAGATCTTCAGCAGGGAAACAATATTTCTAATATTACGCTAAATTATTTAAATGTTTAGTGTAGTTACAGTGGGTATAAATCCATTATATTGTTCGATAGATACATAAGGGCCGGTTTTATAACCATCTGTTATTACGGTTGATACCATTTTTAACAAACATTCGGTCTACCGTCAAACGAATATTGTTAAAAATGATATCAAGCATAAGAAACAGGTGGTTATAAAATCGTCCCAGTGGTCTAAGCGTGAAGGCGAAGGTTTTTAAAGGCGAAAAAAGGCATATTTTCATGATATTCTTTTTGAGACGTGAGTAATGTTGGTTTGTTTATTTCATATACACGATATAGTATAACATCTAAGATATCTTTGCAAAATTTTTCAATTAAAAATATTAATAAATAAGTCCGTGAGAGCGAATCTCCGGAGGCGCCTCGAAAAAAAGTTGTTATGCGATGAACTCCATAACTGATCTGAATCAAAAAAGTTGATATGCGTTTAAAATGTGATATATTTTTCTAGGTAGTCAGGGAGAGTTTTTTTGCCTTTTTTTTGGCACAATTTTGAAGTGAAAAACGCGATTTTCGCTAAAAAAAATTCGGTGAATTTGTTATTATCAAATGAAAAATATGGTTAAAAAAAACTCTCTCTGCCTACCTGTTGCTTTATGTGTATTGATAATGTACAAAATTCAAAAGGATCGGTCAAGTAAACTTTGAGTTATAATGTTCACGAACTTCAAAAATGCTGTTTACGAGAAAATCGATTTAAAGTTTTTTTTATACTCGAAATATACTCGAATCGAGCATGAGCGCCGGTCGCTTGAAACGCTGTATCTTCGTTAGTTTTGCTCCGATTTACTTAAAATCTTGACACAATACTTTTGATATGTTGTACATTCGGAAAAAAATGCAAAAAAAGGTTTACAACCTTACCCCCTTTAAAGCGTTCACCTAGTTAGCGAAATGTACTGGAAATCGCTATCGTTGCTGATTTAAATTCAGAGATTTTCTTAGACATCCGAAGCACTTACAGAATTGCGAAACTAAGAATAATTATTAGGACAAGCAAGGGTCATTTTTACACGATTTGGCATCTACTACGCCATAACAATATCTATATATGTTATTAGTAGTGAAGCGGTAGTACCGGTGGCGGCTGCTTATGGGATTCCTGTCACGACCGGCGAGAGATGTGCCGTTTAAATATGTTATGGGAGATGTCGCGAGGAATGTTCGGGTTTGAACTTTTTTGTTAGTCATAAGAGAGGCCCAAGTGGGTTACAAATGTACTGTACTATTTTTTTTCGCATTCGAATTTCAATTGTTGTATAGACCTACATTGAGTCATATTAAAAAGCGCGCAAGTACTCTGTAGGCATACTACGAACAATTCGTACTAACTTTGAAAGGAAGTACATGGGTGAAGTTATCGGCTAAGGCCTTGATTTACGTTATTTATCAATGCGATTTCCTCGCAAAAGTTCCACTTTCCGAAGTCATTAAGACGAAGGCACCTTAAGCATGAAAGAAAATTGGAGAATGGAAAAGCTTAGTGAAGAGGATGTCCTTCAGCAGTGAACAGCTAAAATATATGTCATAAATATAGATATATGTCATTTTTAAATCAAATTTTAGAAGTATTCATTCTTTTCCACAAAAAATTATAAATTGATTTCGAAAGACTGTTATTTTATCTAGTGAAGCTATTTTTTAAATTTTGAGAAAAGATGTTTATTTTTAGTACAATAAGGTTTTACCGTAGGTCATTGGCAGATTTGTTAAATTTTCAAACAAAATTTTGTATTATACAACATACATTTCAAATCATATAATCATACAGTAAAATAAATCAATAAATTATTTGAAAAAGCTACTTGTCAGAATTTTAATTTAAGTTCAAATAAAATCATAAAAAAAGATCTACGCCCTTGTTTTTTTGACGAAAATGCTTCAGTTTGTCTATTTATTTACGGTCTTACAAACTAATACCTATATTTAAAAAAAATGTACATTCTTATTTTGCTTAGTCATTATTGAAAAATTATAAATACTTATGAACAAAAAAATAATTACAAAAATTACATAATTTTAATAGTTTTATCAACACGAGTTTGAGCATTTTTTAATGTAGGTATTTATCAAAGCAAATTTGGAATGAAATAAAATCGATATTGAGTGATTATGTTGGGGTGGAGAATAATTAATTTTTCTCATCGGAACCACCCTGAACAGTTGCAAGGGTACAATCACAAGATCATCGTTCGACGAAATTTAAATTCTCGGCAGCTGGTTAATGGCTCCGTTATTAAATGAAAATGATTTATCATTGAA
Source organism: Glyphotaelius pellucidus (assembly GCA_936435175.1). Taxonomy (NCBI): domain Eukaryota; kingdom Metazoa; phylum Arthropoda; class Insecta; order Trichoptera; family Limnephilidae; genus Glyphotaelius; species Glyphotaelius pellucidus. The sequence goes on along the minus strand of OW386539.1, from coordinate 5,845,450 downwards.
GAAGAAAATAATAGTACTAAATCTAAGCGAAACATGAAGTAGAACAAGATTCAGAAAAATAAAAAGGTAACGCAGCGGTTGCAACTGAGACTCGAAACCTGGATATCTTATCTTACCGCAACACAGTGCCTTAACCAGCTCGGCCTTCGTGGCTTATATTTTTTGTCATTTTTGTTGATCTCATTTTTCAAATTCAAATCAACAATATAATCCTCAACTATGTTTAGTTCTAGTCCCAGTTGCAACCGTTATCTTTTTATTTTTCGGTGTCTTGTTCTGTTTCATGATTCGTTTAGATTTATTAGTATTATCATCTTCTTCAGTGATATATTACATTAATGGGCATAACCTACAAAAGTCGTTAAAAAATATTTCAAAAATTTTTTTAAATGATTTAATTTGAACTAAACCAAGATTCTCGCCACTTTGTCATTGTGATTATACTTTTTCCCACTATTTTATAAAAAGAAATATCATTCCTGTGTTACGAATAACCAGACACCATCTAGATTTCTCTTACTACCATCGTGATAAGCGGAAAATGTTGCTGAAAACAATACCCTTCTTAGACCTGTTGTTACTTTACCGGCTTACTTTAACGCACGGCAATCAATATAAAGCCTTTAAAAGCGGTTCGCTGTTCGCTGCCAAGTGTTGACTTTATTGCAATCATCATTATCAGATATTTTTTTAAACAAGTTTTTGTCTTCCCATTTTAGCAATAACAAATTACAGAGCTACCACAACATGAGATATACCCAGATAATAAATCGTTATAACTAGTTACAGTGGACTAGTTTCTCTCCTTTTAATGTCAAATGCATTATTTCAAAGTCGTGATTCCACGAGAAGAAAATATACAAAAAAAACGTTAATTCCATCGGGATTCATCTCGCATATTCTGAAGCAATTACTGCACTTGATTTGCGGCGATAGTAAAGGTCTCTTGAAATACTGCTTTGTTAATGGTGAGCAGAACTTCTTAAGGAGATATAACCCACAGGCTTATGGAGTATTGTAGATGAGATGAATAAATGTGCGTGATCCTTAACAAGAGATGCAGCGAATCCTTTTATTTCCAGGGGCGAGTGGATGCTTCCATTTTTTCATTTTTAAAGCGTGATCAAGAGATATAACGAACAATTTTATGTAATTAATCTTCAGTACAAAAGATAACAATCTTTAGTCGCTACATCAATGGGAAGGGTGTTTTTTTATAAATAACTGACTGGTTCCCTGCAGCGTATTTTCAAAACCTACACCGGTTCAGTCGCGGCAGCGACATTTAACATTTTCAATATCAAAATTTAAATATTTTGCAATGAAAATTTTAATTTCTAATATACACATTAGAAAGATTATTTTATCAAAATTTTAGAACAATTTTTGTTTTTGCAAAATGATAAAAAATAACCAATATAGAGGTGTATTTACAATATATGGGAATAATATCAAAATTTAAATATTTAGAAATAAAATTATTAATTTGTAATAAACACTTTGGAAAGATTATTTTATTTAGATTTTAGAGCAATTTTTATTTTTGCAAAGGGATAAAATATAGAGGTGTTTTTAAAATGTAAATTGTCCTACCGCGACTGAACCGGTATAGGTTTTGGAAATATGCTTCCTGGCATGCGTTGCAACACCACTTAAATAAAGATTTTTTTCTTCCTACGTGTCCTTTCCCGTTCGTCCCCGTTCCCCTTCCGCCTCCACCCCCTCTCACGCATTCCCCTTTCACCTTTCCTCCTACAGCATTCCCACGCCCATGAAACTATATGATATAAACTCATGTTTCAAACAACTCGCGCGTCTCGTGTAAATTTTTTATACAAATTTCATAATCGCGGACACGCGTAAATCAAATCATCAAAGTTTCATCGCAATGGGATGAATGGTTTAGGAACTTATTAAAATACCTATAATTCATGATTAAATTCAAAGTATTCGATTTGGATGAAGTACTTCAATTAAATTCATTAATTTAAAGGATTTATTAAAAAGTTTTTGTAATGGTTAAAAAACTTTTCAGATGTATTGTCACGTGTTTGTAATTTTTCAGAAACCTTCGCGAGGGTGGAAAGAAGATATTTTAAAGTTTCAAACATTTCCTATGCTTATTATAGCAATACATAAAGGACAAACAAACGAACAAAAAAGCAAGCATTTATTAATTTTTATAAATATAGAAGATAGATGAATTATTTTCTTCGTGAATAATAGGACTGGGATAGCACGTGGGACTATCAAATATTGTTCTATGAAGAGTTCCTTTTCTGTGAACCAATTATCAACATCGCCAGTGACTGATTAATGTTATCAAACATTGTTTCCGCGGAAAAATACTGCAGTGACTCAGAATTTATCGATTTGTCAGCAGTAAAGGAAACCATTTAGTTTTCCATTATTTATTTTTTTTGCGTTGCCTCCAAACCAGATTATTTTATTTTTTTTACGTTGACTCCAAAAAGGAGGTCCCGAGGAAAATAATTATGAATGGAAGATCTTTGAAGACAAACGGTTTGAGGGTTATGCATCTTTAGGTCAGTGTGACGGATGTGATATGACGGACATATGAATCCATCCCTCCCGCTGCGGTGCAAAGTGATGGATCGTGCAAAGTGAAGAGTCTTGCTGTAGAGGTAAAAACGTCTGTCTCAACCAGGTGCTCCCGCCGCTAAGACAATCCTCACCCCCATTAACCCGAGTACCCCTGTTAAGTCACCAAACGTCGCGGAGTGACCTATGTCGGAAGTGATGGTTATCAAATAAATGATTCCCGGAGCGGTGTTACCCATATTCGCTTCCCAAAAAAATCACAAATAAGTGTACAAATTTAATTATCTAAATGTGAACCACTAATATAATTTATTGTGACACGATTTATGTAATTAATAAATTGTGAAACAATCAATGTAATTAATTGTGATACGATTAATTTAAATAATTGTGATTTTTATCCTTTCAACACTGGTGAGGTGAAATACCACTAGAAACCATCAGAAAGAATCGTTTTTACGAATCTTTTTGATAGGTAGTTATTGAGCAGCTCGGCTGTGGGTAACCTCTCTCTACATTTACAACATGGGACTTTTTAAAACTTACAGTTCTTTCATACTTCTCAAATTTCTCAAAAAATATGTCATAGACGGTGACCGGACAATTCAGAACGAAACCAACACGGAACCAACTCAGAAAAATCATTAAAAGTGATGACAAAAAAATATAAAAAATTGGTTAAATAGGTTTTGTTAGGTTAGGGTTATGGGCTATTTTAAAATATTTTCATAGCTTTTAATGACTTTTCAAAGAGGTGTTGAGTTGACTTTATTCTCAGTTGGCATGGAACCGACATATAGACACCTGTGTGAAAGTCATGTAATATCGTAATTCTGTCTCCAATATGTTTAATGAACTTCCCTGAAGCGGATACAAAACGAAACAAATATTTGGTATTTCCTCACTTAAAGTGCGGTTTTTGTCACTATCTTTTTTTTGCCGACCACTTGGACGTGCAAAATAAATAAACATCTCTTTATAATCACATGTATCAACAGGAATAACTCTTCAACCGGTTTTGTGGTCAATAAAAACACTTCGGAAACCCACAGTGGGAACCAATGTGACACCAATTACATTCGAAGAATCATTGGTCATCTATATCCAATCTATATACTCGTACATGAAAAATCAAAATATGTTTGCTTGGGGGTAGGTATATGAGTTAAGAATTGTCTATGTATTGCTATAGTAAGCATGGGAAATGTTTGAAACTTTCAAAATACCTTCTTTCCATCCATTCGCGAAGGTTTCTGGATTATTACAATTACTAGACAATACATCTGAAAATAATCATTACAAAAACTCTTACGAAACTGTCGAAAATTTCAAAATTTGAGAATGATATTTTGCAAATCATAGATTGTTAAATCAAAATTCAATGTTCGAAAATCTTTAAATTGATAAATTTATTTAAAGTACTCACCTATAGTACTAATCAAAATCGAATAAGTACTCTGAATCTAATCAAAAATAATATTTATTTTAAATGGGTACCAAATTTGATTGTTCTTATAATATACAAAAATTAATGTTAATAATAGAAAATTTGTAAAAAAAATTGCAATAGGTGGCATGCGAGCTGTTTGAAAATCTGAATGTGCCGGGACTGAATGTATTGAACGCGGGAGAAGGGGGGGGGGATCGCGGGAGGGGGGTTCGCGGGAGAGGGGAGAGGAAAGGCGAGGAAGGTGGTGGAGTAACGCGTGAGGGGAAGGGGACATGGGAAGGGAAGAGGAACGGGAACGCCGGGAACTCGCAAGTAATAAGTAAATATGTAATCTTTATTAATTGGTAATAAAACCCGTCGTAGTTAGTTGCCCGATTTTATTACTCACGACAAATCTAATACCAATGCTGCAGCTATATTTTCCAAATTAAAGTGTTTGCAACAGCGGCAGCGTCGATTTAACGAATAAAAATTATACATTCCGGTCTATTATTGCGGTTTTTGACCACATCTTAAAATTCACAGGTGAATTGATTGGTCGAAACACTTCACCTTGGCAATGGACGTGAAAATTTTAAAGAGTCGTAGAGAGGGTGTTTTTAATTTAAAATAGGCAGTGACGGCCTCCGCGGTCGAGGGGTATATAAATTGTGGGCCCAAATAAATTGTATTTGATTAATTTGCGTTGTTTCATAATTAATTATTTAAAAATAATTTATACTATACAGAAGATCCTCTCAGAATCGCCCTGGTGTAAGTCCACCATTGAAGAAATGATACTTTGCTTGAAAATGCTTTAACTGTGTTTGGTGACCAGATCTGAATATCCAGGTACTTCCCTACCTTTCCCTTCTCCATTACCTTCAGCCTCACAACAAACTCAATTGGGGATTTCACTGGCTCCATACGGGAGCAGTTGGGACTCTTGTGCGGTAGCCACATTTAAAAAAAATAAAAAATCGTTACCGCAAAATAAATTGGTAACATAACCTAACCTAACATTGTAACAACTTCTTTTTGAATGAAAATCAAAGGAAAACGAAATATTATGTTGGGGTGAAATGTTTGAGTTTCATTGTTTAGAAATAGTGATCAATATGATGAGAATGGATGGCGTACATCTGTATATTTCTACATTGTATTTTATTCACTGCCTGAATAAATAGAAAATACCCCTAGATAAATAGATATTTGAAGAGATAAATAGATATTTGAAAAGAGAAAGCAACTTTGAACATAAATTTTCACTCATGGTTATTGTTCAAACAAATTATCGGCGGCCATTTTATTTTTAAAGAAGAATAGAAGGTAGTGTACCGTGTACCCAAGATTCATAGAAAATACGTTTAACAAGATGATTGGCTAAAAATTCGTGACGTAGCTTGAAGTCCGTGTTCCACTGGGAGATTTGAATTAACTGAAATACAATGCAGTGTTTTACTCCAAGCTACTTCATGCGTTCGAAATTTCGGAAGCGGCCCGACGATTTTTTTTTCGAAAAATACCCGTATGAACTAACCTTATTCAACGTATTTTCTACGATCCTGGGTAGATACCTACCAATCTAATGGTTTTCAAATTTTCGAACAAAAGTGTCAACCAGCACCCTGTATTTCCACTCTAAATTTGGAGGACAATGGGCAGCAATGAAGCAAAGAGTTCAACAAACTGAATACTTAATGAAAATAATATTCCGTTAGTAAAGTGATTCACGGCCGCCCAGAAGGATCTCGGGAGATGTCGCGGACATGGAGCTGAGAGCTGGCACCTGAGAGACGAGACTTAACATCTGATACCTGACACCTGAAAGTTGGGAGCCCCCAACGGCACTTTTTACTAAGAAGCTATCTGGACACTTCTCTCTAGGACACGGCTCTAAATTCATCACCCACCTCTTTCAGATCTTTTTAAAGAGGCGCTGGACACATTAGGCGGACTGAATTGATTGGGTGGATTTGTTGATACGCTGCGCAAACAAAGTGGTTTATTTATTGCATGACCATATAAAAATAAGAAGATAAATTCAAATGTAAACAGGAAAATGTGCTAACTCTTCTGCACAAGTGTGGGTGTAAAATCTTCATGGAAGGGACAACATACTTCCCGCCCTTTTTTCCAATTCCAATGACCTTCTTTATATGAAAAGGAAAAACACGAAAATTTTCCATTGACAATAAACTAATAAACAATTCGTTTTACGACTCGTGTTAACAGCTCGACCGTGTGGATTTGCAGAATATTGTATTAATTCTTAAAACGTGGACACATTTATGTTGACTCCTTAAAACACCGCTGTATATTTTTTTACATTAACTCCACAGGAAAATAATTTCCCTCGCGGCCTTCGTCATCTTTGGGAATGCTGTGTGGAGGGAAAAGAAGGAGTGAATACGAGTCTTCAAAAGACTTTAAACAACTTCCACAGCGGAGCTGTTGAACTCAAGATTTTTTTTTTACATTAACTCCACACAGGATGCCTTGAGGAAAACAATTTCCCTCAGGGCCTATCTCATCTGAGTTGCTGTGTGGAGAGTCTTTTTGAGGAGAGGAAGGAATGAACATTGGTCTTGAAGAGACCCATGTTTTAGGAAGGAGGAAACACAGAGGCCGGCAAATCGTTCCACAGCCAGTTGAACACAAGAACGAGTCGAAGAAGCGACCCGTTCTCATGTGACAAATGTCAACCGTGTACATATGTTGGGCGCGCGTTTGGCGTGTCTCCCGACTATGCACCGGTGCCGAAGGGATCAATGACGCTAGTTCCTCAGAGCATCTTCCATTGAAATACCGGTAGAACATGGTTAGCATTCCCACTATATAGGAGAAGCAATCAAACGGACCGCCCGTTTCTGCACAGAGTCGAGGGTATTTTTCAGGTGTTTTGGAGCTGCAGACCAGAGGTGGCTGCCAAATTCAACCGTGGGGCGCACTTGTGATTTGTACAAGCAGTTGTGTACTATTAAAGTATCTGTGGGCCCTGTACAGTACGCCCAGTTTTTGAGAGGCTAACAACTTTACTCTGGCTTCGATGGAGCCTGAGTCTGAAGAATGAGTCGTATAAACGCACCGTTCTCATAAATATCAATTATATACAAATGTTGGGGGCGCGTTTGGCGTGGCGTGTTTCCCGTCTGTGCACCGATGCTAAAGGAATCAATGGTAGTTCTAGTTAGTTACTAGTTCCTTGGAGCAACTTCCATTGTTACAGTATGTAGAACAGGGGTCACCAAATGGCGGACCGCGGTCCGGATCCGGACCGCCGACCCAATTTGTGCGGACCTTGTGTTAACAATACAAGACGTTCATTAAGGATCTTAAATTGGAATTTGAAAACAGATTCACAGATTTTAAGAAAATTGAAAATGTCGTCGACTTCCTCAATAACATTTACTCTCTGCATCCTGGTGATGAATGGAGCAATGAAGCTGCAAATATTTTCGGGAGTATTAAAGCTGCTCTCCGGAAGAAAATGATCGATTTCCAAGAAAATACAACTTTGAAACACCAAAAACAGGAATTTCTTGTCTAAAGTTTTGGATTAAATTTGTTTGTGCATTAGCACACCATTATATTAAAATACCAAGAATTTAAAAAAATTAGCATTGAAACTTCTCACTTTGTTTGGGTTTGTGTTTGTGTTTGTGAAGCAGCATTTTCCAAGATTGCATTAAAAATAAATTCCGAAGCAGACTTACCGATGAGCATCTCCAAGATTTAATGCAATACATTTAATACAATAGCCTGCACAAACTTCAGTCCAAACTTCGAATGGATAGTCCAAGACAAAAAACGTCATTTTTCTTATTAGTATTGTAAAAAAACCCATGGTACTTGTTTTTTTTCATAACGTTTGTTTATTATTTAATAAAATAATGTTCCGGAACCCATTCGTTTTATATTGTATCTACATATATTTAAATAGTACAGTTTATTATTTCAATTGTTAAGTTGGGGGGGGGGGGGGTGAGGCTTTTCCCTCCCGGACCGCGACGGTCATGTTATTTTAAAAAACGGACCCCTAATGAATGTAATTGGTGACCCCTGATCTGGAACAACGGCAGCATTCCCACCGACTCCTGCGCTCTAAAGATTGCAATCCGTTTATTGAGATAGGAGAATCTATCAAACGGACCGCCCATTTCTGCACAGAGTCGAGGATTTTCCGGATACTTTCGGATACTCCTGACTAGGATTCCGAAAGATAAGACGCGAGGAAACCTCAGAACCTCCAGAATTACCTTTCCTGTGAAGTTTATATTAAAAAATATATAAAAACCGTTTAAATTCCTGTTTGAAAATCCTTATTAAAGTTAATATTATACTATTACACCTCCAATGCAAATTAACCTATCAATGACTTCCTTCGATCTATGAGAGCTGATATTATTTATGAGTCTGCGCACGGATAACGGTTTTATAATGAGTAATAAATTTAATAGTATTAAATTACGACAGGCTACAGGAAATAAATGCGTGGATATTTATAATAAAGGCATCGCCATCAGGTCCACGACCCTTTCGCAATATATTATTATTTACCACGCGACACGCTTCAGATTACGTAAGGCCTTCCCATCTTGGACTTTATAATATTCGTCGTTACTTGGACAGTGGCGGATTAGAAAACCTACACAATGTTTTTATCGACGCAATGTTTAAATATAGAAACTCGGTTTTTCAATCACTTGAGATTTATAAATTTAACAAACACAAAAAAATCACTTGATCCTTTCAACCAAAGATTTAGGACGTGTTATTCAAAAAGATTAATATGTGTTATTTAGATACCTCGGCAGCATTCTCACGGAGACTCTTGACCCAGATGTAGAGGTTAAGTGTAGAATTGAAGCAGCAAGAACTGCATTCAGTAAAATGAAATCCCTCTTCTGCAATGACAACATCAATTTGAAACTTAGGCAGAGAATGTTAAAATGTTATGTCTTGGTCGGTCTTGTTGTATGGACGTGAGACATGACCTTGAAAGTAAATACCATGAACATGGTTGGAGGCTTTTCACCGGAAAATGCTCAAGGTTTCGTGGACCGACATGATCACACAGAAATTCTCAGGCGGGCTTGAGCAGATAGAGAATTGCTCACATTAATAAAAGTCAGGAAAACTTCATATCTGGGTCACATACTTCGAGGGAAGAAGTATCACTTGCTCCAATTAATACCGAAAGGCAAGATAGAGGGCCTGGTAGGAGACAAATGTCTTGGCTGCGAAATTTACGAGAGTCGACCGGCATTAGAAGTGCGGAGGAGCTATTCCTGGCAGCGAAGATAGAGAGACATTTTCCTGAGTGATCGCCAACGTTGGGGGGACTTGACAGGGCACAGGAAGAAGAAGAATTTGAAAATAAATTGGAAAATTCATAAAATATTTTAAGTTAATTTTCATGTTTTCGTTGTAATTGTATCATTATAGGCCAGTTGCTACTGAAAACTGAAATAATCGCTGAACTTCAATAAAACATTCACAGAACGTGGAAGTTAACTTAAAATATTTGATAAGTTGTTAAAAATTTTGGTTTTCTTTGTTACACAACCAAAAAAAAGCAAAAAATTATGTTGAAGATTTTTTAAATTACTGAATTTTAAAAACTCTTTCATTTTTAAGTCATCAAAGACGGATTGTTTCACATGAATTCAAAAGAAGCATTGTCATCAAATGGCTATTCAGCGTCATTTTGTTTTTGAACAACTCGTTCGTCGTTCGGTGCCATTTTGTTTTTTGACAACTGATAGGTTCCCATTAAATGAAAGACTGTCATCAAATGGTCATTTTTTACACAATCACAATTGTGTAAAAAATCACAATGTCATAATTTGAAAATGACATTTTGCAATACAATGATTTTTCAATCAAAATTCAATTTCCGAAACTCTTTAAATTAATTAATTTCTTTGAAGTACTCACCTAATACTTTGAATCGTATTAAGAATTAAAGTTAATGATTTTTCCTATAATATAAAAATGCGTCTTTGTAACATATGAAACATGAAAATTTGTATAAAAAAAAATTGCAAGTGGCACGCGAGCTTTTTGACTGGGACTGGGACCGGGACTGAAAATATTTAACGCAGGAGAGGAGAGGGGATCGCGGGAGGGGGGAGAGGGAAGGTGGAGGGGAACGCGTGAGGGGAAGGGGAAATAGGAGAGGAAGGAGAAGCGGAAGGGGAACGGGACGAATGGGAAAAGACACGCAGGGAGAAAGAATTTCATTATTAGTGGCATTGTAACGCATGCCGGGAACTTCCTAGTTCTATAAAAAATATAAGCGTAAATTACTAAAAATGTAATTTTATGGATTAAGTTAAACTTATATCTTATACTGACAGTTTCCATTCATTTTACAATCCTGGAAAAAAGATGACAATTTGCTGACTTAATATGTTTATACTTAATAAAAATAGGCTTAATAAATTATTCATGATAAGCTTCGAACCAATCATAGTCTGAGCAATATTCATATTAAAGTTCCTAATACACGTAATTTAAGAAGTCATAAAACATTCGATCTTGAATTATTTAATAACAATATTGCATACTTCAATCCACTCTCTCGAATGCGTCGTCTATATAATACCATTGAATGGGACCATATAGATATCTATGCAAACAATCTCACATATTTCAAAAAACAAATTATCGAACTCCTACCATGACACTTCATGGAGAACAGTTATGGAGCTGCTTTATTGTCATACCCTTTCTTTCTTTCTTTCTTTTTTCTCTTTCTCTGCAAGTTATGTATTATATTTGACACTACTATGTTTTATATTTCATTTTGATTATCATTATTTATGTTATCACTGCAAGCATTTCCGTCTAGTAACAACTAAACATTGATTACTCATGCTGTGAACATTTCTAATTGGAGTGATAATATCTATGTACATCCCAACGGCAATTCTATTGTAATAATTGGAGGAATATAAACGCTAGAAATATTTCGATTCTCCTGCCATGCAGAAATTTAAAATCGGCTTAAAATTGAAAAAGTGGTTTTTATTTATTTTGTGCATAATTTTATAAGAATGAAAAAAAGTTAGAACATCAAAACCTCAAAAATAGTTTTAGCCATAAAGCGGTATTTAAAAAAAAGTTTCTTATATTACTTCATAGTTAAGTCATGAAAAAACTTTTTTAGTGGTTTACGCTTATACTTTTTATTATGTAAATAATTATTTTGTTGTAATTCCAATACATAGAAAAGCTAGTAAAAGCTTCAATTTATCTGTAGCATATTTTTTGATGTTCATACTGTAAACCAATTAAAGAAAGAAGTCGTAAAGATGAATCTAAATAGTATCTAAATAGGATTTCACGTATAGCTTCATTTTCTTATAGTTTCAAACAATAAATAAATACATAAACTTTTTTCTTTCCTGTAAAATTATTCACAGAATCAATTTAAATAAACAACCTTTGCGCTTGAAATCATGATCTCTAGAATCCGTTCGCCGTGATTTTTATGCCTATTACCTATATTCGTGGCGATATAATGCGCGCATCTATTTTTGGCTTGTTGCTTACTCTTGGCGACATTTGCGCCGCAGCTATTGGATACCCCACTGCATTGACCACAGGTAATCGAGGGTGGTGAAGGAGTGAGGAATAAAAAGAAGAAGCCAGTGGCTGTCAGACAACAGACACCAAGTCAACAGTAAACACCCAATAAGCCATTTGCATGCAGCGGCGGTAGGGGACGTGTCGATGGCCGAAGCAAATACACGCGCAGCGCATTGCGAGGGACACGACACGGGTCCTCGTCACGCGTATCGCCATTACTGGGAATTATGGACAATATCGCAGGAATTCTGCCCGACTCATAATTCTATACTAATTGGGTTTTCGATGACTAACTTATTATTAAATATCCGATTTTAGAATGTGATTTTATTGGCTTCCAAATAAGACAGCAAAGTTTTGTAAAAAAAACGTGAAAAACGAATTGATTTTCATCTAGACTGGCTGGCATCATTGACTGGCCAGTGGTTGAGTGGGCATCGCGTTTGGGTCCCACCCGGGCGTCCCGTGTTCGATTCCTCGACTGGTTGAGTCCTCCATCACAACACAAGCAACATTTTCGGCTTTCTGTGGTGGTAGTAAGAGATTTTCAAACATTGTTGGGTTATTCGTAACCCGGGAATGTTTGTCTTTCTTAAAAAAATCTAATTAAATGATTTTTTTGCATAGGCTTCGTTTTCGATAAAATAATAGAATCAAAAATAATGAAAATAAAACTTTTATCACAAGTGATTAATAAAAAGTGTAGTGTAACGTTTTTTTACATTAACTCCACACGTGAGAGACCCTGTGAAAAATAATATCCATCAAGGCCTATATCACTTTTGTTTAAAATCTCTTACTACCGCCACAGTAAGCTGAAAATGTTGATTGAGTCGTGATGGAGGACTCAGCCAGCCGAGGAATCGATCACGCGACGCCCGGGTGGGACCCAAACGCGATGCCCACTCAATCACTGACCGATCTCAGGGGATGTTGTGTGGAGGGTATTTTTAATGAAAAAAAGGGGAGGAAATTCTGGAAAGGAAAAATGTATGAGAGGTGGGTAGGAATCAGGGGGTCAGTGTGTCCAGGAATGTCGAATGTTTGAATTCATCTCTCCAACTGCGGTGCAAGGCGATGGATCGAGAAAGTCCCGCCAGAGAAGTGAAAAGGTCTCCCTCAACCAATCTCTCCCGATCCACGTAGTTGGTGGGCAGACGCATACCCACTACTACTACCGGAGTACCGTTTCGTGCTAAGTCACCAAACGTAGCAAACCACTTGGGATGACTTATGGCAACGGTGTTGGTTTGATAAATGATTCCCAGAGCGGCTGCGTTACATATATCCCCTCCCAAATAATTTTGTTTATTAATTGGATGAAGGAATTCAACATAGTATCAAAGATAAAACCCATTTTTTACAATAAAAAGTCATTTCATGCATCGATACTGTTAAGTGGTCATATAAAAGTTATTCCAAGAGTGTGGTTTTGAATATTCATTATTTCATATGAATATCGATAATATATAACGAGCAATTAGCATGTTACGATGTTACGATGCATCGGAATCGTAAAAAAACTGTTATAACTGGTATTACTAGAAATATAATAAACAAAGTAAGTAATTGCTTTTTCGCGCATGCGCTCACGAACTGCAAAGGGAATTTATAAAAACATCATTAAATCCGGACAAACCATCAGCTTTTCAGGCCGATCCCATTTTGGTTCAAGAAAACACTAACGAGCGGAAAGAACGCAACCCGTCCCGCAGCTAATCGCCCATCGCATCGCGCGTTGATCGTGGCAGCGATGGCTATACAAAGTGCACATGCATATAATTATATTTTAATTTATTTGTGCATGCGTGATGCTTAATTTGTTTATTATTAAACGGGCATCAAATTATTTCGAATGGACAACTATTTAAGATCCAGAACCAAGAATTCGTAATCACTTCTTCAATAAATTCAAATTTGTGACATCATTTTAAACTAAATAAAATTAACCAATATTGTTGATTAACACTTATTGTAATATTTTTATCTATATTTCTTTGCCTGTCTTACTTGTCTTATTATTTTTCAGTAAACTTGTGTTTGTATTTGTATCCTTTTTTAATTTATTGAATTGAAAAATTCTTTAGCACCGTTGTGATATGAAACTCAATTAAACGAAAAAGTGACACCCAAAAGAGACAAACACAAACGTCTTTAGGATTTGCCTGCGAGAGAATGAAATAGAGTGGTCGGTTTCCTCTTTGTGCGATGCTTCGTAGTCTTTCCATTCTTGTCTACTTTGTGTGTCCTACCACGTCTCAACTGCACACAGATTTTTTTTTATTACCTGAAGCATTTACCGAGTTATTACAATTATTACATTAATGAAATTGCCATCGGAATATGCATAGATATTAACACTCCAATTAAAAATGTTGCAGCATTACAGCATTCGTAAATTAAGATTTAGTTGTGGGGACGCTTCTAGTGAAATAACAGAAATAATAATACTCTGATGAAGAAACCTTTGGTTTAGAAAGATGTTGATTATTTTTATTAAAAAAAATACTGTAAACAAAATCATCATCATCATGTATCCATCCAAATTGGTGTCATCAGAATGATTCATTGCATCGTTTGATTATTAAAGTGATTCAGAGATAGATATTTAAATTATGCCAATCTCCAGTAAATAATATAAATTAATAACAAAAGGTTACAATATTATGTCGGAATGAAAATTAAATGCTTATTTTACATAAACTTTTTGACCAGTTTTGTTGTAAACGCTACAATAGGTGTTTTGTGACCGACGATGTTAAAACTTATGATTTAGGGACTGTATATTACTGTAATTTTGATAGTGTGGGCAACCCTGCAAGTGGAACCCTTTGTACAAGAGTTTATTCTGTATTTAGATTTGTGTACAGTAAAGATATTTTGAATTTTAATGAAACTGTAGGCATTTCTTATTAGTGTCACTTTGCTTTAATTTAATTTGAACGTATAAGCATTTAAAGAACCACGTTGCTAAAGTGTCCATCCAGTCAGAGTTCCTCGAATGTGTTGGCACGGGTGACGGATACCAGGTGACGGGTGACGATGATCGGGTGTTTGGGTGACAAACCAAAACGTCCGCCGCGGGCCATTTGTCTGCGAAGGTGATTTGCATATGATAAATTATTATTTCGGGTACCTACGTAATAAAGAAGGCTTAATTTGCATGACTAGTGGCAATGACCTCTCCACTGGCCCAATACTTGTGGGAAGTGCTGAGAACCCGTTTCGCCAAAAAACCACCTTGTTTCCAAAGAATTCGTGCTCTTGTAAAATAAGAGCCGCTTTCCTGGCATCGTGCCTAAGTAATTTGACAGTTTGTTCGGACACCTTCGTGTTCATTGTGAATGCACAATATCCCCGAGACACAAGACTCCTGATGTGTGGTGCAGTCACAGTCGGGGATGTGTTCTACTTGTATCGTGATTGTACTGTGGGATACAATATCTTCGATAGATGGTGTACATTGATATGGAAGTCCCCACGGCAAAATATATATATATTTATCTTTCTTTTTTCAAGAGTTCAAACTGCTCACTACCGTTTGGAGCATGTTAGACAATGGTATCTCTAAATGGAACATTTTGTTAAGCTGAAGGTAGAGGTGAGGGGAAATACCTGGCTTTTCGTATCTGAACACCCATTCTAAAGCCATTTCTAGCAATTCTAAATGGTGGCATTTCGCCAGAGCGATACCGAGAGTATCTTCACTCTGAACGTGTCGTAAATGTAGTACTATAAGCATTATTTTATTTGAAGTATTTATTGTTAAACAACGCAAATTTATACAACAAAATTTATTTGCGAACGCCGGGATTTGAATCAAGAGCTATCCCAATATACAAAATAAATAAAACTTTTACGTAAATATAAAATAATAAACAATGAATCCAGAACATAGCGAACACTGTCGGCAGTCTCAAAATATGGAAAACTTTGAACCGTCGCTAACGTCTGCATTCCGACAAATGGGTGTTAGGGATGACGTAAGTAGAGAAGAGAGATATTACATTGCTCATCACTTAGCAGGTGAAAGTAATATATTAAATAACACTATTATAAAAATGATATCAATTGATCAATATGCTCTGAGGTACATCGGCAACAGTTTAAATAACACATTATTTAGAACTTAGGAGGAACGGCTGCGCTGCATTTTCGACACAAAACTTCATTTTGAATTTGAAGCCAAATTGATTGGCCAACCAAAGTAAATTTAAAAAAATGTGTACGAAACATCTAGTACAGATAATCATAAAATTCAGGCCAAAGAATTTGATTTTTGATGATTTTACGGGAAACTACATATTTGCTGGAGGTGCCTACAATTTTGTGTTTGTATCCTTTTTTAAATTTATTGAAGTGAAAATTTGATTATTTTTAAATATTCATTGGGTTGGGTATTTTGGCCTCAAATCCAAAATTAAGTTTTGTATGAAAAAGCCGCGCATTCTCTTAAGGCTGCGCTATCCGAATTTCTTACATTTCTCCCTTAAACATTTGAAGTTTTTAAGCTCTTAAAAAAATATATGTTATTTTTTAAGATAATATCTAGATACGTTCCACGCCGAAAAGCAAATCATATGAAATTCCCTTTTTAGAAAAAAATAGCAAAGTATGCCCCGAAAATTATTTTAAACAAGTCTATTTCTATTATTTTACAAGTTATATTTGTGAAAAAATTCACAACGTTTCTTTAAATGATACTTAAGATACGTTCCACGAGATTCTTGCTCTATTTTAAACGAGTCATGTTTTATTAAGCTTTTTCGCAATTTTCACTTCACTTTTATCGTTTGAAATATTAGCGCGCTCTATCCAACATTCGTAATTACATATCTCTCCATCTTCTTCTTTTCGAGAGCGGTTACGGGGCCTTAAGAAACTACAATATCATTAAGAATGAAAACAAGTCTACTGAAATCATTGTAATATCTGTATTTAGTGGGATATATGACCTTTCTCCTCCTTTCCTTTCATTTTTCCCCACGTGTCATAGTTCCACTGGCTCTTTCAGAAGATAAACACACAACACGCGCTAGAGGATATTACATACTAACGTAGACAGGAGAGAGTTCATCTGTGATGTTTTTTATCAATGGAGTTGCATCACTTTAGCGAGATATTTTGGTGTGGTCGACCTTTCCCCCGTTCACCGGGAAAGTATATTTTATCTGATCGCTTCTGTTCGCGACTTGACTCTGAATTCGAGAATAACTTGGAGAATTTTAATTGCGCGCCCGCCATTGTTTTCGGTATCGACATCCTTATTTCGAGACGAAAGAAGGAAAAAATCACATCCAATTTTGCTTTGTTCATTTTATTGATATGCAGACAAGTTAGACTGTGGGCAACCCGTGTACTTTTGGACAGCTCCAAAACCTGTGAATTAAATTATGTGTGTTCTATGTTTGTCACCTTGTTACGCCTACGTGTTCAAACATTAGTGTCATCTTGTTTACGATGAATTTGACATTCCTATTCGATGTTAACACTTTTTACTTTCGTTGTCAAATTTTTAAAATTTAGAGAGATGTATAGAGATTGGGTAATTAATAATAGATTGATACTTTGGGATGTGGGTAACCAATAGATTCAATTATACGTGCGTCGTAGAGCACGACGCCAACGAGACTGGTACAAGTGCAATTCCGCTAAGTTGCGCCAAACTGCAACCTAAATGGTAGAGTTTGGTGACACCTGACCTCCGACACGAGAGGAATTTTTTTTAGTAAAGTATTAAATATTTTTATACCATAGGTGCCTAGTACCTACTGAACGGAAATTAAAACGCCACGGGCGTTATTTAGCTAATAAAATATATTGTTAATTGATTGATGATTGTTAATTAATATTATTTCAAAAACAAGGACGGTTAATCCGATCGCATTCTAGTTTACTCTGGTTGAATCCAGGGTTGCTGAACGTTATAAGTTATAACAATACAGGCGCAGACCGTGAACACTCAAGGGATTTTAAAATTGTTGAATTTTTTATAATTGTATGTTTACTAAAATGACGAAATCTGGCTGTACTTGTCAAGATTAACCATAAGAAATTTAACAAAAGAAATATGCGATTCAAACAAATGTAGAATTAAAATGATTTTCTGAAAAAAAATAATCATTGGCGAAGATAGTAAAGGTAACAACACTATCAATGACCGGTCAGTGGTGGTCACCCGGGCGTCCCGTGTTCGATTCCTCGGCTGGCTAAGTTCTCCATCACAACACAAGCAACATTTTCGGCTTTCTGTGGTGGTAGTAGGAGATTTTCAACCATTTTTGGATTATTCGTAACCCGGGAATGTTTGTCTTTCTTAAAAAAAAAAGAAAATGTTAATATGAAACAGACGGTTCCAGTTTTAAAAATGACAATTAAAATGATTTTCTATTAAAATATTACATTATAGGTAAGTACTTTATTGCTTGTCTGAATTCTTGACACACACAGGTTTGTCTAGGTCTTGGAGGAGAATGACCAGGACTCACTGAACTCCAGATTCCTACCCACCCCTTAAACCCTTTTCCTTCCCAGAACTCTCCTCCACTTCCTTTCCTTAAAAAACCCTCCACACAGCATCTCCAAAGATGACATAGGCCCTGAGAGAAATTATTTTCCTAAGGGCCTCCTGTGTGGAGCTCATGTAAAAAAAAACAGTTTTTATGAAAATTTTCCAGTAGTAAGCTATTGTAATAGTTTTTTTTTACGTAAAAGTTACTTATGTAGACGGAAGTTAGCAGACGAGATGATTTAATTAGCTCAACAGAACGTTAAAGTATTAAAAATACAGACTGCAAACACAAATATTCTATTTATTCACGAAATTTGTTACAACTAACAGACGATTTGTCCCCATATTCAAGGGCTCGTATGAAAAAAATGAACAAAAAGGCTGATAGTAAAATATATAGCTTAGCCTACGCGTATGCAACTTGTGTAGAATTTTTTGGAAAATTCAGTTTAGAAAATGATAACAAAAAAACACTAGAATTTACTTGAAATAACTACAACCACTGCACCCAGATTAGAATGGAAAACAAAAAATAAGTACCCCTAAGAAATATGGCGATCAAAAGAAGCTGTTTTATTAATTGATTCAGTTTTAGCTCTAGATCCACAAGTGATTCATAAACAATGTCTATAAAAACCTGCGGCTCCAACTCGTAAATAAACTAAGGCCTGAGAGATAAAAAACGGCCATTAGTAATGCCGAGCAAAAGATAAATACTATACCCAATAGGGAAAATATTATCTTATAAATATATCACTAGATTCATTAGTAATGGTAATGAATCATGTTTCAAATGACTAATGTTTCGTAGCATTAAAAATAATATGTTTCGGAGCTTGTTTAATTTGACATGATGAAAATGTTTGGTGTAATAAATTGATAGATAATAAAAACTCGAGGAGCAGTTTTAGGATGTTACCATTACGTTGATTTTTTTACATTAACTCCACACAGGAGGCCCTGAGAAAAATAACTTCTGTGGAGGGTCTTTTTGTGGAAAAGAAGGGGTGAAATCCATGTTTTTGGAAGGAGGATACACAGAGGTCAGCAAATCGTTCCACATCCGAGCTGTTAAACTCGAGAACGTTCTCATGTGAAAAATGACAACCGTTGGGCACGCGTTTGGCGTGTTTCCGATTGCACCGGTGCCGAAGGGATCAAAGACGCCTTTCAAAGATCAAAGTTACACAGAGATCTCAAAGAACTCAAAGATCAAAGACCAAAGTTCCTCAGACCGTTCTACAGCCGAGCTGTTGAATTCGAGGACGAGTCGTAGAGACGACCCGTTCTCGTGTGAAAAATGTTTCCCGACTGTGCTCCAGTACCGAAGGGATCAATGATGCCAGTTCCTCGGATCATCTTCCATTGAAATATCGGTAGATCAAGGACAACATTGGGATGAATTTTTGTTACTTTTGTTAATACGGTATAAGACTTTTGCTTTTCAACAATACATCACACAACGTTCAACAAGTGATTTTCTCACGAAAACGGCGCTATAGAAATGATCCAAACATTATTATTGTCACTAATAAGTTTTCTACCATTGAACGAACAAATTTAAAACAAAAATTTTACTGATAAATAAAATGAAGCTTTTGTAATTAATAGAAAAAAACACAAATCAACAATAAAAAAGTTTTCCTTTCCTAAAACATACAACTATTCCTGTAAATCGGGTTTAAAAATATCAAACCTTTTGAACCCCTAACTTTTTACTCCAAAATAACCTCACGAAAAAGCGCCACCTTAGTTGACTCTTGGACAATTCAATTAATAATCTAATTAATTATGGTCACCGATTACTCCATTGTCATCCATACTAATATTATAAATGCGAAACTGCTCGAGTTTGTTTGTTACGCTTTCACGCAAAAAACCAATAAAACGATTTTAAAAATTCTTTCAGCAATAGAAAGCTA
The DNA here is from genome assembly GCA_936435175.1 of Glyphotaelius pellucidus. NCBI lineage: Eukaryota > Metazoa > Arthropoda > Insecta > Trichoptera > Limnephilidae > Glyphotaelius > Glyphotaelius pellucidus. Next base: position 5,825,430 of record OW386539.1, on the reverse strand, counting down.
CATTATATGCGAGTAATATAGGCTGTATATAATGGTAGCTCTGGCGTTATGAAGTTATAAATATTAATATATTATATTTGTTATACGTTTTCTGTCGCTAACAAAAGCGAGTTATTGCTAACGTTAGAAAACAAATCGTTGCCATGGAAACGATGTTGATATATTTGTGGGCTCTATGCTGGTAGGTACTCAGCCCTTGCTCCAGAAAATTCAAATATTAGAATATGGTTTGTTTTTTTTTGAACAAGCTTATGTTTTGGAATAAATGTCAGATGAGAGTTCCTTCATTAAAAATGTAATTCGTAATGATTATAAAGACTATAATAAATAGTTTTACTTTTTATTATATTTACAAACTTCCACATATTTCAATCAAAATAAATCTCCGAAATGTGTGTAAGCGTATTAATTCCGAACGACTGCACCAAATTGGATAATTCTTTTTTTCTTTGAGCTCTAATGAAATTTAGGTGGCACGCAAGCTGTTCGAAAACTGAATGTACCGGGAATGAATGTATGGAATGCGAAAGGGGGTGGGGGGAGGGGGGGGGGATAATTGATGAGTGCAAGCGCTACAGTAATTTCCCTAATACCATGCGAGCGAAGCCGCGGGGAAAAGCTAGTATAATATAATTGAATGTATTTTTCGATAATACATAGATTGGTATAAACCCTGGTGTGTCTTCTATATATATATAAGCTACTTACGAGTTTATTTTATAAAAGTCGCTAACCGTGATGAACCGTTAGATGAGCCCACCAAATTTTTGCCGTTCAAAGATATTATCACGTGCCCACGAAATGTCTATTATAAATGATTATAACATGTAACAATTTGAAGTTCAATACCCCTCTCCGCACCTACTTCAACGATTTCCGTTGTTCGGAATAATATTATAGCAAATCGGAATCGTATTTGGGATGTCCGCGGTGCTCGTTGATTATTTATGTCCATCACTCCGTGAACCTAACTTCTTCCATACTTCCATCTTAAAGCAATCCATTGATTCTGTAATTAAAATTTAATTAGGTAGGTACTCGCAAATAATTATGAATATTTAATGAAATTTGAGTAGGTACTTTCATGTGTTCCAAATATGAAAAATATTTTAATGCATTAATGGTTTCAAATTGAAGTGTTCGAAACAAAAGCAAAGGAGACGGTTCATAAATTCGTAGCGGGAAAATATAGTTTTGGAGGGAAAATGGGTACGGAAACAGTAGTGTTTTAGAGGCATTATATAGAAAGGGGTTTGATATTGGTTGGTGATTAGATATAGTGCCTAACCTAAAGTAGTCTAACGCTTTTCCTCTAAGAAATTTAAATTTAGGAAACTGATAAATTGCATTTTAACATAATTTCAACTTACTAACAATTTCCTTGGAAATATATGACAAATTAATCTATGTATATAAAAATCAAGAGTTATGAGTTGTCTGTGTATTGCTATATTAAGCATAGGAAATCTTTTAAACTTTCATAATACCTTTTTTCCAACCCCGCGAAGGTTTCTGGATTATTACAAACACATGACAATACATCTGAAAAGTTTTTTAATCATTAAAAAAAACTCTTGCGAAACTGTCAAAAATGTCACAATTTGAGAATGACATTTTGCAAAACAATGATCAAAACTGAATTTTCAAAACTATTTTTATTAATGAAATTATTTGAAGTACTCACCTAATACTTTGATTCGAATCAAGAATTACAGATATTTTAAATAGGTGTGTGTTAAATTGCTATGTGCTATGTGTAAAATTTGTTGATCGATTTTCGAATAAATTCTTTATCAAATTTCAAATCACAACGGTGCTAAAGAAGTTTTCACATCAAAAACACTTTGTTTGAATGGCATTGCAACGCATGCCGAGTACTACTGTAGCTAGTATGTTATAATTTTCGATTCCGTATGCAGACTGCTACATGCAATTTTTCGTTATTTCTATATTTTTTTTAAGTGAATACTACACAAGACCACCAGAGTCAGTGGGTCTATAAGCTGAAGAGAGTGGGAGTGAAAGGAGGTACGGAAGAGAAGTTAGGAAGTATCTGGTTACTAACACGGCACTTAACTAGAACTCTTGAAAAATGTATTTTATTTTTCTAGTGACTGGCAGCGTGCGACACCGCCGCGAGATTGTAGATGCTCAAGCAAAAGAAGAGGCTGACAAAAAGTCAGAAAGAAGTAGCCGCCAGTTCTTCATCGGGCAGGGATTTGTGATCCCCAATGTCTACCTGGGCAGCTACCCCTCGCTCCGCGCCAGCCCCACGTTGGGCACCAACTCAATTCGAGCTGGCGGCCACCCTTTCCAGGACGGCAGTAATCCATTCGAAAACAGTGATATTCCATTCCAAAATGGCGCCGTGTTGCCCAACGCAGCCCCGGCGGGCAGACTCCCCTTGCCCCACGCGCCCTGCATCACCACCTCCGGGCAGAGGGGCAAGTGCGCATCCTTCAGGGAGTGCTACCCCTACTTCAAGGTGCCCGACCTGTCGTCCTGGGGCCCCTGGGTGTTCGGAGGATATGATACCTGCAACTATTACAGCGAGCAGATAAAGCAGGTTGGTTTACTGAGTTTTTTGTTATTATTTCGAAGGACAACTCTTTCGACAACTATTTGAAACCATTATCAAATTGCCATCGACGTTACAAAGTCATCGTCTAAACGCAATGCCTGCCTTCTACCAAATGATTGCCATAAAAAATAATTGTAAGGCTTTTTCTGGTAGCTTATTTTGAAAGTATACAGCGCTAGAACGAGAAGCGCTAGTAGAGATGATTACATTCAAAAGATGAAATAAATTGAAAATTGATTACCGTGCATACGTTGAGGAACGTATTCGCGGCCCATTTCGGCCAGTTTCATACTAATCTTAAATTTGGATTTGAGATCAAAATACCCAACCAAACTGAAAAATTATTTTTGAAATCAAATCTATTACGGATGTGAGCTATTTTTATTTATTATTGCTTTAAATTAAAAGAAACAGGCCATTAAAGATTTAAGTGTTTCATGATTTTAGAGGATACTAAGGCAATTATTTGTGAGTAAATGAAAAACAATAAAAAAAATTATTTGACTACTAAAAACAATAAAAAAAATAATTTTATCGTAGAAATATAAAATAAAAAATAAAAATTAAAGAAAAAAATCATTTTGATAGGTGTAAATTTAAAATACAAATTACCAATAGGTAAACCGCCGCAAATATACGGCGGAACAAAAATTTGTTGTTTATGCATTAAAATTACTAACCAAAAAATGCATTTTTAACGACGTTTTATTAATTTTTATTTTATTTTTCATTGTATTTGTAAAATAAACATAGCAAAATTATTTTTTTAGTGTTTTTCATTTACTCACAAATAATTGCCTAAGTTGCCTCTAAAATCATAAAACACTAATATCTTTAATGGCCTATATCTTATAATTTAAAGTAAAAATAAATAAAGTAGCCCACACCCGTACTTGGTAATTGATAATCAAAAGTGATTACAAAAATATTTTTTTAGTTTGGTTGGGTATTTTGACCTCAAATCCAAATTTAAGATTTGTATGAAACGCGCTGAAAAGGGTATCTACACAAACCTCGTTACTTCTGATTCTATAGCATGTTTTGAAAAAATACAATTTATAGAGTTTATACTTTCTAAGGAATTTATTTTAACCGCAGCGTTAGCTCGTTTTTGCGTATACATTCAAATTCGCACGCACTAATTGAGGCAAGAAGTAGGTGTGATTAATAATTACTATACTAATATTAATCGTGTACACTTTCTAAAGAATTTATTTATTCATTCATACTTCTGAAGTCATACAGGGCTAGTACACTATGGGTGCGTTTTTGGTCATCTAAACTTAAAAAAAATACTCTTTCTGGTCGCTCTCTTATCGGAAATTTTGGAAAGGTCAAATGAAAATGAAATATATAAATTAATTCTCATATATAAAGTAATTCTCATAAGGTATGTTTTTAGGTTTTCACGGCCAAAAAGTATTTTTGTTATTGTTTTTGGCGTGTTATGCCGTGTTTGGCTACATCCTTCTTTAGCTAACGTTTCGGACAGCGTTACAGTGTCCATCATCAGGGCAGATGAGCTGCCCTGCCCTGATGATGGACACTGTAACGCTGTCCGAAACGTTGGCTAAAGAAGGAGGTAGCGAAACACGGCATAACACCCCAAAAACAATAACAAAAATAATTCTGATAAAGTTATAAGTAGTTCTCGTAAAGAAAACTTCTTATAAGGAGAAGGGCCGCAGAAGAAATGTTTTCCCTGGTATCCCCAATTGGGTAGGTACCTACGTGGTGTGGGTGAAATATTTTATTCATAAATACACCGAAGAATCGCCGCAAGTTTTTTTCTAGTTCGAGGGGCAAACTAATAAATGATTTTTATTTTTCGGAAAGTCAGTATACCAACTATATTTATATAAATGGAAATCTTGTAGTATTTTATTTAATGGAACTCTTTTAATATTCTTTAAAGCGGAAACTTCAACACACCAGCTGAAATGGCCAGTAGCCAGTGGAAAATGCGTCGGATTTCCACCCGGCGTTGCCAGTTCAATCCCCTGCTAGTTAGGTCCTCAATCATTGCACAGGCAACATTTTCCGATTATGTAAAAATGTGAAATAGTTTTTTTCCGAATCCTGTGTCCTCAATGCGTATAATTTTGGCATCTAGACGGACCGCCCTTGGAGGTTGGGGCATTTGACATATTATTTTCTACTGGAAAATTTGATATATTATTTTACGAGTCCTGTGTCTTCACTATGTAGGTACCATTTTGGCACGTTGCCGGAATTTGTTGACATATTTCTTCCCAAATCCTGTGGCTTCAATGACTAATTTAATTGGTGATTTATAGAGTGCTGTTACTTTGTTAACTAAATTATTTTTTTAATTTAATTTTTATGTTTACTTCTAAGGCTTCTAAAGCGTTTTTTCTTTGTTGAAGCTATGGCCTGTCTCTATTAAATCATTAGCAAACTCGGAATAGTTATAGTTAATTTCGTAAACAGAGTTCATGTTCAATGATTCTAGTTTTCTAAACTCTTAAATTTGCTAGTAAATGACATACGGATATGTCGAAACCGGTAGCAGATAAATAAAAAATTAAATAACGTTATGAAAAATAAATCTCTTCCAAACAAAATGTCTAGAAATAGTTAATCCCCAAAAGACATACAAAAGAGATTAAAAAAATACAAAAAAAAATACAAAAAAATCGCTCACGAGTATACATATTGTCAGACTATAAGATATATTGTCAGACTATAAGATGTAAGATTTGCTGTTAATTTTCCTAAGAATAAATAAATTAAATAAAAATGTAAAACAAACAAAGACTGAGATTTATTAATCTGCATAATATTCAATTTAAATTAACCTATTCATGTTTGTAGCCCGATGTGTTCCAAACCCTCGGCGTCTGCTGCGTCAGCCCCGTGACTCTGGAGGGCGACGGCTCCTTCAACCCCGCCATTCCGCCCGTTGTGGCCGGAGTGGACCCCGAATACACGCCAGTAGTGGCTGCCGTGGACCCTGCCTACGAGGCTCCGGCACCTCTGGACGCGCCCGACGTGGTAGAGACCCTCGCCTTCGGGCCCCCCTCGCGCTTCACCCCCTTCGCAGGGTGGCCACCGGCGCAGCCGCCCCTCCCCACGCACCCACCGGATCATGCAGCCCCCACACACCCTGCAAGCAGCGGTTAGAACATTACTTTTCATTCCTGATTATAATTTGTTTAAAATTGAACAATCGAACGGTCTCCAAGATGTGGAAATCAAAAGAAAATGTGTTTATTATAGTGTAGTACTTTGTAGCTGCATTTACTATTTTTAGCCATTTAGATATTCCTATAACTTAAATCTTGAGTCCGATTCGAGCCGCGGTCAACAGTGGTTGTGTGTACCTTACCTATTGCTTAGTGCCGTTCGCCCGTTCCCGTGCCTCATACAGATAAGAGATTATTGTTACATTTTATTTAATTCTGTTTATCGTATACTTATTTGTTTGCATTCCTACTTACGGCTAATCCGTTTTTGTTTGTACAGTCAATGAAATAGACTGCGTATTATTTTTTCAGTTTAATTTTTAAAAGTTAAGTTTTTTTTTTATATAATGGAGGAAGACGAAGATAGACCTCCCGACCCAGGATCGATATTAGATTTTTCTGATTCGGAATCTAACACTAGCCAGGCTTCTATTACGCTTCCATCTCGTAAACGACGACCATCGCATAACATTTACATCCCATCGAAAGTTAAATCTATACCGCCGATTCAACAAACCTCGACCTCTAACGACCTTAACCCCAATAGTAACACCCAGACAAGTACTTTAGCTAGCGATAATACAAAAAGTACTGACTTACTTTATCCTGCTTCCGCTTCCGGTCCTTTTATCGTAATTGTTCAGAGAACTGAACAAGGAAAACTTATTCATCCTTTAGATTTTGGAAAATTCTTATTTGACTCAAAAAATAATAACCTTGGTATTGTTAATGGTTCAATTAAACCGGAAGGGCGATATAAATTATCTATCGAGTTTAATACTGCCGCTTCCGCAAATGGATTTGTAAAAAAAATTGACTCGCTCTCAAAACATAAATATAAATCGTTCATCCCGTCATTTAACCTTACGAGAATGGGTCTTGTTCGAGGAATTCCCACGGATATCCCAGAGGCTGAAATTGTTGATGCTTTGAATAATTCCCAAGGAACCCCGAAAGTAATAAAAGCACGTCGACTGAACTACAAGGATTCTACTGATGGAAACAAGATCTGGAAACCTTCCCAATCTGTTGTTGTTACATTTGAGGGACAATCCCTTCCGTCTCGTGTGTTTATTTATTATACCTCGCTTCCCGTCGAAGTTTATAAATTTCCAACTGTTCAATGCTTCAATTGCTGCCGGTTTGGACATACAAAATCCGTATGCCGCTCCCCTCCACGTTGTTACTTTTGCGGAGAAGGTCACCCATTTGATCAATGTCCAAAATCTTCCAATAATCCCATTTGCATTAACTGTTCGGGTGCACATACCGCGGTCAGTCTAGCCTGTCCGGAATTGACAAGACAGAGGAACATAAAACATAAAATGGCTACCGACAACATTTCGTACTTCCAGGCCTCAAAGTTATTCTCTCCTGCGAAAAAATCTTTCGCAGAGATGACATCGTCCTCAGCTCCTTTCCAATCAACCACCTTTTTAAATTCAACGTCATCTTCTCACAGAGAAACCATTCTCAAGCCAGTCAAACCCAACCCAAAATATACTCCTTACCTTGATAAAAAACAATTGAATAATATTTTGACCAGCCCGAATGGGAATGCCAAATCTTGGACCCCCAATGGGTGTGCCATTAATAGTAATACATCCCCTCCTGCTCTCCCCGAAATATTGAATAATAATTCTTTTATACAAACTTTAATTACCCTTTTAATTTCTATCCTTACAAACAACAATACTGTACCGTCCAACGCTGCCGATTACATTAAATCTTTATTATCTTGCCTCCCCAATGACTTCGAAACTGAACAAAATTCTTCAGTGGAACAGTAGAAGCCTCTTCGCTAACAAATCTGACCTAATTCAATTACTCGACGAACACGACGTTTCAGTGGCCGCCATTTCTGAAACGTGGTTAAAACCCTCCTTTCACTTAAGAATTCCGGGTTATTATTGTCTCAGACACGACAGACCGGATGGTAAAGGCGGCACGGCTCTGATAATCCATAATTCTATCCCGTTTAAACAAATTAATATACATACTCCCTCCGACGATATCCAGATAATAGCAGCTGTCTTATCTGATATCACAATATTATCAATATATATTCCTCCCTCTACCACTTTTATTGAAAATGAATGGGCACCAATCTTAACCCAGATTTGTTCCCCTTTTATGATCCTTGGAGATTTTAATGCACATTCCCCTTCTTGGGGTAGCAAAATAACAAATCGTTCTGGCCGCAATCTTTTAGATTTTATTGATACCCATAACCTATGTTTTTTAAATGACGGATCTCCAACCAGATTCACCCCCCCTCATCAACGGAAAAGTGCTGTTGATTTATCTCTTTGTTCATATTCATTAGCATCTAAATGCTCTTGGGACATCCTAAACGATCCCCTCTCTAGTGATCATTTTCCAATTATAATCCGATTCCAACATCAATCTAACACTTATCCTCCACCAGTTAAAAATAATCTCAAATTTAGAATAAATGATGCGAATTGGAGCACTTTCTCTTCTGAACTAGATAACCTTATTAATTTAAAAAAAAAATCGTCCCCGGGAGACATCAGATTGCAATGTGAGACGTTTCCCTCTATGGTTATAAATGCAGCAGAAAAATCCATCCCGAAACGCAATGCGAACATTAAAATAAAACACTCTAATCCGTGGTGGGACGAGGAATGCACTCGCTCCGTCAACTCTCGTAAAAAAGCAATTTCCTCTTTTCGTAAGTGTATGACACTAGAAAATTTTTTATCAGTTAAAAAAGCCCAGGCAGAAACCAAACGAATTTTGAAAAATAAAAAACGCGCTGGATGGCGGAAGTTCTGTGAGAACCTGTCTCCGGAAACTCCCCAATCTTCAGTTTGGTCTAGCTTAAAAAAATTCGGATCATCGTATTCTCCGCCGAGTACCAAGCATATATCAGAAGAAATTCTTATAGGATTTGCGGATAAAATAGCCCCCCCATCAGTGGCCGGATGTGAAGAAATGCCTTCTATTAAGCCATATCCATCTCACTCTAACTGGCTAGATGCTCCTTTCTCCATTGATGAGATGAAACTAGTAATAAGAACCCTTTCTGACTCTGCTCCGGGTCCCGATGGAATACTTAATAGTTTCATTAAATCATTTTCTGATATGGCGGTTGAATATTTCTTATCTCTTATTAATAATATGTTTGAAACAGGACTAATTCCGGATGATTGGAAAACTCAAAAAATCATTCCCATTTTAAAACCTGGAAAAAATCCATCTGAAATTTCGTCTTATCGGCCTATTGCTCTTTCATCATGTTTGATGAAAGTAGCGGAGCGTTTGATGAAGAACAGATTAGAGTGGTTTGTTGAAAGTCAAGATATTATCTCACCAAATCAGTATGGTTTTCGGAAAAAGAAATCTACAATGGATAATTTAAGTTTGTTCACAACTGATATCCGAGTTTCCCAATCCCTAAATTCTTATACATTGGCCACATTCCTTGACCTTTCATCAGCTTACGATGATGTTTTACTGAATGTTTTGAAAGAAAAGCTAATTAAAAAACAAATCCCCCCGAAATTAGTCCAATTTATTATTAATTTGCTCTCAGATAGGTCCATTATTATTGAGTCTTCCTCTAAATGCTTAAGGCGCAAACTATGGAGAGGTTTGCCCCAGGGTTCTGTTATTAGTCCTCTGTTGTTTAATATTTATATAAGCGACCTAGACTCAGTAATTCCTTTTTCTATCAAGCGTCTTTACTTTGCGGATGATATCCTTATATATTTGTTACATAAAAATATTATTCTTGCAGCTAAGGAAATGAATTTGGCTTTACAATATATTAAAAGCTGGTTGTCAATAAATGGGATGAATCTGGCGGCATCTAAAACAAGGGTCGTGGCTTTCACGCGCAAAAGAAAAATTCCCCAATTCTCAATTTCTTTTGATAATGTGCCTCTACAAACCGCTACTCAAATCAAATTCCTTGGTCTTCTTTTGAACCATAAACTTTCCTGGCTTCCACACATTCAGATAATTTCTACAAAGTGTGAAAAAGGACTTAATATGATGCGAGCAGTTTCCAGAGTATGGTGGGGATCTCACCCTACCACTCTTAAATTAATGTATAATTCCCTAGTTCGGAGCCACTTGGATTATGGCTCATTCCTTTTTGACCCACTCCCTAAATATCTAGATAAGAAAATGGAAAGAATTCAATCAAAAGCCCTCAGAATGATTATTGGAGCTATGAAGTCTTCTCCAATTAATGCTCTTCAGGTGGAATGTGTGGAGCCTCCATTATATTTCAGAAGGCAATTCCTTGCCAATAAATATATTTTCAAGGCTTTATCGTTATCACATCATCCTATTAAACAAAGTCTTAATAGGTTAAGTGTTAATTTGAATTCTAACAAAAGATTGAGAGAAAAACAATGTTTTCCTCTCTTAATTAAAAGTTTTCATCTCTATAATTCTCTATCATCTTCCCTCCAATATCTTCAAGAAGTTCCCAATCTTCCTATATACAATATTCCATTTAAGGCAATCATTTTTATGCCGAACACAATAACATCAGTCTTTAGGAAGAATATTTTATCTTCCCCAAATAAATTTCAAAATGTGGATGATTGTTTTAAAAGCATAGTGGCTTCGAAATTCCCTGGATTTTCCATCCTTTTCACGGATGGTTCCAAATTTGAAAATAAAAGATGTGGAGCATCTATATATAGTCCAGAATTCAACATCAATCTCACTTATAAATTACCAAAAGAAGCTTCCATATTTACAGCCGAATGCTTTGCAATTGAACAAGCGCTAAATCAAATCCAGGTTCTCAACATTCATCGAGCCTTATTATGTACTGATTCGCTAAGTGCTCTAACTAAAATTAGGTCAAATATTTTACGTTATCCGGAAGACAATATTATATGTAAAATAAAAAATCTTCTCAATTCTCTTAGTGAATCTGGGTTTGAGACGATATTGGCCTGGGTCCCTGCCCATTTGGGTATCGAGGGTAATGAGATGGCCGATTTTCTCGCCAAATCTGGTTCAGATTCCGGAACTATCCCACAAAATTTTAGAATTCCTATATCCGATGTCTTTCCGATTCTTAAATCTAATATGACTCGTGCCTGGGAAGAAAATTGGGCAGTCTCCGGAATAAGAACTGGATCTTTCTATGCGGGAATTCAAAACCATATCCCTGCTAAGCCATGGTTTCACGGTAAAAAACTTTCAAAACGATTCATTTCATGTATCTCGAGAATGAGAATTGGCCACTGTTCAATTGCATCTCACTTGTCTAGAATTAGAGTTTTAGATGATCCGTTCTGCCAGTGCGGTGTGGAAGAGGAAACCCTCGACCACGTTTTCTTTAACTGTAAAAACCATTCATCTTTCAAGAACATATACCGCCGGCTTATTAAAATCACACACCAGTCCCCCCTTAACATTTCATACCTTTTATCTCTTAACAATTCTCGTGTTCATACAGCTTTATGTAAGTTTATTAACCTGAATGAATTCAATATTTAATTTGTTTTAGTGATCTAAATGAGTCCAATATTTAATTTGTTTTATTATTTTCCCATTAGATTAACCGAAATTTTTTATCCATTTTAAATATTACCGGCACAAAGCACTCTCTCCAGGGTGAATTGCCTAAAACCAAAAAAAAAAAAAAAAACTTAAATCTTCGATTGAATATTAGAAATCCGATGGTGAAAGGTTCGAACAGATACCTACCTACTATGAAACGACGAAAAACTTAATTTGTTTACGACTGTAAAATACTTAACACATTATTACACATCTGCCCTGCTGATGGATACCGTAATGCTATCCGAAATGTTGGCTAAAGAAGGAGGTGGCGCAATACGCATAATACTCCAAAAATAAGTAACGACATTTTTTTTAATTAATTAGACAACATTTTAAAATCTCCAACTACCACCACAGTAAGCGGAAAATGTTGCTTGTGTCGTGATGGAGGACTTTGGACAGCTGAGAAATTGAACTCAACTATTATTAATAGTACCTACAATAACGCCAAAAACACCAACTTTTGGAAGCCCAATTTTTTTAAATGATTTCCGATCAGAATTTGCCACATACATTCAAACACTATTCATAAAATTAAGAAATTGACCATCAAAGCATTTTGCAATCTACAAATTTTGGACAGAAACTAAATTGAGAATTAAAATTTTAGCAGAAATCGAAAGCTCGTCGCCACATGGCGCTTACAACTTACAACCATCAAAACAATCATTATTTTAATATTTAGTTATTCAATTGTCAATGCGGGATTTCCAGGCCATTTCACAACCAAGGCACCCACGACTCCCTCCACCACAACAAAGAAGCCACTGTTCACCACCTGGGGAACCAAGCATACCACCAAGGCCACACAGAAACCTATTGTAAGTAACGCATGCATTCAACATTTATAGCCTATATAAACTGTAAAAAGAGTACATATGTAGTTGTTAACCATCACATATTTTAGAAATATCGCACCAATCTTATAACTTGTACATATTATAATGTAAATAAATGCCCCCCATGTAAATATGTTATAGTGGCCTCCTGCAGTACCGACGCACGGGCCCCCGTCCCAGACAACTATTTCTTCCGGATCTTCAGAAACTCATTCTTATTCTTGTGGGGGAAAGAATGGACACCAGGTAAACAAATGTTGTAAATAAATTTTTGCACATTTAAAAAAAAATATTGCTTGCACCCAAGGACACTCAACTTGATAAAAAATATCTTCATCTGTGAAAATTGGGGTAGGTACTTTCTTGTAAGATTCTCAAATAACATTTTGAAATAAATGTTCCATTTTTACGAAATACGAAATTTTAGTTACTACTGACAGATGGATTATTAGCGGGAAAAACCGGGAAACTAGTTGGGTAGGTATATGTAATTTGGAGGTCAAAGTAATGTGTTGTGAAAATTATGTATTTTGTGTAATATTATGATAGTATGAAAATATTAATTCATAAATGTACTATAAAAATTGGAACTAAATTGTTGTTGGTGGTTGATAATAGAAGTTTAAACTGGTCATTGCATGTACCTGTGAACATAGTACAATGTATTGCAGTAAATCCATTATCATTTTTCCGGATTGGCACTGATTGTTTTGTTTTCCAGGACCAAGAGAGGATAGTGGGTGGCCACAATGCGGAACCCAACGAGTGGCCCTGGATCGTGGCTCTCTTCAGCAATGGCCGGCAGTTCTGTGGAGGATCTCTGATTGACAATCAACACATTCTAACAGCTGCGCATTGCGTTGCACAGTAAAAACTACTTTTTATACACCTATGTTTTTTATTGATACAAAGATGGTTTACATAGTTCCTGCGAACACACAAGCCATGGGTCGTTGTGCTGTCTCTTCATTTTACCTCATTCCTTTAACATTAACCGGTCCCTTTGATAAAGTTTGCCAGGGTTGCATTGGATTTTCGGCTAAGTCTCCTGGTTCCTCTGTATAATATATCCTTCCAGGTAACTGGGATTAGTGTGAGACATTAATAATAATAATAATAATAATTGGATAATTTGTAGAGCGCCGTTTTTGTGAAAAATCACCTCAAGGGCGCTGTACAGCTTATTATTAATTCCTAGGTTCTATCTAATTTAACTATTTACAAACAGATACAGAAACATACTTACCTGGCAGGTCACTTCCGAGAAATTAGAAAGTTAATAGATACGTTAAGATAGTTGCAGAAGATACGGTCTTGCACGCGGAGGGCATTATATTTAAAACACTGGACTTTGCATGAATTTACATTAAAAGATTAGTGGCAAAAGTATAGTTGTATTTATTTTGAGAGACTGGAGAATTTAGGAGTCTTTAGGGAATCTTCATGAAATGACCCTTACATAAAGCTTATAACTGATTTTTTTATTTATTTATTTATTTTTTTTTTTTATTTATTTATTTTTTTTTTTTTTAACAAATGAGTTATTTTTACAACGTCGCGGGCATTGAAGGTTAAGGTGAAAGGTTTTTGAATTTAAGGGTACGACTGTCTGAAAAGGTGGGTTTTAAGTTTAGTTCTAAATTCCGCTGAATTTGTGATCATCCTTAAGTCGTGTGGCAGTCCATTCCAGGCTTTGGGTCCTGACACTCCAAAAGCGCGCTCACCGAACTTAGTATCTGGTGCACGCTTTGGTTCCTTTAACCTTCCGAAAGCTGATGACGCTGCTGATCTCAGGGTTAACTGTCGAGAATTGGAATTTTCTGGAATACACAATTCCAATAAGTAAGTCGGGGCCATTCCGTTGAGGGACTTAAATACCATCCAACAGAGCTTAAATTGGATTCTTTCAGGACATTTGAGCCAATGAAGATTTTTGAGATGCTCTGAAATGTGGGAATATTTAGATACGCCGGTGATAAGTCTTGCCGCAGCGTTGAAAACGGATTGTAGTTTATTGATTTGATATTTCGGAAGACTGGCATATATTCCGTTGCAATAATCTAGACGTGAAATGACATACGAATTGACTAGTAATTTAGTCGCCTCCGTTGGTAGGTTTCGCTTTACTGCTTTAATTTGCCTTAATTGAAAGAAGCCCGTGCTTACGGTTCTGTTCACTTGAGTTTTAAGGGAAAAATCAGCGTCCTTGGAACTATAAGTGAATCGCACTATTTTATGTGCATACCGCTCAAGAGTCCCAACTGCTCCAATTAAGCCGAATTAACCTTCCTTTGGATTGTCTCATTCCTGGGTGCCCTCTCTCATTCCTTACAGTTTTTACTTACACCATGCAACTTATTACAAAAATGTTTTAATTTTAAGGCGATATATACTGAAGTAATACAAAATCATGTGTTTTTGGTTTGAAAATTTGATCGCTTAGAAATATTTTAGATGCTTTAATTAAATACTGCGAGTAGAACACATCCTTGGCTTTTGAAGACTTCTTGTAAGCCCAGAAAAAAAAAGAATCAAGTTTTTTAAAACTGCTTCAAAGTTCAAAATCTCCTACTTACAAAAGCCCTTTTTCGGTTATGGTTTTATTGTGTAACGTGGCCAATTAAGTTCTTTAGAAAATGATTCTAAAACATTCAAATAAATGTGCCTGAATTTAGTGAACACTTTTTGAACGTTTTTTCTTGCATAAATCAAAACAGCTGCTGGTATTAAGTGGTTTAAACCTTATTGCCATCTACTTGAGTGTTATTGTTAGCGGCTTGATTCCAAATGTTACACAACGTGGTGCATCGTCTTAATTATTGAAGTCTCTCATCAACTGTGTCTCACAAAAGCGTTAAGAATATTTTTCGTCAAATACCTGTACACAGTACAGGTAGTCGTCGACTTACGACCTATGGGACTTACGACTGTTCGACTTTACAACCATAATCCGCGATTAGATTGTTCGCTTGAAATACTTTTTTGTTGTATCCAATTCAACTATTTTTTTTTCGTGAAAAGTAAATTTAAAAGATCACATGCGTACTCACCAGAGAAAAACCTTTTACGTGTTCAGTCTGCAATTCTTCTTTTGCACACAAACAGACATTTAACCATCATTTGTTAAAACACAGTGGTGACAAACCTTTTTCATGTCCCTACTGCAGCTTTTCGAGTTCTCAAAAAGGGCTTTTCAAAAGTCATATGATAACTCACAGTGAAGACAAACCTTATTCTTGTTCACTCTGCAACTCTTCTTTTAATCAAAAACAATTTTTTAACTCACAATAGAAACCTTTTTCAAGTTCTGACTACAACTCTGCTTTTAGACAACAACATTTAAAACATCATATGCTTATTCAAATGGGAAAAAACAGTTTAATGTTCAGTCTGCAACTCTTACTCAAAATCAACATTTAAAAGATATATACTTGCTCACAGTGGAGACAAACTCCTTTCTTATCCCTACTGCTGCTACTCGTGTTCTCATAGAGCAGAGGTGGGGAACCTCCGGCCCTTCCCAACCTTCCTCTTCTCTATCTCCCCTTCCTCAAATAATTTACTTGCCTCACAACACTCCCCCGGGGGTGGTACAGTCCCACTGTCTCTGGTGGAGCAGCTGAAAACTTTGTGTGGTATCACAAAACAAATTACGAATTTAATATGCAACAATTTTTACTGTACTTATTACGTCATTTTCGTCTTATAATAATATCATTACGCAGCGCAAGTAATGCGTGTATAAGTAAGGAAATTATTCCATGATCCAACTAACCCGACTAACCCGACTAATCCGACCCGATCGCGGTCGTAAGTCGACGACTACCTGTAGTTTTCATAGCTTATTGTGGAAGGCATTTAATTTTTTTCCCCTATTTTGTTAAACTTATCCAGCAAATTAATAAAACTTCATAATTGTGACTTTATTTTAGTACCTACTTTGAAAACTTCAGAAGTTCAGTTCAAATACGTGAATAAATGTGATTGTGCAGTGAAACCCTCTTAAAGAGTTCCCTCTTGAGAAGTTTCATGGCTTAAGAAGTTTGATTTTTTCGGTCCCTTGGCCCGAAATTAGCCTTATTTTTTCCACATATAAGGTTTCCGAATTAAGAAGTTTGTTTTTTCTGGTCCCTTGGAAAACTTCTTGAGAGGATTTCACTGTATGTGGAAGTAAACATTGTATTCATATTTTGTAATTTATTTCCAGCATGACATCACATGATGTGGCGGGAGTAACAGCGAGACTGGGAGACCACGACATTCATGTCAACCATGAAGTGCGCCACATAGAAAAGAGGCTTAAGAGGGTTGTTCGCCATAAAGGTTTTGATATGAGAACTTTGGTAAGTCCCCAGAACTACTTCACTATAAAATGTATTATTTTAAAATATTATCTAAAAACCCAATCTACATAATATTAACGTTTGAAACCATCATAAATTAAATTATGTAATTGATCATGGAATTTGGATCAGATTCGAAAAATTAATCAATGTTTTTTTTTTCAGTACAATGATATCTCTGTTTTAACATTGGACTCTCCTGTGTCTTACTCCAAGACCATTCGTCCCATCTGCCTTGCGAGGGGGGGCGAGAGCTTCGCAGGAAGTACTGGAACTGTCATCGGTTGGGGAAGTCTTCGAGAAGGTAACTTAATAGTCACATTTTACAAATATGTGATTTACATAATAATTTTGTGGAATAGTTATCAAATCACGAATTTGCACTTTCCAAGTATTTTATTATCAGTGGATATTCTGCTTTGGCAAAATTGTATGATTATGGGTTCCATGCCAACTGAGAATAAAGTCAACTCAACACCCCCTTGAAAAGTCATTAAAAGCTATGAAAAAAATAATTTTAAATTAGCCGATAACCCTAACCTAACATAACCTATTTAACCAATTTTTTATATATATATTTGAATCACTCTAAATGATTTGTGATGGTTCTGAGTTGGTTTCATTCCGAGTTGTCCGGTCACCATGATTATGTATGTACGAACAGTGTCAGATTGTGTGTTAATGTAAATGTTCATAATGGTGATGTTTTAGGAAGGATGATGGGAATCTATGGAGAGAAGGGGGTCTATTTTATTGTATTCTATTATATCCAATTTTAGTGAAGGATCGCTACTAAATGTGTGGTTTAACAGGTGTTAATTAGAATTAAATACATTTTATTTTTTTTAAATAAAAGAAAGACAAACATTCCCGGGTTACGAATAACCCAACAATGTTTGAAAATCTCCTACTGCCATCACACATTATTTGTAGATTAGGAAATTTGACAATATTGGATTGTTGGATTATTACTTTGCGTAATCCAGTCTATATTTGGAATATTGTAGTCACCGATTAGCAGCATTCTTACTTCCGGATATTTGACTTTGAGGGCCTCGACATCTTCAATGTGGTTTTCGTATATGTATTTGTGTATTTGATCGGGATGGGATATAAACACATCCAAGAATAATTTTTCCCAATTTCGTCTTGAGCGGAATGCAAAGTTGTTCAATGTGTTTGTGTTTGCATTTTAGTCAGGACAAAGTTATAGATTTGGTAACAGATATTATTACACTTCCTCCTCTTGATTTGGTGCTGATAGTGGTACTTCTATCGAAGCGGTATGTGAAGTGCATGAGAAGTGAAGCCTAATAAACTGCTACATACATGTTTACTACTTGCACAAATAGGTTAACCCTTCGAATAATGAGAAAATAATATCTTAGAACTTTTGCCTGTCAAGATTTGCGTGCAAAATTCCCGATTCTTGGCATGCATTTTAAATGTTCTTTTTTATTAGTTATTTTGTAACTTTTTTGCAAAAACAAAAATTGTTCTAAAATCAAGATAAAATAATCTTTCTGATGTGTTTATTAGAAATCAATTTTTTTTGTTTTTAAACATTAAAAATTTTATATTGAAAGTGTAAATTGGCTTAAAAATACGTACCTGGGGATTCCTCAAAAAAATACGTTAAATTAAATAAACTTAAAATTTTAAATACAGATTCATTTTCATAGGAAAATTTGTAATGAAACTGTCACCTCACTTTTTACAACTTTCATACAATTTTATTTTTAAATTTAGTGTTTGTTACGTCACAAATTGGCGCAAAATAAAATCGTCACTTATGATCGGGTTTGTAAAATATCTAACCAATACAGCTTGTATATTTCTAAAAAAATAAGAAGCATCATTTCTTTCTCTCTCTAACATAAAAGAAATCACAAATGTTTATATGACAGGAAGAGAGATATCTAACTTTTAATAATGCACGGTCGCTCTGGGACAATCTGGGTCTCCTGTTATTATAACGGCATATGATGTTTTGGGACAACTTGGGTCTCCTGTGATTAGACGGGTTAAGAAGAGTAATTCTATTTTAAATCAATTTATTACAAATCTATTGTAACGCAATGCTTTTTATAGGTGGCGCCCAGCCCTCTGTACTCCAGGAGGTGTCTATCCCCATCTGGACTAATGCGGAGTGCAGATCCAAGTACGGTCCGGCAGCCCCAGGAGGTATCGTAGAACACATGCTGTGTGCGGGACGAGCTACTAAAGACTCTTGCAGTGTAAGTATTGAGTTGTGGAGGCACGTTTTATTTGCACACACATAAGTGTGCGTAGCGGCGTATAGGTTAATTTAGCGTAAACTAACACAATTTTTTAAATCATGCAATTAAATAAACAAATAAAATTTCCAGGGTGATTCCGGAGGTCCTTTGACGGTTGCAAAGGATGGCACATGGTACCAGGTTGGAGTGGTTTCCTGGGGAATAGGATGCGGCAAGGGGCAGTACCCCGGAGTCTACTCCAGGGTGTCTTCCTTCCTACCGTGGATCACCAAGAATACCTCGTAGACCTATCCATCTTTAGAACTACAGAGAAGAACTTCATGTAAACCTACCCAACTTCCTAAGTACATATAGGGGATTCGGAACAACTTTGTGTAAATCTTTTTGTGTGGGGGACACAGAACAACTTCATGCAAACCTACCTATATTATTTATAAGTATGTGTAAAAGATTTAGAACAACTTTGTGTAAACCTACTGTGTTGTATGTGTGGATTTAAAAAAAAAAGAAACTAAAAATCATTCTAAAAATGACAGTGGTTAATCTGAAACTTTACAACTTATTGCCATAAGTGTGCCTTATAAATAAATTAGTATTTTTATAAATACTTATTACGGTGGTCAAATCAAAACTTGAAAATATTTGGACGTAAAAAAAATTATGATTGAGTTTGATAGAAATTATCGAAGTATGTTTGCAATATATTTTTACTTGCCTATTCTTTATATGAAGTCTCCTTGTGGAGAAATATAATTAGCAATAGGTATGAATTTTCATTATTTAAACTTTACGCAACGTGTGAATCTATCGTCCATTTTGTGAGAAACTTGTTTTAAAGTTGCACATGTATCGCCGGCCACATACCAGAAAGACATATTGTGAAATTTCCATTTCATCATTGTCTTAAAATTACGTCTAAGTGCTAACTTTAACGTACATTGTATTATGTTCTTACCCGGCGATATCATAATAAGTTCTATTCAAGTTAAGTCTTGATAGAATGCTTTCCTCTTAGTTTTACGTTAATGGGAATGTTGCCTATAAACAAGCCAGCAATAAAATATTTCCTCAATTACGGAAATTATTTTATATTAAATGAATACATAGTTATTAAGCAGAGATTGTATGAGTGAAAATAAAAAGAATAAAAATAATGTTGTTTAATTTATTTCATAACATTTATTACAAAAGTCTTAAATTTTGTGGATAGGCGATAATAATAATGCGTTAAGCTTTTTTTATAACACTACATATTGATTAATGTTTTTTTTTACTATTGAAGCCTGCCTAGTCAAACCACGCAAATATAGCTGAATAGTGTAGGTACATAAATAATGATAAAATACTTCCTAAAAATGATTCCTATCTAAGGATTATAAAACTAAAAACAAGGAGCTGGTACGTGATGTGAAATATGTATATAAACATGGATTTGTGTCTCTTCAAGGTCCAGGATCTATCCTTCCATTCCTTAAAAAATACCCGCAACACAGCATCCTCAAAGATGAGGTAAGTTCTGAAGGAAATTATTTTCCTCAGGGCCTCCTATGTGGAGTTAATGTTTAAAAACAATCAAAAACTTTTAATTGAATGTGCAAATTTTATTTTTGCGGAGACCGTCAAAAATTAAAATAAGTCCGCAGGACAAGGCACCAGAATTTTTTTAACTTAACTCCCACGCTGGAGAATAATTTTCCTCAGGGTCTATGTTATCTTTGGGGATGCTTGGAGGGTCTTTGTGAAAAGAAGGATTGAACACAGGCTTGAAGAGACAGTAGAAGGAAGAAAACACAGAAGACAGCAAATTGCTCCACAGCTGAGTTGTTGAACTCAAAAAAGAGTCATTGAAATGACCCGTTCTCGCGTGACAAATGTCATCCACGCACAAATATTTCACCAAATGGCAAAAAAAGAGTCATTGATCAGCAAGGCTATCCCACTTCTTCTTGCCCCCAAGATGACAGTTAATTTAATGCATAATCAATTTTACAATTCAGAAATATTTAATTTTTACATGCTTTCATTACTATTTTTTTATAATTTGGATTATTGTAGAATTTAAATTAATATACAGCGAAACTTGCTTAAGAAGTTCCCACTTGAGAAGTTTTCCTAAGAATTTTGTTTGTTTTCGGTCCCCTGAAGACTGAATGACCCAATTTATACCACATATAAGGTTTCCCCGCATAAGAAGTGTTTATTTCGGTCACTTGGAAAACTTCTTAAGAGAATTTCACTCGACTCTCGTTCCAAAATAAAAGATTCCCTCAGCATAGCCCTTGTGATAGAATAGAAATGTAGCTTGAAATTATTTTAGCTACATTTAGTTACTAGGTCTGAATACTTAGGTACAACCTAGACTTTCTCTCTCCTGGTCTCATAATATTCCCAAAAATTGAGGATTTCTTAATTCCACTGCCTACGGGCAGTATCAAAGATTTAAAATATTTACCAACAAGTACCAACTACTACACTAAACATTTCTCACTATCTAATGCTAAATAAGTAAATAAATAAACAGCCAGATTCTATACATTGAAACTCGCTTAAGAAGTTCCCACTGAAAAGTTTTCTTGTTTAAGAAGTTTGATTTTTTCGGTCCCTTGGAAAACTTCTCAAGAGAGTTTCACTGTATGAAGATTGAAGTCAAATTAAGATAAACTTTTCTCAGAAAAGCCTTAAAAAAATATTGCTACATATCAAGGAAGGACGATTATATAATATTATCATATCATCACAGCACATATATAAGTTTATGGCAGGTTAAATTAAACTAGAATTAAAGATATTACGTCAATGGCACCACCTGATATGGAATCCAGCAAAAGGACTAGTTTATAAAGGTGAAACTAACAGATAAAAGCAAAAACACTGCCACTGGCTTTATAGCTCAAAGTTCGAAACGTTCAGATGTTGGAGAATGTTCCGTGCTGTAAAAAAAGAAAAAAATGGTATAAGAAAAACAAAATGATAATAAAATTAAAATATCTGACTTTTTTTAAAGCACTTTTGATAAGCACTACTATATTTTTAAAAAGCATCTCATTATGTTCGACAAATGCAGTGATTGAAACCTTCAGTAATGGATTTGCATCAATGAAACACAGACAGGTTAGGTTAGGTTGAATCCTCGTATTTAACCCATTGGCCACAAACGCCGGCGTCCTGCCGGGTGTGCAACTGAGATACTTTACCACAAACCCCGGCGAGCCGCCGGCCTAGAGTATGCCCGCCAAAAAACGTAAAACGGACATCGTGACATCTTTGAACAAAACTTTAAATGCTGAACATTTTGTAGATAACAAACCATCCATTTGGTAGAATTGGCAATCATAAGTTTCTTAGGTTTTTCCCCTAATATTTGTAATACATGTTTTGTAAGTAGCCAGCCGCCATTTAATTTCTTCGAAATTGCGAGTGGTTCTAGGATTTTCGTAGTGACCCTGCACGTCCCTGATTGCTTTGAGGACTATCATACCAAATTATTTTATTAGTTACTAGTATGCATGTATGTAAAAAACAAAAATCATTAATGTTAGATTTATGAATATTATGTTTTTTTGTAACTTTATGGATAAAAATGTGAAAAAAAACTTACGAAAAAAGAGAAGGTTATATTTGTATCCTTATTTACAAGTATTTTAATATTATTTAAATTTTTATTTTTATGTTTTTCTTTACCATAATCTAATATGTAAATAAATTTAAAGAAATTAATTCATTTGAATTTGTGGTTCAAAAGTTACAATAGATTTAGTATATCAATGCAGGTTTTCAATTTTTGGTACAAAATTAATTCAGTGGTGAAGGTCAATTTTTTAGCTCAATAATTCTGTGGCCAATGGGTTAAATGTTAAGAAGTTTGGAGACAGATTCGACATTCATATTCTTGGGATGACCATGTCAGAAACTGGCTTCAAAAACTTCAAGAGTCAATTAAAAACACGTACGTCGCTGAGCGCGTAGTACCTCCAATGTGAAAAAATTAAAATTTTATAGGAGTGAAAAAACACATTTTCAAGCAGGAAAATGAAGGGACTTTAATTTCTTTTTATTTATTGTGTACGTTAACCCTTCAGCCTAATTTGTTTGCTTTTCGAAACAACTCATATATGTATATCTCATAGAAATCGTTGTGTCTCCCTACTATGAAGGTCAGAAATATGATTTTTTTTTTTTTACAGTTAAATACTGCACAAGAGTCCCAACTGCTCCCGTCTGGAGCCAGTGAGACTATGGCATCCCCAATCGGGGTATGTTGTGATGAAGGTAGTGGGGAGGGGAAGGAGATAGGGAAGAGGAAGGTGGGGAAGTACCTGGCTATTCAGATCTGGTCACTAAACACGGCTAAAGCCATTTCAAGCAACGTTTCAATTCTGAATGGTGGTTTTACACCAGGGCGATACTGATAGTATCTTCCACTCTGGAATGTGCCGCAAATATACTATATATTATTTTAAATGAATAAATTGTGAAATAACACATATTAATCAAATAAAATTTATTTGCGCACGCCGGGTTCGAGCCTGCGACCTTCGGATTGTGAGTCGAGAGTCTTGCCTCGGGACCACGGAGGCCGTCTAAATGATGTTAGAAAGAGAAAACACCACACTTTATATTCAAATCTAAAAGTTAACCAAAAAATATTTAAAATGTACACCTTTATGAAACCAATGTTTCCGACTGCAATTTGAAAAAAAATTATGCAAATGGGAATTTTTTTAAAATTATTTTTACATGAAACAACAAAAAAGTGAGTTTATGATAACATTTATAATACTTTTGCGTAATAAAATATGTATGTTTTTATTTTTTTTCGTTATCAGTAATTTTAGTTAAAAAAAAACGTAACATGAGCCATTTATTAAACTTTTTCATGTTTGCTTTCAAAAATTAAATGTTAATTTGAATTATAAAATTTGAAAAAACTGTTTTTAGTTTTCAGATGCGTTCAGAAATATTCCCAATTATTCGGGTTTTATTGCAAAGCGGAAATATTTTGACCTTCCGATCAAATAGGCCCGAGGCAAGGGTTAATAATCATTATTAATATTATTTGGAGATCCACCTTCATTTTCCTGCTTCAAATTGTTTATTTTAATCTCCTTTATTTTTTTTTTTTTTTACATTTGAGGTATTACACACCTAGCGACAATATACAAAAACCAAGGGTGCTATATAAAGTTTTATTAATAGTTTAGAAAGATTCAACTGATTTCAATAATTTAGTTTTGGTGCAGATTAACTATTAAATCTAACTTTTAACCTTTCCTGTAATAACACATAACTGGTTTATTATGAATGGAGGTGAACTGACGAAGCTCTTAGAATTGAAAAAAATATAACTCTGCATTAACAAAGAAGGGAGTGCATACCTTGAAAGTATCCCGTATCATACATGTCATCCGGGTTAGGCACAAAGGGAGGGCTGGCACTGAGCTGGTTCTCCCAGTCGATGTGAGAGAACAGTTCCATCTGCTTTACGATGACAGCATCCGGCCTCTTGCCGGGGTCCATGGTCAGGAAGTTCTCGATGGCGCGGACGGCCTCCGGAGACAGGGCCTCTTCACCCTCTGGCCATTCCAGGTCTGGGGAACAAATTATTAGACAAACTGGCATCACACGGAGTATCCTCAAGTATACGATTTTCTAAAAACAAGAGTTGCAATAAAAAAAACCTAGTTACATCACATTGTAACCAGGTTTTGAATTGCAACTTTGTTTGCCTCTTATGCGTTCCTAAACCATTCAACAAATTGCGATGAAACTTTGGTGATTCGTTGTGCACATGCCAGTGAAAGTTTCTATATATAATGGTGAGCTATGGCATTATGAAATTATTTCCTATACCATTCATCCGATAGCGATGAAGCTTTGGTGAGTTGTTGTGCGCACGCCCGCAAAGGTAGGTTTCTTTGTGTACTAGTGAGCTCTGGCATTATGAAATTTGCATAAAAAATTTACTATAGGCATGCGCGAGTTGTTTGAAAAATGTGTGTATTTCATAAAGTTGGGAAGTGGCAGGGTACGGGAACGGAGGGGGAGGGGAATCCAGGGGAAAGAAGATGGGGGTATCGCGGGAAAGGTAGAAAAGGTGGAAGAGGAACGCGGGAGGGAAAGGGAACACGGAGGGGAACGGGGGCAGGAACGGGGACGCATGGGAAAGGACACGCAGGGAGAAACAATTTCTTTATTTATGTGGCTCTGCAACGCATGCCGGGTACTCGCTAGTATTGAATAAATGCTAATAAGAAAGTCCAAATGAACACTACAATTTCACAATTGAAAAAAGAATCTTTACTGAACCATTAACATTAACCATAAATTGTGCAAAACGGAAACGTTTAAACAAATTTACAGACATACGAAAAGCAAAAAAGTTGAGTTAAAACAGGATTTTGCCACGCTCGATGAATAAATGACCTGCCAACATAAGATTTGTGTATGAATTTTGAATAAAATTAATTGCCTAGTAAAAAAAAATTGTGAATGACAAACTATAATGAAATCCAGTCAGTTCAGTGACTTTCAATAGATACTTACTTCTTTGTAAGATGTTGTTGAAGACAGCCTGGGGGGTCTCATCATTGAAGGGAGGGACACCCGTCATGAACTCGTAGAGGCACACTCCCATGGCCCACCAGTCCACAGCTGGGCCATGACCCTTTCTGTAATAACACACAACTTAGTTATACATATCATAAACATACCATGATATTCACATAAAGAACTCTGAAAAATTGTTTAAAAATGAACAAAACCACATAGATTAAAATAAGCGTATTTGGTAGTTTTGAAATGAGAATATGCTTAGTTCCTACTGAGATTTATTTATTCAGTTCCTACCTCTCCCTAGATTTATTTGAAATTTGGAACAATGGCAAGAAAAATTAGTGAAAATTGAAGTGCATTTGTTTTGAAAACGGAAGATTTGGAACTATTTTGGAAGAGAGTTGTTAGTGCTTTTCAAGTACAAAATCTCGTTTTTAACTAAAAAGAAAGAATTTAACCCCTCGGAAGTACATAATATCGCTTTGTACTCGTTCGTTTTTTTGTGGCGATAATTACCCCGAGGTATCGCAGTGGAAAACTATATTGTTTTTGTGTCGTGTGCTCCTTTGCAATGGTTAGTGATTGGTTATTCCCTTTCCTTAGATACCTTGTTTTTCCTACAAATATTATCACCTAATTCCAGCAAACACCATATCGTCTTGTTTCATTTTTAGTATTCCAGTGCATTTTTTGCAGAAGCTGTAATTTGTAAGCAGTTTTGGATGCAATAGGTACAATTTATAGCTTTACTATGACAACAAAACTCCTTCAATGTTCGCTTCCAGTTATAGATTAACATGTTTCACTTTACATGGAGCACATCAATATCAAGTTTAAATGTTGATAGAACATCAACATTGCAAGAGCACAGGAGATAACTATAGCTATCAGAAGGATTTAAAACAAATTAGAGCATGTTCATCTTAAACAGAATGTTGGTAAAATCTATCCATTCCCCTAAAAATGTCACAAAAATGTAAGTAAACACTTGCCTCAAGAGCAACTCGGGAGCCAAGTAATCCGGAGTGCCGAGGATGCGTTGATCTGAAGCTTGCTGTCCTCTCCTGACGGACTTGGGGGTTCTGTAAGGTGTCTGTACGGCTGCAATGCCCTTGGCTCCCTCTATCGGAGACACCGCCTCTTCCTAAAATACATTACATATAGATAAATACACAATTCACACCCATTATCTACTTCTATGAAACTGTGTAGAGCATTGTTTATTATTTTTTACTCCTAAGTATATAAATAAATAAAAAACATTCATGGTTTAAGTTGATATTTAACTCTTAGGCCCTCCATTCATGGAGATACTTACAAACTACGTGATTGTGACACAACTACAAGTACCCTGCAGATGTACTACTTTTTAAAGCTGGTTTCCGTACACGGCACTACCCGAATTATACTGAACTTGATCATTTTTCACGTGCAGCCGTGGAGTTAACACGATGTCGAACGATGTCAAATGACTTTTTTCCAACATTAATCTATGCCTTCTTCACTAAATCCTTTCTTGCGTATTCTGGTAATGTAAAGTTATGTAAACACGCATTTTTATTCACTTCCAGAACAAATCTAACATTACTTTCATGTTCAGATGCCATTTCTGTCAAACGTCAAACGAAAGTAGCAGACACGAATGCTACAACGCGTAGCGCGCTACCAGCACCGTCGTTAGCGCGCTACCGACTTCAACCTGACATCCGTCGCGCAGCGCCGTGTACGAACACCAGCAAAATTGTATGGCGGGTACCCACGAGCGGTGTGCGTGCTACGCGCATCAGGCTCGAATAGTTTGTAAGTAGCTCCATGTACGGAGGCGCTTAGAATGTCAACTTCTCACGACCTATTACTAACTTAAGTGCCAGAGTAAGATGTGCCGCCGACGTGATAACGTCTTATAAATCGATGAACACCGGCTGCATGCACGAAAAAGCATGACTCATTGTCACGTTCCGCCTGAGCCGAGCATGCGAACAAGCGATAGAGAGGCACGATCGGCCTAAGCGTTCGGCTTGTGACGCATCTATCTCTCTTCCACTCTATCTTATTATACGACATTATCACGTAAAATTATCGTCCGTAAACCGACTTTACAGACAACCAATTTTTTTGCAAAATTATGTTTTTGTTAATTGTACCGTCTTATCAGATAATGTGATTACATAGTACATACATGAATTTATAAAAAAATTACATTTATCTTTTACATGAAGTTTTTCCAAGTGTTTTTTTCCAAATGTTTTTCCACTTATATTCAGAGAAAAAAACTCTAATGTTACAAAAATATAATATTCTGGAGTTTTATTATATTTTCCAGTTAAATAATCTTTTTCAAAATAAAATATAAGGCAATCATGTAAATAAATACAGAAGCATGGTTTTGAAAATCAAAATTATGACATTTGACATGGAATGTGCGACACAGATACATAATTAAATATGTTTGTGACGAATATGTAAGTGATGTAATGACAAGCTACAATAATATTAAGATACCTTATCAAGTGAATAAAATATATTTTAGTATGCTAGGAGCAAGTGCAAAATACAACAAAATACTAATGATGCAAAACGTCAGATATTCGCTACAGATATGTTATCATTGAAGCGATTAGATGCGGTAGATGTTCTTACCATTTTCATGCATCTGGGAGGAAAGCACTCTACAGTGCACGGTTGGACCTTGTGAGAAGCCAGTTGAGAGAGGTCGTTGGGATTGGTATCGTTCAGGGGGAGGTTGAAGCGGGTGGCCTTGGTCACTTTGTTTCCATCGGAGGTCGGGAACTTCTTGGTGGACGATACTGGGGTGGAGAACATCACTCCCGCGTTGTTGGGATGAACATCGTCTTGGGAGAGCCACCTAACAAAATAACAGATATTTTCTAATCGAGAAAGAATAGGAGAACATGACTTAATAGCCAACATTTTAACAGATCTGGTCATTGAACTTAGGCAATCTGAAGCAACATCTCCTTCATGATGAGGAAAGGCTATTTTTATATTCCTTTACAACACTGTATAACATGTAAAAAATGAATACTTATTGTAAAAACACACAAATATTAAATAAATAAAAAAATATTAATAATTGTCAGTAAAAACATTGTGGCCCATCTATTTGTTGAGTCTATCTAAGTTTAGGGTATTTTCTATATAAGTATGCACATAAAGAATTGTTTAAAATAAGCTATAAACCCTAAGATTAGTAAGACATCGTTTTCACTAAGCAGAACTTGTTCTGAAAAGGGGAAAAGTCAGTACCCGCAGTATTATCGAATTATGTCTGCCCGGCTGATAGTCGAGCATTCAAACTGTTAACAGTTAACGTACGCACCAAACAGTAAACAGAAACAGTTACCAGAAAATATCATACAGTATATAAACAGTTTACAGTAAATGGTACTGAATGTAATGAATATACTAAATTTAATGAATGAACTGAATGCACCAATAAAGTTTAAAAACAAATTCGAGATTAATCGAATAAATGTATTATGAATTATGTAATTCGTCATAGATCGATCATAAAATCAGGCCGATCATGATGCACCTCGTCACATCATGATCTGCTGCCATTTCATCAGGTGCATGGTTCGACATTCACCATTTGCCTGATTGTAAATCTGCCTTGTCATGCCTGACATATCTGGCACATCGTGAAATGACGGCAGATCATAATATGGCGAGGCACATCAAGATCTGCCTGATTTTATGATTGGCCTGCGACATATATTATAAAAAAGCTCAAATATTAATTTTTTAACCTCCTTTAAACTTTGCTTATTCAGATTGGCTGCTTATTTGGGACAAAATGTTTGGGTCCCAACTGACTGTATTTGTGAAAAAAATAAATGTGTACCTCTTCTTTAGCACCCCTTTGAGAGGATTGACAGCCGTGGGACTGAGATGCATCGCCTTACGCTTGGGCGTGCAGTCGTCAGCCAGCTCCATGACGAGGATCTCCTGCGTCAGGCCGGTGTGCTGGTCACCGGGCCCGGCCCGCGTCAGGAAAGCCACACGCTCGCCCGCTTCCTCATCCGACAGGTTGCTGGTGTCGTTGGTGCGCATGCGCTTTCGCTTCATGCCGCTGGGGATCAACAAAATAAAATAAACATGACAAAATGAATATACGGTAAGAAAAGTACACAATCAGTAATTAATGGACAAACCAAGTTAGTAAATGGATGGAGTAAATGGATACATGGCGGTGGCAGACTTTTATTCCACTAATCTTATCTCGACTCTTAGAGCACAATATCGTATTGGTAAATGGGCAGGATGGCTCGGGGATTGTCAATTTTAGACTACCATGTGTTTATAAAAAGAGTGATCGTAAAGACCAACCAGATCGCCGGGAATTGTGAAGTATTCTTGTGAAACCGATAAATAGTTTATCATGAAGTCGGAGTAAACGTTGTACTTATTAAAATCTAATGCAATCGCCTCTCGCCAAGTATTTTAAATGCCGTTTTTACTGTGAGCGGATTATCCGAGTTTTGGAGAGGTATCTTTACCACGAGTCTTTACGCTCAGCGATCATGCTGCGAGCTAGATTTACCATACACCGGTCTGTTTGGGGTAAGCCTTCTCTGTTCTATATTATTGTTATATCACAACCATTTTCTGTAATGCAATCTTGTTTGAACGATACATCAATCTTAAGTTTCCTTTGAAACTTAATCTTTTATTGAAGATGCCAATCTCCGCACTCTAAGTGAACAGACAGAATGAATGACGGTTCCTCATGCCCTGAATTAAGACATCTAATGCTCTACTCTGGACAACGCCAGTATTGACATATTCTGTTCGATCAGGATTTGGCGCGCATAATTTGGACCCATTAGGTTGTTTTCAAGCTACCTACAAAACGGCCAGACATATGTAATGATGTATGAGGCGTACCTGAGTTATTAACACCCTTGACAAAATAACCAGAGACATAACCATGTTGTTTAATATTTTAGTTTACACCTTCCCCTCCAGATTTACATACTAAATTTAAAGTCGGCGGGTGCCGTAACAGTGCCTGGTAATGTTATATTACTGTGAAAACAAGCTTATAGGTCTGAGTGGTTAAAGAATATTAAATACACAGTTACCGATAATTATCCGGCCTTTTGAAAGGTCTTATCCTGCTGAGCGGCGAAGTGTCAACGGCTTTTCTGCGTGCAAAGGCGGGTGTGAAGACGGACTTCTCTTTGAGGCACATCTTGCAGGAACTGGCGGAGGAGTTGTTGGCGCTGGAGCTGGCCGTGTCGTCAGCGGGTGGTACCGTGCTGCTGTTGGTATGCGAGGACGCTTCGTGCGATGTGTTTGAGGCGGAGCTCTCGCATGTGTGGTAAGAACTCAACGTACTGGCGCTCTAGAAATTTTAAATAACAATATTGTTCTTGGGTTACATAAAATATATACACAGGGTGTCCGGGTAGTGCACCAACTTCTGGATGTGATTTTACATGTTAGGCTAGCTTTACACTCATAAGCAAAATTTACGACTTACCATAAGTTTTGACAGGTTACTCACAGCAGCGTAAAACATATGCATCCGACTTGAGGTAATTAATGCTCACGGAAGTTGTTCGGAAGTTTAACCTGCTTATGCGACTATTTACATCTGTAAATTTATTTGCGGTAAGATGTCTACCTGTGAACAACGTTACTGTCAAATTTACGCGATTTTGTCATTAAAGACGAAAAGGCCCAAATAAAGTGTTGAAATAGAATTTGGCTTTAATTAAACAATTCTCCAGCCCATAGAAAAAGCAATTGCAAGCCAAAGACAATCACACAAATTTGACAGTTGATTGACTACGTATGGAATTGATTCCATATCCACAAAAGATACAGAATTGCATGGCCGAGTGGTTCCAAAATATCCTCTAGATGGAAGGCGGTTTTCCTGTCATCAATCTAAGTGGTTTGTCTATGGACCAGGGTTGCTAATTTGTGGAAAATTCCCCAAACTGCGGGGAATTTCTGAGAATTTTAAACGATTAGGTATTTTGTGGGCAGAACTTAGATGTGGGGAAAATACGGGAATTCTACAATATAACGAGAACTGATATTACGAAAATCGATGCCAGAATATGAAAATGACTAAATAATTAAAATAAATGTTAATTTCAATAGAATTTAGTCTCATTTCCGAGTATTATTATATGAAATGTCCGCCAGTGCATTAATATGTATGTATATCACTTCATAAGTAAACAAATAGACGAAGAACTTACCAATTGACTATGAATGTTGGGTGTGTGATCCAGTGACATGTTCTCTGCCGATTGGAACGGCATAATGCCTGACATTCTGGAGCTGTTGATGGATTCTCGACTGAGGAATTCATTCACTATGCTGTTCTTAAAAAGTGAATTGATTCCACGTTTTGCTGAAACAAAAATATTATGTAAAATCAAATGATATCAAAAGTTCTGTAACAATGAAGGACGTTTTCACAAAAGTTGGAATTCATTTTTCAAAAACAACAAACATTCAAATTAAATAAACTAAAAATAAATAAAATATTCATCCTAAATTTGTAGAAAATTCAATAGATGTCGCCCCTTAAATAAAAATGGTTGTATTTATCCAAGACACTATCTAGATTGCATTTAGTTTGGGGAGAACTGCATTGCAATCATACACAAAGATAGCAGCCAATAAAAATAAACATTGAGAAAATGTTGGTAGTTCTTAGTAGAAGTATGGTACAGCTAAATGGATAGGGTCGAATTAGTGCTTAGAGCATAGCCCCAGCAAGACTAAGGTCTTGGGTTCAATTTCTAGATGCGACTGTATCTTTTTCTGATTTTTCTGTTTAAAATTTTAGATTGAGAGTCGCTTATATTGTCTTCAATGATTAAGTATTTAAATTTATAATCAACTTACTGCTCTCCTCAAGCGTCTGCAGTAGATTCTCACTAGGATCCATGGGAACAGGGGAGCCCATAGACAAGTTGGAGCCCAGCGAACCCCTCAGGGCCCCGGCAGCACCGAGCCCGAGCGGTCCCCCGGACCCGAAGGACAGGTGGGAGGTTAGGGAGAGCAGCTGCCCGGGAGTACGTGCGTTCAGGTTGGGAGTGCAGTTCATCAGATCTGACATTTCTAGATCTGGAACATGGAAAGGTGTTACTTTTTAAAATACGTAATAATATTTGGATAATTTATATAGCACTTTTTTATGAAAAATCACCTCAATGGCCCTGTTCAGATACTTTTGACGACTTGAAAAATTTCTGTGTATTTAAATAATTTTATCTTATTCAGTGAAAGATAACCTGCCCTATAATGAATTCAAAGTGAAATTTTAATTAATCTTTATATAAAATTGATTTTTTTTCCCCTTGCGTTTCTAAACCATTCATCCGATTGCGATAAAACTTTGGGGATTTCATGTGTGCATGCCCGTGATGGTTTCTATATATAATGGTGAGAAACTTTGGCGAGTTTTGTGCGCACACCCGTGAAGTGTCTACAGATACTGGTGAGCTCTGGCATTATGAAATTTGTATAAAAAATGAGTCTATTTCATATAGTCAGAATAGATATTTCAGAATCCGGGAGGGGAATGAAGGAGCGGGGTTTGCAAGCGGGGGGACGAGGAAGAGGGGAAGGCAGGAAAGGTGGACATGTGGGAGGGGGAAGGCATTGAAGGTTGAAGGGGAACACGGGAGAAGGGGACACGGGAAGGGGAAGAGGAAGGGGAATGGGGACAAATGGGAAAGGACATGAAGGGAGAAACAATTTCTTTGTTTAAATGGAAGTGCAACGCATGCCGGGAACTCGCTAGTTAGTAAATAATACTGTAGTTTCTGAAATCCGAACCACCGGTGTCATAATCATCGAAGAAAAGTGTAATTTTCACTGAAATTCATTTATTTATTTTAGTTATGAGGAATGTCGATTATGTTAATTGATAAAGGATGGTATTCAATCTAAAATAGCCTGATAAGGTATTAGAGAAATTTCAAAAGTTCTACTGTGAGAACCGTTTGTTTTCAGCAGTTACATCGTCATAATTTCATGAACAGTGCAAATAATATCTATTTACAATATGTATCCCAGCATACAGCACTATGCTGATTGAAGTGGAAAACTTTATTAAAAATCAACTCGTAAATTAAGCCCGCGTAAAAATAAACTGTGGTCATTGAAATTTTGAAACATTGTGATGGCAGTTAGTACATATATATCGTCGCTCACATTAATACATAGCATATCTCACTTTACGTAGGTTTTCAGGAAGAACAAAAAACCGGTTTGTTTATTAAATAAAAACAGTAAACTTTGAAAAAAAAGCAGTGTTAAAGAAAGAATTTTTTTTTAAACATGTGGTTAGGTACTTTAAATGTCATTAGTGGTGTTAACACACAAAAAAGGCTGAGAAATAATGAGATATACGTTGTTCTTATGCGAGAATTATAAAATATTTTATACAACTTTCTTCAAATAATAAATAAAAAATAATTACAAGAGCATTAAAAACTTATAATGATTATATACTTGTTATGTGCTATTCAATGTTGAGTAAATGAATTAAATATCTCGGTTCTTTGTTATTGGTTTTCTGATGCAAGTTTCGGGCGTATCTCAAGTGGTTAGGGTAGTAATCTCATAAATTAATCTCCATTCCGACCCAAAAAAAAAAGACCTCAAAAAAGTGTGACATTGCTGTGTTAAGTGCTTTTTGAACTGTTCGGCATCAATCCTCTGGCGTTCTCAGGAAGAACGTTAACAAGAATGTATGTAAAAAAGTATATATATATAATGTTAACAAGAAGTCGAGAAATTAAGCTAAGATTATTTATTCAATTTTATTATTTATAAATGTAAATGGTACTTATATTTCAGTCGGATATTACTACATATATGTGGCTGCAAAACAGACAATGCGTGAACACTTGAGTTCTTGATTTAGGACTTGGACTCAGTCTAGGTTTGGTAAACATTAGGGGTTCACACTTGTTGAAATACGACAAATTACGTCTGATTTGAAGAAGGGGGAAACAGCACGTGGGATAAAAAGGTTCAATTAAGCTAAGAGATCTATTGTTTTCAACATATTTCAACATCTTTCAGGGCTTTTCAACATCATCTTTTAACTAAAAATATTTTACCATTAAGTACATCCTATTAGTAAACTATCAACACATTTTATTACTGACGTGCACAAGATTATTATTATTATTTTATTTTTTTGCTCTTTTCTGTCAACGGTTAACAGGTTTTTAGGTTTTTGGTTTCAGTCAAAAATCTGGAAGAAGTTCTTTTCAAGTTTCAGTCACGTATTAAACTTCGGAGGTGTGTCATCTGTTCTCTTTTGGATTACCTGATTTGAATATTTAAGAAGATGTAAGAAGAAACAAGAAGAGCCAAGAAAAGCCAAGAAGAGCGTAGAATAACCTAGACGCAGCAAAAATAGACAAGGAGAGTAAGAAGAACCAAGAAAACTCAGGAAGAGGCTAGAAGAAGCGACAAGAGACAAGAAATGCCACCATAAGGCAAGAAAAGTTGAGGTGATGCAAGAAGACGCCTGTAGAGACCAGAAGAATCAATAAAATGCAAGCGAAGATTAGGAGAGCCAAGAAGAAGCGAAAAAAGCAAGAACAAGCAACTTGAAGGCAGAAGAATCAAGAATGGGCTAGTAGAAGCAAGAACATGAAAGCAGATACTACGGTAGACTAAAATTCAAGAAAAAGATCTAAGAAGAGGCCAAAAAAACATCAGAAGAAGCTAGAAAAGGACAGATCTCAGAAAAAAAAATCTCAATCAAAATCGTTATTCCTTTTAGGTTGACATGCAAGAAGTTGCAAGAAACACCAAAAATAGCCAAGAAAGAGCAAGGTGAGATAAGAAGCAAGAAGAGACAAGAACAGACCAGAAGAAACAAGAAGAAACACTAAGATACAAGAAAATGTAGAAGAAAGCGAGACTAGCCAATAGGTAAGAATTTGAAAGAAGATGTAGTCAAAACAAAGGTGAGTTAAGAAAACTTTAGAAGAAGCCAATTTTAGACGATAAGAGACAAGTAGGAAGCAGAGCCGAAAAGAGACGAGAAGCTCCAAGAAGAGACAAGAACCCCAATCAAGAAGCAAGAAGAGTCGAGAACGTTCTAAAAGAGATAATCGGATACAAGACAAGTCAAGCAGAGGCCAGAAGAGACAAGAGACGAGAATTTCAAGAAGAAGCAAGAAGAGCCAAGAAGAGACAATCCGAGAAGAGACGAGGAGATCCCAAAAGAGACAAAAAGAAATTAGAAAAAGCAAGAAGAGACAAGGAATGCCAAGAAGAGTCAAGCAGAGCCAAGAACAATCAAGAAGATCCCAGAAGAAGCAAGATGAAAAAAGAAGATCTTAGAAGAGCCGAGAAGAGGCAAGAAGAAGAAATAAATAAAGAAGAGGAATAATATGTGTATATAAAACGCTCAATCCATTCCTTTATCCCTGCCCTTCTTTAATTCCAATATTGGCTTATTAGGTTGCCATGTATACCGGTCGATTAAACTCCAACCTCCTTCCTATCCTCAGAGCACGTGTTCCTAGTCCTAACAAATCAGTGCCCCCTGGTGTACCGATCTCACCGGGACAGGAGTGCTCCTGGCAAATAAAACTTTTGAAGAAACATTTACTGCTAATCATATAAGTACCAATTATTTTGTTATAAAATTTTGTATAAAAGGAGCGGTGATTGGTAAAATATTTGTTTATCGATTCAAACCACGGCGAATGCACAGTTTTATAAGAAATTCTAAAAAGAAAATATATATTCATATTTTTTGAAGTACGTGGTGTTATAATGTGAGTGACGATATCTAGTTTGGTTTTTCAAAGAAATAAAAAACATGTTCATCTATTAAAATCATAGACCAAACGTGTAATATTGGTGATGTCTATACTAACGACCTATATACGGATTTATATGCTACGCAGCATTCATGTTAAAAGATTCCGGAAAATATCAAACTCTATGTTCCGAAAATCTAGCTGTTTCTTAAATACAGTGAAACCCTCTTAAGAAGTTCCCTCTGAAGAAGTTTGGTTTTTTCGGTACCTCGGCCCAACATTGGCCCAATTTTTCCCACATGTAAGCTTTTCCTACTTAAGAAGTACGTTTGTTCCGGTCCCTAGGAAAACTTCTTAAGGTTTCACTGTATTCTAGTAATACGAAAATTCATTAAACAGGCTCAGTTTTTAAATTAGTTTAGAGATTATAGTGTATAATATATAAATTATTTTCAAAGCACAAGTGCATGTATTAACCCATTGGCCACAAAATTAATGAGCTAAAAAATTGACCTTCAACACTGAATTAATTTTGTACCAAAAATTGAAAACCCGCATTCGTGTACCAAATCTATTGTAACTTTTGAACCATATATACAAATAAATTAATTTCTTTAAATTTGTTTACATATTAGATTAAGGTAAAGAAAAATATAAAAATAAAGAATTTAAAAATATTAAAATATGCGTAAATAAGGATACAAATTCTTAAAGTACCAAAAAACATAATATTCATAAATCAAACATTAATAATTTTAGTTTTTTACACACATTTATACTAATAACCAATAAAATAATTTGGTATGATTTTTTTTTTTTTTTTTTTATTGAAGAGCGGAGACGGTTTACATATATAAAGTTCCCGTGAGCACTTAGGCCGTAGGCCCATTGTGCTATCTCCCATTTTACCTCATTCCTTTGACAGTAATCCAGCCCCTTTTACAAAGTTCACCAGGATTGTCATTGGAAATGAAGCTATATCTTCTGGTTCGACAATGTATCTTCCCAGGTCTCATTTCTCCTCTTCACTCCTCCGCGGTTCCCTGAAGGCCCCACGAGGGAAGAGGGCTTCATCTCTCCTCTCCACTCCTTAGTTCCCTGAAGGCTCCATGACAGAGAGTTCACCTCCCCTTGGTTTCCTAAAGGCCCCACAAGAGAAGAGCCCACTCCACCCTGGCTCCCCGAGGGCCCCAGGAGGGAAGAGGACTTATCTCTCCTCTTCACTCCTCCTTGGTTCCCTAAAGGCCCCATAAGAGAAGAGTTCACGGAGATGGCCTCATTTCTCCTCTTCACTCCTACATGGTTCCCTGAAGGCCCCACATGGGAAGAGGACATCATCTCTCCACTTCACTCCTCCTTGGTTCCTCAAAGGCCCCGTGCCGGAAGAGTGCCCTTCTCCTTGGTTTCCTGAAGGCCCCACAAGGGAAGGGTTCATGGAGGTGGCCTCAGCTCTCCTCTCCACAACTTCTCCTCTTGGTTCCTCCTAAGGGCCCCAGGAAGAAAGTCCACAGAGATGGCCTCAGCACTCCTAGGTTCCCAAAAGGCCCCTAGTTTTCGAATGGTCCAATTTTTTTGTCCCACGAGTGACCAGGGAAATAGAAGGTCCACTCCAGCAGAGCCCCGAATGTTGGAGTAAGGTCTAAATACTCCGAGATGCGACCTAGTTTCTCGGAGGCACCGTTTTTGACACTGTTCCCCAGGACATTCAACCTGAGCACGGTAGCTCACACCTTGGCTTGGGATGGCTATTTGTGTTTCCACTCCCTGAGCGATGGGTTCGCCACACTCCCTACGCTAATTTGGTATGATAGTCTTCAAAGCAATCAGGGATGTGCAGGGTCACTGCCAAAAGCCTAGAACCTCTCTCAGTTTTGAAGAAATTTAATGGCAGCTGGCTGCTTACAAAAATTGGAACACAAATATTAGGCACAAAACATAAGAAACATATTATTGCCAATTCTACGAAATGAATGATTAATTACCTGTAGAACGTTCGGCATTTAAAATTTAATTCAAAAAATTCAATGTCGTGCTCCTTTTTACGTTTTTTGGCGGACATACTCTAGCCCGGCGGGGTACCTGGGTTTGTGGTTAAGTACCTCAATTGTACACCCAGCAGGCCGCCGGGGTTTGTGGCCAATGGGTTAAGAATGCCAGAAGACCAAATTCCTCTTAGAATAGTGAGGCAAGAGGTCCAGTTGGCCGCCACAGGCAAAATTGAAAGAAGCAACTCCAGAGACTGTGAGGAGAAGCTGGGTTTGTTATGGACGGAGGCCACGGATGTAGCGCAGCTCCCCGACCGGAATAGGACAAGGGGAAGAAGATGAGACGTACAATGTATAAATATTTTACCTCTGTGTATTTCAATCCTAGAGAGTCCAAAATCAGTCAGTTTGACATGGCCTTCCATAGTCAGGAGCATGTTGTCTGGCTTGAGGTCCCTGTGCACGATGTTATGGAGGTGAAGGTACTCCAGAGCCAGGATGACTTCCGCAGCGTAGAATATAGCCATTGACTCCTCCAGGAACCCATACACCCCGATCAGGGACTTCAAATCGCCTCCTACCATGTATTCCATTACCTGGAGAAACATGAATTAATACAAAACTTTGAAGTTAAACACTTCACTTTTCTTTACCCTCCCTCACTTACTTCAGCATCACTTGCAGAATGTTTCAAGGGTGGAGAAATGCCTGAAATATGGTTTAAACATGGAATATGGCGCAATGCAACGGATTGCAATCTTTGGAGCACAGGCGTCAGGTGGGAATGCTATCCTTGTTCTACCGGTATTTCAATGGAAGAAGCTCCGAGGAACTAGCGTCATCGATTCCTTTGGCACCGGTGCATAGTCAGGAAACACGCCAAATACATGCCCAACATACATACACGGTTGACGTTTTTCACATGAGAATGGGTCACTTCTTCGACTCGTTCTTAGGTTCAACAGCTCGGCTGTGGAACGATTTTCCGGCCTTTCCTCCTTCCTACAATATGGATCTCTTCAAGACCAATGTTCATTCCTTCCTCTCCTCAAAAAGAACCTCCACACAGCATCTCAGATGACATAGGCCCTGAGGGAAATTATTTTATTATTCGGGGCCTGTGGTTAACTTTCAGATTTGAATTTAAAGCGTGGTGTTTTCTTTAACTAACACCGTTTAGATCATATTTCTCGGTACTATAATAAGGGAGACACTACGATTTCTACGAGACTCACATGAGTTGTTCCCAAAAGCAAACAAATTAACCTAGGGTTAAACCATTACAATAAAATGCTATCCTTGTATTTAAGAAAGACAACATCTAGACTAAAGGGAGTATCTTCAAATCTATCAAATTAAAATATGTGAAGTAATGCTAAAACTTACAAGATAAACAGAAGAAGCCGACTGCAGGGAATAAAACAATTGGACACAGAAAGGGCTCCGTAACAGAGCCAGGGCATTCCTCTCCGTCACCACCTGCGACACCATATTCTTGTGGATCATCTCCGATTTCTTCATCACCTTGATGGCATACAGGTGGTCAGGGTTGGTTTTCTTGTAGCCCAGGAACACCTTCCCGAAGGAGCCCCGGCTGATTGGCTTCACGATGCAGAAGTCCTGGATTTCAGGTGTCTGAAAATACAAATATTAGTTAGTTGAATTCAAATACAATCATGGGTAAATGTTCCACATGTTTGTAGATGGTAAAAGATGCATTAAAATTCCATTTTATTCAAAGTTCAAAATTTCCCACACAAAATGATTGTTTTGTTTCAAACTAAATATGAATGAATCACTTAGTTTACCCAAACTAAGTAGTTGTTTTTGGAGTAATTGTTGAAATGAAGTGTAATTTCCATGATCTTTGCCTAAAAAAAAAGTGCGGCGGTTAGTGGAATAATTAATACATCATGAATTTTATGGGGCTTGGAGAGCAAAGAAATTTAAAAAATATGATGAAAAAATACATAATTTCAGCATAAGCAAAAGAGTTTTATGTGTAAATGCTTACTTATTATCATTTCGTCTTCAAGAATATTTTAACCTTCGCAATTAGAATAAAATTATAGAATGCATGCGTCTACATCTTCGAAGCAATAGTCATCGAAATGAACATATATGTAAAAAAATAAAACTATCAAGAAATAATTTATAGGCAATGAATAAATATTGAATTTTATGTACGTCTGACCCATCGCAAGACACAAAATATCGTCCAGAAACACACAAAAATACGTATCATGTTAGAATTTTACTAAAATTATTCGAAAGGTTAAATGATATAATCATCGCTGAGACAGACAAGAAAAAGAGCAGGGATACGAGGGATATTACTGATTTAATTAATATTGGTTACCTTTGTGGCGGTTGAATTATTCTTCGTAATCGTGTTCAATTTTTGTTGTATGACATTTCCAACATCCTCCGATTTTAGAGGAGTTGCGTTTTCTTTACCTTCACTGTTATTCTCCATTTTGACAACACGATCTCGTTTATAAAAAAAATCCGCAAAATAAAGTACACCCGGACAGTTCCGACAAAATTTGAACACAATTTGACAAATGGCAGTTGTTCGGACTTTTAAATTATTTTGCTATGGAAATAGCATAGAGATTATGGAGAGTAAAATAATATCATCTATCTATGTCCATAATTATTGTTTCTGATTCTGACTTTGAAGTTCAAGGTTTTCTATGTTTTTGTAATCAAAATACTATTTCTTGTACGGGAATTTATTGACAGCTGTCAGAAAAGTTCACTATTTCCACATATAAATATTATGCCTAAAGTAATCATGGAAGAATAATTTTGCGGCTTTGTCGCTCAATGTTATTGTGGGCGAAAACATTCTCCCGGCTTTCTTATTAATATTCGGGGATCATCGTGTAATAAAGCAATTCCAAAATGAAGGGCATGTGCAGATTATGTCTCGAGAACTTAGCAGAGTTTTACATATTTTCGGAAAACTCTACTACTCATGAAAAACTGATGTCATATTGTAAACTAGAGGTATCTATATGCTGAATTAAAGATCGATTCCCTTCTTTAATATAATTGTATTATTTTTTTCCTAATTATTCATTCTTTCAGATATATAAAGATGATGGGTTACCGGATGAAGTCTGTTATTTATGCCTGCAACAATTAGATATTGTTGTAGATTTCATCAACAAGTGTGAAGAAAGTGACAAAGTTTTGAGAAGGAAGATTAATAATAAAAATTTTGAAATTTCTGATATTGCCATCAAAGAAGAATATAATAATGGGACATCTACCAAGTGTTTGGATAAAATAGAGTATGAAATAGAAGTTCTGGAACCTGAAATGTTACAAATTGACGCCGCTGTTAAAGATGAAATAGATGATCATGCAAATATTTTTGTTACTCCATTAGATAGTTCTGTTGATAAAAAAGATTTTTTCTCATCCTGTAATTTAGCCCGCCCTCGGAATTCAAAATCAAAAACATCTAAGCATTCCAAAATACACATCGACAAAAGTATATTATCTAAAAAACGCGCAACAAAGAACTCGTCCAAGATTAAACAGAGGGATAAGAATAAAATAAAAGAAGAACCAATAAAATCTGAAGATGAAGACTTATTTAAAGATGATCAATTAAACAGTTCAGACATAGAGGAAGATTCACCACAATGCAATGAAAGTAAACCGGATCTAAATAAAAGGTCGGTCAAGTCAAAGACGTCCTTGAGTAAACGTAAAAGCGTTTCGAGCAAAAGAAAAGATCCCAATCTGAGGGATGCTAAAAGAAAGGCCAGTAGAAGAAGTAAGTTTGAAGATGAAAGTTCTCTGTGCCCTGTTTGTGGGAAGTCATTCCCACAGTCCCGAGCCTTGCGCCAACACCTTCAGAAGCACTCGGGAATAATGCACAAATGCGGCAAATGTACCAAAACCTTTTCCACCAGAGAATTAATGAAGGTGCATGAACAGAGACACCTGCGGATACGAGGTTTTCCTTGTGAAGTTTGTGGTAGCACCTTTTCTTCAAATTACTTATCGAGAAAGCACTTCCAACTTGTGCACCAAAGGATTAAAGCGGTTGCTTGCAAACTGTGTGATAAAGTGCTGTGCAATGCAAGAGGCCTCAATGTAAGTTATTGTTTTTTCACTTATAATTAAAAAAAATTATAAATATAAATTTTAAGAGGTAGCAATCACTCTGTAGTTAGACAAAATTATAGCTACTAATTTTAGTATGTTTTGTACAGCCCTAAGAAAGATCAAGCTGAACTGAAACCAGTTAGTTTTTATGTATCCAAATATTCAATTCACTGAGGGGATATTCTAGTCTAGAAGCCTGAATTTCTGGTGTTTTTTGATGGTCGAAAAAAAAAAACCATTAATATTTTAACCATACATTTTTTTAATAATTTATTTATTAATATTTTAAGAATTAATAGATTTTTTTTAAATATATATATGTATTTCATCGAGTCACACCCTGTTAAAGTAGAGGGGAAAAAAAAAGAGTTTGTCAATCTTATCACGATTTCCACCCTTCAGTCATCTGAAAAATAAAAAAAATGGTAGATTCTTTGTAAGTACAAATGTCATTATGGTAGGAACCAAGAAAAATGATTAAAAAAAAAAAATACTCGAAAAATGGCGACTCCTCAAAAAAAGGATTGATGTTTTTCGGTTATTGTTTTTAACTTAAAAGCAGTTTCGAGAAAAAGGCATTTAAAGTTTTGTTCTATTTGGATTTTAGTTAGATTACGTCAATTGCCACGACGCTAAAATGGCTATTACTTAAAATAATTTGAATTTCGAAAATCCTTTCTTGAATATCTAAACTATCGAAATATGAAAAAAAAAA
This sequence comes from Glyphotaelius pellucidus, assembly GCA_936435175.1. Classification (NCBI taxonomy): domain Eukaryota; kingdom Metazoa; phylum Arthropoda; class Insecta; order Trichoptera; family Limnephilidae; genus Glyphotaelius; species Glyphotaelius pellucidus. Next base: position 5,782,504 of record OW386539.1, on the reverse strand, counting down.
ATTTCTAGACCAGAATACCCTCTTAACCCTTTGATAAGTGAGTTTTTTTTGCCATTTACATTGTGGGAGTGAGTTATTTTTCAAGTTTTTCTTAATTTTGCAATCGATTTAATTAATTATCTTCTTACCTTTTTTTTACTACACAAGTTAATTTCGGAGTTTTTTTTATTACTATAACCTTTTCTTATTGCATTATAAATTATAGTTGGACAAATTCAGTGGTTCTCAACATTTTACAAATAAATTTTTTTCAACAAAGTCATACGGACACAAGTATGCGGCGATACTCTATCTGGATCGTCCGAGTGCAACCGCATACGTGCGGCGATACTCCTCAAAGGATTAAGCCAGAACTCATTAAATCGAGAAAGTAATAAAAAAAATAGACTGCCTTTCAAAGTTTTAAAGCAGATATATGCAATCCCACCGTATTCAACCAAATTAATATGACATTGCAACTTTCATTGAAAATTAACCTTTTCATTTGTTCATTGAAGTGATTGATATTCATAAATATAATGACATATTTATGGCAATAGTAATTTCTCTCACAAATTATTGGTTACTCGGCATTGGTTTCATTTTTCGTGGTTTTTCATGGTTTCATGTTTCTGCTTTTGAAAAACTAGGTTTTCTTCCAAAGGATTCATTAGATGAATCCACTAATTTGCTAATGTTTCTATAATATTAGGAGCATATGAAGATTCACACTGGCGAGCGGAGTTTCGAGTGCCAACTGTGCCAGAAAAAGTTCGCCCATAAGCTCTCATTGACCTGCCACATCCGGGTGCACACAGGCGAGCAGCCCTACGCGTGCAGCTTCTGCGAGAAGAGGTTCTCCATCGGCAAGTCCCTCAAGGAGCACGAGCGCCTGCACACAGGCGAGAAGCCCTACGGCTGCCCCCTCTGCCCCAAGAGGTTTGAACAACTTTCAAACATGAAGAGCCACTTCAGATACAATCATAAAGGGTTGGACTTCAAAAAAACCAGAGAGTTGACGGCCAAGGCTAGTGTTGATTCTAATATAATATAATAAATAAAAATTACTTTTGTTTTTCTTTTTTTGAGTATAGGTGATCTATGTAAAGCAATAATTTTTTTTATTTTTACTTGATGGATATTAAGTTTTAGAGATATTAGATGAATTTAATGTAGATTTAATATTATATTTTATTTAAGTTTTTTAAATCACTGATAGGTTATAATATATTTTATTTGAAAGCTCAATCATCTTTGTGCTGGTCGCATTTATGATTACAAATTGATTTCTTTAATATCTCGTTAAATAATACAGTTTGTCAACTAAGAGTAGAAAACGTAGGGGGGCGCCACTGTTGTTCCAATGGCAATACTAAAAATATAACTCATGGTGAAAATGTACAGCTGTGTATCCTATATTTTTATAAAAAATTAAAAAGGCGTAAAAGTGAAAAAATATTTTTTCATTACAATATAGAGATACCAATTTACCCCTCTGATCTCAAAATTAGAATTGCATATAATTGGTATATTATTATTATACCTTTGCAATTTCGTGTTAACATAATGAAGAATAACAATATTGTAATAAAATGTAAAGCACAGTTTAGAAATTGCTCACATTTATTTAATATTAGCTTAAGTACTTAGAATTGCCCGGGCTTTAGATCATGTCTCTAATTTTAGATCTGAATATATTCAACTCATTCATATCTAAAAGTAGTGTAACTAAACTCACCATTAGTGATTCTTCCTTTCTACCTGCTGTTAAATTCAAATTTATGTTAAATTAAACTAAAGCAAATCACTTTATAAAACACTTTTAATCAAATTTATGTCATTCAGTGGGTACCTTAACAACAATGCTTCTCAATTCTTTAATTTTTTTTTCTTTCAGAACAAAAAATTTTTTTTAAGTATGATTTACAGTGTTGAATATTTTCAATGTCATTGCGCTTTAAAAGAATATTTGACCGTTAAATTGGCATTGCCAGCCCACAAATTTTGTATTTCCATTTTTAATATTTTCTACTCTTAATTGACAGACTATACACACATATATTTAAAAATTGTTTTTCGGTAGGTAGGCAACTCTACTTTGGTTTTGATATACATATATTTAAAAATTACTTTTTGGTAGGTAGGTAACTACACTTTGGTTTTGCAGTTCACAAGTTCCGTGATGCATTTTCTTTAAAAGTGTGTTAACCCTTTCCACTCCAGTGTCGAGTATCACACGACATTGATTTTGTTCCACCAGCTCCAATGTCGAGTGACACTCGCTATTGTGAGTGTAATAGAGAGACTCGATGTGTAATACTTCTTTTTAGATAAGAAAAAATCAATTTTATTTAAAAAAAAACTAAAACTTAAAAAAATCGCAATTTTGGCATGGAGTTGGTGGAATAAAAACAAAAAAGGCTTTAAGTGGAAAGGGTTCATTATTATTTTGTCTAAAGTAAAAGAAGGTATTTAGTAGTTTCTTTTGAATTATTTTAAAATATAAAAATATTAATATATTTTTCTAAAGACATTTATGTTGACTCGGATTGTATATTTATGCAATCAGAGTCACTAAATTGGAACTCATTTTTATTCATAATTTTTATTTACATTTTTTTAAATTATTACATCATAAAATTTGTATACAACAACCACTTTTTTTTTGTGCAGAACATAACAGGTATTTCGAATATATACTGAAAATAATATAATTTTCGATACGTATGTCACAAGTGAGTTCAAACACAGAAAGCACAAAATAATTAATAAGCATTTATGTACTTAATAATAATACACTTGGATCATTTCTATGGTGCCATTTTTCTGAAAGTATCTCAAAGACACTTTAAAAAGCTAGAAAAAATATAACTTAAAGCTGTAGTAAATAATGTTAAATATACTTTGCTACTAACTTATAGTTTAAAACAAAGCTTTGCAAAATAAATGTAAACTGTTATTCAAATGTTTACAGATAAATTAAATAATATTTATTTAAGCGCTTATATTTTTTATGTGAATAATCACTTTGTTTATACCACTATTTTAATCAAAATAATCGACATGTTTCGAAAAAATGGTTTCTTCAGCAAGATAAACATAAAACTAACATTCCCGTAGAATAGTGTTGTAAGTCAAAAAAAGTTAATTTTACAGGGGAGCGAAAACAAATAATGATCAATGATGAACAAGCGGTACCGTTGAAAAGAGACAACCCTATTGACATCTCGCGGAGATGGATATTTAAATTCGGTTTTCATGAGGCATAGCTAATCACAATTGCTTTACTATTCAGAGAGAAAAGACAAAATTTTAACCCTTTTACAACCCTTTTCTATGGAATGTGTGAAATATGATGAAAACTAATAAATATAAGCATAGATAAATAAGTATCTGTAGACAAAAATATTACTTTTAATTTTTTTTTACATTAGCTCCACACTGGAGGCCCTGAGGAAAATAATTTCCTTCAGGGCCCATGTCATCTTTGCGGATGCTGCGTGGTTTTTTAAGGAAAAGGAGGAGAGGAGAGTTCTGCGAAGGAAAAGGGTTTAAGGGGTGGGTAGGAATCTGGGGTTCAGTGTGTCCTGGCCATCCGCCTCCAAGACCTAGACAAACCTCACCCCATGAACAATGAGCAGTGATTATTATTAAAAAAATATATTTATGTTTATCCTGAAGAAGAAACCATTGGTTTCGAAACATGTTGATAATTTTGATTACATTGTGGTTTTTACAAAGTGATTTATTTTCATTTAATAAAAATGACACCATAAAATGACTTTGCGATTGTTGAAGAAGCATATTTATATTTTTGTTTTTGTGTAGCAAACTGTCCACACCTTCATTATTGATGCAGTTACTTCATTGATTTTGTATTGATTAAAATAGTGTTAAAATTATGTTTAATTTCGAAAACAATATAATTATTATGAATCCACATGACTTACCATTGTTTCATTTTTTCTTTTCTTGTAATTTGATGAGCTTTATCATTTTATTCTTCTTACCTTTGGTTTCAACTAAAAATAATATATTGTATCGTGGTGTGCCTTTTTCTGCAAAATACAGTGCAACTGTAGGTACCACACATTCCAGAAATGATGGGGGAGCATTTTGGGAAAAAGGAAAAAAAGGACATCTCAGGAAAGAGGTTGGCTTTTAATCAGACAGACCCAATTTTAAAACCGTGCAAGATGTATATTTCTTTAGGAATCTGATAGAAGATTTCCATAGCACGTTCTAGGACTTAAATAAGATCAAAAATATATGGATAACATGAAAAATGAATTATTTATCTGAAGTACACTTCATTAAAAACCACATTTCGGATAAAATAAAGTCCCCCAATCCAACCACCGATGGGTCGCAAACATAAATGAACTAATACCAAACATAAATATACCAAACCACCCACGAATAAGAGTATAAAAAAATAGCTGTGCATGGAAAAAGTTTGGGAAACAACAGTGTAAAAAGCTCCGAGCTAAGAAATGAGCAATCATTGAAACCACGATTCAAAAACATTTTTTTGAGGTTTCTTTGATTAGAAAATAAGCCAGGAGATTTTTGTCTCCTAAAAATATAAATAAATCAAAACCTGAGGCATTACCTAGCACCCCTCACACGAACACTTAGTGGCGACCGTGCCCCGCGCCATTTCAGGCCGCCGCGCAGAAAAGTAAATACCGAAAGTAAGATAACGGTTTATAGCGCAGTCCACTGTGAAACTTTTCTGCGCGGCGGCCTGAAGTGGCGCGGGGCGCGGTCGCTCCGAAGTGTACCTATGGGGAGCTATTCTCCAAGCACAGAAAAGTTGTTTATGGTATTTAGTGCTGTCAAAATATTGTCTATGTTTCGAAACTGACGTTTGGCTTTCCGTTTGTTTTCATACGAAATTACCGTGGAGAAAACTGAATATTTTAGTTCTCGATGGAGGCTTGAACATTTTACACAATAATAAAGGTACCACGGCGGACTCACAGTTCTAAATGCATCTCCTTTCTTAATAAAAATCTTCGCAATACAACAAGATTTTTGTTTGCTTGCAGGTCTCAATAAGCGGCTCTCAAAATGTCTTTATACGATGATTTTGATGGCATGAAAGGGAAGAATACGGAGAAAGTAGCAGCCTGGTCATCAGGAATTAAGCTCTTACAATCACAGCTGAAACTGAAGAAGGCTACCACGACACAACCAAAGAGAGATTCTATTAGAAAAGCTATTCAGGTATGTTTTGGTCAAGTTGGCGTGATATCCATTTTTGTAAATGTGCACATCAAAATTGAAAGCACTCGTTATATTAAATTGTGAAAAAGCCGAAAATACTTGGTTCTAAATTACGAAGAGTTCCCTTTAATCATTTTTACTATAACCTAACCTATTTAATGTGCAATTTTAAAATTAGATTGCCGACATCTGCCCGCTGTCCATACACTTTGCAGAAAGACAATATTTTTTAAATTATGAATATAATTGATTCATATGTATGTTTTGATTTCCTCTTCTTTAAATTACATCTGACATGAGGGTCCATTGATTTTGAATGATTTTAATCCTTTATAGCATAGGCCTGGTCTGTGTATGAGATGTATTATTAAATGTGAATACTTTGATGGTTTTGTAGGTTCTACCGCCAGTAATAGATTTAAAATCCAAGAGGGATGAGGATGAGGTCATCTTCCCCATTCACGCTCCAATAATTGCCCAATCTCAAAAAGCGGGACAATTTGTTTCCTTGTCCACCAAGGAATATGATTGGGAGATTATAGGAGAATATGACCCCATGTGGCCTAATGATTATGAGAAATTCGTCAAAGGTACAAGTTAATACATTCTTATAAATTTGCAATTATGTATTTCTAAATTCTAAACGAAGATTACGTTTTTATTTGAACTTTAAAATATAATATAGTTCGGGCTTTATGCAGAGTTTTTCAAAATCAGATGTAGATATTAATTTTCCTCTTATTTTGAACATCAAGTGTACAAAATTTTATCAAGTAGTATCAAAATTCTTCAAACCTGTTGAATGCCGGGTGTATTTCAAAAAAACCGTGTGGATTTTACTTTGTTGCTTTCTGGTCAAATATCCATATAAAAACAAAGGAATTGCTTTTTGCAATTGTTTTCTGTTTACCAGATAATATATCTTATTATTCATGTATTTTACGTGATAATATCATAAGAGGTTTTTCCAGAATAGCTAACTAACTAAAAAAAAAAAGATTAAAAAAATCTCCCATTTTAAAAATAATTGCCAAAAAATGTAATCACAGAAGTATAATCTGATTTTATTATTTCTACACAAATTTGAACATACATACCCAACATGAAAAAACACAATTCAAAGGAGTTAACAAATAAAGAAAAGCCTTTATTCGCATTTGAAAACGTAAAACTTAGATTTTTCGCCTTTGACAGTTGCTAAAAATGATCCGCTCAGTCATAGAAAATTCATTTAAAAATATTCTAGAGTAGCTAGATTAATCAATCCATCGGTTATGCCAATAATGATATTGGAGCAAGCGATTCTGACCTTGTCCTTCATACAGTTTCTTTATACATAAGGGTTAAAATCGCATTTAAAAAAAAGCAAAAAATTCGTGGCCGGCGGCGGCCTTCCGGCAAATGACAGGTTAAGGGGTAGGAAAAGGGGATGGGGGTGACTTTTCGAAATCTCGTATAGACAGAAGTCACCTTCCTCTTGTTTTGAAGGTCAAGTGTGCAAAATATCACGTGTAAATATATTTTTTCTATGAGAATCTGAAAACACATTTTTTGCTTAATTTTCAGAATTACGAGACCAGCGTGATCGAGACAATGACAGGAAATTTGATGACAGAGAACGCCGCAACAGCACACAACACAAAAAGCGAAAGTCTAGATTTGTAGAAGAAGAACCGAGCGAGAAATTAATGGTAATAAAGTCATTTTGATTTAACCCGGCTTCAGCACAGTCAAAATATGTAACAACGATAGTAGGGTTGGGTCTAGGAGACCCGAATAAAAAACTCGCTATGATTTCAATATTTAAAAGAAATTTAGTAACATATTGCAATAATTTGATAAATCAACTATATTGTTTGCGAGATTTTGGGTAAAATAAAACAACTTCATATATAATCTTTTAATGAAATTTTTACAAAAGTATAATAAAATTTTAACAAAATAGACAACCTCTGTCATAAAGTTATAAAATTTAAATAAAACTTAAACTTTTTTCTCAAAATGTGAACTAATATCATACATATGAATGAGATCTATAGTAGGACTAAGAATAATACATCAGTCCCATGAGTTAATCTTACATATTATCATTTGCATCTGCGCAATCTCCACTGTACAACATTGCATGCTGACTGCAGATATATTTGTTACAGTCATGACAAGTATTATTAGTTTTTCGGTCTTTTTTGGCAGGACAATCTTGACATCTTTTTCTTGCATTAGGTATCTTTGCAGGTGGCGTTTCATCAGAATCTCCTAAAAACTCTCTGATCCTTTTCCGCATCAGTCTTGGCAATAGAATGACATTTTTACGATTGCGCAAATGCTCACGAACAACTGTGAGGCCTAAATTCTTTAGGAATTTGCGACGCTTCGCCTCAGTGTTGTTATTCTTGTGTATTACGTGTGCATTTATTTCAGACATATTTAGCAGGCCGTAAAAAATGGTCAAAGGCCATTTTTTTTAATTACGGCTTACGTTATATGTAATAAGTAATGGCGCGAAATTACGACACGAAATGTGTGGTTGGGTCATATTTACCTTTTTTGTGTTTAGCCACGTCTATCCACCGTTGCGGCTACTACACCACTGAACAGCGATAGCCCGCGGGGAGGCGAGATTGTTAGCTCCAACTACTGAGAAGTACGGCAACGTCGCACAAAAATTCTAAGAAATAAGCTAATTTTAAAATGGCGCGGGTCAAATTGACCCAACTGTGCGAACGCCGGGTTAAGTGTACCGGAAATATTCTGCAAAAATTTGTGGAGTTCATCGGCCAAGTTTTCTTTGAAAGTCTTGGAGAGTTAAAAATTGGTAAAATCATAATGTTTAACTACTTATAATTATTTTTGTCATTAGTTCCAGCGCACATCAGACGATGAGAAAGAGCGCCCTGCCCCCGTGCGGACGGGAGGGGCTGCCATCGCACCCCCACCCTCGCTGATGCAGGAGGCGGGGCCCCCCTCGCCCCCGCCTGGTGCCCCCGCGGGGCCCGACAACAGACCGACCGTCGGAGGCTACGGGGCCAGTTCCGTTGCCGCTAAGATTATGGCTAAATATGGTTTTAAGGCGAGTCTAAGAATATCTTTCAGCGACTGAACTAATAATAATACATACATTTTTAAATTTAAGAGTGTGTTATATGGCAGAATGGTATTTTGCTGGAAAATGACTCTCTAAAACGGCTTAATACTACATTTTGTATGTCATTCCCAGACTTGATACTTTTTGTTACTAAATAATGGACTATTATTTTTCAATCTGCTTACTTATTTTTTTAATTGATGTAGGTATTCGACCATAAAAAATAAAAACTTTGATACACCATACAACCCACTTCGATCTATGATTGTCGCTTTAATAATGATTTTACACAATATTTTAAAATTAAAACATGTATATAATACACACCTCTGTAGAAGTACGGCCTCTTATTATCGTTATGATATCTGTGGATATCAACAATTAAATAAATACTTAATTTTGCACGAAATTTTAACACATTTCAAAGTTTTTTATCATTCCGGGAGTGAAGCCCCCGTTGAATGGTGGTGAAACTGCACGCTCCATATTTGATAGCCAAAATATTTCTAAAATGCCATCAAAATGTTCCATAAATGAGTCAAATACTACAATACCAATTCATTTCAAGTAATGCAATAATCTAAGGAAGCTACAATAACAGTTAGTACTCACAAATTCTCTTTTTTCATGTAACTTTCTCGCATTACATGTTTTCAACTGACAGACGCGTAAAAAACAACATCCAACATGCGTTCTGTTTGCAATAGTTCGTACCAACTTCACGCGTGTTGTTGACTAGCGCGCTCGTTTTGCAAGTATGTGTGAGAATTTGTCTTTTGTCTTTCTGAGTGAACGTTTTTTATGTACGCGGTGTTTGGTAATAAAACCAAAAATTACCATCTCACTTATTAAATTCTTAGGTAAATATTTACTAAATAGGGACACGCTTAATATGCACTTTTTATTTTAAAAAAAAACTTAATATCAGATAGATAATAATGGGAATTAAGTATTCCAGTTTCCGAAATTGGAAATTAATGAATTTTAATAGTTATTTCGTTAAAATTAAAATCGATTATTCGCTTGGCGGCCATTATTATAATAGGTACACGCTTAATATATACTTTAAAAAAATTAGTAGGTAGATTTTAACTAGAACTAATTGATTCAGTAACCGGAAATTGGAAATAATGCATTTTAATGGTTATTTTGTTAACTTAAAGAATGCGAAATGTCATTTTTTTTGAAGGACGCCATGTTATTAATTACAACGGCAAATACGCACTTTATGGTTTTAAGTGATAATAAGTCAAGTTTTTCACTGTTCCGACCTTACATGGTAAGGGGTATTAGCATAAGGAGTAAACAAGTTTATTGCCGTTTATTTATTTTTATCTTTAAAATTTCAAATGAAGTCAATAAAGTTTAATGTTCATAGAGAAACAGACAAAAAAAAAACTTTTAAAGGAAAAATTAACAATAATATCGCCTTTCTGCGTATAAACACGTAACCATTAACACGTTGTCAAATCAAAGATATGATATATATTTATGATATCTAGGTATTCTAGAAAAGTCACGGCCATCTCGTTAAACTCATAAAAATGTGATATATCACCGCGTAAATCGTATTTCGTTGCCGATGTCTGATGCAACCGGCTCTTCAAATTTAGATATTCGAAGAAAATTCTCAAAATTACTATACATTTCGCGTAAATAATACTTTGATGTATAAATCTAATAATAACGTGAGGGGAAGGGGACAAAGGAAGAGGAATGGAGACGGAAGGGGAACGGGACGAATGGGAAAAGACACGCAGGGAGAAACAATTTTTTTTTAGTGGCATTTCAACGCACGCCGGGAACTCGCTAGTAAGCAGTAAACGTGGTTAAAACTAAGTAATCTATTAATTTTGAAAAAGAAATTCATTCAGCAAATAATGCGTAATGCGTAATTATATTTTGTCACTAAAATATGAACAAAACTGATAAAACATTTTTATTATGAAATAAATAAAATAATGTTAAGCCCATTAACAGTCCGGCCCTTCTCTGTAGATCACCCTCCCACCACTCGCTGCCAATAACTTTTTTCGTCAGCGGAGTTTAGGACGAAATTTGTACAGCGACGCACTTACAATTTTGAATATTTCAAATTCAAAAAGGTACTTCTCCTGCCATCTATCGAAGTAATCATGAGGCTGTTCTGGCAGTTTACTAATTGAATGAAGGGTATTATATCCCTTTAACCCATCAGGCTAATTTGTTCGCTTTTGGGAACAATTCATAGAAATTTGTGTCTCCATTACTATTGTGGTGAAAAATATGATATAAACGGTATTAGAAAGACAAAACATCACACTTTATATTCAAATCTAAAAGTTAACCACAAAATAATTAAAAGTACACCTTTATGAAACCAAAGTTTCCACCGCAGCTTAAAAAAAATTTATGAAACATTGGAATTTTTATGAATTATTTTTACATGAAACGACAAAAAAGTAAGGTAACGATAACATTTATAATACGTTTAATAGAAAATGTGTGTTTTTATTATGTTTTTCATTATCAGTAATTTTAGTTAGAAAAAATAAAAGGTGAGCCATTTTTAAAAGTTTTTTATGTTTGCATTATAAAACTTTATATTTAAAAATTTATATTATTATTTCAACAGTGTTATTATATATAACAAATTAAAAAGTGTATTGTATATGTAACAAATTAGAAAGTGTATTTCATAGTTCAGAGGTGCAGGGTGGAGCCATTTCATTGATAGCTTTAAACACTATCTAGCATAACTTGTACTGGATCCTTTCAGAACACTTAAGCCAGTGAAGATTTCAGAGGTGTTCCGAAATGTGCGAAAATTTGGGTATTATTGATTAGTCGTGCTGCTGCATTAAACACTGATTGTAGTTTATCAGTTTAGCATTTAGGAAGACTTGCATAAATGCCATTACAGTAATCAAGACGTAATACATACTATATTCACGAGTTCACGAGAAGCTCAGTTGCTTCTGTTCTGGATACATTAAGGATGGGTTGTTTCAAAAAATTTGATTTGATTTTGAAGTTGATTTTCACGATCTGTGTAAGTTCTATTCAAGTTCTGTTATTACATCGTTATGGGACAGTTGCTTCACAAAACTGAAATAATTACAGAACTTGAATAGAACTTACACAAAACGTGAAAATTAACTTCAAATATTTGATGAATCCATCAAATTTTTTGAAACAACCCGTCCTAAGAAATATTCTATTTATTTGAGATTTATTGCAAAGCAGAAATATTTTGACCTTCTGACGGAATAAGCCCGAGGCATTAAACCGATTTAAATTAATTTACATTATTATTTTTTGCATTAAAGGAAGGACAAGGTCTGGGTAAAAAGGAGCAAGGAATGTCCATCGCCCTCCAAGTGGAGAAAACTTCAAAGCGTGGTGGCCGCATCATACACGAGAAGGACAGCAGTGTCATGTTACCTCCCGCCCCAGGCGTAGCCATCATCCCGCCACCAGGTTACCATACATTCTTGTGTATTACATGTTTATTCATACTTATTTATTTGATTAATGGAAACAAATAAAAATAAATAAATAAACGATTGGCATTAGTGGAAATACTCTGAAATGGTTTGAGAGTTACATTACTGAAAGAAAACTACAAGTAGTTGTAGGAGGATACTCTGCGGATCTTTTTACTGTAACCTCGGGAAATCCGCAAGGCTGTCATCTTGGATCCTTGTTATTTTTAATCTTTATCAACGACATAGTTTTAAAAATAAAATTTTTAAAACTTACCGACGACCTTAAGGGGTTACATGGGTTTCACGGTTTCAAAAAATAATTTTTTTTTATTATTGTCTTAGGTTCTACAATATCTCTAGAATATTGTCCTAAATTTTCAAGACGATCCGAGAAATAGTTTCGGAGATACAACCTTAGGAAGTTGTGCGCTCAAGGCTAAATAATAATGAAAGCTTGAACCAGTTAATCTTGAAAGTTACTCCAAAAACACTTCCTGCTGGTTCAAAGGTCGTTGATATTGCTGCATTAGTTTCTGCTTGCACTTTTAATGAAGGAACATCAGCTTCATCAACTTTATGACCCTGGAATCGACGATTCATTGTAAGTTGAAAATAAAAATAAAACTTCCAGTTTTATTCTCACTCAAAACTTTAAACACATTTTTCTCGAAACTGTGTTTTCAAAGTCGGTTGTCAAGATTTCTCGAGAACTAGTCAACCGATTTTAATGAAATTTTACATACTTCTTTGAAATACAATTCTCAAGAACTTGGACGAAGGATTGATTTTTCTTATGATTACAACTATTTAAAAAAATAAATTCGGTAAAATTTGCTCTACATTCTTAAATTTGCTCTACTTTTTTGTAAAAAGGCTGACCAAAAATCCAATTTTCACTTTTTTTTTTTACCCTTCGTCCAAGTTCTAGTTTATGTTCTTAACTAAAATAAGTATTTTTGTTTTTTACTTCAAATGATCCTGTCGTGAGTTCTGCTGTCAACGCGGACGCACCTTTTTTCCGAAGGGTCACCGGAAATGACGTCGCAATGGCAGAGTTTTAAATATTTTCCTTCGAAAATTTCAAAAATTCTTTGTCGAATATGTATGTGTAAGAAAATAAAAAGTTTTAATAAAATATTTTATTTTTTGTATGGAAAAAAAATTGTTGAAAAAGGCCGATTTTACCCCGATTAAACCCATGTAACCCCTTAAGCTGTACAAAAAATTCACGTTTTTGGAAGATTGCACCGATTTGCAAAAAGACCTATCATCACTTCGCAAATGGCGCACACTAAATGATTTGTTTTAATAAATTTAGTAAATGTGCTGTAATTTCCTTCACAAAGAACAGAAATAAATTTTCAAACACGTATCACATTAACAATGTCGTTTTATTAAATATAACTTCAATTAAAGACTTGGGGGTGATATTTGACTCGTCACTTAGCTTCAATAAACATGTAGATACAATTTCAAAGAGTGCGTCGCAAATATTAGGATTAACACTAAGAATCACAAATCAAGTGCAGAATTAACTTTAACATTATACAAATCAATTGTGCGAAGTATTCTCGAATACGGTCCACTATTTGGTCTCCCAATTATGAGATTCACAATTATAGAATCAAATCCATACAAAGAAAATTTACTAAATTAATTAAAAAAGTCGTAAGATGACATCAAGTATATCTTATATATATATATCAAGTATATCTCTCGGACGGACTAGTATATTTTTATTCTGTGGATTGGAACCATTCAAAATTATTTGGTTGTGAATTGTTATAAATTAAATGTTTTTAATTGTTTCTAGATTCTCCCCCAAACAATGAAGCAAGTTCATCTCCTGTGCAGAAACAAGAACCAACCATCACCGAGATTATGAAGAGTCCTAGCAAAGTTGTTTTGCTTCGGGTTGGTATTTTATATAGTTGCCTTACTTTTAAAAAATTTTATTGATTTTTGGTGTAAGCAGACTTGTTGAAAAGGCATTATGAGCAAACATACTAATTTCAGTATTTATTTTTGGGATGTTATGCCATGTTGCGCTACCAGTGTCCATCATCACGGCAGATGTGTGACGATGGACACTGTAACGCTGTCCGAAACATTTGCTAAAGAAGGAGGTAGCGCAACACGACATAACACGCGAAAAATAAATAACGAAAATACTTTTGGCCGTGAAAATCTAAAATCATATCATACTACATTCAATTTAATTTTAATCAGGCATTATGAGCAAACATTCTAATTTCAATCTAATTTTCATTTCTAATTTCTATGTCTATGATGTGCGTTTGTAATTCCTGCGTGAAAACTGGTTCGATGAACTCAAATTTGCTATGTTGTGCTTGTGCAATTCTGACAAACAATAAAGTACCTACCTATAAAATGCTTTTAATAAGTCAGATACGCCTCATACTTTACACATATGTCTGGTACTGTTATATTATCGTGAAAACAAGCTTATGGGTCTGAGTGGTTTAGAAAATAATGGGTAAAGGATTTGTCAAGAATTTAGAATGTTTCCCCTGATTTTTCATGGTTCTGCGCGCTAGTATTATTCTTTCAAGTGATTGATATACAGCTGTGTAAAAACCTGAGTTATCGGAGAACTGATAAATATGTTTTATGAGACAACCCTAGTAACTCACATTTTCAGGCAATAAGAGGAGGTATTTTTTTTTCTTATCTCTCTGTTGATAAGATTTTATCTCGTAATAATACTGATATCAAAAATGATTGTGCAAGAGATGTAATAATATGTAATCTTTTCGTTTTTTAACACTACACAGTGTACAAAATGAGATGAAATTATTATCGTAATAAGAATTCCTTCATATGTAATTTATCAGTTAAATAAAAACCTGAATTTTCCCAGTCTGCGTCTTTCCATGCTGACTGTCTTTTGTTTGTTTGTTTCCAGAACATGGTTGGGCCGGGCGATGTAGATGAAGAGCTGGAGCCCGAGGTCAAAGACGAATGCAACACAAAATACGGCGACGTCATCAAAGTTATTATTTTCGAGATTCCAGGGGCTCCTTCCGACGAGGGCGTCAGGATATTTGTGGAGTTCAAAAGGATCGAGAGCGCTATCAAAGCTGTTGTGGATTTAAACGGCAGATTCTTCGGTGGCAGACAAGTGAAGGCAGGCTTCTACGTGGTCAGTAGATTTGCAGCCTTGCAACTTTTAGATTAAATAAAACAATACCTGTAAATTATTGAATAAATCATTTATTTCTTCTTCTTTGTTGTGCCTTATTCCTTAAAGAATATTGGCGACCATCCTGCCAAACTTCTACCTGTCCTCAATAATCTACAATTTCTACTCCAATCTTTTTTTTTTGGTTTTAGGCAATTCACCCTGGAGAGAGTGCTTTGTGCCGGTAATATTTAAAATGGATAAGAAATTTCGGTTAATCTAATGGGAAAATAATAAAACAAATTAAATATTGGACTCATTTAGATCACTAAAACAAATTAAATATTGAATTCATTCAGGTTAATAAACTTACATAAAGCTGTATGAACACGAGAATTGTTAAGAGATAAAAGGTATAAAATGTTAAGGGGGGACTGGTGTGTGATTTTAATAAGCCGGCGGTATATGTTCTTGAAAGATGAATGGTTTTTACAGTTAAAGAAAACGTGGTCGAGGGTTTCCTCTTCCACACCGCACTGGCAGAACGGATCATCTAAAACTCTAATTCTAGACAAGTGAGATGCAATTGAACAGTGGCCAATTCTCATTCTCGAGATACATGAAATGAATCGTTTTGAAAGTTTTTTACCGTGAAACCATGGCTTAGCAGGGATATGGTTTTGAATTCCCGCATAGAAAGATCCAGTTCTTATTTTGGAGAGTGCCCAATTTTCTTCCCAGGCACGAGTCATATTAGATATAAGAATCGGAAAGACATCGGATATAGGAATTCTAAAATTTAGTGGGATAGTTCCGGAATCTGAACCAGATTTGGCGAGAAAATCGGCCATCTCATTACCCTCGATACCCAAATGGGCAGGGACCCAGGCCAATATCGTCTCAAACCCAGATTCACTAAGAGAATTGAGAAGATTTTTTATTTTACATATAATATTGTCTTCCGGATAACGTAAAATATTTGACCTAATTTTAGTTAGAGCACTTAGCGAATCAGTACATAATAAGGCTCGATGAATGTTGAGAACCTGGATTTGATTTAGCGCTTGTTCAATTGCAAAGCATTCGGCTGTAAATATGGAAGCTTCTTTCGGTAATTTATAAGTGAGATTGATGTTGAATTCTGGACTATATATAGATGCTCCACATCTTTTATTTTCAAATTTGGAACCATCCGTGAAAAGGATGGAAAATCCAGGGAATTTCGAAGCCACTATGCTTTTAAAACAATCATCCACATTTTGAAATTTATTTGGGGAAGATAAAATATTCTTCCGAAAGACTGATGTTATTGTGTTCGGCATAAAAGTGATTGCCTTAAATGGAATATTGTATATAGGAAGATTGGGAACTTCTTGAAGATATTGGAGGGAAGATGATAGAGAATTATAGAGATGAAAACTTTTAATTAAGAGAGGAAAACATTGTTTTTCTCTCAATCTTTTGTTAGAATTCAAATTAACACTTAACCTATTAAGACTTTGTTTAATAGGATGATGTGATAACGATAAAGCCTTGAAAATATATTTATTGGCAAGGAATTGCCTTCTGAAATATAATGGAGGCTCCACACATTCCACCTGAAGAGCATTAATTGGAGAAGACTTCATAGCTCCAATAATCATTCTGAGGGCTTTTGATTGAATTCTTTCCATTTTCTTATCTAGATATTTAGGGAGTGGGTCAAAAAGGAATGAGCCATAATCCAAGTGGCTCCGAACTAGGGAATTATACATTAATTTAAGAGTGGTAGGGTGAGATCCCCACCATACTCTGGAAACTGCTCGCATCATATTAAGTCCCTTTTCACACTTTGTAGAAATTATCTGAATGTGTGGAAGCCAGGAAAGTTTATGGTTCAAAAGAAGACCAAGAAATTTGATTTGAGTAGCGGTTTGTAGAGGCACATTATCAAAAGAAATTGAGAATTGGGGAATTTTTCTTTTGCGCGTGAAAGCCACGACCCTTGTTTTAGATGCCGCCAGATTCATCCCATTTATTGACAACCAGCTTTTAATATATTGTAAAGCCAAATTCATTTCCTTAGCTGCAAGAATAATATTTTTATGTAACAAATATATAAGGATATCATCCGCAAAGTAAAGACGCTTGATAGAAAAAGGAATTACTGAGTCTAGGTCGCTTATATAAATATTAAACAACAGAGGACTAATAACAGAACCCTGGGGCAAACCTCTCCATAGTTTGCGCCTTAAGCATTTAGAGGAAGACTCAATAATAATGGACCTATCTGAGAGTAAATTAATAATAAATTGGACTAATTTCGGGGGGATTTGTTTTTTAATTAGCTTTTCTTTCAAAACATTCAGTAAAACATCATCGTAAGCTGATGAAAGGTCAAGGAATGTGGCCAATGTATAAGAATTTAGGGATTGGGAAACTCGGATATCAGTTGTGAACAAACTTAAATTATCCATTGTAGATTTCTTTTTCCGAAAACCATACTGATTTGGTGAGATAATATCTTGACTTTCAACAAACCACTCTAATCTGTTCTTCATCAAACGCTCCGCTACTTTCATCAAACATGATGAAAGAGCAATAGGCCGATAAGACGAAATTTCAGATGGATTTTTTCCAGGTTTTAAAATGGGAATGATTTTTTGAGTTTTCCAATCATCCGGAATTAGTCCTGTTTCAAACATATTATTAATAAGAGATAAGAAATATTCAACCGCCATATCAGAAAATGATTTAATGAAACTATTAAGTATTCCATCGGGACCCGGAGCAGAGTCAGAAAGGGTTCTTATTACTAGTTTCATCTCATCAATGGAGAAAGGAGCATCTAGCCAGTTAGAGTGAGATGGATATGGCTTAATAGAAGGCATTTCTTCACATCCGGCCACTGATGGGGGGGCTATTTTATCCGCAAATCCTATAAGAATTTCTTCTGATATATGCTTGGTACTCGGCGGAGAATACGATGATCCGAATTTTTTTAAGCTAGACCAAACTGAAGATTGGGGAGTTTCCGGAGACAGGTTCTCACAGAACTTCCGCCATCCAGCGCGTTTTTTATTTTTCAAAATTCGTTTGGTTTCTGCCTGGGCTTTTTTAACTGATAAAAAATTTTATAGTGTCATACACTTACGAAAAGAGGAAATTGCTTTTTTACGAGAGTTGACGGAGCGAGTGCATTCCTCGTCCCACCACGGATTAGAGTGTTTTATTTTAATGTTCGCATTGCGTTTCGGGATGGATTTTTCTGCTGCATTTATAACCATAGAGGGAAACGTCTCACATTGCAATCTGATGTCTCCCGGGGACGATTTTTTTTAAAAATTAATAAGGTTATCTAGTTCAGAAGAGAAAGTGCTCCAATTCGCATCATTTATTCTAAATTTGAGATTATTTTTAACTGGTGGAGGATAAGTGTTAGATTGATGTTGGAATCGGATTATAATTGGAAAATGATCACTAGAGAGGGGATCGTTTAGGATGTCCCAAGAGCATTTAGATGCTAACGAATATGAACAAAGAGATAAATCAACAGCACTTTTCCGTTGATGAGGGGGGGTGAATCTGGTTGGAGATCCGTCATTTAAAAAACATAGGTTATGGGTATCAATAAAATCTAAAAGATTGCGGCCAGAACGATTTGTTATTTTGCTACCCCAAGAAGGGGAATGTGCATTAAAATCTCCAAGGATCATAAAAGGGGAACAAATCTGGGTTAAGATTTGTGCCCATTCATTTTCAATAAAAGTGGTAGAGGGAGGAATATATATTGATAATATTGTGATATCAGATAAGACAGCTGCTATTATCTGGATATCGTCTGAGGGAGTATGTATATTAATTTGTTTAAACGGGATAGAATTATGGATTATCAGAGCCGTGCCGCCTTTACCATCCGGTCTGTCGTGTCTGAGACAATAATAACCCGGAATTCTTAAGTGAAAGGAGGGTTTTAACCACGTTTCAGAAATGGCGGCCACTGAAACGTCGTGTTCGTCGAGTAATTGAATTAGGTCAGATTTGTTAGCGAAGAGGCTTCTACTGTTCCACTGAAGAATTTTGTTCAGTTTCGAAGTCATTGGGGAGGCAAGATAATAAAGATTTAATGTAATCGGCAGCGTTGGACGGTACAGTATTGTTGTTTGTAAGGATAGAAATTAAAAGGGTAATTAAAGTTTGTATAAAAGAATTATTATTCAATATTTCGGGGAGAGCAGGAGGGGATGTATTACTATTAATGGCACACCCATTGGGGGTCCGAGATTTGGCATTCCCATTCGGGCTGGTCAAAATATTATTCAATTGTTTTTTATCAAGGTAAGGAGTATATTTTGGGTTGGGTTTGACTGGCTTGAGAATGGTTTCTCTGTGAGAAGATGACGTTGAATTTAAAAAGGTGGTTGATTGGAAAGGAGCTGAGGACGATGTCATCTCTGCGAAAGATTTTTTCGCAGGAGAGAATAACTTTGAGGCCTGGAAGTACGAAATGTTGTCGGTAGCCATTTTATGTTTTATGTTCCTCTGTCTTGTCAATTCCGGACAGGCTATACTGACCGCGGTATGTGCACCCGAACAGTTAATGCAAATGGGATTATTGGAAGATTTTGGACATTGGTCAAATGGGTGACCTTCTCCGCAAAAGTAACAACGTGGAGGGGAGCGGCATACGGATTTTGTATGTCCAAACCGGTAGCAATTGAAGCATTGAACAGTTGGAAATTTATAAACTTCGACGGGAAGCGAGGTATAATAAATAAACACACGAGACGGAAGGGATTGTCCCTCAAATGTAACAACAACAGATTGGGAAGGTTTCCAGATCTTGTTTCCATCAGTAGAATCCTTGTAGTTCAGTCGACGTGCTTTTATTACTTTCGGGGTTCCTTGGGAATTATTCAAAGCATCAACAATTTCAGCCTCTGGGATATCCGTGGGAATTCCTCGAACAAGACCCATTCTCGTAAGGTTAAATGACGGGATGAACGATTTATATTTATGTTTTGAGAGCGAGTCAATTTTTTTTACAAATCCATTTGCGGAAGCGGCAGTATTAAACTCGATAGATAATTTATATCGCCCTTCCGGTTTAATTGAACCATTAACAATACCAAGGTTATTATTTTTTGAGTCAAATAAGAATTTTCCAAAATCTAAAGGATGAATAAGTTTTCGTTGTTCAGTTCTCTGAACAATTACGATAAAAGGACCGGAAGCGGAAGCAGGATAAAGTAAGTCAGTACTTTTTGTATTATCGCTAGCTAAAGTACTTGTCTGGGTGTTACTATAGGGGTTAAGGTCGTTAGAGGTCGAGGTTTGTTGAATCGGCGGTATAGATTTAACTTTCGATGGGATGTAAAGGCTATGCGATGGTCGTCGTTTACGAGATGGAAGCGTAATAGAAGCCTGGCTAGTGTTAGATTCCGAATCAGAAAAATCTAATATCGATCCTGGGTCGGGAGGTCTATCTTCGTCTTCCTCCATTATATAAAAAAAAAACTTAACTTTTAAAAATTAAACTGAAAAAATAATACGCAGTCTATTTCATTGACTGTACAAACAAAAACGGATTAGCCGTAAGTAGGAATGCAAACAAATAAGTATACGATAAACAGAATTAAATAAAATGTAACAATAATCTCTTATCTGTATGAGGCACGGGAACGGGCGAACGGCACTAAGCAATAGGTAAGGTACACACAACCACTGTTGACCGCGGCTCGAATCGGACTCCTACTCCAATCTTCTACATCCAACAAAACACCTCTTTAGCCTCGATTACGTAGAGCGAGTTTACAAGCTACTAGCCGGTAAGTTTAAAAGCGGGTGAATCAGCGAGTGAGCTTATCATGATGACACCCAAAACTGTCCTCTCGCTCAGTAGCGAACTACCTAGCGAGTTGAAATCACGATATTGTTGATTCCGGAACTCGAAACATGTATTCTAGAGACTTGAAAGAATCGACAGTTGCTAGATAACGTAGTGTAATTTCCAATTTTGTGACAACTGGGATTGCCATTCTCATTTGAGTATCGCTTTTTTTAGCATTCCATCTACCATCTGCAGTAAATCATCAAAATGGGTACAGCTTAATCGCAGATGCACCATGTTTCTCACGTCTTCTACCCAGGATTTTACCCACACTCTTCTGTGCCGTTTAGCTTTCTTTTCTAACTCCTTTTTGATAATATAAGCTAAAATAACGATGCCCGTTCGAAATAGCTCTGTCGACAATTTATAGGAAACTGACAGTTCTTTTGCGGGCTCCGAGGTCCGGCTCCGGTGAGCCTGTGCGTCTCGGTCTGAGGCACTCGCGAGTCGAGAGCAGTAATCGCGTGTTCGAGTTCTATTGAGCGCTCCGGCACCAAGTTCCGGCTCCGGTCGAACTCGTGCTTCTCGGACCTGCTCCAAGAACTCAAGTACTTTTAAAAGGAAGCACATCTCGGAGGCCTCTGGCAAAATGTAGAACTTACCCATATCTAATGCGCACAAGTCTAGCGGGCACTGAGTTGCATGTGACAGCTATACTCTTAGGTAGAAAAGATACAGGTAAATTTGCATTTGATATTCATCATTTTGACAAACATTAGCCATCCGGGCTTAATGACAAATTTTGGGAATGTACAACTTGATTCTCCTTAGCATTGATTTGAATAAATTTTAAAATGAAAAGATTCAGTAGTTTTAAATTGTTTATTAATTAAAAAAATAAAATATTAATAAGAATGGAATAAGCTATGGAATGTTTTAACAAGCAATCACAATGAATCAATTTCCCAGCACTCAAAATAAAATTTAAAATAAAATACAAGAAAAGTACATTAAAAGAAAACATACCGAGTTAAAAGCTCTTTATTATAATATACAATGTCACCTACTTTGACTTTTTATATACATATTTTTAATATTTCATAGTAAATTAGTTTTATTGTGATATTACTACATAATATATTGTTCACCTAACAAGGTCACTAGAGATCTGTTCTAATGGGGAACAATAGAATACAATTTATTGATGTTATTCAACTGTACCTTGGTGTATATATTATGTAGCTCTAAGAAAAATACATCGAATGGTGAAAATAAGAAAAGGTTACCAAAAAAGTAAATCAGGCCTCCATGGTCGAGGGGTAAGGCTCTTGACTCGCAATCCGAAGGTCGCGGGATTGAATTCCGTCTTGCTCAAATAAATTTTATTTGATTAATTTGTATTACTTCACAATTAATTAATTTATTAACATAATATATATTTGCGGCACGTTCCAGAGTGGAAGATACCCTCAGTGTAAGACCACCATTCAGAATTGAAACATTGCTTGAAACGGCTTTAGCCGTGTTTGGTGACCAGATCTTAATAAACAGGTACCCCTCCATCTCCTTCCCCCTCCCCACTACCTTCAGCCTCACAACATACCCCAACTGGGGATGCCATAGTCTCACTGGCTCCAGACGGTGGCAGCTGGGACTAGTGAGGCATTCACATGAAAAAAGGAGTAAAAACAGTTTCCTTAAACACAAAAATATTCTTTGAAACATAATGATTGCATACATTGTATATTAGAATAAAGTTATGTTAAACAAAGTATGTCAAATGACAGAGTGATTTATTTGTATGACAATAAAAAACCTAATAAAACATTCACCACTCATAAATTTCACAACATTCCTTCCTGAAAGTTATCAATTTAACCACATTATTGATTCATATAAGACAACTTAATTAACAGTAAGTCTCAAGTTCATTCCTACATCATTAAAATGTATCTATGTTTTCATCAATTAATGGGCAATAACAAATCTTGCAAATGCTAAAGTCCTTCCATTTGATAAGCTCTGCGGCAGAGCTATGGGACATTTGAATAAGGGCCCAGAGGTCACAGTTTCAAATATTATTTACGCTTAATTCTACAGTGGAAGATACTTTCAGCGTCACCCTTTTCAGAATCATAATGCTGAGTAATTTTAACAGCCAAAACCTTCCTCCTCTTTTGATGCCATTGACTCACTGGCTCTGAGCATTTGGACTCTTGTGTCACATAAATAAAAGCTGCACAGTAGTTACATTCTTCTTGCCTGTATAATTATTTACACAGCAATCAATGGACGTGTGATTTTAAGGTCTAAATAAATAAAACTGATAAAAAAATTCAAACTATAAATAATTGTCATGTCAACACTAGACTTAACATGACGTTAACTAGAATATGGCCTAATTTAAATGTGTAAATATCAGTGGCGGGCCGTGACATAACAAAGTTGGAATAAAAATTTCAACCAAAAACGGTTAATCTTTAAAAATCGTTAAACAATCATCACACTTTCCAGTAAGTATGTTATTTTGCAACAGGTGATTTTCGATGAAACATTATTTAACTCTATTGTTTACAAACTCTAAAAACGTTCATAATTGTTATATTATTTATTTATTAACATTAAGTTGTGCACAATTAATTAAATGTTAAAAGTATGTAAACATGAAATATCATATTTTTGAGTACAGATTACAAAAATCATTATAACCGCTTTGTTACATGAATCTTATATATAAAAATCAATTTTTGTTTGTTTGTTCGTATGTTATGCGCTGCCATACCGTTCATCCGATTGCGATCAAACTTTGGTGATTAGTTGTACGCACGCTCGCGTTATGAAATTTGCATAAATGAAAATGTGTGTATTTTATATATTTTAGCGGCAGGGAGGGAGGAGGTGGGGTTAGCGGGAGGGACGACGAGAGGGGGGAAGGCGGTAAGGGAACGCGGGGGGAAAAGAGACGCAGGAGTAGGGTTACCATCCGTCCGGATTAATCCGGACTTCTAGCCTTTTGTCCGGCCCTTTAATTTGTCTGGATTTTTTGGTTTAGGTGGAAAATGAGTAATTAAACTTACAAATAATAGCAATATCAAATAAGTCTTTAATCTTTATTAATTTCCCACTCATCTAAAAACAAAATATAAATCTTCTTTAACAATCAACTCATGGAGATCCATACCGTTATGAAGTGCGTATCTGAAATTTGCATTATGTGATTAAAATGTCCGGACTTTTTTTGGACTGTCCGGCTTTTTGCCAGGACTTTTCAATTTTCTAAATGGTAACCCCACGCGGGAGGGGAAAGCGTTCGCGTGGGAAAGGAAATGTGGGGAGAAACAATTTATTTCTTTGCATTGCAACGCATGCCGGGTATCAGCTAGTTTACAATAAAATTTTACTTAAAATACACATTTTCCCAGGCAAAAGAATTTTGAACAAAAAAACTATTAACTGTTAAACCTTTCTTGTTTGTGAATCGAAATAATGCGTTACTTTAACAATTTTATTATTGATAATAATAATATCAAAATTTTTTTTCTTCAAATTTCGCAAATTCACTTTGTGGAGCCATTTTTAATTTAATGAGAACAAATAACTTTGTGTACACCACTATTTAATTAACAATATCGACATGTTTCAAAAACTATGTTTTCTTCGTCAGGATAATAAGTTAAAAATAGTGGTGTACACAAAGTTATTCGTTCTCATTAAATTTTAAAAAATATATATGTATATCAAAAATTTGTTTGAAAAAAATTATTAGAAAAAAAGTTTTTTTATGATCAATTTAATAAACTCCTACAAAAAAATTACGTATCATTTCTGTCTCGAAAATACAACAAACCATTTAAAAACATTAATGAGTAAAACCTCAAATCGTAATTTTTAATTTAATTAATGAAGACAATATTAGTGAAACTCAATCGAAAATTAGCAAAAAGAAAAAAAGATACGGTCACATCTAGGAATTGAATGCAGGACCTTCTTAGCCTTGCCGGGGCGGTGCTCTACCAACTGATCTAAAGTGTCACTATCTGATTCAGTCATATTTAACTGTATCATACTTCGACTAAGAACTACCAATATTGTCTTCATTTTCTTAATGCATATTTTTATTGGCTGCTATCTTTATGTTGTTGTTATATTCGAACTAAATTGAATCTTGTTCTGATTTTCCGTTTAAGATTTTCGATTGAGTTTCGCTAATATTGTCTTCAATAATTAAATGATATAATTTTAATAAATCAGGAAACCTTAATATTCTTCATAAACTTATTTAAATAATTTCTAGTCACCAAAAAAAAAAATAACAATATTGCACATAAAATTAATAAATTATAATTAATTATTGAGCAAGGTTTATTAAAATATTATTGTGTAAGGCAGATTAGTACGCTAAACCATGTCACCAGGTTTCGTTACATTTAGTGACTAAGTATCCATAGACAGGTTTTTGTGACAAATTTACACAACTTGCTACATTAAATAAATAAATAAAAACATGTGTGAAAAAAACAAAGGATTTTTTATTCACAGCCATCTTTTATGCAAAGTAGGCACGTAAAAAAGACATTTTTTGATAGAACGGCTATGTAAATCGTTCACTCCATTCAATACAATGTTGAAGGTCTTCAATTAAAAATGAAAATCACACGGCAGTAGTTTATTTTAAATTATGTACATATTTTTTTTGAAGCAGGTAAAAATATTATTTTATAGTTTTATGTAAAAAAATAAAGTATTTTAGTATTAAAACTACAATGAAGATGTGTTTTTAATCTATTTTTACAAAATGATTTTATTATATTTTGTGTTTTTACTATTTGATCTATTAGTTGGATATGCATTGTAAACATTTTTGTATCATAAAAATTAATTATATACCCACTGGAGCGACGGCGCAATTAAAAGTTTTTTCTCCGATTGCTCGACATTTTTTGGTGATCATTTTGAATATTTTCCGTCCAAATTAAAAAAAAATCATACCTCCGAATTTTAATACGGAGACATACAAACTGATTATAATTCTATATATCCAATGAATTCACCTATCTTTTGTCGATTATCACATATTCGTAGGATTTATAAAAAAAATATTATAAAATCGTAAACTTCTATTCAATTACTTACAAATAAGGGAAAAATTGCCAAAATTGGCAGCAAAGCAATCCGAGGTATTTTAAATAGTGCCATATTGTGACAAAAAGCGCTCCAGTGGATACACAAATACAGGAACTAAATGCAGCAAGTAATATGAATGTACCAGTTGAGTATAAGTTATTCTTAATTAATACAGAAAGGATTGAATGTGTACAATGGAGTACTTAATGTATAATGGAATTACAATGAAGACATGCAGTTTTATGAACATAACCTCAAATTTAGTACATTCATGGATGCAAATAATATTACTTCATATTGTTATTGCTCCAAAAATTGGCCTCAAACTTTTATAGTAATATTACAAATTATGCTCTGTCCGATGAGAAGAATTCATTTAAAAATAAATCAGAAATAAAGTGCTTCGCAATCATAACCTCGTTTAACTCTTCGGGTCTTGGGCCTATTTTGTTGTAAGGTCAAAATATTTCCGCCTTGCAATAAATTCCAAATAAACGGAATATTTCTGAACGCATCCGAAAACTAAAAACTGTGTTTGAAAGGTGATGAAATACGCTCTATAATTCGGAATAAACATATAGTTTTTTAATGCAAACGTAAAAATGTTTTAAAAACGGCTCACCTTAGGTTTTTTCCAACTTAAACTACTCATAACAAAAAAAAACACAAACGTATTTTATTACGTTTATTATAAACGTTATCGTCAACTCACTTTTTTGTCGTTTCATGTAAAAATAATTAATAAAAAATTCCCAAATTCACACATATTTTTCAAATGCGGTTGGAAATTTTGATTTCATAAAGGTGTACATTTTAATTATTTTGTGGTTAACTTTTGTATTTGAATACAAAGCGTAGTGCTTTCTCTTTCTAATACCGTTTAGATCATATTTTTAACCATGATAGTAAGGAAGACACAATAATTGTTCCGAAAAGCGAACAAATTAGGCTGAAGGGTTAAATTAATTCAATACTTTTGTGTAATCATTTACGGTTACTAAAATCCTTCTTATATCAGATTTCTTACGAGATTGATGGGCTTTATGAATAAATTGTAAACACTAATTTCTGCAGCAAAATAAATCATAACAATTATGTATTTAGAAAAATAAATAAAAGTGCAATAGTTCAAGTGATGTTTGTTATTTATTTTTGGAGCCTTATCAACATGTGTATTATTATTTGGGAGCCATCTGTACGCACTTCTTATCATATTTAAAAGCTAATATTACGCACAGCCGGCCGGTGTGTTAAAGTCTTTGAAGTGTTTGCAAACTTCCAAAATGAAATTTTTCAATATTCCACCCTGGTTTTCTTTGGAGCCGTCGAGGAGTATGGTGGGGATGAAGGTGGGCTTGACGATGGCGGTGGATTCCCCGTGCGTCTTGAGAAGCTGCGACCCGTGGGCGCTTTTGGCACATTCACTTATTGATTCAATGTCTACTGATAATAACGTTCCACACTGAAAAAAATGTGGTACATATTTATTAGTATCACACTCACCAAACATGTAGCATTTGATAACATGCAATAATATAAAACAGGTGATTGAAGCTTACATGTCAATAAGCAGACAGTCAACATAATGATTCGAGAATTCAGATTGTTTAAAATATTCAAACTATGAAAAGTTATCAGAGAGATGTGTATGTACATATTGTAATAAACAAACATTGATGCAAATTAATCTTTATACTTATTACGGCAAATATCCAGATAAACTAGATGTTATTAAGAGGAACAACTGCTCTGCCTTTTTTATACAAAACTTAGATTTGGAAAGGTGTAGCAAATATCTAGCAGGAGTACAGTAAAACCCTCTTAAGAGGTTCCCTCTAAAGAAGTTTGGTTTTTTCGGTTCGTTGAAGACTGAAAGGCCCAATTTCCCACATATAAGGTTTTCCCACTTAAGAAGTTTTTTTTATCCGGTCCCTTGGAAAACTTCTGAGAGTTTCACTGTTTGTGCCATTTTATTTGTGTTTTAAATTGTGATATACAGGTCATTAAAGAATTAAATTTTGCTACATTTAACAGGCAAATTAGGCTTATTTTGAGTTAATTAAATTAAATAATTAAATAGCCTTACCTACTGCGTTAATAAAATTTAAAAAAAAATAATAATATATAACAAATTTGGGTTCCAACATTATTCAGGCGTATGTAATTTAAATCTACACCTATAAAAATGCTTTTTTTTATTTGATATTTCATCATATATGTTTAGTAAATATAGCAAAATTATTGTTACAATTATCATTGATACAAATAATTGCCAAAGTTGCCTCTAAAATCATGAAAAATTTAATTCTTTAATTACCTTTATTGTACAATTTGATGCACATTTCCGTACTGTATAATTGCTACACCTTTTGATAAAAAAAATATTTTTCAGTTTGGTTGGGTATTTTGGCCTTAAATCAAAATTTAAGTTTGTAACGAGAGGCACCGCGCAAATCCAAATACTTTCTCATTCCTACATAATACGGCATCCTTGTCTGCCGTCTCAGCGTGCCGGAGGACTTGCATTGGTTACATAATTCAAACTAACGGCTAATCAGCGTGCAGCTCCCTACTCCTGGCCACTTAATTACATCCATCCGGGGAGATCCAGTAAGCAGTCCTAAAGGCTCAATACCCAGGATCAAATGTGAGATATCTTTTATTAATTTGTGTCCACATTGATCGGTAGAGGAACCCTTAGAGATAGCAAGTCTGAAGACCTCAGTAGGAGGTTACGCGCCGCGTGTATTAACGAAGTATTCTTATACCCGTATACTTATTATTTTTTGTTATATTTTTTTCGTAAATAAAAGCTCTCTGTTGCACTCACAAAGTGTTTTAAATATAATTTACGTTATAAGTTTTGCATGAAAAGGGCCATGGTGATGTTCCTCTTAACATGCACAAATTATTTTAAAAACACTTCATCAGTTCATTTACAATGAGGAATAATTATTACAGTCACGGGAGAACAACATATTTTGTGTTTTAATAGCTTAATAATATAACAACGTAAAATTATCCGTATATTATTTTTAACAAAGTAGCTATTAAATTGCATTATTTTCCTTCTCCGGGGATTGAAAGAGTTGTTTCTCATTGTAATTAAACTGTTACAAAGTGATTTTAAAATAATTAGCGCTTATTAATAATGTTCAGTTGGATATTTACCCAAATTATATCGGAATCCTCGAAACACAAAAAATATGCAGTAATTTAATGCATTTGAGATTTGCGCTGATATTAATATTGTGTAGAACTCTAGCCATACTTGAAATAATCATAATTTACTGTTATTCTGTCATTAAAGCAATGTATACTTGCTTGCCAGTTAAAGCGGAAAATCATTAGATGAAAATACACATGTGTACATACCTAGCATTAGTTTTACAGCAAACAACTGTGATAACATTCAAACATAAAATTGTTAACATAATCATTAATCATAGAGAAAACTAGTACTTAAAAATAAATAGCAATTAAAACTACAATTGTATACCAATGTATTAGTGTCTGATAAGTTAATATCGGCAGAAAAACCTATCTTGCACATTAATGCACTAGTTAATTACTGCAAGATTTTTTATTATGCAATAAATTTGCAGTTCGCATTATGTGGTCTATAAGTGTCGAGAGAGCAATAAATTATAAATTAATGACTTAACAATTACACTGCACATAGGTATATTACATAGTAGGAATTTATGTAGAGCTATGGAGTCCAAAATTAGCATCATTGATTTCACTTCACACTTTGGCACGGGTGCATAGTCGGGTAACAAGCCAAATGCGCCCATCATATGTACACGGTTGACATTTGTCACAAAAGAGCAGGTTGCGTCTACGACTCGGCTGTGGAACTATTTGTTGGCCTCTACGTTTCCTCCGTCCTACAACATGGATCTCTTCAAATTCACTCCTTTCTCTCCTTGAAAAGACGTTTCGCACAGCGTATTCAAAAATGACGTAGGCTCTGAGGGAAATTATTTTCCCTCAGACCCACACAGGGTCTCCTGTGTGGGTTAAAGTAAAAAAAAAACCCTATAAAAATTATCTGATGATAACAGTTATGACCATGTTTACGTTTAGTTTACGGATAAATTGGTTAACACCTGTAAAATTGTTTAATTTTGTATATATCAAAATAATTTAATTCGAGATTCTCCTCTTACTTTGACGAGGGCGACTTGTGGATTGATGTTATCTTTAATCATACAGTTGGTCATCTCCAACTGGCCAGATTCCTCGGCTATCAGATCAATAGCGCAAGCGTGTATCTTATTTGCCTGGCATTCGACGGGGCCGTGCTGGCATTCGAAGTCCAGCATTCCGTTGGGACTGTAGAATGTCTGAAAAATCAAAAGCAAAACAAAAATAACACAATTATTCACGAAAATAGGCAATATCAGGGTTGCCGTATAAAAATAGATCTCAAATTATCGGATAATTCCAGATTTTCAGAAAATAACATCCCCAACTCTTTAAAATGGTATTGGGATTTTTTTTTATAAAGGTTTGTTTTTTAAATGATAGTTACATATCCTCAAAATATATTACAAATTAAATAATGATATTATTATGGGACAGTTGGATTTCAAAACAAGTAAATCATTTTAAATGTATTTGTGCACACTGATAGGGGTTTGATAAGGGTTCAAATAGATTCTAAAAAGTTTTGAACACACGCCAGCAGTCCCCTCTTATCCCGAAGTAGTCCTACAATACAGTACATCACTACATAAGCAAGAATATGTTTAAAATTATTCTAATACGCATGAAATTGTAGTTATTTAAAAAAAAATTCAGTGTGCAATCCAAAGGTATTGAAATATAAGGAGATATACTATGATATCCATCCGACCGTCGGCGGATTATGATCTAATGGTGCTAGTTTGAAAATGGAATTTAGATTTTTCAAAGGTGTGCAGCAGTATTGGTTAACAATATAGTTTGAATACGGAAAGAATTTGTTCATTTAATTGAGTTTTTTAAGTAGTAGTCTTGGTTAAAAATATCGGCGACACCAAGAAGCACAGTCCCACACAGTAAAAACTGCTGATAGCCCATCTCCTTATATTTTAATATCTTTGGAGCAATCTCTCAGACAAAGACAAAATAACTCGCATTTATAAAACTCTCGAGAGAAATAAAAAAAAAAATTATATTTGAAATATGAAAATAGTCATATTAACTTTGATTTTGAGTAATTTACGAGTCTGTTGATAAAAAAATGTTTTTACTTTACAGTATTTCCTCAATCGAAGCCCATTATTAGTTCCTCAATAATTTTAACAACATGGTAGAAAAGAGTTTAGTAAATGTTTTGCACCTGCCATAATCTGATGTTACCCTGAAAAATTATGGTTTTATTGAAGGTTGGTGGTTACTCTGAATATTGTGTAACTTGATCTGGTAGATAGTCCTTTTTAAAAAATGTAATACAGAAGTATTAAAACGGTACAATATTATCATTATATTGGATTATTTTTGAAAAGAATGAATAATGCTTTTATTAAATTTCTTAAGGTCATAGATAGAATGTTTACCTTTTGTTTGATAAACCAAACAAAGGCAAACCGGAGATTATAGAAACATTTAACTTTCATAATATTACAACATGTGTAGGTGCAGGTGTTTCTTTAGTGCCGGACGCAGAACTAACCCGCCATTAGCAATGCCTCTCAGAACAAATATTGTATTGTGGAGTAACCTTGCTCGAGTATGCATCCATTATATTATAATGCAGCGGTCGGCAATTAGTTTTGAAGCCGGGCCCTGTGAATATGTATATTTTTTGGAGGGGCCATGCGACTTCACTTGTGCGCGTGCGAACCTGCTCAATCAGTGTACTTGTGACTGCCTGTCTGAACGCCCGACATCATCGTGCTTCTTATCATGCCTAGCAGCTAGCAGCATTGTATAGCGCAAAGGTTCCCAACCTTATCTGAAGTATATTTTTCTTCAATGCTCCCCCCCCTTTCTGCGTAAAAAAAAGTAAGACAGAAAGCCACAGGCGAAAAAAAATTTCTGAAAGTTACATGTTTTGATGTGTCATGACTGACTGGTTCCCGCTCGGGTGTTGCTGGTTCGATCTTCTACTAGTTAGTCCTTCGTCATTGCAGAAGCCAAATTTCCACTTTTAATGATGGAAGTGAGTGGATTTTCAATATTCTGAGATAAGTTCCTTTCATGACATAGGCCCTGAGGGAACTTATTTTCCTAGTATGATAGCCCATATGGAAAAAGCGCAGCAGATGAAAAAATTTTCGAGTGATCATTACATGTTTTGAAATATAATGACCAAACGGTTAGTAATTGTATATAGTTATTGAATCCCACTCAGGCGTTGCTCATTCTTAAAAGCACATTTATGTTTTCTTCACAAGAACCAGATATGAAAAAAAAAAAAAAAATTTTTTTTACATGAGCTCCACAGGAGGCCCTGAGGAAAATAATTTTCCTCAGGGCCTATGTCATCTTTGGGGATGCTGTGTGGAGGGTTTTTTTAAGGAAAAGAAGGGAAGGAGAGTTCTGGGAAGGAAAAGGGTTTAAGGGGTGGGTAGGAATCTGGGGTTCAGTGTCCTGGTCATCCGCCTCGAAGACCTAGACAAACTTCACCCCATGAACCCGGGCACCCCTGCTAAATCACCAAGCGTAGCAAACCACTTGGGGTTTGACTTATGGTTTTGACCAATGCTTCAAGTATGGTTCGTTCAAGTACGCCTCCCTAACGTGCCACCTCACCCAACTCACCACAGGGACTGTCATAGATATTTATCCGACCTTAGCTCTGTAGATATTAGTCTTCACTACGAAGTTCATAGATATTTGTCCAACATACGAGCTGTTGATATTCGTCCGACATACAGGCTGTAGATATTATCTGTATCTGGAGTCCACGTAAGTAGGTAAGTAGACAAGGCCGCTGCATCAAATGTTTGGTGATTCACTGACCAAATCCAAAAAATTATGTATTGTACCTATAAAAAGGTCAAGGATATTCGAAATAATATAACAAAATAGCGATAACAAAATGATTACATATTATATTCATATACCGTAAACTTCTTCTAACACTTCAAACCTCTTTTGAGTCACCATTTTAATTAAAAAATAATAAAATACTTAGTTTTAACCACTTTTGGTGTTTAAAAAACCAACATGTTTCGTAAGCAATGCTTACTTATTCAGGGTTTACTTAAAACTTTTAACACTTTAAAACTTTTACGTCAACCCCAATGAAATAAGCTTATTGGTTTTTTTAAACAATAAAAGGGGTCAAAACTAAGTATTTTATTAATTTTGAATATAATAAATGCTTTATTTACTTCGCGGCGTGTTGTTTGTAGTTGGCAAATGAGAAAAGCACCCAAAAGATCACAACTATTAAAAAAAATAGCTGATAATGACAAAACAGATTCACCAAATATAATACCTGCATAATAGTAACGTGTGAGATATTAGGTGACCCGTTGCGTACGGTTGCATTTTGCAAGCGTAATATTACTATCTCCTTCTAGCCCTGTTTAAGAAATAATTTACTCAAGCCCTTTCTCCGGAATGGTTCAAATGATTCTGATACTGTTCGTATTATCGCACGGTTGCCACCATTTTTTCCATACATTTTGACAATGGGACGGTTTGGCTGTTTGCCGGGCTTTTACACTATGGCCCGGATTAGAACCTACCTCGGTTCGGCCAGTTGCGGAGAAGGCATGCTTATGAATTAGTATATTTTGATTAATAACTAATTTTATCTTCAACAATGATTTTGTCTTATTTATTAAATAAAAATATTATGTAAGATTGATTACATGAGATGTAAAAGATTGTTAAGTTTTGTTGGCGGTTCGGTGCACGAGTGAATGTTAGGACGATCTGCGCCTGATGGTGGGAAGGAATAATCGTCTATTCAGAGACTCTCTTCTGGTTCAGAAGGGACAGAAGGGAGCACTACACGGACCAGATGTGTCCCGCGGGTCGCTAATTGCCGATTGCTGTTATAATGCACGTTTGTAAAGGTGTGTATATTATTTGGTTCTATGCCAACTGAGAATAAAGTCAACTCAACACCTCCTTGAAAAGTCATTAAAAGCTATGAAAAAAATAATTTTAAATTAGCCGATAACCCTAACCTATTTAATCAATTTTATATATATATTTTTTTATCACTCTAAATGACTTATCTAAGATGGTTCTGAGTTGGTTTCATTCCGAGTTGTCCGGTCACCATATTATTTCACCAGGCGACCAAACTGATAATTTTTTGGTTACACTATACTTTTCCAATCAGTTTTTAATTTTTTTTAAATATACACAGTATGAAAAAAATCCTTCTACATTCCAGAATCTTAATTATTAAAAAATCCACCAAATATAAAAATTGAGGTTACAGGTGGAACCACATCCTAACCCACAAAAGTGAATTTAGAGATAATCACTATTAAAGTTTTTGAAGTGTCTTCTAGATATAATAATAATATTTGAATGATTTGTATAGCTCCATTTTCGTGAACAATCACCCCAAGGGCGCTGTGCAAACCTATAATGTTAAGGAAGCTAAAAGTCTTGGAGTTTTTCATGGATTATGTCTGAACGTTGTGAAGTGCAAATTTTAGTAAGTAGTTAGTAAATAATGTTATAGTAGTTTTAGAAAAGAATATATTAGATACAAGATGTAAACATTTTATAACTAAATAAAATGTACTTAAAAAAAATAATAATAATTCATCTGTACAATGTATCTTCTAACTACAGACTAGGCAAACCATCATAATATCTTACGGCTAAAAGATTGCATCCATCGGTTCGTCGATAACTAATAGAAAACTATATGTACAATGCATATGTATGTATGCATGGGCATATGTTTCGATTTTTTATTAAATATTTCGTTTTCTATAAAAGTTTTGTTTGCTATTCCGCTACTAAAAATGAGGTAAAAAAAAGTTATTTGCATATGGTCTTATTAATACAGCTTTTTGAACGAGTCAATTTCTTAAGTCGTTCTTCCATCCGAAGAATAAAAATTAGTGAAGGTATGAAATTTCTTTAGCAAAACCAAGGGTTTATAAAAATATGTGTTCCCTGTACATTTTAAAATTTGTTTGCTATTCTGCTATTAAAAATGAAGTAAAAAAAGTTACATATTTGCGTATGGTCTTATTAATACAGCCTTTTGAATGAGTCAATTTCTTAAGTCGTTCTTCCATCCGAAGAATAAAAATTAGTGAAGGTATGAAATTTCTTTAGCAAAACCAAGGGTTTATAAAAATATGTGTTCCCTGTACATTTTCTTTTACATTATAAACTGAATCAAATTAATAATGTGTAAAATTTTATGAACTGTTACCGAAATGCTGACTTTATAAAGAATGCCACGCAAATCTTTTAAATTAAACTTTAAATTATATAATGCCCTGTCCATTTTACAGGTATTACAACAAAGCACATTTTATGCATTTCAAAGAAATTTCCTCTTGGATTACTATTAGAATAGTGAAGGAATATCGCTACCGATTTATTTGCCTAAATCAGGAACATTTTTTCTATTTCCCCGATATAAAAGGAAAGCTTAGCAAATTCTGTATAGCCGCAAGTTGAAGTAAAAATAGTTAATAATCCTGTGGCAGATCGAGAGAGATTGGTTTGGGGAGGTTTTATTAGATTTAAAAATACAGATAGCTCAATGCTAATTACAATGTTTTTTGTTGAGGATATTTTTAATTCTGCACTTAGAGCTTCACTAACGATAAGCGGTCCAAATAATTTTTTTCAAATTTGACCTAAAAATTCCAACTCCAACTCGATTTATCTGTCAGATGAAAGTGAGGTAAAAATAGCGATAATGGCGGCAAGTGGGGATTGTTTACAGCTGCAACCTGAGAGGTGTGTTGATATTCTTGCATGTAGGGGGCATAAGTTGACAACGTATAGTGACTGTTTTTTGTGTGGTGGGTAGCTAAGGCATGCAGTGTACTAAATATGTAGCAGATGAATTTGTTTTCTTTTTTTAGGACCTCAGGGCCTGTATCATATTTGAGGATGCTGTGTAAAGGGTATTTTAAAGAAAAGGATGAAGAGGAAGTTCTGGGAAAGAAAAGGTATGAGGGATGGTTAGGATTCCGGGGATCAGCATGGCTAGGAGTGATGGAAGTATGAATCCATCTCTCTCACTGCAGTGCAAAAGGATGGTTTGAGATTTCGGCTGAAAGTCGAAAAGTCTCCTTCCACCGGCCTCTCCCGATCTGGCCTGCTACGCAGTAGGTGGGTAGACGCATCCGCCACCAAGACCTGAACAAACCTCACCCAATGGACCCGGGTACCTCCAATTGTAGCAAATCACTTGGGGTGTTCTACAGCAGAGGTTTTAGTTATTCAATAAATGGTTTCCAAGGTGGCAGTATCCATGCCCGCCTCCCAAATTATGGATGAAATGGATTGATAAACGACTAAGTGTCTTTAAGTCGTTCTTCTAACTGTGTCCTCAATTATTGCTTTGGCTTATGTTGCAGTGACCATAATAATATGTTTGTGAAATATTAAAATAATTTAAAAATAAAATGTATGGTACCTTTGCTTTTCCATATGGAATTAACTTCAACGATATATTATCTTTCAATTTCTTAAAAGTTGGATCCAAATGATGTACAAAAAAATGCCTGGAGTCGGGACACAGAGCTTCGTAAAACACTGAAACTTCTACGATCTTTTCCGGCAGCAAAGCTTGTTGAGACATTTCGCCCTGAAAAGAAAAATAACATTTAGAACCGAGGGTAGCGCAAAACAAGACACAAATAAAGAATAAATCATACATACATTTTCTCCCGCCGATGGGTCGCGGGGAAATAATTTATAAGCTTGCCAAACAATTAGAACCAACAATAATAAAACTATCACGCGAAACCTGGTCGTGCCAGAAGTCCCCATTTCTACAAATAAAGATTAATAAAACCAACTACGATAATTAAAATGTCAACTCATTAAATAACTTTTCCATGTGCAAGAGAATGATGTGGTCATCGATTCAGTAAAACGACATATCGGATACCCAAAGTGTATCGTGTATCGTATTATCTCACACAACGCGCGGTACAACAGTAAACTGGGCGACGTAACTAAACGTCATTCGCGGAATAGTGACAGATGACTTTTTTTAATGTTCGTGTGTTGCTTGCAAACCAGGCGCTGACAGTTGGTATCACTAGCCAGTAACAAATTATATTTGTAGGTAGGTACCTACCTAAGTTTCTGCTAAAACAAATACCGTCACCAATCATAATAAGGAACCCCAGTGAAAAATATTATGGCTTTAAAAAAATATGTTCATATAGACCAATATACGCTTATTCTGAATATATAAGTTTTATTACATAATATTTAACGTAGAGTTTTTAAAAAAATATTAAAGAGTCCATTTTAAAACGTGTCATTAAAACACCCTGTTGTTGGATTTTGGCGGCGTGACGTCACCGCGCCGCGTCACCCGGGTCAAAGTTGTATAGAAATCAATAGAAATGTAAGACGCAAGCCGTTCGACATTCCGTGTTATTGGTTTATAGAGAATTGGACATGGAATAGTTTTTGTTTTTATTGAAACATTATTTAGGCCTAAATAATTCAGTATCAAAAATAAAGTATCTCTATTAGTTTATCTATATTATTTAAAATATTCAAAAACTTTAACTGTACAAAAAACGATCGTATTGCCCAGTAATGTCTATGAAAACGCTCCAATGCTGAAATTCAAAATGGTGGGAGTCGAACAGCTGATTCCAGTTCCCTACAAAATTCATACTTCGGTTAGTCATGATGACGTCACACTAGATTCGGTGGTTTTCGGGGGATCTTGAAAAATCAAAACTGACATTTATTTTAACTATTAAAACTAACTATAAAAATAAATATGCAGTTATTTAAGTTAGGTCATTATTCATAAAAAAAAAAAAAAAAAATTGGACTGAAATTCTCTATTCTTTTATAATACTTGCGATTTATTTTTTAGAACATTGTCACACAATGGAAATGTGAGGCTGAGACATTGAGATACTGTGGTCAATATATATTATATATATATACAAATGACAACCCAATTTTTTTCATCACTGGCTTCATAACCTGTTTC
Organism: Glyphotaelius pellucidus; assembly: GCA_936435175.1. Classification (NCBI taxonomy): domain Eukaryota; kingdom Metazoa; phylum Arthropoda; class Insecta; order Trichoptera; family Limnephilidae; genus Glyphotaelius; species Glyphotaelius pellucidus. The sequence goes on along the minus strand of OW386539.1, from coordinate 5,744,545 downwards.
ATCACTGCTTTTATCAAAGATAACAACCCATCTTATCATCACTTGTTCCATTTGTAAGTTAGACAAACAAATTCTGAATGATGAATCCAATACATTGTTTTTTCATCACTAGCTTCATCACCTGTTTCATCACTGCTTTTGTCAAAGATTTCAACACATTTTATCGTCACTAGTTTCATTTCAGGTAATGTCACTGTATTCAGCCAATATTAAAAGGCATTTTTTTCATCACTTGCTTCATCACCTATTTCATCTCTGTTTTAATCAAAGATAACAACGCATTTTATCATCACTAGTTTCATCGCAGGTTAAATTACCGTTTTCAGCTAAGACTTCAACCCATTTTTTTTCATCACTAGCTTCATTCATTCTGTTCATCACTGCTTTTATCAAAGATAATAACGCATTTTATCATCAATTGTTTTCATACAAGTAACATCACTGTTTTCAGCGAAATGACACCCCAATTTTTCATCACTAGCTTCATCAGCTGTTTCATCACTGCTTTCATCAAAGATAACAATACATTTCATCATCACTTGTGTCATCGCAAGTTACATCACTGTTTTCAGTGATGAATCCAATCTATTTTTTTTCATCACTAGCTTCATCACCTGTTTCATCACTGCTTTTGTCAAAGATTTCAAGGCATTTTATCGTCACTCGTTTCATTTTTGGTTATATCACTGTATTCAGACAATATGAAAAAAGGCATTTTTTTACATCACTAGATTCATAACCTGTTTCATCACTGCTTTCATCAAAAATAATCACCCATTTTTACTTCACTTATTTCATCTTAAGTAACATTACTGTTTTCAGCGAAGTTTACATCGGATTTTTTTTACCACTTGCTTCATCACATGTTTCATCATTGCTTTCATCAAAGACAACAACAAATTCAATCATCAATAGTTTCATTGAAGGGACATCACTGTTTTCAGCGAAGATTAACAAGCATTTTTATCATCGCTAGCTACACCTGTTTCAGCACTGCTTTCATCAAAGAAAACAACGCATTTTAGCATCACCAGTTTCATCACAGGTTAAATTACCGTTTTCAGCTAAGACAACAACATATTTTTTCATCACTTGCTTCATCACCTGTTTCATCAGTGCTTTTGTGAAAGATTTCAACACATTTCATCATCACCAGTTTCATATTAGGTTATATCACTGTATTCGGCCAATATTACAATAAACGTTTTTTTCATCACTAGCTTCATCACCTGTTTCATCAGTGCTTTCATCAAAGATAACAATGTATTTCATCATCACTAGTGTCATCGCAAGTGACATCAGTGTTTTCAGTAAAGAATTCAACCTATTTTTTTTCATCACTTACTTCATCACCTGTTTCATCTCTGTTTTAATCAAAGATAACAACATGTTTTATCATCACTGATTTTTTTGCAAGTTAAATTACCGTTTTCAGATAAGACGTCAACCCATGTTTTTCATCACTTTCTTCATCACCTGTTTCATCACTGCTTTCATCAATGATAACATATTTTTGATTTTGCTCGTAAATTTCATAAAAGTGGAATATTAACACAATTTTATAAGAGAGATGACGTTCAAAAAACCTTACTTACTGTAGGAAATGTTGGTGAACAAGGTTTCATCTGATGATTACTTACTTGCTTGAAATCAACTGCGTAACAAGGTTTCAACTGATAAAATTGCTTTTCCAAATTTCCTTTTTCTAACTTTAAATGATTATTAATGTTACTTAAATTAGGTTAATAACCTACAACTAAATACTTTTGCATACTCAAAACAATGTAAAGTTGATTACGTATCGAAATATAGACATTCAAATCTTTGAAGCCCGTTTTCTCAGAACAGGGTGTGTGTTAGTTGGAACCTTGTTATTCCATAGGGTCGATTTGTAAAGATGTTTCCCACTAGGGCGATACTGAGAGTATTATATATATATATTATTTAGAAAAGGCGGCTTTATTATGTTTATTACGGTATGTGTAATAATTAATACGAAGAGTTTCGAGCATTGATTTATTAGACTATTAACAGTTGTTACTTATTATTATATAGCACAATATAAAGATGATAATGAAGACAACTAAATAAACTAAGTGAACTTGACAAGCAATTGAAAAATAGTAATATTTTTTGTTTTTCGACATTCTTTTTGTTGTATTCCGAAATTTGAATTCCTTGAATTCCATTCATTCATAGGTAATCCTCTAAAACAGAACCAGCCAATCTGCGACCCGCGACCAACTTGCAACTGTTGCAACTGTAACTATGCGAGCTCAAAAAATTTCATTTAAATAGTCACATATTATTATTTACATTAAGGATAGTGGAGAAAAACCATGCTCTTGTTCAAACTGTAACTCTGCATGTTTACAAAAATCTAGTTTAAATAGTCACATACAGTGGAGAAAACCATTCTCTTGTCCCAACCGTAGTCATTCGAAATCAGTAAAGTACAGTTTAAAGAGGCACATGTTGACTCACATTGAAGAAAAACCTCTCTCCTGTTCCAACTGTAACTATTCATGTTCACAAAAGTCTAATTTAAATAATCACATACTGACTTACAGTGGAGAAAACTTTTTGTGAAAAGTTCTTGTGTCCTGACTGCAGCTAGTCATAGTCAGAAAAGTCCAGTTTAAGAGGCACAAGCTGACTCACAGTGGAGAAAAATCAAAAAGTCTAATTCAAATAGTCACACACTGACTTACAGTGGAAAAATCCATTTACTTATCTGTGATTTCCGATTTGTGAGTAGCAGAATATCAAAATTCATTCCCAAGTTGTGACTAAAGATATAAAAAAAACTATCAGTAAGTGGTGAACCTGTGCGACCGTTGAAAAATTTAAGATTATCAATGTGGCCCGTAGTGCAATTTGGGTTGTCCAGAAAGGCTATTCCCTAAAATTTGTGATAAGAGACCGTTCTCCCGTGAGAAGTGCTGTCAGATTTGTGTGATTTTCTACTTATTTGCTTTTTCTATCGGCGGATGTCAAAATTTCAGCTGTGAGCTTCACGTATTTTAGTTTGGGTCATTTTAAACACGAATTCCTTCAAGTATGCATGATTATTTATTCATTTAACAGCTGTAGAAAATCACACAAATCTGACAGCACTTCTTGCGGGAGAACGATCTCTTATTACAAATTTTAGGGAATAGCCTTTCACGGCTGCTCTAAAATCATGAAAAATTCAATTCTTATGGCCAATATTTTGCAATTTAACTTTCTTCTTTCTGTGCTAAAAAAAACCAGCGCGTTCCGGTGCGCTACACAAGCAGAATGGGCGATTTAAAAGCGGAAAAACATGAATTCTCATAGCAAATAGCTGTATTTAATTATGGGAAGTCAAAAATGATAATAATTGATATTAAATTTTTGAAAACATGAAAAAAATACAGGTAGAACCACTCAGAATGAATGCCGAGAGGCTATTGATGATGTTTTGCTGAGATCCGCATGCTTCTCGCATCTGTATCCCACCTACAGCACTGTTCATATGCCAAATGTTTGATTGTATATATTTTATTGTATGTATTGTATTTGATGGTGAATTAATTTTCGATTTTCACACAATCCTCTGATGTGGCAGATAACTGATTATTAGATAAACTAATTTTTAATTTAATGGGTAAGATAACAACGATAACAACGATCTTAGTAACGGAGAATTACCTAAAACCCGAAACTTGAATTTTCCATTTTACGGAGAAATCAAAGGTGCAAGAAGCACTGTGTACTAGATACACATCGCAGGGAAGGAAGGGTTAGAACACAAATAAAATTAAAAAAAATCACATCCGTATGAGATATTTGCTACCTCAAAATGATTTTTTTGATAATTAGAATTGCTTTGTTTTAAAATCTTTTTTAGGATTTTTTCCTTTGATTATCATGAATTCCAGTTTCCAAAACCCTCCAAAATTTTTCTGTAGAGATTTTACTTACCTTGTCAAAATTGTAATTAAATTAAACAATAAATAAAACAACACTTTTAATATTATTATTCCGTGATGCTTTATTAATTATGATAAATAATATTATATTACATACATATTATACTGTTAATTCAAACTATTTATTTTATTTATGCCTAAAAATAGACTATAATATTTTCTTTAAATAAAAAGATATGTTTACACAATATAATAAAACATTATATGCATTGGAATACAATTGCTTTAGAAAAGAAAAAGAAAACTTCAAAAGGTTTTAACATTAGATGGATATTTGATAACCAAGAAGAAATATTGCTGGCAAGACAATAATAGTAACATTAAATTTGACCACTCGAGCAATGACCCAAATTCAGGTAGGTGATTTTGAAAAATTAAAATCATTTGTTTTATAAAATCAAATAATATGGGATAAACGGTGAAATCTAGATGGAATCATTGGCTTTAAACCGCAGTTAGGAGTTCATTTGTTTCCTTATTAATATTTGGATATATATTTTTAGCAGTTTTTTTTAACAATAAATTTCAGTGTCTCTTGTAATCCAAAGAGACCGCCAAAAATCACCACTTTTTGCAATAAAAATATTTTAATTATAAATTGAAAGGCCGAATCAAAAAACGAACACCCAGAAATCCCCATCGCTCGAGTGTTTAAGAATCAATGAAAAGAGTTAAAATGTTTTACAAATTGAATTCAAATAATCATCGTATAATGTAATGCATCTATGAATCTCATTGACAAAACATTAAAAAAATACAACTCAACACAAAACTTAATAGATATGGCAAATATTAACAAATTTATTTAAGGTTCTGCGGTAAAAAGAAGTACACACAACAATATTTAAAACATTCATAATTTCTTTTGTAAAAATAATCTTTACAAATGAAGTACAATTTAAATCCATCAGAAATTGACGAAAAAATATTGCACTAGTCAAAAAGGTCAAAAGAATAATATTGAAATACTATCAATCACAGACTAAGTACTATCACATGTATAATTTATAATGAAAATATTTATTACTCTCGACAAAAATATGTACTCTTAGCTCTACACTACAACTGATTTGTTTCTTCAAAGAATTATTTTAATAAAATAAATTCTACCACACTTTTTACTCTGAGTTCATTATGTCTCTTTTGGTAAGACCATAAAGGTTAAAAATGATTAAATAAGTGACTGAGTGTGAATAAAGAAAAAAAATAGTGCTTATTTACATAAATCTGTAGTGATTATAAGTACACCCTTAAAACTTACAAATTGTATATCTAGTAATTTGCTTTAATTCTTCGTGCTTTACAAATTGATCAAAGGGGAAATATTTTAAATGAGATGCAAGAAGAATTTTATTTCACACCGAAAACATCACAATCGAAAACTTTATTAAATCTTAAGTAAGCGGCGATGTGCCATGATCGTATTTCCCTATTTTAGCCAGTTTTTTTTTTGTTAACATATTTTCCACACAGGAGGACATGAGGAAAATAATTACTCTCAGGAAAGCTCTGTGGAGGGTCTATTTGAGGAGAGGTAAGAGTGAACATGAACCGTCCTGAAGAAGGGGAAATTTTTTAACAGCAAAGCTCTTGAATTCAAGAATAAGTCTTAGAAACGACCCATTCTCACGTGACAAATTAATGTCGACCATGTAGAAACGTTGGGTGCGCGTTTGGCGTGTTTTTCAACTATGTACCAGTGCCGAAGAAATCAATGACGCTAGTTCCTCAAAGCATCTTCTATTGAAATACCGTTAGAAAAAGGACAGCATTCCCATCTGACGCCTGTGCTCTAAAAGATTGCAATCCGTTTGTAAAGAAAGGGGAATCTATCAAGCAGACTGCCCGTTTCTGCACAGAGTTAACCGCTGAAGCAATTATGGTCGAAATATGGACAACTTCTATTTTTCTGCGATTGATAGCGGTCCAAAATTCGACCACATTTTCCTACCATTTGTAAAACATTTATTGTAATTATTGAAAACATTTTCATGGCCAGCCATTTATTTTAAAATGAAGCTATTGAAATGCTTTATCTATTATGACCAAAGATGTCGCAAATCCGAACTTCGTAGACTATTTTAGAATGATGTTAAAAATAAATTTTTAAAATATTTCTGATAAAATTTCTGATCAGCTGCTAATGGTTAAAATGAAGTCCTTTTCTATAGAAATGCACCTTTCATTATCAAGTTTACCAGAGACAATATACAGAAGTTGAAAATATTCTATGTTGACTCGAATAAACACCTCTCACGGAGTTTCAAAGCAACAAACACGCAGGATTCGCACGGTTATAAATTTAACGATTTTTTTTTTATAAATCCTACAAATATGAGATAAACGATAAAATACAGTTTAATTCATTGGCTGTATAGCACTATAATAAGTTTTTATGTCTGCATGTTAAAATTCGAAGGTATGATTTTTTTAATGATTGCGAAATGATCTTTTGGAAATCTTAAGCAATCGAGGCAAATTTATTTACTTCGCGTGGTCGCTCCAGTGGTTGGGACTCCAGACTAGAGGAAGCTGCAAAATTAATCACCAAATCCGCCTTAAATTTAAAATTTATATATCTTTATTCATTTCAAGAAATCATTATGTAATGGATAAGTATCATTTAAAAAGTGAAAAAAAAAACTATTATTTTAGGTACATTATATTATTATGTAATAAAGATACTGTTCCTAAATTTGAATGGAAAATTGCATAAATGGGAAAGTCCCGGCAGCCACTTTAAGAAAGCTAGGGTCATTTTCACTAATAGATAAATCTCTTTTTTAAATGAAGCTAAATTTTAGGGATATATTTTTCAAACGACTGAAATAGCAAAAATAGTGTTCAGTCTAAAAATCTGTTTGGAAAAAGCTAGGGTGATATATTTGCTACTTTCCAAAACCGCCAACTCGTCTAACAACTCAACATTTTGATTTTTTTAACATTGAATATTTTTACCACCCTTACATATGATATACATATATAATATATGTGTTCTAGGATAAAAAATTACATGCCTTGGAAATCTACTTGTATTAATTATTTAAGTACCCTTTTGATGATTTGATGCGCAATTTGGCACAAGACAATCTATTTTCTCACCATTTGTTATAAGTGGAAGAATAATGTGATAAGTTAAAATAAAGTTAACATGTCAATTACATTATAATACAGAAGCAAATGTGAAAATGACATTTCTAATTCTGTAAAATTAAATTCAGCACATTCATATTACATATTTACATTATCTTATATTTATGTACTTCTCTGATATTATAATCAATCTGATTCAAATAAAACCTTAACAAAACACTGGAGTGAAATCACAATTAATCAAACTAAAGTAATCCTATAAAAAATATATGTAATTTAAGTGGGAAGAGACTCCCGGTTTTTACACATAAAAATAATCCAAAAACCTAATCAAAGATCACTGAGCAGCCTTTGAAAACTTTTAGCTGATTTAGTTAGCTTACAATAACAAATATTATGCACATATGTACTTCATTTTTAGAATTTTTTTGGGTAAATATCGAAAAAAAGATCTTCATCCCAAGCACAAATTACATAAAAAAAAAACTTGATATAAATATTTAGATATCAATTTGATTTTTTTAATCCTTTCAGTCTCCGAAATATTCCATCAGAAGGTCAGAATATTTCCGCTTTGCAATAAAATCCAAATAAATGTAATATTTCTGAAAACTAAACTGTATTTGAAAGGTGATGAAATTTGCTATATGAAATATGTAGTTTTGAAAACATAAAAATTTTGGATGCAAACACAAAAAAGTTTTACAAATGTATTGCATTTTATTTTTTAAGTAAAATTAGTGTTAATGAAAAAAAAAAACACTTACATATTGAACGGATGTATTATAAATATTATCATCATCTCATTTTTTTGTGGATTCATTTAAAAATAAATCATAAAAATTCAGAAAGTTTCATAAATATTTTTCAAACTGCGATCGGAATCTCTGAAACTCTGGTTTGATAAAGGCATAAAGGTGTAAGTTTTAATTATTTCGTAATTAACTTTTAGATTTGAGTATATAGCGTAGAGCTTTCATTTAGATCATACAATCATAGATCATATTTCTCACTAGATAGTAAGGGAGACACAACAATTTTTACGAGACTTATAACTTGAGGGGTTAATTGCATTATTTTGCTTCTCAAGTGACTGAAATAGTTGTTCATTGTAACTAAACTGATAAGGAATATTTTTTTTAAATAATTTGCGCAAATTAAGAACGAAGAGCATATCTGGATATTCACCATTTTAAAATTAAAATTATGATATTTTACAGTTGGTAGCTGCTACCTTGTTAAAGAATATTTTATGAAAACATAATATATTTTGATTATGTGATGTTATTAATATGTATTTTGATAAAAAAAAATTTAAATGAGTGGTACAGAAATACCCCGCTTTAAGGCCGAAATGAGTTATTGAAAAGTTGCCCTAATTTTTTGAAATGCCGAGCTTCCGTGTCCTAACACCTCCATAGTGTGCCGAGGGTAAAAATCCCACAAACAGAAAACATTGCTTTCAGATTACCAGTTAGTTTTTGAGAGGCTAATTTAACTCTGGCTTTGATGGAGCCCTCATATCTGAGCTGGTTACTTGGAGTTACAATATGATTTTTTTTACTATCTTTAGATTTTTTTTTGTTTTGGTTGAATACTAAAAAAATACTATATGAATTTATTTCAATTTTATGTACTTGATGGTGGCACTTACAAAAAAGAAATTGGGCTGTAAATCCAAAATTAGCAATATTTTTAAAACGCCGTTAAATCCTTATGAAGAGGGACCATATAGCAAGATACGAGTACGCATTATAATTTATAATGTGATATTATCACACTCACATAAAAAAATTAACAATTTGAAACATTTTGTTAAACAAGATAAAGTCACTAAATAAAATTTTAAATCACATCTCTACTGAAATTGTTTCGGGAATCAATATACATATAATTGTTTAAAAAAAAATTATAAACAGAATAATTATTGAAACGTAAATAACATTAAAAATAAAACCTATATTAAACAATACAAAAATTAAAACTATTATGGACGGTTACAATAAATTGCATTTTTAAACACTGGAATAAAGTTAAACATAATAGGAAAAATGAAAATCATATCTCAGTCTAAGAATGTGCATTACATAAATTTTTACACAATTTTGCATCTTGAAATAAATCTTACTGTTTTGTTTTGGGCGGTTTTTTAAATTTCTACCATACATTTGTACATGGAGCCAATAAACAATAAAAATAATGTGATGTATTTAATTGGGAAATCAAAGGATTAAAGAATGTACATTATGAATAATAAATATGTAGGAAACTTTTAATCAATAAAGTGCATTATTAATTAAAGATTAAATACAACATAAAATCAACAAATGATATGACCTTACTTAATAATGATTATATGCAGAAAGCTTTTCAAACCATTTTTTATAATATTTTATATTTCATTTTTTTACTCTGGAGTTAGCATGCAAAATGTGGAACACCTCGTAAACTAATGCTTACATACAACATGTCATTTCATATTTATATAATAAATTCATATTGCATGTAGGTATACACAACTTTTGTACTATTTTAAGTACAACATTAAGAAAAGGGTACATTTTTACAGGGTGACCAAAACTAAAACCTGTGCCAGTCACCTTGCACATGAAAATTAAGTAGGCAAAAGAGAACCGCAAAGTTTAAGAAACGTAGTAAAGATGAAATTTAGAATTAATTAGCAAAATGTGTACTCGCATAATATATTGTCGCAGAAAAGAAAACTGTTGTAAAGAAATATATCTCTATCAGAAATATACTTTTTACATACCATTCTATAGGATCTCTTTACGAGTATATGCAACAATCTTTCTTGGTACAATGCTTCTCCAATGTATTAGTATCATTTTATGTGAAGGTTTTTTTTTTTTTTTAAATTTGTAAACAGTTTATTCTAATATGTTCACTTTTGTAACCAGTTTTTTTAATTCACATAAAATATTTTTTTTGGCTGCTACATTAGCATTGCTTTCCTGTGACAGTATGATAAAAATACATTATAGTGTCCCGGTGTGGCTTTGTTTCTATACAAATCTACAGTTTTATTCCGAAATTGATGAAATTTTGCACACTTGACCTTCAAAATAAGAAGAAAATTACTGGCTACATTTGATTTCGAAAAATGAGTAAACTGCGGGGACTCAGTTAATATCATGAAAAAATAAAATAAAAAGTAGATTAGTAAACGTCGTAAAATAAAATAGAGAGTTAACCAATAAAAGGAATGAGATTTAAACATATTTGTAGAAATACCACATATTGTATTTCTCAAATGAGATCGTTATTAACTAATGTTTTTAATTCTAGGATTAACCGCAAGTGATCGGGTTGGATGGTTAATGCATCGTATGTTCAGGTAGTATTTGGTACACAGTGAGGAGGGTTAGAGGGCCACGTGATTATAACTTGGTGTGCTTGACGCTGTCCGTCCAGTAGTTCTGGATGGTCATAGCCTCCAGGGAGTTCAGGAAGGAGTCATTGTCCAGGCTGTACATCTCCTCAGAATTCTCCTGAAAGTACAGAATGACAGTATAAGAAAATAAGTCAAATAAGCTCTCAATGCAGGGTGGTCATAGAAATCCGACTTCAAAGCTCTTGATAATTAGGTTTCCAACACAGTTTCAACTAGAGATGTCACGAATAGTGATTTTGCCAAATACAGGTATTCGGCTAGGCTCTCGGCTAAAGCGCCGAATATTCAACGATACTTAGTAAATTTCGCGGGTGACGAGTTCCGACCTGCATCATTGAAGGGCGTGTGGTACTGCGTGGTAATGCGTGCGTGGGCGTATTTGTTTCATTTGCGAGTAGGTCGTGTCACAACATGCATTATTTGTTGATTGTAACATCAAATTGTGTTACTTATTGTGTGTACATCTTAAAAATTATCAACTTTTGTTCGCGAAAAGCTTTACGAAATGGCACCATTTAATAAAAAAACCATCTATTAGGGAATATTATGAAATTTGTAGCGAAGAAAATAAACTGGCAGTTTGTTTGCTGTGTAACAGCAAGATCTCGCGTGGTGGAGAAGGAAAGAAAGCAAGTAAGTAAAATTATTAAGTACATCATAATTTCATGATTTGGTATTCGGTATTCGGCCGAATATTGCGAACCATTCGGCCGAATACCGAAAAGTAAAAAAAGTAGCCGAATAGGCCGAATACCGAATAGTAGCCGAAAATTCGTGGCATCTCTAGTTTCAACCATTTTGGGTGAAATTTTAAAATTTATCTTAACTACCACTACGAACGAACACGCTCTAGAGTCAATGCTGCCGAAATGAGGTACTTGAGAGGAATGGCAGGGGTTACGAAATGGGATCCGAATAGATCATATAAGGAACTCGACGATCCGAGATGATCTAAACATTGAACCACTGCTACTCTTCATAGAAAAATCGCAACTGAGGTGGCTTGGGCATGTACTAAGAATGTCTGATGACCGAATTCCGAGGAAAATACTATTTACGATTCCAGATGGTAGAAGTCCAGTGGGCCGCCCCAAACACAGTTGGGCGAGGCAACTCCAGAAACTGTGCAAGGAAAGGATAGGACTGCCATGGACGGAGGCCGAACAATCAGCACAAGACAGGGACTTATGGATGAGCCTTGTCAATGCAGTGGGTCCCCGATCCAAATAGGATGAGGGGAAGAAGATGATGATGATGATGATCTTAACTTCCTAACCATCAAGTTTATCCACAAGGGTAGATAAAGAGGATAGCCTGCCAAACATATCTGTCTTGATCCACACTCCTCGGTTCATTACATTCATTCATTGTCTCATACATGTCTCAACTGTTGAAATGGCCTGACTCATTTGGTTCACTTAATCTCGCCATGTCTTCTTCGGGCATTCCCAACTACTACAATTCACATTTGTGTCGTATATTTTCCTTACGTTCCTTTCTTCGTTCATTCGCTGTACATGTCCAAACCATTTAAGCACCCCTTTCTTAAACTTAGTCAACGTTACTTAAAATTTATCTTGAGGTGTAAAATATAATGTATCATATATATTACTATAAATATTCTGTATCGACATTTAAAAACAAAGAAACAATGAAAACCAATATTGTCTCTTTTGTGTTTTTTTTTTATTCACAAAGAATGCACAAAAAAATCTTCCATGAATGTTAACAGAATACTCACTCTGATGGTGCTGTCATCAATGTAACCGCTGGAATCTGGGTTGGAACACTTGTCATTGAGTGTCTGCGGCTTGTTGAGATATCTCCGCCGGTACAACACCAGGCTGATGGCCCCGCCCAGACCCAGGATTACCAAGATTCCAAAGCAGATCCCCGACACTGCTCCCGCATCCAAACCTCCAGATCCCAAAGTCACCTGACTCTTGCTCACATCAGAATCTGCAGCTCTCCGCCCGACGCCCGTTTCCAGGAGCAGAGCCCGGGCCGTAGAGATCTCTACACTAGCCGTACTGGTCTTCGTAGGTTCATCCGTTTCGTCTTCCACAAATTTAGCAACACTGTCGTTCACTGTATTATTGTTGGTGATAACGGTCACATTGGAGTCCACTACACTGTTTGGCACGGTTGGATCTACACTCGCATTGTTTGAATAAATCGCACTTTCCTGGATGGCTGAAGATTCTGTTTCAGTTTCTTCCACCGGGACTGTGATTGCTTCTGTGACGTTGGCTTCTTCGACCTTCGGAGCAGGTGTTGTTGAAGTTGTTTGGATGACTTCTGCCGTGGGCCGAGGAGGTTTCTTGTAGTCAAGATTAAGGGCCAGCTCCTTCTGGAGAGATGGACCTTCATCTCCAATGTCGCTGCCGGTAGCCAAGGGGAAGGCTATGGAGACCTTGAAGTAAGGAAGGACCGTGGCCGGATTGGGGGCCGGCTGGCCGATGGCCTTGCCGCCGCGGTGCCCCCGAGGGATGGCGGAGGCTGCCGTGGGGATGATGAGGGGCGCATTCCCCACACTCTCATCAGCTGTGGAGGCATTGCTGCCTTCAGTTACGGAGGGGGTGGGAGAAGTCGGCTTGAAGTCAGTCAATTCAACTGTAGACAATGTGGGGCTGCATACACACACTGAAAATAAAACAAACAAGATATATTAATATTTTAAACAGCAGCAAGAGATATTATTTTCAATAAAACAGTAGGTAATAAAGATTTAAACTGTTATGAAAACTAATCTTAATCTTTTTACGACGATGTCCTTAGAATTTGCAATACCTGTGGACATTTCAAATTCTCACACATATGCGTCACGTACAGATGACGCTCGTCTTTTAGGCGCGCGATCGGTTGGCATGTATACATGACGCTCGTCTCAAATAGGTTAAGTGAACTTTTTTATTATTTTTTTCAGAGGTATTTTTGTTATTTTTATTCTTTATCTTGACAATGGATGTTTAAAACAAACAAATACAAGAAAACGGAACAACATGACCCGGATTAAAATGTACGAATAACATTAAAATATGTATTTACTGAAATACAAGCATTTGCAACATATGGAATAGTAGTGATGAAATAATAAAACAGAAGAATTTTCCAAGAAGTGGAATTCTCAAGCAATAAAAGTTTTATTATTAAAATGAGGTTAATATTCGAGCTAAATGTTTTATGTATAACATACATTTAATAGCAAATAAAAGTTTTAGTGGAATCAATTAGTTCCAAATGTACAATAGCACGATGGGTTTTTTTGTAAAAGTAGAAGGCAAACGATAGCTTTACAAGTACGAATTCAGATAAATCGATTTGACACAATTTGTGGCCAAACAAAAGAAAAAAAGTAGGTACTTTCCTAACGAAAGGCAGTCATTTAAATACACCCAGATGGACACATATAAAGCCAATGGAAACGCTACTATTTTTTTGTTTGTTTTTTACATTAGCTCCACACAAGAGGCCCCGAGGAAAAAATTCCATCAGGGCCAATGTCATCTTTGGACATGATGTGTGGAGGGTTTTTTTTAGGGAAAAGAAGGATAGGAAGTTCTGGAAAGGAAAATATATGAGGGGTCGGTAGAAATCTGGGGATCAACGTGTCCAGTAACGGACGAATGGATCCATCCATCGTACTGCGGTATAAGGCGATGGGTCGAGAGAGACCGGCTGCAGAGACCAAAAAGTCTACCTCAGGTCTCTCCCGATCCGCCCCTCGCGCGGTAGGTGGGCAAAAGCATCTGTTGCCAAGATCTAGATAAACCTCACCCTTGTACCCGGCCACCCCTGCTAAGTTATCAAACGTAGCGAACCACTTGGGGTGACCTATGGCGGGATGTTGGTTATCCAATAAATGGTTCCCGGGGCGGCGGCCATATTGTACCAACCAAGTTGAGATATAGATTTATTTTTAAAATAAATTTATTTCTAATGACAACTTATGTAGGTAATTACTAATTACGTATAACTAATAAATAACTGAGAATTAAGATTACAACAAACAACTTATAAAATATTAGGATTATAACAAACAATGAATACGTATCTACAAAACAATAAGATCACAGTAAACAATTTAGTTGACTTTTTATGGATTAAAAACACCTTTATAACTATCTTTATCTTAATTTTACCAAACTGTTGCTGTCATGTCGCTGTTACCCCTCCGAATACCGAGCGAAAGGGACAACTGCACCTCAGGCTGATAATACTTAAATAAAATCATCAAAGTCAAGGTTTTGTATTCCCCATTTTTTTCTTCCAAAACTGGACCGATTTTTTTTAAAACCTGACAATTTGAACGATTTTTGGAGGGTCTTAATTCCTGCAAGAAATTACTTACCAAAAAAAGCAAAAGGTAGCGAGCGACACGCCACGCAATAGCAATTGCTATGGACTTAAGTGGTTTATCCTGGTACAGATTTGTATGAAATACCCCGGTTTCCTCTTAAAAATTAGAAATTAACAATATTTACACTTAAAAAATAAAAATAAAACACGTGAAAGGGGATATTGATTCAGCTTTAAAAGACACTTCGAGTGGAGATAAATTGTGAACTTAACATAGTGTTAACTTTTGAACCACTTGGAGGTGTTCCTTTATGCAATTGTATAACACTAAAAATCGATATCCATTCAAATCTACACGGAAGACATTTCTAGAGTGCATTATATGTATTCAGTGCAGGGGGTAAATTCTTCCCAGAGAGAGATCGTATCGGGAGAATCGACATGGAAGATTCGTCCTAAAAGTCGTCCATAAAAATTTCCCTTCTCACACGACTCTTATGAAAACGTAAACGACATCAGAAACTAGAGTGTCGAATATATTTAATCGTTTTCCTTTAGACATTTCATGAACATACGTTTCTTTCAAAATTTAGCCGGTGTAAAATCAAGCAAAAACAAAATTAAATTATATAATAATTAAATTCGCACAGGATGAGAAATTTTACGTTAATCACATACTAATTCGTAAATAATTTTAACGTAAATACGATATTATAGTCATAAATTTTACTATCATCATACGTGGTGCGGCAGCATAACTTCCTTTTTTAAAATGCGCGCCATTCAGTCGGTTGATGTCGTAGCGGAGCACTAGTGATCGCGTTCGAGAGGCGGAACTATAAAGTATTGTCCCGACACAGTTTAGTCGCCATCATGCGTTGGAACAGTGAGGAGCGTGCGTTTGCCGTTGAGGCCTACTTCTCGAACGAATGTTCTGTGATCATGTTTTGTTCCCAGAGAGCCTCATCTCAATTAGGGGCGATATGGAGTGGCCGGCCCGCTCTCCCGATTTGTCCCCATGTGATTTTTTTCTAAGGGGTTTTTTGAAATCTCGTGTTTACGTGAATCATCCAAGGACCCTACAAGATTTGAAGACCAACATCCATGAAGAAAATGCCAGGATAACGCCTGATATGTTGGCAAGAGTCACGACAAATGCAAGAAATCGGTTTACTCAGTGTGGAGAATGGGGGACGTCACTTACCTGATTTGATCTTAAAAAACTAAGTAAAACAAAACTTTAGGTATGCGCCTACATTATAAAAAAAAAACAAATAAAAAAAATCTGATTCATACAATGAATTTTATTAGGTTTTGAAAAAAGGAAGTTATGCTGCCGCACTCTGCATTTCATTACTAAAATATCTCACAATATTTGAATTATTGATAAGTTTTAGTTCTTTGTATCCTGTTATATGGGTCCCGTTAATTATAGAATATTAGTCACCGTCACCCAACAATGTTATAACAAGTAAATTATGACGGACGTTCCATTGAAATGCTTCGCGATGACGTGGATACGAGCCCTGCCTGGTAGACCTTTAGACAGTAACATGTATAGTGGGTCATACGAGATCCATTGCATTATTACACGACCACAAATGAATTACCTGCAATAAGAGTGCAGGTCAGCGCGAGGGCGGCAAGGGGGCGCGAGGGCGGGGGCGGGGTGCCGCGGGGGGCGCCGCCCATCGTAGCGGAGTCACTCACTACACCACCACACTACCTACCACAGTACCACACTGACCACACTCCCTATATACTGTTACCTGTATCACAGAGTCAAAGGACAAACAAGGGCGTACACGGTCATTATGTCACGAACAAACACCGAAACATGGACAACTAGTTTTAAAACAACACAAATATCGGAGTGATCACTAAACAAATATAGTAAAGTTTTATAAACAAATAACACAACGTTTCAACTGTGAATCAACGTTTCAACTGTGTTTCAACGTTTCAACTGTAATAACTGTGAGAAACCACTATTTAAGTTGGCGGAAGTGGAAAACTAACAAAAATAAACATCAGATTTTTAGGTTGGGTTTTTTTCAATAGATTTTCCTAGATATTATGTATATATTTTTTATGTGAATACTTCACAGCCCCACAGTCCCAGCTGCTCCCGTCTGGAGCCATTAGACTGTGGCATCCCCAATTGGAATATGTTGAGGGGAAGTAGATGAGAAGAGGAAGGTGAGAAAGTACCTGGCTATTCAGATCTAGTCACTAAACACGTCAAAAGCCATTTCAAAGAATGGTCGTCTTAAACCAGGGCGATCCTGAGAATATCTACTATTTTATATTTAATACAAAATAGGTTCTTAGTTTGGGTTTGCATATTAAGAACAGTAAAATAGTAAAACTTATTTTTATTTTCTTTTATAAATTCAATATTACTTTTATTCAATTTATAAAAACAGTTTATTTATAAACAAGTTCTGCTATGTATTTATTATAACGCGTTAAAACCGTGTTCGCCTTCTGAAAGCATTATCGTACATAGCAGAACTTGTTTATAAATAAACTGTTTTTAGAAATTTAATAATAGTATTATTGAAGATATAAAAGGGAATAAAATAAAATTCTACAAATTAATCTTGATTATAATAAAGAAGTAGAAATTTCGCATAAATAATTATTAATAATTTTGTTTCGTAGAAGCCTATATTTTTGTACACCGCTGTAGTTGAGTTTAAAGTCAATTTGTTTCTTATAATGCCCTGATTAAGTCACGGTTGTAACTTTGTAACCATAACCAGTGAACTGATTTAAAAAACAAACAAAAAAAAATCACTATTAAATACTGTTTAAAAAAATGCACGTTAAAATCAATTATTATTATCACGTTAGCTATGAACAGCAAACAAAAAATGGTTAAATAAAGAATACGCCCAACACAACACAAGTTGCAGCTTCCAACATTACGAAAAATTCTAAATAACAATCTAATATAGCACATTCTACATGGCTCAATGCGGCTAGATTTAGATTGAATAAAATAGGTAATACAAGAATTCAACAGTTCAGACTTTAGACATCTAAATGAGAAAGGCCTCATTTGCAGAAAATAAACACAATTAATTCTTAGAAGAGTAATTGCTCTACGTGTAGTTTTCCTGGCACAACTGTTAACTGCTCTGTAAGCTCTCTGTCAGTCACTGTAATCGATAGAAAAAGAACTACAAGCATGCCAAGTAACTGCCTAGGTGGTACACATAATAAGATAAGGTTGAATCGTAGATATGCTGACATTCCAGAATATTAAAAAGTCATTAGGTACACTAAAAGAATGGCAATACTTGGTTGCAGACACAGGTAGAAAAAAACAAGTGACTAATTGGAATCTAAGAGGTTCAGTTTCTCTGAATTATCACGCCTTTTATGAGGCATTGTGTCGGGGATATCTCGCGGTGAAACATGGACGAAGAATGTGCGTTGCGATTTGAATGGTCGTGCTGAACCAGGCGAGAGAAGAACCAGTCATAATGCATCATATATCGATAAAAGTTTACTGCTCTTGAGCATTGACTCCTGGCATCGCAAATGTCGACTTTTATCGAAAAGCCATTCATAAAACGTGCCATATTTTACAAAATTTCGTAAACAAGTCTGTCTCGAATACCAAAAGTTTTCCGATTTTAGTGGGTTTTCACCCGTATTGCCAAGAAGTTCTAGAGTTCCACCAGCCATTCGAGACGTGACAAATTTTGTCACACATGAGTATAAAGTCTGTGATAGAAATGTCGCCCAACTTCTTCTTACTTATTTAATCTAATTATGTTTGGCGTTTGCAGGAATCGTGCAGAACTGTCAAGGCAAGAAGAGAAACATAATAAATGAAAATAAATACCAATTAATTTATGAAAAAAGTTAACTTTTAAAGGTACGACATTCCTCGCTCAAATTCAAGCCGGAGAATAGTTCTTTTTAGAAACCGAGGCCCTACAGTCACATGCAAATCTGATATCTACGTAAATTGCCTAGTTGCATATGTATGGACTATTATATTCACCGAGCAATGTCGATGGGATTAGTTGATAATCAATCTATAAGTAAAATTTTATGTAACCCCCGACACAAATAAGAGCTGATGACCTCGAAACCTCTGAACAGATTTTCTTGAAGTTTAGCTAAGAACCATTTCGATCACGTCAGCCGCATCATAATGGGTCCATTTGCTTGTTGTTTGTTGCTTAGGAGCTACGATGCCACAGACAGTCAAACTTATAACACCTCTCCTTTTGCGTTGGGGGTTAAAAATAAGGGATTTTAAAAGTTTCAATGTCAACTTGTTTTCAGCGGTTAGTTTCATGAATAGTGGAAGATTCCGGCTATTAAAAAAAAAACTTTTTAAAATTAGTATCCTCGCACATAGAGCACCATGCTGATTGAAGTGGGAAATTTTATCAAAAATTAACTCGTAAAAAATCAACCCGCCTGAAAATATATTAGGTTCATGAAATTAACTGTCGTCGTTTTTTTGATGACAGTAGAAAGCATAGATAAAAGACGTAGGCAGATATTAGTTTGATTTTCAAATAAAAAGAAACAAGTTCCTCTATTAAAATCAGACAATCCGTGTAATACTGCCGACATCTAGTCTTGCGACCATTATACGGAATAGGTATGTTTTTAGGTTTTCAGGGCCAAAAAGTATTTTTGTTATTGTTTTTGGGGTGTTATGCCGTGTTTTGCTAACTCCTTCTTTAGCCAACGTTTCGGACAGCGTTACAGTGTCCATCATCAGGGCAGATGAGCATCGCTGAGCAGATCGCTCATCTGCCCTGATGATGGACACTGTAACGCTGTCCGAAACGTTGGCTAAAGAAGGAGTTAGCGAAACACGGCATAACACCTCAAAAACAATAACAAAAATTATACGGAATATGTTTCAAGCCGCGCTAAGTTCGACATACCAACCAAGCCGAGCTTAAAATCAACCGATATACCGGGCCAATAACAATTTTTCTTTCCCTGCAGCAACATTATAGACTTCCTCTCTGGAATGCTGATGAATGGATAAATAATATGATTTCTAGAAGGAAATTAGCGGTGCATAAGCTGTATCATTCAGAACTAGGGACATAACTTTTTAATGACCCTGATGAATCACCAGAGCATGAATTTATAACCTATTTATAATTCTCAGGATATAAAATCCACAAAATGAATGATTTCAAATGCGGGCGCTCGAAATGCAGAACCAACTCCTGGCATGGAAAATAACGATAATTTAGTTTAAAAATCTCATTAAATCTTGCGCTAAGCCTCCATTATGAAATAGCGTGTTCGTGGACCAAAACCGAAACCAGCCACTAGGAAGTCTACGGAGTATTATTTGAAGACAGCATGCGGAGATAAAAGTCTATGTTCCGAGTCATTATTTTCGCATAACCCCGCCTTACACCGCGGCATGCTGCAGTGGCTCTTAACCGATGGTCTGAAGAACACTAGTAAGTGTTTCCTGTTTCCTAAACTGCAAATGTTTCGTGTCACTATAACATATTATTATTATCAAGTTTAATTTGTAGAACTCCATTTTCTCCTTAATTTCAATTATTTTATTTATAAAAACTGTTCAGTTATAAAAAAGTTCTGTTATGTAATTATTATTACGCGTGACAGCTGTTTCGCCTTCTGAAGGCAATATCATACTGTGGTTATCCCACTTACAGACGATACATTTACATTATTTCTAGATAGGTATTTAGATGATTTTTTTTGTTGTTTCACAACAATGGAGTAAGTAATTGGGGAAACTTTAAAAGGGTGATAACCATGAATAATTTCCATTGTTTACTCGGAAATGAAGAAGGGCATATGTAATAAAATGTTTTTCATCATAAGTAAGAAATAATATAAATGTATGGTCTGTAACCACAGTTTGATAGACGAAACAGCTGTCACGCGTATTAATAATTGCATAGCAGAACTTGTTTATAAATGTTGTTTGTGTTGTTTTTATAAATTTAATAATAATATTATTGAATACATACCAAAAAAAAAACTTATTTGTATAACTCCATCTGACTCCCTACAATGGTCCTGAACTAGTGTTCCACGGAAATGATCCCCCAACTTTATAAGCATTTCTGCTAGTGTACCGCGATCATAATATTCTGAAAGCGGCGTCCTACAAGATAGAAACAATGCCTGATCAAGCTTTAACGTAGACATAAATATGAGCCCAATTAACCAATTAAAACGATAAGTCATAGACCAAGAAGTACAGACCGGCAAGCTTGTGATAGAAGAGATGTTTAGGTAGAGTTTTTTTTACCGTAAACTGTGGACTCATAAAAGTCGTTCTATCTCCTTTTGTATTACGGTGAGATATATGATTTAAGCAGTAATGGTAATGACAATTGCATTTAAAAATTGTATCATAGACACTTTCAATGCGTTAAATAATTGTAACATATTCTAAATAGACATCGACCGCTATCGCTCGCAAATTTGCAAAAGATTTTTCAAAGTTTGTGAATTTTTCATTAACTATGTTTATATGAAGCGAAAAAGGCGAAGGGATTCTATAAGTTTGTGTAATCAAATACGTTTTTTAGTTTCGTTTTAAATACGTTTTTAGTGGTAATTTTTTAAAGTAGAGAATCTTTCATCTGATTTCAAACACAGAATTTCATTTTCAGATGCGTTAAAAAACCTTTATCTGAATTGAATGTTATTGAAGCCGGGAATTTTCTTAATAAATCATGAATCTGACATATATTATAAGTGGCTTGACGACAAATTCTCAAAATACCCGGAGGGATAATCATGCTTATTTTTACTGTTAGCATTTACAAAATTTGTGATTTGCAGTTTGCAAATGTTTACGAAAAAAAGTGTTCCGTGGCTTCGAAAATGTTAAGAACACCTGGTGTGTACAATGTAAGAACAATGCACAATCGGTATTACGCCATCCGGACTCCGGACCCTGGGTGAGAGAGAGCCGAGAGTGGAGCGGCCACCACCAGCTTCAGTAAGATCGAAAAACTAGACAATGGCCAATGTTCGCTAATTTGACTCAGAGCAATAAAATTATTGCTCAAGTTCAATTACTGACAATACTTTTATTGATATCACTACTTTTATAACAAAACTAATGCTGTAATTCTACAATGAACGCGGAGAGATTTTACCACGATCCTAAAACACAATGGCCAAAAATTAAAAGCCTTTGATTTTAAAGGTATTAACAATTAAAAGATTAAGATTATTCTGTGTGTCAAGGTTTGGCATTCTTCGGAGGTAAGTCTAGTTTCGGGTCGTAACCTTTCGATTAACAATCTTTCTCAAACAGCGCTGCTGTTGACTATGGAGACCATGTCATTTTTAAATGGAATTAAAATTAAATAAACAATGATTGAAAAATACCTGACCATGTTTTGCGGCCTTCTAATGCAACGGTTATCTATCTGCTTATAGTTCAAATCTCATATTTTTGTAGTTACCTAGAATGTGCAGTAAAATATCGACCATGATTATAGTTTTTTTTTTAATATGAAGCAGATAATTTGTGATGCGACATTATAATTTAAAATAAAACAATAAATTAGTAAAAACTACTTCTATTTTTAAAATACTTACTGCCGCCAGCCTATATATAGCCTACAAGCCTATACCTACAACCGTAGCGTCTTCAGGGCAGTAAAATACTAAATTCTAAAATCAACAAGTTTAGTAACAAGTGTTATAAACAATGCTTTCTTTCACAGTGGATTTGAAAAAATTGTCTGAGTTCTAATGGAGGAGGTAGGGGTAGGTGGAAGATCGGGAAGAATTTCCTTTACTAATCAGAGTAAAGGAAAGCCAAAAACATTAATAGCAAAGTAATAAACAACCAAATAAATCAAAATAAAAGTCCGATACTGAGGTTGTTGCTCTTGACAAAGAGCACTAATAAAATTAATCGTAGCAGGAACATATACATATATATATTTTTTGAGAATGTAGAATTGGAATGGAATTTTTAGATTAACGTATGTATTTTCTGTATGCAGGGATGTAGCTTTTAAGAGCCATTTAACCAGCGGCCGAGAATTTAAATTTCGTCGAACGATGATCTTGCGATTGTAACCTTGCAACGGTACAGGGCGGTTCCGATGAGAAAGATTAATTATTCTCCATACCAGAATTTTAACATAACGACTCAATATTGATTTTATTTCATTCCAAATTTGCTTTGATAAATACCTACATTAAAAAATGCTCATACTCAAACTGCATAATACAAAATTTTGTTTGAAAATTTAGCAAATCTGCCAACGACCTACGGTAAAACCTTATTGTACTAAAAATAAACATATTTTCTCAAAATTAAAAAAAAATGCTTCACTAGATAAAAGAACAGTCTTTCGAAATCAATTTATATTTTTTTGTGGAAAAGAGTCAAAACGCCTAAAAGTTGATTTAAAAATGACATATTTCCGGTTTTGCCTGGTTAAATTACCGTAAAAAAAATAAGACGAGACACCATAATGTTCAGCAAACAACAAAACACTAATAAATTGGTCACAATCGTGCCTACCTACAGGAACATGCGTGTTGCCTGTCATTTGAGAGTTCAGACGCAAACATCTCACTTTCTCTGCGCGCAGTGTTATAAAACAAGAATTAAATAATAATTAACTCTTTGGGCATCGCATCAATCAAGAGCGCTGCAAGGTTTGGACGATGACCACCACGCGCCATGCGAGAATTAATAGGCTGAGCGGCGCGTTTAATTACGCAGAGACAAGTAGATTCATTCGCCAGCGGAGTCAATCATAGAGTGATAGATAGTTGCGTGAAGTGCGGGAATTCTCACGACAAGCGACAAGTGACGAGGAGAAGTGGAGAGCGGACAAGCGAGAAGCGAAAAGCGACAAGCGGACCGGCCGCGCTGGAACAGTTTGCCGGGAAAGTGGAAAAGCGGCGCCGGAGCCGGGTACACACAGTACACACTGCACGCCAGCGGCCAGTGACGGTGAAAAGCCAACCGGACCGAGGCGAAGTGAAGAGTGACAATCTAGACTCTCGACTCTCGCCTGATTGCATCGAACATAAATAAAACATAAATATCTAACTATTTACCACCTACTAAACCATTCAGCCTTTTCATAAAGAATTTATAAACGGCCGGCGTAGTCCAGAGGTAAGGCTCTCGACAAGCATTCCGAAGGTCGCGGGATCGAATCCCGGCGTGGCAAAAAAAATTTATTTGATTAATTTGTGTTATTTCACAATTTATTCATTTAAAATGATATATAGTATATTTGTGGCACGTTTCAGAGTGGAAGATACTCTCAGTATCACCCTGGTGTAAGACCACCGTTCAGAATTGAAACGTTGCTTGAAATGGCTTTAGCCGTGTTTGGTGATCAGATCTGAATAGCCAGGTACTTCCCACCTTCCGTATTCTCTTCACACCCCTTCAGGGACCCTTAATTATATTTGGTGTAAGTAGATATACCGCATTTTCCCTAAACCGAGTGTATAACGTATATAAGTAGTTTGGGGGGGGGGGGATACTGGCGGGGAACATTTTGATTTCCGGTAACCTATTTTTTTTCAATTAAAAACATAAAAATCAGCAGATATTAAACAGTTGAGGTCAGGGTGTGGGGGAGATTTAACGGTTACTCGGTAGAATGGACCAGCAAGACGACAATTGACGAGGGTCAATCAGGTTTTTGGTGTTTGTTTTGAAAAAGAAATTGAAAAAAACATACAAAATGTTGACAAAAATTTCATATAAAATTTTGATTCGAAATATTGCCACGAATCACTGATTAAAGTAAGTCAGGTGCATCTTTTAACCTATATTAAGGACGTGAAAATCTGAATGCGAGAAGTCGATAAGTTACATAGGAAGTAATTGAAATTTGTAAAGCATTATTACGACCGGAGTAGTACTTTCCGGTATTTGGTATTGCATCGAGTATATTTCAACCTTCCAGAAGAAAGGAAGAGAAGGAAGACAGCTAGAAAGTTGAGATATTTTTATCGTCCGCTGAATATGTAATTGTAATTAAAAATTTGTTGCACTTATATTCATTTTGCATTGCAGTTATTTCCTTGAATGTAATTATGCAGGCGGCTACGTCCATAATACTCATGTTAGATTATTTCCAGTTATTTTATCAGAATGTTTTTTTGTGAATACTGCACAAGAGTCACAACTCTATTTTTTATATATTTAATTAAGTTATATATTTTTTTTACATCTCTTATCAAGTAAAATCTATTCTAAAACTACTATAATGCTTAATTAAATTAAGACAATATTAGCGAAACTCGATCGAAAATCTGGAAACAGAAAAATCAGAAAAAATATATTTGCACCTCTGGGACTCGAATCCAGGACCTTTCGCTTTCCGGGCAAAAGCGCTAACCAGTGCGCTCTATACTGCTGTACGCACAATTACTATACTGCTCTCGCCTGGAACCAGTGAGACTGTTGCATTCCCAATTGGGATAAGTTGTGAGGCTGAATAAGAAGAAGACGTAGAGGAGGAAAGTGGGGAATCACATCTAGTCATCAAACACAGCTAAAGCCATTTCAGCAACGTTTCAATTCTAAATGGTGGCCCTACACCAGGGCGGTACTGAGAGTATCTTCTACTCTGGAAGGAGCCGCAAATAAACTAAATATTATTTTCAATGAATAAATTGTGAAAAAACACTAATCAACCGAATAAAATTTATTAGCGCAGGTTGGGATTGCTAATTGAGAACATCACCCCCGACTAGGGTTGCCATCTCTAAAATTTGGCAATCAGGACAAGACGCGTGAAAACCCCGGATTTTAGAGCCCAGAACCCTTACATGTCAACAGGTTTTTTTAAACATAGTCAGTGTAATAAAAAACAGTTGAAAATATCATAAATCACCTTTTTATTTTCAGACCTTAAAATTAAATTTAGTCATCTTTTATCATCATTTTAAATGTACCTAACAAAACAGAATCTCATTACAGTTTGTTACAAATTGTTTTAATAATCAGTTTTAAATTTTTAAACCCGGACTACAAATGAAGCCCCGCCCGGACGCTCCCCGGACGCCCTCTAAACTAGAACAAATCCGGGGAAACCCGGACGGATGGCAACCCTACCCCCGACCATCGAGGCCTCTCGCACATTGGGGACTGTTACCCGTATTTATTCTTCTATTATTTATATTAAGACTACCGGCCTTCTTAGCTTTTTACAATTTAAGATTTTCATCCGTCATAAAAAACCACTGGCACAAATATTAATTAAGTACGTTGTTCTAAATTATCGGAGATGTCAAAACGTTTTACAGCAAAATAAATCAACACCTCGTACAATATATTGATAAAATATCTTATCTTTACATGCACCTACTTAATTTCATGAAGTATGTGATAACAACAAAAATAATGTTTATCAGAAGAGTAATATTGCATTATTCTGTAGTGTAACACCACCCAAAGCTTCATCATGAAGATTATTAACAATGTAAACACCTACCTATCTGCTCCCATTAATTTAATCTTTATTTATTAAAATGAATTTTTCTTTGTCCAAAGTGCGTTCCTTTACCATTAACCGAATGCCATGAAACTTTGGTGAATTGTTGTGCGCACGCCCGCGAAGTTTTCTATGTATAATAATAAGCTCTGGCGTTATAAGGTATGCATAAAAAAATGCAATAGGTGGCGCGCGAGTTGTTTTGAAAAATGTGAGTATTTCATATAGTTTAGCGACAGGCAGGGAAGGAGGTTGGAGGAGAAGAGGAATAAAATCTGGGAGGCAGGAGGGGAATAAAGAGGGGGGGGGTGGAGGGAGAGGGAATGTGGAAGAGCAGAAAGGCGGGGAAGATACGCGGGACGGGATAAGGGGAAGGCGGGAAGGAAGCGGGGGGAGGGGGGTCGCGGGAGGGGGGTTCGTGGAAGGAGAGGGGGGATTTGCGGGAGAAGGTTCACGGGACGGAGGTCGCGGGAGGGGAGAAAGCGAAATGAAAGGGAAACGCGGGAGGGGAAAGGGACGCGGGAGAAGAACGGATGTGAGAACGGGGACGAATAGGAAAGGACACGGAGAGGAGAGGCGGCAGAGGATTGGGGGCCAAGAAGAGAGATTGCAAAGGAGACAAAGTAGCGGCAGGAGAGAGCAGGTGGAAATTTGGAACAGGGACAACTGTACGTGCAGGCAACAGGCCTGCAACAGGCCTGCTCAAGCGTCGGAAAACTTTCTGACTTATTCGTGTACCCATCAGACGGAAAAAAAAAACA
Organism: Glyphotaelius pellucidus; assembly: GCA_936435175.1. Lineage (NCBI taxonomy): Eukaryota > Metazoa > Arthropoda > Insecta > Trichoptera > Limnephilidae > Glyphotaelius > Glyphotaelius pellucidus. The sequence continues at coordinate 5,717,547 of OW386539.1, read as the reverse complement.
AAAAAATGTTTACAAAAGCACTTATTAACAATAAACAGAATTAAAAAACATTCTTTCTTCGAGTGGCATTGCAACGCATGCAGGGTATTTGGTAGTACAAGTATAAAAATAAACGCGAGCTTAAACCAACAATGCACCATTGTCTTTTGAACAAAAATAATAACACTCGTTGGTCACGCATTCATCAAAACGTTTATAGAAAGAATATTTATTATAAGATAAAACATTCACTTGTCATAGTACGATAGCACCTGTTAAATGAATGTACTTAGCGTGTGTTAGCGTTATTCCTGTGTTAGTGTTAAAATTCTTCCCAAGGACGTTCGTTCGTTCGTAAGTGTTATTGTATGAACTAAAGTTGCGCTGAAACGTTTCAGCAAAAAAATAATACATATTCAGCGCCCTGAAATGATAACGCCGGAACAACGGAGGGGTCAGGACTCTAGGTTGATTTATTCAGGAAAATTCCACTTCTGGAAGAGGAAAACTACGGAAAATTGCTTTCAAGAAAACATATTGCTACCATTTTATTTCAGAAATGCGAGAAACGTCTGATATGCGAAAATAACAATAATGTGCCACGTATATGTTAACAAATATATTTTATGGTGATGAAAATATGTTGTATAACCACCGGAGCGCTTTTTGACACAATACGGCACTATTAAAGATACCTCGGATTGCTTTGCTGCCAGTTTTGGCTAATTTTCCCTTATTTGTAAGTAATTAAGTAGAAGTTTACGATTTTATAATATTTTTTTTTATAAATCCTAGGCGTATGTGATAATCGACAAAAGATAGGTGAATTCGTTGGTCATATAGAACTATAATCAGTTTGTACGTCTCCATATTAAAATTTGGAGGTATGATTTTTTTTAGTATGGGCGGAAAATATGTATTTAAAATTCACCAAAAAATCTCGAGCAATCGGAGAAAAAAGTTTTAAATTGCGCTGTCGCTCCAGTGGATAAACTCTCTACAAAACAATAAACACAAAACCATTACAACCAGGAGGATTCTTACAGATTAAACTCAACATAACAGATTTCTTGTTTATCAAATAACGGGGTATTTTCACAAAGTGTGAAAACTGTGAAAAGTGTGTAATTTTTAATTCATAATAATTATTGATTTAAAAAAAACTGCACATTCTGAAACGGTTCCATCTGGCTGCAACGTCATTATGACATAGAAAACGCCAAAACGCGCTTTTAATATTCTCACGTTTACGGAACGGCGACTATACAAAAACGGAAATAAACATACGTTTCTTATCACAATAATACTGCAGCTCTTTCTTACATATTTAATAATGATGAGATGTACAATATACGTACGTCCGTTTCCTCCAAAGTACTACTTATTCCTTAGGAGGAAACAGACATACGTACATTGGTGTCTAATCTTTTGTCTCACCATCATTTAATGTGCAAGAAAGAGCTGCAGCATTATTGAGATTAGGAACGTATGTTTTATTGCACTTTTGTACAGTCGCCGTTCCGTAAACACGGAAATATTAAAGGCGCCTTATGTCTGTCACCAACACTGCACGGCATGACGTCAACGCTGCCGAATTCATTAATAAAAACGAATATGTCGTATTGACGCAAATCGAAAATGGCACATTTTAAATCGTCGTAGAAAATTTAATGGTCAACATAAAAAAAAAACAAACTTAATTTTCGTATTCTTTTCGAAAGTAAAAAAAACAGTAAAAATACCGTATTAGGTGCGAAAAAATTACAATAGGTGACGTGCGAGTTGTTTGAAAAATATGTGTATTTCATATAGTTTAGCGGCAGATAGGGGAGGAGAGAGGGGGATAGGAATCCGGGAGGGCGAAAGAACGAAGGAGGGGAGACGCGGAGAGGGGTACAGATAGAAATTAATTATATTGTGAAAATGACGATACAGGGTGGAAATAATAACTAGCCATGACACCCTTCGCTGGGTAGGCAGAGATAATGGAACACCAGAGAACTTTCCTGGCACACACTATTTTAGCGTCACCCATATTCATAAATCTTCCCATATTATTGCGACTCTTTACATGGTGCAATTCTTGCATCCACGCGCGTGACACATATTTATTTACGGTCAATTCTACAAATTGAATATTTACTCCTGGTTCATAACTTTGAATATTAAATAGCGAAGATTATTATTTATTGATTACAGGTGGATGAGTAAATGGCGATTTTACCGTGGGAAATTGATGGTACCTATTTACTCAGAAACACGCAAACACGTCTATCAAACGTTACAACATTATTATTTAACGATCAGTTGGTCCATAGAAAACCGCCTAGTCATTGAGATAACAAAAGTTATGCTGTATTTTAACAGAAATTAGGTAAACCTACATCTACGTAAGTTGCTAGTATTGCGCTTCATTTTACATAAAGGGGCATGAGAAAAATATTCGTACTGGCAGATGGGTGAATCTACCATTATTAAAAAAAATACATAATTTTATGTAGGTTGCACTGTACAAGCTTTAACCCTTAGACTCTAGAGTAGTGGTACGCGTACCCCCAAAGGGTACGAAAAGTTGGTTAAGGGGTTATATACACCTTGAATTTTCAAGAAATCGATTTTTTAAATTTCATTTTCGTAATGAACATATATTTAAGTACACACACAGAAAATTTCAAATCATTAAGGCGATTATTTTCGAAGTTACACAGATATTTGTAAGGACGTGTCAGAGCATTTGAAAGTAGGAGGCAAACTTTAAACGCGTTTTTCTCAAACTTTGTTTTTAAACCGGTGAACAAGATGTCTCGGAAACGGCTGAACCAATGAGTCTCAAATTTTAACACAAGCTTCTTAAGTATATTTTTTAGTTATTAATCGAAGTTTGGTTCTCACTGATAAATATCCTTTTTTATAAACAATTTAAGGCCAAAATTTTGGTCGAAAAGAGGTTTTTTTTTGATAAGCCGCCATTTTGTCAAAAAACTTTGTTGTACGCCGTCCTTCATTATCACCGCAAGATGCCTTTTTTGAGAGGAGCTTCTGAAGATCAGCTATAGCAGCTTTCAAAATTATTGTATTTACAAATAGAAAAATGTTAAAATACAGTTATAAGTTACCATAATATGTGTAAAAAATTTAACATTAATAAATATAAAGGTTTTCTCAGAAAAAAATCTTGAAAAATCGCTTTTTTGGGACTCCTAACTGTATATAAGCCTTTAAAGGGGTACGTGCAGTGTGCACGCACTACGGACATTTTTTATACAAGGGGTACGCAAGTTTGGGCTTTTTCTCGAAGGGATACTCACGATAAAACTAATTGGGAGCCACTGCTCTAGAGCCCCTGATGTTTTACAGTGAGAACTATCAAAATGCTGGTTGCACGGGAAATATTTTTGCACTAAAAATTCTATTCCAGATAAATTCGCTGTTTTTAAAAGTATTACTAACGAAATACTATTTTTGGAAGCAAACGAAAGATTCTTTCAGTCAACATAAATGTTTTAACTCAACCGTAGATACATTTTTAAAGTCGTTTACCGACGTTTTTATCGTGTAAACGGTGATTACCACTTCATCAACAAAAAAAATAATTTAATTAGACAAGTTACTGTTGCTTAACATTTTTCGTTTCATATAAAAATATTTATCAAAAAAATTTTCAAGTCTGAACCAATATTTTTCAAATGTTAAATGTTGATTCATAAAATTATTTGGGAGTTTTCGGGATTGTCTACGGTAATTTTTGTATGCACACTGGAAGCGTAGTGTTTTCTATTTCTAATACTATTTAAATATCATGGATTTTATGAGTCCGGATCAGGCTGGGAGAAATATCTCCCAAAATTGCTCTAAGGGTTAAAAAACTATTTTTAGTTAAAAATAGCATACAAAGAATTAAAACAATTCACTATTAGCGAAGAACAACAATGGTTGGGTTTTTAATAAAATCATTAAAACCGGTCGAAATTGAACAACGCTTCGTTTTATCAATACTTTCGACATTATTTATTAGGTGGAACTGTTAAAGTTACGGCCAACAATTAATTTCTAGCGAACAAAACCTACAAAGCCAATGAGAACCATAAATAACTTCGCACAGCACATCGAGCGATGCAAATATCACCAAAAATACAAACTTCAGTTGTTTGTGCGTGAAATAATAGTTTTTTCTGCGTGAAAAAATTCACGTTCAATGAACTCAAATTTGCTTTGAATTTAAGTGTCATTTAAAAAAATGGATTTGACTGTTCAGACAAGCGATAAAGTAGGTAGGTACCTACCTGCAATCAGAAAATTATTTTGTTTTAATACTTAATATGAATACTTTTATGAATACTTAACTAAACGTGTATTTCTTTTGTTTAAATATTATGACAGATTTCGTGATTTTTCAAGTTTACCAACAGATAAATTTCTAATCGTCTCTCTAATTTGTCAACCAAAAATATAAGTGCATTAAAAGAAAATTGACAATATTTATCCTAAATAATTATAATATCCCGTGATTTATCATGAAACTGCGCGAGTAATATTCTAAAATGCGTGAGAGAAAATAATAAAAACCCTTTTTTTAAATAACACTTCGTTTTTTTCAATTCGTATTTTACTCGTAAACTGTTCCACCGGAAACAAAATGCCTTAAAATAAAATACAGAATCACCATAAAATCACAAAACAAAAAAGCGCAAGTTCAAACCGTGAAATATTTCGAATTCAGAACTACCGAGTCTATGTCTATCTATGGTTGGTTTCAAATCACCAGAGACAAGCGAGGCGGCCGATGCCAGAGACAACTGAGCTGTTGGGCGGCTCGCCCGTCCGCAGCTGATTGCAAATCCAATTTACCGGCTATATCCCTTGTTGGAAACTTTTGCACAATGGCGTCGTGTAAAATATGTTGCGAAACACCTCCAGTCCACAAGTTGATAATTTCAATGTCGGATTAACACAAAGGTCAAGTTCATAACCGTCGGCTACTGCGGAGAATGCACTAACGCGAGTTACGCGATCCGAAAAACGAAACCAAAGTCATAGATAAAATACACATCGAATGACTTACAATACGACTTTTTTTTTAAATTGTGTTAATAATTCAGTAGGGAAATGCGGAGAACGCAAACGCAGCAAAAAAAGAGAATAAAGTTTTGACCAAAAGTCAAGTGAAAACAAGAGATTTGAGAAATTTAAAGTTTTGGGGGTAATTCGCTGAATGATTTCATATCAGTTGCCCCCCCTCCGGCTTACTTATATACAATAACCAGTCGGTTTAGGGAAAATACGGTATAACCGACATGTTTCATGAGCAATCCTCATCTCTTCAGGGTATGCCTAAAACTAAATACAACAATAGCCATAGACTTTGTGGTGTTGATGGAAAGGTGGAAAGGGGGAGGGAGGTAATCAATATATATTATAAAAGAAAGTCCAAAAAAACGTGCGGCCCGCAAAAACTCAGAAACGAGTCTCAGTATGATCAAGGGAGTTATATGGTGTGGTATTTCTCTATCTACCCTCCAGAACGAGGGTTCTCGTTTTTACCTAACGGGCGTGCTTTTGAAGATATAAGGGCTGGAAGTTTCGTCCTCTAGAAATTTCAAGAACAGTCTTCCGGAAAGTTCTAGAACATTCGATAAAACTCTAGAAAGTTCTGGAAGGAGTGGCGGAGTATTTGAGAACATTCCACAACATTTCAGAACATCCCGGAACATTCTAGAAAATTATGGAATGTTCGGGAATAGGAAATCGGGAACATCAATGTGGAACGTTCCAGAGCACTCTCGAAAGTTGTCCTGAGCGAAGCCGGGTAACCCAGCTAGTAGAGCATAATTTACGAAGGGAACAAGTATAATTCGACCAGTCAGTGGTTGAGTGGGCATCGCGCTTGGGTCCCACCCGGGCGTCCCGTGTTCGATTCCTCGGCTGGCTAAGTCCTCCATCACAACACAAGCAACATTTTCGGCTTTCTGTGGTGGCAGTAGGAGATTTTCAACATTGTTGGGTTATTCGTAACCCGGGAATGTTTGTCTTTCTTTTAAAAAAAAAAAATAAATAATAATGTGTCATTTAAAAATATTTTTTGATTATTTATAATATTTAAATTCATATTTACATTCTTTCTAATTTCTAAGATTTGCATTTGCATTCCAATTTTTCCAAAAGAAAACCATTAAAATTACGATGTAGTAACTCAATTCCCTATTAAAGTCAGAAGTGTGTTTCATCTCCAACAAATGATTGGCAAACTCCGAGAAATTATTTTTGTTTAAACATCTCATATGTTCCTTTATCACTATTTCAAAGTTTCTCTAAGTTTTAACTATATAAATGAGTCCACAATCATTACATTTTAATTTATAGATTCCAGTTTTTTTTTACATTTTTAAATTTCTATATGTCCACGAAGGGGTGTGCAGAGAGGATGTACCGCAGAATAACAAAAGAATCAAACATATTTTTATTCAAATGCATCAAGGATAAAACTCCCTGTCCGTCTATATACTGAATATACCAGCGTATGAGTACAAAAATATCGACACTGCAAATAAATTCGTTAGATATCCATACCAACTTATTAATAAAGCCTTTTTTTGAAGTCGATTTTAGGTTTGAAATCGGTAAATAATGAATAAAAAATTATAATCCGACAGTATTAATACAGTGACGTCTGCGTGGTTGAATTTCAGAACCCAGTTTCGAGTGCATTTTGACGCCACGCCGTACGCGTCGCGCTACAAATAACATCTGTGTACGTGGAATTTCAAACAAAGCTACCGTTGTAATTCGGTTTTGAATTCGAGAATTCGTCACAAGATGTCGCCACTTTCGTCAGCGGGTCGGATGGGGACTGCTGGGAACCCTAAATAGGTATAACTGCCACGAACTTGTTATAAAGAAGTATCTCTCCGGATATTGGAAGATTGACGGTAATAACCCCGATTGGGGATGCCATAGTCTCACTGGCTCCAGACGGGAGCAGTTGAGACTCTTGTGCGGTATTAACTGTAAAAAAAAAAAAAAAAATACATAGTTGTATCAAGTGGCTATATATTACACATGACGTAATTGCTTCTCTTGGTTACTTTCACGGTGACTATCACTCGATGACGCTGGATCCGAGGAACAGGCTATTTTTGAAACCAGTTCCTATTGGATTTATAAAATGGTCAAATACTAATTGGGCGAAGCCGAACTAAAAGCCGTCCGCAGGGCCTAGCAGCAAAAACCTGCGCAACGGGTTTTTAACTGCTAGTTTATAATGATTATAATTTTGTGGGCCAACTATTGGGGGATCGTCTCTCTAAATATGTCCGAATTCTTGCCACAGTGGATGTTATATAATCGAAACATTCGCAACAAGGGGTTGGGAGAGGATTAAGTTGTTTTTTTGGAATAGAATACGGAAAGATTCAGGGTTTCGTAAAGAAGTTGAAAGTGTTACGTTCGTGGTTTATTTTTGATGGCAGAAATAGCAACCACAATTTTCATCACCATTAAGTATCGATAAAGTTTTTTACTTAGAAATGTTAATTATTAAGTAAACTATGAAGTTGCATCGATTACACTCAAACCTAAATAGGAGATGTCCATCTCAGGAATTTATCGATTCGCGGAAAACACGAGAATTTCAATCTGCGAATGTAATTATTAAATTGTATTTGAAAACGGTTTCTTCGTGCGTAGGTGCAAGCTTAGTCCAGGCAACACTTTACAATAAATTTAATCGCAAATTTGCATAACGTCGTATGGTTGCCTTTGACTTTCTGCGCTGCAAATACACCTGCAATTATCATTAATTCCCGCTAATTATTTCCATACTTCAACTGCAAACATCTAATCAAGAATAGGTAAATAAAAACATCGTGAACAATTATTCTTCTTCCTACGCTTTATAATTTTAATTGACTTTGATATAATGATATTCGGCCAGTGGCATCGAGACAAATAGAGTTTTTCCATATTAAACAATGTACACAACATAATATAAAGTGCAAAAGATATGGAGTGACAGAAGCACAACCAAGATGAGACTCAACTGGGCGTTGATTTCCCCCGTATTTCTGTACGGTGCGGAAACATGAAATTTGTCTGTATTGCAATAAAATTGTTAAATAACATTTTTTATCTTATCTTGAATAATTGAATAGTATGAAGCAAACGTGTCGGTGACTTGTCTTATTTTTAAGTAGGTGGAAAAAGTGATAGATATTTAATAAAAAGCAATGTTAATTTCGTGATGGCAATGACGTTCTAGTAGAGATTAGTTGGAGTGAATTAGACGGATTGTTTCAAGGAATTTGAACAAATCATCAAATTTCAAAGTTAATTTTCAAGTTCTGTGTAAGTTCCATTCAAGTTCTGTTATTATGTTATCACCTCGGTTGTTTCTCAATTTTATGATAGTTCTTAGAATTTGAATATTAACTTCGAAATTTGATGAATTGTTCAAATTCCCTTCTTAGAAACCTTCCTTAGAAATTCAAAAAAGGATTTTAATCACTATTGGGAAGGGTTGTTTCACAGAATTTGAACAATTCATCAAATTTCGAAGATAATTTTCAGTCTCTGTGAAAGTTCTATTCAAGTTCTGATTTCATTTCAGTTCTGTAAAGAAACTGCACCTTAATGATATAATAACAGAACTTGAAGAGAACTTTCTCAGAACTTGAAAATCAACTTCTAAATTTGATGAATTGTTCAAATTCTGTGAAACAAACTGTCCTTAGAAATTCAAAAAAGAAAAAGCTGTGCAAATTTCATCTCCATTGGGACAGGTTGTTTTATAGAATTATAACAATTCATCAAATTTCTAGGATAATTTTCAGGCTCTGTGAAAGTTCTATTCAAGTTCTGATTTCATTTCAGTTCTGTAAAGAAACTGGACATTAATGATATAATAACAGAACTTGAAAATTAGCTATTTGATGAAATGACGTTTTTAGGTTTTCACGGCCAAAGGTATTTTCGTTATTTGGTTTTGGGGTGTTACGCCGTGTTGCACTACCTCCTTCTTTAGCCAACGTTGCGGACAGCGTTAGTGTCCATCATTTAGACGGACGTTGGCTAAAGAAAGAGGTAGCGTAACACGGCATAACACCCCAAAAACGAATAAAGAAAATTTGATGAAATGTTCAAATTCTGTGAAACAACCCGCCCTTGAAAGCTTCGATTGCTACAGTTCAAAATCACGTTATTTTCTACTTTTTGTCAAGAACATTTTATTTACGTCCCAAAAAACTTTTTGAAAAGTCACCCTTTCAAGGGTCTTTATACCTACGAACACATTATTCCATATTATCCGTACGCCAGGCTGGAATAAATTAAACCCCATTCCCTTATTCTTTACAATTGAAACCACACTTTTGAGGCACCCAGTCGGCATGTGAATAAGTGAATATGTAATACCTCTAGGGCATTCAGGTTCGATTCGGAATGGCACCCGAGCGTCGATAACCCATATTGAAGCACTCGGCGCAAAATAAGCGACGTTCAAATATGTGGAACAAGCGACTCGGCGGCTTTATCACCACACAGCCTGGAATTCGATATGCGACTCCTCGCGCTGCGGTGATCCTGAAGGTAACGAGAATGGGTCGATACGACACATTAACTTATAGGTTCGTTAATAACTTGCGCTCGTTGGAATAGAAATCTTGCATATTATATTTTGCATAACATCATTTTGCGTATTTCATATTTTTAAATTTCGGGCAAAGTCGGGTGGGTAATGAAGATACTTTATATTATCGTATATTGTCATTGCCTTTTTTCTTCTTAGTTGGGTCGGGGACCCGTTTCTTCGAATAGGCGCCTCGGGTCGTTCGGCATCCTTGTCGTTAAAGTTAGGCATCGCTGGCCCATTGTAGACCCAATGAGTGCTCTTATTATTACCGTAACGATTCACGATTACGGTACCGTGACGGCATAAAAATGTAATAAACATACGTTCCGTATCACACTAATGCTGCAGCTCTTTCAAAAGATGAGATACGCAATGTACGTAGGTCTGTTTCCTCCAGAGCAGCGGTCGGGGAACTTTTTTAACCGTTACCCCAAAATATTTTTGCGTAAGTCGATATTACCCCTTCCCTCCATTTTGAAAAGAAGATAATCAATGTTTTTTGCAAACACACACAACGTTTGTTGCAAACACACACAACGCGCGTCTCTTACTTCTCACGCACACACCTGAATTGATTAAGTTTGTAAAAATACTAACACGTTTATGAAATAGTAAACTAGAAAAATTTCCTTATTACCCAAAAAAAATACATTTTTACCCCATTTGGAGTAATTTACCCCGGTTCCCCGACCGCTGCTCCAGAGGAAAAAAGTAATAATTTTAGACCCCTACAATAATAGCCGTGACGATAGTTTTGAAAGTATGGAATATATTTCAGGGTTAATACTGAAGTGTGAGTGAATTCCAAAAAATCGAAAACGTCAAATGTCAATGTGCTGATGGTTTTGTTTTTAAACTTTTAATGCTGCAGTTTTTCTTAAGCACTAAATAAAACAACAGTCGAAAATGAGACAAACGGTGAACGTATGCCTGCATCCCCCCAAAGGAAACACACAATCATTATCATACATCTCCCTCAAACATATAAAGAAAATTAAACGCAATTCTCGTCGCCGTGAATGAGCCGCAATAAAATATATCTATTTCCTCCAAAGAAAAAAGTAGTACTTTGGAGGAAACAGTCAACACGTATTTTGTGTATCTCATCTTTTGTCTCATCATTGTAATATTTTGTCTCATATGTAAGAAAGAGCTGCAGCATTACAGCGATAAGGAATGTATGTTCATTGCCTTTCTTATGCCGTTACGGTACCGTGACGTGGATCGTCACAAAAATAATAATAGCCCTCATTCTATCAGATTTGACTAAAGAATCCTGTGCAACAGTCGTTCTGCTGACATCTTGAGCATGTGCCCAAGCTATTGTGGGATTTTTCCATATTAGCAGGGTTCGATGCCGATCGAATAACGCGAGCTTAGGTGTGACTGGGTGCTCAAAAATCTCATTTCTCAAAAGACACTTTCTCGTTAAGCATTAAAAAAATATACCAAAGCATGTAAGGATGAGACGGTATCTTAACAGTTTTACATTGGAAAATTGAATAAGTTATTTGCTGAGAGTAAAGTTCTAAGCTAGCCTGCAGATATCGGAAGTTGATAGATAAGCTACACGACGCGTAGAAGCTCCTTAAAAGCTTTTACTTCGAATAAAACTTTGGAACCCATGTAGCACTAAAACGGTTAAGGGTTAAATGGCTCTCAAAGTTTTATTTGCTGATAGCGACGTAATACATTACGATAACACCGCTTCCGCCAATATCCTAAGAAAACACACTCAGCAAGAGCAAGTAGTTACTGAAATCTGTTTAAGATGTTTCAGGCGGGAAATGTTTGAAACAAATTTAATCGTGAAATAATAGGATGGAATATAAGGATGCGGCTCAGCAGCATCAAGACATGTAAAATAATTGAAGATAACGCAGAATTGTATCATTAAGACCATACTAAAGGTCCCCAAAGGACGTCAACAACAGAAATTTTTAAACAGTTTTATGATCCAAGTATACAAAAAACCTATGCCAAAAACATGTTGGTTTATCACTTCAAAAATGACACAAAGGCGAACACCTCATGCACTCATAAAACTCGAGCCAAACAAACAGACGCACTAAATATACCAAAATGTAATTCTGAATTTGGACAAAGCTCTGAATTTTGGCAGTAATGGTATATAACAAACTCCCACAGAGTATCAAACAAATTAAAGCAAAAAATAACTATATTAAGGACATTAAATCTTGGCTTGAGGAACTATCGGAAAAATAACTTGCTAGTATATTAAAAACATCGTCCTAAAAGATTCTTCTTCGAAAGGAAACCTTACCCAAGCCATGAAGTTGTACCATAGAAGTCGCTGAAAACTTATCCAAAACATATATATCCCCTGGGCACAGGAGTGCTGAAGGGACTATGTTATGTTATGACTCCTAATGAGGAGGCTACGAATATAGTCTACATTATTTTAACATGTATCTTATACAAATTTCCAAAAATTTATTTAGTTACACATCAAAATGTAGCAATAAATGGAAAAAATATAATTTTGTTAGAACCACTTATATATTTTATTTAAGCCGACCGTTTTCGGAGCGACCATTCCTTCCTCAGGGCAAACGTATAATGACTTGACAATTACAAAACAGTGGGTGGTTACAATGTATTATTATTGCTAAGTGTTGTATTAGGGGTTGGAGCGTGGCTAATTAATGACGAGTGAATGGGGAAACAGAACGGATATTGAATGGGAACATATCTAAGATGGGGTTATAAGATAATATATTTTTTGTTTATTGATAATGGATAATATTTGTAATGGATAACCACAAAGTTATAGCAACATTCAATAAAATAAAAATAAAATTGAAATGCCTGGGAACCGAGTTTCGCAAATTCCACGTAACACGAAGACAGTAAATGAATAATTAAATGGATAAAATACGCGTTTATTTGCTGATATAATCTTCCCAGCCCCAGCCGTGCCATTACACCCGTGCTGTATGGCATTAACGGATAACGGCCAGTTTCCATATTTTAATGACCACGTCCAAATAAAATAATTTTAGTACCGTTAAACAATGTAGAGTCCGCTCCCATTCTTCCGCGTGGGATCGCTTACGTAATGTTTTGTTACAAAAACTCGACTATGCGCTTGATACCTACACTAATAATGACTAATAATAGTTATAATTATTTTATGGTGGTAAATAACTCGGGTTTTCTTTTCCGGAAATATTGAGCGGTAAACGAAAGTCTTATTTCATACAGATAAGAAATGAAATTGTAAGATAATAATAAAAAAATATTTATTGCATAATAATAATAACAAATAGATCACGTCATTAGTTGGTTTCGTTTGTCTATGGTTTCCAGTTTTTTTTATGTGAATACCTCACAAGAGTCCCAGCTGCTCCCGTCTGGAGCCAGTGAGAAAATGGCATCCCCAATTGGGGTATGTTGTGAGGCTGAAGGTAGAGGAAGGTGGGGAAATACCTGGCTGTTCAAATCTGGTCACCAAACGCGGCAAAAGCCATTTCAAGCAACGTTTCAATTCTGAATGGTGATACTAAGAGCATCTTTCACTCTGGAATAATTATGAACTGTCGTAAGTAATATGCAGTAATGAAAATAGTTCAATTTACTAAGTTACCCCTGCCATAGTGGTTTGCTGCGTTTAGTGACTTAGCAGAGGTGCCTGGGTCTACGGCGTGAGGTTTGTCTAGGTTTTGGCGGCGGACGCGTTTTTCCACATACTGCGTGGCGGGCCGGATATGGGAGAGACTGGTTGAGGGAGATCTTTTGACCTATCCAGCCGGATTCTCTCGACCCATTGTCTTGCACTGCAGAGGGAGGAAAGGATTCTTACTTCCATCACTACTTGATCCACGGATTCCCAGGTTCCTACCCATCCTCATACCTTTTTCCGTCCAAAAATATCTTCTCCTGCCTTTCCTTAAATAGACCCTCCACACAGCTCCCCAAAGATGACAAAGGCCCCGAGGGAAATTGTGACCCTCTTATGTGTAGCTAATGTAAAAAAGGTTAGTTCTTATATAATTCATGATTAAAATTTGAAAATAAACTTTGACTTCAGAGATTAAATAGAGACGTTTCAGAGTATTTTTCAAAGGCATTGGTTTTTACTTGTATTTCAATATCTTTGGTTTTACCGAATGAAAACGAGATGACAACTTATTTTTACCTAATCTTCTTAAAATAACTTGTAAACGAAATCTCACGTGAATTTTACGAACTATGACCGGCGACAGCTTGTTCATTTTCATACCAGTGGAATTTCATGGAAAACAAAATTCGGGATGAAAAAGAGAGTGTTATTCTGTAGGGATTATTCAGATCGGTTTTGATAAGTCTATCCACGTCCATTGACGTAATGAAATCATCTTTCCCCCCGCTTAAACCTAAACCCACCCCTATTTCCTCTCTGTAGAACTTGAGCGATGGCCGTTAGATTGTCAGAGTGCGCTCCTCACGAAAATCTGATTGAGGGAAAAATTATCAAAAGATGGCGATGACACGGCAGATTGTGGCGAGTCTTTTGAGTTTTATCGGCAAATAAAAAATGGCAATTGTGGTTTAATTAAACACTTTTAAATTTGTCAAGATTTAAAGGGTGGTTGGCGGTGATAAGCTGTGGTAACGTCGAATGCTCGTATGTGACAGATCAGTATTTATTTTTTATATGAATACCGCACAAGAGTCCCAACTGATCCCGTCTGGAACTAGTGAGACTACGGCATCCCCAATTGGGGTATGTTGTGAGGCTGAAGGTAGTGGGGAGGGGAAGGATATGGGGAAGAGGAAGGTGGAGAAGAACCTTGCTATTTAGATCTGGTCACCAAACACGGCATGGTGGTCTTACACCAGGGCGATACTGAGAGTAGGTATCTTCCACTCTGGAACGTGCCGCAAATATACTAAATTTTATTTTTAAATCAATTAATTGCCATATAAAATTTATTTGCCACGCCAGGATTCGATCTCGCGACCTTCGGATTGCGATTCAAGAGCCTTACCGCTCGACCACGCTGGCCGTCGAAATAAAGAATCAAAATCAAATTCAAGGAAAATGAGATCGTTATTAACAAGTTTACAAAAGGGTTGGATGATTATGTTGTGTAGAGCGGATTACAACCACGAAAACGAAAACACTACGATTGACTAGCTTTTGGCTTGCCATTTTGAGATTTCTACAGCGCTTCTATATGTATCGTAACGTCATTGGTTGTGTGGCATTCCATTTTCTATACACCCTATAGCTAAATAGTGCATTTGTTAGCAAGTTTAAAAAATGGCGTGCAGCAAGAGTAGCTAGTAGCTAGCTATTTGTCTTACTGACGGCTCAGCTCGTTAAGCTTTGGCGGAAGCTTTATGTAAATTTGGCACGTTTTGACGATGATGCTTGAAGTAATAGAGGGGGCGGGTCCGCCCACCAGACCTACACCCACGTCACCGGGCCGCGGGGGTAATGCAATTAGGGATACAGGAAGCTTAGTTTAGGGAGGGGGTTAGACAGAGATAGCCCCGGCAGTGGGCGTCACAAGAGGCTTGGATGGCTTCCCTTACCTCCACACCCCTAATCAGATTAATAATAATATTATCACAAAAGGTACTGCGTTGTTGGATTGGCTGTGACGTCACATTTTATAAAACGGTTGTAGTAGGTCATTTAGGGGTTGCGAATAAGTTAATTAATATGAATTATGAAATCATTGTATTTGGAAACAGGTTCGTTTCAGTTAATACTACAGCATTGATTATTTAATACAAATCTCTGCACAGAGTTGGATCATCTTAAGCCACAGTGAACTAACTCACTTTTTGCAGTTTCTGAGTTAGAGCTTGGAATTAGGGCTACAAATCGTAATCTAGCTCTGTCAGAAAGAAGAACCAATCAGAAAAAAACTATCTATGATTGGTCAAGGCAATTTTTCTCTGATTGGTTCTCTCTGGACTGGAAGAGAGAACCAATCAGAGAAAAATTGTCTTGACCAATCTGGACTGGAAGAGAGAACCAATCAGAGAAAAATTGTCTTGACCAATCATAGATAGTTTTTTTTTTATTGGTTCTTCTTTCTGGCAGAGCTAGATTATTATTTGGACCCCTCAATTCAAGCTCTAACTCAAAATGTGCAAAGTGAGTTAGTTCACTATGGTTTAAGACGATCCAGTTGAAAATAATATTTTTTTAAAGTTCGATATGATTGGAGATTTTTAGGCCAAAAATATTGATTTATTTTTCGGGTATTATGCCGTGTTGCGCTACTTACTTCTTTAGCCAAAGTTTCGGACAGGGTAGTTAATTGCCATTCATTTACAGTGTTCATCAAAAGAGCAGATGTGTAATCCTTTACATTTTTATAAATCACATTAAAATTACACATCTGTTCTGATGACGGACACTGTAATGCTGTCCAAAACGTTTGCTAAAGAAGAAGGTAACACGGCGTAACACCCCAAAAATAAAAGGCAAAAATTTTGTTGATTAATAAACTGCGTAAAAAAATTCTTTACACACAAAATAAAAATAATTTGAGAATCTATTTTATTATGCATCAGCTGATGTCCCAGACTCTTATTTTCAATAAGAGTTGTTGATATTATTCTTCGTCAATGATTATAATTTGTGCTCGCCGAGTTATGAATTCGCAACCTTTATTCCCAGAACCAATGGTATGCCATGGAGATTGTCGTAAGAATTATTATTTATTCATAACATAATATTGAAGATGATTTTGTATCCAATGTAAGATGGACTTGACTGTGTTTATTCATAACATAATATTGAAGATGATTTTGTATCCAATGTAAGATGGACTTGACTGTGTTTATTCATAACATAATATTGAAGATGATTTTGTATCCCATGTAAGATGGACTTGACTGTGTTATTTCATAAAATAATATTGAAGATGATTTTGTATCCAATGTAAGATGGACTTGACTGTGTTTATTCATAACATAATATTGAAGATGATTTTGTATCCAATGTAAGATGGACTTGACTGCGTTTATTCATAACATAATATTGCAGATGATTTTGTATCCAATGTAAGATGGACTTGACTGTGTTTATTCATAACATAATATTGAAGATGATTTTGTATCCAATGTAAGATGGACTTGACTGTGTTTATTCATAACATAATATTGAAGATGATTTTGTATCCCATGTAAGATGGACTTGACTGTGTTTATTCATAACATAATATTGAAGATGATTTTGTATCCAATGTAAGATGGACTTGACTGTGTTTATTCATAACATAATATTGAAGATGATTTTGTATCCAATGTAAGATGGACTTGATTGTGTTTATTCATAACATAATATTGAAGATGATTTTGTATCCAATGTAAGATGGACTTGACTGTGTTTATTCATAACATAATATTGAAGATGATTTTGTATCCCATGTAAGATGGACTTGACTGTGTTTATTCATAACATAATATTGAAGATGATTTTGTATCCAATGTAAGATGGACTTGACTGTGTTTATTCATAACATAATATTGAAGATGATTTTGTATCCAATGTAAGATGGACTTGACTGTGTTTATTCATAACATAATATTGAAGATGATTTTGTATCCCATGTAAGATGGACTTGACTGTGTTATTTCATAAAATAATATTGAAGATGATTTTGTATCCAATGTAAGATGGACTTGACTGTGTTTATTCATAACATAATATTGAAGATGATTTTGTATCCAATGTAAGATGGACTTGACTGTGTTTATTCATAACATAATATTGCAGATGATTTTGTATCCAATGTAAGATGGACTTGACTGTGTTTATTCATAACATAATATTGAAGATGATTTTGTATCCAATGTAAGATGGACTTGACTGTGTTTATTCATAACATAATATTGAAGATGATTTTGTATCCCATGTAAGATGGACTTGACTGTGTTTATTCATAACATAATATTGAAGATGATTTTGTATCCAATGTAAGATGGACTTGACTGTGTTTATTCATAACATAATATTGAAGATGATTTTGTATCCAATGTAAGATGGACTTGACTGTGTTTATTCATAACATAATATTGAAGATGATTTTGTATCCCATGTAAGATGGACTTGACTGTGTTTATTCATAACATAATATTGAAGATGATTTTGTATCCAATGTAAGATGGACTTGACTGTGATTTTATTGACGCAAAAAATAAAAATAAAAATGATCCAATTATTTAATGTACAGTTGTACCTCTCTTTATTCAACAGTAGATATACAATGTTATTCCATAACATACGAGGATAAATCTAATTAATTCATTAATCCAGTGTTCTATGGTAATGTTTGTATATCTATATTTAACTAAAGAGTGTAATAATGCCTTCTGACGCCTGTAATAACTGTGTTTCCTCTTACAACAGCTGAGTTTATAAACTCGGCTGCTCGGAACGTGATAAGGCACATGCAGGCCAGACAGAACGGACCAAAGGATCTAAGAACATTTTAGAGTGTGCAAACTCGGCCATCCGGACAAATCTGCAAAAACGCCGAGCACTTAATTGACACCGCTTTACTTTGGATTTGTGTAAGTGCTGTGAAGACCCAAAACGCATCGAGCACGTCTAGTTACGGTGGCATGTAAATCCACAAAACCCCATAAATATTAAAAGGGGCGACAGGGCTAAGCTTAATGCTACTTCTTATCAGGCAACATCAAAACTAAACGCAGAAAACCACAAAATAACTTTCAGCACTTCACCACGAACTACACATCTGCCCTCATCATGGACACTATAACGCTGCCCGAAAGGTTGGTTCAAATCATTCCAATTCCCAAGTTAGGCCGGTTGCTTAGACAAGCCGCTTCCAGGGGCCCCTGTCTTAAGACGACGCCTCCCGGCTCAAAAAGAAGAAGATGGAGAGATATGTAATTACGAATGTTGGACAGAGCGCGCTAATATTTTCAGATAAAATTGAAGCGAAAATTGTGAAAATGCTTAATAAAACATGACTCGTTTAAAATAGAGCAAAAATCTCGTGGGGGTTGTCTAAAACAACGTTTAAATTTTTTCATACATATAACTTGTTAAATAATAGAGGCGGGCTTGAAAATAAAAATTTTCGGAGCATACTTTGCGATTTTTTTCTTAGCGCTTAGAGCTTAAAAACTTCAAATGTTCAAAATTATGTAAGAAATCGGTAGAAATTCGGGTAGTGGACCCTTAAGCTTTTGCAGTGGCTTCGGTCTGTTTCCATTTTATTTCGTATATTAAAATAAAACCACAATTTATGAATTGTAAAGTAACGAATTATTAAAAAATATAATTAATTCACGGATATAGCTAATTGCATGCCGCATAATGTGAAACATATGTCTACGTTAGAGCATCTGTGCAAGTTCATTTTGGCAAGCAGGTACAATATACATGTGTCGCTAAAACTTCCTTTAATATTAAATATCCAACATGGACAGAAGCCTCAAAGTTTTCAGGCTTTTCAGATAACTAATAAATAATTTCAGATAACGGAATTGAATACCAACCCTAACTGTTAGGGTTGGGCTTCAAATCCGAAAATTGATTTTAAAAATCACAACCGAAAAAAGGTTACTAAGTAATCAGAGCAAGGCTGGTATATAAACTGTGTCAAATAAGCAAACAAAAAAATTAACCCCTAAGACCTTGGGTCTATTTTGTCAGAGAGTCAAAATATTTCCGTGTTGCAATAAAATCCAAATAAATAGAATATTTCTGAACACATCCGAAAACGAAAACCATTGATGAAATACGGTGATGAAATACGCTTTCAAATTATATAATTCAAAATAAACGAAATAAATATTAAAAAAAAAATTGAATGCAAGCAAAAGAGTTACAAAAACTAAAATAACTGATAAAGAAAAAAAATAAAAACACAAAAATTTTAATAGGGAAATATGATCATTTTCATCAACCCATTTTTATGACGTTTCAAGTGAAAATAGTAATAAAAAATTTCCAAAGTTTTCTAATTTTTTTCAAATTGCGGCCGGAAATTTTGAATTTGAAAGGTGAGATTTTAAATATTTTGCGGTTAACTTTTCGATCTTTATATAAAGCGCGGTGTCTTCTCATCATAACACTCGTTAGATCACATTTCTAACCAAGGTAGTAAAGGAGAAACAACGATTTCTACGAGACCTATATGAGTTGTTCCGAAAACCGAATAAATAAGGCCTGAAGGGTTGTTAGCCAAAACAACATAAATATGTAGTATTTTTTAGATTAGCTCCACACAAAAGGTCCAAACAATTTCCCTCGAGGCCTACGTCATCTTCGGGGATGCTGTATGGAGAGTTTTTTTAGGGAAAGGAGAGAAAAAAAAAACAAAAAAGAGAGGAAAGAGAAATCTGGGGGTCAGTGTGTCCAGGAGTGACGAACATATGAATCTAGTGTTCCCACTATGGTGAATGGCGGTGAGTCGAGAGCGTCCGGCTGAAGACGTCACAAAGATTCCCTCAACGAGTCTCTCACGATTGGTCCGCCATGCAGTAGGCGGGCAAACGCATCCGCCGCCAAGACCTCAGGCAAACCTTAACCCATGAATTCCGGCACCCCTGCTAAATCACTTAACATAGCGAACCACTTGGGGCGACCTATGGCAGGGGCGTTGGTTATCCAATAAAGGATTCCAATAGAATACCCGCCTCCCAAATCGTAACAGTTCATGCTTGACAAAAAATAAGCAGCACGAATTATAAATCGACAGATATAGGATTAAAATTGGCGGTAAATTTTTATTAGGTCAATGTGTACTGTATGTAAACGTAGGAAACCTATTTGCTATTGAGCGAAAAATAATTAAATTACCAGCGACCGGAATTTAATATCAAATTAGCAATTATTATTGTTTTACGAAAACGCGGTCATATAATTCCATTCAGCTCATATAACAAAATATCGTTTTCTCATAACCGTTTGACGTGCCAGAAATTAATGCAAGTTGGTGGTTTAACATACTATTTGTAACGAGTGCGGTCTACGAGTACCGAGACGAGGCGAAGAGAGGTGACCTGAACACAGCTGTTCTGGGCCCGACACGGAATACCGATCGTTTGGAATTGGACCAAACGATCTGCTATTTCATATATTTGAAAAGGAAAAGTGTTAAAAAGTATGTCTGTATTGTTTTCACTACGATAACCTATGGGTCGGCAATGACGGCTGGTGACGCTTTTGTCTTGTTTCAAACCTTTCATTTCTTCTTCAGATCTTCCCAATATGCTCCAATTTTTTACCTCAATTAGTCCACCTATGGTGGCTTCCACAAGGGTGTCCAACTAGTCATATACTTAAAGGGGGGGTAAGGTTTTAAAGGCGAAAAAAAGGCATATTTTCATGATTTTTTTTTTTGAGATATGAATATTGTTGGCTTATTTCTTTTAAATACACGTTATAGTATGACATCTGAAGTATCTTTGAAAAATTTTTTAATTAAAAATATTAATAAATAAGTCCGTGAGAGCGAATCTTCGGAGGCGCCTCGAAAAAAAGGTGTTTCGCAGTGAACATCACAACTCGTTAACGAATCATTTGAAACAAAAAAATTGAAATGAGTTTAAAAGGTGATATGTTTTTCCAGGTAGTGACGAAGCCATTTTTAAAAAAAAAATTTTTTTTTTTTTGCAGCATGTTGAAATCAAAAATGCGATTTTTGCTAAAATTTTCGATGAATTTGTTATTATAAAATGGAAAAAATGGTAAAAAAAAACTTTCCGTCACTATCTGTTGATTTATGTGTAAAAAGAGTGCAAAATTTCAAAAATATCGGTCAAGTAAATTTTGAGTTATAATGTTCACGGACTAAAAAAAATTGTTTGCCAGAAAATCTATTTAAAGTTTTTTTATACTCGAAATATACTTGAATAGAGCAAGAAGGCCGGTGCAAATGCTGTATCTTCGTTAGTTTTGCTCCGATTTACTTGAAATTTTGTCACAATACTTTCGACATGTTGAACATTTATAAAACAGTTTAATTTTTATACCCTGAAGATGCTTGTGTAAAGCGAAACCGGTCGGGAGTAAAATTAAATAAATAGTGGTTACAAACAAAATTATTGTGTTATTTCAATTTATGATGATTTTTTTTTGTTAAAAAGTTTGTTAGGTTAGGTTATGGGCTATTTTTCAATTACTTTTGTTCATAACTTTTAATGACTTTTCAAAGGGGTGTTGAAATGCACTTTGTTGAGTCGTCGTGGAACTGTTTTAACTCCAAAGTGGTAAAAGTGTTTCCTAAATGTTGAAGTATTGGACACAATATCAGTGCAATTGATCATACAAAATATTGGAAGGAATAGAACACGATGTTGGAAACTAGTAGTGGCTTGCAGTCAATAAAGGCTGAAAAGTTGAGAAAAACAAGCCATAAAAGAAAAGAAAATTAAAAGGGAATTTTTTTTGATTAAATGTAATTTTTTAATAAATTTATGAATATGTTTTTAAAAGACAGCTCTACATTGATAAATTGTTTCTATTTGACTAATTTGCGCTTTTAGTTGCAACCAGAATAATTTATGTCAACTGTCATGTCTAATATCCGAACGGTTACGGAAAGAGCCGAAGCTATCCGATCGACAATCGAGCACCTCGGTGCCCAGTTACCTTGCCTCAGATAAACAAAGAGAATCCA
Source organism: Glyphotaelius pellucidus (assembly GCA_936435175.1). Taxonomy (NCBI): domain Eukaryota; kingdom Metazoa; phylum Arthropoda; class Insecta; order Trichoptera; family Limnephilidae; genus Glyphotaelius; species Glyphotaelius pellucidus. The sequence continues at coordinate 5,695,323 of OW386539.1, read as the reverse complement.
TTAGAACGGACGTTTAGTACAGTTAAATATTCATTATAAACAAGACGGAAATGAACATGACTCGTAACCTGACAAACCGAGTATCATTGAAACTCTCGATTATCCGAAAAGAATTGTTCATCAGAAGAAACAACAGAGAACCACACTACTTATTTACGATCGTTTTTATCAAAATGTAATGTTCAATACGTAATGTTTTGCTGTAATAATTGAAACATTATGATCTAAGTTTTTAAAAATTGGGACAGCTCGAATAAAAAAAAAATCGTTAAAACTGTACCTAATTTTGGTAACAGAGCAATGCACGCCACTGTAAAATAGAGTAATGAGGAAGGGGAAATCATTACTAGTATTAGTGATGAAAGTGTTCCTGCCCTTCAATTACCCACGTCGACGTACTGTCGGCACGAAGCAGTGAACCAGCTGGCGTTGTCGGCGGTCAGTTAAGTAATAACTAAGACATTTTGTATCGCAATCCAGTGAATTTTATATCGATGGTGTTGTGTTTGTTCGTATGTTTTGTGGAGTGCAAGTAACATAAGCACGGCAGTGTCCGCGCGGCACTCGAGATGGATATGGGTCAACGGGGCAACATCTGAATAATCTAAATAATAAACCTCTTTTGTAAAGCACTCATTCATAAACATAGAATTACATGACAAGTTAAAAGAAATTAAAATTAATTTAATGCTAACAAAGTTTTTAACTATGCATATTGATTAATAAAATTATTTAATGATGGGTCAACGTATTTTTAATATAGCAGGTCCTAAACGGTGGACTTGTGGCATACTCCCGGAATCCGAAGGAGGCTTGTAAAGTCAGGAAATAAAGCATTGCAATTAGCCAGGCAATCTAATTTGACGGCCTATATAGTTGAGTGGTTACGATCTTTGACTACGAATCTGGAGGTTGCGCGTTCAAATCCCGGAATGCATTAATGATGAATTTTTGTTATTTCCAAATTTATTAATTTAAAATAATATATTTAGAAATTTAGACATGGTCAGCACGATCCTGTGTGGTAGATACTGTCAGAATCGCCCTGGTGTAATATCACCATTCATAATCGAGATTCAGATGTTGCTTGAAATGACTTTAGCAGTGTTTGGTGAACTGGTCTGAATAACCAGATGCTTCCGCACCTTCTTCTGTCCATCTCCCTCTCCATCATCATCCATGACCGGTCAGTGGTTGAGTGGGCATCGCGTTTGGGTCCCACCCGGGCGTTCCGTGTTCGATTCCTCGGCTGGCTAAGTCCTCCATCACAACACAAGCAACATTTTCGGCTTCTTGTGGCGGTAGCAGGAGATTTTCAAACATTGTTGGGTTATTCGTAACCCGGGATTGTTGGTCTTTCATTTAAAAAAAAAATACCTTCAGCCCTACAACATACCCAAATAATTGGAGACGCCGTAGCCTCACTGACTCCAGACGGTTGGGAGCAGTTTGGACTCTTGTGCAGTACTCATATAAAAAAAGATAAAGATAGCGCTTCGTGAAAAATATGTCGGTTAACAGGAGAGAAGAATAATGCATTGATGGAAGCAAAAATAAATAGAGTTGCAAATTAAATAGAGGGTAAAGATCTATCAGAGCTGTATGGCTCTAGGAAATAAAGTACATACCCATATAAGGAACAGAAGAAATTTTAAAATTTTCCTTCATGCATTATTAATACAAGTTGGTACTCTTTGAAACCCAGACTCCCAGTTCGCTGCCCGGTTTGTTCAGGTTAACGATTGACTAATTAATGTTTACTATACAGTAGAAAATCTGTGTACTGAAGCAGAAAACGATGCCTGAAATTATAATATTGTAATTTTCGGCTTTACGCAACTTTTTTCGGCTTGCAATATTAATTCCGCAATTTAGCGATATCAAAATTAAAAAATAATAAATATGTTTAAAATTAATACAAGAAGCCATATGGTTAGTAAAGTTAGTAATTCCAGTAGATATTTTGATGAATTTTGGTTTCTGTTTTGGCGTTCTTTAATGTTTTTCGATATTATTTAAGGTTTTTCACTAATTTTGGCATTATTTGGTGATTTTGCCAGTTAAATCAATTTAAGAGTGTCGCGGCCAGCGTGCATTTGATTTTTAAACAAATCTACAATTTTATTGATGATTTTACTGAAATGGATGAAATTTTGCACACTTGACGTTTAAAACAAGAGCAAGGCCACTACCTACACGAGATTTCAAAAAACCACCACATCCAGATTTCAAAAAACCCCCCAAAGAGCAGAACTTTGATTCTTCTTGATGAAATAATGCACAACTGACGTACAAAATAAGATGAAAATTACTGTTTGTCTAATTTCGAGAAACTCTGCGTAATGCCCAGGCAACGCCAAGGAATTCATCTACCAATTTAAAAATAAATTTAAAAATCTCGAAAAGTCACAAAAAATATCCATTAATTTTCATTTCAACCTTTTAAGGCTAATTCTAGAGTACAAAACTATTGAGTGGAAAAGAAAAATAAATATTATTCAAACTGTCTGCGTACAGATTGCCTTACCACACTAAAACAACTCTACTCCTTCATTGCACAAGGCAACGCCTGTCAGCATTTGCGTTAATGTGCCTTTGTTTGCAAGTTTGGGATAGCTACGAAATAAATTGCGACTCGGCTCATCCCATGAGAGGAGACCATGAGATGTTCACGTTCGAAACAGAACGCAATAATTTTCATGCATGTAGAAGATAACTACTTATTTTACAACAATAATCGTGATCTATTCACCAGTACCTTGAGAAACAATTCCTTTCGATTTCCGTTAACTGATTGATAGATTTTTTTTCTTCTCTTTGTGATAGATGCTACACCAGAATCACACAGCCTGGATTTAGTGGTATTATGGAATTTTCATTTTGGGAATATGAGGATGGTTTAAAAGGTAAGGAGAAGGGAAAAAGGGTAAAGAAGTAGGCGCCTGAATGTTCACATCTGGTTAATTAACCAAATACAGGTGATTTCAAGGAACATTTTGATAAAGAATTTGTCATCCAGAGCTATGATAATATGTCAGTCCTTTAGGAGGAATATTTATTAAGCTAAAGATAGTGGAGTGGGGACGCAGACAGGGAAGAAGAAGAAGAAGGTGGGTAAATACAAAGCCATTTCTAGAGACCTTCGAACTCTGAATGGTGGTATATATACATGAGGGCGACACTTAAAATATCTGCCACTCTGGAATGCGCGACAAATTAAATTAATAAACTGTGACACAACAGAGATTGATAAAACAAAATTTACTCGCGGTCACCGGGATATGAATCCGAGACTTCCGTAAAAAAAATAATTCAATAATCATAATAAAAGTAAATTAAAATTCAATAAAAAACATGATGTGATATGACTACCCATCTACTAACCTATTGGATATAGATGAAATGGGTTTTAACAGACTCGTTATTCAAGACAAAACAAAAACCACTACAACAGACGACAGTGAAAGTAAATGTGAACAAATCATTACAAATTATGTTTCTTTTTACCCTTATGTATTTAATTCAAATGTAGGTATGTTACGTTAGTGTGCTCTTTCAAAGCAATAGGCTTCCGAAACCAATTATAATGATTTAGTGGTAATCTTTCTTGTCAAGGGAATTGGCAATCATGATGTATGGGGAAAGTCGGGAGTGACAAGTGAAATTGTTATTTTTTCTTGTGTTGGTTTTTTGTAATAATTTAACCTTATTAGTCGAGTGAAAATAAAAACAAATATAATGACTTGCAAAGGTGCTGACAGAAGATAGTGACGATTAAAATAATAACGTGTTTCTTGAATGAACACAATAAATTATACTCTTTAAGATTTAAAGAAAATCTCTGGGCTTTAAATGGCAGGAGAGAATCTAAGTTCGCAGATCAGTTAATGAAAAATGAACATACTTTTGATAAAAACTTAAACTAAACATACTTTATATGGGTTATAAGGCATCGCAGATTAATAATTTTGAAATTTCAGATATAAGAAAAAATGTTAATAACAAAGCAGATATATCACAGCCATCGATCATCATAACACGGGCAAGTGCCTAGCACGGTGGTCGAAAAAACACAAATTATGTAGCCATCAAAGCAAACAATAAAGAACAAAAAAATTTGATAAGCAACAAATTTTTATAAACCCTCTTTTGAACATTTTCCTACAACCGGTCTTTCCCTTCTAATAACACTGTAATCCCTAATTCTAATAAACCTCCCCAACTCTTACCCCTCCCCCTACCTTCTACTCCTTCCTCTCCATAGGTGATCTATATTAATTTTGTAACTTTTGTGTACATTTATATGATGTACATACAAGATGTTAAGGGATGTACTTAACTTACTTTAACCAGTGATTTTTGATCGACGTGAAGTGAATTTTTTAATTACTTTTTTTTTTCAAAATTTTCTTTTCAAAATCAAACAAAAATAATTCTTCCGCATGCCGTCACTGTTCACTCAGCCGAGTAATTATTTTTGTAAAAATATCTGAACATTTACGAACGTCTTTTCCTTCATCGTCAAATTCCCTTCTCTTATTTTCTTCCGCCTCACGACCATCTCCAAGAGGTGCCATGTGCCATGTCCACCCACCCCTGACCAAGTACACTTTTTACCGGTATTAATTTACAACAAATTGAATGCAATAGAAGTGATTATACCAAATTTTAGTGAACGAACATTCAGAGCGATATCCTAATAAATTATGTAATGGTTATACCTACTACATTTTAACAATCGGTTCCTGGAAGCACATTTAAATTGAGGTTATTGAGCAGAACAATTTTATAATCGATCCCGTCAAAGAATAATTGGCTATTATTATAAATATACGAAGTGTTTTCGCACCACTGCTGCGGAACGCGCGCGCCAGAAGAGTGCCGGTAACTTCCGTATCCGTTACGCCAACAGCCAGTAGTTATGCGAGTTCACTTTAGCTAAAACTTCATTCAGATTCTACGAGACAGTCGGCCCCCGGCATACTTGTATACAATATACGGTTCAGTTTAGGGAAAATACGGTAGGTACACCTTTTTACACAAAATATAACTGTGAAGGAGTGCAGAGAGAACGTACCGCCGAATAACAAAAATATAAAACATATTTTTATCCAAATGCATCAAGGATAAAACTACTTGTCTATTTACCGAACTTACTTGGCTATGTAAACGAATACCAAACAAATGCAAACACACAGCAGTTTTATTGGACCTCGTACTTTCAATCTTTTAACGAAAAAAAAAACAAAACTAAATTAATTCAATACTTAAAAGTGTTAAAATTAAGGCTTGACAATACAGATGTTGAAACATTATTTATTTAATTTATATCACTTTACGGTTTTCAAAAACTGAGTTTTGTATAGGTACACTTTTTGTACAAACTGTTTAGACAAATTTTAGTTACAATCTGACTGTTTTTGCTTTGTGTGCCCACTGTTTGTTTATTTTTACGTACAAAAATAAAATTTATATAATTATACGTACACACACGCACAGGCTGCTCCTTCGTAGGTTCCCATTACTCATATCATCTCATTGTATCAAATGTAAAAATTGGGAAAAATAAAGGAAAAAAATAGCATGTATGTAAAAATATACTGTATATACCAACGTATAAGTCCAAAAAAATGGTTCCGTGACAATTGATCCGCCGACAGTTGATCTCCCGGTATACTATGCAATAAATTAAGAAAAAATCACTTTAATAGGTGTAAATTTAAAATACAAATTACCGATTTACGGCGGAACAAAAAATTATCGTTTATGCATTAAAATTACTACACAAAAAATGCATTTTTAACAATGTTTTATTTTATTTTTCATTGCATTTGTAAAATAAACATAGTAAAATTATTTTTTAAATATTTTTCATTTACTCACAAATATTTGCCCAAGTTGCCTCTAAAATCATGAAACAATAAAATCTTGAATGGCCTATATTTTATAATTTAAAGCAAAAATAAATAAAGTAGCTCACATCCGTACTAGATATTTGGTTTACCTTTTGATTACAAAAGTAATTTTTCAGTTTGCTTGGGTAATTTAATCTCAAATCCAAATTTAAGATTTGTATGAAACTGGTCGAATGGGCCGCGCATACGTTCCTCTTAATTTCTTATAACATTCCAAAATTCATGAAATGATTAGACGATTTCGGGTTTCTGAATATTTCTGGCTCCTTTCGAATTCCAAAATTAGATTCCTTAATTGTATTTATAACAATACCTGTCAAACGAAGAGTTTACAGAAGGAACTCGAGATCTCTATAATTGTTATCTAATAAGAAGGTAGCGAATTGAACAAGTCAATAAACGAAACAAAAGCCTGCCTTTGAATAACACAAAAACAAATTTCACGGAGATTGTTAATTCCTGAAAGTTAATTTAAATTTTCATGCAAATCGTTTAAAGAAAATACAAAATCAATTACGTGTTATTTACAAAGCGAACGTTATTGGAAAACTTATTTTTCATCTGTAGTATTTTTTTAACGTGAATACTGTTTGGTTTTGAAATGAGAATGCGCTTAGTTCCTACCGGAATGTCATTTATTCAGTTCTTACCTCTCCCTAACCTTCACCTTACTGGAAAAGTATTTGAAATTTGGAACAAAGGCAAGAAAAATAGAGCAAATTCGAGAGCATTTGTTTTGAGAACAGAAGAAGATTAGAACTATCTTGTTGGTATTTTTCTTGTAGACAATCTCGTTTTTAAGTAAAAAGAAGGAATTTGACCATCTCGGGTGTACATAATCGTTATGTTGTGGAGAATTATACTTTGAGATATCGCGGTGGAACTATATAACTTTATTGTGGTTATGTCGTATACTGCTTCGCAGAAATACAGTGGTAAATGATTGGTTATCCGTTTTCCTTGTAAACCTTGTTTTTCCTACATATATCACACTCCAGCAATTCCAGCAAACACCATTTCGCCCCTTTTCGTTTAAAGTATTTACAGCCCATAACAAGTGCATCTGATTTCGTAAGCAGTTTGGAAGTAACAGATACAAAAAGCAATGAAAAAGTTACAGGTTTGGAAAATCCATGTTAATATTGTCAAGTCATGAACTACTTTAGGTTAAAGTAGTAACATGCAATGGTGGATTTGCGCAGCAATCTGTACAAGGTTACGTCGGCGCGGCCTTTTTACATTCGTCTGATTTGGTCAGGCTAGTGGCTATTGTGCTGACCTCGAGCTGCCTAATGCAGGTGCAGTTAGCAGGTTATAAAAACGTCATAAGGATTTTATCGATATCCGAAAAGGAATGGGAACGAGATAAATGGCAAATTTGGTGTTATCCGAAGGCAGAAATGCTAACGTGCATTTTTTCATATTAATGCCGAGAACCCACGCAGAGACGCTTAAAGCTGTCAGATATTTCAAACAGAATCTGCTACCGAGCATATTTGTCGCGTGATCTATTTTACTCAACACCCTTTTATCCCTTTATCGGAAGGTCATGCATGAAAAATTGAGTAAAAATCATCTAAGTGCTTTCTTTCTTCTTTACAATGGAGTTTACGAATTCAGTCCTGCCGATTCATGAAAACCCTTTGGATTTTATAACATGGGTACCTACTTAACAATATAGGTATATTTATTTTAAAATAAATACATATGTACATGCAAGGAAGATAAAAAAGGCTTTTAAGGCTGCCTTAGATTGATTACCTGGAAATTAGAGACTTTTGAAAATTCTCCAATATGGCAGAATTCTCAAAACAATCTTACGGTAAACCAAATAGTGGTAGAAAGCAGCAACACAACTTTTTGTTGCTGCAAGGAGTGAGTTTCGGGCATGAACAGGAGGACGTGAATAGGGTCAGTGGGTGACAGTAACCGACAATGGAGCCGCATACTCTTGTACAGAGAAAACTCGAATACTTTTTTGAACCCTCTATAAAACTTTTAAATTCTGATACCAGCGCTCGTAATGAAAATAATACACTTTACATAAATATGATGTACATTTGAAATGGTGTTGAAAAAATTGTCGAAAATCACCCCCTTTTTTACATTAACTCCACACAGGAGGCTGTGAGGAAGATAATTTCCCTAAGGGCATATGTCAACTTTGAGGATGCTGTGTGGGTTTTTTTTAAGGAAAGGAAGGAGAGAAAGATCTGGGAAGGAGAAAGGCATGAAGGGTGGGTAGACATCTGGGGATCAGTGTGTTCAAGAGTGATCAATGGAGAGTGAATCCTCAATGCGGCGGAAGGCCGAGAGTACTGCTGGAAAGGTAATCAGTCTCTCTAAATCCGGCCCGCTACGCAGGTGGGCAGACGCATCCGTCGCCAAGACATTGACAATCCTCACTCCATGAACCTGGCCACCCCAGAGTTTCTATGCTTTGCTGGGGATGAAATGATTTACACAAGAGGACTGAGGAAAATAATTTCCCTCGGGGCATGTCTTATTTGAGGATGCTGTGTGGAGGGTCTTTACGAGGAAAGGAAGGAATGTACTAGGATCTTAATGCGTTTTAGGACAGTGGCCACAGAAAGAACGAGTTTGCAGAAACAACTCGTTTTCATGTGAGAAATGTCAACTGTGTACAAATATTAATATTGGTCACACGTTTGGCGTGTTTCCCGACTGTGCACTGGTGCCGAAGGGATCAATTTCGCTAGTTGCGTAGAGCATCTTCCATTGAAATAACGGTACAGCAAGGACATCATCACACCCAACGCCCGTGCTCTAAAGATTGCAATCCGTTTGTTAGGAGAATCTATCAAATGTACCGCTATCTCTGGCATAGAGTAAAGGGTATTTTGGGGCTTCAGACCTGAAGTGGCTGCAAAATTCAAGGGCAGGGCGCACTTGTGATTTGTACAGGATTCACAGTTATGTAGTACGATGTTGGGACATACCAGAGACGGTGAGGGCGGTGATCCAGAACCAGTGCATCCACCAATGTAGCGTCATGACGGAGCGCGCATGCGCCGGCCACAGCCGACTTCACCACCTGGAGAAGAATAGAAAACGACACATTAGCGAGATGCCCAGTCAAGTTGTCGAAGCTCGGAACGAAGTAAAAGTCAATCAGCAGTCAGCCACTGAGTTATATGTCTCAATGCAGTCAGCAGTCAGCACGGCAGACAAGGCAGAGACACTGTAGGAGCAGATTCCCGCACGCGGATGGAAGTGAAGCTCGTATAGTGTCAGACCTGACCGATTATGACGTGTACACGTACAGTTGTACGATATACATCACTAAACACCGGATAATGTTAATTTGCATACTTGCACATGCAAAACGCTCTTCTGGCTCTTTTTAGCGACTTTAATTATTTCCGACAACTAGAGATCTAAAAATAATAAAAATACAAACTGTTAGAGCCTCCGCTCATGGAGAAACTGAAAAGAAACTAGTTCTCAACGCAATTGCAATCAACCTCCTTAACAAAATCGATATTTTTCTATCGCTCGAGCCGCTACCAAGGCAACCTGTCTACAATGTAACTGAAAAACCAGCACTGCTGGTCGCCGCGGCAGTGGAGTTTCAGTTGCATTGTTGACAGGTTGCCATGGTAGCGGCTCACAAACTGTCAAGTTTTGACATGTCAGATCAGAAAAGTATCGATTTTGTTAAGGAGGTTGATGCAATTGCGTTGAGAACTGGTTTCTTTTCAGTTTCTCTAAGAGCGGAGACCCTTAATATATTAAAAAGAAATATTATTCAATTTTTTATGATAAAAACTCTCTTTTTATAACTTTTGAAGGTTATTCCCATCAACGTAATATATCATTGAAGAAGAAGATAACACTTATAATCTAAATGAAAATATGAAAGAAAACAAGACACAGAAAAACAGAAAAAAAAAACAAACAATGGACGCAACTGGGACTCGAACCCAGACCTCTCGTCGACCAGTTGCGACCATTGTTTTTTTCTGTTTTTCTGTGTCTTGTTTTCTTTCATATTTTCATTTAGATTATAAGTGTTATCCTCTTCTTCAAAGAAATATTATTGATTACTCCATCGTACTTAAATTAAAGGCTTTTAAAAATAAACTTGCATACATAAAAAAAAAACACAACTTTATGGTTGATAGAATTTACAATGAAAGGAATACTTGTGTTTGTGACTATATTATTTAATTTTAATTTTTTGAATTTACAGTTTTTTTATTTAAATTTAGGGCCCTTAGGGCCTTTTCAATCTTTGGGGATACCGGGTGGAGCGTCTTTTTATGGAAAGAAAGGAGAGGAGAAGTTCTGGGAAGGAATAAGGTATGAGGGGTGGGTAGGAATCTGAGACTCAATGTGTTGTGTGAATCCATCCCTCCCACTACGGTGCAAGGTGATAGGTCGAGAGAGTCCGGCTGGAGAGGTCTAAAGGTCTCCCACAACCAGTCTCTCCTGATCCGGCCTACCACGCAGCAGTTGGGCATCCGTCATCAAGATCTAGACAAACCTCACCCCACGAACCATAGCACCCCTGCTAAGTCACCAAACGTAGCAAATCACTTGGGGTGACCTGTGGCAGAAGTGTTGGTTATTCAATAAATGGTTACCGAGACGGCGGTACGTACATCTGCCTCCCAAATTGATGGCCTCCCTAACAAGATTTACTAACATAAAAGTTCGTGAATTTTCTTAGTTATTAACTATTTATTTTATTTTATTTGGGAGACCAACAGTTTACATTAACATCAGAGCAATAGTAATCAAGTCACAATAATTATACCATTTACGGGTTTCCACATGGGTATTATATACAAGTGATATGACAGATAATAAAAATCATATTACAAGAAACAATTATTATAAGTTATTTAGGTGGGAATAGGGAGGGGGTAGGATGGGGGGGGGATCGGGTAAGTTGTGGTATAGTTATAAAAATATGCAAAGCAAAAAATAAAAATTTTAAATTAAAAAAAAAGAAGTTCATTAGGTGAAGGTTGCATTAGATGGGTAGTATCGATAGACCGCCTGTGTGATTTTAAAGAGTGTGGTGCAGAGTTGAAAATGTCAAATTGTGTTTAGTGTGTGTTGAAAGTGTTGGATGCGCGATAAATGAAGTTCTGCTTAGAATTAGTTTTATTGTATCTACGCGCAAATTAATCATATTCAGGCTTATTTTAGAGCAAATTATACGATGTCCACGCATCATTATGTACACCGTATAGTTCAATGCTTCAATAAGAAACGATTGTCAATCACACTTTAACCTTAAATCGATTCATCTTGATTTCAAAACAGGCACCAAGAAATGGCCAACATAGTATTTGTGCGACTGCAAAACACCGATGTTGTTCATACTAAATTAATGTCACGAATATTCACTTAAAATAAAAAATTACAATAAGTTTTTACTTGATTCATGAACGAATATCTTCAATCGGCGAGTTCTATTGATTTAAGTCGAGTTTTATATGTACATAAAGGTTCGTTGTGTAATAAGGAAAATAAGGGAAATTTCGAGCACGAGTATCACTAGTCTGCAGGGAAACCCAAATCCAATTTCAAGGAGCGTAAAAGATTAAAAAAAAAATACAATGTTTCAATTCAATAAGTGAATTGCGCTCATGTAGGGGCTGTTTACACAGTATTCATGTCTACGGGGAGGCTTAAAGTGAAATTTAAAAAACAGCTAGGCAAAAAATAAAATGCTTCAATTCCGTAAGCCAAAAATTATATGTTTTCGGGTAGTTTGGCGTATTTTTTGGCGATAGTTTCCGTTGGGGAATTATTGTCATTAATTATTATTATTATCAAAAGGGTGGAGTTTTGGCTAGCGATTTTAACCTTTGCATGCGGGTACTTGAAGGTTAAAGTCATGTATTACCAGAAGGGTGGGGTAAATAGGGTCCCCCGTATGTCGCGGAGTGATCGTTTCTCTTTTGCCCTTTCAAGTGAACCTGAGATTTATTTTTATGGCTAACGTTTTGATCGGGCATCGCCCATCTTCGCCCAATCATTAAGGCCCGGCTTCCCGCATTTCTGCCGATTCATTACGCATTTTCCTTAAACACTTTAAGTTTTAAAGCTCTTAAAAAAAAATGTTATTCTTGAAGATAGTATCTATATATTCCCCTCGCCTAAAGGGCAATTATATGAAATTCCCTCGATAGAAAAATATCGCAAAGTATGCTCCGAAAATTATTTTAAACACGTTTTTTCAGTTATTTTACAAGTTATACGTATGAAAAAATTCACAGTGTTTCTTTAAACGGTATTTTAGACAGTCCCCACGAGATTTTTGCTCTATTTTAAACGAGTCGTGCTTTATTAATCATTTTCACAATTTTCGCTTAAATATATATATTGGTGCGCTCTCTCTAACATTCGTATTCACATATCTTTCCATCTTCTTCTTTTTGAGCGGTATACCGCGCCTTAAGGATATTCATAAAATTTTGAAGTTAATTTTCAAGTTCTGTGATGATTTCAGTTTAGTGAAGTAACTGACCTATAAAGATATAATAACACAACTTGAATAGAACTTACACAGAGCTTGAAAATTAACTTCAATTTGATAAGTTGTTCAAATTTTTTGAAACAACCTGTCTTTAGTAATGCAAAACGGTTAAATAGATAAAACCTTTTTTTTTAAATTTTATTTTAAAAAGAAAGACAAACATTCCCGTGTTACGAATAACCCAACAATGTTTGAAAATCTCCTACTACCACCACAGAAAGCCTAAATGTTGCTTGTGTTGTGATGGAGGACTTAGCCAGCCGAGGAATCGAACACGGGACGCCCGGGTGGGACCCAAACGCGATGTTCACTCAACCACTGACCGGTCGAATACATAATGATTGTAGCCATTTCCAGGGAAATGCACCTATTACGTCTGCACTTGCGGCTTGTTCCAGGAAAATGGAGATCCGAGAGGAAGGTAGGAGTGAGTAATTTCGTAGAAATTGGATTAATATTCGATATTAAACATCTTAAAAACATTTTTTTAAATTGATGGATTAATGATAAGTTTTTTTATTGTATTACCAAAATTATAGATTGTGTGTCATAAAAAAACTTTGATATCGCACGAAACTATCGTTTGGGGATGTGTATTGCCCCCCTCTGGTTCGGGAGGGTTAAAAGCTAATAAAATAAGTATACAACAATGTCTGCTCTTGTCTACAACATGTGTCGAGGTCTCATGAAATGATTAAGCATCACACGTTCAAATCGTGACAATCGAATGGCGCCTCTTCCACATCATCTACGCTTGACCTTCTATAATTGTCTAGTTTAAAATGCATACACACATGAAGGAATATTCGCCTTGCCTAACTTGGCTAAAACATATAGTGAAGCGTCTACCTTTCTGTTTTTAACTGCCAGTAAGTGAAAGCAAACGAAGTAAAAAAAAACCATAAAGTTGTAACGCGGCTATATACGGCGGGCAAAGAGAGTCAAGATCGTTATGTGAATTGTAAAATGGCATTGGCATTGGCTCCATTGACACTAACCATCAACCAAGGCAATATTTTCGACATTGGAAGTCAATTAATCAACACTACATAAGTGATACGAAAGATATTTTCGTTGGTAACTCATTCATTATCTACTCATTATTCTCATTAAAATGGACGTTCGATCTTTAAATATTGTTTTGTACACTAGCTAAAAAAATACGCTATTTCTCCTAGACGAAATGATAGAATGCCACACACGTCTATTTTGACACAAAGGTACTACTACCATTAAACTATTCTCTTTTTGCATTGGCTCTTTGATACCCGCTTCGAGTATTTGATTTATCCTCCTACTGTGCTAAGTCTTCATGGAACGTCTCCGACTCCTTCTTTTATCCACTTGGGCATCATAAATTATCCAGATACTTCTGTCTTCGACACGCTAAATGTTTCATAGCCATCAAAGCGTCGCTTACTTAATCTGATTCATTACATTACATTATTTTTTGATCTCATTCGTTATTGGGTCATGTTATACGATTCTTAACATACATGTCTCAAGGATTTCATGCATCTTCTATTTAGTTTATTTTCATCTTTCCTCTACGGATTGGAATCCAAACATCGATTTGAACTCGACCAGTCTCGCTTCCCTTTTCCTACATTCCTCGCAACTCTGTATTTGTGACCCTCGCATTCAATTTTCTTATCACAATCCATACCGCACACACAGCCGTCCTCTTATTCTGTAAACTGCGAAGTGTCTTGTCTTCAAATTCCTTTCTTCAAATACTCGAACTTAGGGCTGAATCATGGAAATATAAATAGGTACAAAATTTAACTATTATTGACAATAGAAACACTCTCAGGCGGCCGAGCATTGCGGAGAATTTCCGAAAAGGTTCAGAGCGGGGACCGAATAACATTATTTGATAAAGTTACAAATTGACATCACTGTCAAAACTTTTCGATATAATCGAATTTTGATGAATTGCTCCCTTGTGGGGCCAGTTTACCAAATTTTTCCACTTACACAAACAAGACCGAATGCTACACAAATCTAATAAGAAAGAATAATAAAATTGTAATTAACATTTCTGGGGATGTTATCGAACGGTATTTATTTATTTATTTACGCCCTAGTGGGCTTTTACAAGAAAAGTAAACAAGCAATACAGTTGTGTCAGGTACATAGTATACAATATATAATGATTTATGATTAAATGAAGGAAAATTAAAATTAATAGTTTGTAGTGCGGAAAACGAAATGTGTATAAAGAAACATAAAAATATAATAATAAAAAAGTGTTTTCACTACGGAGTCGTGAAATCATCTCTGTAGAGCGATTTTAAAGACTTCGTTTTAAAAGTAATACGGAATCTTTATACATGTCTAAAATATTCCCAAATTTATTGTCAAAATGATGTAGTCTGTTTATAGGTGTATGAGCTTCATATTTAGTTTCAAAATTGTCACAGAAAAAGGTAGCACTTTGCCTCGTGTTTCTGGTCGGTAAATAAAATTTTATTTTGGCGAGAATTTCAGGGTTGTCAATGCAATTATTAATAATTTTATTTAATAGTACCAGGTCAGAGATTATCCGCCTATCTGACAGCGTAATTAAGTTGAGTTGTTTCATCAAAACGACATAGTTGATATTTTGAATTGGAATATTCAGTAAGTAGATAAATCTTATAAATTTGGGCTGTACCCTTTCTATATTATTTTATACAATTGGGACCAAATAGGCGAATTATACTCTACTTGGCTTCTTACTAAAGAAGTGTACAATGTTTTCAAACATTCTAGTGACTTGAAATCACTTGCTGTTCTGCATATGAAACCAAGCATTTTTTATAGCTCTCTTTGTTATTTCATTTGTGCAGAGTAAATGTTAATTTTTCATCAAATATAACATAAGTGTTATTTGATTTGTACAAATTGTAAAAACAACCAAAGCGGAAAAATGACTTCAGCGTTGCATTTTATTTTAACAATTTTATTCAAATGCTCTAGCTCGCTATTTGAATGAGAAATATAAAAAATGCAAGTCAAAACTTAAAAAATAATTAATTTTGAAAAGGAAAAATGGTAATAGCGACCTCCGAATGAACGAAAAACAAAAATTTAAATGGCCATCAAAATATTCTACAAGAAAAAATAATGCATTATTATATCAAAATAACGCTTCTTTGTAATAAATACAAGTATCTAAGCTGAATGAATTTACAATAAATCATAACATGAAATTATCTAAGTGTATATTATATCTATTAAGTAATTACATTACGCCCACGAGTCATGGTAGAAGCTTTAGGCACTAAATTATGCTAAACTATTTAAAGAATGATAATTTTCACGAAGACGTCCACAGGGTGTCCGGAAGCTCTCGGTAGGCAGTGGCAATGGCGTAGTTCTAGCGGAAGTGGGAATACACATCACACACCATCGTCAAGGATGTGATGCCAAGGTAAACTAATTGGGCACTGGGATAGAAGTAAAACAACGCAAATCAAATCTATTCTAGCAGAAATGATTTACCATTATTATGAAAGATGTTAAAAATGAGTTTTGGTATCATAATATTTAGAAGCCGTCAGAACAAATGCATAGATAGGAAATACTTGTCTAATTGGGGTTCTCCTAATTTATCTGTTTTTAGGAAAATGAATTATATTCAAATCTCTACATATTATAAAATGAAGTCGCTCCCGCTGTCTGTAGGCTTAAATCTTTTAAACTACGCAACGGATTTTCATGCGGTTTTCACCAATAGATAGTGATGCATGAGGAAGGTTTTTAGATACATAATTCAAGGTTTTGCGTAAATTGGTTGAAATATATAAATAAGGAGAGCGGGCTGGCAAGCAGGCGGGATGGATTTGATATGTATGCAAATTAACAGACGACGTTGGTAATAACGGTTGTATTTGTATTTCGTTAGCCACAGCAACGTGTGGCCGGGTCAGCTAGTAGTTAATAACAACAGTAAAATTGGTTTTTTGATATTTACAAAAATGACGAAATAATGAGCCTTCAAAATGAACATCGATAAAATATGTGAAATTGTGCCCTGTGACTAAACGCAGATAATAAGAATGTATCGTGATGTCACACGCTTTTCGGCCGACCGCAAATATCAAGTTTTGGCGACGTACATCTTCGGTACCAACGGGTATTTTACAAAAATTGAAAAAGTTCTGCCCTCAGCGTTCTCTAAGTAATATGATTTTATTGTAAATAACATGAAATTCGTTGTAGAAAATAACGTCATCAGTTGTCTGCACGAGAACGTGTTGTTTTACAGTTTATTCTTACATTGTCATGATCTGACAACATTAATGTTTCCTCTCTCCTGCATCATGTATCTCTTCAAGATGCCATTTCGTTCCAACCCCTCCCTTAAACAACCCTTCCCACAGCATTCCTACTTTCTAGTGAGTTCCCAGTGACAAAACACACCACCCTATTATAGATATAAGTCCCTATTTGTGAGCTCCAAAAGCCATTATTTGTGATTTACATCGATCAAGAAAACATTTACCTGTTAAATATCGTCACTTTGGTTGGACAGAGTTCTAACTCCACTTTATCTTGTTCTGAGTTTTTTTTCTAAAAATGACAAGGTTACGAATAACCTGACAATGTTTAAAAATCTCCTTCTTTCACCACAGTAAGCGGAAAATCTTACTTGGGCCGTTATGGAGGACTTAGCCAGTCGAGGAATTGAAAGCGCGACACTTGTGTGAGGTGAATTATGATGTGTCAAAGTGTTCAAAGACGATTTCTCACAATTTATTTACAAATTTCTGATTTTAAGGTTAAATCTTGTGTAAAGTATTTCAGTTTAACACATTTTAAAATAAAATATTTCAGTGTGACGTTTACGAATTTAGAACATACATAAACATGCAGATAGAACAACCAGCTAGGACATAATAATTCATTGCTTAAGGTTCTAACTACGTTTCCCTAATGCCATTCCAAGGGTAACGTTCGAATTAAATATTTCACTTTAAAATATTTTAAACTAAATGCAATACACAAGATTGAAACTCAATAAAATCAGAAATTGTTAAATAGATCATGATAATTCGTCTTTATTAACTTTGACACATCAGAAAGTGGTATGGCGAGGTTAAAACCCTATAGAACCAAAGTGACGAACTACAACACTCCGATCAACTGTCAGATACAAACAAAAAGCTATTGCAAAAGATTTAAAGTGATGTTGTAAAATAAATTAAAGCAAAAACTTGATGTTAGAACTTCGTCATACAAGAATCTGTAGAAATACAACACAGATGGCATTAAAATTTTATTTGGTTATAGAAATGAGCAAAATATATGGGTTTGCATTCAAATGTCATTTTCGAAAAATATGTCAGTTAGAACCTTATGTTGACGATATATTATACACTAATCTCTACTCTATTTAACTAAACTAAACTATTCTTCATGTTACTTGATTATACCACGTTACATGTAAACACCTGTAATTTTCGAACAGCCTGTAATATGGAGGTACAATGTATAATTATTCACATACGTCAACAGCCAAAGTAAGGCATTTATGATTACATTATTACCCCGCCGTAACTGAATTAAAATATATGTTATTATAACAGAAGACTTACAATGCTTCCAGTTAGCCACTGAGGCGTCTAATTATTCATGGAAAATAAACAAAACGAGTAAACTAGTACATAGTGGTAGTACTCTTGGCTATTTCGTTGTAGTCCGGTTCTGGTCCAACACATAGACCTTTTTGATTGAATTAACGCCGATTTGCCGGATAAAATTAATTTGAAGAGTGGCCTAAAGTCCTTCAAACAAGACGGAAGCTAGTGATATAATTTAAATAAATACTAGAAAAGAAAACAATTTAATCAAGAACCTCGAAACCACGGAGGCTTTATGTACTATCTACTGATTAGCGTACTAATTTCAATCAGTTTATTTAAATGGTTAAATGAAATAGGTGCTAACTTCATATTTTAATAAATAAAAAACATATAAGAACAGTAATTTCTTGTCTGCGTTTATATTTTATGTCTTATAATTCGTATCCTGTCGTTTATGAAAGGCGCTGCTTTGAGTTCAAGCCTGGGGAAATAAAAAGTTCTAAGAACACAATAAAGCTTACTATGTGCACGTTTTCATGGCGGATTATAAATGCACCCAGCTCTTTCAACTTGGCAGCGAATGTTTACACTTTTATTTAAAACTTGCTGAAGTCCTCGGCGTTGCCCAGAAGTTACGCAAAATTTTGGGAAATCAGATACAGATAGTGATTTTCCTTTTATTTTTAATGTTAAGTGTGCAAAATTTCATCAAGAAGTATCAACATTCTGCTTTAAGAGGTGGGAATATGGGATGGGTTGGTTTTTCGAAATCTCGTGTATTTAGTGACCTTCCCCTTGTTTTGAGCGTCAAATGTGCAAAATTCCATGAATCTCGAAATAAGTGTAGATTAGTTTGAAAAATAAAATTCACACAGCCCGCTTGGTGGCCGCTCGCCCGCTACAGACGCTCTTCTTTTTATAAATAATTATAGAAAGTCAAGTGTGCGAAATTTCATCAATCTCGAAATAATACTGTAGATTAGTATGAAAAATCAAATTCATACCGCCCGACACAGACACTCTTTTTTTTAGAAATATTTCTAATGTATAAAATTCTCGTGTCACGGTGTTTGTTATCATACTTCTCCGAAACGGCTGGACCGATTTTGATGAAATTTTGTGTGCTTATTGGGTAGGTCTGAGAATCGGCCAACATCTATTTTTCATACCCATAAAAGTGAAGAGTAGTCCACCCTAAATTTTTTTGACAAAATGTTTTATTTTTATTTTTTTACGGTGAGGCATTGAAAAATACATACAGCCCTTAATTCTCACCCTTCTACCATCAACCCCTATTTTTTAATAGCGATATTAGTAATTCAATCATTTTCAACCCCGGAACTAAATAAATATTTTTATTTATTATTTTAACTTTATGAGTAAAACCTCAAACTGTAATATTTAATTAAATGAAGACATTATGAGCGAAACTCAATCGAAAATCTGGAAACAGAAAAATCAGAAAAAGATATTGGCACCTCTGGGACTCGAACCCAGGACCTCCCTACTTTCCGGGTTGGGCATTCATAAAGATGGCAGCCAATAAAAATATGCATTAAGAAAAATGAAGATAATATGGGTGGTTCTTAGTCGAAGTATGGTACAGTTAAAAGTGACCGAATTTGATATCGACACCTTAGCTCAGTGGATAAGAGCGCCCAACCCGGAAAGTAGGGAGGTCCTGGGTTCGAGTCCCAGAGGTGCCAATATCTTTTTCTGATTTTTCTGTTTCCAGATTTTCGATTGAGTTTCGCTCATAATGTCTTCATTTAATTAAATATTACAGTTTGAGGTTTTACTCATAAAGTTAAAATAATAAATAATAATATTCATCCCAGACTTGCTGAAGAGTCAATAGATGTCGCACATTAAATAAAATGGATAATAATTTATCCAGACACCATCTAGATTGCATTTAGTTCGAGTTGAATCTTGCAATCATTCATAAAGATGGCAGCCAATAAAAATATGCATTAAGAAAAATGAAGATAATATGGGTGGTTCTTAGTCGAAGTATGGTACAGTTAAAAGTGACCGAATTTGATATCGACACTTTAGCTCAGTGGATAAGAGCGCCCAACCCGGAAAGTAGGGAGGTCCTGGGTTCGAGTCCCAGAGGTGCCAATATCTTTTTCTGATTTTTCTGTTTCCAGATTTTCGATTGAGTTTCGCTCATAATGTCTTCATTTAATTAAATAAATATTTCCTTGAAATAATGTATATGGCAAAACAACGTTTGTCGGGTCAGCTAGTAGGTATATAAAACAATCCACCATTTCACGAAATCACAACAAAAAATCTGAACCTTGCACAAAGCTGGGGCACGGATCGTTAGCCGTAAGTGAATAAAGAAACATTTTCTTTAAAAACTGTAAAGTCGTATTCTTAGCTGCGCAATTCCAGAGTTGTTCTTGTTGTTCGATCTGGACGTGTTTTCGTGACTTCTCGCGATTCTTCAACTCTCCGTTAGTTTTGGAGCTCTTTACAGTATCTGCATTGCAGATACCCACCCGAGGGAGCACCATTAACAACTTCACTAAACTTTACTAACACATTTCGCAATTTACTACTTTGACAACGGTACTTAGGCAGCCACAATGACAAACAAGAATGGGCATGTATAATCAGAAACAGGCAGATCATTCTGTATAAATTGACTTGAATAGGAGTCATTACCAAACAAACAAGGAGAAAGTACCTGCAGCAGATTTCATCGGATGCCGACCAATAAAAAAAAACGGAAAAGAAAAGATATCAAAGGAAAGTAAAAAGGCAAACATGACAAACGTGTTGTAACAGCTTCTGCGTGATCAGATCAGTAATAACTGGTAGACAGACGTAGAGCCTGGGGCCACTAGAGATAAACCAACAACGAAGCTACATTTAGTTACATAGGCAATATTAAAGCATTGCCAATCGTTCTTGTTATTTAACACTTCCCCTGCGTGTAGCGGTTCTTGTAGTACAACAGAATAGATTTGTGGTATAGACAATAGATGAAGCAGCAAACGTAATACGATATCCTCTCCTCTCACTTAACCCACTGGCCACAGAATTAATTTTTCAAAAATTGAAAACCAGCATTGGTGTACTAAATCCACCATCTTTGAACCATATTTTCAAATGAATTAATTTCTTTAAATTTGTTTACATAATTGGATTAAGGTAAAGAAAAACATTAAAATAAAAATTTAAAAATATTAAAATATGTGTAAACAAGGATACAAATATAACCTTCTCTTTTTTCGTAAGTTTTTTTTTCACATTTTTATTCATAAAGTTACAAAATAACATAATATTCACAAATCGAACATTAATAATTTTTGTTTTTTACATACATTTATACTAATAACTAACAAAATAATTTGGCATGATAGTCCTCAAGCAATCAGGGACGTGCAGGGTCACTGCCAAAAGCCTAGAATCACTCGCAATTTTGATTAAATGGCGGCTGGCTGCATACAAAATTTGGAACACAAATATCAACAAGAGTGGAAGATACTAACAGTATAGCCCTTGTGTAAGACCACCGTTCAGAATTGAAACGTTGCTTGAAATGGCTTGAGCCGTGTTTAGTGACCAGATCTGAATAGCCAGGTACTTCCCACCTTCCTCTTCTCCATCTCCTTCCCCTCCCCACTACCTTCAGCCTCACAACATACCCCAATTGGGGATGCCATAGTCTCACTGGCTCCAGACGGGAGCAGTTGGGAATCTTGTGCAGTATTCATATAAAAAAATAAAAAATCAGGGAAAAAACATAAGAAACATTGTTGCCAATTCAACGAAATGAATGATTAATTACTTACAGAGCGTTCGGCAATTAAAATTTTATTAAAAAATGGCACTGACTTGCTCGTTTTCCGTTTTTTGGCGGACCTACTCTAGTCCGGCAGACTGCCGGGGTTTGTAGCCAATGGGTTAACTAGAAATGTAAGTAACATCTCGCAGGGGGAATAGATATTGAAACATATTGTGAAGTGATCACTTTAATAACTCTTTCTGAAACAATAGCCGGGATAGCTATCGGTCGGTTACCATTGTTACGCGATATGGCCCATGGAGCAGAAAGATAAAGGAGAGCAGTAATGATTTTGTTACGCGATGTTAACCTGAAACGATTGTTTTAAACGGTCACTACAGAATAGGTGCCAATATCGTAACAATCGCCGCAACTTTAAGTAGAGAGGTATCGATTTTATGTTGTCAGGTCAATAATCGTCAATTCTCATCTTTGGTATCTTATTACTGATATTTTACGACACAAATTCTGTATTTTCTCAGAGATGGTACGTAACATCCAAGCATAACGATATTCGTTTAAAAATAATAACTTAAATTTTTTGATAGATATAATGAATTTGAAAGTCGAAAAACATGTAAAATAAAACTGTAAAATAAAATAAAACTGTAAAATAAAATAAAGAAAAAGATATTTCACAAAATTAGTCAAGCATTATATTAAACAGATATTAGGCTACCACGAAATTAATTCGACTTCACACACAAGATCTCAATAATATGATTTTATTTCAATTTGACCTAATAGATAGTTTAATAAAATAATTCCCCTTAGGGCCTACATCATCTTTGGGAATGATGTGTGGAGGGACTTTTTAGGAAAGGAATGAGAGGAAGTTTTGGGAAGAAAAAGGGTATGGGGGTTGGGTAGGAAGGTGGGGGTCAGTGTGTCCAGGAGTTACGGAATGAATCTATCTCTCTCACTGCGGGGCAAGGCGAGGTTCAAAGAAAGTCCTGCTGAGAGGTCAAAAGGTCCCCCTCAACCAGTCTCTCCCGAACCGGCTTGTCACGCAGTTGGTGGGCAGAGGTATCGAGAAGACCGACTAAGTCATCAAACGTAGCGAACCACTTGGGATGATATAGCAGAGTTGTCGTCGGTAATCCAATAAATAGTTCGCGTGGCGGCGGAACCATACCTGCCTCCCAAATTGAAGTGATACGCTACACTTATTGACTGCTGTGTATCCAGATTAATCGAGGGTGGGGCGACATGATGTGATTCCAGCAAGACGAATGTGCCTGCCACATAATGGACTAAATTGCAACTGCGATGTTCGTCACGGCCTGTCTGCCTCCGTGGCCAGAAGCGGAGCGGCCACAGTGTCAACAGTTGTTCGCTGGTTCTTCTTGCATCTTCTGCTTCGCCTGTCTCTACTTGCTCACCGCCCGTGACAGCAGAACCAGGCAGAACGACCGAGGATTGACGCACCCAACCACCCACCTCGAGTCTTGCGATGGGTGAACTGCCCCAAATCCCAAAAAAAATAATAAAAAATCATCAAGAATTATCATTGTATTTCATGAAACAGCGTTCAGGGGAAAGCAAGGTCACATTTATAACGCTTTTTATAAAACCGAAAAGGCTCAATTTGCTATTGAATTTATTTCAGCTTTGTCATACTACGTCATCACGGATACCGGAATTTTCGAAGGAACACTTTTGTAAAGGATTTTTTGCCTGTCGTTTGACGTCATGATACTGTTACTTTTATGCAAGCGAGCGGGAATAAAACCAATTTTATATCCCCATTCACAAAAGAGTTTTTAGCGCGACGGAACTTTCGCGTCGTGATTTTAGTGCAATCTAATAGGAGCCGTAAAACAAATTATAATCAATGCATATAAAAAGAACAACAATAATTATTTTTATAACTTAACTTCTTCGTGAATACAATTACAATCGGTTGAGTCACGGTTTCCATTCTCTTGCCTACGGGGACGGATTCAGTCGCAACGTAGCTGTTGATTCTCTATTTCAAAGCGATGGAATTTTCGTTATCCTGGTTCAACATGCCTGGCTAGTAGTACAGCGTCAAGATGTACGAGTTCTGGCTCCAGTAATTTTGCCCAGCGGCAACGAAAATCTCTTGACGTTGAAGCAGAATTTCACGTCAACAAGCGCACCAGAAACTATGCGGACAAGAGCAGAACACTTTTTTACAGTAGTTGATGATGTCTGCAGCATGAGAATCTCCAGTCGTTTCTTCTCCTTATTCTTTGATAAAGCAGCTCAGATAAGATGTAGCCTCGGGCATTTCTCTTTTAATTAAATCCGGGTATCTTCAAAACTCACACAAATTCCTTCCTTAACCTGTCTCTGAATATGTAGATCTATCGGGTAATGAAATATTATGTCTGCTTTCATACATCACAGATACGTTAGCTCCCCTTATCGCAAAAAATAACCAAACTTCGTCTTTGATCAAAGGTTGATATTATTATGCATACAAATTTTAAAATCCAAGCAATTTTGTTGAACTACAACACTATTTTAAATGATCTGAATACGTTTAAATTGTCGGGACAGAAGAATTTTGTGACTTGGTATTTCTGCATTATATTCTAAATGATTCGTTTGATAATCCAGAATTGCATTGATAAGCGTTCGGATTCCACTACGTAATACCAGAAGTCGGGATTTATTTCAGTGCAGAAATTCTGAGACCGACTATCACATTATTTATATAGGTACTCCTCACTGCCCAGCATACCAATAAAGGGAAATAATTATGCCAAGTCAGTGGTCCAGTGGTCTGCAATTTGCTACGAAATAAATAATATAAAAGATTGTTGCTGGGGCAGTTCAGTAATTTAATCTTAAAATATAAAAATGAATGTTTCTTTGTTTGTCCCTTACGCGTTCCTAAACCATTCATCCGATTGCGATGAAACTTTGGGGATTTGATGTACGCAAGCCCGCAATGGTTTCTACACATAATTGTGTACTCTGGTATTAAGAAATCAGTATAAAAAATTATAATAGGCGAAGCGAGAATGTGTGTAATTCATGTAGTTTAGCGGGAGAGGGATGGGAATCCTAGAGGGGCGGAAAAGGGGGGTTCGAGGAACGGGAAAGGCGCGGATGGTGGACGGGGAACGCAGGAGGGGAAGGGGACGAATGGCAAAGGACACGCAGGGAGAAACAATTTATTTAATTGGCGTTGCGACGCATACCGGGAACTCACTAGTTTTAGATAAAAAAACTGATTAATTTTTACAATTTCTTTGTAAAAGCCCCCTGAAAGGGTGTTAATAATTAAATAAGTAAAAAGACCCACTTTTATCATCTTGCTTCACCAATTCTTCGTTTGCTTGAAAATTCATGATATAAACGTAAAAGTTGCGAAAACGCAAATAAAAATGTTCGTGTGAATAGCTGAGCGTTGTCTCCCACGCTAAACATTTAGCTTCCTTGTGTTTAGAGCTTTATGGACACTACAGGCAATTTGCTTCGTGTGTCTGAAACAGGTGACGCTCTCCCATACTTGAATCTTCAAAGTTTTTTCAAAGAAAGAGCGCACTCGTTCGTATATTTGCGATATTATATAAAAGAGATACACTTTCTTACTTCTAGTGCAGGTTTTCGCACGCATTAGCGACCGGGCGATGGAATTCCATTATATTTAAACAGTAGCCAACGTAATAGGCCTGCAACTGGTGTTATACAAATATCTCGTGTCGCATTATCAACACAACTTCATATGAGTTATTGTTTGAACAGAATGATCACAATGCTGGTGCAACGTATTGTCTAACGAATGATAAATTCAGCCAATTCAAAAACAGAATTTTGTTTGTCGATGATGAAGAAATATTTGTTGGAATATTATGTTAATGTTATTATCACCTACTAGAGCAGTGAACAGCTGTCAAAACATCTCTGTTATTTTTATAAAGTTTTATTAGTTATGGGATGATATAAAGCAGTAACTTCAGAAAGGCTTAGTCCCAGGATGATACGCTAGTGCATCTTCATGTTGTTATGCTGTTAAAACGTAGTTCTTCAACAAAACATCATTTTTTCTCCCCGACCTCAATTGGTTTTTTGACAAAACTTTCTGTGCTTCAAATAAAAAGTGTAAAGTGATTTAAAGTGACATTCAAATCATTTTCGAGTGCTCAAGTCATCGGTGCCTTTTTAATACGATGCTTTAATAATAAAATAAAATCAATAATTTCAAGTTTTTTTATATATCTGCCACAACTAGCGACTTACAGGAACATTTCAGCAGTTGCCTACCGAGCACAGTTATTTCTAAAGAAGATTTCGTCGATAGATGTCACCTCTGTTCAAATAAAAATCATAAATAAATCTTTTTTTTTTTAAAGAATAAAAATGCGTCCAAAAATGGATAAAAGTGATACTTTAATCGAACAAAAATTTGATCGTTTCAAAGAACAGTTACTTCAAACAATGAGTGAAAGAATAGACGCTCAGCTAAAAAAATTTCTAACAAATGATTTTAATAAAATTTTTTCGGACAGCATGAAAGAAATTAGAGATCTGGTCAAGAATGTGGAATCCTGCTCAAATAAAATCGATGATTTTGAAAGCGAACTAAAAAAAACTAAAGATTACCTTAAAAATAATGACACAAAAATGGAAGAAATGCAACAAGAAATTAAATATCTTAAATCCTCTGTCAACAACATTCAACAGCGCACGCTAGAGACATCTATCGAAATCCAAGGAATTGCCGTGAAGAAAAATGAAGACATTAAAAATCCTATAGAACTTCTGTTAAATACAATAGACTGCAGTGACTTGGTAAAAAACAACTCCATAGTGAATTATTACAACAACCCAGCTAAAAATATAATAAGTGTACAATTCAATTCAAAAGAATCAAAGGACAGGGTTATTAATAAAAAAAAAACTAAAGGAGTATTAAGCCCAAAAGACATTAAGTATTCGGACTCCACAGAGAATATTTACATTAATGAAAAACTAACACCATCAAACAAGGAACTTCTTTGGCTAGCCAAATCTACAAAATCTATTGGATATAAATACATTTGGTCGAAGGACGGGCACGTCTTACTAAGGAAAAGCGACGATTCTCCAATAATTCGCATACAAAATAAAAACGATATACCACTGCTGTAAATATGTAACCATACAGAACAACAATTTTCAAAAAATATTATAGTTTCCTTTTTTTCTAAATCTGTGAGATACTTTTTTTTTATTATTAATAATAATAGAGTATTTCTAGTATTCAGTTTGTTATAAAATATGGTTGATTAGGACTCTATTTTTCCCCCTTTTAAACTGTTTCTAGCTCTTGAATCTGTCGAAATTATGTTTTATGGTATTTTAGTTTGTAAATTATTTTGTTTTTTGTTAAATTTTTTTGTTTGTTTTTCACAGTATCGAAAATTTGCCTTCCCACCTAAGATGAAGGTTAATACCTAAAAATGCATATATGTACCTGTACCACGTAATTATTGGTATTCTTTATACCTAGGCACTTTTATTATTGTGAAATGCCTCATGTAAAAACTCATTAAATCTTTTATTTGATTTCAACTGCATTTAAAAATCTTAAGTATACCCACGCACTGGCTATGCCTGTGTGTGATTTTTTGTTGTCATAGGTTATGCATATTTATTGTTAAAATGTATAGATTTTTTAAAAATGTTTAACTACATTTTTATTTTTTTTACATATATAATCTAATAACTTACCTACACTTTTTACTTACTGTTTATAAGTACTGCCTTAACATTAACTTACTTAACTTTCGCATTATTATTATTTACTTACTATAACTACATAATTGTTATTATTATTAACTCATAATTCTATTTATTTTTTTTGTAGGATTATTATTATATTTCATTAAGTTTGTACGTATGTTTTTTTTTTTTTTTAATACATTTTTGTAAAAACTGCACATCTCGATACAGGAATGCCCTAGTGAGATGTGCAGCTTATATTTCCATGTCATACTTTATTTTTCAATAAATAAAAAAAAAAAAAAAAAAAATAACTGAACGAGGCTCGTTGATGGAAAATGTGTACAAACGGAAAAGTATTTCAGTTGAAAATGATGGATTATTTTGTCAAATTTAAAAGTTGGATTTCAGTTGAATGCAACACAACTGGATGGATAATAATAATCAATATGCATTATAAAAGAAAGTGTTTTACAATGTGCGT
Organism: Glyphotaelius pellucidus; assembly: GCA_936435175.1. Lineage (NCBI taxonomy): Eukaryota > Metazoa > Arthropoda > Insecta > Trichoptera > Limnephilidae > Glyphotaelius > Glyphotaelius pellucidus. The sequence goes on along the minus strand of OW386539.1, from coordinate 5,667,359 downwards.
TCCACTAAAACTCAGAAACGAGTCCCGATACGATCAAGGGAGTTACATGGTATGGTAGGCCTCTATCCCCCGTCCATGAAGAAGGTTCCCGTTTTTACCAGAAGGGCGTGCTTTTGAAGATATAAGGGCTGCAAGTTTCGCTCTCTAGAAAATTCTAGAACAGTCCAGAACATTCGAGAGTATTCGAGAGCATTCCACGATATTCCAAAACATCCTGGAACATTCTGGAATATTCGGAAATAGTCTGGAACGTTCTGGAATATCCAGGATTATTGTGGAACATTCCAGAACGTTCTCGAATGTTCTGGAACATTGTGGATCACTCGAAGCCTTTTTTGTATGGGTGAGGATACCCATGAAAAAACACATTTTTTAGTAGTCTACGCTTACATTTTTTTAGAAAAAATATTTGAATTCTACTCTAAGGAAACGGTAGGAAAAATTTTAATTTATCTGGTATTTATAATGTAAGCCGATTTGAAATAAAGATAAAGATGAAAATAGTGATATAACTGATTCGCCTTAAGCTAAGGACGTTTTATACCTACATGATTTTGACCGTACTGTTTTGCAGTCATCGGTTGTCAACGAAAATGTTATCTAATATAATTGATCCAATAACTCTAAATTTAATAGTTCTGTAGAAAGAATTGCAAAATATACGCTTTGCCAAACTCGCTGGGAAGATGCAATTTAAAGCGAGTGTAAAAATACTTCTAAGTGCACCCAACGTTAACTAACGTAAGATGACGATAAATGGGAAGAACGAAAATTTCATGGTAAGTAACATAAAATATACGATTTAAGAGACGATGCTTAATGCATTGCGATAAATAATCTCAAAGAAAACGCTTAAATAACCCATTACTCAGAATCCGGGAATTCGCCAGACGAAAGTGTATTTTCAAATAATCGAGAGCATTATCCAAACAGTTTGGGAAAAAACATGAACGAAAAAGACACACATTATAATAAACTTCGATCTGGCAGTACATAAACTGCGAAGTGCATGAAGCAGAAAGCATAAACACGATAATACCGACGTGGGAAGATTTAAAAGCATTTGTAAAAGATTTTCTAGTAGCTGTTTGATATGCTGCTTTGAATGCCTTGTTTACATAACGTGTGTTTGTTTGTTGGAAGGACGGAATGGCGTAGGACTCCCACACGGGCACTACGGCCAACGAATGAACATGTAACCAGGCATTAGTTGTCCAAACAGCAGAACAGTCCTTGTTTGCTTGAAACGATCTAGTCTGTTTGGATTTGCTCTGAGATACAGTTTTCTTTTAGTTAAGGCAAACAATTGCAGTCAACATGTTGATGTTGCTTTAATGTTAATTAAAAATGGTGAAAACGAAACAGCCATTAGGAAAACGCATTACATTCATTGAACTAACATTAAATGGAATAAGAGATGCTGTATTTTCAATGAAGTGAAGACATTAAATACGATGACTTTGTTTTGCATATATCATCTACGACTGGAATATATTATCGAATTCAATCACTGCATGTACCTCACGATCTCCTCACTTAGAGCCTTTTTGTAATGATCGTCGGTTGTGATCACAGAACATCCGTTCGAAAAGTAGGCATCAACGTCAAACGCACGCTCCTCACTGTTCCAACGACTAAATTGTGTCGGGACAAAACTTTATAGTTCCGCCTCTCGAACGAGATCACTAGCGCTCCGCTACGACATCAACCGACTGAATGGCGCGCATTTAAAAAAAAGGAAGTTATGCTGCCGCACCCTGAATGTCCAAATTTGCAAGTTTATTGTTATAGCACATGTCCTTTACATAAATTCATTTTGATTGGAATTGGTGTTGCATCCATCAATGTAGAAAAGGATGTTCTGTCTGCTATGTCGAAGCGGTGCAATTGAGTCCTACAAAGGTGATGGTATTTATGTTATGGATATGCTTCTTTTTATGCTTTCCTGTTATTATTTTGTTCGATATCCGTCGAAAAATTTAAACCCCTTACCCTATTAATATCTTTATGAACACGCAGAATAAATCTTTACTTATCACAATGTACGCTCGGATGGGTATTTTGAATATAAGATCGACGATGGACTTACAGTTCACGACAGGAGAGGGTGTAAGGGTGTGTCTCCCGGGGGTGGTGAATATTCAGGAGGCTTTAGCATAAATCAGGCAGCTAAACGGTCCCGCCAAGAACACGGGGGCGGACAGAGCCGGGGGTGGTTGGAACTCTTAATGGCCAAACTTGCGGGACAAGTAGGCGATTAAAACCATGCATCAAGCTCTTTAAAACACGCTTCGAAGTTAACTTCTCGAGGAATGATGTTTAAATTGTAGAGCGCATTTATCAAATTAATTAAATGCATAATCTAATTTATTTTTTGTGTCAGCGGTTTTAACCTTGTCCTAGTTGTAATTAAAGAAAGAAAAAAACTGGAATTCAAGGTGATTTTTTTTGTATTCCTGCAAATTAGTTAAGTTATTATTCAACATTTTTATGCGGAAATGTCGAGCTCTGTGTCTAACACTCTCTTTGTTAATGAATTTGAAAAGGCGACGCAGAAGTAAATATCAGAATTTATCAGTACTTCCCCCAGTCCTACTCCTGTCCCTCCAGTTTAATTATATTTTTCAGCTAAACCAACGATCTTCACAATTAAAATAAGTCACCAAGAATTTTCTGTAAATAAATACTGCCTATCGTACTACGACGTTTAAAAGTCAAATATCATTTGTTTTTTCAGATAAAATAAACATATTTGCAAGAGACAAAACGACAAGCCAGAATAATATTTGGATAAATGATTTCCTTGCCAAGCAAACAATATATATTTTAGTACGCCAGGGTTATTGTGTAAGGTTCAAAATACCGTAAAATCGAGGCAAGTGCGGTGAGCTACTAGTAAATAGATGGTGGATTTCTTGACTAAGGTTAATTAATTAATAATATTAAAATGAAATTATTTCCTAACAAACCATGCGTTCTTTGCTGAATGCCTAATCTGGAAGGGAACCTTGTATAATAATATTATTTTAAAAATACGAAAAAAGTGTAGACTTTTAGTTCCGACAATACCTTTGTTACATAAAAGTATTTGTAACAAGGTGTGTGCACCCTCTTGTACACACTTTATTTATAGTCTCGGTGTGTGCACCTTTAGTGCTTGCCCATTGACATTTGTGCCTTGGTTATATTGCGGGCCCTGCAACATTTTGGTATGCAACAGTTGTTGATCCTGCACAGATTCATTTCAGCAGATTTGAAAAGAAAGCCAGCCGAGAGCTTTGGGCGGTCCTCTCGACCGCAACACGACGCATCCTTTTTTTGAAGATCGCTACGATTCTGGTCGTCATACTCGCCACCTTGGGAGCTGATTGGAAATCAGGCGATTGGCATCGAGAATCATCCGCCTCCACTGCTTCTGGAGGGTCCTTTTGGCTGGGAGCCAATTCTCTGAAGTCCTGCCCTTCTCACGATGTGAGATTCGTTTCACAAAAGATTTCATCATGCGTCATCTCAACTTACCACGGTATCCACATGAACTATTTAAACCTAAGCAAGCCCTTTGCCAGACAGGCTTAGTTTTTGTTAGGATGTCTTTTTGTTTTAATATATTTTTGTATTTAAAATACTTTCTTTTCTCTGAAAATCATTAACCTACTCCTTACATCTGCCATGCAAGTCATTTTTGCTCATAGTAATCTGCCTTGTACATTGTTGCCACCTCATCCCCGGTAACACCTTAGCTAAGGCGTGGAATATTCTAAAGACATTTAAAACATTGTTCAGAATGCCAACGTAATAAGAAATAACAAATGTTTTTAAAGTTTTACATATTCAATCATAAGAAGTCTGATGAGAAATAATAACTCATTATGAAAAGTAAGATCCATAATCATACTACACAGAATTATTTGAAAAACTCCAGCATTAGAAACTCTCACAAATAGCGATCGCTTTGTTTGACCCGAATTATATAACATAACATAATAATATTATAGTGAGTTTAACGGCCGTGTGAACTCGGTCGTTCGGGTTATGAAACACCACAAATTCGCAATTCGGCCGCGGCGCGGGTGAACAGCGATCACTGAGCGGTGGTGGTGTCATGAGCCGGGCAATACGATAGTTTATGAGCAAAGTGGTTACGGTCCGGATCAGTGTAGACATGTCTCAAAAATGAAAAAGCATGTTTAAGGGATGAAAAAATCATGTACAAAACCATGTTTTTAGAAAGTTTTTTATTGAGAATATAATTACAACAAAACACAAACAACTTGAGCAAATCTTCATACAAGTGAATGTTGCCAGGAATAAAAAGATTATTGTGGGCTGTATTTATATCCCACCAAATTCAAGCAATGAAGTATACAGGTGCCATAGTGAAGAAGTGGAAACTAGATTAAAAAGGAATCCTAGTGCAACATTTTTGATTGCTGGTGATTATAACCTTCCAAATGTGAACTGGGTGAACAGTGATGTTATGTACAATAAATATTGTATATTTATTGTACATATTGAATATTTATTGTATATTTATTGTACATAACATATATACGGACATACGGACAAAACGTTCCCCAACAAAACACCTAAAAAACCTAAAACCTAACCTAACAAAAAATGGGACGAAAATAATACAAACATCCTGTAAAGACAATAAATTTTTGTAACGTGTATTATTTTTGTCCCATATAACTATTTTTGAACAATAATTTATTGTATTTACTGGGTGTCTGTAGTATTTTTGTCCCATTTTTTGTTAGGTTGGGTTAAGTTTTAATAGATATTTTGTTGGGGGATGTTTTGTCCGCAGGATATTTTGTCGGAGGATATTTTGTCGGGGATATTTTGTCGCGGGATGCAAACGTGAATTACCATTAAAAACAATAATTTTTGAATTTTCTTTTGGAAAACAGGAAAAAATTTAAAAAACCGCAAAAATAAAAAAATTTAAATTATGAACGAGTTTTTTTTACCGTTATCAAGTTTAATTTTTAGTACTTATTTATTAGAATATCAGTAACTTTTTTATAAAAAAAGTTTTTTCAGGTCGATGAGATGAGGGAAAAAAAATTCTCCCAAAACTCAATATATATTTTTTAATTTTACAGTAGCAAGTGCAGGTACCTTATTAAAGTTATCTTCATGACATGTACATTAATTTATTTTTATTAAAGTATTCATATTACTTATTGATAAAGTTAATCTAGATAAAGTTGTGAACCCGTGCTGAAGCTCTAAAACTGCAATCCTGATTTCGGGATATCTTCATGCGACCCATACCAAAAAAAAAATCGATTGCAGTTCACACACGGTATAAGTGAAACCTTCACCCACACAATCTCAACCAATAGGAGCCTTAAAAAGTGAACTCATAACCAAAGCGGACAATGCGCGCATCTTGACAGAACGCGACGCTTCGTAGGTACTGTACGTAGGTAAGGTTTCGTTCTATCTCATTCTTTCGCAGGTTAGTAGATGTATTAGTTTCTCTTTTTAGTGTCGCTCGTTTCCGTTTCATCGAGTTTCAAATCACATCGGTGCTAAAGAAGTTTTCACTTCAAAAAGTATCGCCCTCAAAAGTACACACTTTTGTTGGCCGGTAAAAAACCATGGCTTGTTCGACAAGGGTTTTTCAAAATAAAACATGGAGGTAGAAATGACCCAAAAAACCAAGAAAAATGGTAAAAACCATGCAAATGGCAGAACTGGTTCGGACCCCGGATAATAATTGAAACTCCGGACGGGCCAACTGAAGCGCGGATAATTTATACGCAGTTTAACTCCAGATTCGAAACATAAATCCAATTTACCTCTCCTGATTACAAGGCGAGAGCATTTCCGAGAGAAATACTACGGTTGGTTCGGATTGATTGAAAAAGTATGTTCGCACCACGCTTCCATGACAGTTGATCCCCCTTCAGTTGGCCCTCCGGCGTACTTATTTACAATTTGCAGACAGTTTAGGGAAAATACGGTATACAAACATACACAAAATATAACTAAGTGTCTCCAAAGGGATGTGCAGAGAGGATGTACCGCCGAATAACAACAGGATAAAACATATTTTCATTCAAATGCATAAAAGGATAAAACTATTTATTACATCAAAACATTATTTGATGTTCGTAGTGTGTTTATTTCTATCCATGGAGCCGTTATATTATTATAATATACCAGCGAGTTCCCGTCATGCGTTGCAATGAAATAATTTCTATATCGGCCGGCGTAGTCCAGCGGTAAGGCTCTTGACTCGCAATCCGAAGGTCGCGGGATCGAATCCCGGCGTGGCAAATAAAATTTATTTGATTGATTTGTGTTATTTCACAATTTATTCATTTGCGGCACAAATGATATATAGTATATTTGCGGCACGTTCCAGAGTGGAAGATACTGTCAGTATCGCCCTGGTATAAGACCACCATTCAGAATTGAAACGTTGCTTGAAATGGCTTTGGCCGTGTTTGGTGACCAGATCTGAATAGCCAGATACCTTCCCACCTTCCTCTTTCCTATCTCCGTCCCCTCCCTACTACCAGTCTTACAACATACCCCAATTGGGAATGCCATAGTCTCATTGGCTCCAGACGGGAGCAGTTGGGATTCTTGTGCGGTATTCATATAAAAAAAATCTCGCTGTGTGTCCTTTCCTATTTATCATCGTTTCCCTTCCACCTCCCCTTCCCCTCCTGCATCCCCTTCCTCTCCCGTGTTCCCCCTTCACCTTCCCCACCTTCCCACCCCTCTCCCGTTTTCCTCGTTCCCGCGAACCCCCCCTCATGCGATCCCCTCCAACCTTCCACGCTTTCCCCCTTCCCGCAATCCCCCCCCCTTTCTTCGTAATCGGATGAATAATTACAAAATTATTTCATAACGCCAGAGCTCACTATTATACATAGAAATCATCGCGGGCATGCGCACATCAAATCCCCAAAGTTTCAGCGCAATCGGATTAATGGTTTAGGATCTCAAAAGAGACAAACAAAGAAACATTCATTTTTTATGTATTTTAAGATTAATATTAGATAATAAACCTAAAAAATCGCACTATTTAAAGAAGAGAATAAAATTTTCCAAAAATAAATATCAATGGTCGATGCTGTCTGCCACCACTGAAGTAACAGTATTATTGGAACAAAGACATTATCATCAGATACCAAAACAAACATCCAGTAAGACGTAAATGCAAGGAATCTCATACATAAAATTACGATTGTTTTTTTTCCGATCTCCTGTTTTTTGAACAATATGATTTTTTGGCATTTTAGTATTATTTTGTATTCATCAGAGAAAGAATATAGACATCATTATTCTTATTAGAAAAAGTGAAAAAAACATGTCTGCGGAGAAATGGCTGAGGTTTAATTTTTTCAATCGCGTTAAAAAATTTCAAAGATTATGTATACAAATTTAGTTATTATTTTAATATCTTGAAATGAATTTAAGAAAAAAAATGACTTGCGTTGAATGCCGCTCAAAAAAGAAATGGTTTGTGTTTAAATTCTAATTATTGAAGTGCTTTTGGACACACACAATATTTTTTGTTTTTGCGTCCGGTGGGTACACGAATAAAATAGAAGGTTCTACGACGCGTGAGCGTGCCACATACAGCTGTCCTTGTGTGAATCATGGATTTTCCAAATTTACCCCTGCTGTTCCCTACCGCTACTCCTTGGCGATCCCTCCCACGTGCCTCACCTGTTCGTCGCCCGTCCCCTGCGTGTCCTTTCCCGAACTCTCCTCCCGCGTTTTCTTCCCCCCGTGTCCCCCCTAAAACCCTCCCCCTCCTGCATTCCCTTTAGCTAGCTGTGGAAAAAGGGGATGGGTTTTTCGCAATCTCATGAAGACTGTCATCTTCCTCTTGTTTTCTTTAATAATATTAACGCTTTTCGGTTTTTACACTACTGGAGAGACTAAGGTCAAAATATGGACCACTTTTATTTTTCTGCGATTGACAGCGGTCCAAAATTGGACCACATTTTTTTTGCGATTTTTACGATTTAAAGTTTACTATTTTATAATATTTTTTTTCTATAAATCCTACGAATACGTGATAATCGACAAAAGATGTATAGAACTATAATCAGTTTGTATGTTTCAATATTAAAATTTGGAGGTATGTTTTTTTTAATGTGGGCGGAAAATATTCATAATGATCTCCAAAAAATCACGAACAATCGGAGGAAAAAGTTTTAAATGGCGCTGGCTCGAATGGATAATATAACATAGTATCGAGTATAACTACATTTTTACAAGCTCTAGGGAGCTTGTAAAACAGCAAGAAATATAAAACAGAAGTTGAGACAGACATGTAGTTGTGCAGATGTTATCTGATCTCATCACACAAAAAATACTACAATATTTAAATATTACAATATATTTATATAATAAATATAAATAACTTAACTTAAAGAGGCACTTTGAAAATGTTTAATGGTAGGTAAGTAATAAATAAAATATATTTCAAGTTGAAAAGATGTCTACAAATTACAGGAAATAAACCATATTTCCAATGAAACAATAAAATTAAGAAAATCTGTGAACAACATAATAAGAGTAGCCACTTTAATAAGATGTTACCATTATTTGTAATGATGAAAAGAAAAAAAAAAGTAAAAAAAAAAATTAAATAATATTACAGGTGATGATGGTTTATAAAATTACTTCGAATCATTAATTTAATTACAAATATGCATTAATATGATAGGTAGATATATGTTTAGTAAATTTGCCAATTTCATCAATCTTCAAAAAATCAAAGCCACGATGCCACAGAAACTCTTCTTTACATAAATATATAGAAGATAGACTATTATTATGCAAACTGAATAAATTATTAATATTACTGTATTTGATAATTTAATACAACCCCAAAAAATTTATCTTATTCCTAAAATGGAAATCAGATTCAAAATTAATACAATTTTTGTCAAATGCGGAAATCCCGAATGACCGACTTTTTAATTGGCCCTTAAAAAGGCAGAGTCAATATGCCCTTTGAATAATAACAAACGAGTTTATTCGAGGAGATTTCTTTTGAATCGGGAACCGAAGGTAAAGAATGGACCTACTCGGAGATATTTGCCCCCGAAAAGGACCACTTCCTCGGCCTTCCATTATTTGCAGACCTGTTTTTCGAACAAAACTCCGCCAAGGTAAGGTCAAATCCATACATCACTGCACCGTAGAAAGGTTGGTTATTTCGAAATGTTTACTCGAAGAGCATTATCCCTACTTACTAAAGAGCAATTCGAAGTTTTGATGGTCTCGAAGGATCAAAAATACATGGTACAATAATATTTATTTATTTATAACTTTAAAAATTATAACAATATGCAATATTATATAACGTCTTTTCTTAATTATTCTACCATACCCCATAAGTTGACTTCCAGTAGGTCTCGGTTAAGCCGCCGCTACCCGAATTTCTATATATGTCTCCGTTAAAAATTTGATGTTTTTAAGCTCTTAAAAAATATTTGTTATTTTTTAAGACAATATCTAGATACGTAACACGCCGAAACGCAAATTATATGAAATTCCCTCGATAGAAAAAATCGCAAAGTATGCTCTGAAAATTATTTAAAACAAGTCTATTTCTATTATTTTACAAGTTATATTTGTGAAAAGATTCACAATTTTTCTAAATGATACTTAAGATACCTTCTACGAGATTTTTGCTCTATTTTAAACGAGTCATGTTTTATTTTCATAATTTTCGCTTCAATTTTATCATTGAAAATATTAGCGCGCTCTGTCCAACATTCATAATTACATATCGCTCATCTTATTCTTTTTGAGCCGGGCAGCGTGGCCTTAAGGGAGTAGTTTGTACATACATAGGTACAGCAAAATAATGATTGAAAGGCTAAAAAAGAAAAATCCTCTTAAAATGCACGTTGTACACACTTATTTTCATAGAAATTTCGATGACACAGATCGAAAGAGGAAAAAAAAGAAAAATGACATATTAAACCCATTTTAGCATTTTTTGTCCTTTACAACATTTAAAATTTCCGCTATCGACGTACTTTCCTGGACGATAAAATGTGTGACGTATGACCCAATTTTAATACAGCCTGTGAACGAAAGGAATTGGAAGGCTAACACATTTCGAATATCGATAAAATATGATTTGTCACTTTAACTGGATATGAATATTTCAATTTGGGAGGCGGGTGTGGGTACCGCCGCCCCGAGATAACCAACGCCTCTGCCGTAGGTCACTCCAAATGGTTTGCTACGTTTGGTGACTTAGAAGGGGTGCCCGAGTTCATGGGGTGAGGATTGTCTAGGTCTTGACGGCGGATGCATCTGCCCACTTTTTGTGTGGCGGGCGCATACTTTTTTACCATTTTTATTTCTCCAGCAGGACTCTCTTGACCCTTAGCCTCGCACCGCAGTGGAAGGGATGAATTCAAACATTCGTCACTCCTGACTCGTGACACACTGATCCCAGATTCCTGCGTACCCCTCCGTAGTTGTATGCTTCCCAGATTTTCCTATGCTTAAAACAAAACCTCCACCCAGCATCCCCGAAGATGACATATACCCTGAGGGATATAATTTTCTCCAAAGCCTCCTATGTGGAGCTAATGTAAAAAAAAACATTTAATAAATTTGTAGGTACTTATTTTAATGACGTAGGTCACAACACATGATATTTAGTGCTCGGAACATGGATGTTTAGATGAAATTTTAACGCGAAGCTTTGCAAATGTTTATCTTTTGTATGCAAAAATCAATATTTGTTTGTTTGTTCATATTGTATGCGCTGCCATACCGTTCTTCCAATTGCGATGAAACTTTGGTGATTTGTTGTGTGCAAGCCCGCGAAGGTTTCTGCGTTAAGCTTTCTACGGTAAGCTCTTGCGTTATGAAATTATGTAAATGAAAATGTGTTTTTTCATATATTTTAGCGGCAGAGGGATGGCAGGAAGGGGAGGGTACCGAAGGAGGTGGAGTTCGCGGGAGGGGTTATGAGGGAGGGGGAAGGCGGAAGGGGAACGCGGGAAGGGGACGCGGCGGAGGATGGAAAAGGACATGCAGGGAGAAACAATTTATTTATTTGAATGATATTGCAACGCATGTATCAACTAGTATAGAACAATATATAATAATAAATGGAAAACATCATTAAAGTTTTAGGTTGCTCCGCCATTTTTCGCCAATTTTTATTATCCCAGACGAGCTTTTAAATAACACGTACACTAAAACGATAAATTATAATTATCGAATATTGTTTACGTAAACAATGAAACAGACCGTTAACCTAGGAATAACAAATACCTGAAACGTGGCAATAAAATGGCCCATTTAACGCGTGCCAGGGCATTATGACAGTTAATATGGAACGGGCACAGCCGGGACCGTTCCGCGACGGATGCGTGACGGGTGACGTCATGAACCCCACGCCCTGTCGCACAGTGGATCCGAGGCAGAAAAAATACATTTTATCAAAGTACCTTAATTTTGTGGATATTTTACTGAAAAAACTTAATTATGGATCCGCTAACATAGTTCACACAAAAAAAAATCGTAGGTTTTCATTCCTTACCAGTAATACTAAAACACAGGTAAAGCAAACCAAGAGAGGCCCACATTATCAGATAATTAATATTTTTAAGTATGTAAAGAAACCCGTTGAACCCGCGACCATCGGATTGCTGGTCGAGAGCTTTACTTCTCGACCACGGAGGCCGTCATTGTAAAGTAATCAAATCAAATACACCTATCATCATCTACTCACACGACTAAATTTGGAATTAACTCCTTACAATACGTCATACATACGCAATACAACGCATTACCCAATGACCTAAAACTTTCAGCATCAGACAAAAAAACATTGGCAAAGGCTCTAAAAGGATATTTTCTCAGCAGATTTATTAACCGATGACGAATTTAGCTGTCTTTTTTTGTAACTCTTGTATATTCTCCAACTAACTGTACCAAATGTGTCTAGTCCGTTTTAAAATCTATGTACTGTTCATTAAACTCCCATTTAAATTCGTGTTCTCGTGTGAAAATAATTTTCTTTTAGTTAACTTTTAGTTTTTCTCAAATTACTTTAATTTTATTTAATTTTTATAATATTGTCCTTCCCGAAATGAGTTTTATCAAAATCATTGGGAGAAATGTATTATAAATGTTATGTTATTATCACTAATAAATAAAAAAATAAAAATTTGTTATTGCCAAAATTCCTTCTGTATCAAAATTTATAGATTTACATATTTCTGTCTTTCCATACTAGCGGTCAAACTGTGCGCCGCGACGCGCTAGGAAAATGCACTGGGAAATTAACGTTGCGGGGCGCGTACGTAAATCGCCCCAACTAACTAATTAAACGCCCAAATTTACATATCGCCCACGTGGAATTATCTGCGAACTAAAATTTACGTATTTAGAGGCACGGTACACTGAAAATTATTCAATGGCTGATAGTTTCATCGGTTTGACAATTGGCGCGAGGCTAAATCGGCAAGTCTACGCGCTTCAATATAGGGTCAAACTATTAAATTTGTAAAATCGATAATAAAGTTGGTCTTTCAGTTAGAGCAGTTCTGTGGTACAAAATTATATTTCAGCACATAAATAACCCCTTGTATATAAACAGGCTGGAACACAACCATAATACTCGTTTTAACTTTAATGAAGGACTAATTGTACCTAAGCATAGAAATAAATATGGACAAAGAACGTTAAATTACATGATTCCCAGTTGTTTAAATATGTGTATTTATTTATTTATACACGCCTTGAAGACTTTTACAATATCATGTTATTAAAGATACATAACATATATAAAACAATTACAAATCTTAATGACTGTTGTATATTACAATCAAATCTAGTGAGGTTACAAGAGTGGTGCACCCTTAATGAACTGTTCCTCAATATTGAAAAGTGCCAAACAATAACTTTTGCACGAATCAAAAATAGCATTAACAACATTTTTCTAAAAAGAGAATATCAAATCAAGGACCTCGGTGTATATGTTATGTTACCTGCTGAAATTAAAAACTGTGCCCAAAACAAAAAAATTGTGAATTTACTGAAGAATACTTGGCTTACTGAAAGAACTAATTTGTATTAGCTTACAATGACATATTATTCTAAAGACTTTAAAATTGTTATTCATGTCTTAATAATTTTTCTTTTCTCTACATATCTGTAAAATTTTTAATTTTTATTTTATATAATTGTAAAAATGTAACTATTAACTCACCATAATAAGATTTTTAATGTAAAGAACCGTTAGACAAACTGCTAAAAAGTAGTTTATCGGGACTTTTTGTCTTATATTTGTTAAGTGTGTAAAATAAATAAATAAAAAATTTAACAAAAAACAGATCAATTCGATGTACTCCGATATTTGTTTTGTAGGTCTACTGGCTTCTTGAGAATTTATTAGAATATTTCTCGTTTAGACGTAACGTAAGACGAACAAATTATCCTGAGAGGTTAACGATTTTCTTCAAATACGAGTATGTAGGAAGGAATCTATGTCCGTTTTAATACCTACTTGTAAAAAGAAGTAACGACAAATATAAGATTATTCTGAAAAGAAAACATCCGGAATTCTGAGCAGGAAAATGAATAACACGTAGAGGTCGACGTGACAATGGGTCTTTAAAACAGTAATGGGTTCAGCTACAGAATGTCCAATGTCCAACACGCTTCCGACAGTAATAACACTTGGTAATTCTTAGAATAATAAGGAGGTAAGTATCGCGTTCCGTGAGACAATTGGATTACACCTGGCCCCAGGCCCCGGGCACCAGGTGAGAAGTGAGCCAGCTCGCCAGTTGAGGCGTATTGCCATCACGTTAGTATTGATTCAAGTCACGGAAAAAGCTTACGTTAAAACGACAAAACTACGTCACGTAATATTTATTACCTGTAACGGATATAATTTCACTGACTCTGTTGTTATAATTATTACAGAAATTCAGACAGGTATCAAAGATGAGTTAAATGCTTAAGATTAGGTTGCAAGTCATTTTTCACATAAAACTTAATTTTGGATTTGAGGCCAAAACACCCAACCAAATCGAATAAATATTTTTAAATCAAAAGGTATAGCAAATCGCTTGCTGAGGATTGGTTTGTACTATGTCCACAAAAACTCGTATTGAAAAATAAAAATTTAGAAGTTTCAAAAAATTATATTTTTGTTTCCTTTATTTCAAACTAATTGTTATAAACATTTTTTAAAAATACAAGGATTAATCTATCTTTAAGTAAAAGAAAAACATATTTGGTTGAATTTTGAACGAAATAACATATACTTCAATTCACAGCTTTAAAAAAACCCAAAAATACAGGAGTACAAACCAATCTTCAGCAAGCGAAATATCTAGTACAGATATTTGCTACTTTATTTTTTATTTTATTTTTACATTTACTCCACACAAGAGGTCCTGAGTAAAATAATTTCTCTCAGGGTCTATATCATCTGAGATACTGTGTGGAGGATCTTTTTGAGGAGAGGAAGGAATGGTGTAAGACCACCGTTCAGAATTGAAACGTTGCTTGAAATGACTTTAGCCGTGTTTAGTGACCAGATCTGAATAGCCAAGTACTTCCCACTTCCTCTTCATCTCCTTCCCCTCCCCTCTACCTTCAGCCTCACAACATACCCCAATTGGGGATGCCATAGTCTCACTGGCTCCAGACGGAAGCAGTTGGGACTCTTGTGCGGTATTCACATAAAAAAAAGAATGAACATTGGTCTTGAAAAGACCCATGTTGTAGGAAGGAGGAAACACAGAGGCCTGCAAATCGATCCACAGTCGAGTTTTCGAACTCAAGAACGAATCAAAGAAGCGATCAGTTATGTGACAAATGTCAACCGTGTACATATGTTAAGTTATTCATTTGTGTTTTAAGTTATAAAATATAGGCAATTGAAGAAATCAATTTTTCATGATTTTAGAGGTAGCTTGGCAATTATTTGTGAGTTAACGATAGTTAATAATAAAAAAAATTTTGCTCTGTTTATTACGGCAAAATGATGAAATATAAAATAAAAAAGCAATTTAGTTGGCGTAAATTTAAATTACAATTGGTCGATTTACGTTGGAATACAAATTTGTCGTACGTAAATTAAAATTTTTACCTAAGAAAAAACGTTTTTAACGATTGTTTATTTTTATTTTTTTATTATATTAACACAGAAGATAGAGTAAGATATGTTTTTTAATAATTATAATTAACTTTAATGGCCTATATTTTATAATTTGATACATAAATAAATAAAGTAGCAAATATCCGTACTAGTGCTATTTCTAGACAACAAAAATAATGATTCAATTTTGTTGGGTACTTTGGCGTAAATTTCAAAATTAAATTTAGTATAGAAAGAGTCACGCAGCCATTCCCCTTAATGTAGAGAAATCATTAAAAAAAACATAATATGAAAAATAAAACGTAATAAAAATAATTGATATCTATAATGAGATTAAGAATCTTGGAAATAAATTAAAAATAGTCCGTTGAAAAAAAAAACGCCATATGTTAATAGTCAAGTAGTTACTTCCAAACTGACGTCCAAAATAACTGAACAATAAACTGGGTGACGTTTTAAAATCTATTATCAGATTAGACGTGACCAAAAGAGCTTGAAAACGAAATAAAAGTTGAGACACTGATTGAAAAAAAAAGAGATAACCTGTCAAATAAATTACATTGTATGACTAAGGTTTGCTCCTGATTTATTGGTATTCAAGGGAAAAAAATAAAACTTGAAAAAAAAAATCAAAGTTTTAACGTTTATTAGCGGAAATGTCCGGCAAACGGCTACCGCGCCCTTAGCCGGCGGCACAACCCCCTTCCATTGGTAATTGAATTTTCTCTTTCAAAGTTTAGACAATTATCAAGTTTGGGTTTAATCGTGCCAGAGGGGGGACTTTAAGGCTTGTAAAAGGCTTAGCAAAAAAAACATTAACATCGTAATAGATTTTTTTAAACCCTTCAAAATGTTAAATGAATGAAATTTATTGGTAAAGAGATTTTTTGAAAAAAAAATTACATTGAACTCGTACTTGTTTGCTTCCAATATGTCATGTTTGATTACCGTTTCACTGAATTTATACAATGAAAATCAATACGTCTAGGATTTTATTCAAACCAAAATACAAATGAAATTTTATAGCGTCGGTGAAAAGAAGCGAACTTTCTCGGTGGCCCCGGCGAAACGAACAAATGAAATAAGTGAGAGATAAATAATCGTTTTAGACATCCAAAAAAAACCTAATTGCAGACAAAACAACTACATAAATCTTGGCAAAAAGTAATCTGGGAAGCCCGAAAAGAGAAGTAACCGAAAATAGACCTAAGAAACAAGGCTAAGCTTATAGTGTCACTGATGGCAAATGGGATAAGAAAGAAGATAATTATTATTAAGGCGGTACGCAACCCTAATAATTTTTGTTTGCTCAAAACTCACATATTAATCATTTCCGGCGAATTCGTAACTATAATAACTTTTTTACTCCAACCGATACCTGGGGATGTAAGTTCTTTATATTTAAAATTAATAAAAACAATACCTTGCCATTGAAATATTTTACGTACAACTTTTTTAAAACTTTATAACCAGTTTTTCAACTATAAAGTTAGCGGTAAGCACCAGATTTTATTTTTCTAGACGATGAATTAATAACTTCGGGAGGTATTCATTTAGAAACATCTTAAATATTTGTAACACATTCTTCAGTATTAATTAAAATGAACGCGGCGGAAAGATGGAATCTCCAGGCCCACTACGGCGAATTCGACCGTATGTTCGTCTAATACGCCGTGCCGCTGGCGTATATTTGTTTACACGCTTTCTTCACTTACGTCGTTAAGATTCCCACATTATTTGTCTTCTTCTTCTTCTTTTCTTTCGACAGTAGGTTCGTCCAATGGTGACCGGACAACTCGGAATGAAACCAACTCATGACCATCTCAGATAAGTCATTTAGAGTGATAAAAAAAATACATAAAAATATTGTTAAATAGGTTACGTTAGGTTAGGGTTATCGGCTAATTTAAAAAAAAATTCATAGCTTTTAATGACTTTTCAAGGAAGTGTTGAGTTGACTTTTTTCTCAGTTGGCATGGAACCCCGTCCAATACATGGGTCGCGAGTTGCAATTTGTATACACGGCTTCTTTACTTACGTCGTTAAGATTCTGAGTATATTTTAGGGTATATTGTCGTCTTAACGTTTTTTTTACCCTTGCCATTCCTTTGCTCCTTGTAGTTGTTTCCTATTACTTTCCTCTCCTATCCGGTAAAGAATTGTTAACAAAGGTGACACACGAGGCAGGGGATTATTTTCAAGAAGTAGAACACGAAAAAGCAGCAGAGCGAAAGGAGAAGAAAATGTTCGCACACTACTCACAAAGGTAGGAAACTCTTTGTTGAGCTGGTGAGCGATCCCACCTTCCTCGGGAGCCGCGTGGCGGAGTGACACGTGTCATTGTCCGACAGCCACAGACGAGAGGAGGCGAGAGTGAAAATGGGTATCGCAGTACGGAGAACTGAACAAACGAGTACAGTTGAATAAAACGTTTGAATAATATAGTGAAATTGAAGTGATAGCGACCTCACTATAGAACGCTTGCGAAGTGCTTACTTACTGATAATAACATACTTCCCCTCAATCATTTCTAAAATAATAACGGTTTGGTGGGTAGATTTGTAGTGTTCGGTTTCCAAGCCAACAGTTCTTTGTACTTAAACATTTCCGTAACATCAAAGTCATTTGAATACCAAAGTATTGAATTATAGCATTTGGCTTGAATGAATTTTTAAAATAGAGCGTCAAGTATAAAAAAAACACTCTTTTACATCATTTTCTTTAAGGGGGTATTCTAGTCTAGAAAAACTTTTTTTTTCTTAAGGCGCCGTAACCGCTCTCGAAAAGAAGAAGATGGAGAGATATGTAATTATGAATGTTGGAGAGAGCGCGCTAATATTTAAATCGATAAAATTGAAGCGAACATTACGAAAAAGCTTAATAAAACATGACTCGTTTAAAATAAAGCAAAAATCTCGTGGAACGTATCTTAAGTATCATTTAAAGAAACATTGTGAATTTTTTAACAAATATAACTTGTTAAATAATAGAAATAGACTTGTTTAAAATAATTTTCGGAGCATACTTTGCGATTTTTTTCTCTCGGGGGAATTTCATATAATTTGCGTTTCGGCGTGGAACGTATCTAGATATTATCTTAAAAAATAACATATATTTTTTTAAGAGCTTAAAAACTTCAAATGTTTAAGGGAGATACGTAAGAAATCGGTAGAAATTCGGATAGCGGCGGCTTAACGGACTGCTATCATTACAAAAGCGACTATTCGAGAGCTTGGTTGCGATTTTTCCTCATCCACCGTATTCTCTCGATATTGCATCATTCGATTTTCATATTTTTCGATCTCCAGCCGGCTATGAATCCTCCGAGGAATCTCCCGACGCTGTTCTTCACACTCGGTGTTACTACTCTGTCGCCCCAAAACCACCGAATTTCTTCATATGTAAAACTGTCGGAATGTTGGAAAAATAAATAAATTTTTAAAAAAGCAATAAAATTCTAAATATGATTCTCATATTCTCCCCAGCTTTTCGAAGATTATACGCGTATAAATCATGACATAAAAAAAGATGAAATGAATCATGGCGGAAAACGGTGTTTTGGGGAAGATTGACCCGGTTTACTTCAAACGACCCTAATACTTCCGCCCGCCATGTCCATCGTCCCAGGAAAGACGGAGAATCCGACGCCTCTCCCCTGAAACGACGTCGAAAGCACATTTCTATGATAATTTAAGCGCTTCTTGATCGAGAGCTTTCCGATTTGTAACGATAATATAAAGCTTAAAGAATTTTTACATTTATACACGTAAGCCGAAGAGCATTTGATTTAATGCGGTGGAAAACGGCAAAAATATATATTGGAAAAAATACAAGAAACGTGGGCAGTAAGTAAGTGGGTTAGTTTTTGTAACTTTCAGAAATGATAATATTCGGAAAATGATGAAATCGATAATTCGCAGACTTCCATTTAAAAACATTATCCAGGGATTTTACTTTGTAATAAAATTTTAACGGAAACTAACTGAAGTGAGGGTCCATTTTTTGTCAAAATATGAATTAGGTTGACAAGTTATATTCCGTTCAGAACTAAAAATAATCCGTTCAGAACTAAAAATTATTAGCGAGTTTAATAATTAAATTATTTATCCCTGCGTGTCCTTTCCCATTCGTTTCCATTCTCCCCCCCCCCCTCCCGGATTCGCTTTCCCCTCCCTCCTTCCCTCCCTGCTGTTAAACTATATGAAATACACACATTTTTCAAACAACTCGCGCGCCATCTATCGTAAAATTTTTAAGCAAATTTCATAAAGCCAGAGATCACCAGTATATATAGAAACCTTTGCGGGCGTGCGCACAACAACTCACCAAAGTTTCGTCGTAATCGGAGGATTAGTAAACGAAATAATTTCTCAACGCCAGAGCTCACTATTATACATTGAAAACATCGCGGGCATGCGGACATCAAATCACCAAAGTTTCATCGCAATCGGGTGAATAGTTAAGATACCGCATAAGAGATAGACAAAGAAACATTAATTTTTATATAATAAGGTAAGATTAAATTAAATTAAATTTAGACCAAAAAATGAGCATTTATTTTATTTAGTACGTACATAACACGTAGAATAAATAGCGCATTTTTGCAATCCATATTACGAGCTTTTTGTTTAAAGCTTGCTTATTTTATAAAACAGTTAAGTAGAATTATTAGCAGTATTAAAATTTCAATTAAAAAACTATTTAATTTCAGAAAAAAGTAATCATGAAGCTAAATTTTTAACAGAATTTAGTAATTAATTTAGTTAGATTTGCTGTGAATTATTTATTTATTTTGTAAAAACAAACAGTTTTATATATTTATAACACAAAGACTCCCAACAGACAAACATTCCCGAATCACGGATAACCTGGAAATATTTGCAAATCTCCCACTAGAATAGAAAAAATTGAAACCATCCCATATTACGCATAAATTTGTGCCTGTATTGGGATGAGTTAAACACCGAGTAACAATCGAAAGCCGAATGCCTATAAAAATCTAATAAATCGATTAAGACGAGTATTTGACAAACAATTACTATAACAAATTGCATCATCTAACACGAAGCATTACTCTACTGGGACGAGAAACAATGAGCCGAATGGCTGTAAAAATTTGAAAAAAAGACGAAGACACGAGTATTTGGCAAACAACAAATTGGAATCATCAAACACAAAGCGTTGCTGCACTGGGACGAGTTAAACACCGAGTAACAATCCGGTATACCGGAATACCGGTAAAAATCTGATAAATTGACGAAGACGAGTATTAGGCAAACAATAAATTGATATCATCAAACACAAAGCATTTCTGTACTGGGACGAGTTAAACACCGAGTAACAATCGAAAGCCGAACTCCTGTAAAAGTCTAATACATTGGCGAAGCCGATTATTAGGCAAACAATAAATTGATATCATCAAATACAAAGCATTGCTGTACTGGGACGAGTTAAACACCGAGTAACAATCGAAAGCCTAACAACTCCTGTAAAAGTCTAATACATTGGCGAAGACGATTATTAGGCAAACAATAAATTGATATCATCAAACAAAGCATTGCTGTACTGGGACGAGTTAAACACAACAATCGAAAAAATCTAATAAATTGAAGAAGATGAGTATTTGACAAACAACAAATTGTTTCATCAAACACAAAGCGTTGCTGTACTAGGACGAGTTAAACACCGAGTAACAATCGAAAGCCGAACTCCTGTAAAAGTCTAATACATTGGCGAAGCCGATTATTAGGCAAACAATAAATTGATATCATCAAACACAAAGCATTGCTGTACTGGGACGAGTTAAACACCGAGTAACAATCGAAAGCCTAACAACTCCTGTAAAAGTCTAATACATTGGCGAAGACGATTATTAGGCAAACAATAAATTGATATCATCAAACAAAGCATTGCTGTACTGGGACGAGTTAAACACAACAATCGAAAAAATCTAATAAATTGAAGAAGATGAGTATTTGACAAACAACAAATTGTTTCATCAAACACAAAGCGTTGCTGTACTGGGACGAGTTAAACACCGAGTAACAATCCGGTATACCGGAATACCGGTAAAAATCTGATAAATTGACGAAGACGAGTATTAGGCAAACAATAAATTGATATCATCAAACACAAAGCATTTCTGTACTGGGACGAGTTAAACACCGAGTAACAATCGAAAGCCGAACTCCTGTAAAAGTCTAATACATTGGCGAAGCCGATTATTAGGCAAACAATAAATTGATATCATCAAATACAAAGCATTGCTGTACTGGGACGAGTTAAACACCGAGTAACAATCGAAAGCCTAACAACTCCTGTAAAAGTCTAATACATTGGCGAAGACGATTATTAGGCAAACAATAAATTGATATCATCAAACAAAGCATTGCTGTACTGGGACGAGTTAAACACAACAATCGAAAAAATCTAATAAATTGAAGAAGATGAGTATTTGACAAACAACAAATTGTTTCATCAAACACAAAGCGTTGCTGTACTAGGACGAGTTAAACACCGAGTAACAATCGAAAGCCGAACTCCTGTAAAAGTCTAATACATTGGCGAAGCCGATTATTAGGCAAACAATAAATTGATATCATCAAACACAAAGCATTGCTGTACTGGGACGAGTTAAACACCGAGTAACAATCGAAAGCCTAACAACTCCTGTAAAAGTCTAATACATTGGCGAAGACGATTATTAGGCAAACAATAAATTGATATCATCAAACAAAGCATTGCTGTACTGGGACGAGTTAAACACAACAATCGAAAAAATCTAATAAATTGAAGAAGATGAGTATTTGACAAACAACAAATTGTTTCATCAAACACAAAGCGTTGCTGTACTGGGACGAGTTAAACACCGAGTAACAATCCGGTATACCGGAATACCGGTAAAAATCTGATAAATTGACGAAGACGAGTATTAGGCAAACAATAAATTGATATCATCAAACACAAAGCATTTCTGTACTGGGACGAGTTAAACACCGAGTAACAATCGAAAGCCGAACTCCTGTAAAAGTCTAATACATTGGCGAAGCCGATTATTAGGCAAACAATAAATTGATATCATCAAATACAAAGCATTGCTGTACTGGGACGAGTTAAACACCGAGTAACAATCGAAAGCCTAACAACTCCTGTAAAAGTCTAATACATTGGCGAAGACGATTATTAGGCAAACAATAAATTGATATCATCAAACAAAGCATTGCTGTACTGGGACGAGTTAAACACAACAATCGAAAAAATCTAATAAATTGAAGAAGATGAGTATTTGACAAACAACAAATTGTTTCATCAAACACAAAGCGTTGCTGTACTAGGACGAGTTAAACACCGAGTAACAATCGAAAGCCGAACTCCTGTAAAAGTCTAATACATTGGCGAAGCCGATTATTAGGCAAACAATAAATTGATATCATCAAACACAAAGCATTGCTGTACTGGGACGAGTTAAACACCGAGTAACAATCGAAAGCCGAACTCCTGTAAAAATCTAATAAATTGACGAAGACGAGTATTTGGCAAACAATAAATTGGTATCATCAAACAAAGCATTGCGCTCCAGGAAGCACAATACAACCGATGCAAGAAAAACAATGCTTGTAATGTGTAGGTACTGTTGTACCTCTGGAGAATCACGAACAATGGAGGTTGGCTGGTTCGCCTTTTGTGACAGGGTTTAATGAGGCGCACGGTTCAAATGTCATCTTCGGAGGCAGCCATCAAATGTCACGGATCCAGAGGCATCGCAGGTATGCCATCGATTATATTATAACTGTGCAGGTAAGGGATACTGCCTTACGATAAAACATATAATTTATAAACGCAAAACCAAAGAAGACACAGGTTGTCTAACTCTGTAAAACAATTTTAAAAAAAGCACTAAGATAAGACAAGGGCTGACAGGAATAAATGTCTGAGTAAAACCTTGTCAAACTGTAGAACTGGAAACTTCCTAAGAGATGGAGGATGCTGTGGAGACCCCAGGGCATATGAAGGAGAATAATACAATTCCATTCCCAATTTTATTTAACTAAATTCGGACACACCCGTCTTCAGGCATTAGAATATTTATTTGTAAATAGATTTTTTTTAACATATTTGTAAAAAGCATTAACTTTGTAGCTCGCCATAATTTACAATAAACAAAACACATAAATTTGTTTTAGACCACTTTTATTTTATTAACACTACCGGTTTCGGAAGCACCCTTCCTTCGTCAGGAGAATATTAAAACTAACCTTATGATACAAAATATTGACAGATATATACATTTTAGGTGTTTTAGTGGGAGGTAAGCAAAGGGGTAGGGGTAATTTAGGGATTTCCAGGAATAACAAAGCGGTTTATTGGAAAAATATTTAGATTTTTAAATTAATTAAAAATAGTAAATTTATTTGTACAACTTTCTATGACAATGTAACCACATACTTGTACCTACTTATATCTTTCATACTTTTTTCATGTGTACTTTTTACCTTGCATTAATTTAGCTTTGTTCTGTAAAACATCCAAAAGGGCGTAATAAATGTTTACTAATTACAAACTTGCTTTGCATAAAATGCAAACGATTCATGTTTATATTTATAATAATATCAAAAAAGTAACTACACATTGCTCTTCCTTGTACCTTATTGATTTCAGAGTATTGAGTAGCGTAATAAGTGTATAGGTATACACTTATTACGCTACTCCTGTAAAACTTAGCTATAATAATAAATAACTTGTAAAAGCCTTCAATAGGTTAATAAATAATTAAATATAATTCTCTTTATTTCAGAATAAATTCTCAACATTTACAACGCTTTATCTAAAAGTAAAATTTCTGCGAGATTCTCTTGTGCAAGTGGCCTTAATGAAACAATTTCACAAGAGATCAATGATGCACACGTTCTCCAGTTAGATGTTCCTAGTTCGGTGCTAGGTTAGGCGGTGAGGAATCGGGGCTAGGAGCGTTGCGAATCACGACTGTTGGTGTTCAGTAACGCCCTTTTTGTTTCGTTATTTTTAGCCTCGCCTGCTAAACAAGTGCTGCGAGTGGGTCGCAAATGGAACGAAATTCTCAATAAATTAGAAACATCAGATAACATGCAATGCAAAGAGATTGACAGATTGGAAACCCGAAAAATAAAATTACTAGAATGAAAACTGATAAATGTGGAAAAAACTTCAATACCTGAAAAAAAAACCACATCAAAAAATGATTGTATTGGCTTGGTGCACGAAACGTCGGCGGAACTTTGTCCACAGAGGTTGTAATATTTTCGTAATGGGTCGAATTCTCAAACTACAAAAATTACAAAACTTATGTATAAATATGCCCATGATTATGTTTAAGTATGTTGTGTGCCTTTGCGAGTGTGTATACCTATAAGTATGTTGCCTGTGTTATATCTATCTGTCGATGTATTTTATGTCTATGTTTTGTAGGTACTTAAAATGTTATTATTCTATATCTATTTTTTACATTGGCTTCTAGTTATATGCGTGCTTTAATGTTATATTAATATAGTTAGATTGACCTGCTGTAAAAATGCTTTGGCAGTTTATTGGGCGCTTATAAAGAAGAATAAAAAAAATAAAGAATCTCTCTGTTCGTGAGAATATTTAAACAATATGTTTTTTATCAAATGAATTTTGATCGATTTTGGGGGCAGACAAAAACATTTTATTCACATAAAAGTATTGTAATTATTACCACTGTTTCCTAACAATTCAAGAACTCAATACAAGTATATTCTTCTATCTTGAGTCATTAAGTACCTCCAAAGAATCTTCCAATGT
The DNA here is from genome assembly GCA_936435175.1 of Glyphotaelius pellucidus. Lineage (NCBI taxonomy): Eukaryota > Metazoa > Arthropoda > Insecta > Trichoptera > Limnephilidae > Glyphotaelius > Glyphotaelius pellucidus. The sequence goes on along the minus strand of OW386539.1, from coordinate 5,642,431 downwards.
AATCCCAAAGTAAATTAGTCCAAACCATTAACTCGATACTGTGTGTTCCAGGGCGTTCGCGCCATTCCCCTTTCACTTAGAGGTGTGGGTTCTGATCGAAAGAATCCAGTCCAATTTTACTCAGAATCAGTACGCAGCAGTTAGTAATTCCGAAATACAATAAAATCTCTTCTAAAAACTCCTCCCCCCAGACAGAAAAAGCCTTCGGAATCCTTTTGAATTGAACCAAGGACGATAAAACAGCAGTTAAGTGACTCAATCACAAATAAAAGCCTGGTAACAGTTGAATCAAAACCAGGTCATTGTTCGACAAAGGTTGTGCAGATTTTCCCTGAGGAAAATAATTTCCTTCAGAGCCTATGTCATCGTAGGGGATCCTATTTATGGGGTCTTGTTAAAGAAAATGAGGAAAGTTCTGTACATAAATACCTTTTTCCTTCTCAGACCTTCCTTTATTTAAAAAGACCCTACACACAGCATCCCCTTAGATGACACAGGCCTTCAGAGAAATTATTTTCCTCAGGCCATCCTGTCTGCAGCTAATGTAAAAAAATCAGATTGTGCAATTCACAAGCGGTAGAAGTGAAACCTTCAGAAAACTAAAGTAGACAAGAGTGGGAAGGCATCGCACAAACAGGAGACCGATTATACTATCTGATTCTCTCGCAGGCTAAATCCTGTAGATTTTTTTCTTTATTCATTTACATGTAGAATGTACATAGATGTATGTGTTTGTTTCTTTATGGTGCTTTTTCGTTTCATCGAGTTTCAAATCACAGCGGTGCTGAAACAAGAAGTTTTCACTTTAAAAAAAAATCTGCATAGAAGCTAAAATAAAATAAGTAGCAAATTGAGGGTGAACCAGTATAACGTTTCAACATGGAAATAAAAATCACGTTTTTCGGTAGAAGCCTTCAAAGCTCGTCACTACCTTTGTCAAATAAACCGTGTCCAAATCAGAACGTGGTATATTCCGAAAAGGATCGATGCAAATTGGATTCCCTTTGAAGTGTTACCGGTGTCAAACGGCGAACGTGATCAAAGTGAAAGACGGAACGATGGCGATGTGCTGAACACGTGACGACATTACAAGGAAAAAAACAAAAAGGTTTTTCGTACTAGAATGATATGTGATATGGCACCCGAAATTCGTTTGGAGCTACTAGGTTCTACGTTTATATTAAATGCATAACGAAAGAGCGACAATACGATGCATTCATAGCATAATGGTAAAAGTGTCTTTGAATTGATGATTGATTTAGGAAGGTCGTGAATTCGATTAGCATAGAAAAGTAAAAACACAATGATATGGATTTGATTTAATTGTACTTCTTACCAGAAGAGCTATTCTCTATCTTTTATGAGATCGATATAGATCTCAGGCGAGATCTCCTGTCAGATTTGTGTAATTTTCTACGGCTGTTATTTGCATTTTAAATGGGCCGATGTCAGAATTCAGCTGTGCTGTGAGCTGTCACGTATTTTAGTTCAGGTCGTTTTATACACGAATTCCTGCAAGTATGCATGATTATTTATTTATTTAAGTATCGTAGAAAATCAAACAAATCTGACAGGAGATCTCGCCTGAGATCTATCTCGATCTCACAAAAGATAGAGAATAGAGCTCTATTAAGAGCTCTTCAATGTATATCTGTAGTGTATGTATGAATATATATATAGTTTCAATGTCTCTTAATAGATGTCGTTAGTACAGGAAGTCGTATGTTGTTTTAATGTGTCTCAACAGAGGTCAGTGGTTGTACTTATGAGAGAGACAACTGTCGCCCGTTCGGGTCTAATACCCGAACGGTTATGAAGTTAACCGATCATATCACAAGTGACCATTTTCCCTGTTCCAGATTTTCACAGCGCATCAGTTAGAACGGACGTTAAGTCCAGTTAGATCATCATTGTAAATAAGTCGATAATAATTAAGACTCGTAATCTAAACGAACCGAAGCATTATTGAAAGTCCCTTATCAGAGTTGCATTGTAAATTAGAGGATATAACAGTACACCCAATGTGGCTAATATTTAGAGAAATATTTTTTCTCCATCTGTTGTAATAAAAAAAATATAATGAACACATACAAAATTATTCTTGAGATTTACAATATTTTCCAGCTAAATATGCGTTCTTCACAATGACAATAAAAAAGACAGTAGGTACTATATGACTATTGAAAATCGGAATTATGACATTTGACATGGAATATTGCGACGCACTTTTCCATTGATAAAATAAACATACCTACTTGTAAGTGACGAAATTATAAGTAAGATAAGAATAATATAAAGATACATTAATTCTTTTTCAAGAATAAAATATTTTTAGTAATAGTATTTTAAGGTTTAAAATGTCATAAAATCAAGGCAAGTGCGGTGAGCTACTAGGAAATCCACGGTGGATTTCTTGGCACACTAGGGGTTAAGAACCAAGAAGAGAAAAAAAATTAATATTATAGAGATACGTCTGACCCATAATACAGTCTTATGAACATGGTGGGATCCCTCCGATGATCTCTGCTTCATATTATGGGGCTGGTATGCATTTATACCAGCGAGCGTTTGCAGTATATACATAATATGTTATGTTAAATATCCTGGCCACTACTGATCCGATATCAGAGAAACCGTTTTTCTGATTTTTTTTAAACTAGTTCTTTATTCATGTTTACAAATGTTATGCAGAGATAATGCTCCATGGGGAGATAATAATATGTAGATTAAAGTACTAAGACTAAGAGAGAGAGAGACCTACCTAACGTGGTCTACTTACTTATCTTGGAAACCTACTTCTAACTGATTGTAAGAATAATAACAGAATAAACTAACAATTAAACAACAAGCAACCGTGTAAGGTGCAAATTAATGTATATAGTAATGATTAACCCATTGTTAGCACGGAAAGCTTTCAGGTCACATTATATCCCAAGAACAGAGTATTATTATTATTTTATTGCGCAGCGAAAATCCTTCGGAAAATACTATTTCCCATACAGCAGTCGACTATACATTTTCCAGAGGTCGCATGCAACTGAACCATTGTACAAAGCGCACATAAATAACGGAACGAAGCTTGTGCGAATTTTAAATGCCTGCAGAATAATTCAAAGTTTTTGCAAATCTCACGCAAATTATTACGATAACGTTATGACTATGCCAAAAAGTTAAACCTCATAACCGATGCTTTAATCACTGTTCGTGAATGAATGTGAAAATAACGCGGGACAATCGACTCACGGTGGCGAGTAATCGAGTAATAAAATTGGCAATTTTATATATTTTTTAAATGCCGCAGATCCGAACGGATAATAACGTGATAAAAAAATTGGAGACAATTAAAGATTATCAGAATGATATAAAAACAGCCTTCAATATTTTGGCGTTGAGATAATTAACCTCTCCACGAGTATGGACGAAACGGTTCGGCGAACCGCTGCCGATCACCAAACGTAGCGAACCACTTGGGGTGACCTATGGCAGAGATGTTGGTTATCCAATAAAGGTTCCCGGGGCGGCGGTACCCATTCCCGCCTCCCAAATTGAAATATTAGAAAAAATAAAAAAAGAGTATAACAGATAATTGTGTCATTTGAATGAGAAATGACACCAAAGATACAATTACATACAAAAATCTATAGTACAAATAGAATTAATATTGCTTGAAAAGATTTGATAATATAGCCCTCTTGTACCTACCTTCCGTACAGTTAAATAGATCTGCCACATCTGCATATCTATTACTCACTTCATGTAACCTAGGTACAAGCGAGTGTTTCGTATACTCAGTCCTGTTATTGTAGCATTTAAACAGGATTTTAGAACGAGTGGCTCTCGTCGGAACATGAAATTCAATGAGGTTCGTTAAATCAGGACTGTCTATTCTACCATTTACAATTATAAAGCGGCATTAATTTTTGTTTTATTTTTGAGGATGAAAGTATTAATTTTTGTTCTACTTTTGAGGATGATATTAAATAATTTTTGAGGATGAAACATAATTTCAAACAACGACTCCAATGTTATTTCAAGTAACTGTTTGTAATATATATTGTCTTTATCCTATGTCATAAGCTGTTTTGTCTCTTGCCATTTTATTACTTATCGACCATTAATCGTAGTCGTAAATACTTGGTCCGACTAATAAGTCCAATAAATGTTTGTCACATTTCAGTCGTGTTAGATTCATTACGCCGTAATATAACGGTAACGACTAAAGATAGGGACTCAAGGGTGTCGGATAGAGCTGTAATGACCATAATTATTACAGTGCCATACCCAAAGCCTTTGCAAATGTGAAGTCTAGCTTAATTGTATATCCGACACCCGTTATATAATAAACTTGTTAACTTGCGGGTAGTGTACTGATGCTTTATGATCTAATCACAGGAAGATGGAGCATTGCATCTACGTCACACCACAGTTCCGCTAATTGCATTGGTGTAGCAAACTATGTTGAATGTGCTAGGACTGCTAGCAGGCAGATTGTTTGAGGGGAGCCACGCTGTTGACGTGAATGAAACAAGGGCAAGGTCGAATGAATTATCGATCGTCATGGGCAAACAAAATAATTAGGATACCACGGTAAAGAGACATTAAAGTAGAATACTTTTAGCACTAGGTCAGTTAGTATACATAAATTTTATATTGATTTGTATAGTATTAATTTATATTGATTTGGCAGTTAACTAGGTTGTTGACCATACACACGGAAAACAATCAGAAACTGTCCTAATTCCAGAGACAAATAAAGTTAAAAGGTTGTCATCACAACAACAAAAAGGCATTAGGTTAGTCTTGGGTAACTGGCCAAAATTTCAATAACTTAACCAGCTAGTTATTAGCATCTAAATAACTGGTTATAAAACGTTATTTAGTGATGAGTAGTTATCATAGTTATGCAGTTTTTGCGGTTATTGTTTTTCAGTGGGGATCGGGTTGGTTTTTGATCCACAAAACGGCATAGCATGATTGGAGATTTCACGGCCAAAAGGATTATGTTGCGCTACCTCCTTCTTTAGCCAACGTTTCGGAAAGCGTCACAGTGTCAGGGCATCATTATATATACATCTGCCCTTAAGATGGAACACTGTAACGTTATCCGAAAGGTTTCCCAAATAAGGAGAGCGCAACACGACATAATACCCCAAAAATAAATAATACTTGTCTAGTTTCGCCTCACTAAACAAAAAAGAATGATATACATGCAGCCCAAATTATTTTTTTATTGTTTTTCATTTACTCACAAATAATTGCCCAAGTTGCCTCTAAAATCATGAAACACTAAAATCTTTAATGGCATCTATCTTAAAATTTAAAGCAAAAATAAATAAAAGTAGCTTACATCCGTACTAGATATTTGATTTGACCTTTTGATTACAAAAATAATATTTCAGTTTGGTTGGAAATTTTGATCTCAAATCCAAATTTAAGATTTGTATGAAACCCTTAAAATACTCTTAAAGCGCCGTCCCTTTTTCCGCCGACTTACGTGATATAAATTGCAAATGGCTAGTAGTCTAATTCTAGTAACTAGTCAAATATTCATAACCACCAAAAACCACCACAACCATGATAACCCAATAACCAAATAATCGATTTGTCGCTAGCGTAAGTTGCCGATATTTCCAAATAACCATTGTATGGTATGTTATATACTGCCAAGACTACATTTAGTCTCTTTGCGTGGCGCATGGGTGGTGACTGTCATGAGGTTCTCTCATAAATTTAAATATTGCTGAAAAAGTAGGGTATATTTAAAAAAAAAAGGTAATTTATCAACACCACGAAAAAAAGGAAATAGCATAGGTGGAAAAGCACGAGGGACGCAACGTGTCGCATGAGGTCACACTTCGGGCGTTAAGCCCTGCAGCCTAATAACTAATATCTTCGGCGATAATAGAATTTCAGGAAACACATAAGGCGCTGAGTCCAGTGATATTTTAGTTATTTTCAGAATTCAATATTGTCAAAATATTATGTTATTATAAATAATAACGATAACTCATGGCCGTGAACAGATTGGTACGACTACATGAAAGCATTTCTAGCAAATACCACCATTGCAGAGCGGTAAGATCATTGACTCTATTCCCGGGCATGTTCACTATTAATATTTAAAATAAGTAAAAAAAAAACAGTAAACACTCCCGTAAGAGTGGAAACATTCTAGTAACGCCCCGGTAAGAGTTCAAAATTCAGAATGGAAAAGCTTTAGCTATGGTAAACAGACCTGGGACCGTATGTTTCAACGGTTGCTAGAGTAAAAGCATGAGTGAAAGAAATTGCTACAGTTAAATATCACAAAAATGCGTTTTTCAATCAATTTAACCGCCTGTTCGTCATTTTGACATATTTGACAGTTCTGGTGGAGGTAAGGTACAAAATCGCGTGCTTCAGCGTTGATTATTCATGTCGAATTTTATAGAAGATGATGACAGTGATAATAAATTCTATGTCTTGCAGCGAAAACCAAAAACATTTCGACTCCGCCTTAAGGCCCGGCTCAAAAAGAAGAAGATGGACAGATATGTAAATAAGAATGTTAGAAAGAGCGCGCTAATATTAAAATCGATAATATTTAAGCGAAAATTGTGTAAATGTTTTGAAACACGACTCGTTTAAAATAGAGCAAAAATCTCATGAGGTTGTCTAAAACAGCATTTAAAAAACACTGTGAATTTTTTCATATATATAACTTGTAAAATAACTGAAACAAACGTGTTTATATTTTTTCTATCGGGGGAATTTCATATAATTTGCATTTCGGCGTGGGGAATGTATAGATATTATCTTCAAGAATAACATATATTTTTTTGAGAGCTTTAAAACTTAAATTGTTTAAAGTACATATGTAATAAAACGGTAGAAATATTAACAATATTAGGAAATCCCGTGTATATTGCATGTCGGAAGATCTCGTAAAATTTGTGACACATTAAACTCAATGAGATATTAAACTACTGGAAAGTAAATAATATTTTTTTTTCGTGTAATATTGTATGTATATATTTTAATAGGACATTATGTTTAAATATTCACACAAATATTTTTATAAGAACAAAGCTGTCAGATCCTGCGGAAGAAAATTCAGTCGGATATTTTGACAGTAGTTGTTCTGGTTTTCAAATTTAATTTATGGTGTGGCCGCGCCAAAAAATAATGCGGTTCGCCTTTTCACATAATTTTGAGGAATATTCTGCTCTTTGGACTGGCCACACTAACCAGTGCCTTAGCAAAAGTAAACTGCGTGGTTCTATTTAACATCCTTGTTACTTTAACTGGCCGTTAAAATTAAAATTTAATTAATGATTTAGCTTTCTGTTTGAACATACGGCCCCTGATTCTTCCTAAATGCTTCCCCTTTTCATTTAAAAATAAATTTATACATATATCGAGGGTGCAATGATTTCAGCGCATTGAACAGTGGAGTTATCGTGAGGCATGAACATAAAAAAAGCATTTTTTTAAATCAGTAATTAAAGCATTCATGTTCACTCTTACAAACCTACTTAGTAATTTCTTACGAAACCGTTTTGTCAACAATCTGTAGACGTTTAATGGGATAAAGTGCATAATATTAGAATAGATATTACATCGTAGACAAAAGGTTGCGTGTTGATAGAGGTATTCAATCGTGTCCTCACCACGTAACAATGGAAGTACGAGTATAAGTGAAATAAGCTTAGAAAACTCGTATCCGCTTAAAGTTACGCTAGTTAATTGCTATTGTGAATTTAACTCAGCCGGAGGTATGGTGAAACGCGTTTGATTTTTATCCAACGCTTAATTTAAATGGTGCTAGAACTAAGCGGTTTATTTGCGGTTTACCCACAGCATGAAATCAGAATGGAAATCAGTACGAAAAAAATAATACCTTCATAATTGTGAATACTTTTAAATCCATAAAAAACTTCTTAAAATAATTGTTTGACACGAATCACAAGTTCACGAGATAACAAAATAATATTATTTAAAAACAAACCCGTAAAAATTTTTTTTTTAAGGTGAAAACTTCTTTAGGACCGTTCTGATTTGAAACCCGATAAAAAGACAAACACGTACATCTATAGGATTTAGAAAGCGAGAGAATGAGATAGTATAATCGGTCTCCTCTTTGTTCGGTGATTCGTAGCTTCCCCACTCTTGTCTTCTTTAGTTTACTGAAGGTTTCGCGTCTACCGCGAGTGAATCGCACCCTCTGTTTATTTTTAAATTTTATTGTAAGACATCTATTTTCAAATGTTTTGTAAACCTTATAATGTTTCGATGGTTTTAAACAATCTCTAATGCACAGACAGAAACGCTGAGCCTATTCTACAGGAATTTTAATGGAGCCGGCTCTAAAGAGCTACAGCATTGATCCCCGGCGCACCAGTGCATATATGCATTATACCGACGCACACGAGAGCGTAACACCCTTTTACAGTTGATGTTGGCTTCATAAGAACGGGTCGTTTCTTCGACTCGGTTTTTTGTTAAGTCGGCTAGTATGTGGAACGAGCTATCGGCATCTGTTTTTCCTCCTTCGGACCTCTTCAAGAGCCGCATTAATAAATCCCTTCATACATCCCCTACCTCAATCCGCCTCACAACGCTGCTCAACCCTGGTGAGAGACATAGCTCCCCTGTATTCACAGTGTACGGGGGCGCTCTTGGGATATGTCACATTAAAAAAAAATGATGTTCTACATTTTGATCGTTATTATGATAATTATCTCTTATTAAGACAGCAATCTTTTAGTTATGTTGTATTAGGTCCTAATACTACTGTGAACATAAAAATCGTGTTTTTCTTTAACGTTTGTTTACTTAATTTACTTTTCCCCTTATATTTTTGACTTCTCTTTTTAAAATTTTGACACGAACCGCAAAACAAAGTGTGATTTCTGAGATCTGTGTATTTCTTTCATCTAAATTAAAATAAAAATAGGAAGAAACGTCACAATAACGTCCTGCGAAAAGAAAGCATAACACAAAGGAAATTCTACTGGTTTGAGATACGGAGGAGTGGAAGACGAATAGAGGCGCCCCTGGGGACTACAGACGGTTCTGGAATACAAAGATGACGGGATTCTTTCATTCCATCTTTTTACCTAAGTTTTACCTTTACCGAATAAATTGAAGATAGGAAAAAGTTTCTGCCCGCTTTGATAACATGAAAAATAAGCTTTAGATTCCGCTAAATATAAAGTCCAAGCCAGAGCTTAAAAATTGTTTATTTTTTTATATGGACAAAATTAATTAGCAAAAACAACACAGTATTAATAATAACGCAAAATAACTGAAAATATTTCAAATACGCACAAGTTTTATTTTGCCTTGCTACGTGGATATAAGTTGCTAGCAAGGTTGTTCATTTTAAGGAACCAATTGCTCGTGAAAATGCCAAATGAATTTGCTGTAAAAAAATTGTTTTTGAAGTGAAAACTCCTCTAGTTGTGATTTAAAACTCGATGAAACGGAAACGAGCGACACTAAAGCAAATACATACATCTATAGTACTGTTGTACCGCCTATCATAAAATTTTGCGGTAAAAATTACGATCATTACATATTATATTAAAGAACATATCATAGTTCCTAATTATGTCCTCTGCTTGCGAACTGTGCCTGATTTTTTCTAAATAAACAATAACAGTGTTAATCTCTAGTGACCTCCCAGGTAAGTATGGTCCTGTATATATTTTCTGCCTACTACAGTACATTTTTACACCAGCATCGCGTTCATTGGTCAAATCATTGTACATATAGTTTTGTATCGGTGATCGATGAAGCAGTGGATGCAATTTTTAGCCATAAGTTGTTGTAGTGGTTTGTCTAGTTTGTAGTTAGAAGTAAGATTGTAGAATTGTATTATGTACAGGACACTTGAGGTGATTTTTCACAAAAACGCCGCTACACAAGTCATCCAAATTTTATTATTATTAGTTATAGGATTTAGCCTGCGAAGGAATGAGATAGACTAATCGGTGTCCTCTTTGTGCGGTGCTTCGTAGCCTATCGGCCTTCTCTTTGTGCGGTGCTTAGTAGAATAAAATGTAAAATAATTTTAAATTGGTAAAAATATAACAATAATAATGGTATTTATTCCAGGACTTTAAATTAACCCTACAATTATCGTACTCCTGATACTCTGCATTCGTCTCATTCAACTTAAGTTTAATTTTCTGAAGGTTTCACTTCTACCGCGTGTGAACTGTGTAAATATATTAAAAAAATATATATACTAAGTTTTAACTAAAAATGTCATTAATAGGTAACTATGTATAGTTTTAAGTGAAATTATTTAATAGTTTTCCAGGCTCCTTGCTACCAAATAAGCCGTTCAACCACTTAGTTATTATTGGACTGATGTATGGCATTGTGCTTGTTTTAATGTTTAATTCTGGGGGAATTTAATTTTATAATTTCGTCCCTGGGACCACGAGATCCTTTCTGGTGTGACTTCTTGTAATATATTTATGACCAATTTCGTAAAGATTTTCTAGATTTTGTGTACGTGGATAATAACCCTTTTTATGTAGATTTGACGAGTATCAAGTACATTTAATTTTTGTAGAGCTCATTGCTAGAGATCGTCTAAAGCTCATCCATTTCTACGAGTACATATACAATGAGGTCCACCATTCCGAAACTCGTCGTAACATAGCGGTTGAGGGTTGCTTTTCTAAACAATAAATCTTGTCTTAAAATCTGTTGTATAAGAAATGCAATTCACTTTTGTGACAATCTCAGAGGTCCAGCCAAATGCATTATTCAACGAGGACCCAAAGAGAAAAGTTAGTGTCTACTGCCTCCTACGCGAAGCCCCAAAAGTTAAGCAAGCTTTAGAATCTTTAGTAAACAAAGCTTTCAAAGTAGGTCGGGCGACTTCTTATCCCGATACATAAAATCACTAAACAATGATTATTACTGTAACTAAGTCGCTCGTTAGAATTAAGGAGGTTTTGCTCGCCAAGAACTAGCAGTATTCAAACCTTATTAAAGCTTTTGACTAACGGTTAGGAACTAGTGATGTGCTTGCATAATCGAGGTATGAATTTGAAAAACTATGTATTCGATTCGAATAATCGATACAAAATAATTTTAATGGCTGATAGTTTGGGGTGTTCAATCTCTGTAACAATTGATTGAGGGCCTCGTTTCAAATGTTGATCAAACTATGCTTAACTGTCAAGCACAAAAAGTAATAAATTGTCAAACATGAGGGCTGTAGATGAATTAGTACAACGAAATACAATCTAATTTCTAATCAGCAAATGCAGGTATCAAAACGTCATCAGATACTATACGACCGAGATTTTCTTTGGTACACAAAAAGAACACAATTTAAATTACAACATCGGCGTCATTGTTTTTGATACAGAAAATTGCTCCCGTCGTCGTTTTCGATTTTCAAATCGACGTCATCCAAAAATATACGAGTATTCACATTCATATTTTTTTTTAAAGAAAGACAAACATTCCCTGGTTACGAATAGCCTGGCGATTATTTGAAAATCTCCAACTGCCACCATAGTAAGAAGAAATGTTGCTTGTTTTGGAGAACTTAGCCGGCCGAGGAATTGAACTCACAACGCCTGGGTGGAACCCAGACGCGATGCCAACTCAGCCACTGATCGGTCCATTCATATTCCGAAACATCAATCGATTATTCAAACGTTCTGAAATTTGATATTTCGATTATTACATCACTTCGTAGCGCTTATTAAACTGTTCGAGTTCCGAGAAGCGGCTCTTTATGCAAATTTAATCCACGCCAAGGATTATAACAAGTTTTGAAGGGTGCTGAGCTGGAAGGCCTACGGGCTGTATGCCTACACGGAGTTAGATATAGGCCTTTTAGAAACAGTCCCTGAAATCCTTTGAAAGGCAAAACTTTTCAGATATGAGAAAATCAACTTCATTAATATTGAGTTTGTGAGGAAATTTTGGAACAACAAAGGCTAGATAATTAAGATTGTCTAGAATATTAGTCTACAGTTGCGCTTAGATGGGAATAATTTAATTGGATATCTAGAAAATAGCCGAAAATCGGTAGATAAATGCGAAAACATTTATAACTTTAATTTACTCATACTATTAATGAATATCACACTCAGTCTATTAATGAAGGTCGTGCAATGAACAATAAATTGACCTATCAGCAATTTGATATCGATTTCATTAAGAAATCTGGGCAGTGACCACCACCCGGTACTCCCTCGTTGTGCATAATTTAGATTCTCTTGTACATGATTTTGCAGTATATATCACCAGTATCCCTTAAGGCGATACGAACAATTCTTATCAACAAAAACATCAGAAGACAAGGGGTACGTCTGTCCTTTACAATATCCCAATCTTTACCAACTCCCACATAGTTGTGTCAACTTAAAACGTATTTAAAATTGTCGATTACAGTCCACAAATTGATTTTCAGAAAATATATAAGCCATCCTACAAATAATTCGACACTCCTCACATATCAACACTAAACCAGCCTTTAATTCCGATATACACCAGCAAAAAACACGATCACAAAATCAAATACACCTATCATCATCTACTCACACGACTATATTTGGAATTAACTCCTTACAATACGTCACACACACGTAATACAACGCATTACCCAATGACCTAAAACTTCCAGCATCAAACAAAAAACATTGACAAAGGCTCTAAAAGGATATTTTCTCAGCAACTTTATTAACCGGTGACGAATTTAACTGTCTTTCTTTGTAATTCTTGTATATTCTTCAACTAACTGTATCAAGCGTGTCTAGTCCGTTTTAAAATCTATGTAGGTACTGTTCAATGAACTCCCCTTTAAATTCGTGTTCTTGTGTAAAAATAATTTTCTTTTGGTTGTATAATGTTGTCCTTCCGGAAATGTGTTTTATTAAGGGGGGGGGGGGTAGGGTTTTAAAACTCATTTTTCAAATTATTTTTTTTCTAAATGTACAATATGTCGAGAGTATTGTGCTAAAATTTCAAATAAATCAGAGCAAAACTAACGAAGTTACAGCATTTCAAGCGACCGTCCCTCTTGCTCTATTCAAGTGTATTTCGAGTATAACAAAACTTTAAATTGATTTTCTGGCAAATAATGTTTTTTAGTCCGTGAACATCATAACTCAAAATCTACTTGACCGATCTTTTTGAAATTTTGCACACTATTTTCACACATAAATCAATAGGTAGTGACGGAGAGTTTTTTTTTTTTTTACTATTTTTTCCATTTTATAATAACAAATTCACGGAAAATTTTAGCAAAAATCGCATTTTGACTTCAACATGCTGCAAAAAAAAAAAATTTAAAAAAAAAAACGCTTCGTCACTACCTGGAAAAACATATCACCCTTTAAACCCATTTCAATTTTTTTGTTTCAAATGATTCGTTAACGAGTTATGATGTTCACCGCGAAACAATATTTTTAATCAAAAAATTTTTCAAAGATACTTCAGATGTCATACTATAAAGTGTATTTAAAAGAAATAAGCCAACATTATTCATATCTCAAAAAAAAAATCATGAAAATATGCCTTTTTTTCGCCTTTAAAACCCTACCCCCCCCCCCCCCTTAAACTCATTGGGAGTAATGTATTATAAATGTTATTTAATAATTTTGTAATATATTATCACTTAAAAAAAACGCGACTACACGATCTGTCGGCTATCAGTTTAATGTTCAGACTTTGATATACGTTTTATCGAAGATTTAGCGTCATAGAGCAGAGATATTCAAAATCTATATTTGCTTCCGTAAACATAAACAATTTTAAAATATCAACCGTTGATCAAAGATGAAATTAGAATAATGATAGTCTTTGAAGCTAATTCCAACTTCATCCTGTAGCGTTTTTAGAATCCGGCTAGCTTAAGCGGCGATTTAATGGGAGCTTAACTGCAGAAATCGTCGTAAGTATTGGTGTAATGAAAATGATCACCATTAGATGCAGTTTAACTAGAAGATACGGTTTACTGCCGCCGACGCCACTATAAACACATACCCAGGTTAATTCACTGAGGAAATTGTTTTTCAGTCAATCACCCGAATGCTGACCTCACGCCAAGAGATAAATGCATCTACATTTCGTGTGTCTAGTCTGTTTTAAAATCTACGTACTTTTCATTGAATTCGCCTTTAAATTCGAATTCTTGTGTAAAAATAAATTTATTTTACTTTTATAGTGTTGTCCTTCCCCAAATGAGTTTTATTGAACTCATTGGGAAAAATCTTAATACATAAAAAAGAATGTATCTTTGTTTGTCCCGTATGCGTTCCTAAACCATTCACCCTATTGCGATGAAATTTTGGGATTTGATGTGCGTACGCTCGCGATGGTTCCTATATATAGAGGTGAGCTCTAGCGTTATGAAATTTGTATTAAAAAATTACAATAGGTGGCGCGCGAGTAGTTTGAAAGAAAAGTTGTATTTCATATAGTTTAGCGGCAAAAGTGTGTATTTCATATAGTTAAGCGGCAGAGAAGGACAGCGGGAGGGGAAGGGGAATCCGTGATCAGGGAAGAGGAATGAAGGAGGATAGGTTCGCGAAAGAAGGGGAAGACGGGGAAGGTGGAATGGGAACTCAGGAGGGAGAAGGTGGAAATGGAACGCGGGAGGGGAAAGGAACGCGAAAGGGGAACGAGGGTAGTGAGGGGCAAGCTTGGGAAAGGACACGCAGGGAGAAACAATTTCTTGAGATGGCATTGCAACGCACGCCCGGTAGTCGCTAGTGTATTATAAATATTATTGTTATGATTTATAATTTCACTAAATAAAAAATAAACAAAATAACTCAAAATGAAATGTTTTATGACTCCTCAAATAACGCATGTTAATGGCCTAAGTATCAGTATATTTATATATTCATCTCGACAATGCACACGTGTGATGCACATTTCTCCATCATACTCCCGGATCTTACGACGATTCAGTGAACACAGTCATTCGGCTTTAAAATGTTTTCTCATCCAAGTCCACACGTTTATTTTGTCAGTACATATTTACCTGTTTTTTACGACACTCTTTTTTGTATATAAAATGATTGCATCATTGCTTATTTATAATTGTTTAAGAATGAAGTTCCACCAGGAAACTGAATGTATAGCATTTTATTAAGTCGGAAGTTTATAACGTCCTTTACCTACCTTTTGATGTGATGGTTGTATTTTAAGGTCAAGGTGAAATTGCGTACTTCCATTTTTTTTTATAAAATACGATAAAAACAGAATTCCGTCATCATTAATCCAATATTTATTTATCTTTTTTAATGAACAACAATACATACGTAGCTTTGTACGTATGTATGTTACCTATGGCAGAAGGGAATGGTTGCATACCAGTTTGGGAGACGGGTATGGAACATTTACCAGTACCAGTCCGCATTGATAAAATGCTATCCATTTACCAAAACCAGTTTGAGAGGCGGTTGTGGAACCATTCCCCTCTGCCATAGGTCACCCCCAATGGTTCGCTACGTTTGGTGACTTAGCAGGGGTGCATAAGTTCGTGGGATGAGGTTTGTCTTGGTCTTGGCGACGAATGCGTTCGCCCGCCTACTGTGTAGCGGAACGGGTCGGGAGAGACTGGTTGAAAGACACCTAACCTAAACCTCTCCAGCCGCCGGACTCTCTCGACCCATCGCCATGCACCTCAGAGGGAGGGATGGATTCATACGTCCGTCGCTCCTTGATACATTGAGCTCCAGTTTTTACCCACCCCTCATACCTTTTTTACTTCCTAGAACTTCCTCTCATTGTTTTCTTATAAAGATCCTCCCCACAGCATCTCCAAATATGACGTAGGCCCTGAGAGATTTTTTTTCTCAGGGCTTCTTGGTGTGGAGCTAGTGAATCTTGGCGCAAATGCGTTTGAACACCTACTACGTGGCGGACCGGATCGGGAGAGACTGGTTGAGGGAGATCTAACCTAAACCTCTCCAGCCGGACTCTCTCGATTGCACTAGCACCGCAGAGGGAGGGATGGATTCAAACCTCGGTCACTCCTGGATACATTGACCCCCAGATTCTTACCCACCCCTGATACCTGTTAACTTCACAAAACTTCCTCTCCTTTCTTTCCCTTAAAATATCCTTTCCACCGCATCCCCAAAGATGACGTAGGCCCCGAGGGATATTTTTATATCAGGGCCTCCAGTGCATAAAAAACATGTTTTAAAATTTCAAAACTCTAAAAATATGTTGAAAAAAATGAAATTATGAAAGGAAATCTACCAGGAGCACATGAGCGAGAAGATAGTAGTATTCATGAAATATTAACTATAATTCCTAGCGCCTGTCTAGGACGCTTAACCCGTTACATGGGCAAACTTAACCTTTGCTGACGCGA
The DNA here is from genome assembly GCA_936435175.1 of Glyphotaelius pellucidus. Classification (NCBI taxonomy): domain Eukaryota; kingdom Metazoa; phylum Arthropoda; class Insecta; order Trichoptera; family Limnephilidae; genus Glyphotaelius; species Glyphotaelius pellucidus. Next base: position 5,626,086 of record OW386539.1, on the reverse strand, counting down.
CAGCTATTAATTAATTAGCGACGTTAAATAATATTACAGTACGTCTGAAGCAACCTTTAGCTCATACATCTCAGAGACGATAATCGCTTGGAACACGAAATATGACAACATAATTTAATCACATGACTACAGTAAGAAATAAAAACCACAATTGCTTGCGATAGCTGTAGGCAAGTAAAGAAAATAAACTTAAGTAAGCTGTTTGTTAGCTAAGTAATTTTTTTGTCAATTTGAACTAAAACAGCACGCTGAATTTCACGTGTTTTCAGAATTAAAGTCACGCCGGAACGAAAGAACACAGCGAACTTTACCTGGTACAGTCGTTACGAAACGGTATTTTTTTTATTGGAAAAATATGGAAATTTTCAGCGGAGATTTTTGTTTACATTTTCAGCAAGATAAAAAGGCCAAGTTGATGTTTTTGTTATGCCATATAAAAAAGGAAAGATTTAAAAGAGAATATAATAAGTTACAAAAAATCTTTTGTAAGGTTCATCAAACAATAATCTGTATCGACACCTGACAGTTCTCCTTACTCCATAGACACCCAAATTGAATTATTCCCAAAACATGTAATGAAGCCATATCAATATAATGTATACGAGTTGCGCGGAAATCGAATCTGCAACCTCCTGAAGCGAAGTCTAAGCGCCTCCGTACATGGAGCTACTTACAAGCTGTTCGAGCCTGATGCGTGTAGCACGCGCACCGTTCGTGGGTCCCCGCCGTACAATTTTGTTGGTGTTCGTACACGGCGGTACGCTACGGATGTCGGGTTGAAGTCGGTAGCGCGCTACCGACGGTGCTGGTAGCGCGCCGCGCGTTGCAGCATTCGTGTCTACTATTTTCGTTTGACGTTTGACAGAAATGGCGTCTGAACATGAAAGTAATGTCAGATTTGTTCTGGAAGTGGAAAAAAATGGGTGTTTATATAACTTTACATTATCAGAATACGCAAGAAAAAGGATTTAGTGGAGAAGGCATAGATTAATGTTGGAGAAAAAGTCACTTGACATCGTTTGACATCGTGTTAACTCCACGGCTGCACGTGAAAAATGATCAAGTTCAGTACAATTCGGGTAGCGCCGTGTACGGAAACCAGCTTTAAAAAGTAGTACATCTGCAGGGTACTTGTGGTTGTGACACAACCACAAGTACCCTGCAGATGTACTACTTAAGTATCTCCATGAACGGAGGGCCTTACTAACGCAGAAATGCAGGAATGGAGTAATCATTTTATGCGGTGCAACAAAATAGTAAATTAAATTGTATGATATTAAGGCCAATAAGTATCGGGTGTTTTTTTAGAAGTATAAAAAGGTTAAAATGAAATAAAAATTTGAGTGTGCAATTCACATGCGGTAGAAGTGAAACCTTCAGAAAACTAAAGTAGACAAGAGTGGGGAGACTACGAAGCACTTTTTTTTAACAATGTGAAGAATGATTTTTCCATATTTTTGTCGTCGAATTTCAGTGCACCTTTTCCGACACGTTTGGTCCTCTTATTCGTATTAGTGTTTTTTCTTCGGAGTCGCTAGATGTCGCATTCTTTTGCCTGTTTTTTTTTTTTTTTTAAAGAAAGACAAACATTCTCGGGTTTCGAATAACCCAACAATATTTGAAAATCTCCTACTACCACCACAGAAAGCAGAAAATGTTGCTTGTGTTGTGATGGAGGACTTAGCCAGCCGAGGGATCGAACGCGGGACGCCCGGATGGGACCCAAACGCGATGCCTACGCAACCACTGACCGGTCATTTTGAAGTGGTTTGAAGATTGGATATATTGGATATGGTTTTACAAAAATCTTTTCTTTTTTTTTTGGATTTCGTAGGATTCGATCCTTGGTCCCATGAATGTCTGGCCGCTGAGGTTCGTCAGGCGCTTTATACCAACGTGGCTATCTTATTCTCTCTTCTTAGTGTAGCTCGTTTCAGTTTCATTGAGTTTCAAATCATAACGGTGCAAAAGAAGTTTTCACTTCAAAAAACATATTTTTTTTTACTTTTGAGGTATTGAGTCATGTTCCTCTTCGTCCTTTTGAGGCAATGCTTCGGGGAGCACTACAGTTTCCATCGTCAGGGAAAATGTGGAAAGTGTAGAAATGTACGTTTGTTTGTATAGTAATAATGCCGTGTAACAGTACTCAACTCAGTAATCTGGGCAACAGCGGGCACCTCGGGAAATACCCCTCCAAAGCCGGGTACCAAGAAATGCGGAGTATTAACATCGTTGTCCCCATTAATCATACCATGTTTTATGCATACATACTGCGAATAAACATGTAGGCTTTAGTAACCTCTCTCTTTCTCACACAGGTAAGCTCTCAAAGGCAGGACCATCAATATCACTGTCGAATTTCGTAGGTTTAGGTACTTCCAATAATTATTATTTTAAGCGTCCTCGGGTTTATTGTTGGAATTACGAAACGGAAGCAACATTAAATTCACCGAAATATAATTCTACAACGCTTTCATAATATTGATCTCTTCATCGCAATTCCATTTGGAAGCTGAATTGCAAAAGCGTTTAAAATCGGCTTCTCGTGGCCTAGATGCATCTGGCCTCCAGCATCTCGTCACTGCCTATGTTATGCTGTGATTGATGACCGAAGCTGCTACAAGCGGCGCTTAAGGGGGTATTCTAGTCTAGAAGCATGAATTGTTTGTGTTTTTTCAGGTGCAATAAAAAAAAACAATAATACTTTTGTAGTCATTATTTTACCAATATTTATTAAACATTAAAAAATACACACAAAAAAAAACCAACGAAAAAATTTTAAAATTTAAATGTTACAGGGTGTTGAAGTGGGGGGTCTCAAAAATATGGCGCGTCCTGGTTGACACGATTGCAACCCTCCTAGTAATCCGAAAAAAAAACAAATTTATTTTTATTCCAAACAAATGCTGCTATGGCATGAACCTCGGAGAAGATATATTTTTTTTTCTCAAATGGCGGTTGTCTGAAAATAAAGACATTTTTTTAACAGTTTTTTTGACTTTCCGAATTTTTTTAGAATAGTAAAAATTAAAAATTTTGTTATAGTTCTGGTTCATGCGATAAAGTAATGTATAGAGAAGGCTCACACCAAATTTCAAGTAAATTGGTTTAGTAGAACTTAAGATATCGTGTCAACCGTCTCGAAAAAAGTGGTTTTGAGAAAAATGTGTTTAAAATTTTGTTATATTTAGAAAACCGCGAAATTAATAATGGTTATAACTTTTAAAATAATGCGAATTTCGAAAAATCCTTTTAAGGAGATATTTTTGAATATGTACACTTTGGAAATATGAAGAAATTTTTTTTTCCTAGACTAGAATACCTCCTTAAGTATTCCCAGAAAGAGCTCGTACGTCATCAACGATCGTTCTATTCTTTCTCTCACGTCTTGCATGAAAACGAAAAAGATAGAAGATACAAGAGCGATGACGTCATGCACGACCTCTTTCTGGGACAACTATAACTGCAGGCTCATGGTCTGTACTGTCTGCAGTCTGCAGTCGGTTTGCTGCACCAAGATGAAAGTTTGTTAATCCCCGGTAAATAGAGCGAGACGATGTGATATTCTGAAACCGAGTTCGAATACTTTCGTTGATGCTGTCTGATTTTCTGTCGCGACTGAGATTGATTGGCATCACAAGATTGCAATAATAGTTCTGCCCAATGACGCTAGTTCCTCAAAGTATCTCCCACTGAAATGTAGAGATAGATTTTCTACCGGACTAAAATCTATCAGAAGAATTAGCCGTTTTCGTACAAAGTCAAGAGTACTATACTACACAGGAAACCTTACTATTTGTACATGGTCGTGTACTACTATTACAATTTAATAGTGCATAATCTACTAGTTTATTCTTCTACTGGATTATGTTAAGGCTGTTTTGCAAAAAATCCGCTTTTCAACAGACTAACATCAGGAGGAGATCTATCATATTCATCCATTTTTTAATAAAAAAAAACAGAGCAATATAGGCCACCTTTAAATCCACCATGAATTAAGAGGGGGGCTTATAAGGTTTTAAAGGCGAAAAAAAGGCATATTTTCATGATTTTTTTTTGAAGATATGAATAATGTTGGCTTATTTCTTTTATATACATGTTAAAGTATGATATCTGAAGTATCTTTGAAAATTTGTTTGATTAAAAATATTGATAAATAAGTCCGTGAGAGCGAATCCCCGGAGGCGCCTCGAAAAAAGGTGTTATGCGGTGAACATCATAACACGTTACGGATCATTTGAAACAAAAAAATTGATATGAGTTTTAAAGGTGATATTTTTTCCCAGGTAGTGACGAAGCGTTTTTTTGTATATTTTTTTTGCAGCATGTTGAAGTCAAAAATGCGATGTGTGCTAAAAATTTCGGTGAATTGTGTTTAATGTTTAAAAAAAACTCTTCGTATCTTCCTGTCGATTTATGTGTGAAAATGGTGTACAAAATTTCAAAAAGGTCGATAAAGTAAATTTTGAGTTATGATGTTCACGAACTTTAAAAATTTATTTGCGAGAAAATCGATTTAAAGATTTTTAAACTCGAAATATACTTGAATAGAGCAAGAGGGTCGGTCGCTTGAAATGCTTATTTTCGTTAGTTTTACTCCGATTTACTTGAAATTTTGACACAATACTCTCGACATTTAGAAAAAAATAATAAAACTGAGTTTTAAAACCTTACCCCCGCCTTAAAAGAAGTCCAAAAAACCAAGTCACGAAAACCTACTCATCTTAAAAATGAAAAAGCAGAAAAAAATTTAAGCGTGGGTTCAATATAGAATACCCTGAATTAATGTTAACAATAACAGGACACGCTAATAATATAACGTGTGTATTCAACTTTGGAAAGAAATAGTAGCTAAATCAAACCAAATGAAATCGGGTCATTCAAATTATTTAAGTTTAAAATAACATAAAAGACTGGTTCGCAACAACATGTCGCCTAAGTTCAACTCCGTCTCGACCGGATGACTGGGCCCACTGGACTGACATCACCGGTAACATTGGAATACGATTACACGCATTGCACCATGTTACCTGCGGTCGAAATTTTCCTAATTCCATGAATCACGGATACTCCGCAATGATCATTACGGAAATAGCAACAAAAAACAATAAATTAAAAGCGGATCGAACGACGGCCACAGCTAGAAGCTGTGAGTCAACACGAAGCCATGTGATTCATAACAGGTTGTCTGTCGGGTCGAGCCTCCAAAACGTGAATCATAAAGATAAACTTATTACAAAATCAATTATGCACACATATTATACCAGGCAAGTAGGCAAACCGCATGTTTTTGTCAGCTAAAACTCACGAACGGTGAGCTATGGCGCCGTGAAATTTGCACAGCTTTCTCTACTTGAATGTGAAGGACATTTTTTTAATGTGAATATCGCACAAGAGTGCCAAAGGTCACGAACGTCTGGAGCCAGTATGGCATCTTTAATTGTGGTATGTTGTGAAGCTGAAGTTAAGCGGGGAGCGGAATGAGATGGAAGAGGAAGGTGGGGAAGTACCTGGCTATTAAGATCTAGTCACAAAACACGGCTAAAGCTATTTCAAGCGACGTTTCAATACCGAATGGTGTGGTCTTACGCCAGGGCGATATTGAGAGTATCTTCCACTCTGGAATGTGTTGCAAATATGCCGTAAATTAGTTAAAATGATTATATTGTGAAAACAGAAGTCAATCAAATAAAATTTAGTTCCGCAGGTCGGAATTTGAACCCTCGACCTCCGGATCGCAAGTCAAGAGCCTTGCCTCTCGACTACGGAGGCGTGCAACTATTTTCGTACCACAACGTCATTTTCGTTTTTGTAAAAATTAAGACGCAATTATAAGAAGATTGCACGAACCTCCTCACATTCCGGAATAAAAAAATAAATTAAATGAAATATTGGTTATATATCATTTAAGAAGAAAATAACACTAATAATCTAGAAAATACGAAAGAGAAGAAGACACAGAAAAATAGAAAAAAGACAATGACCGCAACTGGTTCGTGTCCCAGTTGCGATCATTGTCTTTTTCTATTTTTCTGTGTCTTGTTCTCTTTCATATTTTCGTTTACATTATTAGTGTTATCTTCTTCTTTAATGATATATTACGTTGATGGGAATAACCTTCAAAAGTTAAAAAAGAGTTTTTCTTATAAAAAATTGAAATATTGGCTGTTTCATTATCTTGTGTACGCGAGGGGTCAGTAAACCTAGGTTAAAAAATTAGTTAAGAAGAAACAGGGCGGCGTTTTGTCCGCACAAACATTTTCCCCAATTTCCCCTCTGAATTTTGACACTAGTTCAAATATTTCATACATTTCAATATAACACAGACTTCGACCATTAGCTTGTCGGTACGTTTTGATTTTATCGATTAATTACTTTTAGGAGTCAGAACTCTCCAAAAATCACTACAATTGCCTGGTTTAAACACCATCTACAGACGTTCAGTATTCAAACTAGAAAATGTATTTAAAAAAAGTAAACGTACAGACATACAACATTTTCTTCTAATTCAGTTAGTAAAAAAAATATTTTAAAATCGGTCTAGTTTTGGAGAAGAAAAATGAGCACAAAAGCAAGATTTTATTTAGGAATTATCATTAGCCCGAGTCCCTTTCGCTTAGGATTCGGAGGAGGGAGTAAAACTGACAGTGACAGCAAAAGTTTTGTAAAATACCTATTACTCGAATTTATCGGCGATCGTGTTTCCTCTTAAATACGCCATTCTGATATTTATATATATTTTATCTATTTAGAGGTAAGGGTACTCTCCCCTGAGTGGCTTCATCGTGAGAATCACTTTGCAAAAATTAGTCCCCTGTCACAATTCATTTAGAGGTAAACCAATTTTGATAATTGTTTCGTGGCATCCCGTAGAAATGTAAAATGGACAAAGCGTCATTGACCTCTCGTTTACAGATATTCTTCGCATGGAACTTTAAAGGTTAGGGATCGTCCATTAATCACGTGATGTTTTTAGCAACTTTTTAACCCCCTCCCCCACCTGGTGATATGTGGTGAGGTTTTAGACTACCACCCCCCCCCCCCATACCCAAAATCACGTGTATTTTTTAGTACTAAGTATATTGAAATTTTCTTTAAATACAGGTATAATCTGATTAAATTTTGGAAAATTAAGCATCTTGATAAAAATGTCCAGACAGTCATTAAGGTTGCAGGTTGTTTTTGACTGGCATAAAAATAATAAAGGGAGCTGTAAAAATAAACATATATTTGTACATGAAAATATTTAATGGACATTGTCCTCGGACCACGGACAAGCGAGACTTTCTTCAACACTAACAAGTGGATAATAAAGCATATCTCGCATGTATTCGGCGTCAAAATCACCGACTTACTGGCGACTGGTGAGCCGAGCGGTTGCCTGGCAAAGATGAGTCAAGGCTACGCCGCTGTTTGGACAAACACATGTGATATCTCATTATATCCCCCCCCCCCCTTGTGATTTTTCGTGATTTTTTTCCGTGATTAATGGACGACTCCTTAATGAATAAATTATCGCAGTTTAAATAATTACAAAAAAATACTGAACTCTCCTATACAATTATTATTAACACAGATTACCTTATTTTAAGTCGAGTGATAGCATCGTAATTCATCTCAGCAGAATAGATTGGTTTGCGATCTTACCTGAAAAGAATAAGAAAATTTTCATTGGAAATATATTAAATAATAATATGTTAAAAATACTTAGCCATTACAAAATAAATATACTTAAATATTAACCTTCTTTAACCATTTATTCCTGACATTATTTGGAGTAAAAAACGAAAATTAAATTTTGGTCTCTCTCTTCAAAACAAAACAAAAAAACTTTCTTCTACGTGTTGTCACTAGTCGATCAGCCGAGTAACTCAGCCGCCCAATCCCTCACCCCGACCCCAACAGTCCAATATCTACTGATTTTAAAAAAACACATCACAATGTCACCGGAGACCAAAATTTCATTTACATATTTACTCCACATAATGTCAGGAATCACTGGTTAAATTAAGTCAAGTACGTCGTATAACTCTGTACATGAAATTTCCGACAACCGAACTAGTCACAAGTGCTCAAAACTAGCGAACACCCATGAAAAATCATGGGATATTATAATTCTCACTTTGAAAAAGACGACAATTTTTTTCTGTTAATATTATAGTACAGTCGCGTAAATATTTTAGCGCATGTTTGAATAATTATCCTTCACACAAACAGTTCAAATTTTGAAAATGACACGTAAAATCAAATCAAATTTAAGTTCATTAAACGTGAAAAATTGTCTCGCAGGTATAACGCACATCAGGGTCAACCGAAATTAGTATGTTTGATGATGATGATGTCACGAGCGGGGCATTCATAAAAATATAGTTAAATTTATGGCGTATGGTAAAGACTTCAAGGATAAGATGTAAATGTGTAAGAGAAACATATTTTAGAATAAAATTAATCGTTTGCCAAAAAATATTATTTGTCACTCGGACTGGATGCGAAAAAATATTCTACATATTTTCTAAATTTATCGGCCTCGATACAAAGTCTGGGTCACATGTGTTTTGAAAAGTATTTATTTTAAAGGGGACAACAAATAAGTTTTGAGGTCTGAAGAATGTGAGACGAAGTTTCGATGGAAATTCTGGGACTTGACGGATGTGAAAATAATGTAAGAACAATATGAAAAACTTTCATCTTTTTTATTTTATTTTTTTTTAAACATTAACAGAGTGCTTTTATTTATTTATTTATTTATTTATTAAAAGAAGTTTATACAATGAACAAAAAAAAATTGTGTTAATTCATCCGCCATGCTAGGGATGTCCCTGTGTTATGGCGGATGAAGTTTACAGATTGGGTAGGTACAGTGTACAGTCATTAACTTATGCAATTCATTTAAGTAGTTTAAGTTACAAGATGTATTAATTATATTACAATTCAATTAAAATAGCAAGTTTTACACATCATCGTTACTGAATGTAAGGATCCATTTTGATAATTTTTTTTTAAAGATATGGGGTTGGGTTTCGGATTTTAGGTTCTCGGGGAGAAGGTTAAACATTTTAGGAGCTAGGTACATGAAATGTCTTTGAGCTGATGTGGTGCGTAGTGTAGGAACATTGTAGTATCGTTTGGTTATTGTTCTGGTGGTGTAACTGTGATGTAAGAGAGCTTTAACAATCATTAATTAATGAAATTCCCATTGGGATGTGCAGAACAGATATTAACACTCCAATTAAAAATGTTTAAACGCGTAAATGCGTAAATCAAGATTTAGTTTTTACTAGGTGGACAGGCTACTAGTGAAATAACAGAAATAATAATACGCGAAATAAAATACAAAACATAGAAAATATTTAGTACAGAGAAAGAGAAGAAAATATGAAAACAAATTATACTTTTTTTGCTTTATTCAGTGCATTGTTTTTTTTTACAATAGCTCCACATAGGATAAGGCCCCGAGGAAAACGATTTCCCTCGAGGTCTATGTCATCTTCGGGGATGCTGTGTTGAGGGTCTTTTTTAAGGACAGGAAGGGGAGGAAGTTCTGGGAAGGAAAAAGGTATGAGGGGTGGGTAGAAAGCTGGGGGTCAGTGTGTCCAGGAGTGACGGAAGTACGGATCCATACCACCCACTGAGGTGCAAGACGGTGGGTCGAAATAATCCGGCTGGAGAAATCAAAAGGCTCCCTTCATTAGTCTCACCGAGCAACGCAATAGGCGGGAAAACATATCCGACGCCAAGACCTGGACAAACCTCCCCGCATGAATCCGGACGCCCCAGCAAGTCAGGAAATGTTAGACGCTTGGGGTGAGGCAGGGGCGTTGGTTATAGAATAAATGGTTCCCGGGGCGGCGGTACCCACATCGGCCTCCCAAATGTTTTTACAGTTGTTGAGAATTTTTCGACCACCATGCTAACACATGCACATGCCACCACATCTTGTGGTGGTCGATAATAATAAAGCAATTGCATAATTTTTAGTTCAAATACTTCTATTTACTTTGTCATCATGTAAGCTTGTAGCTTATAAAATTAGCACATGTTTTTTTAAACGTAAGAGGCTGTTTACAAAGTTGTCTATATCGTCACATTCTATGACATTATACAATCTACACTTAAATAATTAAAGATAAAATAATGCTAAATGTTGTAAGTATATTTCCAAACACGACTTTTGTTTCAGGGTCCCGCCTTTATTGAAGAGCAATAAACGAATATTTACAACTAATTGAAGACCCCGGCGTTGCTCGGGTTTTACGCAGAGTTTTTTTCGAATTCGGATGTAGACGGTGGTCTTTCTCTTGTTGTGAAGGTCAAATGTGAAAAAATACTCAATATCGGAATAAAACTGTAGATTTGTATAAAAATCAAACCACGCCGGGGATATCTGATCTTCATATTCATGGATTGACGATAGTTAGACAGATTTTTTTATGTGAATACCGCACAAGATTCCAAGCCGCTCCCAACGATCTAGTGAGACAATCCCCAATTGGAGTATGTTTTGAAGCCGAAAGAAGTAGGGAGGGGAAGGAGATTGGCAAGATGAAGATGGGGAAATACCTAGCTATCCAGATCAGTCACCAAACACGGCTAAAGCAATTTCAAGCTACATTTCAATTCTGAATGGGGTCTTACACCAGGGCCATACAGAGAGTACACTCCACTCTGGAACGTGCCGCAGACAACGGAAATAAACAATAATTAAATATTTTATCTAAGAGGTGAGAACCTTGGCTCTGGGCCACAGGTCACGGGCCAAATCCGACGAAAGCAAATAATAAAATTATATTCATTTGATATGGGTACTAAAATATTTTTTAAAAACAAATATTTGCGTTTCAGAGCCGAAGATATTTTTAGTATCGTCAGATATAGCTGTGTTTACAAAATTTTAACACGTGGCTTTATGTTTTTATATTGCCGGTTCCAAGGTACAAACATATTTTTACACTTAACATGAACATTAATCGGTGGAAAAAATTTATGGGCCTACTTTTATTTCACATGTACATTTTTTTACTTAATTTTAATTTATCTGCTACCGGTTTCAACGCATCCATGCCGTTCACGTTAACGCGCGTTTACTCTGTCGAAATATTCCCGACCCAATACACTCCGACAAAATATCCCTCGACATTATATCCCGGAAAAAATATCCTACGAACAAAACATCCTCCTACTAAAACCTAACCTACACACTTTACACTTTACTAAAATTTATTTAGCACCGTTTTGATTTGAAACTCGATGAAACGAAAAAGCGACACTAAAGAGAGACAAACGCATACATCTATAGGATTTAGCGGACGAGAGAATGATAGAATAATCATAATAATAATTTTTTTTAACCATTTATGCCAGATATCGGGGAGGGTGGTGCAGTCCCACGAGTTCCATATTATACATATATAATAATCAAGTAAAGATAACAAGATGTAAAGAAGATATAAAAAAATATGATAAAAGAAATTAAGAAAAAAATAACAATAAAAACTTTTTTGCAAAAATCAGTCATATCAAACACATGTAGGATTACGAAAGTTTTTTAAATATTTATATTGAGGGATCAGTAGAATTTATCGGTCCAGTTAGGAGTTCTATTGAGCCGAACCCTCTGATATGAAAATATCTGGAGTCGGTGAAGTATTTTCCCATATGGTCTCTGGTAGGTTGACGTGTTGTTCTTGTATAGTTTTGAATTTATTATACTTATACAATGCAATTACATCGCGTGGATTGACCAGATGATCATTTGTGGAAAAGTGTGTGGAAGGGTTAAATTTTTCCTGTGGGGAATATTTAACCCGGACATAAAGTCTAGAGAACAATAAAAATCTATGTCCTCAGGAAGTGGCTCCATCGGTTGCAGATGTGACCCTGCCAAAAGTGGAATGCTGCCATCACAAGACTGTTTTCGCTCGAGGCTGGTCGAGTTCTGTAGTTGGTGATCCGTTTTTTCATTAGTGTCGGAATCCGGGAACGCGCCCTTCTTCAAACATCTCGGTGGCACTGCAGTACCAGGACAATCCAAAAAGTGTTCGATATGAATTATTGTACTGTACTTCCATTCTTAATAATAATTGGATAATTTCTAGAACGCCTAATTTGTGAAAAATCACCTCAAGGGCGCTGAAAATAGGCCTCTCCTTTCTGCTGTGTTTCGTAGCCTATCGGTCTCCTCTTTGTGCGGTGATTCGTAGCCTCCCCACTTTTGTCTACTTTAGTTTTATGAAGATTTCACGTCTACCGCGTGTGAACTGCACACAATTTTTATTTATATATTAGGTTGTTACCAGATCGGCTGTTATTATTTCTATTACAAATGTAATTTTGTATAATTTTTTTGCTCGTTTTCCGGTGGCCTGCCGATTGCGCGCCCGGGACGCGCCCTATAGCTGAATAAAAAAAATAAAAAAAAAACTTTTTGATATGCAATTTTAAACCTTATGTATAAAGAAAATATATGAAGGACAAGATCAGAATCGCTTGGGGAATTCTTGTCCTTGACGTAACAGATATAAGAAAAACACCTAGCCACTCGAATTATTATATGGGAATGCTTCTGTGACTTTCCAAATGACATTTCTCCCGCGATTTCAACTGTCAAACTGTGAGCGCCGGGGGGTCATGAAAAGATCGATAAACCTATCAATTTGTCAAATAAACGCAAGTAATATTGTTTGTAGGCATAGTTTATTGTTCAGGGAACGTGTTTCGGTAAATATTATATACGATAGCATAAAATAAATCCGCAAAGTATTACGTCAAAAGTCAAAACATCGCAAAATTTACCCCTTTGCTCCATGGCATTCAAGGGGTTAACTAAGCGGTTAGTTAATTTAGCTTTAAGGGACATTAATAGCCCGATGTTTCATTGAGTTGAATGACAAATTAAGTAACTAATGTACACGTGAAATAAAACTCTTCAAAACAAAATGTCTAGATATTGTTATACAATTAATGCGCAAAAAACACAAAAAAAATGTTAACAAGTAACGTTAAAAAGGAAATGATGGCAGAATTAAGTCACTGGCAGAGTTATTTTGTTTAAGAAAGTGATACAGTTTGTTTCTTTACAGACGATTACAAAAGTAGACCCGAGCTTCGAGCCCGCTTCGGGAAAGCTGCGAGAGAATTGAAAAGGAAATTGCTCTCCCAAAGCAAGCTTTAAAGCCAGCTTTAAAGCCAGCGGTTACTTCATTCAAAATGTACGTCTCTGAAAACAATACGCGACACGTAAATACTTCTTATTACCATCTTACTAATTAGATTCTTACACGCCTGTTCAGTGTTGTTATAGTTAAACAGAGAGCCATTAACCAGCGGCCGAGAATTTAAATTTCGTCGAACCATGATCTTGCGATCGTACCCTTGCAACTGTACAGGGCTGTTCCGATGAGAAAGATTAATTATTCTCCATACCAGCATTTTAACATAATGAGTCAAAATCGATTTTATTTCATTCAAAATTTGCTTTGATAAATACCTACATTCAAAAATGCTCAAACTCGTGATGATAAAACTATTAAAATTATGTACTTTTTGTAATTATTTTCTGATCACAAGTATTCATAATTCTTCAATATTTTTTTAAAATACATATATAAATAAGTTTGTAAGACCATAAATAATTAGACAGGCTGAAGTATTTTCGTCACAAAACAAGGGTGCGGATTTTTTTAATGATTTTATTTGAACTTAAATTAAAATTCTGAAAACTAGCTTTCCCAAACAATTTGTTGATTTATTTTACTGCATGAATATATGATTTAAAATTTATGTTGTATAATACAAAATTTTGTTTGAAATATAACAAATCTGCCGACGACCTACGGTAAAACCTTATTGTACTAAAAATAAACATATTTTCTCAAAATTTAAAGAAAAGCTTTACTAGTCTTTCGAAATCAATTTATAATTTTTTGTGCAAAAGAGTCAATACGTCTAAAATTTTATTGAAAAATGACATATTTCCGGTTTTGTCTGGTTATTCATAACTACGCAGAGATATAGTCGAGTTATTCACTATTCCGACACAATTTGGGAGACGGGTTTGGGTACCGCCGCCCCGGGAACCATTTAATGGATAACCAACATGTCCTAGCATATATAAAAGCTCTGAGTGATTTTTTTCTTCAGAGCCTCCTGCGTGGAGATAACGTGAAAAAAAGCACTACAACTAAGATGATGCACTAACTACGTTATGTAAAATTCGGAATCAGGCCGCTATCAATAACACTCCTTATGAAGGTGGCGATAAGGTTTAAATTACCATTAACATCAGCTGCCGGTTTAATTTATTCACGAAATAACATGACCAAAAAGCGTGTATTATTTTATTTTGCGAAGGTCAGGCACGAATATTAAAATGTTTTATGATCATTTTCTATAGAATTTAATTTTATTACATTATACAATAAAACCACAAAGGGGTTAAAGTAAGCAAACTTTAAAGCAGTTATTAAAGACCTGGTACTTTATTTTTCTAGGTTTATAAAAAGACTTATCAAAAAATACTTGATTATTTCAAAGGCAAATCTTTGTTCTACTCGCTGTATTTAAGTAAAGCATCTAAAATATTTCTAAGCGATCCGATATTCAAACCAAAATCACATTATTTTGCTTTGCTTGGTAGTGCATCAAGTGCGTATGTTAGATGTCAACTTGAGTATAATTCTTCCGTCTGGAATCCACATTATAACATACATGTACAAGCTGTAGAAAGAATACAACACAAATTCTTACGTTTTCTAAATTTCAAAATGGGGATTCCAACAATTATGTTGAACTACAACACTCTGTTAAATAATATGAATATGTTCAAATTGTCAGACAGAAGAATTTTCACTGACTTGGTATTTCTATATAAAATTCTACATGATTTAGTTGATAGTCCGGTATTGCTTGAATTGATAAGCTTCCGGATTCCACAACGTAATACAAGAAGTCAGGAGTTATTTCAGTGCAGAAATTCTGGGACTAACTACCATATGTATTCCTCTTTACCCAGAATACTAATGGAAGGAAACAATTACACCAAGTCCGTGGACATCTTCAGTTTATCTTTAAACAAATATAAAATATTGTTACTGAAGCAGTTCAGTTATGTACAATAAATATTGTATTTATTACCATTAATATGTAAAAGCCCTGAAAAGGGGCGTTGATCAATAAATAAATAAATAAAAAGAGGGAGCCTTATACATTACTTTCGAATTAGGGGCGAATATATTATTATCCGAGTTCCAGGGTTTTTTTATGCAATCATTTTATGTGTATAGGAGAAAGCCTCTTTAGGAAAACAGTGATCGTGATTGTCGATTCTTCGACCGCGAGAATTTTCCATAAAACACTTGGTTATTTTCAATAAATATTTGCCTAACACAATAAAAGTAATTAAGGGGCCCTCTTTCAGAATATCAGCTAATGGACGAAAATGTACATTTTCATCACAATGTACAAAATATTAGAAACGTCAATTTATAATAGAATCGCTATAAATAACTAGATTTGATCTACTCCGCCGCCCTTCTTACTGTGGTAAGACGAGCGTTTGGGCAATGCGGTCTAGACAATACGACAAACCGTACAACAGCATTAATTCAATAAATGTACATTCCCTCAAGGGTCTTTAGACCCTGGTACCACTGCGTATTCACTGCGAGAGCTTTGCGCGGTTGGGGTCACCATCGTGGACCACAAAGGTCGGAGGATTTAATTAAGAACCAGCAATTTAACTCTTTAATGGAGTACCCGCATTGTAATTATTTTCACTCGCTTTTACGTTAGGTACTTATTTAGTTATTTAACTCTTCCGAAAAAGGTTTTTAAGACCTACGATACGAAAGGATTGTACCATCACAGCCAGGAGCACTCCTATCCCAAGACTGGCACACCAAGGGCGAACTGATTTGTTAAGACTTGGAACACGTGCTCTGAGGATGGGAAGGAGGTTGAAGTTCACACAAACCGAACGGAACCTTCTTTAGCGATGACGTTTGGCTTACTGACTCCAGAATGGTGGCTCTATATGCCCCTAGCGGCAAAACGCGGTACTACAAAAACTCGGCCCACCACAACATCATTTCGGTTTCTTTTGGGTACCCCCTCGTACATGGCAACCTAATAAGCCAATATTGGAATTTAGGATAGGCAGGAAGGGAGGATTTGAGCGATGTTTTTTTCTTTACATCTTTTTTCTTCTTGACTCTTTATGATTCTTCTGGTCCGCCTAGTCTCTTCTTAACTTTTCTTGGATGGTCTTGGCTCGACTTGATTCTTCTTGGATTTTCTCGCTCTTGCGCTGTTCATCGATCTTGTTGGTCATTCGTGAATCTTTTTGTTACTTCTTGGTTCTTCTTGACTCTTCTTGTCTATTCATGGCACTTCTTCAATCTTCTTAGTTCTTATTCGAAAAAGGTTTTAAAAGACCTGAGAATTGAATGAATTAATTGAAAACCGCCCGTATTTTCAAATGTCTAACAAAAACGAAACGTGAGCATTCAGCAAACGTGTTGAATCGTGTTATATTACACGAAAAACCCCTATCTTAACAAAACATTTAAAATATCGAATACCATCAGTCGAAGTCTCAACAATTTTTTTTGTGAGTATCACAGACGAGTCTTACTGCCCGGATCCAGTGGGACTATGGCACATTCACTATCAAGGGCAGTTGGAGAACCCTTTTCAGATCAGGCCACCGAACATTCTTCGACTCGAAATATTCATTTTTCGTTAAAAAAAGCCCTGTTGGATATTTATTTCAAAGTTATTATGTAAAACTTCAAGATCACAAAAAATTAAACTTACCTAAGAAAAAATAACACGTGTGAGTATTTAGTTTAACCATTAA
This sequence comes from Glyphotaelius pellucidus, assembly GCA_936435175.1. Lineage (NCBI taxonomy): Eukaryota > Metazoa > Arthropoda > Insecta > Trichoptera > Limnephilidae > Glyphotaelius > Glyphotaelius pellucidus. The sequence continues at coordinate 5,609,231 of OW386539.1, read as the reverse complement.
ATACATAATTGTTTCATTGCTGTAAGTACCTGCGGAGGAACGAACAATAAGGAGCTACAGTCCATTTTTTTATGAAATCAGCAGATTAAGTCGTACCAACGAAATGATGTGTTTTAATGTGTTAGTGTTTTATTCGTTTTTAAATGACGATTTATAAAATTACGTATAATAATATAGAATAAAACTTATGTATTCGGAATTAGCGTTTGTTACCGGGATACGTGATGCGATTTGTTTTTAATTTTTCTATTAAGAAAAATTAAACTTAAAAGTTAAGTTTCTTAGACTTGTGGATCAAACTAAAAAATACTACGATATGTGAGTATTTAGTTTAACCATTAAATACATAATTGCTTCATTGCTGTGAGTACCTGCGGAGGAACAAACAATAAGGAGCTACAGTCCCTTTTTTATGAATCAGCAGATTAAGTCGTACCAACGAAAAATGAACGTTTTAATGTGATTGTGTTTTATTCGTTTTTAAATGACGATTTATAAAATTACGTATAATAATATAGAATAAAACTTACATATTCGGAATCACCTTTTGTTTATACATATATATATATATATATATATATATAACCCGAGATACGTGATGAGATTCAATTATTCTAAAGAAAAATTAATAAAGAAAGTTAAGTTAAAAATACCATGTTTGAAACTAAAAAATACTACGATATTCTAAGAAGGCATTTTTTTACCAACGATCTCCATAAAAGTGTCATTTTAATATTTCTTGGCCGAGGTTTGTGGTGACGCGCGACGGGTTTATCTGCTATTCTTTATGTTGGTGGGTGGGTGGTCCCAGGGCAATGTGGCCATTAATTACGTTTGTTCCTTCCATCAACACAATTTGACCACATTGTTCCAGCGGTTCTTTGTCAACCGGCAGCTTTTAATTGAACGCTTCATTTTGTTTCCTCTCCGCCGCCATTTTGCTGGCGGAGGTCCAATTGTTTATTTGATGGTAATGTCACTTCCGGAGCGATTTGTTACCGCGCAAAACAATTGACTGCTCGATGTCGCTCTGTACAAATCGTACAACGCTTCCTGAGAAAATTGCGGTGTTTGTGTTACGAATAACGAAACCTCCTGTCTTTCAAAAGTAAACCGCACATTTCTCTTAATGGGCTACTGCATCTTTTTCCGCAATTTCCCGGATTCCATTTCCGATTAAATCGATACTCAATGGACTGTTAAAGTTTTCTCCCGCACCGCAACAAGAAAGGACCATTCGCGCTGAAGATAAATAGCGTGACAGGGCAACACTTCCTCGGATTAATCTATTAACCGCATCGGATACGGAATGAAAACAGAAAACATGGGGCTCTTAACCCTCAAGTGACGTCGCGGGTCCATGGGACCCACATTGAAACTTCCCCCTTCTGCCTCTCTTATCTTATTCACCATTGAACCCCGCGTATTTCAGTACCTTCATACATTCTGACTGTGATCGCGCAGGATAGACAGTTAGAAGCTCCCTCATATAAGTACAAAGTCTATTTAACAGTCTTATGGGTCCCGGGACTCAATTAACTATTTTGTTTCCAGTTTAATTGTCAAGATGGCGAGTCAAAACCCCGAACTAAGTTAACCACTTTAAATACGATATTTACCTCAAGGACGCTATCGAGCGTTGGCTAATATCGGAGGAACTGTAAAGCGAAGCATAAATTGAAGATTCAATCCCAGAACGCCCAAGATGTCTTGCAGTTAGTGCAAAAATACCACAACATTACCCATTATTATTATTTTAATTTTCAAAGTAATTGTTGTTTCGTGTACAAAACAAGTTTTGAAAATTGTCACATTATTTAACGAAAATAATATTTTTAGTAACAAAGATCTCCATATAAATCTTTCGCAGATTTTAATTATTGTTTATGGATATATTTTTGTGGGAGGAATTTTGCCGCAACAGCCAAAACACTACTGTTTTTATTTAATTTTACATTATATTTCTGATATAATGCAAAATTAAATAAAAACGTTGAAAAAAATTTGTGATTGATAATTAAAATAAAAAATAAAAAAACTATAAAATTTACTTTAAATTGTTTTTGATAATATGGGTCCCGGGGACCCACGACGTCACTTACCTAAGTTTTATTCACCACGTCTATAAAGGTTAATTCTAAGACCAAGACTGGAGCGACTTGATGTTATTTCATGTAACAAGACACAAGATTTCTTCCGGAAAGTCACAGTTCTATACAGCAAGGGAGTTTGGAATTAGGCTGTGTTAGGGAGTATTCCTGTAATTTCCCCGATTCCTACCCACAACTAGTCCCCCTACCTATGTTTTGAAATCTAAAGGTCAGTGTATTCAGTGTGTCAGTGACAAACTTCAACACGACAGCAGTGTTCTATGTTCAGTATCTTGACTGCAAATGATAAAATACGAGTTACGTACAAAATTTTCGAAATTACAATAGGTGCAAAGTGGAAAGGGATATTGGACAAGAGACATCACTATCCTTCCTTCAGTGAGTTTTTATGCTTCCTTTTCCCACCTTTTCAGAAAGTTCCTACAAAAAGAAGGGGAATTCGATTCTATCTTTTGACATATTATGTATATGGCCTCCCAGGATTTACATTTGAGGGAGTGTCGTGATGAAACGATGGTATAATTCACATGATCTAGCAAAGTGCAAAGGCGTGACAGATACTGAATGAGTCACTATGTCGTGATTACTTGTGTATTTAAAAAAACAAACAGAACAGGTTTTACACTAATTGTATGTTTTTATATGAAAGTCAGAATCTCTGTAATGTATAGTCACTTTTACGTAATCACTGAATAAATATAAAAAGATAGCTTTAACAAATAAAATATAGTTTAATATATTTTGCTAGGGCGTGTATTTATTCAGGTGATTACTTTTTAGAGCAAACAATTTTATAAGTGTCATTCCCAGAAGGGTAAAAAAATATCTCCCTCTAAATTCAAACATTATAATATTATAAAACAATTAATTATTATATTTACTAGAGCAACAAAATATACCGACAACTAAATCTTCATTTAATTAAATTTATTTATTTATTTATTTCTATATATTACAGTATTTACCTATAGATCAATTTCGAAAACATTTTTACATAATATATTTTGTAATTTTATTGTTGGGTGTAAGGTAGGTTTGTGAAGGTGAAACTGTGGATAGGTATTGTTGTATGTTTCGTGAACACCTCACTAGGAAAACCTGTGCCGAGGTGTTTACGTGTTTATTTATGTTTATGTATGACAAGTATTTATGTGTTGTAATAGAAAGTTTTATATGAATTTTTTTTTTCAAATTTTAATATTTATTTTACATTGGTTATTTAGAAGAGCAAAAAAAAGTATTTAAATATATTAGAGGAATATAAAAAATATATAAATATATACATATATAAACATACACATACATACATAAATATAAACATACATTACAGGGTGTTAAAAAATTCCATTCCCACCCACCCCTCATACCTTTTTCCTTCCACAAAACTTTATCTCTTTCGTTTCTCTAAAAAGACCCTCCACACAGCATCCCCAAAAATTAATAGGCCCTGTGGGATTTTTTTTCTCAGCTTATTTTTATTTCTATTATTTCACTAGTAGCATCTACACCTAGTAACAACTAAATCTTGATTAACGCATGCTGTGAACATTTTTAATAGGAGTGTAAATATCTACTACGTACATCCCAATGGCAATTTTATTTGTAATAATTGTTAACACTTTCAATGTTTCAAACGATAAATAAATTAATAGTCTAAATAAATCGTTTAAATTAATCGATTCATTCGAAACATGACCGTTACCAACAGTTTTAGACTATGCACATCACTAATATCGATGATACGAAGATGAAGTTCGTATACGTACGTCATTAAAATAAGAATATTAAGATTTTTTTCCCTCGGCTTATTATTATTTCAGTTATTTCACTAATAGCATCTCCACCTAGTAACAACTAAACCTTGATTTACGCTGTGAACATTTTTTATCGGAGTGCAAATATCTATGCACATCCCAATGGCATTTCATTCGTAATAATTGTTAACACTCAACGATTCAAACAATCGGATAATATTAGTAGGCTTGCGTCTGTATGGTTGAATTTCGAACCCGGCTTCGAGTGCATGTCTGACGCTACGCCATACGCGCCGCGCCACAAATAGCATCTGTGTACGTGGAATTTCAGACAAAGCTACCGTTGTAATTCGGTTTGAAATTCAAGAATTCGTCACAAGATGTCGCCACTTTCGTCAGCAGGTCGGATGGGGACGTGTCCCCCCTAGGTATAACTGCTACGAATATGTGAATATGCAGTATCTCTGCGGAAATGCTAATACATAGTTGTATCAAGCGGCTGTATATTACATATGACGTCATTGCCTGTCTCGGTTACTTTGCCCCGGTGACTATGTACACCGGATGACAGTGGATCCGAGGAACGGTTTTTTTTTTTGAACAAGTAAAAATGGTCACCAACACTAACTGAAACCGAATCAAAAGCCGCCCGCAGGGCCTAGCAGCAAAAACCTGCGGAGTGGGTTTTAAACTGCTAGTAAGTAAATAAATAGTCTAAAATATCGAAGTCTGCACCTGCCTAAATAAATCGATTAATTCGAAACATGACCATTATCAACCAATCAGTTTTAGACTGTGCACTCACTAATATCGATAATACGAAGATGAAGTTCGCATATGTACGTCATTAAAATAAGAATATTAATATTTCCTCATCACGCTATTAGTATGCAAATGCCAACGTGTTCAGATTACGAATGATCTTTCAAAGGTCTACATTAAATTATATTATGTGTGGTTATCTTAGTGGCGGGTTTCTAGTTTGTTAAGTAAGCTGTTGGGTTGCGTTAGCAAATGTGGGGGTCCACAGGAGGTTCTTGTGCCGTTACCTTACAACTTACAAACTATCGCGGTTAGAACCTAAACAATTCCAGGAAACGAGCAAGTTACGGATAAACTATTTACGAACGAACGAACTCACCGGTCAAAGTAGCGAACTAGCCACAGCAATGATAATAATATGGATGTTGCATAAAAAATAACGGGCGCTCATCCTTGTAAGCAAATGTCATAGAAAATTCAGAACTTATTAAATATAAATATTCTGTATTTGCTTACGGTGGGATGCATGTGCAACAAAATGTACACAATGCACCCGGAGGATAACAATGGCACAACTCAAAAAACTACTTTTTTCAGGAGAGCAGTTTGAATATTTTGTTTGAGTGTATTGAATCAGTTTTTTTAACCAATAAAAATACATTATTCACAAAAGTTGAAAAGCAGTTAATTAATATTTATCAGGTTTAATATTATAATAGTGTTACAATGATCATTGTGCCACTATTTTTTACTTGAATTCGAGTAAAACATTATTATATAAAAACGGCACATTTGCTTTTCAGGTCACAACAACATTTTTTTAAATTTTGCCTTTTTTATCGAAGAAAGAATAGATACCCAGGAACATTTCTGCATACTTAACTCAAAAACGCATTTTTTTTACTTATGCCACTGTTATCCCTCGGGTGCGATGATGTCCGGAAAATAGTGATACAAGCATGAATCTTTTTCACATTTGGAGTCGATTTTGCAGTAGGTATATTTTTTTTGATTTGAGCTTTCGAGTTTTCGAGGAAATCGAGTCCAAAGTTGGAATATTTCAAACCGTTAATAAAAAAAAATCGGTCGCTACCGGATCGCTATTAGCTGTTTAAAATACCTCGAAACGCAGACCCGACTCCAAGCTTACAAACAGAAAACACGCGGGTTTCGATTAGTCGGCGCACGAAACGCACACAGTGAAGCCAGGTTCAGAAGTTCAGATGTTCACAACTCGTTACAAACTGCCGCCGGCGGACTCGAGCACTGAGCGCCGGCAATCTGAAAGCCGAAACCCGCGTCCTATCTGTTCGTGCACTTAGTAAATAAAAAAATTAAGAAAAATCTGGATGCTCAGATCGAAAAGAGTTAGTTTTTATTACTGAACGAAACGTGACCTATGATGAGCAACTAGCATTGAAGATTTAAATACGCCCAAAATTAGTACTATAACGCTGCAATTAAAAATAACAGGCATATTATTGTAAAACGCCCTTGACGTGATTTTATTTTAAAAAATACTATTATTCACCTGTTCTAGGCCACATCAAATGAATCAATTAAAGACTGCAAAGATTACGCTAAATAGTTGTGAGTCACGGTCCTCTTGAGTGTCATTGCCTTTTTTGGTTTGTTCTCTGCGGTGGAAAAAATGTGGAATTGAGAACAAGACACCAAAACGGCAGGTAAATTTTTCCATTCGAAATCAGTTCTAAGAGATCGAAGGACTTTTTGCATGTGCAAAATTTGTTTTAACAAAGCGAAACATAAAATTATGTAACTATGAATGAGGTACTTAAGGGGGTGGGTAAGGCTTTAAAGGCGAAAAATGGCATATTTTCATGATTTTTTTTTTTGGAGATATGAATAATTTTGGCTTATTTATGTTATATACACGTTATAGTATGTCATCTGAAGTATCTTTAGTATATATTTTTTAATATTAATGAATAAGTCCGTGAGAGCGAATCTCCGGAGGCGCCTCGAAAAAAAGGTGTTATGCGGTGAACATCATACATAACTCGTTAAAGAATCATTTGATACAAAAAAATCGAAATCGGTGCAAAAGGTGATATGTTTTCCTAGGTAGTGAAACAAAACACAAAGCGTTTTTTTTTGCAGCATGTCAAAAATGCGATTTTTGCAAAAATCAAAAATTTTCTTTGAATTTGTTATTATAAAATGAAAAAAATAGTAAAACTCTTCGTCACTACCTGTTGAAGTGTATTTTGAGTTATGATATTCACAAACTTTGAAAATTTATTTGCGAGAAAATCGATTTAAAGTTTTTTAAAAACGAATTATATTTGAAAAGAGCAAGAGGGCCGGTCGCTTGAAATGCTGTATCTTCGTTAGTTTTGCTTTGATTTACTTGAAAATTTGACACAATACTCTCGACATGTCGTACATTTAGAAAAAAAAAGTTTTAAAAACCTTACCCCCCCCCCCCCTTAAAATGGTACATAACGAAGACGAAGGTGGATGCAAAAAAACTTATATTTAAATTCAAGATTCTTTGCTCAGTGTGGAGAGGCAAAGGGTTCAAATTCCGTGATAAAACATTGATATCAATTATTCTTTTAATATGCAGATTATGAAATAAATTACTGAGCGTAGACGTTATGTAATATATCATATAAGGAGTCATAAAACATTTCAACTTAAGTTATTTAACAACAATATTGCCTCTTTCAATCCAATGTCTCTAATGTGTAGAATATATCGCACCTGAGGGATAACAGTGGCACAAGTCAAAAAATGCATTTTTGAGTTAAGTATGCAGAAATGTTCCTGGATATCTATTCTAGCTTCGATAAAAAAGGCACCATTTGAAAAAATGTTATCGTGACCTTAAAAGCGAATATGCCATTGTTATATAATAATGTTTTATTCGAATTCAAGCAAAAATAGTGGCACAATAATTATTGTAATACTATCATAATATTGAACCTGGTAAATATGTATATACTGCTTTTCAACTTTTGTGAAATAATGTATTTTAATAGGTTAAAAAACTGATTCAATACACTCAAACGAAATATTCAAACTGCTGCTCTCCTGAATTTTTTTGAGTTGTGCCATTGTTATCCTCCGGGTATATAGTGCCATAGAATGAGACGATGTAAATATCTTTTTAAACAGCCTCGCATATTAAAAAAAGCGCTAATTTTATTAGCTATAAGTTAACATCACGTCATGGCAAATAAAAGTATTTGAACTAAAAATCATGTAAATGCTTTATTATTTTTTTTCTTTCTTCTCTTACTCTGTACTATGTTCTTAAACGTTTTATATCTTATTTTGCTCATTATTATTTCTGTTGTTTCACTAGTGGCATCTCCACCTAGTAACAACTAAACCTCGATTTACGCATGCTGCGAACATTTTTATTTAGTGTTAATATCTATGCACCAGTGGATAATTGTTAACACTCTGTAAATGTTTCAAATCGTAAATAATCAAATGTTTTTTCTCTCCGGAGGCTTCGTGCCGAGATGAATTAAAACGGGAATTAAGTTACCACAAGATAGGTAGTTTGTTGAAAAGTGCGTGCTCGGGTGGAATTACCTGAGATCGAGATCTGAAAGCTGTGAACCGTGCAGGATCCTTGGAGAATTACGTGAACCTATTCACGAACTTCCAATGCGTATTAAAAAAGGATAACCTTCAAGTAAGACAAAGGAAAATGCGTTTGTTGTTTGTTAAGATTACCTCGAAATATTATATTCAGGTCATCGCAAGAGCAAATCACAGTGTAATGTTTTTTGACGTGATAACGTCTTATAAATCGATGAACGCCGGCCGCACTCACGATAAAGCATGACTCATTGTCACGTTGTCACGTTCCGCCTGAGCCGAGCATGCAAGCGAGGGTGCGGAACAAGCGTTCGGCTTGTGACGCATCCATCTCTCTTCCACTCCATCGTTATTATGTGACGTTATCACGTAAAATTATCGTCCGTAAACCGACTTTAAAGACAACCAATTTTTTTTTACAATAGCTCTCAACACAGGAGGCCCTGAGGAAAATAATTCCCCTCAGGGCCTATCTTTGGGGATGCTGCGTGGAGGATCTTTTTACGAAAGGAAGAAAAGGAACTTCTGGGAAGGAAAAAGGTTTAATATATATTTTTTTATATGAACACCGCACAAAAGTCCCAACTGCTCCCGTCTGGATGGCATCCCCAATTGGGGTATGTTGTGAGGCTGAAGGTAGTGGGGAGGGGAATAAGAAGGGGAAGAGGAAGGTGGGGAAGAACCTGGTTATTCAGAACTGGTCACCACACACGGCTAAAGCCATTTCAAGCAACGTTTCAATTCTGAATGGTGGTCTTACACCAGAGCAATTCTGAGAGTATCTTCCACTCTGGAACGTGTCGCAAATACACATTATATTATTTTAAATGAATTAATTGTGAAAAAATACAAATTAATCAAATAAAATTTATTTGCAACGCCGGGATTCGATCCCGCGACCTTCGGATTCCGAGTCAAGGGCCTTACCGCTAGACCACGCCGGCCGTCGAATCAAATAATGATGGGTAGGAATCTGGTGGTCAGTGTGTCCAGGAGAGACGGACGTATGAAGCTATTCCTCCCGCGGTGGGTGGGCAGAATCATACGACGCAAATATCTGGATAAACCTCACGCCATGAACGCGGGCAGCCCTGCCGAGTCACCAAACGTAGTGAATCACTCGGGGTGACCTGTGGCAGAGGTGTTGGTTATCCAATGATTGGGGGAACCCATACCCATACCATATTTTACTAGCAAACACCCGTGAAAAATCAAGGGATATTATAATTATGTAGGATTTGTGAAGCTGAAAGTATTTACAAAAAAAGCTAGCGAATACCCGGAGTGAGTTGCAATTCTGTTTATTGACGTGCTTCTGGATTCACGTGAATATTTTTCGTTGTTTTCAGATATTCATCTTTCGAATGGACACCGTTAATTATAAATCTAAAAAAAATCATAAAATCTGTCAAAAGTTTAAACAAAAGAAATACACATTAAAAATGGCAGCTACCTACCTATCCGCTTAATCGTTTGTCTGAATAATTGTTCCCAAAATCAATGACTATTTTAAAAATGTAATTAAATTCAAACCAAATTTGAGTTCGTTGAACGTGAATAATTTCACGAAGGAATATTTCACCTCACGCACGAAATTAAATTAGTATGTTTGAAAATATATTCAAAGTTTGATGTTACAAGTTTCCCTCGCTAGAGGCCTCTAAATAGATGCTAGAAATGGTGATGAGGAAACAGATTGCAAGAGATGTAAAGTATTCAAAATAAATATTATTTTATAACTTAGATCAGTGCAAATTTTCTAAGCTTTTCTCTTGATCGCTCTTATTTTTAAATCGGTAAGTAAATAATGAAAATCAACCGGCATCTGGCAAATTTTGAAAATAAACAAAAACTTATTTACTCGTTGAGGGAATGCCATAAAAATGTTTATAAACTTGATCTGCGGGAAGAAAATCTTACGTAAACAACAATAAAAATACTCCAAGGTTCTGAATCAAACCATTCCCAGGTTATTTGGTAAATAAGTATTTCTTTAGACAGATAAACCATCTTCACACATTAATAACAACAAGGAAAGTGCGTAGGTACTTTTACAAGTACCTGTATATTAGACACGTCACTTTTGTTGGACAGTTGTTCTGACTTCACTTTACCTTGTTCTGAGATACGAGTGTCAAAATTTGCAAAGACGATTTCTCATAATTTATTTACCGATTTCTGATTTTGAGGTTGAATCTTGTGTAAAACCGTTCAAATGTCAGATACAAAAACAATGGCAATTGCAAAAGGTTCAAAGTGATGTTGTAAAAGTTTAGGACTTGGGAAAGAAAAGTAGTTTTACTTTTAATTTTAAGCTTTAAAAATTTTATGTTTGAACTTTGTTGTACATATTGTATCTATGGAAATGCAACACAGATGGTATTGAAAATTATTTTGGATAAAGAAAAGAGCAAAAGAAATGGTTTTGCATTCAAAGGTCATTTTTGAAAAAGCATTGTCCAAGTAAGGTGACGAAATGTTTTTCTTAAGCCTCGATTACATTGAGCGAGTGTACAAGCTACTAGCCGGCGAATTCACTCTCTGCTAGTAAACTCGCTCAGTGTAATCATATTAACTCTCTAACAGGCAGATTTCACCCTGAACAAGTTTACTAGCAGATAGTGAATTCGCCGGCTACTAGCTTGTAAACTCGCTCAATGAAATCGAGGATGATTATACAGAGCGAGTTTACTAGCAGATAGTGAATTTCCCAGAGTAGCTTGTAAACTCGCTCTATGTAATTGAGGCTTTAGCGATCAATTGTGTGTTTGTGTGTGAAATCTACGTATGGAAGAAGGTAGTGGGTAGTCCTATATAGGCAAAGTAATTCTAGCAAAATATTTAAACAAACAAATTAACAATAAGTTGTTGAAAGAACAAATAGTGATAATATTGAGATAAGTCTAGAGCTTTTTATTTGAATTTTGATCAACTTTTGGCGAGGACAACGTCCAACTTTTGGTATATAAAAACTTTCCTCTTTCCAGACAGTTAATAACGAGGCGAGAATTAAAGTTTACGTGGGTAATTTAGCCGAAAGATATTTGCGAATGTAAAATCAACCTAAGGATGCAAAAGCGCAAAATTGAAGTTTTTTTTATTTATGTTGAATGATTTATTTATCCATTCGTTCCGAGACTTCCTACTGAAGTAATACCTAGATTCACGCATTTCAAATTTTCCGATTTAATCTTAAATTGGCTAAGGAAGCGCAGATTGCCATAAACTTTAGATCGTGATGTAATTGCGAGATATTCCCACGTGGTTCACGATAATTCGAAGAAGATTTTAGCCACCCACCACCCACTTGGCGATTAGTGATTACGATTACAAAACGCCCCCACTCGATGCCTGCTAGAAAAGCTGATCATGTTGGCAGTTCCTTGAACCATGACACTATTTCCTTGCCCATACCTATAAAAGGTAGAATCAAGTCTTGATGGATCACAACACTGAAACAAATCTTCCAAACAACAAGCATCAAAAGAGTTATTCATCTGACCTTGCCTATTGCGTAATAAAAAGCATTCAACGAACTGCGCATGGAATATATCTACCCATTGAATATCTTCTTCATATCTTCACTGCCGATGAACTATAATCTACTCATCCGCAACATTAATTTAAATACTTCTTCAAAAATAACTAAATCACGGTGTGGCGTCGTTATAAAATAAAATAACAGACATCGTTTACACCACTACTTGAAAAAAACAAACACTACATAAACAAATAGTGTCTTCATGTTTCAAAACGATGGTTTTGGCTTTGTGCAATTTTATTTACCTTTTTGGCGCCGAAACGCTGAAATTTTGAATTTTGTTAACTTAAGTGAATAATAATTTTTTTTCTAACTAATAGTTGCCATAAAGAAAACGCCGCTCTGTCAGCAATAAAACAAAATATTAAGGGCCAGTACTTTCATAAAATTTGAACAATTCTAGGTAATTTTCAAACTCTATGAAAGTTCTAATTAAATTGTTATTATACCGTTGTGGGCCGGTTGATTTACATAATTGAAACAATAATACTTGTAATAAAATAAAACTAATACAATAAAACAATAGAAATTGAGTAGAACTTTCAATTAACTTAAAAATAACTTCAAAATTTGATGAATTGATAAAATTCTGTGAAAAACCTAAGTGATTGTGACCTGTTAAACCTAACTGATCCAATTTAATAATTATCTTCGAAATTATTGGATAAGTCGTCTCAAATGGATGTCAATAATGTTCCTCTTATTTTGAACACTCACATATCATGTAAAAAATAGACGGCTTGCAACATGCAACTAGACAAGACAGCTCTGATGTTTTTAAAATTCTTTTAAATGGTGTAGACATATTAATTTTTCCTCCTTATCTTTATCAAGATACAAATTATGCTAAAAATTAAAAAAAGTGGTGTAAACAAAGTTGTTATTGTATTTAATTAATTTAATCTATCACTTCTTTGATTTTCCAAAGGGTTGCTTCCACTGGGGTAACCACTTGGTCGTGATTTTCGGTGTCCCGTCAACTGACACACCTTCCGCATGGCTAGCTTATCGCGGTCTTTGAAACCTATATATAATCTAAAGATTATTTCATCCTAAATTAAATTAATGTAAAGAAAAAGTGCTGTTGTGGTGTCGGTTAAAATGAAAATTGTCATTTGTTTTGTTATACTATGATTTTATTGTTAAGTGTCAGTTTGTTAGAAGAAACCATAAAAAGAAAGTGATATAATAAACATAAATGTCGTTGTATAATATAGAGGTTTAATTCCTTAATTTCTGATAAATAAAACACTTGCGTTGCTAAGTTGTGTAACGAAGTTAACAATTTGAATAAAAATTATGAAACTTTGGGAATTTTTTATGAATTATTTTTTACATGAAACGACAAAAAAAGTGAGACGACGATAACATTTGCCTTATAATTTTTTTATTATTTTCGTTCAGTAATTTTAGTTAGAAAAAACGTAGGGTGAGCCATTTTAAAAACTTTTTCGTGTTTGCATTCAAATTTTATTATATTTTAAAAATAATATATGTTTATTTCGAATTATAAAATTTGAAACCACATTTTATCACCTTTCAAAAACAGTTTTTAATTTTCGGATGCGTTCAGAAATATCCCATTTATTTGGATTTTTCTGCAGAGCGGAAATATTTGACCTTCCGACGGGGTTAAGCAAAACGATGCGTGTTTCGATTGGTATGCAAAGTTGGAGGCAACCTTTGCGTCTATGTTTTGTTTTTATCAAAAGAAGTGTAATTATATTTACATTTTCCAACCAGACAGGGCGCCAAATACAAAACACCTGATGCGCGACGTTTGACATTTGATGATTTAAGGTGCAAGTTTGTTAACCTCTCTTTTAACAATTTAACGAGGAGGGGAAAAAACCGATACATTAGATATTTATATTTGCGTTTTCAGACATAAACCACACTAAAAAGTGTGAAAACAAGCTCGCACTTAAATTTCTTGAATAAGTTATGTTGAAAAATCACAAATTTTCGAAGAACAAAGCAAGGACTCTATTGTTGGAGTTATGCGTAAAAAAAATGTTCTTTTTCCGAACTATTCAAATAAATGGGGAGTTGTGAAATGTGTTTAGCGAGTGGTGAAACAAAACTGCAACATAGTTATTTCAACCAAAGATGGAGTTTAAACTTTAACTTTGTGCTGTCGATTGGAATCTGTAAACACATCTCCTTATTAGCCAAATTCACCTTCTCGTGTGGCTTCGAAAAACTGAAATAACTAACAATTTCCCTCGGGACCTGTGTCATATTTGAGGATGCTGTGTGAAGGGTCCTTTTAGGGAAAGGAAGGGGAGGAAGTTCTGGGAAGGAAAAATGTATGAGGAGTGGGGTTCAATGTGTCCGGGAGTGAAGGGCGTATGAATCCATCCCTCCCACTGGTGCAAGTCGAAGGATCGAGAGAGTCCGGCTGGAGAGATCTAGATTAGGTCTCCCTCGACCTGTCTCTCCCGATCCGGCCCACCACACAGTAGGTGGGCAAAGGCATTCGCCGTGAAGACCTAGACAAACTACACCCCATGAACCCGGGCACCCCTGCTAAATATTTGTTATTCTTGAAGATAACATCTATACAATCCCCAGGCCGAAACGCAAATTATATGAAATTCCCTCGATAGAAAAAAATCGCAAAGTATGCTCCGAAAATTATTATAATCACGTTCATTTCAGTTATTTCACAAATTATATTATGCGTGAAAAAATTCACAGTGTTTCTTTAAATGCTGTTTTAAGCGGCGTATCCTGCGCCACAATACACATGAACACTAGCTTGAACAGCACCCAAAACATTGAAAATTTGAACACTTCGTGTTCAAAAACCCTGTGTTCAAGCTTTACCACAGGCGACGGAAAACATTCATCTCCCGGGCGAAGGGGGAAGGCTGGCGGGGGGAAATTTGTTCATATTTTTACAAGAGCCGCGCGATGCGGTCATGTATGGAGAATCAAACCGAACAAGTTTTTGAGGTTATGCGCAATGATTGAGCTTAATAATCACTACTTTAAAATATTATGATACCTAAATACAATATAATAAATATATTTGATAATAAAATTATAATATAATAACGAATATTAACAACATTAATATTAATATTATTTTTGAAGTGGGTGAAGCGGGAAGCCTGTAGGCAGGCGGGGCCGGCGGGGGGGAAATAAGTTCATATTTTTACAGGAGCCGTACGGAGCGGTTGGTACCGGAGATAAATCGAATGACGTTTGGGGTTATGTCAACCGCGCGAGCCTAATACCTAATTATGACTTTAAATTGCAAATAAATACTGTCGTAATGGATGATTATATCTTTCGTGAACTCACTTGTAAATAAAGTCTATTAATTTATAAATCGGTTTCAGAGACACGGAAGAAATGACCAATTAAAATAGGTATTCTATTCTTTCCCTGATAAATAAATACCTAATAAAAATCTAGTTAGGTAGGTTAGGTCTAAGTTGAAATCTGCGTGTTCTCCTTTATATTTCGTTTACAATATCATCGCTAAATTTCTTAACAGAACTCGACTTTTGACGTTTGAATTTCGAATGCGTAATTAATTACGCATTCGAAATTCAAATACTAACTTTAGGTCATAATAATTGATATTAGTCGGAAATCTTTCCTGGTAAATAAACATCTATTAAAACATCTCTGATTTCTCCCTGATGTAGCATCTCTTCTTCATCGGAACATATTTTAACATTTATTTAAACGCTAAACGTCAAACGTCAAGTCAGTTGCGTACGCGTGGACGCGTGGACTCGTGGACAGGCCACTAGCAAAGTGTGTGACCGCGCGAACTTCACACCTGTTCACACCAATCTTTCAAACCATGTTTAAAAAAACGCAGGAGACGGAAAACAAAGAACGTTTATAGTGGGGTTCAAGCTAGTTTTCATGTGTATTCTGGCGCAGGAGTTCCGCCTTTAGACAACCCCCGCGAGACGTGTTTAATTAAACATTTTCACTACTTTCGCTTAAAAATAATCGTTTTTAACATTAGCGTGCTCTCTCTAACAATCGCATTTACATATCACTCCGTCTTCTTCTTTTAGAGCGGATATACCGCGCCTTAATGGAGGCCCTTTGACCTCTCCAGCTGAAAATTTTCGACCCATCGCTTTGTGCACCGCAGTGGGAGGGATAGATACATACGTCACTCCTGTACACACTGACCTCCCACCCCTCCCTACCCACCCCTCATACCCTTTCCCTTCCCAGGAAAATTATTTTCGTCAGGACCGCCTTTGTGGAATTAATCTAAAAAAAAGTTATTCCATCGCATGACAAAGCCTAGGAGGTAAATTCAAGTTAACCCTCCCAATAACGACCCGTTGAATAATAAATATTATTGATCTGAGATAGACAGCAGGATTGATGTACAAGGAATAAAATAAGATTTAAAAATAACTGCCCCGAAGAAATGGGTTCTTTTTTCACAAGTATAGAAGTATGTAAAATAATCTATATCTATACTAATATTATAAATGCGAAACTGCGTGTGAAAGTTTGTTACGCTTTCACGTATAAAACAAAAAACAGGCAAAATTCTTTCATCTATAGAAAGCTACATTATATGCGAGTAATAAAAGCTGTATATAATGGAAAGCTCTGGCGTTATCTATCTACATAAAAATCAAAATATGTTTCTTTCTGGGTTTGTATATATATATATATATATATATTTGCATTATGAAATTTGTATAAAAAAATTGCATAAATAGGTGGCACGCGAGCTGTTTGAAAACTGAATGTACCGGGAATTAATGTATGGAATGCGGATGGGGGGACGGGGTGGAGGGACAGGGGGAAGGGGGAGGGGAACTCAGACATTAAACATAAAAGTACAATATGGAGGAAACCGAAACCAAACAATTACCGGAAACTTGAGAACGTGGCTTATTACAGTATATTGAAAAGATTTTAGGATTCATGGTATGGTATGATTTTAAAAATAATTTTGTTTTTAAGGGTCCACTATTCGAATTTCGACCGATTTCTCACATATCTCCCTTAAACATTTGAAGTTTTTAAGCTCTTAAAAAATATATGTTATTTTTGAAGATAATATCTAGATACGTTCCACGCTGAAACGCATATTATATGAAATTTCCTCGATAGAAAAAAATCGCAAAGTATGCTCCGAAAATTATTTAAAACAAGTCTATTTCTATTATTTTACAAGTTATATTTGTGAAAAAATTCACAATGTTTCTTTAAATGATACTTAAGATACGTTCCACGAGATTTTTGCTCTATTTTAAACGAGTCATGTTTTATAAAGCTTTTTCGCCATTTTCGCTGCGATTTCATCACTTAAAATATTAGCGCGCTCTGTCCAACATTCGTAATTACACATCTCTCCATCTTCTTCTTTTTCAGCCGAACAGCGCCACCTAGAAGCCCGTTTAAATTCAGCCAAATTCTTGATATTAGTAAGAGCTGAGGGAAGTTCATTCCAAATGAGCGGGCCAGTTACCGGAAAATATCGATCATAGTAAACGGCTCGATTTAACCTAGGAAGTTCGATGAAATGATTAGTAACATCTAGATCTGCTGACCTTAGAGTAAGCTGTCTATCGCTTAACTTTTATCGGACACATAGTTCCGATAGGACGGCTGGCGCTATTCCTTGCAATTCTTTGAACCTATATACTTATACTAGCTTTTATCTACATACATCATACTTTGTTCTATGTCAGGTCTTATATAAACCTAGTATATTATTTTCGTTCTTATTATAATACTGACACTGTACAAGCCATTTTATGGCGTCAAAATAAATAAATAAACAAATTTTAAGAAACACCTGATACGTGCTACCAACTCAAGCATGATTAAAGTATGTTTCCGATTTCCGAAGCCTCTAATGAGCTACTTCTAACTTCTGTTTATCTCTTCAATAGGTTCATGAAGCCGTACGAAGCATCTATCCGCATGTAATTATTTCCTAACTGAGTTAGTACTTTACAATTTAAAACGTAGGTGGGTTTTAGATACGTCATTCAGTATATCAATGAACACATTCGTTTTCCGATGAGTTAAACTGTGTACCTTATACCTTCAAACGAAGTCGTAAATCTGAAGTAAAAAATTCTTGGAAAAATGAGATGTCTCACAAATAATATTATTATACTTGCGGTTTTGTGACGTGTATCACATTACTGGTGATTCTGAAGGATTGTTTGTGGGTAGACAGCATTCTTATTTACTGTGTAATAACGTGATTCTTTTATTTGGAAACATATTTTTTTATACCTCCCCTGCCCTAGGGTTGATTGAACCTGTCATGGATATATTTATTTTAGAGACAACCGTTTAACAGAGGTGTCGTATTACAACTGTAGATGGTGTAACAGCACGAATCCGAAGGATTTTAACCAGCGATTCCTGAGCGTATTTGGAGTGCAAAAAGTAGATTGTTTAAATAGCGGCCGAGAATACAAATTTCGTCGAAAGGTAGTCAGTCGCAACTGTACAGGGCGGTTCCGATGTGAAAGATTGATTATTAATATCGATTTTATTTCATTCAAAATTTACTTTAATTATATTAATATGCCTACATTCAAGTTAACAATAAAAATGGTCAAGCGCGTGATGATTAAATATGAAAATTATGTGCTCTTGTATTTATTTTTTTATCATAAATATTCATATTTTTAATAATGTCTAAGCAAAATAAATGTGAAAAAAAATCTGAAATATATTAATTAGGGCGTAAGACCGCAAACAAAGAGACAAACTGAAGTATTTAAAGGGATTTTTTGATGATTTTATTTTAACTAAAATTAAAAATCTGAAAAGCATCTTTCCTAGATAATTTATTGATTTATTTTACTATACGATTATATGATTTAAAATGTGTATCGTATAAAACAACATTTTGTTTGCAAATTTAACAAATCTGCCAACGACCAACAGTATAAATCTTATTATAATAAAAATAAACATATTTTTTTCAAATTTACTAGATATATGTAATAACAATCTTTCGAAATCAATTTATATTTTTTTTTCCAGAAAAGAGTCAATACGTCTAGAATTTGATTTAAAAATGACATATTTACAGTTGTGTCTGTTCCCTCTGTCTCGACAACAACTACTATCAATAAAAACTGTGTGGAGTTTTGTGTAGTAAACAATGTCGCCAAGAGCTGAAATGAGTGTGGGCCTTCACACGATTAATATTCGTGTTTAAAGCTTTGTTACAACTTAAGAAATTGTAATAAGTTGTGCCGTTGCACAATTAACTTCGCATTTAACGGTTAACCTATCACACCGTGACCCAAGGGGCATGCAGGGCCAATTGAAAAGCGTAACCATCTGAGCCATCTGGGCAAAGTATCCCCATACAATCTATAGGGCAAGGAATAATAGAATAATACGGGTATTGCCAGAATGTTAATATGTAAGCAATTTGTGACAGGTGTGCTGCAGTAAAATACGAATGAGCTGTTGTGTAGCGTGGGTTGTAATAGGGTAGCACATTTAAATTAACTTGGTAATTTGCTATAATCGTCCTCAAACAGTCGATAAAGGAGCAACGACGCAATATTTCGTTTCATAAAAATAATTGGATAATTTGTATAGCGCCGTTATCGTGAAAAATCTCCTCAAAGGCGGATAGGTACCTATTGAGATGAAAGGATAAAAGAAACCAAAGGCGTGCCATAAGTTCAAAGTAATTTATTATTTGGAGAGTAATATATCACATATATTTAAAAAATATATATTGACCCTTTTTATACATTACATTTTATTTGAGTTCTCTCGGCCACACCATTGTAGTATCAAATGGAGAGTGTGTGCACGTGTCTTCTGAAAGGTTTCCACGACGTTCGATAAAAAAACTGATATACATACTATACGTAATTTCACCCTTAAGGGGGGTATCTGGTCCAGCCGATCCAAAAATCGACTTTTTTTGCCTAAAAATCTTCCTAAACACGAGGAGAATACATGCCCAAAGTTACAGCAAATCAAATTCTTTACATTTAAATATAGTTAGGAGCCATGCGCGCCAAGCGTAGACCAAAAAACGGAGCGGCCCGATTACAAGCGAAAACTTTAAACGCGTGTTTCTCAAAACTACGTTATTCAAGTTGACTGGAATCGTAGCACATCGAATTTTCATCCGATTCACTTCATTCAAAGTTTAAATTAAATCAATTTGTATGCTGACGAACCTCGACTTGGAAAAATAAAAATTATAGGATAAAGTTACTGCAAAATTAAGACAGTTTTTTCGTCAATTTTCATTGTACGTCCGCCATTTTGGCAATCAACAACTTTATTTTGCAAACTGTGGTTCATGCGCATTCTACATTCATACTATAACGATATTTTTTTTAATTTCATGTTTCAAATTATTTCCTAGGACTCCAGGATTCCAGCCGATTTGGTCGGACTCTCCGCTTTACCCAGATACACAGATTTTTTTTTTTTTTTTAAATAACCCTGATGAAGTAAGCATTGCTTACGAAACATGTCAGTTTTTTGACGTGATAACGTCTTATAAATCGACGAACGCCGGCAGCACTGACGCAAAAGGAAGACTCATTGTCACGTTGTCACTCACGTTCCGCCTGAGCCGAGCGTGCAAGCGAGATTGCGGAACAAGCGATAGAGAGGCACGATCGGCCTAAGCGTTCGGCTTGTGACTGTAAAATTCTATGTAAAAGTTTTCTTAAGACGTTATAACGTAAAATTATCGTCCGTAAACCGACTTCACAGAAAACCAAATTTTTTAACAATAAATGTGGTTAAAACTAAGTAATCTAGTAATTTTTAATATACATAGATATTCAAATCAAACCTTCAATAGTGCTTTTTCTTGTTCAAATCTACCTCCACAAGTAACAAATAAAATAAATTTTATCTTAAAAAAAACGCATTGAAAAATACACTTGGTTGGACCAGACAAAAGTTAAAAGTTAAAAGTTATCTTCTATGAATTGAAAGCCTTCTTCTCGGGTTTCTCGACACGCAAATAAAGAGACACAAGATCGTTGTCTCCTGAAACAGGATTAAATTCATGAAGATTATCAATTTAAAATGTCACGGCACGCCCCTGGTGGTTACCTCTGCCTCTGGGACCTTGGCGGACCCAATAGAGCGACTCATTATTGAAGGATTTCACCGTTGAATGGGACCAGAGCTCGCTTTAGGCAGGTAATCCTGTGGAATTCCAGGAAACCTTCAAAGGAATTATTATTGTTATTCCGACTCTCGTTCGTATTCTGAGAAAATCCCAAACCAAATAGCACCTACGTAATACGACCTAGATGATTGAGAATATCGTAGATTCGAGAGAATCTTCTGTGGAGATTTTAAACACCGTGGGGATTATTAGCGGTCCTGGATCATTATTAGCAAAATCAATGAGATTATTCGCAGCCTCCAGACATTATTCTCACCGTGGTTTATAAATTTACGCAGAAATCACACAGGAGACCCTGAGGACAATAAGTTCCCTAAGCGCCTCCGTACATGGAGCTACTTACAAGCTATTCGAGCCTGATGCGCGTAGCACGCACACCGCTCGTGGGTACCCGCCATACAATTTTGCTGGTGTTCGTACACGGCGCTACGCGACGGATGTCAGGTTGAAGTAGGTAGCGCGCTAACGACGGTGCTGGTAGTGCGCTACGCGTTGCAGCATTCGTGTCTACTACTTTCGTTTGACGTTTGACAGAAATGGCGTCTGAACATGAAAGTAATGTTAGATTTGTTCTGGAAGTGAAAAAAATGCGTGTTTACATAACTTTACATTACCAGAATACGCAAGAAAGGATTTAGTGAAGAAGGCATAGATTAATGTTGGAAAAAAAGTCATTTGACATCGTGTTAATTCCACGGCTGCACGTGAAAAATGATCAAGTTCAGTATAATTCGGGTAGCGCCGTGTACGGAAACCAGCTTTAAAAAGTGGTACATCTGCAGGGTACTTGTGGTTGTGTCACAATCACGTAGTTTGTAAGTATCTCCATGAACGGAGGGCCTAAGAGCGGACGTCAACTTTCGGATGCTGTGTGGTGGGTCTTTTAAAGGAAAGGAAAGAGAAAAGGTTCTAGGAAAGATAGGGTATGAGTAGGGATGCAACGATATATCGGAAAACCGATAAATATAGATATATTGACCCCTAAAAATATCTATACCGGCGTCAATATATCGTATCGAAATATCAAGAAACCCGCACAAATTAAAATACTCACAAAATCGGGTAAAATGCTATTACTGGCAACACTGACTGTCTAAAAAAATTGATTCTCCAATTTTTCAAAGGCAGGAGCCACTATAACTTAAAGCAGAAACCGGTAACAAGGAAGCAGACTTTCAAAGTTACCATTTTTAAGTTCGATCGCTGGTACAAAATACTGGAATTATTTTTTTAAGTAAATTTACGAAAAAAACAAGTGCATTTCATATACCTATTCAAAATTTTGTGATTATACACATTTATTTATTTATAAATAAACGCCCTTTTTCGGGGCTTTTACATATACAGCATAGAAAAAACATTTTATTGTACATAACTGAACTGCCTCAATAACAATATTTTATATTTATTCAAAGATAAATTGAAGATGTCCACTGACTTGGTATAATTGTTTTCCTCTATTAGTATTCTGGGCAATGAGGAATACATATGGTAGTTAGTCCCAGAATTTCTGCACTGAAATAAATCCTGACTTCTAGTATTACGAAGTGGAATTCGGAAGCTTATCAATTCAAGTAATACCGGACTATCAACTAAATCATTTAGAATTTTATATAAAAATACCAAGTCAGTGAAAATTCTTCTGTCTGACAATTTAAGCATATTCATATCGTTTAAAATTGTGTTGTAGTTTAACATATTTGCTGGAATACCCATTTTAAAATTTAGAAAACGTAAGAATTTGTTTTGTATTCTTTCAACAGCTTGTACGTGCATATTATAATGAGGATTCCAGACAGGAGAATTGTACTCAAGTTGGCTTCTAACATAAGCAAAATATAACATTAAAATACACTTTATATTGTTAAAGTTTCTAGTTAGCCTAGTTATAAACCCCAACATTTTTAAGCCCTTATTACAGATTTCTGTTATGTGGTTAACAAATGAAAGATTTGATTGAAAAGTGATGCCCAAGTCTTTAATTTGCATTAATGTCTGAAGAGCATTGTTATCAATGTTGTAATTAAATATCACTGGATTTTTTATTCTAGAAAATCTAACAATTTGACATTTTGAGATATTTAAATAAAGTCTATTTTCCATACACCAAATTAACAATTTGTTGATATTATCTTGAAGAATGTTGCAATGATAAATATTTTCAATAATTTTAAAAATTTTGAGGTCATCAGCAAAAAGTAAGATAGATACATCATGAAATATTTTTGTAAGATCATTTATAAACAAGATAAATAAGATTGGGCCAAGGTGTGAACCCTGTGGAACTCCACTTGTTGATACATGGGTAAGTATATAAAATTACATACGTACGTAATCGATAAACGTTTGATATAGTAACTTAAACTCAATTGGATTTCTATAAGATTTAAAAAAAAAGAAGAGATATCGATATATCGGCCTACTTCCAGAGTGGAAGATACTATCAGTATCGCCCTGGTGTAAGACCACCATTCAGAATTGAAACGTTGCTTGAAATGGCTTTAGCCGTGTTTAGTGACCAGATCTGAATAGCCAGGTACTTCCCCACCTTCCTCTTCCCTATCTCCTTCCCCTCCCCACTACCTTCAGCCTCACAACATACCCCGATTGGGGATGCCATAGTCTCACTGGCTCCAGACGGGAGCAGTTGGGACTCTTGTGCGGTATTAACTGTAAAAAAAAAAAAAAAAAACTAGACCGATATATCGATATCGACTTAACTCGATATATATCGATATTTTTTTAAGACTGTGCTTCCCTAGGTATGAGAAGTTGGTAAGAATTAGGGAGTCAGTGGGTCCAGGAGCATCTTTTATCAAAATTATAATTACAACATCCGGTGATTTTTCATGTTTCACGCTAGTTCGCATTTAACACCGGCCGCCCGTTTTGATTTGTTCATAAACAAAAACATTCAACGGAAGCAATCTTCCGAACAGACCTTCCATTGATATGCTTGGTGTAACTATAAGTGACCAGCTCAGGTATGGGGGCTCCATCGAAGCCAGAGTAAAGTTAGCTTCTCAAAAACTGAGCGTACTGTACAGGGCCCGCAGATACTTTAATAGTACACAACTGCTTACCCTGTACAAATCGCAAGTGCGCCCCACGGTTGAATTTGGCAGCCACCTCTGGTCTGGAGCTCCAAAATACTTAGATAGATAGATTCTCCCATCTTAACGAACGGGTTGCAATCTTTAGAGCACAGGCGTCGGGTGGGAATGCTATCCATGTTCTACCGGTATATCAATGGAAGATGCTCTGAGGAACTAGCGTCATTGATCCCTTCGGCACCGGTGCATAGTCGGGAGACACGCCAAACGCGCGCCCAACATATGTACACGGTTGACATTTGTCACATGAGAACGGGTCGTTTTTTCGACTCGTTCTTGAGTTCAACAGCTCGGCTATGGAACGATTTGCCGGCATCTGTGTTTCCTCCCTCCTACAACATGGGTCTCTTCAAGACCAATGTTCATTCCTTCCTCTCCTCAAAAAGACCCTCCACACAGCATCCCAGATGACATAGGCCCTGAGGGGAATTATTTTCCTCAAGGCCTCCTGTGTGGAGTTAATGTAAAAAAAAAAAAAATCGCCAAAAATAGTGTTTTATTTTATTTTGCGAAGTTCAGGCGCAAATATTTAAATGTTTTACTTACATTTTCTAAAGAATTTAATTTTTCACATTATACAATAAAACCATAACCGAAAAGGGGTTTGTAAGTAGCAGATTTTTAACTTTAAAGCAGTTTTTGTAGTAACGACTAATAAATAAATACTCGATTACTTCAAACGCAAAAATTTTATTTATTTATTTGTTTTATTTTAGTAAATTGTACATTTAAGTTTACAATTTCCTAATTAATTATATCATTTCATATTTCAAACTATATTTTTTCTTGTTCTATGTATCTCCTACAATACATTTTGAACTTTCCAATTGGTGCGGCCTTTAAAGTTTCTGGTAGTGTTGTATAACTTCATCCCTTTGTATAGTAAACTGTTCTGCGTATTCGTTTTGTCCTTTTTTTGTAGTCTGATTTCCTTGCCTTGTATTATGTCTGTGAATGTCCTTGTTGTATATAATTTTGTTTGAGAAGTATTTTGGTAACATGTTGTTCACTATTTTATGGATAAATATCATCGTGTGCAGGGTCAACATCTGTTTCACGGTTAGCCAATTTAGTTCCTTTAACATCTTATTTACTTTGCCCTGTTTTGGAGAATTTGAAACTTATTTTGTTCTCGTTCATTACACAGGAAAAGGATAGTTGAGCAGTAGTTAAAGTGTGGAGCAATAATTGAATTATAAATAGTAAAATGTGTTCTACTCGCAGTAAATAATTAAAGCATCAAAAATATTTTTCGGCGCTCTAATTTTCAAACCAACAACACATTATTTGCTTTACTTACAGCCGTTGTTCCCAACATTCCCATTGATCAATCTGAGTCTCCGATCAGCTAAGTGATTTGTTTAGTAACGCTCGATTCGCCTTTTGGTTGGAGAGTTGCATTGAAAAGAGCGCATATGTAAATTTGAGGAATTTTGAGACAAAAAAAAAAATTGGAAACAGCGGCCATTTGTGGTGCCTTTAGGTGCACAAGCAAGCAAATATCATCCAATGATAATAGGGGTTTACAAGATTAGACATTTTTATAAAACCTTGGTTCATAGCGAATCACTTTAACGATGGCAAGTACTTAATGGCATTATGCAAAAAAATATAACCATAATAGAGAGGATTTACTTAAGTCAGGCTTGGGTTCTTCTGAACAAAAGAATAAGTGACACGACATGAAATAAATATGTTTTCCATTCAAAGGATGGACACATGAGTGACATAGGTACATACAAATAATTACCATAAAAAATAACATAATAACTGCATAATTGGAGATATATTTTTTTAGTTTGTATGAAGATTATGTTCTTGAAAAGAGTACTTATATAATTAACTTGAATGATTTAAGTGGTGTTTTTCAAAGATTCAAACGAGACTTTTATTAAACTACAGTATGAGCAAAAAAACATTTTTTTAAGACAGATAAATATTCCCGGGTTACAAAAAACCTGGCAATATTTGAAAATCTCCTACTACCACAGTAAGCGGAAATTGTTGCTTGTGTCGTGATGGATGACTTAGCCAGCCGAAAAATCGAACACGCAAGGCCTGGTTGGGACCCGAACGCGATGCCAACTCAGCCACTGACCGGTCAAATTTAAAAATTATTTAACTTTCGGGACCGCTGTCCGCTCTTAATACAAATATTGTTAGAAAAAACCCACATGATTTTTTTTACGTTAACTCCACAAGGAGGATCTGAGGAAAATAATTTCCCTCAGGGCCTATGTCATCTTTGGGGATGTTTTGTAAAGTGACTTTTTGAGGAAAGGAAAGAAAGGAAGTTCTGGGAAGAAAAAAGGTATAAGGGGTGGGTAGGACTCTGGGTGTCGTGTGTCCAGGAGAGACGGACGTATGAATCCATCTCTCCCGCTGCGGTGCAATAGGTAGCTTTAGTGGGGGACGAGAGAGAGAGGTACATAAGAGGGAGGGGGTAAAAATAGGGCAAAAGGGCTACTTGACAAATGTAATTGTTTATGTAAAACATTGGGTTTATTTATTATCAATGATTTTTTTTATTTATTTCAAGAGCTTCTAGATTATTAAGACGTAGATCTAAACCATTTCTATGTAGTACGTGTAACACCGAGGATTTATTAAAAGAGTGATATTTATCCAAAAAATGTGTTGCGAATTCTGAAAAGTGTGTACTATTCAGTCACCTCAAGTGTTCAACCACCTTTCGTTTGAATATTTCTATCAATTTTAATTATGTAAAATGCCGGGCAATCATTACAATTAAGCTAATTAATAGATGCCAGAATGGCTGAAAATATTTTCTTTACCCTAAGAAAATCAAAAGTTTACCCAAGTTATATTAGTACAGAAAGCGGGTTTGATTTGTGTATGAAATTTTGAAACGCATGAAGATGAAAAATTATTTATGAATAAAATCCTACGCCAACCGTGGTTTTATTGTCTCTGATGTTTGGTGTACTATTTATATAGGAATGTATTAGTAGATATGAAACAGCTTTTTTTGCAAGGATATGATATGTGGGTATCCGTTATTTGTTGCAATAGATTTGATTTTAGAGAATTCTTCCATAAAGTTATGTCAGATAGAGAAATAGTGTAAAGTTTGTGGACCATAGAATGAAAGGAAAAATAATTATGGAAAATAGGTTGGTTTGAAGTACTATGAATTACTTCATCAGTAAAGGCAGGTTTTCTATAAGAATTGGAATTGAATTTATTATTAATGATGTTTGTTTACTTCGTGTGAAAATGTAAAAAAAATTACTTCATAAATCATGTTTGTATCCACACATCAAACAATATCGTTGATGAATTTGTGGGTGCCATTGGTGGGTGAACTTGGCTCCTAAATATATTTTGAAAGGAAATCAATCATATATTAAAAATGGATAGTGTAGGTGTATTTAAGTAAGATATATTACCTATTCATTTAAAGCAGGTTGTATTTTTATATACCCACATCAGTGAATATTTGTTTATTATTTTGAAATATTGTGTAGATTCCCAAGATTCGCATTGAAAGCAAATATAATCACTTGGTACATAGCAATTTTTTTATACTAAAATGAATCCGTAAATTCGATTGGAAATGGTAACGAATTTTGAGGCTGGAACGATGTAGAAATCAGTTGAATAATTTTCTGGTGCATGTCAAATCTATCAATACAGCAGGTACCATTACTCCATCTGATAAAATACGACAGACGACACTTGACACAATACCGCAAAGGTATTTTACATTGTGTAATATTGACATCATGTCAATACTTATCGAGTAATGTATTGGATATTGAATAGTTGACGAGTGCATGTTATCTAAATAAACACCACCTGCGTCGATGAACATTATGAACTGATAAGGTGTATGATAATAACAAGTTTCATATTTCAATCGTAGATATTATAATACAATTAAAAACAAACAAAACAATGTGACAGAAATTAAACGAACAGTGTGCTCATTCTTTCAATAAATTATACGCTATTGAAATGGACAGGGTAATCAAAGAACAAAAATGCATAAGCTCACCTGTTTATCGAAAGAACTAATTGCTGTTTTATCACATGCACTTATAACAACAATGCTGCATTCATTAAAAATTCCCACAGCAAACAAATTAACAAGATTCACAGCAACGGACAACCACACTCAACTGACAGCCACTGACAACAAAAGACGATCATTCCGATTCTACCATCTTGACAGAATGTGTCAACTGTCATGGCCGCCGTTGAAGCTTTCTGAAATGAACAACAGAGTGAAGAGTTTTCCAAATTAAAAATATTATGCTTTAACAGATTTTTTTTAATAATTAAAGTAACTACGAAGTTTTGTCTTCATAAAAATGTTTTTACTATTCACTAGATTTAGAAGGGTTGCATTTTTAACTTGAATTTAATAGCGATCCCTACCATGAAGATTCCTGTTTTGCACGATTGTATCGGATGTTGGCAACAGTTGCTGTAATGTTTACAGCTAGAAAAACATTCTCAAAAATTTCAATAGATGCCGCACTGCCTGCATTTTCAAAACTTTTACTACCTGTGTTCATTATGGAAAAAAGTTATTCTTCTGATCTAAAGCCTACGTAATGATTCGTGCAAACCGCATTTTCACCTATAATATAATACAGGTACCAAAATAATGCATTATGTATGTAACCAAAATAAATTATTCCACCTGGGTTCAGCGATTTTCATTTCATTGTGTATCTAGGTAGAACGAAAACATTCTTCTAACCATTTTTTTTTTATTTGGGCTGAAGTACAGCGGAAAACTGATTTTTTTATGTTCTTTTGATGATCTTATCCAGGTACCAGGTTGTTTCAAAAATATAAAAGTAAAACAAGCTTCGATTTATATTTCGTGATTTGTTAATGATATTTATTTATTTTTATCAACAAAGCTTTTGAGACCCTTTGATCTGTCCAATCAGACTCACGACCCATCTCAAGTCTCTATGCATACCTCAGGTACTTTCTCTCCTTTCTTTTTAAAAAGATCTCAAATATTACATAGGTCCTGAGGGAAATTATTTACATGAGGGCCTTCTGTGTTCCTATGTGGATTTGATATTAAAAATTGATAAGTTAGATTCCAGCAGAAACCAGAAAAGGCATCGGACATTAGGTATTTTATGGACCTGACCACCCCGACACGATAAAAGTTTTTCTGCAACAACGCAGGAAAAACATTGTTAGGTACCTACTTAAAATGCTTAATTATAATTTTTTTTTTTTAATTTTAACCTACCTTACACTTATATTATGATTTTATAAAATATTATCATGACATTGTGTAATCATTTTTAGATTGTGTCTGGTGTCTACATTATATTGGTGGGTGTGACAGCCATTTCGCCCTTTTAAGTAAATTTTATGAAACTATGGCTAAACTGGTCGAGGAGTAAGCAAGTTAAAAGGGTCGCGGTTTTAAATCCTGACATGCGCAAATAAATTGTATTTGATAAAGTTGTTTTATTTTACAATTTATTAATTAAAAATAATAAATAGTATATTTGCAGCACGCTCCAGAGTGGAAGATTCTCTCAGTGTCTACGGGTGTAAGACCACCATCCAGAATTGAAATGTTGCTTGAAATGGCTTTAGCCATGTTTGGTTACCAGATCTTTAGCCAAGTACTTCCCAACCTTCCTCTTCCCCATCTCCTTTTCCTCCCCCACTACCTTCAGCCTCACAATATACCCCACTTGGGGATGCCATAGTGTCTTTGGCTAAAAATTGTTGCGAGCAGTTGGGAATCTTGTGCAGCAGACTAATTTATTATTTACCTAGCCGAAGGCCCCAGCGTTGCCCGGGTGATATGCAAAAATATGTTTTTCGAAATCAGATTATCATCAAACAAAACTTCCCCATTTTTTGAAGGTGAAGTGTGTATAATAAAAAAAACATGAACGAAACCTAAAATTCGACTTTGAAATTTGACGAATAATTGAAATTCTGTGAAACAAATCTTATCTGATATTATTTTTAATAGCCTAGCGGCTGTGCGGTTAAAATTTAAGAATCCGACTAAGAATACAACTCTGACGCCGGGCCTTACGCATAACCGTTTTCGTACGTGGAGTTTATATACAAATCTACTTTTGTAAAAGAACCGAACAAAAGCAATTCCAAAATATGGTGCCACTTATGTAAACAGCTAACGTGAAGAGCATCGGCTGGCAGGTGTAAGTATCTACTATTGGATTTGTGATTTCGTGAATCTCTCCGGATATGGAGAGATTGAATTTGTAAATAACGTAACATTGGTAAATCGTCTAAGAATTTTTTCCACAAATTAATAATGTTTTCAGGTAGCGAATCATCCAAACCTAACTTAATTTTCCATAATTCGTGCAGTAGGCATTTGACCTTGAAAACAACAGGGGTTATTAATTCTGGGAAGAAAAAGGGTTAAGGGATGGGTAGGAATCTGGGGTTAAGTGTGTCCTGGTTATCCGCCTCCAAGCCTAGACAAACCTCACCCCATGAACACGGGCACCCCTGTTAAATCACCAAACGTAGCGAACCACTTGGGGTAACATATGGCAGAGGTGTTGGTTATCCAATAAAGGTTCCCGGGGCGGCAGTACCCATTCCCGCCTCCCAAATTGATTTTATAAGTGCATTTTATCTTTATGTTTGATTGCCCTTAGAAAAATACTATTCATTATAAATAACAACCTACAAATTACTTCAATCAATCTAATTTAGAGAACTAAATTAGATTGATCGTTTTTTTTATTTGTTGAATTTTTAAAGTTCTCTCCTTTCCGCAAACTTATCGATCGTCCAGTTGATTCGTCAGACATCTCCAAATACTAAATTTTGGGATAATGAGGAATGCAATATTCGAACGCTCACAATAAATCAAATATTATTTACTCGTGTATGAGTTTTACATATTAAATATGCTAAAAAATAACACCGGAAGGCGTAACGGTCCGGTACGCTAGTATGACATTTTGAAATATCCTAATGTTGATCCAGAAAACATCAACATTTTGTTTAATTAAATACAAGCTTTTCTGCGTAATAAATGATTTGGTGGTGTTTGTGAATAATCTGAATATTTTAACTGATGAGGGAACACTATAAGGCGGCGCTACCCGAATTTCTACCTATTTCTTGCATATCTCCCTTGTACATTTGAAGTTGTTAAGCTCTTAAAAAAACATACGTTATTTTTTAAGATAATATCTATACAACCCCTACGCCCAAACGCAAATTACATGAAATTCCCTCGATAGAAAAAAATCGCATATGCTCCGAAATTTTTTATTTTCAAGCCTGTCTCTATAATTCAACAAGTCATATGAATGAAAAAATTCACAGTGTTTCTTTGAACGTTGTTTTAGACAACCCCCACGAGATGTTTGCTCTATTCTCGATATTCGCGATATTGCTCGAGTCGTGTTTTATTAAACATTTTCACAATTTTCGCTTCACTTTTATCGTTTGAAATATTAGCGCGCTCTCTACAACATTTCGTGCTCGGGTACGGGGCCTTCTGCAAACTCAATTCAAATTTCGATTTTTCGGAGATGTCCGATTTACCAACTGGACGATACATATATATATAACGAGCATTCGTAATATTTTAATTGTAAAGTACTTACAATTGGGTAGGTATGAACACCATTTTTAGGTAGGTAAGAATGGCTTTTTTCCAAAACTAATTTGATTTAGAGAGACAGGGTTACCAGGTTCTAACAATTGGCTCTAAATCCAAACCCATGGCAAGTCAACCTACACGCTCAATTCGATAATAAAATCTATTGATTTTAAATAAAACATTAATAGGCATATAAAGTCGATATCAATTATGTATTATCGACAATGCCATGATCGTATTATTAGGGCATTATCTAACCAATTATATCCTATGCTTTTCCAACGAATTTCTGTAATGGAAAACTCATTAAACTATTGCTTTCTGAACAGTGGCGGATTTGCCCTAAGGCAAAGTAGGCCCGGGCCTAGGGCGGCCAGATGTTAGGGGCGGCCAGTCGTGACAAAAAAGTCACTGATGATAACAAGAGATAAACGGTTGCGAAATGATAACAAAAGAACGGTCGCGACAATTTCAGAATCACTACTTTTTTGGTAATAATTGATATATTGTTTTGACAATAATTAAATAAATTTTTTTTTCTGAGAACTCAAAAAACGACTGGATGCTTATAAATACCTTACCATAAATTTAATTTTATTACTAACTTGACAAACTAAGCGCGTCTGAAGTCGAAGAAAAGGCCAAAGCATTGCAAATAGTTTATTCTACAGACAATTTTTCAGTAGAATGTCTCCATTTTCGTGCTCACTGCAGTGTAAAAAATGTGGATCGAAACAGTGCTGTCAGCTTGTTGAAATGGTTACACACTGAAGGTCTTCCCATTTACCCAAAGGTGGATATTGCTCTTCTTATGTGTTTGTGTATTCCTCGCCAGTAAATGTTCTGGAGAACGATCGTTTTCTTGTTTGCGACGAGTTAAAAATTATTTATGCACTACAATAACGGGGCAAAGGTTAAACGATCTTGCTTTGCTTAACACAGAAGCAGTTTTTAAGGAAATTGGATTTTGCTGCGCTTAAGTGCAAACGAGTTTTGTAACACATTTTGAAACCCTTAATATATATTGTATGAGAATCCACCTCTAGTTAAACTAGTTAAATAAATAAAGCCTAAAACCGTTTTAAATGTTTTCTTTAAATGTGCAATTATCCCTAAAACAATAGAAAGTATTACAAACCAGCAGCTATTTTATTTAACTAAAATCCTTAATCGATTTCGATAAAGTTGGTAATAAAGTAGTCATTATGTAGTCTATATATGGGTACTGAAAAAGGGGCGGCTGGTACTTACTACATGGCCTGGGGCATAAATATACCACACACGCCTGGGGCTTGGGGCAGCCAAGACTCCAAATCCGCCACTGTTTCTGAAACAGATGGTAAAAACAAAAACTAATCTCGTGTGCTAATGGTATTAATCGTTGTAGGAATAACTTGTTCATCACTACTCGGTGAACTAAACCAATTAATTTCTCCACCGTTTAGTTCAAAAGTAGTTAATTAATTAACTTTTGCATCAAATAGCCATAAATTTACAATCTAGGTACGTAAGTATTTTATATACCTTCTTATACTTACCTATAAGCCAGCGGCGTGCAGTGTTTTAGTTTATTACCTAAATCTTGATTTTCCAAAGGCTCCCTGTTAGGGCTGGACTTCTGCTAGAGGCCCGTGAGGGCTTCCGGACTTCCGCTAGGGCCACAACGTTTAGGGACTTTTTTGGACAAATATTTAGTTTCTTTGGCCCCCAATTCAGTGTGGTCCGCAATTTGGCGTAGCCCCCAGCTGGTTGTTAAAATGGTACACATTGAAGACACAGGACTTGGAAAGGATATTTCCATACATGGTTTGCGAACGATTTGCTGAAATAGGCCAAGCCCAAAAACACTTGCTACTCTATAGCGAAGTCTGATAGTACCTTCAATGCCTTGAAAGTCTTTCTTCAGCTGGATCCTACCTGTATACATATTTTAGAATCTATGAAATAGTCCAGTGAGAGAAAAAAAATAAGCTTTCTAATTTACTGTGCGATATAAACCCGAAGTTGAATCGATTTCAACTTTCGTCTTATTTAAGAAATAGAATAGACCATAGTATATAGTATTTATGGATTAGGTTCAGCCTTACATAAATCACGGGTGCTTAGATAGTGTAACAGACAGTTTTCCGAATAAAATAAAATAAAAAATAAAATAAAGTATGGGCACGTAGAGCAAATGAACGAAGAAAGGAGGGTGGTACTGCGTATGCATATGCGAACACAAGCGCGAACCGACTCACGAATCACAAGCAATCGCAAGCTGCGTTTCGTGCCGTTTGCGTTTTCTTCATTCCTTTCCCATAATTCGTAGTTCGGCTCGCAGGTTCGATTCCCGTGTACATACGCAGACTAAGGAGAATTTAATATTGTTGTAACTCCTGTTGTTTAATCTCTTTCGCTTAACACAGAAGCAGTTTTTAAGGAAATTGGATTTTGCTGCGCTTAAGTGCAAACGAGTTTTGTAACACATTTTGAAACCCTTAATATATATTGTATGAGAATCCACCTCTAGTTAAACTAGTTAAATAAATAAAGCCTAAAACCGTTTTAAATGTTTTCTTTAAATGTGCAATTATCCCTAAAACAATAGAAAGTATTACAAACCAGCAGCTATTTTATTTAACTAAAATCCTTAATCGATTTCGATAAAGTTGGTAATAAAGTAGTCATTATGTAGTCTATATATGGGTACTGAAAAAGGGGCGGCTGGTACTTACTACATGGCCTGGGGCATAAATATACCACACACGCCTGGGGCTTGGGGCAGCCAAGACTCCAAATCCGCCACTGTTTCTGAAACAGATGGTAAAAACAAAAACTAATCTCGTGTGCTAATGGTATTAATCGTTGTAGGAATAACTTGTTCATCACTACTCGGTGAACTAAACCAATTAATTTCTCCACCGTTTAGTTCAAAAGTAGTTAATTAATTAACTTTTGCATCAAATAGCCATAAATTTACAATCTAGGTACGTAAGTATTTTATATACCTTCTTATACTTACCTATAAGCCAGCGGCGTGCAGTGTTTTAGTTTATTACCTAAATCTTGATTTTCCAAAGGCTCCCTGTTAGGGCTGGACTTCTGCTAGAGGCCCGTGAGGGCTTCCGGACTTCCGCTAGGGCCACAACGTTTAGGGACTTTTTTGGACAAATATTTAGTTTCTTTGGCCCCCAATTCAGTGTGGTCCGCAATTTGGCGTAGCCCCCAGCTGGTTGTTAAAATGGTACACATTGAAGACACAGGACTTGGAAAGGATATTTCCATACATGGTTTGCGAACGATTTGCTGAAATAGGCCAAGCCCAAAAACACTTGCTACTCTATAGCGAAGTCTGATAGTACCTTCAATGCCTTGAAAGTCTTTCTTCAGCTGGATCCTACCTGTATACATATTTTAGAATCTATGAAATAGTCCAGTGAGAGAAAAAAAATAAGCTTTCTAATTTACTGTGCGATATAAACCCGAAGTTGAATCGATTTCAACTTTCGTCTTATTTAAGAAATAGAATAGACCATAGTATATAGTATTTATGGATTAGGTTCAGCCTTACATAAATCACGGGTGCTTAGATAGTGTAACAGACAGTTTTCCGAATAAAATAAAATAAAAAATAAAATAAAGTATGGGCACGTAGAGCAAATGAACGAAGAAAGGAGGGTGGTACTGCGTATGCATATGCGAACACAAGCGCGAACCGACTCACGAATCACAAGCAATCGCAAGCTGCGTTTCGTGCCGTTTGCGTTTTCTTCATTCCTTTCCCATAATTCGTAGTTCGGCTCGCAGGTTCGATTCCCGTGTACATACGCAGACTAAGGAGAATTTAATATTGTTGTAACTCCTGTTGTTTAATCTCTTTCGATAAAATTTCGGAATCAAAAATACACTGTGGACTTTTTATTAGTAATAGCCTCAAGCCTATAGGTATCCTTATTTAACGGGCGATAGTAAAATAATTCTTGGCTCCTGACCTTGATGGCAATAGTATTTATTTATCCCTTAATCTCTATATTATAGATCAATCTTACTGCTACAAGTGCCATCTGAGAATAGCACCCAAAAATCTTTTTTATTTT
Source organism: Glyphotaelius pellucidus (assembly GCA_936435175.1). NCBI lineage: Eukaryota > Metazoa > Arthropoda > Insecta > Trichoptera > Limnephilidae > Glyphotaelius > Glyphotaelius pellucidus. Next base: position 5,573,541 of record OW386539.1, on the reverse strand, counting down.
GTTTTTCAATACCTAGGATATCACAAACATGTCGCGAATGAGAATGATAGAAAACTTCGGAGACGCCCGAGGAAGCGAATACTTGGGTCGGACCGTGTCAAGAAGAATAACCGAAGAGTTTGTACCAGACTACGTATGAAAATGAATGAAGCAAGGAGTGTGTGCCAATACCGAGTTGTTTAGCGGTAAATTCTCTCAGAATATCCCTGCGGGGAAACGGCGTGATGGTTGATTAGAAAGCCTTAATCACACCGCCAAGGCTTAATTCTCCATCCCCATAACAACGGATTAACAAATCGCCTGTGTTTGTTGGTTTTCTGTTTGGGGTGTTACAGAAGTTCGATCCACCCCCTTTTGATTGCATAATGACAGGCAGCCGTTAAGCTCTAATTCCGTAACAATCAGAAAGGCTGCTATTGCAATAACCTCACAGGAGTGACTTGGAGAACTAACTCCCTACCTGCCTTCCACCCCCTGCCACCCAAGCGTGAGTACCCAATGCAATGTGTCTAGATACTCTATAACTACTTTGAATACCTCCCTTTGGCCCTAGCCCTGATTCCATTTCAACCCCCTCACTGGTTTCACATATCACATGATCGCCCACCGCATACCAATTCCACAGTTGAATCTTAGAGACATTGCATTTCATATTTTATCGCAAATTGATGAACATGATACGAAGATTTTTCCGGAAAACGTTTTGATGTCCAAATTATTGATTAGAAACAACTTCTAGATGACGTTCCATAATATATTATTTTCCCTACAGAAGGAAATGATAACAATGCAGACTGTAATATTAACTATGTTTTGTGTACTTTTGTTTTTTAATGCCAATGTTATTGTAGGTTAAACAAATTTACCGTTACGTGATATGTCGCCATTTTGTAGTTGTATTTCTATATTTCAAATAATTTCAATAGTTTATTGAACCTTTCGTGTTTCTGGTGTCGGGTTTTCTTTGACTTTGACATTGTGTGTCACAGTTGGGCTTCAAAATCAAGGTCGCCAATATAATTGAATTTTGTTTATCGGTAAATGCCAAAATGACTAACCAGTTCTTTCAGGAAATCGGTTTGAAAGAACCACTCAAGTTTTCGTCTTCTATTTTAACGGATTATGGTTTTATTGAACTTTAATTCGCGCACTTGAAGAGAAGACACAAAACTGCGCTATACAAATATAACGTTATTATTATCATGATTGTTTAATTGTTTATAGTTTTCTGAGACTGATGTATCCATTTTATGTAGTTTTTCTATTATGCAATTTTTTATTTGAGAGTCGCTAATATTGTCTTCATTGATTAAATATTCAAATTATACTCGTATCATTTATATTACTAAAACCAGAGATTAAAACAGATATTTTCTTATTATAATTATGGCACCACAGAATCATTTGCATAAACAATAATATAAATAGGGAAGTGTATGTTTATCGATGCGCCTCAATATACAACAGGATTAATATTGCGAAATAGAAAAATTCAATAATCGCAAATTATTCATACTATAAGCTATGAAATATGTAATTAAGGCGCGGTACACCCGCTCAAAAAAAATAAGATGGAGATATGTAAATACGAATGTTAGAGAGAGCGCGCTAATATTTAAAACGATAATACTTAAATGCAAATTGTGAAAATGTTTAATAAAACACAACTCGTTTAAAATAATGCGAAAATCTCGTGGGGATTGTCTAAAATAACATTTCATGAAATACTGTGAATTTTTTCATACATATAACTTGTAAAATAACTGATAAAACGTGTTTATAATAATTTTCGGGGTAAACTTTACGTTAAACGGGGTAAGATTTTTTTCTTTCGAGGGAATTTCATGTAATTCCCGTTTCGGCATGGGGAACGTATTATTCTTCAAAAATAACATATTTTTCAAGAGCTTTAAAACTAAGTAAATATGTTATAAATCGGTAGAAATGCCGGATGCCGCGGCTTAAATATTGAATTAGCAAAAATACTAATAATGTATTTTACACGGTGACCGGACAACTCGGAATAAAACCAACTCAGAATCATCTCAGATAAGTCATTAAGAGTGATAGAAACATGGTTAAATAGGTTACGTTAGGTTAGGGTTGGCGGCTAATTTAAAATTATTTTTTTCAAAGCTTTTAATGATTTTTCAAGGAGGTGTTGAGTTGAATTTATTCTCAGTTGGCATGGAACGATTTTACACCCTCTATAATTTTTGGATGATTTCTATAGCGCCATTTTTGTGAGAAAATCACCTCTATATTCTTATATTCTTTCCAAACCACGCCAGGGTTGCATGAGTGTAACGACGCAATACATCAGACTTCACGCGACTTTCTAAGCTTTAACTAAACAACATTAAATCCATAAAATTAATTTCTTTTGTCTAATAATAATAATTACGTTACGCGACTCCACACGAAACAGCTCCATTAGGGCAGATAGCAGGCAGCAGGTAGTGGACTCTAGTGTACGTTTTGTTGGCAGCTTGCCATAAATTTAATAAAACAAAATAAAAAAATACGTCGCATAATTTAATAACAGGATCCACGATATTTCCTTACGACATCAACTCAAATTGCTATTCTAGTTTTCTTATACGACCTTCAAACTTTTTAAGGTCAGTTAAACTTTTTAAGGATAAAATATTAACTGCAGTAATTTCCAATTGGCATAATTTAAGTTTGCGCGGTCTTTTTCGGCCGGTTTCATACAAATCTTAAATTTGGATTTGAGATCAAAATACTCAACCAAACTGAAAAATTATTTTTTTAATCAAAAGGTATATCAAATATGTAGCACGGATGTGAGTTACTTTATTTATTTTTGCTTTAAATTATAAGATACAGGCCATTCAAGATTTTAGTGTTTCATGATTTAAGAGGCAACTTGGGCAATTATTTGTGAGTAAATGAAAAACAATAAAAAATAACTTTACCATATTTATCATAAAAATATAATAAAATATAAAATAATAGTTCTGAAAAAAAAAATTTATAAGTGTAAATTTAAAATTCAAATTACCTATTTACGGCGGAACAAAATTTTTTCGTTTAAACGTTAAAATTACTACCCAAAAAATGTTTTTTAACAATGTTTTATTTTTTATTTTATTTTTCATTATATTTGTAAGTTGGAAAATTTGTTGAAAATATTAAAAATTTGGATTTTTTTATTCAGGGTAAATTGATTCAGAATCTATGGTGGAAGACTGTAAAATAATCATATTTTTCGTAAACAGTTTGATTATACAAATATTGGAGCAATTATAAACAATTTCAATACTATTAACTATAAAGGGAAGAAAAATAATATCACTACTCGTATATAAGACTAATTTAAAATATCCAATCGATTTAAACAATATGATTTCACCACCAAAAACCACGCCACTTAAATAAAGAAATATTTTCTTCTTCAAATTTTGCAAATTCACTTTGTGGCACCATTTTATTAATGAAATTATTAAAAACACTTTGGAACGAAATATTTTCCCCACTCCCCTCCCGCATTCCTTTTTTACCATCCAGTTTTCCCCTCCCCTTCCGGATTCTCCTTCCCCTCCCTGCCGCTAAACTATATGAAATTCATTTTTTTACAAATTTCGTAACGCCAGAGTTCACCAGTATATACGCAAACCTTCGCGGGAGTGCGGACAACAACTCACCAGTCTCATCGCAATCGGATGAATAGTATAGCAAATAATTTCACAACGCCAGGGCTGACTTTTATATATATATAGAAACCATTACGGGCATGCGCACATCAAATCTCCAAAATTTCATAGTAATCGGATGAAAGGTTTAGGAATGCATAGGAGACAAACAAAGAAACATTAATTTTGATATATGAAAATAATGAAACAAAGAAATCGATATTTTAATGCGTCATAATAATAAGTACCTACGTATACTAATATACAATTTTTACAAGGCAGAAATTAGGATCAAAAGATCTGCTGCAGAAAACGGTTTATCGCTTTGAAATTGCAGAATTAAAAATGCAAAAAAGCTTCCCCTAGTTTGTTCGATCATGGGTCTTGTGTTGTGATATTCCAGGTTTATACCCTCTTTGGAATGATGATAGTTGATGGTATCACATCGCCTTACCGTATTTTCTATTTGAGGCCTTAACAGACCGCGTCCCGCCCCTGCCCGTGCCTAATACCACGCGATTCGGCAATCACGTAACGCCCCGAGTATGAAATAAAAGAATTGAATGATTCTTATCATTATGGTGAATCTTCACAAAGATTTTCAATTCAAAATTCAATAAAATACACCGCCTTTATTTTAATGTTAAACCTAATGACAGGGTTTAAATTTGAATACAATATCAATAACTCAATGACAATGAGGGGGCCAACCACATAATGCACTTTAAATTATGGTTGACAACATTGTCCAATGTCGTAAACTTAACATGGCTTGAACTAAAGACGAAAAATTATCCGTATATTAATTTTGGTGACCGGACAACTCGGAATGAAACCAACTCAGAACCATCTCAGATAAGTCATTTGGAGTGATAAAAAAATATATAAAAAAATAGTTAAATAGGTTACGTTAGGTTAGGGTTTTCGGCTAATTTAAAATAATTTTTTTCATAGTTTTTAATGACTTTTCAAGGAGGTGTTGAGTTGACTTTATTCTCAGTTGGCATGGAACCATTAATTTTAACGAAATTGGTCTTAAAATATGTTCTTTACTGTTCTGTTCTCACAATCAGTATCTCCAACACGTCTTGGAAGGAGATTTCTCTTAGAGAAGAAATAGAGTTCTTTTGGTTAATCTGTGATTTATTAATACTTCGCGTATTACAAGTAGTGACTGCGGTTAGTCGACGTAACTAGGAGCTGGCTATAATTGATCTGGTTCCCACTGTCTTTTGTGGGAACCGCCAACCTCGGCCCTCGGCCCTCTGGCGAACTAACTGGGAACCAATCCTGCCGCCATCTTGCGGAAAGCTCTTAACCCTGCCATTTATGTGAGACCCTCGGAAGCTTTTAGATATCTCACATTTTTCATTTCCAGTAACTGAGAAAATTTGGACACGCTCAGTACGCACATTTTAATTTTAAAACACTTTGTATCAGTTAGATAATAATGAGAAACATCTATTTCAGTAACCGAAAGTGGAAAATGATGCATTTAATAGTTATTATCGAAATAAATAAAAACGAATTTTCACTTGGCTTTCATTATTACTGCGGTGAAAGTTTTAAGGTTAGACTTTTCTTCTCTTATTTAATGCAAATTTTATCCCAAATAAATTCATTAATTTACCCAAATCAGCCTAAAAACCTATTTTAGTTTAACATTTAACCCCCTTTTCTGTATACTTAACATAATTTTTCGCACAGTAATTGATTTGAAAAGTTATGTTTTTGAGATTTATGCTCACTATAAAGAGTGAGCATTTACTTATTCAATACAGTTAGTCGTCGACTTACGACCGCGATCGGGACCGGCAAAGAGGTCGTTAGTCGGATCTAGTCGTAAGTCGGATCATGCAATAATTTCCTTACACATACGCGCATTACTTGCGCTGCGTGACAATATTATTTATAATACGACGAAAATGAAGTAATCAGTACAGTTAAAATCGTTACATATTATATTCATTTTTTTGTGATACCACACAAAGTTTAAAGCTGCTTCACCAGAGCCTTGGCATCCCAGGGGAGTGTTGTGAGGTAAGTGAATTATTTGAGGAAGGGGAGCAGATAGAGAAGAGGAAGGTTGGGAATGGCCAGAGGTTCCCCACCCCTGCTTTATGAGAACACTAATAGCAGCAGTAGGGACAAGAAAGGGGTTTTTCTCCACTGTGAGCAAGCATACGTCTTTTTGACTAAAAGAAGAGTTACAGACTGAACATTAAACTGTTTTTTTTCCAACCGTCAATAAGCATATGACGTTTTGAAGGTTGTTTAAGTCCAAAAGCAGAGTTGCAGTAAGAACACGAAAAAAGTGTGTTTCCATTGTGAGTTAACATATGACGGTTTAAATATTGTTTTTGGTTAAAATAAGAGTCGCAGAATGAACAAAAATAAGGTTTGTCTTCATTGTGAGTTATCATATGACTATTTAAAAGTCTTTTTTGAAAACTCGAATAGCTGCAGGAGAGACATAAAAAAAGGTTTGTTGCCACTGTGTGTTAACAAATGATGGTTTAATGTATGCGTGCGTGCAAAAGAAGAATTGCAAACTGAACACGTAAAAGTTTTTTTTTGATTGGCGTGAGTAAGCATGTGATCTTTTAATTTTAAATTTCGCAAAAAAAAATAGTTGCATTGGATACAACAAAAAGGTTTTTCAAGGGAACAACTCTGATCGCGGATTGTGGTCGTAAAGTCGAGCAGTCGTAATCTCATAGGTCGTAAGTCGACGACTACCTGTAATCGCCAATTCACTTTGTTAATTACTTACATAATGAAATTATCAGTTAGATAATTTAAAATATTTACTTACTTCTTAAAATAATTTTTGCAAATGCGTTCTGTGGCACCATTTTAAATTAAATAAAAATAATAAATCTTTTTGAAGTGAAAACTTCTTTAGCACCGTTGTGATTTGAAACTCTATGAAACGAAAAAGCTACACTAAAAAGAGATAAACACATACATCTATAGGATTTAGCCTGCGAGAGAATGAGATAGACTAATCGGCCTCCTCTTTGTGCGGTGCTTCGTAGCATACCCGCTCTTGTCTACTTTAGTTTTCTGAACGTTTCACTTCTACCGCAGTTCACACGCGGTAGAAGTGAAATTGATTTTTAATGAAGAAGGTAAACTGATTTTTAAATGACTATTGGAAAAAAAATTAAATTAGTAAATAGGTATTAACCTTATTTTGGTCTATCCTTTTTGAGAACAGTAACTTTTAAAGTTTTAACTAACTATTTAACTTTTCGTTAGGTTAGGTTAGGTTAAATGAATGTTACTTTAAACGAATGTAGGGTTTTAACACTGTGTGTTAAAAAAACTTCATAGGATTTCTTTAACTTAACCAACTTTAAGTAAGAGGGTGGAGGAACACTAATTTTTATTAGAACATTACTTAGAATGCTAACTTGGAAGTTGGCAAAAGCAAAATGACTGTCATGTAGCTAAAATTCCTTTCAGAATTATTAAATGTGTGCTGTAAAACTTTATTGCGGCTTAAAACTTTTCATGAGAAAAGTATTATTTGAAACGACACTATTTCTTGTTTTAACGAACACGCCATGAACAAATTTAATTGTTTTTATGAAAATGCATTACCTCCTACGCCAGCAAGTTTATAACAAGTTTTTAAAAGTAATTATTATTGTATTATAAAGTTTTTCACTTCTGTATTTTAAACCAGAGAGTTTTTAATTTTCAGACTTGTACATTTCCGTAATTTGGTAGTGATACGGCAAAGGACTAATTTTAAAAAAGTCATATGATTACCCCACCATTAAACTATTTCAAGATTTTAAAGTACCTTCACTTCACATTATTTATAAAAAAATTACAGTTTTACAAATACACAAAGATTGCTTCAATAATGAGAACCTTACTCATTTTTCAAACAGCATTAGAACAAATATACTTGGCTCTGTGACTGTCCCGCGTTGTAACTCTACCACAGCCCAACAATTCTATAAATATATTGGAGTGAAATGGTTTAACCAATTACCAGTTAATCTAAGATTGGAAACTAATTATAAAAAATTCAAAAAATCAATAAAAACACATTATTATGACTACATCTTATAATACTATACTTCTCATCACAATTGTAGTAACGGATATCCTTTTTCTCTTTTTATTTTTCTCCTTTCTTTTTTATTACCTCCTCAACTTCATTTCTGTTATATTCATATAATATATGTATATTTTTATATATGTATGTGTACACATATGCATATGTTTTTATATATGTACACATGGCGATAACATTTTGTATGTGTATATATGTAGGTGTGTGTGTATATCTACGCGTGTGTGTGTATATCTACGTGTGTGTGTGTATACTTACATATATGACCTTTTTTCTTATTTCACTGTTAAATTCCTATCTTTTGTTTTACACATAAAAAAAAATACTATTTTTTCTTTGTTAAATTGTACTTTCCATTCGTTTTCTCCGCCTTTTTCACACGAGCTCTGCTCAAAAAAAGGTGTAATACTTATTAATTAATGTATTTTTAAAAGAAAAACTTTATTTAATTTATAAAAAAAACATGTAAACTCTGTACCATTATATTCAATAAAAAAAGGACTACAAATGCAGTTTTTGTCATTTTAAGTTTTTTCATAAAAATGTTCCAAATGTTATATTCTTTGATGCCCCAAAAGTATAGAACTGCAATGAATATTGAAGAAGTTTTGGAAAAATGTCACAGAATGCCGTCTGAAAAGTCAAATAACAATAAAACCTCAATATAATTGAAAAAAATATAAACAGGATGCTATTTACGCATTAAAAAAAAAAAATACTCTGCCAAGTGTCCAACCGATTTCAAAACTTTTTTGCCTTTCTGTTCTTTCCCTTTGCCATATCACTACCTAATAATTTTCAATCCATGTGATTATAATAATTAACTTTATATATTACTAGCTTTTACCCGCGGTTTCGCTCGCATGGTATTAGGGTGGAAATTACTGTAGCGCTTGCACGTAGCAATTATCCCCCCTCACGGCATAAAACTCAAAAATAAATCATGTTAAATAAAGTGGTTTTAAACAAAGAACTTTTATTATTTGTTTATTATTTCTATTCACCTTACCATATGTCACATTCGCGACGTTTACCTACATGAAAAACATAATTTATATTTGCCTTGTTTTTACCGTCTTCTGGTCTTCTTGCTAGTTCTGACATAAATTACCTTCGTAAACTGTCGTAATATTTGAAACAATGTTATAATGGCTTTTCCATACATGCAGGGATGTTGGTAATCATTTTATTGTCATTTCGTATCATTATCGAATCGAATAGGCAAATAAAAGCAATTGAAAGGGAATTTCAGAATTGTACCTTACATACAGCACATCAACTGACTTTTTTTTTTTTTTTATTTCTTTTAATTGAATAATAATATTATTAAATATATAAAAGAAATAAAAAAATTAAAATGGAGTTCTACAAATTAAACTTGATAACAATAAAAAAAAAAAAAAAAAAAAAAAAAAAAAAAAAAAAAAAAAAAAACATCAACTGACTATTGGAAATATCTATCGTGTACTTACTGGATAACTGTTTAAGTTAATCAATGGTCGATGGTCGTAAATAAAAATTGACTTTGTTATGCAAGGTGTTACAAGGTTTAAAAAAAAAAGTAATATTAACTACTACTTTTAAGTGGAATAACTTATTAAGTGAAACTTCAGATTGTATTATTTAATCTTTTAAGAAAATATTAACCCCTCTGGAACGAAAAATGTGAAACAGAAAAGATAGAAAAATATCGATGGCATCTGGGAATATGAGGTTTTACTCAATAAGTTACGTATTCCAAAATATTCAAATAAATACTCATCCTGAGTTTGTAGAAAAATCAACAGATGTCACACATTAAATAAAAAAGTTGATAAATTTATCCAAGACGCTATCTGGATTGAATTTAGGTCGAGAAGAATCTTGCAATCTTACAAGATAGATAGCCAATAAAAATAGCTTTAAGAGGAACGTTTGCGCGGCCCATTTCAACCCGTTTCATACAAATTTCAATTCCGGATTTGAGATCAAAATACACAATCAAACTGTAAAACTATTTTTGTAATCAAAAGGTATATCAAATATCTAGTACGGATGTGAGCTACTTTATTTATTTTTGCTTTAAATTATAAGATATAGGTCATTAAACATTTTAAGGTTTCATGATTTTAGAGGCTATTTAGGCAATTATTTGTGAGTAAATAAAAAACAATAACAAAATAATTTTACTAAATATCATAAAAATATGATGAAATATAAAATAAAAGCTCACATCCGTACTAGATATTTAATAAACCTTTTGATTACAAAAAAATCCAGAAATAAGGTGTGTATGAAACGGGCCGAAAAGGGCCGCCCAGACGTTCCACTTAAGAAAATGAAGATAATGTTGGTGGTTCTCAGTCGAAGTATGAAACAGTTAAATATGGTCGAAGAGTATAGGGTCGAATTAGCTAATATAAAAAAAATCATGATAGACTTGTTGAAAATTCAATAGATGTCGCACATTAAATAAAAAATGGATATATTTATCCAAGACACTATCCAGATTGAATTTAGTTCGGAAAGAATTGTGCAATCATAATATGAAAAATATTCAAGTAAACATAGAATATTTTCGATTTCTGTATGTTGTCTGTGGTATACTAGATAATGAAAGGTGCATATAACTATGGAAAAAATCCTTAATTTTAACGGTAAACAACTGATCAATAATTCGGCGGGATTAAAATATTTTAAAAATTTATTTTTAACATCGTTTTAAAATAGTCTACTAAGTTCGGTTTTGCGACTTATCCGGTCATAATACATAAATAATTTCAATAGCTTCGTTTTAAAATAAACGGCTGGCCAAGGAAATGAATTAAATAATTACAATAAATGTTTTACGAATGGTAGGAATAATTTGGACCGCTATCAATCGTAGAAAAATAAAAGTGGTCCATTTTTCGACCATAATCGCTGCAGTGGAATAAATTATTAAAAAAAAAAAATGTTATTGATTTCTGTGTAACTGGTTTGGTCTCTTTTCAATCGCTGTTTGCATTTTCGTTCCCTTTCTACGGGTTGTATGTAAATGACAAAAGGTTTTAGTGTAGACGTGAAATAACGAAGCTAAAAACACAGCATGCAAATGTGTCGGAATTTCAATGCATAAAGTGTTAGATTTACCGCGATATTGTGAAATGTTTAAAAATCGTTTCAGTCAAAGGGGATGCTTTCTGTCGCGGACCAATGTCACAGAAAATGCAAGAGAGGCTTTTTTGGATTAAAATATAACTTCGTTTTGAACAAATTAGGAACTTTGTAAAGGCGACTCTTGTTCAACTAGACGGCCGGCGTAGTCCAGCGGTAAGGCTCTTGACTCGCAATCCGAAGGTCGGGGGATGGAATCCCGACGTAGCAAACAAAATTTTATTGATTAATTTGTGTAATTTCACAATTAATTCATTACAAATAAAATATAGTACATTTGCAGCACGTTCCAGAGTAGAATATACTCTCAGTACCGCCCTCATGTAAGACCATCATTCAGAACTGAAACGTTGGTTGAAATGGCTTTAGCCGTGTTTGGTGACCAGATCTGAATAGCCAGGTACTTCCCCACCTTCCTCTTTTCCACATCTTTCCTCCCCCTACTACCTTCAGCCTCACAACATACCCCAATCGGGGTTGCCATAGTCTCACTGGTTCCAGACGGTAGCAGTTGCGACTCTTGTGCGATATTCATATAAAAAAGAAAAAAAAACTAGTAGGTTTTTAGGGATAGGAAGGAGAGGAAGTTATGAGAAGGAAAAAGATATGAGGGGGGAGTAGGTATCTGTGGTCACTGTGTCCAGGAGTGACCTATGAATCCATCCCTCCCACTGCGGTGCAAGGCAATGGGTCGAGAGAGTTCGGCTGGAGAGGTCTAGGTTAGGATAGGTCTCACACACTCAGTCTCTCCCGATCTGGCCCACCATGCAGTAAGTGGGCAAACGTATTCGCCGAAAAGACCTCGAAGAACTTTACCCCAAGAACCCGAGCGCAACCCTCGAACCAGGGGTGACCTATGACAGAGCTCTTGGTTATCTAAGAAACGTTTCCGGGGGTGGCGGTACGCACACCCGCCTCCCAAATCAACGTTGAAGACGCCGTTTCCTCGCTCAAAAAGAAGAAGATTGAGAGATATGTAATTACGAATGTTGGAGAGAGCGCGCTAATATTTAAAACGATAAAATTGAAACGAAAATTGTAAAAATGTTTAATAAAACACGACTCGTTTAAAATAGAGCAAAAATCTCGTGGGAAACATCTAAAATAGCTTATAAAGAAACACTGCGCATTTTTTCATACATATAATTTTTAAAATAAATGAAATGAACGTGTTTATAATAATTTTCGGAGCATACTTTGAATTTCATATAATTTGCGTTTCGGTGTGGATAATATCTCTAAATCTTGCGTCTCTAGATGTTATCATCAAAAATAACATATATTTTTTTAAGAGCTTAAAAAGTTCAAATGTTTAAGGGAGATATGTAAGAAATCGGTAGAAATTCGGGTAGCGGCGGCTGAATCGTTGTCATAGAAAATTTAAAGGTCTTGGCCCCTAATAATGTATCTGTTTCCTATTCTTAGTTATTATTTATTAGCACACCTTACCTAGTGCGCTACACACCAATGGCCATGGGAATATTTAGCTGTCACTCGCAAAGGCACATCAGCATAACGTGGTGAAATAACAGCGGCCTACGAAGCAACTTGATGCGTCGTAAATTGAAATTTCCGCGTGCTTAGGCTCGTTGTTTCCTGCTTCCGTGGCTCACTCGGGCCGAATCGATAGCCTTATCAGTTATCAGAACACAATACCGACTACTTGTTCAGCATGATACCTTGGCATTTATCCGCTACCCGCTACGACTCCTGCTGCCCGGCCGCTGTTGTATCGGCTCTATGTAACTCTATGTAAATTTTGCCATTAAGTTTAAATCAAATCCGTCAGTTGGATTTTTCTTCAAATGTTTTTTGTGCTCGGAAATAGCAAAGTTTGCTTTCGCTGATCGATTTGTACCAAGTATATTATTATGTCATTTTATTACCAGAGATGGTATCGTCCGCTGCGAAAATTCACCAAACGGAAAATTTTATTGTAGATTCCGTTTGACCCATTTAAAGTTTTTATGATATTCCTTTCACAATAACTCCATTACACACACCTGAAATGTGTTTTTGAAGTAAAACTTCTTTACGCACGCTTGACTTGGGGAGTATGCTGGTGAATGCGCGATTTTTTCTTTCCCTCTTTCTCTCATAGCCAGTTACGTTTCGTATATCTAAGACACAGTGCAGGCCTATTGTCTGTATCACACTGTAGGAGCAAGAGAAAGCAGTGAAGTTTTACTTCAGTCGTGTTAAAGCACACTCGTATTTTTTTAATGGAATTTTTATTTTAATTTCACTAGAGTATTTGTCGTGTTCTGTTGTTTCTTCTGTTGAACAACACTTCTCGGATGGTCTTGTTTACATTAAATATTTAACTGGACTAAACGTCCATTGTAACGGATGCTCTATGTTTATCTGAGGCAAGGGAACTGGGCAGTGGGCACTGAAAGTGTCCAGCTGTCGATCAGATATCGTCAGCTATTTCCGTAACCGTTCACAAATTAGACTCGAACGGGCGACAGTTGACTGTCTCACATAGTACTACTTCACTGACATCTGTTGAGACACCTCAAAACTACGTGTAGAGATCTGTTGAGACACCGCTGACAATTGGCCCCTCAGGAAAGGTTTTTACTATAAAATTATAATTTTTTGTGCATTATTTACCAATTTCAAACGTAAAATCGACTTTAAAAATACCCTTAATAATAAGTTGGTAGGAATATCAAACTAATTTATATACTGTGTCGATTTTTTTGTACTTATGCGCTGGTATACACGACAAAATAGATTTTTCCTTGATGCATTGAATGAAAATATGTTTTATAGGTACTTTGTTATTCGGCGGTACATCCTCTCTTCACATCCCTTCGGGGTCACTTATAGTTATATTTTGTGTAATAAGATATACCGTTATTTCCCTGAACTGGCTGCAATTGTATATAAGTATTTTGGGGGCCAATAATAAGGAACTCCAGTGAAAAATATTATGGCTTTAAAAAAATATGTTCATAAAGACCAATAAACGCTGATTCTGAATATATAAGTTTTATTAAATAATATTTAACGTAGAGTTTAAAAAAATATATTAAAAAGTCCATTTTAAAACAGTTCATTAAAACACCCTGTCAAGTTGGTATTATTGAATTTGTGAGGCGTGACGTCACCGCTTCCATAAAACGCTCCAATGCTGAAATTCAAAATGGCGGCGGTCGAACAGCTGATTCCATTTCCCTATGAAATTCATGCTTCGGTTTCCTTAATATTGATTTCGATTCGTAAAGCTACAAAAATAATAATTTCAAACAATTTTTATACCAATCTCCCGTAATAATATTGAAAAATATAATAAATAAATAATTACACCTAAATAACGTTTTACGTATTGAATAGTTTCATCACTTCTTCCATACAAAATGACAACATCTGTTGAAAATAACTAAAACTTTTGGCCAGATGACGTCACAGGGCCAGATGACGTCACGGTGGCTTTCGGGGGATCTTGAAAAATTAAAATTTTGACATTTATTTTAACTATTAAAACTAACATAACGCAGCATAAAGAGAAACTAGATCATAAATATAGCACTAGATTCACGCGTAACGACGGGTTAATAGTTCCGAAATTCAATAATAAGTACGGACAGAGAACGTTTGAATACAACATACCGAAGATATTTAATTTATTACCTGACAATATAAAGCAACATAATTCTATGAATAAGGTTAAATATATGGTGAAAAATTGGTTATTGGAAAAAGAATATTTATTTGATACTTGATAAAATTTATGAAAAAATGTTTAACTGTAGATAAAAGATGTAAATTATAACTTTAAATATATTTGTAAGGAATTATAAGCACCTGCTGTCAAGCCAATTGCAATTGGCTTAGCGGGACTGGATTGTTGATTTATAAAATAAATAAATAAATAAATTTAAAAATAAAAAAAAAAAAAAAAAAAAAAAAACTATAAAAAAAAAAAACTATAAAAATAAATATGCAGTTATTTAAGTTAGAATTCAGAATTCATAAAAAAAAATTAAAAAAATGGACTGGAGTTCTCTATTGTCTGCGGATCAACTACTGTCATGAGACCATATTTATATACCCTATGTTTCTTACTATCGTGGTACGAGAACCCAACTCGATAGAATTTGCAGGAAAACACTTATTCTTCTTTAGCACAATTTATTTAATACAAATACAATTGTTCTATTTTTCTTTGCTTGTGTGATCTCCAAGATCACACCACACATAATAAAGGAATTGGTTCCAAATTTGTAAGAGAATGTATTTATACGATACTAGGCAAAATTTTGATCTCAAGGTTCGGACCTTACTTGTAAAACCGTGGAATAATATTTTGTTTGCATTTTTGTACATTTTTAAAAGGAGAAACTACGCGTAACTAAAATGACTAAAATAACGTGAATATTACAAATGATTATTTTACAGACTAAATGGATAATATCGCATTCTGGAACAAACACCCTATAATATCTATGGCAGGTATACCGAATATTGGATATAGTTCTTGGTTAGTTTCGTTGTAAGCCAACGAAGTATGCAATAATTTGAAGAGAGGATCAATTTATTGATATGTCATATCATAATGCAGTTCAGTTACCAATTTCCTCAAGGTTTAATACATCTTTGCTAATAAATTTTCCAATTTACTGCCACGATTACAACGTATTCGAGCCCTGGCCCTATCGTAACAATATCTTTGACAATATGCCTTTATTTTTTTTTTGTTTAAATTAAACGAATATTTATTTATTATTTATTATTTTAACTTTATGAGTAAAACCTCAAACTGTAATATTTAATTAAATGAAGACATTATGAGCGAAACTCAATCGAAAATCTGGAAACAGAAAAATCAGAAAAAGATATTGGCACCTCTGGTCCCAGAGGTGCCAATATCTTTTTCTGATTTTTCTGTTTCCAGATTTTCGATTGAGTTTCGCTCATAATGTCTTCATTTAATTGAATATTTATTTAATAAATAAATTTTTTTTATTATTTTTTTTTTTTAAAGTAAAAAAAAAAAGAAAGACAAACATTCCCGGGTTACGAATAACCCAACAATGTTTGAAAGTCTCCTACCACCACCACAGAAAACCGATAATTTTGCTTGTGTTGTGGTGGAGGACTTAGCCAGCTGGGGAATCGAACACGGGACGCCCGGGTGGGACCCAAACGCGATGCCCACTCAACCACTGACCGGTCAAGATTTTTATCGCACAAGAGTCTCAACTGCCTCCAATCGCCAATGAGACTATGGCATTCCCAACTGGGTTATGTTGTGAGGCAGAAGATAGAGGGGGGGAAGGAGATTAGGAAGAGGAAGGTGGGAAAAGACATGGCTATTCAGATATGGTCACCAAACACAGGTAAAAGCCATTTCAAGCAACGTTTCAATTCTTAAACCAGAGCAATACTAAATGTATCTTCCACTCTGGAAAGTGCCACAAATACACCTTATATTATTTTAAATGTTTAAATTGTAATAAAACACAATTCGATCAAATAAAATTTACTTGTGCACGTCGGATTCGAACCCGCAACCTTTAGACATCGTTTAGATGTCGTTTGAGATGTTGATACCACTCATCTTCTTATCTGAAGAATGCAGAAAAAGATATAACATTACAGGTACCTGACTGTTATTCTTTTACTTGTTTGACTCAGTACCCGAGGTGTTCGCAATAAATAACGTGTATGAATGTATTCGTATATTGTTGATATGATCATTACTGGTAATCGACTGAGGAAAAGAGGCAGAGACACGCATTCACACAAATTACAAGATCATCAAGCATTCTTTCCCGCTTGCACACTATCTCTTTCACGCACACATTATAATCTACAGTACCTAATAAATTGTGAATATGATAAATGAATTATTGAAAAAATATCATTGTCAACAGAAATTTGTCATTAGATTCATTCTAAAATGGGATTGCCCCGCCTTATCGAACTGTTTATATTGCTTATTATAGTTAGATTATGTTAGGTACTATAATGTTACGCTGCTTCGTGCAAAAAATGTTTTTAAACGCGTCAAAATCACAAAAAAAAAACAGGTTGGCTTAGCGTTTCCAACCGTTTACCATGTAAAGCCTTAACCCTCCGGAATACAATATTAAAAAACATCGCTTTCTTAAAAAAAAATCTCATTAAGCTAAACTTTCTTAACAAACTTGATTTTTTGCTGTTAGCACTAGGAAAGTTGAATATTTTTTCGTTATGCTTTTTTTTGTAAAACTAATGCATAGCTTTTCATTTACTCACAACTGGCCGAAATGGGCCGCGCGTATGTGTTTTCTGCTTCTGTTTACTTCACAAAAAACGTAAAAAATGACGCTATTTCTCAAAATTAGAGCGTCTTCGGTAGGATATATCTTCTGATGACCGGTGACTTTAGCGCCACCTTTTTAATTAGATGTATATTTTTAATTTGATTAGTTTTTCGATAAATGTTTGTGTTTCTCAAAACATTGGTTCCGAGATCATTATCATAATTTTATTTCATATCTCTTTTGGGTACAAACAAGCATGTAACGATTTTTTGTTGATTCCAACCATCCAAATCAGGGACGCCCAACCCGAATCCTTTGTTGGGCCAAAAAAATTAATAAGTTTACTTGGGCCACACATTTGACAAAAATAAGACAAATAACTTATTCAAAATATTTTATTACCTTATAAATAATGTGGCACCGTTGGGGGGGGGGGGGGGGGGTATTTTCTGAAATGCTGACCGTTAGATACGTCCATACTTACAGATAAATGGCGGATTTCACAGTTAATTTTTACCGATAAATCGGTGTCGACAATTGCAATTATTGTGAAATCTGATTTTGGACAAGTTCATTCAAATTTAATACTAGCGGTAAATTAAGTAAATTTCAGTAAATTTGCAATTCCTACATTTACTTCATAAGAGACACTTCCTACAGGTTCTTTTCATTTCAATAAAGCCAAGAAACCTATTAAATTAAATGAAAAAAACACGCTTTGTAATACCTACACCACTTTTTTATTTGAATTAAAAAATGACGACAACCAGGTTTGGCTTAGATCAAATTTCGTCAGGGCCTATTGTATTAACTAAAGATAATTTATTTAGTATATAAAGTCACACCCCAAAGTATTTGCTTCCTTCCAAAAAAATGTTAAATAACCTTTGTTGAAGATTTAGACAATCATTTCCATATAACCGCGTGTGTCCATATTGTTTTCATTGAAGGTTCACGATATGCTAATAAAAAACTATCTTGAGATTAGAAAATTGTTAATTTTAATTTGACAAAGGAATACTGACGGAGGAACCATTGGTTTCGAATTCATGTTGATAATTTTGATTAAATTAACATACATGTGGTGTATACAACCTGATTTGTTTTCATTTAATTATTAAGGTATTTATCACAATATGAATATCCTCAATGCTAGAAGGCTAATAATAACTCCAAAAACGTAGAAATAATAACTAAATAATAACTCCAAAAACGTAGAAAGCTGAAAACTTCATTTTGTGCCGCAAAAAACCCTCAATTGGGCCATCATTATTTGGATACGAGAGGGTTAACTTGTTGCAATTTTTGTGATACAAAAAGTTAAAATGAGTTTTTTCCCATTCCAATTTGTTTGGTTATTTGGTTGACGGATGATGAGTTTCTGCCTTTGATTTACGACTTCACCGCCGGCAACCACAGGCGAACCTACAATAAATCTCCATAAAGCAAACACGCGCTCTGCACAATTCTTTATAAAATGGGGACCTAATATAACTACAATGACAGCCACTTTCTTACTTTTTAGAATTAAAAGGCTTTCAGAAAAAATAAAGCGAGATCTACTGCAGGCAAAATAATTAACTACGAAGATTTTGTATCGAAGAGTGTGATTCTATAGATTAAAAATAAACCCAGATTTTACTCTGTTAGGTCTAGAAGTGGAACTTTACATCACTTTTTTTTGTCACTCTCTAAACGAGTATCCTCTCTTCTATCAATACTTATCTTAAATTGTCTACCCACCATTCAACATCTCATCTCTTCGAAGTCTGAATTCTACTCCAATTTTTTTTTATTTATTTTTTTTCATTCAAACCTGTTAAACTATTTTTGTAGTTTGTAAGCAGGTACATGTAGACAACATTTAATGTAATAATATTGTTAAATTAATAAAATAGTACAATTATAAATATATGAAAAGCAGTGTATACGTTGTGTGCAAATGAAAGAATTCACGTACATATTAATAGATATAGGTGAGGTGTTATAAAAATGTCCTACCTACTGTGAATTCCAAATCGCAATACAAGGACTTCATTAAGGGCATCAAATAAATCATCTGTATCTTTAGCAGTATAAATGTGTAGATATTATTTTTTATTGTCATTGCTCAAGATAGAGATAAATGGAATTCTTAAGAGGAGGCCTTCACCTTCGCCTGAGGGAGGGGTTCTTGCTTATGAATAATTTAAGGTACCTATATTATATTTTTCCACAAGATTGTAATAGCATTAATTATACTTTGTCTTACTTTTTATAACTCTGTAACAAACCTATTTGCAAGAAATAAAATGCTTTTTATTTATTTATTTATTATTGTCATTGGTAGTTTATTAAATACTTTGAGTATAGTTTACAATATATTTATTTATTTATTTATTTTTTATTTTATTTATTTATTTATTGAAACAAAATACATATACATTATAAACAAATACTTTGACTGTCCAACTAGGAGATTTCCCGTTTTAGGACAGTCAAATTTCCTGGTTTAGTTCACATTAGGTAGTTGTTGTTTTTTGTAAAACATAATATTGTATCTAATAATTACAAATGTAAACATCATTTCAAGTACAATGTTATAAAGGCCGTAAAGCAGTTAAATATAGTGATAGTTGTAAAAGTACTGAGAAAAGTTACAAAGTTTAAATAAATAAAATGATAATATATTAAAACTATAAAGAAAACCAAAATATAAACTCATTGTTTTGTGAACAGAAAATAAAAACTAAATCTTAAAAATAAAAGCTTAATCTTAAAAATAAAAACTAAATCTTTCATCGATATATTTCCTATCCGAATGTTCAAACAGGAAATATATCGAAGTTTTTTTTTTTTTTTTTAAATTGTTTTTAAGAAAATATACGATAGGTTTGAGTAGAGGCAATCTCATTATTTTTATGTATTAATAATTTCATGATCTATCTTATATTTTAATAAAAAAATATATAAATATATATATATAATAATAAAAATAATTTAAACAGTAAAGTGAATGAGAGATATCGAAGAGTTCTTCTCCGTAACTGAAAATTGAGAAAGATTATAAGTCTGATAGTACTAGTAATATAATTCTGATAGGAATAAATAGTTCTATAATTCTCACAGTGTTTATTACATTGGAATCTCAATCAAAACTATATCATGTAAAAAAAAGAAGGCAGGAATCGTTATCATTTGAAAAAAAAAAAAAAAAATCATAGAAATGACATATTTGCATAATGCTTTCGTACACAATAACAAAAAAAGAATAAATATAAATATATATTCCAGTTATTTTAATCTGTTTGTTGTTAAATTGATAATTTTGTTTATGTTGCCATCTGTTAAATTATTAAAAATTATATTACACACAGTCTTGTTAAATTTCAATATATTATCAATGATACAAATAGTAACTTTAATCTAATTATACACATTTATATAAAAAAAATACATTCATTAGCTAATTGAATGGTTGCTGTGTGGTAAGTTTCCTAAACAAGGTGAACAGAGTAATCCAGAATCCAGGTATATGCTAACATCAGGGAACAATTACCTTCAGCTTTACAATATGAGATATATAAATGAGGTACGGGTCACAAATTCGCTGTTTCTATGTGAATAATTTGTGTACAAATTTATTTTTTAGAGAGTTATTTTGATTTATTTGAGACGTGTTCATAATATATAGTATGTAAATTTTTCAGAAGTGAGATACTAATTTATTGACTAGCTGACAGTAATAATAAATAATTGCGTGAGCGTACATAACATTTTTGTTTATCTGTTCGTAAGCATAGATTCGCATTCGGCTCTTCCTAAGCTCAGAAGCCAGTCATTAACCAATTTACGCAGAATGCGTACACCTTTCGATTTCCAAGAATCGGGTACGAGGTTGAGCATTTTCGGGCCTAAGTAATAGAATTGCCTTTGAGCGAGGGATGTCATAGTTGTAGGTGGAACTACTGGATTTCTTCTTGAATGTCGAGTGTCATGATAATGTTCGATGGAGGGGTAGTGTTGACGTTGTTTTTGTGTGTGTAATATAATTTTTCTTATGTATAGTTGTCGAACATCTAGGACACGGAACTCCTCGAATAATGCATCACTGGGGTACCTAAAAGGTTTTTTAAGGATGACCCTTAGAAGAGATTTTTGTGCTTTTGCTAAAGGATCCAGTATTGTTTTAGTACATCCGCCCCATCCTAGGGATGCATATTCAAGAATTGAGTTACACATGGCGTAGTATATTCGTTTCAGTTCATTTAGGCAGAGAATATTTCTAATAGACAGGAAAAGGTAGGTAAGTTTTCTGACCTTTATGGAAATTGAGTCTATATGTACGTCCCATCTCAGAAATCTATCTACGATAATACCTAGATATTTTATATTGTCCACACATTCTAAGGTAACACAGTTACATGTATTTGTGTCATTGCAATGGTGTATAATTTTTTTTTGTATTTCTTTGGGTTGTCCTGCTAGAGTTGCACTGAAGCAAATGAATTTTGTTTTTTCTGTGTTGAGGGTGAGTAGGTTATTGTCTAGCCACTTTTTAACCTTGTTTATACCAACTTCTGCTTTGCTATGCACTTGATTCCAGTTTTTGCCTTCGAATAACAAGACTGTGTCATCTGCAAACGTAATAATGTGGTCGGCGTAGGAACTGTTGCACAGCTCATTAATATAAATGTTAAACAAAAGAGGTCCTAGAGTACTTCCCTGCGGTACGCCATAATTAATATTGGATGGATCGCTTAGAGTATCATTAAAATCCACTCTTTGGCTCCTGTTCTCTAAATAGCTGCCCAACCACTTGAATAGCTGACCCTGTACACCAATGTTCTGAAGTTTTTTCAATAGAATTTTGTGTGAGATGGTGTCGAACGCCTTAGCTAAATCCAGGAAGAGCGCAATGCATTTATTTCCTCTATCGATATTATCAGAGATGAATTTTGTCAAGTTAGCAATGGCCGTTTCCGTACCTAAACCTGGTCTAAAGCCGTATTGTCTATTAGAAAGGAGTTTATTATTTTCAAGATAAAAGCTTAGCCGGTTTTTGACGATTTTCTCTATAATTTTCGAGACAGAATTGAGCAAAGAAACTGGTCGGTAATTGTGTATAAGCGATTTATCCCCATTTTTGTGAAGCAATATAACTATTGAGTGTTTTAAATGATTCGGGAATATACCTGATTTAAAGCTTAGATTGGCAATGTACGCGATCGGTGTTGCTACTGAGAATTTAATAATTTTTAGCAGGTTAGATGAGACCTTATCAAGACCACAAGCATTCGATGCCTTAAGGTCGTCAATTGTTTTCAGGACTTCGTTATTTGTTGTTTGGATGTTGTCTATTTTATGGCCGAAATTAGAGACAGTTAAATTAGCGAGATCAGTTTCAGTTGTGTTACGATTATCAAGAATTTTTTCGCAAGAGTGTCGCCAACAGACGTGAAATAATTATTAGCAAAGTTTGCCATTTTTTTTGGGTTTGAAGAGTTTGTGTTATTAATTAACAATGATTTTATTTCGGTAGATTTATTGATTTTTGTTTTAGTTATATTACGAAAAGCTTCCCACAGTCGTTTTGGCGTGCAGTTATTTTCGTAAATTAATTTTTTGTAATAATTTTCTTTGGTTGACTTGATTAAATTTTTGCATAAGTTCCTATACTTTTTGTAATGAGCTTGAACTAAAATATTTTCTGGGCACCTTTTTGCCCTTTCGTGTAAACGATTCCTTCTATGAATAGATTTAACAAGCCCTGGAGAGATCCATGGCGCAAGTTTTACTTGATTATTTGATATGAGTTTGTCGCTGGTATGTTTAGATATATATGAATGTAATTTGGTGATAAATTCGTTCATTGCTAAGTCGATATCGATTTGATCTAATACATTTTGCCAGTTTTCCGTGAGCAAGTCCTCGAGTAAGTTATTATAATTAGTACGAGGTACAGATTTAATTTTTGCTGCTACAGGAGGCTTATTTTTGAGGCAGAGAGCTGTACTATAATGGTCTGAGATTGTAGTGTGAAAAACAAAAGAGTCGAAATGGTTAATTTTTTTAACAATGATGTGGTCTAGGCAGGATTTGCTCGTGCCCTGTTCTCGAGTAGGACTGTTGATTGTGTGAATGAAACCATTTTCTGTAAGAAGACATATATATTCATTGGATTGGCGGTGGTATTCAGGAATAGTATTAATATTGAGATCACCTATAATGATTTGACGTTCAAATTTTTTTGAGTTGTTGATGATTGATTGAAGAGAACATAAAAAAGAGTCAATATTTTGGAAAGAAGGTGATCTGTATATTGCGAAAATGCATAAGTTGTCATTCAATATAATTTTCAGACAGTTTGCTTGAGTTAATAAAATTTCATCTACTTGTGCTTGAATTCCGTCTCTGATGTAAACAACAATTCCACTAGATCTATTTAAATTTATATTAGTGTGGTGTTCAGAGTAATTGTGCAACGCTTTGGAGGTGTAATCTTTATTTAACCAACATTCTGATAAAATTATAACATCAAACGCGTAATTAAATTGATCTAGAAATATTAAAAAATCATCATATAGTTTAGGGTTATTTAGCCGTATTTATTGGTACATTTCGGAACCACCAATACTTAATTTTGAGTAAATCTTGTATTATGTTTATGGTAAACTATTTATTTCCCTTTACGAGAAATCAGAAAAAATAACAAATTAACTTATAATATTATTATACAATATTAATCCTCTAACCGGTAAAACATTCAGAGATTTGTATATTAATTTGATGTTAATCTTCCTTATAATATTGAAATTGGCCCATTATAATAAAATGAATATATAAATTCACCTTCCTTCTCTCCATAATGTGAAACAAAGGCCTAGAACTAGAACACCCTTGAAGGGTGAAAGCTAGAAAATTAGAAAAAAATCCATGGTGTTTTATTTTCTACTAGCTTTTCCCCGCGGCTTCGCTCGCATGGTATTACGGGAAATTACTATAGCGGTTGAACTTATCAATTATTCCCCCTCCTCCCCACCTCCACCCCCTCCCGCATTCCATACATTCATTCCCTTACATTCAGTTTTCAAACATCTCGCCTGCCACCTAAATTTCATAAAGCTATAAGCTCAAAGAAAAAAAGAATTATCCAATTTTGTTCATTCGTTCGGAATTTATGCGTTTACAAACATTTCGGATGTTTATTTTTAATTAAATATTTGGAAGTTTGTTAATATAATAAAAAAATTACACTATTACGAATTATATTTTTAATGAACTCTTATCTGAAATTTATTCTAAAACAGAAGCTTGTCGAAAAAAAACAAAACATATTCTAATATTTGAATTTTCTGGAGCAGTAGCTGACCAGGGGGCTGAGTACCTATCAGCTTAGAGCCCACAAATATATCAACATCGTTTCCATGGAAACGATTTTTTTTGACGTTAGAAATAACTCGCTTTTGTTAGCGACAGAAAACGTATAACAAATATAATATATTAATATTTATAATTTCATAACGCCAGAGCTTGACGTCGTATTATACACTGTAATCTTCGCATATAATTTAGCTTTATATTGGTGAATGAATTTTCAAAGTCTTTTTATTGGTTAATGCGTGAAAGCGTCATAAACGAACTCTAGCAGTTTCGCATTTATAATATTAAGTATGGATACTTTCAATCCAATTGTGTTTTGATTTTACTGTAGGTTTTTCAAAGTTTAACATCGTTTCATTGTTTAAAAATACCACTTGAATATAAAATTGAAAATTGATTATCTATGATGTTCATAAATGCATTGTTTATAGCTACTAGATAGAATCAATCGAACTAGAGGCAAAATATTGCGCTGTAAAAATATATTGAAAATTTTAAAGGTACCATTGCCATAACAATATTGCTGATATCAACTTTCAGGGCATATCGATTTGTTTTGTTAAATTTTCACGTGAATTTGGTGTAGAATTCGTGAAAGACAAATAATGTCTTTCACGAATTTCCCAAAATATTAAAAAAATAATTTGACGTACGAAATACTCGTGAGAAAATTTTCGGTACAAGCAGCTGTATTTTTTCCTGAAAGAATGTCTGCGTCGATAAATTTTTCCAAATCTTTTATTTGTGATATTATATTTTACCAACCTAAGCGGTAGGTACTAACCCAACATTTTTGCTTTATTCTAAAACTTGTGTGTAAAAATTTGACAGTCGTTTAGAGATCTCATTTTAAATAAACATTTTCAATTTATTTTCATGAAAGATTGCTTTTCAACAAACAAATACATTTTAATAAGCTGCAGGAAAATTGCGAATAAACTGTAATGAAGTGCTTATAAAATGTAATAACTGAGAATCTTCGTGCAATAATAATATTCCAATTTTCCGATTTCAAACTGCGATGCGGTAGGAACCTTTTATATGTAATAGTTGTTAAGTTGGTAGCTATGTAATGCCGAAAAGTTTGATTCTATAATATGTAGATTCTTACAAAATTTGAATTTGATTATACTTGAAATATATTTTTGTGTGTTTTTTTAGTACGTATACGTACGTTTAATTATTACCCACATTTTTATTCCTCTTTTAACCATTAGCTACAAAATACACGTAGAAATTTATTTTTATTTTATGAAAAGCGGAAAAACGTAATATCTTTACATAGTTTAAAATGAAGTCGCTCCCGCTGTCTGTACGCTTAGATCTTTTAAACTACGCAACGGATTTTCATGCGATTTTCACTAATAGAGAGAGTGATTCATGAGGAAGGTTTATATGTATAATACAGTGGTTCTTAACCTGGATTCGATCGAACCCCAGGGGTTCGGTGAGTCAGTCTCGCGGGTTCGGCAGAGATCAAGACACACACATCATATGATTCGTGATGACATGGCCCGCTTGTCCAATTAAGAAGGGTTCGGTGAATGCGCAAATGAAACTGGTGGGGGTCAGTACCTCCAACAAGGTTAAGAGCCACTGGGATAATACATGCATATTATAGTAGAGAAAAGCCAAGAAATTTAAAGATTCAATTCAGGCAGCGGGCGGAGTGGATTTAATATGTATGCAAATTAACAGATGGCGTTGGTTATAAAGGTTGAGTAATGGCGTTGTGTTACGTCAGCCACAGAAACGTGTGGTCGGGTCTGCTAGTAATTAATAATAATCAAAATATTCAAAAATTATTAATAAAAATGAAAATAGCACAGCATTTGCGATGAAAATGTGCGCTTTTATAATTACCGTGACGATTCACGGTTACGGTACCGTGACGGCAAAAAGGCAATCAATATACGATTCTTATCGCTTTAATGCTGCAGCTCTTTCAAAAGATGAGATACACAAAAAAATAAAACACAGTGTACAAATTAACCACCAGGACAGGACACGGGTACCTAAATTTAAAAAAATTCCCATAAATTAAATTTTTAATTAAAT
Source organism: Glyphotaelius pellucidus (assembly GCA_936435175.1). Classification (NCBI taxonomy): domain Eukaryota; kingdom Metazoa; phylum Arthropoda; class Insecta; order Trichoptera; family Limnephilidae; genus Glyphotaelius; species Glyphotaelius pellucidus. The sequence continues at coordinate 5,546,983 of OW386539.1, read as the reverse complement.
AAAACATTAGGATGCGGAAAGTGGGAACCTCATAAATACAGATAAACCCCCAACGATAAAATGTGTTTAATTTATAACTCTCTCGCATTCATTTTTTTATGATTCAGAAGGAAGATAACTAAGCAAGTTAGTAATAAAGGTGTCACAGGCACCTTGAAGTTAATTTGTAGGTAATTGCTTTTCATCTTTACCATCCGCGTTCAACGGAATTTATGGTGGACCATATTATGGAAGTCACATCAGGAGAGGTCGCCAGCTTCGAGTGCAAGCAGGTTCGTCCTTTAAATGGGTATTGACCAAGTATTGACTATAGTTAGGCCGAGTAATACCTACCTACAAAATCATTTATGTCCTCAGGTAGAAAACTTTGCAAGCACGCATGATAATATGAACTTATAATACACGAGACGAAAGTTGCGAAAAATCTGATATTGACGGAATGACTGCCCCTTTGCTCTTGCTCCTTAGTCCAGCCAACGTTTCGGAGAGCGTTACAGTGTTCATAATCAGGGCAGATCTATAGTAATTATGAATATTATGCTGCGTATAAACAAGTATATTTTTTTTTATATGAATATCGCACAAGAGTTCTAACTGCTCCCGTCCTGAGCCAGTGAGACTATGGCACCCTCAATTGGGGTATGTTGTGAGGCTGAAGGTGGTGGGGAGGGGAAGGCGATGGGGAAGAGAAAGGTGGGGAAGTACCCGTCTATTCAGATCTGTTCAAGAAACACGTCTAAAGCCATTTCAAGCAAGCCGTTTGCCGTTGGTTCGTTCCTTACCCACAATTCACGAATTGTGGGTTACGCTGCCTATACACTTGCGAGCCGAACCACGAAATATAGGAAAGAAAAGGTCGGACCTCTTAAGACAAGTATTTCAGTGTAATTATTTAAATGTAATGTTGTTTCTTGGTGTGGTACCGGGTACCAAAAAGCATTAAGCTTAGACCATCGTCCATCGACCATCTATTGATAGGTTTGTGGATTTCAATTGCCTCTATATTTATGATGCGTTTTGGGTCTTCCCAGGACTTCAGGAACAAATCCAAAGTAATGGCCGGTTTAAAAATTGCCTAATGTTAAATGAATTACATATAACCCACTCAGAAGAATAGCAGGTATTATGATAACGTTGATTAGTATTATTATTGAAGTAAGTTAGTGTAGCCTGTTTGTTATATTTCGTGCAGTTGAACACATCTTCCACTGAGAGTATTGCCCGCTGCATGCATTCTTGCGAGCATCTGAATGACTCTAGTCTGATATTGTAATAATTTTAGAACGAGTAGTTCCTGTTGTTATGTGGAGGGAAATTAAGCTTAATTAATCAGGGCTATCTATAATACTGTTAAAATTGTGTCTTGTTGATAATTTATTTTTTTAATTTATTTATTTATTTACGCCTATTTAGGCTTTTACATATACATAACAATATTTACAAAATTATACTCCTAAATAGTGCAGGAAACGACTGTTTAAAACACTTACACAAAAATAAATATAAAGTAAGATTATTATTGAATTTGATCCACACAGTATGTACATATTGTACATAGGTGCAACATATAAAAAATCCAAAATAGTTTTTGGTTTTTCTTTCAGCCGACAAAATACTGTTAATGTGTTAGTCAATTTAAATAGCTTTATCAAAATATTCAAATTCAAATTCAAAACCATTTACTGCACAAAAAAAACACAAGTACAAAAGGTGTAGCTTATAGATACATTCTATTTCTTCCAGCTAACCAAAAAATACAAACATTACCCTACTTGATGAAAAAGAATTCTATAAGTTATGCTTATATATTAAAATTGATGCACTAAATATATCATATATAATATTGTGTCTTGTTGATAATGTTGTGTCTTGTTGATAATATTGTGTCTTGTTGAAAATGTCGTGTCTTGTTGCCACATTGTGTCTTGTTGATAATTATGTGTCTTGTTTTGTTAATATGGAGTCTTATTTCCACATTGTGTCTTGTTTATTATATTGTGTCTTGTTTAGATGGGCGACGGCAGCGCGGAGGCCCGTGAAGGCGCGGCGCCCGGGCAGGGCTGCGGCGCCATGATCATGAAGAGCGTGTCGCTGTTCCTGGCCAGCGGGCGGCGCGTGTCGGGGGCGCGCAAGCGCGCGGAGCAGCAGACCGACCCCGCCAAGCGCAGGCGGCCGCGGGCCCAGGGCATGGCCGGTCGCCAAGGCAGGAACAACAAACTAACCCCGAAGGCGCTGGAGGGGCTCAAGCGAAAGACGCATTTCACTAAGTAAATATCTGCTTACGATGATCAACTAAATAAAAATCAGTGCTAAATAAGTTTTAGGATGAAGTGCTGTTAATTTAGAAAGGAAGTCTCAGTTTAAAAGTTCATTTTTTCTTTGTTATTCGAAAACTTTCAAAGTGACCATTTACGACTCCCACCTGTGTGCAAAAATAACGTACAAAATTGTGAGAAGGGGCATTGTGTAAAGCTGTAGAAGAACTTAATTAATAAACTTTCAAGATTAGTATCAAAAGTTTTGAGAGAAAATTAGTGAAACTTTAATGACAGTTTAAAGTGCCAATTTTCGTTAGATGTAAAATAAACCAACGTGCAATCGTTTAATTCTGAATTAGTTACAGGCTATTAGCGCAGACCCGTGAAATATCACGGGATAGTCGAGAATTTTTGAAATTTCTATTTTGATAATTTTAACAATAAGTAACATATATTTTTCTTTTAGCAACAGGTATAACTTATTTTATTTAGCAATACGCAATTTCTACGTTGATAATTTTAGTAATATGTATACTTTATGGCTTGTACAAATTGTTTTAATACTCAGTTCTAATTTTGAAAATGACACTTAAATTCAAAACAAATTATTTGAGTTCATTGAAAAGTTTCACGTCGGAATAACTAAAGCGCATCAGAGAAAACCGAAAATAGTATGTTTGATGGTGATTAAAATAATATACCTGTAAAAGCGAATTCTGCTGTTATTTTTTGTAAGCAATTTTGAAAAGAAACTTATTCCTAACGTGTCGATCGCCCAGTTTATTAGTCAGACTTCAAAAAATCTAAATTTTAGTTGAGTATGCAGTTCTAAATAAAAGTGTACCCTCTATCTGGTGCAATACTCAAATTACTCATAAACACCAACAAATCAATTACAATGCATAAAAGCTTGTAGCGAAATAAACAAAAAAAAATGTGTTTTCTGGGTTACTAGTAGAAAATTTCAAAATGTCATACTAATGTACCGGCCCGTTATGCTTCCCGGTGTTATTTTATAGCATATATGATATGTAAAACACAGACACGTGTTAATAGTATTTATTTATTTAAAATACCCCAAATAGTTCTTGGCGACTTAGGAGGGATGCCCAGGTTCATGGGATGAGATTTATCCAGGTCTTGGCGGCGAATGCGTCTGCCCACCTGCTGCATAGCGGGCCGGATCGAGAGAGACTGGTTGAGGGAGGCATTTTGACCTTCCAAGCCGGACTCTCTCGATCCATTGCCTTGCATATCGTAGTCGGAGGGATGGCTTCATACGTCCGTCATTCCTTGGCACACTGATCCCCAGATTCCTATCCACCCCTCATACCTTTTTCCTTCCCAGAAATTCATATCCTTCCATTCCTTAAAAAGACTCTAAGATGACATAAGCCCCGAGGGAAATTATTTTCCTCAGGGCCTCCTGTAAAAAAAAAATTTTTTTGAGTATTGCTTTCCTCAGTTTTGTAAATGTCTGACTATCAACCGGACGATCGAAATGTGGTAATGAAGAGTTAACGCTCTTTTCCGAAATAGAATATATTTTTTAAGAATCTCAAAACATAGTTTCATAACAACTTACAACTATTAAAATTATAATGAAGATGATAAAAAAATATAATGTAATGAAAATTTCGTGGTCCGTACGTAATTCAAATTGTTATTGTTTTATTTCGCTAGAGTTGAACTGGAGGCTCTATTCCAGATCTATCGAAAGCTCATTGCCTCAGCACAACCTGTAAAGCGAACCACGGCCACTGGGAAGCCTGCCCCCGTCAATGTTGAGGTCAGTCATATCAAATTACCACCCTACTTATTATTTTGAGCTTTCATGTTATATTGTATGGCGGTGTTCAATAATTTTTTGAAGTGAAAACTTCTTTAGCACGGTAATGCGCGTTTTCATCCCACGACATAATATCCCTGACAAAATATCCTACAAAAAAAAATCTTCTATAACCAAGCATAACCTTATTTTATATTTTACTATTATAGAACAATAATTTGTTTTTTAATAAGAAAAACTCTCTTTTTATAACTTTTGAAGGCTATTCCCATCAATGTAATATATCATTGAAGAAGAAGATAACAATAAAATTATAATCTAAATGAAAATATGAAAGAGAACAAGACACAGAAAAATAGAAAAAGATGATGGTCGCAACTGGGACTCGAACCCAGAACCTCTGTTCTAACCGGAACGTGCGTTTACCTGATGTATGGCAGTGAGGCATGGAACTGGCAGAGAAAGAAAGTAGACTGAATGCTGTAAAAATGAGATCCCTGAGACGTATGTGTGGTAAAACCATGTATGATGGTGTGCGAAATGTGGAGATCCGCAAAGAATGCAAAGCTGATATAAACGTAATGAATAAGATTAAGAAAGGGACGCTCAGATGGTTTGGGCATGTAGAGCTAATGAATGAAGGAATGAGTGTAAGGAGTGAAGAATATATGACGCAAATGTGAATGGTAGACGAAGTCGGGGACGCCCGAGGAAGACATGGCACGACCAAGTGAATCTTGAAGATACTTGAGTCGGGCGATGTCAAGAGTCAGAATAATAGAAGAGCATGTATGAGACGATGTATGAATGTGAACGAAGCAAGGAGTGTGTGCCAAGATCGAGTTGTTTGGCGGTCCGTCCTCTCTGCCTACCCCTGCGGGGAAACAGCGTGATGGTTAGTTAGTTAGTTAGTCATATTTTGTCAGGGATATTTTGTCGCGGGATGAAAAGTCGCGGAACCCTTTAGCGCCGTTGTGATTTGAAACTCGATGAAACCAAAAGCGACACTAAAAAGAGACAAACACTTACATCTACAGGATTTCTACACCTCCGAGAGAATGAGATAGACTGATCGGTCTATTTTTTGAGCGGTTTTTTTTAGTAGCCTTTCCACTCTTGTCTACTACAGTTTTCTGAAAGTTACACTTCTACCGCCCAATTTTCTGCACTTCTGCACCCAATTTTTGTTTTATCTTATCATGTAAACCATGGGTCGGCAACCTGCGGCCCGCTAGGCGTCTTGATGCGGCCCGCAAGATTCTCGCCGCAACGCACATGACGGACGATATCATACACAAAGGAGCGAAAGGGAGCGAGAAAGGGAGCAAAGGAATAACGAAGAGAGAGCGATTAACAAATCAACGTGATAGGTTTGCAAAGTGAAACCACACTGGCTTTTAAAGGAAAAACTTGGTAGATTACTATGGGGGTTGGCTTTCTAAAGACTACAAGGAGTTATAATGGTTTGCTGAGCAAATAATTACTATGTTTGGTAGTACATAAATTTGTGAGCAAGCTTTTTCAATTCTGAATTATCGAGAGAACAAACATTGTTTTCGGTTATCGGGTTCACATTTTGACGCAAAACTACCTACTCTATTTCAAAAATGCAAGCTAATATAAAAAAAAACTTGCAAGTCAACTGCAACAACAAAAATCGCAGGTATGTTTTTAGGTTTTCACGGCCAAAAAGTATTTTTGTTATTGTTTTTGGGGTGTTATGCCGTGTTTCGCTACCTCCTTCTTTAGCCAACGTTTCGGACAGCGTTACAGTGTCCATCATCACTCATCTGCCCTGATGATGGACACTGTAACGCTGTCCGAAACGTTGGCTAAAGAAGGAGGTAGCGAAACACGGCATAACACCCCAAAAACAATAACAAAAAAAAACAAAAATCGCATTTATTTTATTAACTACAATAAATGTTGTAAAAATATACAATAAGCGTTTTATTAAACTAAAATATTTGTACAAATATTGTAAGTTTTTTTTACAATAGCTCCTAATAGGGCCTATGTCATCTTAAGGGATGCCGTGTGGAGGGTCATTTTGAGGAAGGAAAGGATTGGAAGTTTTGGGAAGGAAAAAGTGGGTAGGAATCTGGGTGCCAGTGGGTCCAGGAGTCATGCATGTATGAATCAATCTTTCCAACAGCAGTGCAAGGCGATGAGTCGAGAGAGTCCGGTTGGAAAGGTCAAAAGGCCTCCCTCAACCAGTCTCTCGATCCGGCCCGCCACGCTGCAGATGGGCAGATGTATCCGCCACCAAGACCTGGACATACCTCACCCCATGAACCCGGGCACCTCTACTAAGTCACCAAATATCACGTATACTTATTAACATGTCGCTCCAGTGCGGCCCGCACTAATCCCCACAAACAATTTTTGGCCCTTTTACAACATAAGGTTGCCGACCCATGATGTAAACCATTAAGTGTGTGTCTTTTCTTTTCGATTCGGTAGGCGTTGAGGTTATTTTAGTGGAAGTTGATTGTCTCCAAATTGGGTTATCGATGTTTTCATACGTTACACGCCATGCGTTGTTCACCTGTTAAGGCTTTGTGTTTGAATATCGTTATTGACTATAAACGCATTTGGTAAGCAACATAGAGTTATATTATTATTTCACCTTTAAAATAGTAAGCTTTGTGTATAGGTATGTAACTGGATTATTAAATATCGATTGAGGAAATTTGAAATGCTGTAAGCGACAATAAATCCAAAATATAGTTTTAAATATATCATTTTTTTCTAATATTTTTGATATTCACAATTAGTGGCAGAACTCCATTGTGATTATACAACAAAACTTATTTCCACTTAATTTATTTTTGACCCTAACCGGTTTCAGCCTGTTAAAACCATCTTCAGGCTGGTACAAATGTTTCTTAATCTACATTTTATATACTCGTACTTAACATATGGGGCTCTCACCCATATGTTTGTGTGGGGTAGACTACAAGGATTTTATTCAATTTACATGGTTTTTCCATATTTGTTGACATGTCGACTTAAGCCGCCGCTACCCGAATTTCTACCGATTTCTTGCATATGCCCCTTAAACATTTGAAGTTTGTAAGCTCAAAAAAATATATGTTATTTTTGAAGATAATATCTGTACAATCCCCACGCCAAAACGCAAATTATATGAAATTCTCTCGATAGAAAAAAATCGCAAAGTATGCTTCGAAAATTTTTATTTTCAAGTCTGTCTCTATTATTTAACAAGTTATATGTATGAAAAAATTCACAGTGTTTCTTTGAATGTTGTTTTAGACAACCCCAACGAGATTTTTGCTCTATTCTAAACGAATCGTGTTTTATTAAACATTTTAACAATTTTCGCTTCAATTTTATCGTTTGAAATATTAGAGCGCTCTCTCTGACATTCGTAATTTAATTAAGAAGATGGAGTAATTACGTATTAATTACTCCATCTTTTTCTTTTCGAGCCAGGATACGGCGCCTTAACAGGCTGAAACCGATTACGGTCAAAAATATATTAAATGGAAATAAGTTTAATATGGGTTTTATTATATTATCATTTTTCTGCGCTTTTTTCTCTTTCGATCTGCGTCGTTGAAATATTTCTAGGAAAAAGTGCGTCTTTTACAACGTTCATTTTAAGAGGATTTTTTTTTCTGAAAAATTAAAAATAAGTTGTTAATGTTGCTTTCCATTCGTTATTTTTTATTAAGTAAAAAAAATTAAATTAATGCATATACCCTACAATAAAGTTGCGTATATTTGAGTGTATACACAATTCTTCACAGTCCTGCAAACCATTGAACTTGTAGAAACGTATATATAGGTATATTTGGGGTTAACTATAGACACGCATATGAAATGGGATTCTCACATAAGCAACATTTGCAAACGCCTACGAGCTAATGGGGGGCGAATTTATAAAATTAAGAATTTTATGCCCATAAGTGCATTAAAAATAATCTGTTTGTCACTAGCAGAATCTACTATTGTTACCCTTAAAGTGTAATGACATATCGTTATGTGTTTGTGTTATAAGATTAAAAGGAGATGTAATAATGAGCCTTTGTCGGGCTCGGGTGTAATCTGCAAGTCAACTTTGATTTCCTCACAGGAAACCTTGGACGCCAAACCCAGTCTAATGTCTGGGTATGTCAACCAGCGGAGAACACGGTACTCAATTCTCAGAGTGTGGGCCATAGTTTTCATAGCATTCCTGAAAAGGCTGCACAAGGAATCTACATAATAAAACAAAATGTAGAGTATAGAATCGGTTCACTGTATTGATTTCGTAAGACATAATAAAATAAATGGTATGGACTCACCCCCGGGACCAATATCGTAATTTTATGCTATTCCTAGCTACCCTAATTAAATTTACTGCCACCGAACTCCCGATGTCGGGAGAACCAACCCCACCTCCTGGTGGCAAGGGTGGTCCCAACCTCTGCGGCTCAGCTTGGCCCTGCGACCTCCTCAGCAGTCGCATGGAAGTGATGTTAGACCTGGACCCTCAGGAGAAGGAAGGAGTACCCAGACTCTACTCCAAATTGTAAAGGAAGGCCCGTCAGCAATTCGAGGCGAAGAATCGTTCAACACTGCGGTATCTCGGGTTTGTTCCATAAATAAACCCTCGGGGGGAATTCGATAGTTGGCCTGCATATAATCACGGGCGCAGCGAGTTATTATTTAATCCGATGACTCGGATAATGGGGTACAATAGTCTTTCCACTCGGACATTGCCAATTCACTCGTGGTCACTGGGACCCTCGCGAAACTCACATTTTACGTGAATAAATCTTCGGTTAGTTGCACCGCGCACCATGATAAGCGTGATGGGTTATTATATACACCGATGTCTCGGATAAAGAGGTACATTGATCGTAACACACGTACATCGCCATTAAACTCGTGGTCACTTTTGGGACCCGCGCGAAAACTCGCATTTTACGCGAATAAATCTTTGATTTTTATATTTAAAAAAACACAACGTGTTTCCGTCCCCCGAATGCAGATGCCCAAAACTTGGATTTCAATCACATCGTATTAAAACTTAAGATTAATTGACCGTTGTTTTCACGGCGTACCGCACATCTCGCCGTCAAAACCAGAGTCCGGATCCGGAAACCAAACCCAAAAAAAACCGCCGCCTACCGACACGTTGAACGAAACTCCCCTAGGTTTGCCAACCTAACCAATTAAAATGCATTTAAAAAAAATAGTACCTAACTTACGATAAATACAATCGCTTCATAACATTACCCCCCTTTCCACAAAAATGTTTGCCCTCAAACAAAACTACCAAAAATCTAAACATGCCCTGAACTATCTACGTTGGTCCCAAGGAGTACCTGGTAAAAAAAAAAAACAAACACTAAATGTGAAATACAAAATACAATTATTAGAAATGAAAAAGAAAAGAAAAAAATCCTTAAATAGTACTCTTATGACGAATGAGTGCATCGTAACCCCAATCGCGCCTATCCTGCGTGTAGGCCGGATAGTAGGTTTACGATGCAACCATTCTCGAACTTAAAAACTAGTAAACCAATATAACCTAAGAACAACTTCTTGTAAGATGATACGTGAATGGACAACAAGCACCCTCAGCACTGGAAAAAAAAAATTCTGGGTGGTTGTAATATTGACTCTTACCGAGCACTACCATTGACGTATCATCTGGAACAGAACACATAAACTAACTTAAAAGATAAGTCTTAAAATTAAGAAACATACATTTTTATGATTAAATCACTCCTCCAAATACGTCAAGTTAAATTCTATGCATTAGGCATCACTGTTCCAAACACTATCACTGAATTTATATAGCCTCTCTTAGGCCGAAAATATTTGATGGGTTTACCATCTACACTTCACTGAATTTATATCCTTTAGGATAAAACTAACCCTCTTTTGGGAGAGTATTCCTAACTAACCTCCTATTCTGGTCCTTGGGTGAATAATATTAAACCAACAACAATTATACATTGTAAAGGTAATTTTAATAGTGTACAACCACCGCATCGGATGGTGCCAAATAATTTTTTAATAGTATACAACCAACGCATCGGATGGTGCCAAAGAAATAAAAAAACAACCAACTGTTTTAGAAGGTGTCATTTGTTAATAAGATGTGCAGCTATAATTTAGTGCAGCCATAAGTATACGTCCAACTCTATAGAAGGCGTAATCGGTAAGTAAAGAACAAATTGTAAGGTTTTCACTGTAAACCGTTGTTCAACCATATAGTACATAATAACAATTAAACAAACATACAAACAAACCGTCAAGTGTGACACACGTCATTTTTCGCTCTCACAAAGTTATTGATTTTCTATAGTTAAAACGTCAAATTGTATCATCAAAACTTGCAAAATTATTCGGTGAATTCATACAAAATCAGCTCTCATATTATTTCTAAGTGTTGATGGTGATTTATTGTGAAACCTAAAATTTAAAAATCCAGTAAAGTGCAGTTCTGCGTTTTTACAATTTGGTACTACCTACAAGTACAGTGCCATCAGGTGCCTTGCTCTGTCGCTCTAACAGACGTACATACATACCCATATATTTACTTCATCACCGTTGCCCGATAATCCAGAGGAGATCAACCTTTTTCAACATGATCTGCTCAAAGTGCCAAATTTCTATTACCGATGGCATCACTTGTTACTCCTGCAGTAAGCAGTTTCATTACGAATGCGGAGGGACATCCGAAACCACATTTAGAAAAGCTAACCATGAGAAAAGAAGAACCTGGCGCTGCACTACCTGCAAATCTTCACCCCAATGTACCGTTACGTCAACTAACCCCATAGAAGATGTGATGGTAGAAATAAAAAAAATATCTTCTGAACTTGCCGTCCTCAAAACCCTTAACAATCAAGTGAAGGAAGACATGTGTGACCTTAAAAAATCCGTGGATTTCAACAACTCTAAATTAGATGACTTTGCTAAAAGATTTCAAGCCTTCGAACAATCGATGAGTAAAGTAGATCACCTGGAACAAGAAGTCTCCACCCTTCAATCGACCATCAAACTAATGCAAGAAGATTCTAACAAAAGAGAGCAGTGGATGAGGCTACAGAACATCGAGATAAAAGGAATACCTCAAAATAATAACGAAAATATTCCAAATATCCTTTTAGGTATAGCAAACCAAATTGGTATACCCAACTTTAAAACTGATGAAATCGAGTTCGCTACCAGAGTCTCAGCGAAAGACCCACGACATTCCAAATTAATTAAACCGATAATTGTAAAATTTACCACCCGTTCACGTAAAAACGAATTCATCACTGAAATTCGGCGAAGGAAGGGAATAAGTACGAAGGACCTGAATTACCCCGGTGACGAAAGAAAAATTTATGTTAACGACCATCTGACTAGCTCTAATAAAAACCTCCTTTTTCGGGCCAAGGGGATTGCAAAGGACAGGGGATTCCAATTCACGTGGATAAAAAACAGCAGGATATTTGTGAGGAAAAATCCTACTTCGCCTCCCATACTAATTGCCATGGAAGAAGACCTGAAGAAAATTGCCTGAGTCGATCTGCATACTCTTCACATCGTAAAATAGATTTTTTATTCACTCATGTATCTCCCTATACATTTCCTCCACTCCTATTACCTTTACCCTCCCTCTCACATTTTACCCTCTCCCATAAACTTTCTAATTTATTTTGGAATCAGTCAACATTTTTCAAGAAACAACTTGGAATACATGTTACCGCTTGTTGGCGACCCCCTATACCCCTGACATTCAGACCTACTAGACGAACAATAGCGGTCTCTCACACTAATTATATTTTCTGCTGTGGTAAGCACATCACTTTATACTCATTTTATGTCAACAAATATTCTACTAAAATACCTACTGATTAATATTATTAACCGTTCTTACCTCAAATACAGATACCTACCTCTAACTGACTATATAAACATCAGAATATTATTATCAGCCAGGCTTGAGATGCATATTTTAAGACTTATATATTATTATTATTTTAAACTATATTATGCACCCACACCATTAAATTTTTGTGTTAGCTGTACTTACAATGTTAAATTGTTTGACCACTACAGCCGAATTCACTTATTGCAGTTATCATTTATGATAACTGCGATGAGTGATTTCGGTTATAACCTATCGGTTGTAACTTACCGCTTACTCACGAATATTTATTTGAATATTTCCCCATGTCTTTAGAAATCTATTACCAGAATGTTAGAGGTCTTAGAACCAAAACAACGACGATCCTTCAAAATACCTTTTCAAACAATTACGATATAATCGCTCTCACAGAATCATGGCTCACCAAAGGCATCAGAGACGAAGAACTTTTCGACCCTCGTTACTATGTATATCGTAGGGACCGCGATTACGTTTCCACCGGTCAACGTCTTGGCGGTGGTGTAGTGTTAGCTATTAAACAGGAGCTGATCAGCGTCGCCCGACCTGAATGGACTTCTTGCGCTGAAGATGTATGGGTCACCATTCGCACTAATAGTACACCTCACACTTTGGTCCATATATGCTGCGTGTACATCCCCGGAGGGACTCAACATCAATATTTAATCGAAAATTTCCTAAACATGTTGTCGGATGTAGTATCAAATAACCCCACGGATTCGTTCGTTATCTTAGGGGATTTTAATCTTGCTGAAATTTCATGGACCCAAACTACACCATCTACGCATTACGCAGCTAGTAATTACTCTACTCACATTAGCAATCATTTCGTAGACTGCATGCATTTCCTGGATCTCTCTCAATACAACGGTGAGCTAAACTCAAGCGGCCATATCCTAGATCTGATCCTGCCAAAGTTACTAATTTCCGTCAAATCTAATGACGATCCGCTAGTTCCTGAAGACGCACATCATAAAGCTGTATCCGTTAGTGTGCCATTTCAGGAACCCCCCCCATTGAAAAATGCGAAAAGGAAAGTTTTTCTCTATAATCGTGGAGACTACGAATCAATTAATTCCGCCCTAGAACAAGCTGACTGGGCATCCATTTTCTCTAACTCTCAAATAGAACCAGCGCTTGACAGTTTTTACACATTTTTGAAACACCTGATTAATCTTCATATTCCTCATAAATTTTCGTGGAACTTGAAATATCCTCCTTGGTACAATGCTGCCCTTATTAAAATAACTAAGGAAAAATCAAAATATTTTACTAAATATAAAAAATACAAAAACCAGGCTGACTACGACGCATTTTCTCTCCTTCGTAAACGGCACAAAGAGTTATGTCGGAAAAGCAAATCTAGTTATTTAAGCAATATCGAAAATAATATTGCCTCAAACCCGAAAAACTTCTGGAGTCACGTCAAATTTTCTAACAAATCCCAAGGTGTTCCAAAATGTATGTATCTCGGAGAGCTGAGAGCCGATAATGGAACAGGTGTTGCAAATTTATTTTCAGAATATTTCAGTTCGGTTTTCAGTAAACCCTCCAATTCACCTGCCAGTGATCCAACTGACGTCGGGAACCATACATCCAATATAAGCAATATTGAGGTGACACGAGATATTGTTTTAAAATACCTTAAGGAAATTGATATTCGCAAAGGTGCCGGTCCTGACGAAATACCTTCAATCCTTATTAAACGATGTGCACACAATCTAGCCTTACCCCTCTCCATGATTTTCAATCTTTCTCTAACTGAATGCACTGTCCCTATCATATGGAAATCCGCGTTTGTGTCTCCCATCTTCAAAAATGGTAAAAAAACTGATGTCAAAAACTACAGGCCAATCTCCAAACTTTGCATATTTAACAAAATTTTTGAAAAAATAGTCTATGATCAACTATATGCTGCTCTCAAACCTAGCCTGAATGTGAACCAACACGGTTTTATTAGTGGTAAATCTACAACCACAAATCTTTTAACTTTCACAGAATACCTGCAGGATAACCTGGATAACAGAATACAAGTGGACACTGTATATACCGACTATAGTAAGGCGTTTGACAGGGTCGATCACTCAACCTTGTTAAAAAAGCTTTTAGAGATTGGTATTCACGGCAATCTCTATCGTTGGCTCTCCTCTTATATCTCCAACCGTAGTCAAATAGTAGTAGTTGCTGGATTTAAATCCGACTCTGTTGCTGTTACATCGGGAGTTCCTCAAGGCAGCCTGTTGGGACCATTATTATTTAACATCTATATCAATGATGTTGGTAACTGTTTCTTAAACTCGCAAACCATCCTGTATGCAGATGACATGAAAATTTTTTCACCCATAAACTCAATCGAGGACTGTCAGAAGCTGCAAGATGATTTGCAACGTCTGAGCATGTATTGTAATGCCCATTGTCTGGAAATAAATATATCTAAGTGCTTCGTTGTGCGCTTTACTAGAAATAAAAATGTGTTTGTCCATGAATACTCAATTAATCACGTACCGTTATCTGTCAAATCCGAAAGTAAGGATCTTGGGGTTATACTTGATAGTAAACTAAATTTCAATAAACATGTCGACCACATAGTCACTAACGCATCTTCTATGCTTGGTCTCATAATCCGAGCCTGTAAACAATTTAAAGACCTTATTACCTTCAAAACACTATATTTCTCGTATGTTCGTAGTATCCTTGAATACGCATCTCAAGTGTGGAACCCAGGCTATACAATACACAAAAATAGAATTGAAAGCGTTCAAAACAGATTTTTAAGGTACCTTAATTTCCGCTCTTTTCGATGTCATGTAAGTAACGAAGACTCTGCAAAGTTCTTCAAAATACAGACTTTAACTTGTCGAAGAAATATAGCAGATTCGGTAATGTTATTTAAAATTACACAAAGCTTAATCGATAGTCCTGATCTGCTTCAACGCCTATCATTCCATGTCCCAAACCGGAACAGTAGACAGTCGCTTACTTTTAATCTCCCTCTTTGCAAGACCAATTCCAAACAGAATTCATTTATCTACAGATCCACTCATTTATTTAACTTAAATTATAACCACATTGACATTTTTAACTCGACGTTACGTGACGTAAAACGAAAAATCGCTAAGCAACATGACCCAAACTAGGAAGTTCAATTCTACCCCTCCCCCTCTCTATTCCCATCCTTAGCCTCTTAATCCTCATCCTTTATTTCTCCTCGCCCCCCTTCACATATTGTAACAAAAAAAAAAAAAACTTATTCAGAAAATACCTTATAATGTCACACATCATTTACTAACATAAGTGGAAGTTTATAATTGGCATAATGAACTATTTTCTTATTGTATTATTTTTTGTAATTAATGATTTGCTGTTAACTTCCCTAAATAAATAAAATAAAAAAAAATAAAACAATATTATAAGTCTCTCAGGACAATAATAACAGAATACATCCAAAATCTTATACAAATATAAATGATTCTACTTCCTATGTTGGCTTAAAATGTGGAAGGATATGTGATACCATATCGTGCCACATTATAAGATCTCAAAAAAAAATCTTATAAACAAGGTGGACATTACAAAACATTTTCTGTAACTAATAAAAACAAAATTAAAACGCTTTTCCAAAAGCTGAGGCTTATCTGACGCAGCCTATGTTTATAGAGTGAAACAATATTTTGACAATATTATACGAAATAAATTTACCAATAAAACAGAAGAAGAGCGAGAGAAAGAGAAAAAAAATACTTTGATTTTTAGCAATTACTTCTGTAACCTGACAAAATAGGGTCTAATAATGTCAATGCACTGAAGGTGAATAACATTAATTCTTCATTTAAAATCACTTAGAAAACAAAGAGATACAATCCCTGCGTCTCTGTGTTTTCTATGTAATCTGGAACAACAAATAATGACATTATCAAAAGCATGAACATAACCCAAAAAAAAAAAAAAAAATATGCCTGAAACACGCAGAGATAGTGTGCGGATATGCCCGCGTATTTCAGGATACAAGACTTACAAGTAATAATCCTAAGTTAATCCAAAAAAAGGTATGCCTGAAACACGCCGAGATAGTGTGCGGATATGTCCGCGTATTTCAGGATACAAGACTTACAACTAATAATCCTACTTAATCATCTGTTCAGCCGACGTCCAAATTTACGTCTGTTTTAGCGTTAATACTATCGATAAATTTATACTTATACATGTACATATGTATTTTTAAATATATTCTCAACTCGAGCATTGCCACTAGAGTTGAGGTTGTTATTGTAATGAAACAAACCACCCTCATCATCAATCTTACAAAACACCCCCCGCCAAGTAAATAACCCAATTCCTTAAAAATGAATCTAAAGACAGGACTAATGACTGTCAGAATGTCGGGTCGTTTCAACTCGGTTGATCAGGCCGGGTTAAAACTCCCAAGCATCAAATATTAACTAACAGATATGATAATTTGCAGTACTCGGTAGGGATGATTAGTTAGAGACTTGATTGTTTATGACGCAAAAAAAAATAATTATACGTTAAGTGCATGAAGTATTATGTTAAAATCGTGTTTGCTGAATGTATGGGCTAAATAAATATTATTCACTCTTTCCAAGAGCTCAATATTAAATTCTGTTAAACGGCTTGATTGTATATATTGTGACTTAATTTGGGAATTGTAAAGAGATTTATTTATCACTTTTAGTAGTAACGTGCTATGCTCACACTACTCGATTTAAATAGAGTAATATGATTATTGTTTGTTGAGTGTGCTGTTAGGGTGGTCAAAACTCCAATTGAAAACCCGAACAAACTTGACACACTTTACACGGTATTACTGGTATGTCCATGATGGATCAGTGAGGCGACGGACCTTCTGCCTCCTGCAGCCTAATCATCTGCAGGCAACAGATCCTCCGTCTCCTACCTGATGCTAGAACATACTGTTCCGAAACGTCGGGCAACGGCCCTGCTATGTACAGATCTCTTATCTGTCCATAGTTACTCCGTCTCCCGGAATTAAGATGAACGCTTGGCTTTCCAAAACGTTGCGAATAGGTAGCGGCATACACTACTCTCATCTCTTCGGAACATGGAAAAATTATTGGTAATCAAGCAATTTCTTAATTGTACCCAATAATTTCCTATAATGATGTGTTAACTGAGTATAATGATATGTTTCTCGCGGTAACTCGGTACGGCAGGAAAACAAAAGAACCCAAGTTAAACATCGACGACCAAAAAAAATTTTTTGAAAAAAAATTTTTTTTTTTAGAATTCTCCAAGTCCACAAATTTCCTTAAAGCAATGCCCGTTATTGTAGAAATTGATAATAAACACGAAAGTGTCGTGAATGACATTTTATAAATGATAAATGTATTCGGAACAATTGTCCGAATTGTTGTAATAAATAACACGTCTTTGTTATTGAATTGTTGTTATTGTTGTATATATATATATATTTTTTTAATGTGTATGTTGCCCATTTAAATGAATATATTTTTTAGTTTATTCAAATCAATATGTAAGTAGCCCATTGAAATAAAAAAAAATAAATTAATATGTAAGTAGCTCAAAAAAAAAAATTTTTTTTCACTTAAATTTCTATGTAAGTAGCCCATTTAAATGAAAATTTAAAACGTCAGTCAGACATTAGTAAATAAACAATTTACAAGTATAATTTATAGTAGGTTTTGACAGAGCTTTATACAAATTTTCCACTCGAAGCAAAAACGAATTACCCGCATTGTCATTAAAATCTCAGTAAATATCTTAAATATTTGAATAATCTTTAATAATTATCCTCCATTCCTATTTAAACACATAATAAATTGATTGAAAACACAACAGTGTTTTGACGTATGCCGAAGTCATAGAGAAAACGTAACGAGAAACCGTCATAGACAATCCGAGGTATTCTTAGAACAGCTAGCATTGATTGGTTCCGGACAGAGAAAAAAAAATTATAGAGCTCTACTTAGCACATTGTCCATAGTCTATGACCGATTTCTATGCTTTCAAACAATAACAATGAAAATGACAATTCATTTTAGGTTACAGAAGGTAAGGATTTCAGGTCCTATGCATAACTGTGTGGTATTGGAAAAACAATAAATACGAGATTAATCATTTATAAGGTGCCCACAATATAATTACGCATAGTATCCCTTTACGAATTCCCGCCGGTAATAGTGCCAGTGAATTGAAATAATGACATTTGTTGTTATTTCCAATCACCGTCACTGCAATCATAGGTTATGACCGCGACCAAGTTTAATAAATACAAACGAAATTAAGACCTCCACTGAACAGATGAAAAATAATTTTTGGGCATTATACATTACAGGGCGAAGAAAACATTTTCAGGAATGCTATAAATCGGGACCAGACAGCGTATGGAGCGCCATATTGTTACCCTTAAAGTGTAATGACATATCGTTATGTGTTTGTGTTATAAGATTAAAAGGAGATGTAATAATGAGCCTTTGTCGGGCTCGGGTGTAATCTGCAAGTCAACTTTGATTTCCTCACAGGAAACCTTGGACGCCAAACCCAGTCTAATGTCTGGGTATGTCAACCAGCGGAGAACACGGTACTCAATTCTCAGAGTGTGGGCCATAGTTTTCATAGCATTCCTGAAAAGGCTGCACAAGGAATCTACATAATAAAACAAAATGTAGAGTATAGAATCGGTTCACTGTATTGATTTCGTAAGACATAATAAAATAAATGGTATGGACTCACCCCCGGGACCAATATCGTAATTTTATGCTATTCCTAGCTACCCTAATTAAATTTACTGCCACCGAACTCCCGATGTCGGGAGAACCAACCCCACCTCCTGGTGGCAAGGGTGGTCCCAACCTCTGCGGCTCAGCTTGGCCCTGCGACCTCCTCAGCAGTCGCATGGAAGTGATGTTAGACCTGGACCCTCAGGAGAAGGAAGGAGTACCCAGACTCTACTCCAAATTGTAAAGGAAGGCCCGTCAGCAATTCGAGGCGAAGAATCGTTCAACACTGCGGTATCTCGGGTTTGTTCCATAAATAAACCCTCGGGGGGAATTCGATAGTTGGCCTGCATATAATCACGGGCGCAGCGAGTTATTATTTAATCCGATGACTCGGATAATGGGGTACAATAGTCTTTCCACTCGGACATTGCCAATTCACTCGTGGTCACTGGGACCCTCGCGAAACTCACATTTTACGTGAATAAATCTTCGGTTAGTTGCACCGCGCACCATGATAAGCGTGACGGGTTATTATATACACCGATGTCTCGGATAAAGAGGTACATTGATCGTAACACACGTACATCGCCATTAAACTCGTGGTCACTTTTGGGACCCGCGCGAAAACTCGCATTTTACGCGAATAAATCTTTGATTTTTATATTTAAAAAAAACACAACGTGTTTCCGTCCCCCGAATGCAGATGCCCAAAACTTGGATTTCAATCACATCGTATTAAAACTTAAGATTAATTGACCGTTGTTTTCACGGCGTACCGCACATCTCGCCGTCAAAACCAGAGTCCGGATCCGGAAACCAAACCCAAAAAAAACCGCCGCCTACCGACACGTTGAACGAAACTCCCCTAGGTTTGCCAACCTAACCAATTAAAATGCATTTAAAAAAAATAGTACCTAACTTACGATAAATACAATCGCTTCATAACACTATCAGATACGGAATAACGTCTTGGGGAAACTCGTGCTAGACAAATATAGGTTACATTCAAACAATTCAAAACTCTGTGACTTTTGTTAAGCATAAGTATTTATGCACGAAGAAGAGATATAAAATTATTGTGAGTCAGTTAATATATTGCTTCTTTGAGGACTATTATGGTTTGAAATTGTATGCCCAAACCTATTGCCGGATTCAATATATAAAGAAATATGTTTTATGTTATGTTAGTTTTGGCCTTATAGTTGATTTAATGAATATGTGTAATTCCGATAATTTTTTGTTGTTGCAGGGCATAGACCGCACAATGTTTCGCGAGATCCTGTACAGCACGTTCGATCTGGTGACCGAGGAGGTCCTCTCCGAGCGGCTGTGGGCGGCGTGGGACGGCGCGGGGGGGTCCCCTGGGGCCGGTGGAGCGGGCGGGGGCGGGGCGGGCGGGACGGGCGGGGGCGGCTCGCCCAGCGCCGTGCTGCGCTTCGAGGGCTGGCTGGCCGGTCTCAGCGTCTTCTTGCGAGGGACCCCCGCCGAGCGCATCTCTCTCTGCTTCAGGGTCTACGATCTTAACAATGACGGCTTTATCACTAAGGACGAGATGTTTCATCTGCTGAGGTTAGTATGTACCAGCGCAGACCCGTGAAAAATCACGAAATGTGTCAAAATTAACCGTCAGAAATTTAAACAAAAGCAAAAATACATTTCAGGAATACACTTCGATCGGTTAGTGGTTGAGTGGGCATCGCGTTTGGGTCCCACCTGGGCGTCGCGTGTTCGAATCCTCGGCTGGCTAAGTCCTCCATCACAACACAAGCAACATTTTCGGCATTCTTTGATGGTAGTAGGGGATTTTCAAACATTGCTATGCTATTCGTAACCCGGGAATATTTGTCTTTCTTAAAAAAAATAAAAAAAATTAAAAATAAAAAAATATTTAGGTGTATGCTTTCTGGTAAAATAAAAAAATATTAAAGATTGGTACTATATCGCTTATCTGAATTCTTGACACATTAGTTACAATTTTGAAAATAGCGATTAAAACAATTTTCTGTTAAAATATTAAGTTATACGTAGGTACTTAGTACTTACCTAATTTATCGCTTGTCTGAATTTATTAGTTCAACTCTGACACAAACAGTTACAATTTTGAAAAAAGCGATCAAATTCGAGTTCATTGAACCAGAGTTACAATCACTTACAGACAGACCGGCGTTAGTGCCAAAATTAGTACGTTTGCTTATTGAACAATAAAATATATCTCTATTATTTCAAACAACTTTTTTTTCACAAACGACTGAGCAAAACTCTAATCGTGGACTTAGGAAATTGGGATTTTTTTTTTCATTTCCAGAAATCACACATTGATGGGGCCACGAATTATCTCAGACCTTCCGTTAACCTCACGGATTACTAAGCGATTCAATGGCGCTTGAGACGTTCTCAACAGATGATCCCTCAATATCCGATACCCCTGTAAGTTTATCCCTCTGTCAGTTGATCTTTGAGACTATAGATCCCTCAAAGGATTATTTATGATGGACTTCTTTCCATAATTTTCTGTTTGTTATTCGGCGATATAATCTCTCTGGATAATAGTTTGTGTCGCTCTCCATTGAGAAAAAAGGCATTATTTTTTTAACGCCCGGGGTCTCAAAAGTTGCGTTTGATCTGTAGCTATTCGAAAACGTAAAAATAAACGAAATTGTTGTTCACTATTAGCCCGCTAAAATAGCCGGAAGTTTAAAAAAAATATATATTTCGTGATTTGGGGAAAAAAATAAAACAAAGGGTTCGTATTTTATATTTTGTACCAAACATAATTTTTATTCCATAACTGCAGTACAAGAAGAGCAAAAACATTTTTTTTTAACATATGTGATGTTGTGATGTGTTTGTTAAAAATATAAAATGGGAAAAATAACACTTTTTCTGCATAAAATCAGTTTTCTTGTTGACTTGCTTATATTCATAAACTTGATTTTTTTTCTTCATTTTTGTCAACTATATGCCTTTTTTAATAACAAACAAACATTAAAATATTAAATTATTGAAAAAAATATAATAAATATAATTTTTAAGAAGTGTTTTTAGTTTTTTTTCTGATTTTCGATGCATTTTGGGGGGCTAATTAACCATTTAAAAAAAATCAATACAGTTCTCATTTTCTTTGTAAAGCCTCAATTACATAGAGCGAGTTTACAAGACACTATCTGGGAAATTCACTATCTGTTAGTAAACTCGCTAAGTGTCATCGTATTACTTGCTAACTAGCAGATTGTGGACAATCTACGAAAAAAGTTGAAAGGAAAAACTTTACTCGCTACTAGCTGGTGTTTGCCTAAAGATGGCGGCCCACCAACAGCTGATTTCGTCTGTCAGGATTAGTTCAGGCGGAAGCCGTTATTGTTAATTCAAGTTTTCTACAAAATGTCGACAGAGTTGCATGGCGCGGGAGTTGTTATTTTAGCTGCTACTGTTGTAGACAGTTTTGTGTGTCATCATGACAATCTCACTCGCCGATCCACCCGCTTTTAAACTTACCGGTTAGTAGCTCGTAAACTAGCTTAATTTAATGGAGGCTTAAGACGCAACTTTTGAGACCCCGGGCATTTTCTGAATTCAAAAGTTGGAATAATTGACATACCCTACTGTATAATCCTGCAGGACATTATTGCTAGTAGAAATATTTGTATGGCGGATTTCCACTCAAGACGCCTTGATATATTATAAGCATATCGACTTTTATTATGCGGCCTTATATCCTCTCTGCATACGTTACTAGGGAGGAAGTATAACAAAAATAATCATTTGAGGATAAAGTGTCCGAGGGATCAACTGTCGGGGATAAACTGTCGGGAGATTAAGCGCCTCCGTACATGGAGCTACTTACAAACTATTCGAGCCTGATGCGCGTAGCACGCACACCGCTCGTGGGTACCCGCCATACAATTTTGCTGGTGTTCGTACACGGCGCTGCGCGACGGATGTCAGGTTGAAGTCGGTAGCGCGCTAACGACGGTGCTGGTAGCGCGCTACGCGTTGTAGCATTCGTGTCTGCTACTTTCGTTTGACATTTGACAGAAATGGCGTCTGAACATGAAAGTAATGTTAGATTTGTTCTGGAAGTGAATAAAAATGCGTGTTTACATAACTTTACATTACCAGAATACGCAAGAAAGGATTTAGTGAAGAAGGCATAGATTAATGTTGGAAAAAAAGTCATTTGACATCGTGTTAACTCCACGGCTGCACGTGAAAAATGATCAAGTTCAGTATAATTCGGGTAGTGCCGTGTACGGAAACCAGCTTTAAAAAGTAGTACATCTGCAGGGTACTTGTGGTTGTGTCACAATCACGTAGTTTGTAAGTATCTCCATGAACGGAGGGCCTAAGATCAAGAGTCGGGTCACCGATCTGAGATGCATATTGTAAATAACCAAAACGCATAATATATTTTCTTGTGGCCAAAATTTTCTTTCAATATACATTTTCAAGAAAATAATGGTAATCGTCACACAAATTATCCCGTTTCGGTTGTATATGAACTTTTGACGTTTTTATTGTCATGTGAAATCTCTCAGTTTTTCAGAACTTTTTTAATTTCGTTTTTGACAATGAATTATTTTTAATATCTTTAATGCTCACGTCATTTTTCATCGAGGTTTAATTTCAAGTAAACTGTTATGTCTGTCAACTCATATAGCTTCCTGGTCAACATACCGTATATCTTCCGTATTTTATGTAACCATGTGCCTAACCTCTGTTCCACACCTTTAATCATATTACTAGTTTCCGTGTTAGCTGCTTTATCCCGTATCACATAAATTTGTTATGTTACTTGTTATGGTTATAGACAGTGACACCTGCAAAACCGTCAAAAACTGTTTTAGTTAAATCGTTTAGAATTAGAACCAAACCCCTAACTTTACCTTTTTGGTTCTAGATTAATTCGCACGTAGTTTGTCTCTTTTACACACGTCTGTCTATCTTGCTATGCTGTGTAGATGGCATTTTTAGAAAAGGAAGAAGAAGAAGTTCTGGGAAGGAAAAAGATAGGATGGGTGGGTAGGTCCATAGATCCAGGAGTAACAGATGTATGAATCACACTGCGGTGCCAGGCGATGTTCCGAGAGAGTCCTGCCTGAGAGATCAAAAAGTCTCCTTCAATCTCTCCCTCAAAGTCTCTCCCGGTCCGGGTAGCTACGCTGTTCGTGGGAAGAAGCAAGCGTCGCCAAGATCTGAACAAACCTCATTCCATGAACCCGGCACCTATTGCTAAGTCACCAAACATAGCGAACTACACTACACAATGACCTACGGCAGAGATGTTGGTAATCCAGTAAATGGCCGCGGCCGGTACACTCCCAAATGGAAGCAATTGTGCCCCTGACTTCTCTTACTCTTACTCGGTCCGTCTCTCTTACACTTGCTTGTATATCACCATCCCATTTGAATTTCGTAATCATGGTGAAACACAGCTTTGTATGGAATATAGGCCCAAATTGGGCCTGTAATTGGATCATAAAACACGCCCACAAGTCATTTATTTATTCTGTAAGGTAGAAGGAGAAAATAATCTCGTGTATGTAGCATTTTCGTATGTAGTAAAGGCTACATCAAACAGTATTTTTCCTGTGAGAATATTCATTTAGATACCTATTCTGATTGAAATAAATATACTCTAAAATATTTTCCGCAGAAACAGCCTAGTAAAGCAACCAGGAGACGAGGATCCAGACGAAGGAGCCCGGGAGCTAGCAGAACTGGCACTTCGCAAGCTGGACGTAGACCAGGACGGGAAGGTCTCCCTGGAGGACTACAAGAGCGCCATCGCCAAAGAGCCACTTCTACTCGAAGCCTTCGGGCAGATTCTTCCCACCCCAGCCGACTGTCAAACCTTCCTAGAGACATTGCAACCTGTCAAATAAGAATATATATGTAAAAGGTGTGACACCGAGAGACAGATTTTCTTTCTCCAAAGGTCGACAGAGGAACTTTTCTTATAGTAACATTATTCTACAAGTTGTTTTACTGGCGATATACATGTATTATACATTTGCTGCGAAATTAGCACACACGTCAGTTGTTAGCGAGCAGGTAAGGATAGAACCATCGTACATCAGTTTGTACCTTTTGAAAGGTGTTTTATTGTACAAATATTACAATTACATGAATATTATTTAGTGTTTACAATAGTCCAACAACTCACATCAACAGCTTGTGTGTAGGTTCTATCAAATCAATATTTCGTTATATACATAATGGCTAAAAAAGGCTTAAAATATCATACATAAAAGTACATCAAGTGTTTTAGAAATACACTAACTCCATTATAAAAACATGTGCATTTAAGATAATCATGTAGTAGGTAAATTTAGTTATTTAAAGATTCGTGGATATTATTCGCGAAATTTATTGAGAGGGCACATTACTCTAAAATGAAGTCGGAATCATGACTAAGTGAATAAGGTGTGTACAAAAATTTTCGGGGCGCGGCCCGGCGGGCGTATTGGACGGACCTACCTTCGAATTTTCCCTAGCAAGCCTAGAAAATGGATCTTTCGGCAGGGTATATTTTAATTAATTCTGATAAACACATTACTCAAAATCTCAGTTATTTCTAATTGAATCCCTCGAGAATTTACTAATTCATCGTCTAAAAAAATAAAATCTTGTACTTACCGCTAATTTTGCAGTTTAAAAACGTTTTACGAAAAATGTTTTATTGGCAAGGTACTTTATTTGGTTCAGTTTATAGTACTTTCATCGCGTCTATAAGAAAATATGTTATATTTATTAATTTGTCGGATTTAATTAAAACATGAGTTCATATGAGCAAACCTTGTTATGCAAGAGTCTTGTGGCGTCTTTGCCATTTTGGCGCAATGTCTCTAATTTCCCTCTAATTGAACTTGCTAAAAATCAGTGGTAACATATTTGAAGCACTCCGCCTTCATACTTTGTTTTAAGATTCGTGGAATTTTTGGACTTTGCTTTCGGTAAATATCGTGCTGTTTCTGGTGCTCCAGTGGCTTTTTGTCAGAGCTTTCTCCCGCGTTTTCCGTAAATGATATTCTATAATAATAATTGTTGGATGCCGTTGTTCCTTTTGATGAACAATATTTCTCTGATGATCGGAAGTTTCAATAAAAATATTCGGTTCGTCAGGTTATGAGTAATGTTTATCGTCGTCTTATTTACAATGAACAACAACTGGATTAAACATCCGTTTAGTCCAGTTATTAAACACGAAAGGGCGACAGTTGACTCTCTATTTAGTACAACATTACTGACACCTGTTGAGACACCTCAAAATTACATACAAGGACCTAGACTAACGACATCTGTTAAAAGACATCGAAACTACGTACATATTCGTTATTAATCAAGGTGGAGTGGAACTTTGAAAAACTGGGAAGACTTTACATTAAAGTTGGCTAAGATTACATTAAAGTTGCCGTTATTATACAAGTTTTAAAAAGTGTTCCCGTGGGAATCTAAATATTATAATTGGTTCCATGACAATAAAGTTGATCCGCCGACAATTGCTACCTGGCGTACTTACAAGGGCGGATTTAGACCCCCAGACGTTGTTTTTTGTGTGCTGTGGAGATTCCATCACAGAAGCAAATCAAACTATCAGAGTTTTTAAAATATATTAATAAAATAACAGAAAGAACATGAGTGAAACTCTTCTCTATTTCTGGCTGGAATTGCGAATTTTGTTCGTTGCATCCCTTTCACGCACTTGTAATTGTTGATTTTTTTGCCCGTCCGTCTCTTGTGCCCCCCCCCAGAAAAAAATCCTGGATCCGCCCTTGCGTACTTATACATAATGTACAGTCGGTTTAGAGAAAATACAGTACACGTAATTACACAAAATATAAAACATATTTTCATTCAATTGCATCAAGGAACAATCTGGTAAACCCAGTAATAGAGAAGCAAAAAAATCGACAATGTGTATAAATTCGTTTGATATTTATACCAACTTATTATTAAAGGTATTTTTGAAGCCGATTTTACGTTTGAAATTCGTAAATAAATACACAAAAAATTATAATTTTATAATAAATACCATTTCGGGGGGCCAACCGACGGCGTATCAACTGTCGGGTCACTATTTTAAATTATATTTTTAGACATTTACAAAGATTGCGGAATTCAGTGAATAAAATATGTCCGTGACTTTATTTTTACTATGCCACTAAACATGATTTTATTTTTTAAGTTGTTATCTCTGTGTATCAAGTTGATTAGAATATTTTTAATACAATTAATGTTTGTTTTAATTATTTTATTTCAGGTCTACCTGTGTCCCATATCCTTTTTTGAGTATTGAAAATAACATACGTACATTGTTTGTTTGAAAAGTAAGAAAAAATGTTCAAATTCCAAAGGTTGTTATCGTTTAATAATTCTATTGAGTGAGTATTTTAGTTTTTCTTTTCTTTTACTTTTTTTAGAATCTCGTCATATTATATAAAACGAAAATTGGCAAAGAATTTTTTACCTCAATTACCTAACTTTTTTAAACATTATCGGTGAATTGATATTGTTATCATTAAAAATGTTTTTGACTTTTGACTCACTGTGTATAAGTCAACAATGTACCGCGAGATAAATCTTATTGCATATTCACTGCTTATTTATAATTTAAAATATTATTATACCTCTGCGTTCCGTATAGCAGCATTAGGTTTTTCTTTTATAAAATTCCAAAGGTTAAAAATCAATCTACGTAATGAATTGAATCCTTGATCTGCGGATTAGTACCTGCAAATTCGCTAGAGTATCTTTTTAATCATACTTGTTTAAAAAAAAGAGCCTTACGACGTCCAGGGGTAAGGCTCTCGACAACTTTCAAATCCCGGTGTGCGCAAGTCCCTTTTATTTAATCGATTTTTGTTATTTCGTTTTGACAATTTATTAATTTCCAATATGTAATGTGAAGTATTATTGGAAAATAATAAATTGTTAAAGAGACGGCCGGCGTGGTCCAGCAGTAAGGTTCTTGACTCGCAATCTGAAGGTCGCGGGATCGAATCCCGGTGTGGCAAATAAATTTTATTTGATTAATTTGTGTTATTTCACAATTAATTCATTTAAAATATTAAATAGTATATTTGCGGCACGTTCTAGAGTGGAAGATACTCTCAGTATCATCGCCCTGGTGTAATTCTAATTCCATTCATCACCATTCAAAATTGAAATGTTGCTTGAAATGGCTTTAGCCGTGTTTGGTGACCAGTTCTGAATAGCCAGGTACTTCCTCACCTTCCTCTTCTCCACCTTCCTCTTCCCCACCTTCCTCTTCCCCATCTCCTTTTTCCTCTCACAACATTTGGGATGACATAGTCCCACTGCCTCCAGACGGGAGCAGTTGGGACTCTTGTGCAGTATTCATAAAAAAAATTGTATTTTTGAGGCACGTTCCATGAAGATACTGTCAATATCGTCATGGTGTAAGACCACCAATCAGAATTGAAACGTTGCTTGAACATTCTTTAGTTGTGTTTGGTGATAAGATTTGATTATTCAAGTAGGCACTTCTCCACCTCCATCTTCCTCATCTCTTTCCTCTCTCCACAGTCTCCACTACCATCATCCTCACACCTCACGATATACCCTAATTGGAGATGCCATAGTCTCGTTGGCTTCAGACGGAAGCAATTGGGACTCTTATGCGGTATTCACATTTTTTTTAAATCAAAACATTTATGTTGTTACATTATTTGCAGTCCACACATAATGACATCAGAAAAAAACAAATTGTATTAAAAATCCCTATCAATTGAAGTTAATTGATTACTTTAAAATGGCTGTTATCTGCGCCAAATACATTTCATTTACTCGTGTCAACTGTCAACTAAGCCGTGAAGTTTTCGTGAACATAACATTCTTTATCTTCCTTATCTTTTAAATTATAAGATACTCAAAGAAAGTATTTGTGTTTTAATTCTGTTTATTGAAGTGTTTTGGATATACAATATTTTTGTTGATCTGTCTGGTGCGTACACGAATAAATCAGAAGAGCAAGACACATACAGCCGTCGGTGTGAGAAGCACGAAATTTATAAATTTACTCCCTGCTATTCCCTACCGCTATTATGTTTCCTTTGGAATGCCCCCTGTGCCCCTCTTGCATGTCCTTTTCCTCGTGTCCCCGTTCCCGCCCGTGTTTCCCTCCCACGTCTACTTGCCCTCCCGCGTTTACCTTCTCCCTTTCCTGCCTTCCCCCCTTCTTCCCCCAACCTTCATAACCATGCGCACAAAAAATCACCAAAATTTCATCGCAATCCGATGAAATAATGTATTTTTTAATCACTCTAAATGACTTATCTGCGATGGTTCTGAATTGTTTCATTCTGAGTTGTCCGGTCACCCTATAGGATGCATATGGGACAAACAAAAAAAAAACATTTTTATACGTAAAAAGACATAATATGTGTCAAATCAAAACAATATTTAATTGGAGAAGCCTTAAAGGGTAATTAATACCATTAATAATTTAGAACAATTTACTCGGAAATCAATAAGGGAACAGATAATAAAAATAAAAGCAATTAGTTTTTCATTATAAGTACCTTCATAGAAATAATGGAGCCATTATGAAGGTACGTGAGAAATGTAGGGTAGGCAGTACTTATTTTCCTATATGGAATGCACGCACCTGAGAAAGAGTACGTGCATTTTACAGTATTTCTTACAAGAATGGCAGAAGTTGCCTAAGGCGTGAACTGTCACTAGATATGTGTAGAGAATCATTACCTTTTAAGAGGAAACCAGTCGGCGAGAAATTTGAACAATAGGGTATTTTACTAAAAACTAATCTCACTGCCGCTGTTATCCCAACCCCCCCCCCCCCCCTTACCTCGAATAATGAGCGAAAGGGACAACTGCACATCAGGCTGATAAAAACCATAAAAATCGAAGTTTTGTATAAGGGTTATGGCAGGTATGGGGGCTCCATCGAAGCCAGGGTTAAGTTAGCCTCTCAGAAACTGGGCATACTGTACAGGGCCCGCAGATACTTTAATAGTACACAACTGCTAACCCTGTACAAATCACAAGTGCGCCCCACGGTTGAATTTGGCAGCCACCTCTGGTCTGGAGCCCCAAAATACCTAAAAAAAAAAAAACCTCGACTCTGTGCAGAAACGGGCGGTCTGTTTAAATAGATTCTCCTAAGTTAACAAACGGATTGCAATCTTTAGAGCACAGGCGTCAGGTGGGAATGCTGTGCTTGTTCTACCAGTATTACAATGGAAGATGCTCCGAGGAACTAGCGTCATTGATCCACTCAGCACCGGTGCATATTCGGGAAACACGCCAAACACGCGCCCATTATTTGTACAGGTTGACATTAGTCACATAACAACGGGTCGTTTCTACAACTCGTTCTTGAGTTCAACAGCTCGGCTGTGGAACGATTTGCCGGCCTCTGTGTTTCCTCCCTCCTACAACATGGGTAACTTCAAGACCCATGTTCACTCCTTCCTCTCCTCAGAAACACCCTCCACACAGCATCTTCAAAGATGACATAGGCCCTGAGGGAAATTATTTTCCTCAGTGCCTCCTGTGTGGAGTTAATGTAAAAAAAAAGTACCCCATTTTTCTCCTCCAAAACTGGAACAATTTTTAAGATTTGTATTTGTAAGAACTGTAATAGAAGAAAGAACTGTATGTCTGTGTTTTACTTTAAAAAATACGTTGTCTGGTTTGTATACTGTAGGACTACGTTTGTATGGACAAAACGCCGCCCGGTTTCCTCTGAATTTTCACATTTATAGGTTAATTATCATTTAATGTACGTCTAGCCATTGTTAATTTGTTGCAATTATATTTTATAGTAATATTATGGATAATTATAGAAGTCTGTAAAAATCTGAACGCATCGTAAATAGTATTTAATAGAGATGCATTATAATTGATTTAATAGTATTCATAATAAATAATAAATTATTGCTACTTAATGGGTTATTTGGTTATGCACGAGAAATAATAAAAAAGCCATTTGTACCGAGATAATTGTTATTTTAACAGAAAATATATAATTACAAATATGAAGATTATTAATCTATATTGATTATCTTATCAATTTGAAACGTGTATTTAATGCGATTGTGATGACATAATCACTGTAGGTGGGTACAAGAAAAAAAATGTCCAGTCATCACTTCAATATGTATTTTTTTCGACTGGCATTTTTTATTTATTATTTCTTAGGTTTTGATTTATGAAACTAGCTGGTACCCGGCATGCGTTGCAATGCAAAGAATAAATTGTTTATCTCTGCATTTCCTTTTCCACACGTCCCCGTTCCCCTCCCGCGTCCCCTACCCCCCCACGTTCCCCTTCTACCTTCCACACCTTCCCCCTCCCTCGTCATCCCTTCCGCTAACCCCACCTCCTTAATTAACCTTCCCCTTCTGTCTTCCCTCCCTGACGCCAAAATATATTAAATACAATCATTTTCATTTATACAAATTTCATAACGCCAGAGCTTACCATTTTATATAGCCTGTAACCTTCGTGGTCATGCGCACAAAAAATCACCAAAGTTTCATCTGCTGTGCGGAGAGCCTTTTAACGGTAAGGAAGGAGTGGAAGTTCTGGGAAGGAAAAAGGTATGACCCGGTGGGCAGGAAAATGGGGGTCGATGTGTCCAGGAGTGACGTATGAATCTATCCCCTCAAAACAATGTAGGGCTTTGGTCCGAGAGTCCGAGAGTCTGAAAAGACCTCCCTCAACCAGTCTTGATCCAGCCCACCAGACAGCAGGTGGGCAGTGGCATCCGCCACAAAACGTAGAGAATCACTTGGGTTGACCTATGTCAAATTGGTTGTTTGTCCTATTACTGGATTTTCTGGGATTATGTAACTGCGCAATCATTTTATTTGTCGAAAATCCAATCAATCAAAACAATCAAATATTATCTAATGATCATTAAACGTAAATATTATTTTGAGAACTTTTGGTTGCAGACCATTTAGCGCGTACTCTGTCTCTCTTACACTTGACATCGTATATCGCCATCCCATCTGAAATACATATAACTAAAGAATAGTCAGACTTTTGGATCATGAAACACTCCCACATCGCATTTCTCATGTTCTTTATTCTTTGGCGCCTAGCATCATCGTAGAAAATGCTTTTAACAAGCATTTTTCATGAACTTTGATGGCGCCTCACCAATGGTTGCTATAGTAACATCTTAACAACGCGACGCTCCTTAAATAAAGACGATGACGGGGGAATTAATTGATCCAAAAATAAATGTTATCTGTTTACATCCCAGCTGGGAAGATGCACGGTGGGGAACTTGACTAAGCCGCGTATGTCTCGTGCCCCACCCACCCAAGGAAAAGATCTATCAATATTTTCATCTCATTTTGTTTTAGTTCTAGAAAATAATGTTTAAACATACAGGAGTTTATTATAATCCAAGGTTAACAAACAGATTCAGTCGTTTGCATGTAAACTACATTTTATCCAATACTATCTTGCAGGTAGAGGTAGGTACTGTAAGATAGGTAGGTACTAATTATTCTTGCATTATGTGAGCAAATTCTATTTTTAAATTATAATCGTCACAACAAGAGAATTGGTTTTGACAAGTGGGTAATTGGCGGGAAATAAACTTTAGGAGGGAAAACTAACAGAAAGAAAATGTGACAAAGAAAATTAAAAGTTTGATTGGAGGTTAGAATGACCAAGTGAAAGTGAAAGGAGAACAAATAAGATGCATTATTCTGAAAGATCTGCGTAGGTTATTGCAAACACACGTTACAATATTACACCGGTTTTATACAGTTTTTCACCTACAAAGGGCATAAGCATATTACTTTTTTCTACATTATTTTATTTGTATTACATGCAATCATTATAAGCATGTATTCGGAGCACGCCGATATGATTATCTATTATTATTACCTCTGTGGTCGAGGGTTTAGGCTCTCGACTAGCAATCCGTGCACAAGTAAATTAAGTATGATAAAAAATTGTGTTATTTCACAATTTATTAATTTAAAATAATATTTAGTATATTTGCAGCACGTTCCATATATTCCATGTTCGAAGATATTCTCAGTATCACTCGAAACGTTGCTTGAAATGGCTTTAGCCGTGTTTGGTGGCCAGATCTGAATAACCAGGTACTTTCCCACTTCTCTTTTCTTCCATCTCTTTCCCTCTTCACTAACTTCGGCCTCATAACGTAGGTAAAAGATACCCTAATTGGAGATGCCAAAGTCTCACTAGCCCCAGATTTTTGATTGGCATCAATTCAGTTGGGACTCTTGTGCGGTATTCACATAATGTAGCTCTGGTCCAAAACTCTCTAGAACACTAGCATTTGCTTTGAATTCCAGTGTCATTTTCAAAATTGAAACTGTTTACTACCTATCTATCTATATATATGTATGAGTTATGGGTATCTGTATGAGTTATAAGTTGTCTATGTATTGCTATATTAAGCATGAGAAATGTTTGAAACTTTCAAAATACCTTACTTCCATCCTCGCGAAGGTTTCTGAATTATTACAACACATGACAGTAAATCTGAAAACTTTTTTAATCATTACAAAAACTCTTACATAGATTGTTAAATTCAATTTTTGAAACTCTTTAAATTAATGAATTAATTTGAAGTACTCACCTGTATACTAATCAAAATCGAATATTTTTAATTTAATCAAAAATTAAATAGGTACCAAATATTGACTGTTCTTATACAAAAATGAATGTTGGTAAAACAAAATTTTAAAAAAAAATTAAAATAGGTGGCACGCGAGCTGTTTTAAAATCTGAATGTACCGGGACTGAATATATTGAACGCGGGAGAGGGGAGTGGATCGCGGGAGGGCGGTTCGCGTGGAGGGGAGAGGGGAAGGGTACATGGGAGGGGAAGGGGAGGCTGAAGGGGAACGGGACAAATGATAAAAGAAACACAGGGAGAAACAATTTCTTTTAAGTGACATAGCAACGTATGTCGGAAACTCGCAAGTAATATAATATTTTTAATTTAAAATTATTATTAATTGCTATTTCAAAAGGTGGAATTGATTTGTCGAGGATGTAAGATACCTAATCTAAATTAAATCAATTACTAAGCACACAAGATTATTTTTACTTCATATTTGTGCGTTAAATTTATCCCGAGTATGTATGTGTATTGTACAAACTGTGTGTGTAAAACACAGCGGGGAGTGTTTGTTATCTTTTAACGCCGGATTTTTTACAATGCGGCGTTGAAGCAGTTTACACAAAAGCCCCAACGGGAATACACTCGTTCTCAGCTGTTTAATCTGTGAAAATTATTTGTGAAAACTCATCGCTTTTTATAACTGATATTTACCAAAACTCTAGTGCCTTATAATGGAAAACGCAGGCGGTAGTTCTGGGTAAGAATTAATTAATTTTACATAACATTTTGCTATTATCATTTGTAGCAAAAATTCACGATGTTTTGTAATATGAAAAATTGTGATAAACCTATGTTGTCAACACAATTTTATCTAAAGGTATTTTTAATTTAATCTATTGTCAACATAGATGAGAATATATATTTTTAATGTCTGCGTAGTTTCTAATAAATACTTGTGTTTGTCATTTCGATAAAAAATAACAGTTTATTAATGAATGAATTACAAAAATAATTGTTCTTATCCCTCTAAGAACGAGATTATTTAATTGGTTATAACTAGAGAAGAAACTTGTTTTTTTAATTAGATTGAAAATATATTTTACTTTTTAGCCGATACGAAGACAAAATATTTACAATACAACGCTTTTTAACTAATTTTAATACAGCGAATTTAATCTATCTACGATGGCTGTAAAGAAAACGGCCCTTTATTGAATTAGAAATTATAAAACATTTTTATCGTTCGTATTTTCGTATAGGTAGGTAGGTACTTTTCTTAGTAACTACCTGATATATTTTTATCGTTCGTATATTTCGTACGCTATTCTCAGTACCTACCTGGGTATATTTTTATCGTTCGTATATTTCGTATACTATTCTCGTTCCTACCTAGGTATATTTTTTAACGTTCGTATTTTTTATATTTCGTATACTATTCTCAGTACCGCATCATCATCATCTTCGTCCCCTTATCCTATTCGGGTCGGAGACCCATTGCATCGACAAGGCTCCTCCATACGTCCCTGTCTTGAGCTGACTGTTCGGCCTCCGTCCATGGCAGTCCCATCCTCTCCTCACACAGTTTCTGGAGTTGCCTCGCCCAGCTGTGTCTGGGGCGGCCCACTGGACGTCTACCCTCTGTAATCGCACATAGTATCTTCGTCGGAATTCGGTCATCAGGCATTCTTAGGACATGCCCCAGCCACCTCAGTTGCGATTTTATTCTCAGTACCTATCTAGTTACGAA
Source organism: Glyphotaelius pellucidus (assembly GCA_936435175.1). NCBI lineage: Eukaryota > Metazoa > Arthropoda > Insecta > Trichoptera > Limnephilidae > Glyphotaelius > Glyphotaelius pellucidus. The sequence continues at coordinate 5,511,971 of OW386539.1, read as the reverse complement.
ATACACGAACGATAAAAATATATTCTCAGTACCTACTTTGTAATATTTTTATCGTTCGTGTATTTCGTATGCTATACTCAGTACCTCCTAGGTATATTTTTTACCGTTCGTATATTTCGTATACTATTCTCACTACATACCTAGGAATATTTTTTTATCATTCATATATTTCGTATAGGTACTGTTCTCAGTACCTACCTTGAAATTTTTTATCGTTCACATCTTCCGCATAGGTACTATTCTCAGTACCTACCTACCTACCTTGACATTTTTTACCGTTCTTATATTTCGTATATTATTCTCAGTACCCACCTAGGTATATTTTTATCGTTCGTGTATTTCGTATACTATTCTCAGTATCTATCTATGTATATTTTTTAGTTATATATATTCCCGCTTTGTCGCTCTCAGAGGGTTAGCAATCTTCTTGCGGTTACGATACCAAAGATAATGCAATCAATTAAGTTATGTAATGGAATGAATAAAATAATAATTAAATCATCGACTTGTCCCGTGAAGGCGGATAATGTATTGCTATAGAAAACCACAAAATAATCGATATTGACGTGGATTCGTATTATCAGTTATTTTTTCGAGATTTAAAAGTCTTGTTCCAAGTTCCAACTGTTGTAAAAGTTGAATTTTAAAATCTCTACAGCACCCAACAAGAGTTGAACTTTCCAGAGCTAGTTGGACTATGGCACCCCGAGTAATCGGCGAATTTTTCAAGGCAGGCGAAGAAAAAAATATGAGAATAAAGATTTGATCGTGCCTTTTGGAATTATTATTTTATACTGTTATTTTATCGCTTTTCTTTATTCTACATACTAGCTTTTCCCCGCGGCTTCGCTCGCATGGTATTAGGGGAAATTACTGTAACGCTTGCACTTATCAATTATCTCCCCCCCCCCCCACCTCCCCCCATCACCTCCCGCATTCCATATATTCATTCCCTTACATTCAGTTTTCAAACATCTCGCCTACCACCTAAATTTCATAATGCTATAGCTCAAAGAAAAAAAGAATTACTTATCCAATTTTGTTCATTTGTTCGGAATTTATGCGCTTACAAACATTTCGGATGTTTATTTTTATTTAAATATTTGGAAGTTCGTTAATATAATAAAAAAATACTCTATTTATCATTCAGTCTTTATAATCCTTACGAATTATATTTTTAATATAGGAACTCTCATCTGACATTTATTCCAAGCTTGTCCAAAAAAAAAACGAATTCTAATATTTGAATTTTCTACAGTAGTAGCTGACCAGTAGATTGAGTACCTACCAGCATAGAGCCCAAAAATATATCAACATTGTTTCCATGGAAAAGATTTTTTTCTGACGTTAGCAAAAACTCGCTTTTGTTAGCGACAGAAAATGTATAACAAATATAATATATATATGTATATATATATATATATATTTATAATTTCATAACGCCGGAGCTTACCATCATATACAACCTGTAGTGTGCGCATATAATTTAGCTTTATATTGGTGAAAGAATTATTAAAGTCTTTATATTGTGTTAAGCGTGAAAAGGTCATAAACAAACTCGAGCAGTTTCGCATTTATAATATTAGTATGGATGGATAATAAGTTAAAAATAACATTAATATTCACACCAAATTCGAGTTCATTGAAACAGAGTTAGTTGTTAGTTGTTACACAGCCTGTGTAACTTAGTATGCAATAATAATACGTATAACTAACTAATTAACTAACCATCACGCCATTTCTCCGGAGGGGTACGCAGAGAGGACGTACCGCCAAACAACTCGGCATTTCCACACATTCTTTGCCTCATTCACATTCTTATCTCGTCTCATACATACTCTTCTATTATTCTGACTCTTGACATGGCCCGCCTCAAGTATCTGATTCACATTTGACGGCCTCCGTGGTCCCGGGGAAAGACTCTCTAATCCGAAGATCGCTGGTTCGAACTATTAATTTGTGTTATTTCACAATTAATTCATTAAAAATAACAAATAGTACATTTGCGGCACGTTTAAGAGTGGAAGGTACTCTCAGTATCGCCCTGGTGTAAGGCCACCATTCAAAATTGAAACGTTGCTTGAAATGGCTTTAGCCGTGTTTGATGACCAGATCTGAATAGCCAGGTACTTCCCCACCTTCCTCTTCCCCATCTCCTTCCCCTTCCCACTACCTTCAGCCTCACAACATACCCCAATTGGGGATGCCACAGTGTCACTGGCTCCATACGGGAGTAGTTGGGGACTCTCGTGCGGTATTCACATAAAAAAAAATAAAAAACTCATCGTGTCATGTCTTCCTCGGGCGTCACCGACTTTTTCTACCATTCACATTAGCGTCATATATTCTCCTTGCACTCCCTTCTTCGTTCATTCGCTCTACATGCCCAAACCATAAGAGAAATATAAACGCTAGAAATATTTCGATTCTCATGTCTTCAAAATTTAAGGCAAGTAAGCGAAAAATGGTTTTTATTTATTTTGTGCATAATTTTATAAGAATGAAAAAAAGTTCGAACAACCTCAAAAATAGTCTTAGCCATAAAGGGGTATTTTTAAAAATTGTTTCTTATATTATTTTTCTTATCTTAGTTTCATAATTAAGTCATGCAAAAACATTTTTTTTGTGGTTTACGCTTATATTTTTTTATAAATCGAAATAACACAATAATTTTGTTTGTAACCACGATTTATTTAATTTTTCTACAACCGACCGGTTTCGCTTTACATAAGCATCATTAAACAGTTTAATTTTTATACCCTAAAGATGCTTATGTTAAGCGAAACCGGTCGGTAGTAGAAAAATTAAATAAATCGTGGTTGCAAACAAAATTATTGTGTTATTTCAGTTTATAATATGTCAAACCACAAAGTTACTGCTTTCTACCAAAAAAAAAAAAAAATAAAATAAATAATAATATTTTTTTGTTACGCAAATAATACAGATTAATCTAATTATTAAGGATTTCAGGTATAGCTTCATCTTAATCCTCGTTTCGCTTCCATCAGCCTTGCATTCTTTGCGGGATCTCTACGTTTCTCACACGCTCATACATGATCATTTCTACTATTCATTCTACTTTCATCCTTCCTCTGCCAGTTCCATGCCTCACTATACTCGTATTATGTAAAGGCATGTATAATTGTGGTTACGGATGGATTTCCTAACTTCCGTTACCTAGTTATCGACGATCTACAAACGAGAATACAACGACACAAAAATATGTTGAATTAGGTACAAAATTAATGAATTCTGTTTCCGTGGGATAATGATTTGCAATCTGCTCTCATCGGTAGATTTCCGGTTAAATTCCCGTTGCAATGCAAAAATATACAATTTGGAAAGCAGGTATGAGAATCCTTTATTAGATAACCAACACCCCTGCCATAGGTCACTCCAAGTGTATCGCTACATTTGGGATTGTGACTTATTTGAGGTGCTCAGGTTCATGGGATGAGATTGGTCTAGGTCTTGGTGGTGGAAGCACCCAACCCACCTGGCAAGCCAGATCGGGAGATATTTTGTTCTCTCCAGCAGGAATGTCTTGCACCATTGTGGGAGGGATTGATTCACACATTGTCCTCCAGACACCCATCCCCTCACACATTTTTCCTCCCCATAACTGCCTCTCCTCCCTTTCCTTCGGGGTCTCCGGTGAAGTACTAATGTTAAAAAATATATATTATTAGCGATTCTGGATTAAGTGTCAAGATTCATTGTAAGAAACCTTGACAAATAAATAATAATGACAAAGTACAGGAAATATAGTAAAATTGTTTCTACCTACCTATAAAAATTTCATAAAAAAACGTCAATTCATAATCTTTTTTAAATAAAGTGCCGCTTCAGAGGTTAATAATACATTCATGTATAGGCATTGTCGATTTTTATCGGTTACTGATTATTAAACAAATATTCAATCAATATCGACATTTTCAAAGTGAATTTGGTTAAAAATAGAGATTTGCAAAATCGATTTATTTCTTCGTAGTTGAGGTAAATTACTATACGGTATCTACCAATTTTACTCATTTTCATTCTCTAATATCAAATGTATTTTAATGAAAAAACAATGAAATGAAATGTATTTATTTATTTTTGGAATAACTTAACGAGTGAAACCTCAAATTGTATCATTTAATCATTGAACGATACTGATACTAACGACTCTCAAACCAAAATGTGGAACAGGAAAATCAGAAAAAGGTTCGGTTGGATATAGGAATTGAAGACTGAGGTCCTGGGTTCTGATACCAAGAAGTATAGAACGAATCTTTTTATGATTTTTTTTTCTTTTATGTATTCAATAACATCATTATTTTTAAGTTTAAAACAGTTTGGTATGTTTTAGGTTTTCACGGCCAAAAAGTATTTTTGTTATTATTTTTGGGGTGTTATGTCGTGTTTCGCTACCTCCTTCTTTAGCCAACGTTTCGGACAGCGTTACAGCGTTAAACGTTGGCTAAAGAAGGAGGTAGCGAAACACGGCATAACACCCCAAAAATAATAACAAAAATAAAAACAGTTTATTTATAAACAGGTTTTGTAAGTCATGTAATTATTATTATTACGCGTGAAAGCTGTTTCGCCCTCTGAAGGCATTATCAAAGTGTGGTTATGCCGCTTACAGACGATGTATTTATATTATTTCTAGAAAATGAAAAAATTGTTTTGCTTTCATTTTTATTACCTACGCCCTTACTAATTTATGAGTAAAATGACTGAAATTATTCATGGTTATTATCCTTTTAAAGTTTCCCCAATTACAGCAATGGAGTTCTACAAATTGAACTTGGTAATACATGATTTTTCTGTTTCACAGTTTTCTTGTAGATTTGTCAATATTGTCTTCAATGATTAAATGTATTTATTATTGTTTTCCTTTATCGACCCTATGTTTTCTGGTAATTACATACACGGTCATGCTTCCATAAGCATTGAATTACAGAATTCTCAATGCATATTATTTAGTTTTCTAAATTCCTATTTATATTGTTAATACCTTATTATTCCTTATTTCAAATGCATTTTCGCAAACATTGTAATTTTTTTTATATGAAATACCGCACAAGAGTCCCAACTGCTCCCCTCTGGAGCCAGTGAGACTATGGCATCCCCAATTGGGGTATGTTGTGTGGCTGAAGGTAGTGGGGAGGGGAAGGAGATAGGGAAGAGGAAGATGGGGAAGTACCTGGCTATTCAGATCTGGTCACTAAACACGGCTAATGCCATTTCGAGCAACGTTTCAATTCTGAATGGTGGTCTTACACCAGGGCGATACTAATAGTATCTTCCACTCTGGAACGTGGCGCAAATATACTATATATTATTTTAAATGAATAAATTGTGAAATAACACAAATTAATCAAATAAAATTTATTTGCGCACGCCGGGTTCGAACCCGCGACCTTCGGATTGTGAGTCCAGAGTCTTACCTCGGGACCACGGAGGCCGTCAAATTAATGATAACCCGACAATTGATCCGATGACAATTGGCCCGCCGATAATTAGCCCGCCATCAGTTGATCCGCCGGGCATTTGACCATCCGGACAGTTGATCCCTCTGTCAACTGATCCCTCGGACAGAAAATATATTTTCTCTGCATTCCCATTCCGGGTGTATTTTCTCTGCATACTCACCCATTCGGGGTATATTTTCTCTATGTACCCTTAATTAAATTAGGTGTAAGTAGATAAATATGTCGTATTTCCTAAACAGACTGCACATTAAGCGTCGTAATTTGTTATTCGGCCGTGTAGCCTCACCGCATGTTCCTTCGGGGACTCAGAATTATCGTCTGTAAAAATATTTGGATAGCAGATATAACTATATCGACTTTGTTAATACCTACCGCCGTATTTCTCTCTGTTTACCTCTTTGGGGACACTAAATTGTATTACGTAAGTAGATATATCATATTTCCTAAACAGACTGCACACATAAGTAAGTCGTATTTTGTTACTCGACCGTACGGCCTCACCGCATGCCCCTTCGAGACTCAGAATTGTTGTTAGTAAAAATGTTTGTACATCGGATTTCCACTCAAGACGCCTGCAGATATACGTATATCGACTTTGGTTGTACGGCCGCAAATCCTCTTTGCATACTTACTTGAAGAAATAATCATTTAGGGGATCAACTGTCCGAGGGATCAATTGCCAGAGGGACCAACTGCCCAAAGGGTCAACTGTCCAGAGGGTCAACTGTCCGGCGGATCCACTGACGACGGGCCAACTGTCGGCGGGCCAACTGTCGTCGGATCAATTATTATGGAACTGTCATTAATTTTTAAAAACTCGTCTACCAAATAAATAAAAAAATAATATTTTTTCACTTCTTCAATATAAGCAAATTCACTCTGTGGTATCATTTTAAGAAAAAAAAACTTTGTATACACCACTTATTTACAACATGTTTCGAAACAAATGGTTTCTTCGCCAGGATAAAATTTGTTTTAAAAAAAATGTTGATAGATGTGTACAAAAGTGATTTGTATTCATTTAATTTAAATAAATATTTGTAAGTTCAGTTTTCAATATATTTAAAAGTAAAGCTAAATAAAGTCATTATAAAAGTTTAAATATTTGACCGACCCTGATAAGCTAAAACTTAAAAAATCTACTGAACTTTGCACAAGAAGATTGTAATGTTTGGAGATTATTATATTTATTAGCCCATCTTAATTAAATTTATTTTATTGAAGTCATAATGTAAGTATTTAATTTGACGAAATTTTTACTCGGCGTATTAACCAATGACATTATATTACATCTAGACTCGCCATTATCTCACAAACTCAAGATACAACCTGGCAAGCAAAAAACACTATTTTGTTTTCAGTAAACTCAAAAGTTATTCATGAATGTTAAAGGTAGACATTCAAAGAATGTGTGTATGAAAGATAAATGTAGGACCGGGCGACATTTCATTTGCGCCGAATACTATATTCTACATCACGGGTGTGACTGAGTCGACAAGATACGCTTACTCGCTCCTAAGAAGAATATGGAATGTTATACGAGACGACCTATTGTTGTTGGTTGTCGGTCTTATACTTTTGCTATTAATTGTTTGCTATCTCACTCTCCCTAACGGCACTAAAAATCTTCCGGAAAAAAATCGAAATAATTGTATTTTTTTATAATAATAAATAATTTGCGTGTAATTTACGAATGAAATGTTATTCCTTGGCTTTTACTAGTGTTTGTCGTGTAATGGAAAAATTTTCTCATCACACACGTGGGCATTGCGTTTTTTTATGCAATTTACTTACTGGTAGGACACGACCTTACGCGATATGTGGCAGTTGAGTACTAAAAACTAAAACTAAAACTACGAAATCGAAGACAAATACAATTGCCTTGTCTTTGGCTTTTCGATTTCGATCCTTAGATTTCTACCACGCGTCTACATATTCATATGATAAGTGGTGTAAAAACAATGGTATCTTTTCTTACCGCCAAAAGTTGAAAGAGTGCTCGTCTATCAGAATACTGGAAGATTGATTCTATTTTTGTAATATCATATATTTACTCGAAGGTTATCGTGGGTTGCGAATACTCGATTGTAATAATGCTTTTATGTCGATTGAAACGAAGTTTTTTTACATACAGACAGTAGTTTTCATATTAAAATACAGTGATGAAGGGAATAAACGTGTGCTTATCCATATTAGAATCGAGGCATTGATGTAAGAAGAACAAAAACCCGACTGTTTCATGAAAAAATAAATGCGAAATGATAATTATTTATTAAGGAGTATTTATTAATTCAGAACGAATTGAAATTAAATTATCTTTAGGTTATAAAAATAATCAGATAGAAACTCCTTTTCTCTGATTATAGCTGATTTTCAAAGCAACAATGATTTTTTTGCTAAGTTGTTTGGTTAAATGCTACGTGTTTATCGCACATAATCTTCTAAACATATAGGAATATTCATTTAAAATACGTTCTTCGTATTTGACGCCTCAACCTCTCGACTAACAATCCCAAGATCACGGGTTCAAATCCCGGCGCGCGCAAATAAATTGTATTTAATTGAATTGCCTTACTTCAAAATTTAATCATTTAAATATATGTGCGAGGTATATGTGCGACACGTTACGTAAGAGTGGAAAATACTCTCAGTATCGCCCTGGTGCAAGACCCTCTTTCAAAATTGAAACGTTGAGTGATATGTCTATAGCTGTGTGATCTAAACTGTGTGGTGTTGAAAAGAGAAAACTCCATGCTTTATATTCAAATATATAGAATTTAACAATAGAAAAATTAAATATGCACCTATATGGGCACAACACAGGCTTGTCTTAGTGAGGTTGCAAATTGTATTGTAAACATTTTACCTGCAATGCAAAGAAACAATAAATAAATAAATAAATATGAAACCAAACTTTCCGATAGTAATTTGAGAATAATGTGAAAACTTTCGAGAATTTTTATTCATTATTTTTTTTATGAAACGACAAGAATATTTTTTTTGTAATACATTTCGTCGCCTTAAGTTCTTAATTTTCCAAACAACCATTTTAGTTTTTATTCAATCTTCACTTTAAAATTAAAAATAAAGAACAAAAAATTATAGTTAATCTCTAATCGTTAATGATAGTTAAGAATTATTTAAACTAATAAGACCTTGACATTTACGGAAATAGCTTTATCCTAAACATCTTTCATAATGTTTCATTGAAATAATGAACGAAAATCTTCTCCTCCTGTAAAATTTTCTTATGGTCGTTTGGACAATTAAGAACTAGGCGACAATTTGCCTAGTAAAATATGTGTATGTTTTTATTTTTTTTCGTTACTGGTAATTTTAGTTAGAAAAAAACGTTAAATGAGCCATTTTTAAACATTTTTTATGTTTGCATTCAAGTTCTAACATTTTAAAAGTTTATTTCTAGTAATAAAATTTGAGAGCGTATTCATCATCACCTTTCTAAAACAGTTTTAAGTTTTTGAATACATTCAGAAATATTCCATTTTTGGATTTTATTGCAAATCGAGAATTTTCTGATCTTCTGACAGAATATGCCCGAAATTTGAGTTTTTTTTTACATTAACTCCACACAGGAGGCCCTGAGGAAAATAATTTCCCTCAGGACCTATGTTATCTTCGAAGATGCTGTGTGGATGGTGTTTTTGAGGAGAGGAAGGAGTGAACATGGGTCTTAAAGAAACCATAGTGTAGGAGGGAAGAAACACAGAGGCCGGCAAATCGTTCCATAGCCGAGTTGTTGAACTCAAGAACGAGTCGTAGAAACGACCCGTTCTCATGTGACTAATGTCAACCGTCTACAAATGTTGGGCGCGTGTTTGTCGTGTTTCCCGACTATGCACCGGTGCCCAGAGGATCAATAAACGCTAGTTCCTCGGAGCATCTTCTATTGTAATACCGGTAGAACAAAGACAGCATTCCCACCTGACGCCTGTGCTTTAAAGAGTGCAATCCATTTGTTAAGTTAGGAGAACCTATAATAATAATAATAATAATAAGGTCTTTATTCCAGGATGTGGGGAGGGGAGTGCAATCCCACACATCCCATATAGGGTATAATTACATATGTTATTATATATGAATATTAATTACATATGAATAAATAAAAAGATAAAAATTAACAAAATAAAAAAATTAAAAAAGAGAAGCATCATTAGATACACTGTTCATAAAAAATATAGTTAAGTCTTTAAATCAGGTACTTGTTGTTCCATCGGATCTCAGATTGTAGGAGCCAGTGTTTTTCTCCAATATTCATCTATGCTCGATCTACGGGGGCTTCAGATGAATTCTCCACGTTTGGTGAAGAGGCGCGCCCTGCCACTGGGCCACGGCCAGGACGAGAGTGTTCTCCGATCTTTGGTAGCGCTGTCTCACCCCGGCTATTCTGTGGCGCATCAAAGCGGCGAACCCATGTACCCTTCCTTCTGCGAACATCTGCGAGGCACTGCATCGCCAAGGTAGGCCGAATAGCGCCCTATATGCGTTATTGTATTGTACTCGAAGTGTGTTCATGACGCCTTGTGAGTATCTTGTCCATAGTTCGCCGGTGTAAAAGCTCATGCAGTAGCTCTGGAATATTTGCTTCTTCACCGGAGAACTGCACCTGTTGAATCTCCTGGCGAGCATGTTGGCTCGCACGCTTAGTACTCTTCTTTGGCGTTCTATGTCATTTTTATCATTTAGGTCATCAGTGACGACATGCCCCAAATATTTTGTTTCACTGCAGATTTTGACATTGTCTCCGCCGAGGAGAATGGGTGGAATGACAGTAGGAACAGTATTTGCTTTAAACACCAGCAATGATGACTTTTTGGCATTGTACATCAAACCATGACTATCGACGTATGCTTGGCAAATGGCCAGAAGTTTTCTCATTGCCCTTACTGATGGGGCTAGTATGACCATGTCATCTGCATAACTTATGTTATTCATACATACTCCGGCAACATGGCATCCGATTCTTGCTTTGTTCAGTGTTTTACTAAGTTCGTCCATATATACGTTGAACAGCACTGGGGACATTGAGCCTCCTTGCCTAACGCCGCACTTTAATTTTGCTGCTTCTGACAGGCTGTCATTCCATCTGACGAAGTTTTCCTGTTGCTTATACCATATACTCAATATATTTACAATTTGTGGTGGTACTTGTCGGTCCGTCAGTTTTTTCCATAATTTATCATGACAAACCATGTCAAAAGCTTTGCTTAGATCTAGGAAGCATGCATATACCGATGTTTTTCTGGCTTTGTAATATTCTATTGATAGTTTCATGCTATATATGGCTGTATCAGTAGAGCACCCAGCTTTAAAGCCCATTTGGGAATCCTCTGTAATGAGCTTGTCTTCCGTTAAATTTAAAATCACTTTTTCAAATATTCTTGCTATTATGGTGGCAAGAGATATGGGCCTGTAATTAACGGAGGATGTCAGGTTTAATTGGCGACTTTTTGGAATCGGTACTATAATGGTTTTGGTCAATTCTTTTGGAATGTGTCCAAGCCCAACCATGGCAGTGAAGAGAGAAGCGAGCAGTGTTGTCAAGTATCCCCCCGCATGCTTCACATGTTCTATGACAAGTCCATCGTGACCAGCAGATTTGCCTCCTGCCATGTTGCGTATTGCTCGCTGAATCATCTCAGGAGAGATGACAATGGACGGCTGTTGTTTTGATTGATGCAATGGTGTATAGAACTGTTTATCCATTGTTTGGGGTTGAACTGGTGCGGAGCAAAAAGTATTCCGGAAAACTTCAGCTATAGCTTTATTTTCAGATTTTCCATCAATGTTGGTCGGTGCGGTATGTTTTGCTTTCAATATAGCATTAGTTTTGTTCCAGAAAGACGAAAAGTTTTTGCATTGTAGGCTGTTTGCTATTTTATCCATTTTGTTCTGTTCGAAGTTTCTTTGGCATTTCTTGTATTCTTTCTTAAATAACGATCTACTTTGCTTCCGAGCTTCCATAAAAGGACCACTAGTGGGTCGTCCATTCTGCAGCCATTTTATGTGCGCATTTCTTGATCTTTCATAATGTAAGGCAACTTTCTCATTCCAACCAGCCACAGTCTTCCATCTTCGTCCAGTCGTAGGCTTTCTCTCTACATTAAACGCAGATATTGCTGAGGTACGTAATACGTGTACAATGTTTTTATATAGATCATCGATTTGTTTTGCATTTATCATCCTGCTGTCAGTTGCACTATCGGTTCCACGAATTATCTCAAGTTGATCTATTGATAATTGGGCATATCTGGAGTAGGACTGAACTTGTTTTTGACTATTGGGTCGCCATCTGCATGGATCTCGTACTATTGAAGAACTTGTAGTGTATGTAGGTAGCCCTATAGTTCGTAAAGTGGTGTGCATTGGTTTGTGATCAGACCAGTCAGACTGGTAGTCAATATACATATCTTCAATTATATTATGTACCGCCTGAGTTACGAGACAATGGTCGAGCCACTTAGTTGTATTATGAGCATCGCTTACATATGTGTACGAGTCAGGTGGGAGTATGTCAACATCCGCAATTTGGAGGTTATATTCTGAACAGAACGATTTAAGCTCACGCCCGAAGGGCGAATTCATATCAGCATTGAAGTCTCCCATAAGTATACAATTTGGGTTGTCCCTTTCCTCGATTATCGTGTGCAATTTCGAGAGACAGGATAAATATTCTGGTAGATTATCAGTGTTTTCCACCGGCATGTATACACACATGACAAGTAATGTTCCAGTGTCGAGTGTGATATCAATCGCTATGATTCTGGGAGTTCCACAGTCGATCGTCACTGCCTTGAAAGATTTCTTCCATAGTATGGATAGCCCGCCGTATGGTCTTCCTCGTAGTGGGCCATTGGAGATATCTACCGCCGAACTACCATAGCTCATGAATTCAGGGTGAATTTCGCTGAGAAAATCTAAATCGGTCGGTATAAGCCATGTCTCTTGTAATAGAATAATATCGTTTGTAGTACAGAGATCGAAAATAAATTTTTCCACTCTTTTTACAGATCGGCAATTGATCGAAGTGATGTTGAGCTTATTCATTTTGTTTTGTTTCTTTCGTAACTCGCTCAGCGGCTTCTCTGTATCTTCTGAAAACGATGCCTCGCGGCCAGAAATCTTGGTTCATAACAGTTTTAATATCACTTTGCTGAATCATAATTTTAAATGTCTTAAAGGGGGTTTCTTTATAAGGTTTAAGGATTTCAATTTTATTAGTATTTAAACCTTTATTTTCGCAAAAAGACTTAACAGACTATAAAACGGACCGCCTGTTTTTGCACAGAGTCGAGGTTTTTTTTTAAGGTATTTTGGGGCTCCAGACGAGAGGTGGCTGCCAAAAAAGGCAAGCTGTATTAATGCTAATATAGTTGATAAACCTATAATGCTTATGTTTTATGTAATACTCGTTTACAAATGTATTTAAAAAATGGGCAATTTTGTAAATGTTTTTAAAACAATAAGTCAATGGAATTGGATTGATCATGACGAATTTTCTGCTTCAGAAAACAGGTTTATATATTTTATTTTCCTGTTTATTTGTTTTCATCTGTTCGTCACTTAGTTCTAGCAGTATCACGTTACAAAGTGGAAATATCAGGGTCAATGTAACTATTAGGAAAATATCAACTACGTAATATATCAGGGCCGGTTCATAAACTGAAAAATAAAAAGTGTATTACATCTGACTTGGTTCGTTGTCAAGGTCGCATTCTGTCATGGTTGTTCACTGATCACCAAATAGTAGGTGGCCAACACTGAAGTTATGTGAGGTGACAGTGATCGTTAAATACGAGTAACATTAAATCGATATTGTGGCCGATACATTAGGTGTCATTTTGTAAGAAAACCTGTGTTCATTACATACAGATATTGATTCTTATCATTTTGTACATTATGTTCATTTTTTTTTTTTTTTAAATATGTTTATTCAGTTTTAATTTTACAATATTTTATTTTACAAATCTTACGAAACTGATCAATCAGTTTGATTGTAAGAAATCTCTCATTTTTTTATAATTATTTAATACAGTATACTTTTCAGTTTTACATAGTATATACTAAATATAATACTTAATATTAAAATACTAATTAATACGACAAACTAATTATCTCAATGTTTTAATGTTTATGAATTGCGTTGTAGTAAAAATATTTTACACAGTACAAACATACGGTGAGAAAATAAATAGATAGGAACTATTTTATTTGATTTCATGTTCTTCGGAGGTAGAAAGATTTAACTTTTGTTTTGATTTTTGAATAAGATGTCTCATTTTTGATATTTTCAGGTAATGCGTTAAATATTTCCGGAATTTTATGACTTTTTGTTCTATCTCCGTATACATTTTGAGATTTATTGACAATAAACATTTGTGCTTCTCTATGCCTAGTAGGGTAGTTGTGGTTTACAGGTTTTTTGAATTCTGTATTCCAGAATTCATCTAGAGTTAATTGGTAATTTACCTTACTGTGTATAGAGAGGACATTACATAAGGAGAACATTTTTTTATAATCACCTTCACATAACTGGACCTTTTTTTTGCCTGATATCAATTTTAGGAAACGGATTTGTAATTGTTCTATTTTATTTAAGTATGTTTTGTACGTTAATCCGTAACTATTTATTCCGTATCCTATAATTGATTCTGCTAATGCGTTGTATATACAGTATAATATATTTTTATTTACAAAATTTTTTAGGTGGTAAAATTTTCCTAATATGGATCTTAATCTATTACATACATTTTCAATATGATTTGACCAGTTAAAGTTGACATCTATTGTAAGACCAAGGTATGTATATTGGTACACTTTTTCTATATTCGGGCAATTACACTGCTGAAATTGGTTTTTTGTGTGCAAACAATCATATGAATGACTTTTTATATGTAATTCCTTTTCCTGACAATTTGCATATGGTGAGTGTATAAGCATATATTTGGTTTTTTTTGCGTTAATAATAATGCCATTGTCGTGGGACCATTTAATTATGTTATTTAGGTCTGTTTGTAAAATTTCCTCAATTTTTAGTGGATCTTTGTCAGCACATATAATGCAAGTATCGTCTGCAAACATGTAGCATTTACAACGTTTTATTACGTTTGGTAGACTGTTTACTTGCATTATATAACATGTAGGCCCCGATATCGACCCTGTTGCTACTCCGGTATTTGTTAACATTTCATCACTAAAAATTCCGTCAATTTTAACTTTAATTTTTCTATTTAATAGATAATTTTTAATAAATTTTTTTAAAGGACCTCTAATACCACATTCCTCCATTGCCTTTAATAATGTTTCGTGGTCCAATGTGTCAAAGGCCTTTTTAAAGTCTATAAAAATTATACCAACATAATATTTTTCATTTAAATGACAATTTATATGGTCAGTGAATTTAGATAGTAATTGGGTAGTACTTTTTTCCTTTTGAAATCCGTATTGTATGGGATTTATGATTTTATTTTTTTCTATAAAAAGTTGTATTTGGTTAAAGATAGCTCTTTCAATAATTTTATCAATACATGAGAGAATCGCTATTGGTCGATAGTTTGTGAAATCTTTGTGGTTTCCTGATTTATATATAGGTCTGATAATGGATGTTTTAAGTTCGTCAGGCATAATACTTTTACTTACACAGAGGTTAATTAATTTAGTCAATATTGGGATTATATTATCAGCAATTAACTTCAGGTCTTTAATTCTTATTTGATCATTGCCTTCTGATTTTTTAACATCCATATCATTAATTATTTTTTTAACATCTTTTTGTGATACAGGTCTAAATCTCATTGACATACTAGCAGGAGTTGTATACGTGTTACGATCTAGGAATTTTGTAGTACAGTTATGTCTTATGTCTTTTATTTCATTTACAAATGTTGTAGCAAATTTATCGCATAAAAATTTTGTGTCTCCTTGACCTCCCATATGTTGAAAGATCATATTACGTATTACGAGATCCTATTTTGAGTTTTTAGATTAAATTGCATTCCCGATGTTTTATTTTTATGTTTTTTTTTAAATGTGAGAATCGCACAAGAGTTCCAACTGCTCCCAATCGTCCGGAGCCAGGGAAACTATACCATTCTCGATAGGGGTGTGTAGTGAGGCTGAAGGTAGTGAAGAGGGGAGTGAGATAGGGATAATGAAGGTTAGGTAAGTACCTGGCTGTTCAGTTCTGGTAACCAAACACAGCTAAAGCCATTTTAAGCTAAACTGAAAGTATATACCAATATGGAACGTGCAGCAAAAAATATGTGTACTGTGTATAATTTTTAATTAATAAATTGTGAAATAACATAAATTGATCAAATACAATTTACGTATGCATGCCGGAATTTGTACCCACGACCGTCGGATTTGTAGTCAAGGATCGTAATTACGGAATCCGTCAAATGGGTGACCGGACAACTCAGAATGAAATCAACTCAGAACCTCTTCAGAAAAGTCATTAAAAGTGACGATTAAAAAATATTTAAAAAAATGGTTAAATAGGTTAGGTTAGGGTTAAGGGCTATTTTAAAATTATTTTATTCATAGCTTTTAATGACTTTTCAAAGAGGTGTTGAGTTGACTTGATTCTTAACCTCTCAGACGTATTTTGTCGGAAATTCAAAATACTTACGTTTTTTTGTTACATTAGCTCCATACAGGAGGCCCTGGGGAAAATAATTCCCCTCGGGGCCTATTTCATCTTTGAGGATGTTGTGTGGAGGGACTTTTCGTGAAAGGAAGTTCTGGGAAGGAAAAAAGATATGTGAAGTTAGGTTAGGAATCTGGGGGTCAATGAATCCAGGAGTGACGGGCGTATGAATCCATCCTTCCCGCTGCAACGCAAGGCGATGTTCCGAGAAAGTACGGCTGGAAAAGTCTACTCAAACATTCTCTCCCGATCAGGCCTGCCATGCAGCTGGTGAGCACGCGCATCCGCCGCAAAGACAAAAAATCAAAATAAATGGAATATTTCTGAACGCATCTGAAAACTAAATACTGTTTTTGAAAGGTGTTGAAATATAAATTTTATAATTCGAAATAAACACATATTTTTTCAAATATAAAATTTTTGAATACATAAAATTAAGTTTTTTATTACTACATTTTTTACTCCAATTATGCAGAGGAATCACTGGTTAAAATCCTTCGGAAGCGTGTTGTTACACCCTGTACATCTACCATTTATTATGTTTTAAAAGTTTCGTTGTAAAACGCTGATGAGCTTTTACAGTTATCATATATATATTTTATTATAAAATTTTATGTGTTATTTCGAATTAATTAGTTCAAAATAGTATGTAGTGTAAATATGGCACGTTACAGAGTGGAAGATACTCTCAGTATGGCCATGGTGTAAAACCAACATTCAGAATTGAATGCTTGAAATGGCTTTAGACGTGTTTGGTGAACAGATCTGAAGAGCCTTTTTTGTGTGAATACCTCACAAGAGTCTCAGCTGCTCTCGTTTGGAGCCAGTGAGACTAGGATTATCCCCAACTGTTGTGAGGCTGAAGGTAGTGGCTTTCCCTCCACTTCCACGAGTTGGGGAAGTACCTGGCTATTCAGATCGGGTCACCAAACACGGCTAAAGCCATGATAGTGGGAAGGAAAAGGAGATAGGGAAAAGGAAGGTGGGGATGTACCTGGCTACGTATATGATTCACTTTGTCGACCTCAACTTCTTCCACCACCCACTTTCACGTCACATATTATTCTCCTTACACTCCACTTATCCGTTTCATATCTGTACTGCCGCCCAGTCACCAAACACGGCTAAAGCTGTTTCAATTCTGAATGGTGGACTTACACCTGGGCGATACTGAGAGTATCTTCCACGTTGGAACGTGCCGCAAATATGCTACATATTATTTTTAATTAATTAATTGTGAAATAACACAAATTAATCAATTAATATTTATTTGCGCACGCTGGGATTCGATCCTGCGACCCTCGGATTGCGATTCAAGAGCCTTACTATGGACTATGGAGGCCGTCAAAAGCCTGATGCATCCGCACCGTCCTCTTCATCATCTCTTCTCCTCTCCTATATGTAGTTTCAGCCTCATAACATGCTATGGTCTCACCGGTTCCAGATGAGAGCAGTCTCCTGCGGTGTTCACGTAAAAAAGGGCGTTTAAAATTAATGAAAAATAAATTTAAACATTATTAAAAACTGGTTTTAGATTTTCGTGGCCAAAAGTATTTATTTTTGGGGTGTTATGCCGTTTTGCGCCACCTCCTTCTTTGGCTAACGTTTCGGACAGCACATATCTGCCCTGATGATGTGTGACCCCAAAAATAAATAACGAAAATTATTAAAACGTTTGTGTTAAATTGTTATGAATAAATTTAATCATTATTATTCCGCCCTCTAAACGCTCATGAATAAAATTATAACAATTTATCATCGACTTATTTAAATGCTCTTGAATAAATATTTGTCATTTAGACAACAGCCAAATAATGGTAAACCACTGGATTTTGTTGTTTTATGAGACAATTAGGGAAAAGGTTAGTGGCGGACGTGCCTGTGGAAATTATGCTATGTGAATCTAATGACGCATGTAGCAACAAAAATAGCAATCAATACTGAAACGGATAACCTGAAAAAATCTACACTTTTATAACCTAACCTGTGGTGTTCTCTTATTTCTTCCAATGAACAATACAAGTAGTAGTTACTTTAATAATACACAACTGCTAACCCTGTACAAATCGCAAGTGCGCCCCAAGGTTGAATTTCGCAGCCACCTTTGGTCTGGAGCTCCAAAAAACCTGAAAAAACCCTCGACTCTGTGCAAAAACGGGCGGTCCGTTTGATAGAATCTCGTAACTTAACAAACGGATTGCAATATTTAGAGCACAGGCGTCAGGTGGGAATGCTGTCCTTATTCTACCGGTATGACAATGGAATATGCTCCGAGGAACTAGCGTCATTGACCCCCTCGGCACCGGTTCACAGTCGGGAAACGCGCCAAACGTGCGCCCAACATTTTTACACGGTTGACATTAGTCACATGAGAATGGGTTGTTTCTACGACTCGTTCTTGAGTTCAACAGCTCGGCTGTGGAACGATTTACCGGCCTCTGTGTTTCCTCCCTCCTACAACATGAGTCTCTTCAAGACCTATGTTCACTCCTTCTTCTCCTCAAAAACACCCACCACACAGCATCTTCAAAGATGAAATTTTCCTCAGGGCCTGTGTGGAGTTAAGGTAAAAAAAAAATACAAGTCTGATAATCAGGAGTTTTAATAATCTAATCGGTTCGTCTAGATTACGAGCCTTGTTCATTATCGTCTTATTTACATTGAATATCTTACTAGAATCAACGTCCGTTCTAATTGTGGCTCTGTAATAATTTGAAGCAGGGGAACGCTCACTGAAGGCGCCCATCTGTAGATCGGATATGATCGGCTACCTTCGTAACCGGGCGACAGTTGTTGTCTCTCTCATACAGTACAACTACTGACCTCTGTTGAGACACATTAAAACTACTATTCTAAGCGTTGAAAGACATTGAAACTTTATACATATTCACATGCACTACTTAACCTAACCTTTTTTTCAAAAAGCAACATATCATGACTTTTCAATCTGATTTTAGCTTTCTGAAAAAGCAGACAATATAATTGTTTTCTAAATTTAGTTGGAAGAAAATGAACAATGGAAAATCGGAATAAGAGTCACATCATACCCTGCTAGTTTGAGCTCTTAATTGTGGTCATGAACGGTCGTTGTTGTAGTACTGGCGCAGACCCGTGAAAAATCACGGAATAGACTGAATTCTCGAAAAATCAGATCCAATTTTGAGAACGTCAATTAAAATAATTTTCTGTGAAAATATCATATTATAGGTAGGTACAAACTTTATCGCTTGTCTGAATCTTGACACAACTAATTCCAACTTTGAATTACAACTTACTAATTACATCTTAAATTCGAAGCAAATATCAAATCATTAAACCAGATTTCACGCAGGACAGACTTTTCAAGCATAGACTACCGAAATTAATTAATTAATATTTGTTTTGTGTGAGGATAATTAACTTAAGAACGAAAACAAATTATTATTATTTTTTTACATTAGGTAAATAATTCTCTTCAGGGCCTATGTCAGGGGGATGCTAGGAGGAGGGTTTTTTTAGAAAAGGAAGGGGGGAAAGTTCACAGCGCCCCTTAGGCGATTTTTTTCAGTGGGTGAGCAGGCGCAACTGCCGCTAAGACCTGGACAAACCTCACCCCAGGAACCACTTAGGGTGACCTATAGCATCCAATAAATGTTACCCATACTCGCCTCCCAAATTGTTAACTTTATAAAAGTTTATGCCTGACACGTAAAAAAAATAATTGATTTCAAACATTTCGCATAGGGGTGAACAGGTGAACACGTGACCTCTTTACCCGTTCTGCCACCGATCTCCTCACCACGTGTACACGATATTAATATTAACTCGTTAAGGCTTCTAATTTATTAATATTTTCATGGTAATAACACTAATAACCCTCGTGACCTTCGCCTCTAATTTCAGTATTGCGTGGCAAAAGGAAAATCGATCGCTCCTTTACTACTGACTTTATTATACATTATTACGAGGGCGAATGTAATTTCCTCTTCATTTACTTCTTCCTCCGGCATTCGACAAGTTGTGAAAGTAATACGGCAGAGTGTAGTGTGTTGTATGCCGGTACTTCCAAGAGCAAACCAGTACTTACCTAGATACGCCTTTGTAAATAGTGTTGTGGTAGGTTACTAGAAGCCGAACAAAGTAGCGGACTGGAGGCGGAGACCAAAAAGAGGCCCAAAAACCAACGGTTGGGAAGGTACAAGGAGACCCGACGGTTGACATCGACGGTTGGTCCCTCAGACATTTGGTCCCCAGGCATTTGATCCCTCTGCTAATTTATCCCTCGGACGCCTGGTCGCCTAAAGGATTATTTCTGTTGCGCTTCCTCCCTAGTAATGCATACAGAGATAATAAAGGGTAGGTATAACATTTATTTTTATAGGTAGATATATTTATTTTTGAATCTTCAAGCTACTTATCTTCTATATGTGTACTTTTATATATATGTGTATTGTCAATGCTCTTCATTTATATGTACTTTCCTTTCATCGTCATCTCTTTTTTTATTCGTGTTATGTTGTTAATGAACTATTTGTCCGCAAATAAAATTAATAACGTATTTTACCTAAGCCAAGTGAATATATAAGTATATCGTATCTTGGGGACAAAGCATTTTTTTTAGTAACATTATTTTTATAGCATTTTATATTTATAAAATGTCGACTTATATATATGTTATACATTATCTCTGCAGAGGTGCGTAACTGAGGTGGAAATGCAAAAGATATAATCCTTTGGGGTTTAAAGTATCCAAGGGATCAACTAGCAGAGGGATCAACTGTCCGGGGAATCAACTGTCATGAAATCCCAAAATAGTATTCTCATGACTTCATCACAAAATTTAATACGTTAATTTGTTTGCTGGGAAGGGCGGAAGGAATTAAATTTATACATTACTAGCTTTTCCCCGCGGCTTCGCTCGCATGGTATTACGGGAAATTACTGTAGCGCTTGCACTTATCAATTATCTCCCCCCCACCCCACCCCCATCCCCTCCCGCATTCCATATATTCATTCCCTTACATTCAGTTTTCAAACATCTCGCCTACCACCTAAATTTCATAATGCTATAGCTCAAAGAAAAAAATAATTACTTATCCAATTTTGTTAATTCGTTCGGAATTTATGCGCTTACAAACATTTCGGATGTTTATTTTTATTTAAATATTTGAAAGTTCGTTAATATAATTTTAAAAAATACTCTATTTATCATTCAGTCTTTATAATCGTTACGAATTATATTTTTAATACAGGAACTCAAATCTGACATTTATTCCAAGCTTGTCCAAAAAAAAAACGAATTCTAATATTTAAATTTTCTGCAGTAGTAGCTGACCAGTAGACTGAGTGCCTACCAGCATAAAGCCCAAAAATAAACATTGTTTCCATGGAAAAGATTTTTTTCTGACGTTAGCAAAAACTCGCTTTTATTAGCGACAGAAAACGCAAAACAAATATAATATATTAATATTTATAATTTCATAACGCCAGAGCTTACCATCATATACAACCTGTAGTCTGCGCATATAATTTAGCTTTATATTGGTGAAAGAATTATTAAAGTCTTTATATTGTGTTATGCGTGAAAAGGTCATAAACAAACTCGAGCAGTTTCGCATTTATAATATTAGTATGGATAGTTATTACTGACATTGAACACTGTTATTATTGACAGACAAAAAGATCTCATTTTATGGGACAGACAAACATATCTCATTTTATGAGACAAACAAACAAATCTCATTTTATGGGACAGACAAACAGATCTCATTTTATGGGACTGACAAACATATCTCATTTTATGAGACAAACAAACAGATCTCATTTTATGGGACAGACAAACAGATCTCACTTTATGGGGCAGACAAACAGATCTCATTTTATGGGACAGACAAACAGATCTCATTTGATGGGACAAACAAACAGGTCTCATTTTAATGGACAAACAAAAGATCTCATTTCTTGTGGCCAGGTGAGATCTGTTTACGACATATATCATAGTAGATCCCATTTCATGGGTCAAACAAACAGATTATATTTCATGGGACATACAAACAGATCTCATTTGATGGGGCACGTAAATTGATCTCATTTCCTATTACAGACAAAAATTTCTCATTTCACGGGACATACAAATAGATTTTCTGCATTGGGTAGTCCGCCCCTGCTCATAATTAACTCTGGGAGTGAATCAGCCTGCAGTCGAGCCATTTGACAGTCAGTTGGCTGCCGGCGGCCGATCCAACAACAGCCATTTCTGTACCTGAAGAATCGAACTTCTAACCGAATCATTTCGATCAGATCCTCAAATAAACTAATCGAACTTATTCGTTTTTATTGCGCCGAGAGTGAAATTCCACGATGAAAACCGCGACCAACGGATTAAACAGTTCCCAAGAAGTGTCCTCGAAGAAAATGAATTCGCAAACATTCGGAGTGTAAGTGCATTGTTTTGATAACTTTATCTATGCCAACGACCGACCTGTCTTGATTACTTTCTTGACATAATTCAAATTAGCCATAAAATTAAATTAATCAAATGTAAATTTATTATTTATTCTGTTAAATACTACTGTAAAATAATATTACTGACTGTAAAACAAGCTTATTTCGTTTTAGGTATCATTCTATCGCTAGTATGGGTATCAAAAATCGTTCGTTTAGTTCGTTCAACTAAACCACACATTTTGTTTAAAACCGATATTTTTTTTCAAATAAGTATTCATGAATACGTTTTTATGAAGTTTTATAAAGCAAATTTTATCGCGAGCACCGTCGTAAATTTTTAATATATTAACAATTTTTAATATATTATTTTTAAATTTTACTGAGCTACGAGGCAACCTAAAGACTCATGCACAATTTAATTACCAACTGTTATAAAAAATGTTTTTTTTAAATTATTTGTTAGCTGTTTCTTGTTTGCACCGCTAGACATGGCCATTTTAATTGAATTATTTTCCTTATGAATTAAAAGCACTCATAATTAGAAAGCAAAAGTATTAATTGTAAATATTTACGAGTAAATTAATATACTGGGGCGTGTTGAAACAAAGATAGCTATCTCCACTTATTATTTCATTTTGAGTAATATGCAAAATATGTCTTTTTAATTATTTTGCCGCACTGCGAACAATAAAGCATCATTTTTTCGTTATTAATGGTTTCCACTGGTTACTGCGATTAAATGGTAAATTATTTAAATATCTTCAATTATGGATGGAGATTGACGCTTTTGTTCTGTCTCTCTGATTGGCCCAAAGGGATACTGCCGTTTTTGTTCCATACCCTGCAATACCCTAATGGAGATTGCCGTTTTTGTAATACATTTATTTAAAAATGTATTGGTTACCATCGTTTATGCTCCGAATCCTTTGTAGCTGTCATTAGTATTTTTGTTTCTCTATCCATCGCCAGATCTAACTCATTTTAGACCAATGGAGGAGATAGGCGTCTTTGTTTCAACACGCCTCACCGGTTCGAGGGATACTATGGTTTAAAATTGCATGCCAAAAGCTACTGTCGGATTCCAAATATAAAGAAAAAATAGATCAAGATTTTTTATATTGATATTCTCTATCTTGCCCTGCTCGAAACAGCCCCTCAACACTTCTAATACCGGTCCACTCTCGTACATTTTGCAGCCAAGACATTTGTTTCCTACCCTACAGGCCCTCGACCCTCTATCTTGCATTATATTAGTATTAATTGATTTTATCCATGCAATCTTATGCGCCTCTCAACGCCTATGAGTGTGTTTAGATATGTTGTGTGCATTTGAATGTCTTTTTCTGACCATATGAGAATTTAAAGACCTGGAGCCAGTAGGACTGTGACACACCTCAATGTATTTTATGACTTTGTATTGTAGTCACTTGAAAAATTATTCTTCTATATCTATTTATTATATTGTGGTTTAGTATTGTAATCAGTATTGTGAAATTGACCTGCTGGCAAACTGCTAAATGAAGAATAAAAATTTAAAAAAAAATAATGGGGAGAAATTGCGCATTGTGGGTACATTGATACGTGTCTCCACTGTGAAAGATCTTGGTATTGTGTTTGATAGTAGGTTGACTTTTCATACTCACGTCGTAATGACATGTAGTTCATCACTGACAATGCTGGGTTTTGTCCTACGCACTGCGAGAAATTTTAGAGACACCCGGGTTCTCACAGTACCTAGTATACAAAGCTTTAGTTAGGAGTAGGCTTGAGTGTGGATCGGTGGTTTGAAGCCCACACCAAGTGAAGTATTCCCTCATGTTGGAGAAGGTTCAGAAGAAATTTCTGAGATTTCTCTACCTGAGGGAGTATGGCCACTACCCGTGGCTCTACCCTAGTGACTTTCTTTTGGGTATGCTCGGTATGAACCATCTAAGGGTCAGAAGGGATGAGCTCATTGTAATACATTTCTTCAGACTGATTCGTGGATGGTTCGAAAACTAATTATTAGAGAGTATCATGGAGAGCAATAGTTTCTATGTTCCCGATGTTTATCTCCGTCACCGACAGCATAGACTGTTCTATCTCCCGGCTTGCAGAACTAACGTGCCAATGATCATGCCAGTCGGTAGAGCTGTCTTGTTGTTAAAAAGAATCACTTCGAATATCGATATGTTTAACATCAATGAAGCACAATTTAGACGGAAAAAGGATTGTGTTTCATTGGGGTTTAAATTGCTTAAATCTGTTTATCTAATCTTAATATTTTCTCTCTTTAAAAACGCTTTGAAATTTTAATTTTGTAATATTTTTAAAATAAAAAAAAAACTGAATTGAAAAAACCAAATTGTAAGTCAATCAATATTCTTCAAGTTTGCAAAAGATAGCGATTTAATAATTATTAAGTGCTCGCATTAATAATTATCTCTGTTTATGCAGATCGAAATGACATTATTTTTTGACGTATGACGGCTCCAGCTTGCTCTTAAATGCCCAGCCATCATTTTCTACAATTAAATTAATGGCAGTATTAATTGACTGCGTATTTACTCTCTGATCGGCGTAACTGGTTGTTTAATTAAAATGTTATATGATATCCTAGTGTCCTTGTGACATGCAGTGCTTTTATTTAATTCGTTTTTTCAGGGCAAACAATTCTTCGAATCAGCAAAAATTGGAAAAAATATAACGATAAAAAAATAATTAATACTCTCAAATCAAAATACATATAGTCTAGTCTATTACTTATAACCTGTTATTACATTACACCCAAAATACATTTACAAAATTAAAACATCAGGCTAATTTTTTCGGTTTTCAAAACAATTCATAATATGAATTACTGTCATGGTTAGAAATGTGATCTAAATAAACGGTGTTCGGTGAAAGAGAAAACACCACGCTTTATATTCAAATCTAAAAGTTAACAACAAAATGATTAAAATGTACAACCTTTAGGAAACCAAATTTTTCGACAGTAATTTGAAAAAAATTGTGAAAGTTTGGGAATTATTTATTGGTTATTTTTCATGATACGACGAGAAGTGGGTTGATGCTAAAGTTTATAATACATTTGCCTAATAAAAACGTATTTACGTGTTTTTAATTTTTTTTTCGTTATCATTTATCAGTTATTTTAATTTGAGATGCGGGTATGGGTGCCGCCGCTCCGGGAATAATTTATTGGTAACCTCTGCCATGGGTCACCCCACGTTTGGTGACTTAGCTGGGGTGCCCGATTTTATGGGGTGGGGTTAGTCCGGGTCTTGGCGGAGGATGCGTCTGCCCACCATCTGCACGGAAGGCCGGATCGGGAGAGAATGGTTGAGGAAGTCCCTTTGACTTCTCCAGGCGTACTTTCTCGAAACATCGCCTCGCACCGCAGTGAGAGGGATTGATTCATACGTCCGTCACTCATGGACACACTAACCCCCAGATTCCTACCCACCCCTAGTACCCTTTTCCTTCCCAGAACTTAATCTCCTTTCTTTAAAAAAATACTCTCCACTCAGCATCCCCAAAGATGACATGTCCCGAGGGGAATTATTTTGGCCTCCCGTGCGGAGCTAATGTAAAATAAAAGTTATTTCAGTACGAAAAATGGGAGGTGAGCCATTTTTTCTTGGATTTTATTGCGAAGAGGAAATATTTTGAAGTTCCAACAAAATTGGCCCGAGGTTTGAGGGGTTAAATTACTTGTTATGTATGATTGGGAACGGTTCGAGTTAGAGTGCGTTGTATCGTGTCCGGACGAAGCTATTCGATAATACAAAGAAAACGATAAAAGAATAACGAAAGTGAAAAATAAAAACAATATTTCGATTATAATAATTAATATTGTTATTGAATTCAGTACCAGCCTTGTGCAGACCACAAACCGGATCGGAATATCCAGGTTTCCCATTTTACTTAATCGTGTCTCTTTTCCTCCTCCCATTACTAAGACCCAACATTCTACATTCCTTCAGCCGCCGCTACCCGAATTTCCAAATAAATAACGACCTGTAATACACCTATAATTCATACGTTAAAATTACACGTAATATATTGCACATAAAAAGCGTTATTTACTTTTCAGTGGTCATAATATCTTCTTGAATTTGATGTGTCACAAATTTTACGAGATCTTCAATTCAATTCAATTTATTTATTGTATCAAACACATTACAAAAATATACATTTTAAGGTTTTTAAAATTCGTTTGCAAGAATATTACATGAAACATTAGTATTAGGTATCGAAATTTCTCTCTCTTATTTTCATCTAGGTGATTCAAAGTGATTTCTCCTTTAAGATTAAGCTATACGTGAAATCCTATTTAGATACTATTTAGATTCATCTTTACGACGAATCGGTTTACATTATGAACATCAAAAAATATGCTACGAATAAATTGAAGCTTTTACTAGCTTTTCTATGTATTGGAATTACAATTAAATTATTATTTACATAACAAAAACTATAAGCGTAAACCACTAAAAAAATGTTTTTTTTATGACTTAACCATGAAGTTATTAATATAAGAAACAATTTTTTTTAAATACCCCTTTATGGCTAAGACTATTTTTGAGGTTTGTATGTTCTAACTTTTTTCATTCTTATAAAATTATGCACAAAATAAATAAAAAAAAAACACTTTTTCGCTTACTTGGCTCGTGCAAATACGACGCTCGATTTAAAATTTTGTAGGCATGAGAATCGAAATATTTCTAGCGTTTATATTTCTCTTAAAAAGTGAGTATTTGCTGTCGTAATTAATAATTATAACTTATTGTTTGTAACTTACCGCTTACTCACGAATATTTATTTGAATATTTCCCCATGTCTTTAGAAATCTATTACCAGAATGTTAGAGGTCTTAGAACCAAAACAACGACGATCCTTCAAAATACCTTTTCAAACAATTACGATATAATCGCTCTCACAGAATCATGGCTCACCAAAGGCATCAGAGACGAAGAACTTTTCGACCCTCGTTACTATGTATATCGTAGGGACCGCGACTACGTTTCCACCGGTCAGCGTCTTGGCGGTGGTGTAGTGTTAGCTATTAAACAGGAGCCGATCAGCGTCGCCCGACCTGAATGGACTTCTTGCGCTGAAGATGTATGGGTCACCATTCGCACTAATAGTACACCTCACACTTTGGTCCATATATGCTGCGTGTACATCCCCGGAGGGACTCAACATCAATATTTAATCGAAAATTTCCTAAACATGTTGTCGGATGTAGTATCAAATAACCCCACGGATTCGTTCGTTATCTTAGGGGATTTTAATCTTGCTGAAATTTCATGGACCCAAACTGCACCATCTACGCATTACGCAGCTAGTAATTACTCTACTCACATTAGCAATCATTTCGTAGACTGCATGCATTTCCTGGATCTCTCTCAATACAACGGTGAGCTAAACTCAAGCGGCCATATCCTAGATCTGATCCTGTCAAATTTACTAATTTCCGTCAAATCTAATGACGACCCGCTAGTTCCTGAAGACGCACATCATAAAGCTGTATCCGTTAGTGTGCCATTTCATGAACCCCCCCCATTGAATAATGCGAAAAGGAAAATTTTTCTCTATAATCGTGGAGACTACGAATCAATTAATTCCGCCCTAGAACAAGCTCACTGGGCATCCATTTTCTCTAACTCTCAAATAGAACCAGCGCTTGACAATTTTTACACATTTTTGAAACACCTGATTAATCTTCATATTCCTCATAAATTTTCGTGGAACTTGAAATATCCTCCTTGGTACAATGCTGCCCTTATTAAGATAACTAAGGAAAAATCAAAATATTTTACTAAATATAAAAAATACAAAAACCAGGTTGACTACGATGCATTTTCTCTCCTTCGTAAATGGCACAAAGACTTATGTCGGAAAAGCAAATCTCGTTATTTAAGCAATATCGAAAATAATATAGCCTCAAACCCGAAAAACTTCTGGAGCCACGTCAAATTTTCTAACAAATCCCAAGGTGTTCCAAAATGTATGTATCTCGGAGAGCTGAGAGCCGATAATGGAACAGGTGTTGCAAATTTATTTTCAGAATATTTCAGTTCGGTTTTCAGTAAACCCTCCAATTCACCTGCCAGTGATCCAACTGACGTCGGGAACCATACATCCAATATAAGCAATATTGAGGTGACACGAGATATTGTTTTAAAATACCTTAAGGAAATTGATATTCGCAAAGGTGCCGGTCCTGACGAAATACCTTCAATCCTTATTAAACGATGTGCATACAATCTAGCCTTACCCCTCTCCATGATTTTCAATCTTTCTCTAACTGAATGCACTGTCCCTATCATATGGAAATCCGCTTTTGTGTCTCCAATCTTCAAGAGTGGTAAAAAAACTGATGTCAAAAACTACAGGCCAATCTCCAAACTTTGCATATTTAACAAAATTTTTGAAAAAATAGTCTATGATCAACTATATGCTGCTCTCAAACCTAGCCTGAATGTGAACCAACACGGTTTTATTAGTGGTAAATCTACAACCACAAATCTTTTAACTTTCACAGAATACCTGCAGGATAATTTGGATAACAGAATACAAGTGGACACTGTCTATACCGACTATAGTAAGGCGTTTGACAAGGTCGATCACTCAACCTTGTTAAAAAAGCTTTTAGAGATTGGTATTCACGGCAATCTCTATCGTTGGCTCTCCTCTTATATCTCCAACCGTAGTCAAATAGTAGTAGTTGCTGGATTTAAATCCGATTCTGTTGCTGTTACATCGGGAGTTCCTCAAGGCAGCCTGTTGGGACCATTATTATTTAACATCTATATCAATGATGTTGGTAACTGTTTCTTAAACTCGCAAACCATCCTGTATGCAGATGACATGAAAATCTTTTCACCTATAAACTCTGTCGAGGACTGTCAGAAGCTGCAAGATGATTTGCAACGTCTGAGCATGTATTGTAATGCCCATTGTCTGGAAATAAATATATCTAAGTGCTTCGTTGTGCGCTTTACTAGAAATAAAAATGTGTTTGTCCATGAATACTCAATTAATCACGTACCGTTATCTATCAAATCCGAAAGTAAAGATCTTGGGGTAATACTTGATAATAAACTAAATTTTAATAAACATGTCGACCACATAGTCACTAACGCATCTTCTATGCTTGGTCTCATAATCCGAGCCTGTAAACAATTTAAAGACCTTATTACCTTCAAAACACTATATTTCTCGTATGTTCGTAATATCCTTGAATACGCATCTCAAGTGTGGAACCCAGGCTATGCAATACACAAAAATAGAATTGAAAGCGTTCAAAACAGATTTTTAAGGTACCTTAATTTCCGCTCTTTTCGATCTCATGTAAGTAACGAAGACTCTGCAAAGTTCTTCAAAATACAGACTTTAACTTGTCGAAGAAATATAGCAGATTTGGTAATGTTATTTAAAATTACACAAAGCTTAATCGATAGTCCTGATCTGCTTCAACGCCTATCATTCCATGTCCCAAACCGCAACAGTAGACAGTCGCTTACTTTTAATCTCCCTCTTTGCAAGACCAACTCCAAACAGAATTCATTTATCTACAGATCAACTCATTTATTTAACTTAAATTATAACCACATTGACATTTTTAACTCGACGTTACGTGACGTAAAACGAAAAATCGCTAAACAACATGACTCAAACTAGGAAGTTCAATTCTACCCTTCCCCCCTCTCTATTCCCATCCTTAGCCTCTTAATCCTCATCCTCTATTTCTCCTCACCCCCCCTCTCACATATTGTAACAAAAAAAAAAAAACTTATTCAGAAAACACCTTATTATGTCACACATCATTTACTAACATAAGTGGAAGTTTATAATTGGCATAATGAACTATTATCTTATTGTATTATTTTGTAATTTATGATTTGCTGTTAACTTTCCTAAATAAATAAAATAAAAATAAAAAAAATAAAAATAAAAATAAAAATAACATGGCGGTCTTTGAAAAATGACATTTCGTGTTTTTAATGTAAACCAAATAACCATTAAAACGCAATATTTTTTTATTCCGGTTACTGAATTACTTACTACTAACTATTATCTAACTAGTACAATTTTTTAAATTTTTTTAAAGTGTGTATTGAGCGTGTCCCTATTGGGTAAATATTTACCCAAATATTTTTGGTTTGCAAGACATATAAGTAATTATCATATTCCAAAATATTAATCAAGTTGAAGTGCGCAATTTCATACCATACCTCCAACAGAACTGTCAAATGTGTAAAAATGGAGGAGTAACTCCAGTTTAACTGTCAGTTTTCGGAAAGTAAAAGGAAAAGACAAAATGACCTAAAACAGGCGGTTAAATTAATTGAAAAACGCATTTTCTGATATTTAACAATTTCTTTCACTCTTGCTTTTACTTTAGTAATCGTTGAAACAGACGGCCCTTTTAGTATTATCTTCTTTAATATATTATATTTATTGGTATGACCTTCAAAATTATTCCAATAAAATAGAATAAAAATGATCATATCAGATTTGCCAATATTTTATCTGCCGACTTTCCCCGTACAACCTGTTCTTCCCGTAGCGTAATAAACATAATATTACCATGAATTCATTCTAATAGTATTTAAATGTTCTCATTAGACTTTAGACCTGCCATATAAAGCGGAAAATTATTCTTATATTTTTTCGCGATTTAAATAATAAATAAATAAATATTCGAACACGATGATGTGTCAGTTTTTACGTAATATGATATGAGAGGATTTAGCATAGTAAAATCGATAACTTTACAATATCGGATCAGGCGTAACTTTCGACGATTTTATATCGATCTAATTTAAGGATATAATACATTTAGGATATTATTTAATGAGGATATAAAACCAACACAACGAAAAATTAAAAATACTAATAAATTGACAATTTCGAATTGAAATACCAACTTGAATATACATTGGTACCACGCGTGTCCTTTTTGGCGCTGAGTGGGAGTTAATTGGTAATGCGGTCTTTTATATTTGAATCACTTTCGTTTCTCCAAGATCGAACGGAAAAAATTGATCGCATCTTAGATGAATTAATTAAGTCCATGAATCGCGTATGCAATTTATTTCAATTCTAAGAGCTTCGTTAGTTCACCTCTATTCAAAAACAAGCCAGTTATTTTGCGCAACGAACGAGATTATTCAAAAGTGTTACATATTGAATGTCGACATCTTTTCTGATATTCAGGAGGCAGCGCGGAAATTAGCAGCTTTTTGTCAATCTACGGTCGGAATCAAATGTTGACCATGCTCGAAAATAACGCCAACTGACCATAGATGACGAATTTAGTCAATATCGTTTTGACATAGGGTTTTATCGATCGACCGTGTAAGACCCCCAAAGATCCGTCACACGTCTTTGTATGTTTGCGGATTTTTGAAAATGATTTATTTAGATAATGTTTTTGTAGAGGGACAACTATGTCTTTTATTACAAACAAGACTTGCTCGATAAAACCTTAAAAAATGTTATAAAAATATGATTACAAATAATATAAATGCATCCGATGTGCATTCATTAGGTTCAATAATTACGTCTTAAAATATGAATGCACCTGCTACTAGTTGGATGGTAGTGTTACTAAGACAATAAGCCTTACCAAAGGCTTTCAAATAAACACACAAATCAAACAAGAAACGCAAATGTCAATATTTGTAAATATTGTTAGGAATTATATACATTTAATAGAATGTGTGTATTTCGAATTGATAAAATACCATTCAGCGTGGTAGTACCTATCGTTTCATACATCCATGTTAGACGGAAAAAAACTCTAAAACATCAATCAAGTTTTGTAACCCACCTTCAGGTGTATTTAACCCTAATTTGAAAAAAATTGTGATAAACATTATGTTTATTTTTTTTATTACATGCCTACATATGCCTACATATAAATATGTACCTACAGTATTTACAAGTTATCAGAAAAATGTACATTTTAGGATTAAATTAAGCCCACTTCTGTTTTTCATCGGTTTTCACGATTTACATTGAGCTTTTCAAGTTGAAATATATTCAAAATGTTATTATACATTTTCTGAAGCCCTTTTTTCTTCGGCAAACTCATCCATGTAACGAACTACCTGCCTGGAAAGCTTTTATGTGAAGCCTGTAATTTAACAAAATAAGTTTGATGCAGATTCGTGTGGGAAAATATCGAAATTTATGATTTGAACAAAAAAAATTGTTACTTTATTTAAAAAAAATAAAAATTTTCGTGCGATTTTAGTATACTCTGAAATAAATTCTCGGTAAGTATGAAATATAATAGTTTTTAGGACACATAAAAATACGCAAGAACACGTATTATTATTATTATAAAATAACTAAAATGGTTAACAAAAAAACATTACTACATACAGTTTTCAGAAGCGGTGTACGTGTACATATATGTCAAATGCCAAGGAGGAAACGACGTAAATTTCGCACAGTTTTGACTTCGACGCAATATTTTGTGGGTTTATTTTGTGTTTTCGTATATTATATTTACCGAAACACATTCCTTGAACAATAAACTATGTATAAAAACAACATTACTTGCGTTTATTTGATAAATTTGTAGGTTTTAGAACTTTTTCACTACCTACGAGCTCGTAGTTTGACAGCTCAAATCCCGCAAAAAACGAAGGGTCGATGTCATAGACAAATTTAATAAAAATTATTCCGAGTAGCTAGGTGTATTTAGTATACCTCGTACGTCAAGAACAAGAATGCCCCAAGCGATTCTGACCTTGTCCTTCATACGGTTTATATATACATAAGGGTTAAAATCGCATTTAAATTTTTTTTTTAATTTAAAATTTTGGCGTGTGCGCCGGCGCACACCTAGCCATTTACAGGTACTCAATAAATAACCAAAAACCTGTCTGGAAATCCTTTGTGGTAAAAAATGTGGTACAATGACAAAATAAGCTTTAGCAAGTTATTGTGGAACGATATAGAATCTGGTTTGAACAGATATAACAACATAATTTGAAAGACATTGAAATTACATACATATTCATTTACACTACATTAATAATAAACATAATACCACGATCGTAGTTCCATGAAAAAGTGGTTCATAAAGAAGACAAGATTTTCCGCTACAGTCTGATAAGTAGAGTAGAAAGGAGCTCTTATTACGTGATGTGCATCCTTCAGCACGCAGCGTCCCGTGACATGACATGCACTAAGCCCACATTACATAAAGGACTTCAGAACAAAACAGACCACAGACAAGAGAACTAGAGCTGCCATCCTGAAATGAGCGCGAATAGTGTCAAGGTCACCACAATGCGCGTAGCAATCCATTATGTTAAATCTGCTTGCAGGTCCACGCAATATCTGTGAGGCCAGTGCTATCATTATTTTCCTTAAATTATTTAAAATTTTTATTTAATAATGTTTTTATTAAGTTCTACAAGTATGTTAGTTTTTTTTTTTAAATTATTATTGTATCAGCTGTTTCAACTTACAAGGCCATTTTCAAACCATGGTTACACCACTTTGAGACGACTTATTTATAGGATTCTAAATTTAAATTTTGAAGGTGCCTAAATTGATTTATTACCGGTTAAGGCGCGGTATACCTGCTCAAAAAGAAGATGGAGCGATACGTAAATGCGAATGATAGACAGAGCGGGCTAATATTGAAAACTATAATATTTAAGCGAAAATCGTGAAAATGTTTAATAAAACACGACTCGTTTAAAATATAGCGAAAATCTCATGGGGATTGTCTAAAATAGCATTTAAAGAAACACCGCTCAAAAAGAAGAAGATGGAGCGATGCGTAAATGCGAATATTAGACAGAGCGCGCTTAAATTAAAAACGATAATATTTAAGCGAAAATTGTGAAAATGTTTAATTAAACACGACTCGTTTAAAATAGAGGGAAAATCTCGTGGGATTGTCAGCATTTAATGAAACACTGTGAATTTTTTCATACATATAATTTGTAAAATAACTGAAACATTCATGTTTATAATCATTTTCGGAGCATACTTTGCAATTTTTTTCTATCGGTGGAATTTCATATAATTGACGTTTATGCGTAGGGATTGTATTGATATTATCTTCAAGAATAACACTTTTTTTTAAGAGCTGTAAAACTTAAATTAGTTAAGAAAAATCATCAGTATATTAATACGTGAAGCGAAAACTTTGCACCCCTTTTTACGAAAATTGCGCGGACGGAGGAGTATCAAATTTTGCACACTTATAGTTTATATAGAGAAGGAGTGCAGAATGCTAATATTTTTTATTATGCATAAAAAATACATTAAATCAATAAAAAACATTACAATTATGGTTGTATTTCGACCACTAACTAGTATGTAATAAATCGGTAGAAATTCGGGATGCCGCGTGACAGGGTACTTTGAATTTTGTTTTCCCCACATTAAATGTTAATGCGTTCTTAATTGTTTATTAATGATGGGACTTCTATTGACGTATTTATATGTGTTATATTGTTTTGTAAACTTACTAAGAAGTGGGGAATAAATAATTTTCCTTACTTGATTGATTAGATTTATATTAGGGTCATTCATTCGTTTATTGATTATTGATTACTTGAATAATTAGAGATTACTAAACGAACGAATGACCCTAATGTAAATAAAGTAAACGGTGAATCGATAGACGAATTCAAGAAAGAAGAAAGAACGAATTTAAGATTTCAATGTCCTTAAAAGTCAAGGTTCCGTTCGGTTTGTGTGAATTTTTTAGTGACAGTTGTTTTGTGTGCTCGGCGGTTTTGCAACGGCGAACTTGAAGTCTTCCAGTGGCTTGATTGTTGCTTCGTTTCAGGGTCATAACCGTAGCACCATGATTCGTCACCAAGTTCTCTTCTCTTCTTCACCCTTGGAAAAAAAATTTGGATCATTTCGGAATTCTTCTTTCAAAGCAAAGCATGCCTCCACGCGACCTTCTTTAGCAATGACGTTTGGCTTACTGACAATACTGACTCGGTTGCTTTATACGCCCCCTAGCTGCAGAACGCGGTACTACAAAAACTCGGCCCACCACAACATCAGTTCGGTTTCTTTTGGGTACCCCCTCGTATTATGGTTTAATTACCGTACTCATGATAGCGCCATTTAGCTATAATGTATGGCGCCGTTGTAAGTTGTTTCGTGTTATGCACGCCACGGTGACCGGACAACTCGGAATGAAACCAACTCAGAACCATCTCAGATAAATCATTTAGAGTGATAAAAAATGGTTAAATAGGTTACGTTAGGTTAGGGTTACCGGCTAATTAAAAAATATTTTTTCATTGCTTTTAATGATTTTTCAAGGAGGTGTTGAGTTGACTTTGTTCTCAGTTGGCATGGAACCGTACGCCACATATCGGGATTTGAGAATATCCTAGAAAAACCCGACAATATGAATCCTTGTTACTTCTACCTGAGATTCTTCATACCTGGCCAGGTACAATCGAAACATGTTCGGCTAAGTATCTAATTGTTTAAACCTTTTAACTACTCCTGGTACCGTCACTATTATAACATTTTATTTCATAGTTGATCTCTCGACAGTTGGCCCCCGGCATACTTATATAAAATATGCAGTCGGTTTAGCGAAAATACGGGATACCTATTTACACAAAATATGACAAGTGTCCGAAGGGGTGTGCAGAGAAGATGTTCCGCCGAATAATAAAAGTATAATAATAATAAAACAAGTTATCATTCAAACGCATCAAGGATAAAACTACTTGTCTATATACTACACTAGCAGACCCGGCCACACGTTGCTGTGGCTAACGAAACACAACGCCATTATCCAACCTTTATAACCAACGCCATGTGTTAATTTGCATACATATCAAATTCACACCGCCCGCTTGCCAGCCCGCTGCCCGCTGCCTGAATTGAATCTAACCTAATGATGCTTGAGCAAAGCGAAACCGGTCAGTAAATAAATTAATAAAAACTCGTGGTTTTACACAAAATAATTGTTTTTATTTTTTTTTAATTATTTTGAAATCAATACAAACGTATGATTACAGGTAAGTATTTTTGACATCGATTTTCAGTTTGAAATGGCTAAATAATTAACAAAAACATAATTATTATAATTTCGAGCCGGCCAACTGTCGGGTCACCATAACATCTACAACCAATTATCAATATTATTATTTATTTTTTTCATTTGGCACAGCATTGTTTACAATGTAGTGTGTGCTTTTATTGTTATGGCTATGAAACATAATGCATTATGGAGCATTGTGCATGCGAGTGGCATTAACTGTAACAGTTTTTCATACACGAAGCATTGGCAGGGCAGGACTTCTCCTAGTGGCTCGAAAGGTCCGGGTCTAGGGCCCCAATTTATGAAGGCGGTGTGGCCAGGGACCTTTTTTTTGACAAATGCCTCAACGCATTTCCTAGGGCCTTCAAATCATACATATACATATTGAGGAGACATACGATAAGAATTCCATTCCCGAATGAATTCAAAATCTCAGAAATCATTGCCGTGTAATATTATGTAGGCCGGTGAACATATTTCGAGATTTACCGACCAAAGTAATTTCAGATACGTTGTTTTCCTACACTCCTTAAAAATGCCTGAATTTTTTTTTACGTGAACTCCACACGAGGCCCTGACGAAAACAATTTCCCTCAGGGCCTATGTCATCTTTGGGGATGCTGTGTGGAGGGTTTTTTAAGGAAAAAAAGGGAAGGAGAGTTCTGGGAAGGAAAAGGGTTTAAGGGGTGGGTAGGAATCTGGGGTTCAGTGTGTCCTGGTCATCCACCTCCAAGACCTAGACAAACCTCACCCCATGAACCCGGGCACCCCCGCTAAATCACCAAACGTAGCGAACCACTTGGGGTACTTGAATACTTTAATTATACCCCATTTATTAATATTTGATACATTTACTACATACAAAAAATGAGAATCTATATTCATTCTTGTAACAAGGTATTAGATCAGAAGAATATTTATTTATTTATATTTTTTTTATTTATTTAATATATTCAATAAACATCATCATCGCTCTTGGCTCTACAACTCCTGGTGGGTCTTGGCCTCCTCAAAAATCTTCCTCCACTCATGTCGGT
Source organism: Glyphotaelius pellucidus (assembly GCA_936435175.1). Lineage (NCBI taxonomy): Eukaryota > Metazoa > Arthropoda > Insecta > Trichoptera > Limnephilidae > Glyphotaelius > Glyphotaelius pellucidus. Next base: position 5,474,321 of record OW386539.1, on the reverse strand, counting down.
TTTGTGCCAGCTCTCTCCAGCTTATAAGCTCCAAGGTAGATATGTCTTTGAGGACGTTATCGCTCCATCTTAATGTTGGTCTTCCCAGGCTCCTTCGCCCTATCGGTCTTGAGTTCAGCAGGTACTTTGGTGCTTGATGCTCGGTCATTCTCTCCACTTGACCCAGCCACTTTTCAATTATATAAATTTTGTGACGTTTAGTTCCTTAAACAGAGTATAGAGCTCATTGTCGTAACGTCTGCGACAAAATCCATTTCTAGAACCGGTCCGAAGATACGCTTCAAAATTTTCCTGTCAAAAACGTCCAGTGCTCGCTCATTCCTCTTAGTTAGTACCCACATCTCAATATATTGTTTAATTTATAAAAACAGATTATTTATAAACAAATTCTGCTTGTAATTATTATTACACGTGACAGCTGTTTCGCCCCCTGAAGGCATTAATCAAGCAGTTTTTTTATTTATTTCTCATTTTATCAAATGAGTTTCCATTTTCGATACACCTGGTTAAAAATCATAAAATTACGATAAGTTCTTTACATTTAATTTCCTAGACATTTGGAATTATAATATTATTTATGTATTTTACGTTTTCATTTGCGTTAAAAACCGTATTTCTGGATAGTATTATTTTTGGTTGAAGTAAAATTTGTTAGTTTCCCCTGAGCCCAGTTTCTCCGACCCTTCCATGCAATAACCGTTCCATGAATAATGAATCATCTCGAGTATCTGGTATTGATTACTTGTGTAACTTTCTCCATATGGTCTGTGTCGTAAGGTTCTGTGCATTTCCTTGATTGTTCCGCAGATACCTGAAGTAGGTAATGTCTGCTAGAACAATGTCGGATGTTCTATTTTGTAGTTTTGCAGTAGGGCTTTTTAATGTTAAGTTTCTGCATTCTTATTGTTTTTGAAATCAAGCAATATAGCATAAAAGAAATATATGTGTACTAAAAATTCCTAAAATACCTAGTTTTAAATCACCAAAAGGAAGTTGACAATACGGTGTTCAATTTTTATAAGATCCGGCATTGTTCTTCGGGACCTTCGGTATGGAAACCAAAGCATATTAGTACTGATGTCGCACACGATGATACGATATTCATCAATACAATTATACATGACAAACGATGATACGATTTTCGTCAAGACAATTATATATGACACACGATGATATGATTTTCGTCAAGAAAATTATACATGACACATGATGATACGATATTCGTTAAGACATGCAATGTATTTGATAAGAATTTTAATAATGTAGACATATTCTCATGTAATTTAAGTTCCTTAAAAAAGTATGTCAGAGCCAACATTAAATAATTTTTTGACCGTGTTGCAAGTTACCATAATATTGCTGTGAATCCTTTCCAGTTGCATACTTGTCATTCGACTTAATAGTTAGGTTGAGTTGTAGGTGTGTACAATGTACATATTATTATTATTGTTGTTGTGGAGTGAGAATACTCCATGTTGAAATTTAGTAAGCAGGTTATTATAGTTTATATTGTGTTTTTATATCTTTTTTTTTAAATTATTTTTATATTTTTAAGTTCTTACGGGTACAGGACTCTTACTTTTTTGTTTTACTTTTTAATTATAATTTTAATTATGTGAAAATCTATCATTGGATATTATGTATATTATTAACGTTATTATTATAAGTGTAATATATCTGTTGATTTTCCAAAATAAATAAAAATAAAAATAAATAAAATAAAATAAATAAAAGACAATTTTACATGACACACGATGATACGATTTTCGTCAAGACAATTATACATGACACACGATGATACGATATTCGTTAAGACAATTTTACATGACACACGATGATACGATTTTCGTCAAGAAAATGTTTTTATTTTATTTTATTTTGTTTATATTTTTTATTATTATTTTACAGCAGACTAATCACCCAATTAAAGTACAATTATTCTGACACTCAACATATAGGAAGATAATTATATATGTTGTTGTACATCAACAATGTTGTTGTAAATCAACAGTGTTGTTGTAAATCAACAATGTTGTTGAAAATCAACAATGTAGTTGTAAATCAACAATAGTGTTGTTGTAAATAATGTTGGTGTATTTTGTCAGAAAGTAAAAATATTTCCGCTTTGCAATAAAAACTAAATAAACGGAATATGTGTGAACGTATCCGAAAACTAAATATTGTTTTTGAAAGGTGACGAAATACGCTTTCGAATTTTATTACTAGAAATAATCATGGAATTATTTAAATACAAAAAAAATTACTGGAAACTTTAAAAAGATTTAAAAATAGCTAACCTTACGTTTTTTCTAACTAAAATTACTGATGACAAAAAAATAAAATATTTTACATACATATTTTATTACACAAATAAATTATAAACGTTATCGTCACCTTGCTTTTTGTCGTTTCACAAATTAAAGAATCAAAGTTTAAAAAATTTACCATGTTTCATATTCTTTTTTCTAATTGCGGTCGGAAACTTTGGTTTTATGAAAAGGTTTAGGTAGGTTTTCATTATTTTGTGGTTAACTTTTAGATTTGAATTTATAGCGCGTTTTTTTCTCTTTTCAATACCGTTTAGATCATATTTCACAATGATAGTAAGGGAGACACATCGATTTCTGTGAGACATGTGAGCTTGAGCAAATATGGTCTCCTGTGATTAAACGGTTTAAGAGGAATTAAGTACATCTACTGTTTCAGAAATTTCATTCAACAGAACCATTACTCTTGTCCATTCTACGCTGTGCTAGAACATCGGTTTTACAGTGTGGTATTTTGAACCAGTCGTGGCGACATCCACGGCTGAAGTTTTCTTTCATAATAAATAAGCCATAGCATTCCGAGGAAAGGGCTATCAATAGAGTTATTATTTATACTAAATATTGCAAGATTTGCATAATATCTAGTTTTTACTAGTTATTTGTTGCCTCGTGTAAATTTGTATGGTGTCCGAACCTCGGATAAGTTCCATTCCTCTTTATATAGACATAACTAAGGATGTTAATCTGAATTTTTTCAGTAATTAGTTTGCTGTAGAGACCACACAACACTAGCATATTCCATTTTACTTCTTATGACTCCATCAAATATGGCTTTCATTGCATCTGGGTCATAACTGTTTAGATGTTCTGATGATAAATCACAGGGGTTTATAGCACGCTGGAGTGAGCCGTGTTATGTGGTCCGAGAACGTAAGTTTAGGATCAAAGACGATACCGAGATCTATTGACGCTATTTACTTGGCGTAATGAATGTCCTTTAATCTGTGCTGAAAAACTATGGGCCTCTGAGAGCGAGCACAGGTCATTAAAATACATTTTCTTATTATCAAGGCCAAAGATTAATGCTAAAACACTATTTTCGACTAGTTGTTGAATCGTTAAAATTGTTAATCTATACTTACATACCTACTAATATTAAAAATGCGAAATTGAGTGGGTTCGTTTGTTACGCTTTCACGCCTAAACCACTAAGCGATTTTAAAATTCTTTCGCCAACAGAAAGGTAAATTATTAGCGATTAACCTAGGCTGTGTATAATGGTAAGGTCTGGAGTTATGAAATTTGTATAAATGAAAATGTGTGTATTTCATATATTTTAACGGCAGGGAGGAAAAGCAGGGGGAAGGTGGGGTTCGCGGAGAGGGAGGTGACGAGGAAGGTGCTGCAGGGAGAATCAATTTATATGTATGTTGCTAAACCATTCGAATGAATGAATGAACCAATGAGTGAGGGAGTGAATTAGTTGAATTATCTGTGACAGTTTTCATTGATTAATTTTTTCCCTTCTTATAAAATTATTCACTAAATAAATAAAAGTTCTCTCACTCTTGCGCTTGAAATCGTGACCTTTAGACTTTTGCCAAGCAGTTTTCCCTGTTTTTATTTATTTTGGTCTTCAATTTTGTGTTGTTATTTTATCGGTCAATGGCATAACCTTCCTAACACTGCCAAATATGTACATATAGTCAAATACTGTTTACAACGCTAATAAAAAAGTTAAAAAAATATTAATATGAATTTTAATTGACCGAATTTTATTTATGTGCCCCGATTGGTGGTAGGACACTCCAAGGCTACTGTACAATCAATCAACAGATATCTTTTAGCCTTTATAATCTTAAATCAAGGTATCTAATTAATGTAGCCGGTTATTTCATGAATTATTGATGACTTTTTTTGTAATCCGATATTATTCAAGTGCATTAGTATCTATATTTTTATAAATATTTTGATAAGTTGTTATTTTTTTAAATTTATATCTACAGTTTACGGATGTTTACAGTTTAGATGATAATAACAATTTGGGAGCCGGATAACCATTTGTTGGAAAACCAGCACCACTGCCATAGGTCACCCCAAGTGGTTTGCTACGTTTGGTGACTTAGCAGGGGTTCACGGGGTGGGGTTTAGCTAGGTCTTGGTGTTTGCCCACCTACTTCGTGGCGGGCCGGATTGGGAGAGATTAGTTGAGGGAAACCTAACCTAGACCTCTCCAGCCGGTGTTTCTCGACCTATCACCTTGCACCGCAGTGGGAGGGATGGATTCATACGTCAGTCATTCCTAGACACATTGACCCTCAGATTTCTACCAACCCCTCATCATTTTTCCTTCCCAGAACTTCCACTGCTTCCTTTCCCTAAAAATACCCTCCACACAGAATCCCCAAAGATGACAAAGGCCCTGAGGGATTTTTTTTCTTCGGGATCTTTGTGGAGCTAATGTTAAAAAAATTACCAGTATCTAACACAAAAAAATGCTTATAATTATTAGTATTTAGCAAACACCTCACTAGGAAAACCCGTGCTGAGGTGTTCGCATGTTTTAGATAAAGTATTATTCTGTCGACATAAGTAAAAACACAGCTTCGTCATTGAGTCTCAAGGGAAATATTGTGGTTCGACCCATGGAGGCAGCATTGTATATTAGATTAATATCAGTTAAAGCAAATCGTAATAGTATCTTTGACAGCCTCTGTGGTCGAAGGGCAAGATTCTTGACTAGCAATCCGGAGGTCGCGGGTTTAAATTCCGGCGTGCGCAAGTAAATTTTTGCTGCTTTTTAAAATTAGTTTTGTTTTACAATTTATTAATTTAAATTTTTTTTTGTATATTTGCGGCACGTTTCAGAGTGAAAGACACTCTCAATATTGAAGTGTTTCTTGTAATGACTTTAGCCATGTTCAGTGACTAGATATGAATAGTCAAGTAAAAGCCAAACCCTTCTCCTGACTACCTTCAGCCTCACAATAACCCCAATTGGAGATGCCATTATTTCACTGGCTCCAGATGGTTTGGAGCACTTGAGACTCTTGTGCAGTATTCAGAGAAATTAATAAACAAGACATGGTAACAATGTACCTAGTAATAATGTGGCGTAGTAAAAAGAAAACGATACTTTAAGAAGTGACTTAAGACGAATATAAACGCTAGAAATATTTCGATTCTCATGCCTTCAAAATTTAAAATTGAGCGTCTTATCTGCTCGAGGCAAGTTAGCCAAAAAGTGGTTTTTATTTATTTTGTGCATAATTTTATAAGAAAGAAAGAAAAAAGAACGTACAAAACCTCAAAAATAGTCTTAGCTTAAAAGGGGTATTTTTAAAAAATTGTTTCTTGTCTTCATAGTTAAGTCATGAATGACATTTTTTTGTGGTTTACGCTTATATTTTTTGTTATGTAAATAATAATTTTATTGTAATTCCAATACATAGTAAAGCTAGTAAAAGCTTCAATTTATCCATAGCATATTTTTTTATGTTCATAGTGTAAACCGATTCGTCGTAAAGATTAATCTAAATAGGATTTCACGTTTAGCTTCATTTTAATGAAGCAATTAAGTTGAAAAACAAAAAAATAAATGAAGTTCTTCAAATTAAACTTGATACCAATTAATCAAAAAACTAGATGATAAATGTAAATATTTTTTTAAAATTGTACCAAAATAATCTATTTTTAAATATTTCTAATTATCTAATTTAAATATTAAATTAATCGTTTTATTGACACACACAAAGACATGTCGATTACATATAATTAAAAATTACATAATACACCAACCGACAAATAAATTAAATAAAATTACTATTTTAACCAGTAATTTTTAGATTTTCGTCTTTTAACGTAAATATTATTCTAGTATTTTCATTTTTCTTATCTACAAGTACCTAAACACGACAAAAATAGAGCAGACTTATTTGTTGATTTTTCTATCAACACTAGTCAAGGTTGCCATTATGAAATCCAAGATGTTTTACTTAAATTTCAAAATATTTGGTAATCATCTTGTAAATATAAATTTTGTATTATCGGAAAAAAACTTTACCCTTCAACGGTGCCTTATAAGTTTGTTACGCCATTATTTGTTATGTTTTTATGTTGTAATTAGAGATGCCATGAATATACGGCTACTATTCGGTATTCGGCTACTTTTTTTACTATTCGGTATTCGGCCGGAAAATCGATAAAACCATTGATTTATTTGAGTAATTTTCATGAATGCCATTCGCTACAGGTCAAAATACTATTATAGTATAATATTTATTCATCAGTTCCTTGAGTTTAGAAAGAATGGGTACGAAGTTTATGTAAATGATTTTTTTTAAATTTTTTTGCAAGTTTTTTTCTCCTTCAAAATAGTAATTGATGTTTACAAATCAATATAAACGTAATGCTAGAATTTTGTAGAGGCCGTGACACTTGTTTTTTTCTTCTTATTCAAATGAATATATAGTTTACTAAGTTTGCTAAAACGTGTTGAATGGGCATACTAATTATATTGGCAATTATAGCAATGTTGACGAAATCTTGCTAATTTAAATTAGCATAGACATACAAAGAACAATGCATGACAAAAAACGGATTCCAATAAGTTTCCTTAAGAAAAATGTGAGGACATTTTTTCTGATCAAAAAAATACTTTGTAAGATGATTTTTAGACAATGCTATTTGAAAGTGTTAAGTTTATTCGATATTGAAATTCAAAAGCTTTTCCAATTTCTTGAAGCCAGAGCTTATCGTTTGGTAGTATAAAATCTTCTGCTTTGGTGTAAGATTCAACTGGTTTTGTAGGGTTATAAGTAGGTACTTAATATATTTTTTGATTAGAACCACGAAAACAGTCAAGTAATAAAACAATATTTATCAAAGAATAATTTGCGGAGGCGGAAGATCAGACCACATATTTATTTTCAAGAGCACAGATGTTTTAAATGAGCAGCTCATTTGAATAATCACATCTGCTACGCTTTTAATACGCCGTCGATACGTCTTTGCATCAGTATTACAATACACCCAGTGTTGCCATCATGGAATCTACATTTCCGCTAACAGGAATTTTTACATTTAAGATGAAGACATACTAAAAAATGCAAATTCATACAAAATCATATGTTTACGTTTTGAAAATTTGATCGCTTAGAAGTATTATAGATGCTTCAATTAAATACAGCGTGTAGAACATATCTTGGCCCTTAAAAATATCGGTCAACTTTTTAAGAAGTCTTTTAATAAGCCTAGAAAAAATAAAGTATTAGGTCTATAAAAAATACTTTCGAGTGCTAATTTTCATACTTATAAACCCCTTTTTGGAAATGGTTTTATTGTATAATGTGGAAAACTCTGTTTCTTTTATGATAATCGTAAAAAAATCATATTTACGCCAGAACTTCACAAAATAAAATAAAATATGCATGTTCACTTTGTTACTTCACAATACGGCCGGCAGTCGACGAATTTGAATTTTCAAAGTGAACTCTCCGTCCACCGAAGAACTACTTACTGACTAACCCCATCCATTTTCTGTCATTCCGCCCTCGGCCAGAGCGAGGAATAGACGTGTAGGCTCCTCGTCGCTTGGTTCCGTGAAATCAATTTAAAATTTCCATTTTATTACAATAAATGCGTAAAAAAGGAATTAATATTTTTTTCAGGCCTTTATGAAATCAACCTGTAATAAAAAATTCTCAAATACCTATTTGAACCTTTCCAAAAGCTTTTTCTCAAGTAATTTTAAACTCCTCCCATAAAGGGGCGTGAATTCCGATTTCATTTTTTTCCTGAACTATTGGATCGCCTTAAGCTACAAGAAAATCCAACAGAAGCCGTCAAGATTGTATTACTGAAAGCACGTCTTTAGTACGTAATCTATGTAAATAAAAATGAATATTTCCTTGTTTGTCCTGCATACATTCCTATGCCATTCGTCCGATTGCGAAGAAACTTTGGTGATTTGTTGTGCGCACGCTCTCGAAGGCTTCTAAAGTATATAATGGTGAACTTGTGCGTCATTAATTTTGTATTAAAAGTAGGTAGCAAGCGAGTTGTACGAAAAATGTGTGCATTTAATGTAGTTTAGCGGCAGGGAGGAGAGGCGGGAGAGAGGGGGAATCCGGGAGGGGGAGAGGGGAACGAAATAAAGGGGGGTGTTTCACGGGAGGGGCGAGGAAGGCGGGGTAGGTGAAAGAGGATCGTGGGAGAGGAAAGGGGCGGAAAAGGGGATGCTTGGAAAAGAACCGCAGGGAGAAACAATTTCTTCAGTTGCATTGCAACGCATGCCGGGTACTCGCTAGTATATTTTATAAATTTTAAAAAAATGGGGTTTTAGCTCCAACACTGCGTTGTCTATCTCAGCTGATGTCGCTTTTGAAGCTGATTTTAGTTAATTTAATTAATAATGTAATAAATAAAAAAAACAAAGTGATGGTTTTTCCCTGTATCAATGGATGATTTGGTGTGTATTGCCTTCCTAGTATGTAGGGTTTTTGTAAATTAATGCTTTAGCAGGCGGATCTGAATTCCATAGATTTTTTTTAATTGCGTAGTATGTATTTATTCATATTTTAAACCGGAATCTCGTATGCTTAAAGTCATGTTAATTAATTTTACATAATTTTACTGTAATAAAAAACCTTAAATATTAGTCGGGCTATAAATTATAATCGTTAAATACCAAATGAATTCTCGTTTCCTCGTTTCTGACGTGTTTCATCTACCACTATTATTTTCATCAACAGTTTCCTTGAAAAGGGCTTCCAATATAATTTATTGTTTTATAATATGCTCACACTGCCTATAACACTATCCTTCAAAAGCACCAAACAAATACATTAAAATTTGATAAATGAGCTGTGTAACACCGGCGACATTAAAAAAGGAGTTTTTATCCATGCTAGCTTATCCATACTAATATTATAAATGCGAAACTGCTCGAGTTTGTTTATGACCTTTTCAGGCATTAACCAATAAAAAGACTTTAAAAATTCATTCACCAATAGAAAGCTAAATTATATGCGCAGACTATATGTTGTATATGATGGTGAGCTCTGGCGTTATGAAATTATAAATATTAATATATTATATTTGTTATACGTTTTCTGTCGCTAACAAAAGCGAGTCATGGAAACAATGTTGACATATTTGTGGGCTCTAAGCTGGTAGGTACTCAGCCCCCTGGTCAGCTACTGCCCCAGAAAATTCAAATATTAGAATGTGTTTTGTTTTTTTGGACAAGCTGGAATAAATGTCAGATAAGAGTTCCTACATTAAAAATATAATTCGTTTATAAAGACTGAATAATAAATAGTGTAATTTTGTATTATATTAACAAACTTCCAAAGATTTAATTAAAAATAAACATCCAAAATGTTTGTAAGCGCATAAATTCCGAACGAATGAACAAAATTGGATAATTCTTTTTTTCTTTGTGAAATTTAGGTTAATGAAATTTAGGCTAGATGTTTGAAAACTGAATGTATGGAATGCGGGAGTGGGTGGGGTGGGGAGGAGGGGGGATAATTGATAAGTTCAACCGCTACAGTAATTTCCCGTAATACCATGCGAGCGAAGCCGCGGGGAAAAGCTAGTAAAATAATAAAAAAGGAATTTAAGTTTTTAATGCCGGTTTGGAATGCGAAGAAGGAATTAAAAATGAGTCACAGTCAGAGATGTAGAATATAGTTGTGATATTGAAGAAAATTATGTATTGTTCAATTTAACTGCCAATGAGCTTCGTCATGCGAAGTGCAAATTACGACCAGTTTTTAAAAATAACCTACTTTTATTACGTAACTAGCGAGTTCTTGGCATGCGTTGCAATGCGACTTAAATAAAAATATTGTTTCTCCCTGCGTGTCCTTTCCCATTCGTCCCCATTTCCTTCGGCCTCCTCTTCTCCTCCCCGTTCCGCTTCCACCCGTCTCGCTAAACCCCTCCTCCCGCGTCTCCCCTCCTCGCATTTCCTTTCGTCTTTCTCCGCCTTTCCCCCTCCCTAAACCCCCCTCTAGCTAATCCCCCCCTTCTTATTCCCCTCCGCCCCTTCCGATCCCCTCCCTCTTCATTCCCCTCCGCCCCTCACGATCCCCTTCCCCTCCCACTTACCCTCCCTGTCGCTAAACACTGGAGCGCTTTTTGCCACAATATGGCACTATTTAAAATACCTCGGATTGCTTTGCTGCCAATTTTGTGCAAATTTTCCTTTATTTGTAAGTAATTAAGTAGAAGTTTACGATTTTATAATATTTTTTTATAAATCCTACAAATACGTGATAATCGACAAAAGATAGGTGAATTCATTGGCTATGTAGAACTACAATCAGTTTGTATGTCTCTGTATTAAAATTCGGAGGTATGATTTTTTTAATGTGGGCGGAAAATATTCAAAGTGATTACCAAAAAATCTCGGGCAATCGGAGTAAAAACTTTTAAATTGCGCTGTCTACATGTAATGCGCTCATTTTACAAAAAATTGCAATTTTTTAATACAAATTTCATAACGCCAGAGTTCACCATTACATATAGAAACCTTCGCAGACGTGCACCTAACAACTCACCAAACTTCAAAATTTAAAATCGAACATCTTATTTGCACGAGGCAAGTAAGCGAAAAGGTGGTTTTTATTTATTTTGTGCGAATAATTTTATAAGAATCAAAAAAATTAGAACATACAAAACCTCAAAAATAGTCTTAGTCGTAAAGGGGTATTTTTTAAAAATTGTTTTTTATCGTTAAGTCATGCATAAACATTTTTTTGTGTTTTTTTTTAATTTTTATTTTAACTTTATGAGTAAAATCTCAAATTGTAATATTTAATTAAACGAAGACAATATAAGCGAAACTCGATCGAAAATCTGAAAACAGAAAAAGATATTGACACCTCTGGGACTCGAACCCAGGACCTCTCGCTTTCCGGGCGAACGCGCTAACCACTGCGCCACGGTGTCGATATCAAATTCGGTCATTTTTATCTGTATCATACTTCGAGTAAGAACCACCCATACTATCTTAATTTTTCTTAACGCATATTCTATTGGCAGCTACCTTTATGTATGATTGCAAGATTCAAACCCGAACTAAATGCAATCTAGTTTTCGATTGTGTTTCGCTTATACTGTCTTCATTTAATTAAATATTACAATTTGAGGTTTTACTCATAAAGTTAAAATAAAAATTAAATATTCATCCTAGATTTGCAGAAAAGTCAATAGTTGTCGCAAATTAAATAAAATGGATAAAGACTTATCCAGACACTATCTAGATTGCATTTAGTTCGGGTTTGAATCTTGCAATCATACATAAAGGTAGCTGCCAATAGAATTTGCTTTAAGAAAAATGAAGATAGTATGGGTGGTTCTTACTCGAAGTATGATACAGTTAAAAATGACCGAATTGGATATCGACACCGTGGTGCAGTGGTTAGCGCGTTAGCCAGAAAGCGAGAGGTCCTGGGTTCGAGTCCCAGAGGTGTCAATATCTTTTTCAGATTTTTCTGTTTTCAGATTTTCGATTGAGTTTCGCTTATATTGTCTTCATTTAATTTTCAAAAATTGTGGTTTACGCTTATATTTTTGCTATGTAAATAATAATTTTATTGTAATTCCAAAACACAGAAAAGCTATTAAAAGCTTCAATTTATCCGTAGGATATTTTTTGATGTTCATACTGTAAACCGATTCGTCGTAAAGATGTATCTAAATAGGATTTCACGTATAGCTTCATCCTAAACAACCAAATAGATGGAACAAAATATACAAGCCATATTCATGATTTGGTAGCCTTATTCACTTACACCTGCTCGCGAACTATTCAAGGTCGAAACTGTTATTATGATATTTGACCAATTCTTTAACTACGCGCTAAAAGTTGACTTTAAAATTTTGAGGACTATGCGTACTACTCGAATTACACTACACGCAAATATTGACGTAACGAAAATTAATAAGTTCCCACTTGTATATTTAAGAATCCGGAACATTTCGAGATCCTTACCTCAATCTCAGCACTTGTGTCTTTATTTTGTGTACGCACTTGAATGACTATGTTTACATTGTACTTGCTCGTACCAATACAATGTCATTTTAATTGTCTTCTGGTTGTAGGGGACGGCAGATATTTAGCAAGGACGGCTCGTGGTAATATCTATTAAGAAAATGTTAATTTCTCAATTTGGGAGTCAGGTACGGGTACTATTTATTGATTAACCAACACCTCTGTCTTAGGTCACCCTGAGTGGTTCGCTACGTTTGACGACCGGGTTCATGGGGTGAGGTTTGTCCGAGTCTTAGCGACGAATGCATCTGCCCACCAACTGCATGGCAGGCCGGATCGAGAGAGAATGGTTGAGGGAGTCCCTTTGACTTCTCCAGCCGTACTCTCTTGATATTCCAAGAGAGTACGGCCTTGCAACGCGGTGGTAGGGATGGATTCATACGTCTGTCACTCCTTGACACATTGACTCCAAGATTTCTACCCACCCTTCATACCCTTTTCCTTCCCAGAACTTCCTCTCCTTCCTTTCCTAAAAACACCCCCGACACAGCATCCCCAAAGATGATGTAGGCCCTGAGGGGAATTATTTTCCTCAGGGCCTCCTGTGTTTTTATTTATTTTTTTTTTAATTTTATTTACGCCCTAGTGGGCTTTTACAAGAAAAGTAAATATGCAATACAGTTGTGTTAGGTACATACAGTAAACAATATATAATAGCAATACAGTTGTGTTAGGTACAAACAGTGTACAATATATAATGAATTATGTTTAAATCATGGCAAATTAACATTAATATTATATTCTAAAGAAAGCAAATATGTGTAAATAAATATTAAAAAAAAAAAAGTGTATTCACAAAGGAGTCGTGAAATCATACATCTCGGTGAAGTGATTAAAAAGACTTTGTTTTAAAACTAACATTGAATCTTTAAACACGTCTACAACATTCCCAAATTTATTTCCAAAATGTTAAGTGTTAAGCTAATGTTAAAAAAAAGATGAGTTTGAAGGTTAAAAAATACTTAAACTAAATTGTTTAAACTTGCAACTTATGTCGGGAGGGGTGGGGATATTAAAAGATGCAGTGCAAAAGTTCAATTTTTGTCTGTCTAATCGTATGTTGAGTTTGAAGGTTAAGAAATACTCATAAATGATTTAAATTATCAAACCTAGCTTAATAGCCTTCCCCGACTTAAATAGTTTTTTCCAGTAGTAATTCGGTTGAAATCAAGTGTTATTTAAAAAAATTCCTACGAGAAGTGGGATTCGGCATCTTTCAATTTCAACAGTAACTGGTAGAAAAATAACTGGTACAAAAATACCAATATCTTTAGTTAAAAATTGTAAAACGGCACGAGCCGCCACTGCATTTCCGACTACAGTTTGTTCTACTTGTTCAATTTGTTACTTGCTGCGTCATCTGCTATGACCTTCACTAGATCTGAAGGTTAAGGCTGATGAACTCAGAAGTCAGAAGAAAACAAACAATACGCACTATTGACAGTTAATAAATCTCCGTGCGTGTATTTAAGCAATGTTAAATGGTTAACATCAATATTACAGTTATTTACTATTCTAAAACATTCATAAACCACAGATTCACTTTGGCGAAAATTCACTCCACGATAACTTAAATAATTATGTAAAAGCCCAAAGGCGTATAATAAAATAACCTCTGGAGCGTTTGTTGCAACATTTTGACCAATCTGCAAGTATCGCCAATGGCAAAATGTGGCCAACTTCATCATCATCTTCTTTTCCTTATCCTATTCGAATCGGGGACCCATTGCATCGACAGGCGCCTCCATACGCCTCTGTCTTGCGCTGAATGTTCAGCCTCCGTCTATGGCAGTCCCATTCTCTCCTCACACAGTTTCTGTAGTTGCCTCGCCCGACTGTGTCTGGGGCAGCCCACTGGACTTCTACCCTCTGGAATCGCACTCAATATTTTCTAGAAATCCGATCATTAGACATTCTTAGTACGTGTCCAAGCTACCTCAGTTGCGATTTTTCTACGAAGAGTAACAGCGGTTCGATGTTTAGATCATCTCGGACGTCGAGTTTCTTGTATGATCCCATTTTGTAACCCCTGCCACTCCTCTCAGGTACCTCATTTTGGCAGCTTCGACTCTAGAGCGTGTTCGTTCGTTTAGCATCCATATCTGGTGACCAACTTGAAGAGATATTTTAGAACATATCCATATCTGGCGGTCAACTTGAAGAGATATTTTAAAACATTTTTTTAAAGTTCCCGCTGTCTTATCTTTGGATAACCACGAGGCTAATTTTGTAGTTACACAGTTTAACAAAAGATGTTTCGCATCTCTTCTTAATTATTTGTCATTGACATTCCGCGAATCAAAAGAATTGAAATATTTTTACAAATCATTGATCACATGATACGACGATAATTGATAGGTGCAAGCGCTACAGTAATTTCCCCCTAATACCATGCTAGCGAAGCCGCGGGTAAAAGCTAGTAATAAGATAAACGATCAAATATGGGTGCATTCAATGGCTCTCTAGCACTGTAAGCAGTTTATATGTGTCCATATTAAAATTCGGAGGAACGATTTTTTTTAATAAGGACCGGAAATTTCCAAAACGAATTCTTAAAAATTTCCTATCGCTCAAAACTGAATTGATTATATTGCAAAATACTCCAGCGGATAAATAAATAAATAAGAACTTTTTTTGGTAAAGGTGAAGTCAGTTTTTCGTGACGTAATTTCAGTTAGAGCCACATTTCAGCAAAACGTTATTTCAGAAATCGATATAAGAAGGCTTAAAATTCTATTTTTGAACTGACCACGGTACAATTACACAGAAGTTATTGGAATATTAGCGCACACCGTGAAAAATCACGGGACAGTTAGAATTCTTGATAAATTAGTTTCAATTATGAAAATGACCATAAAATAATTTTCTGTTAAAAATATTATATTAACAGTTATGTTAATTTATCGCTTGCCTGAATTTTATACACTTAAATTCAAAGCAAATCTGAGTTAACTGAACCAGTGTTACACAGGACACACGCTCAACAGAAATTAGTATTTTTGATGATCACAATAAGCAAGAACTTTGCATATTTTGCTTGCATTATTTCAAACGCGATCTTTTCGGGCATTTGTTTAAGTGTTTTTTTATACTCTAAGCCTCATATATCCTATAATTATAATAATATCCCGTGATCTTTCACGGGATAAATAATTGGTCATTTTGATTGGTACCAAAATAGCCTGATAAAAAACGGCCAAAATCTTGATTTTATGTACCAACTAAATTTCGTATACCAACTGTCTATACATATATATTATACTAGCTTTTCCCCGCGGCTTCGCTCGCATGGTATTACGGGAAATTACTGTAGCGCTTGCACTTATCAATTATCTCCCCCCCCACCCCCACCCCCATCCCCTCCCGCATTCCATATATTCATTCCCTTACATTCAGTTATCAAACATCTCGCCTACCACCTAAATTTCATAATGCTATAGCTCAAAGAAAAAAAGAATTACTTATCCAATTTTGTTCATTCGTTCGGAATTTATGCTTACAAACATTTCGGATGTTTATTTTTATTTAAATATTTGGAAGTTCGTTAATATAATAAAAAAAAACTCTATTTATCATTCAGTCTTTATAGTCGTTACGAATTATATTTTTAATATTGTTAGCGTCGGCGGGCGTGCTGATGCTATCGGCAGGGTTGGAGAAAGCTCCCACATATTTAATACAAATTAGTTGCTGTATCTGCCCCAAATAAAAACTAGCTCAGGTTCGGTGCAAGCAGGGTTTCTCTTAACCTCAAGGCTAGTGCTTGTGGTTCGGAACTTCACGCTTCTCCATCCCCCCAGGGCCTCTCTCGACAAGCAAAACACGGTAGGTTATCACATAAATAGTTTATTCAATTCTAGGAGACACAATAATACATAAGAGGAACGATCCTAGCTGAAAGTTAGTTTGAACGTCAGTCTCTGCTCTCTACACGCGTGGTTAGGGCTTCAAAACATTTAATTGCACACAAAGGGTAACATGGTAATTGACTCACGTTTGGTTTATGGGCCAACAGCGGCTTTACGCGCTTGTTCTCCCGGTCTCAGCAGCGTCCAAGCGCGGACACCGGAAGTGCGCAACCGGCGAAACTGAACTCGTGTCGCACATGTTCACGCGGGACGTGGGCTCGGGAAGCTCGCTCGCTGAAGACTGGCGAGCTTGCCGCTCGAGATGGTCTAGCGACAGCTCGGTTTGTCGCTCGCGGGAGGGGGTAGTGCGCGCGCCTCTATATTGGCGGTCTATTTGTAACGTAACACTTCCCCCCTCGCCGCAATAAAAGCGACGTGGCAATGGAGCTGTAGGACTAATAAATCCTCTTACCTTTTCAGCACTTGTGCCAAAAACATTTAAGAGAAACGAGGAGAGAGAGAGAGAGAGAGAGAGCTAACTAAATGTGGCTAATGCCTAATACATGTTACAAAGGTACGTATTCAAGGACAGGTTCTGTGTAACCCCTTTTGGTTTTTTTTTTTTTTTTTTTACCAAATACATTTCCAAGAATACGTGGTTGAGGGATTGTACGTATAACAAAATTCCCCATTCGAAAGAAGTTGGTCTTCCATGACCTATGCTCACGTCTATACGGTAGCATTTTTTCTACTTTCGAAAAACAAAACATTGCGTACAAGATTAGTTATAACAAAGTGGGAAAGGAGTAGGAAGTTGAAAGGATCCGCGTATGAAGATTGTCCCATTTGACAAACGAAACGCCAAGTGCGTAACGCATATATCCCCATTCACGGATAATTTCGAGGAAGGGGGAGGGTGATAATTGGGAACATTTGAACGAAGAAAACTGCTGGGGACTCGGCTATTTCCGAAATTCGACCTCTGGGTGGAGGTGAAGCAAGGTCTACAGCAGTCATCCTGGCACATTACAATAATGACAACTGGGAAAGGAGTAGGAAGTTGAAAG